>CP126897.1:31690833-33007500 GCA_030440675.1 Furcifer pardalis
GAACAGTTACTAATTCAGAGGCATATCCAGTGGTGGGCTGCTACCGGTTCGGACCGGTTCTGTCGAACTGGTAGCAAAAATCTGGAGGGGATCATGGGGAGGGGGGGTGTAGTAAACCCTCGGGCAACCGGTTCGGTCACCTCTTCAGCGGCCCTCGAGATTGCATTTCTGGCCAGCCCAAAATGGCTGCTCAGAAGTGCGCATGCATCAAAACTCCATTTGACGCATGCACACTGAAAAATAGAAGTGATCCATCACTGGGGCTGAAGGAGATTTTGGGGACAAACTGCACAGTCGCACAGTTTTCCCCCAAAGCCGTCACACACCCCAGCCCCAGCGATCCATCGCTGGGGCTGAAGGAGAGTTCAAACTCTCCTTCAGCCCCAGCGAAGGCTGGGGGGCTTCAGGGGAAAACCGTGCGGCCGCGCGGTTTGTCCCCGAACTCTCCTTCAGCCCCACCGATGGATCACTTCTATTTTTCAGTGTGCATGCGTCAAATAGAGTTTTGACGCATGCGCACTACTGAGCAGTCTTTTTATATTTTTTTTACTTTGGCTCCACCCACAATGTCATGATGTCATGATGTTGGCTCCTCATGATGTCATGATGTTGGCTCCGCCCATGACATCATGATATGACATTAGCTCCGCTCATGATGTCGGCTCCACCCACAGTGTGGTAGTATGCGTACCACTGGGCATTCCTTAAAAAATACCATCCAGTAATGTTCTGTATTCATAACAAGATCAAGAGCCATACAAACATAGTTGCAATTATAAAAACAGCAGGATGTGCTGACATTTCAGATCCCTTCCTCCCCGTTTGGTTACACGCTATAAGTGTATGTACACCGTCACTATCGTGCAGGAGTGGAGGTTTGTTAAATAAATTGCATGATCAGCCACAGCATATGCAGCTATGTAGGTGCCTTCTGTGAAGAAGCCTCCTCCCCACCCTCAGAAATTGAATATCATCCTTGCAAGACCTTTTTCACCTTACTTAAAGGCAGCTCTTTGGAAAACAATTCTTTCTGGGCATCAATTTCACTCAGCAAAGGGCTTTTTCATCTTTGTTATTGTCATCAAATCACCCAAGACTCAAACTGACCCTATGAATGAGTTTCCTGTCCTCAACAGCCCTGTCCATCTGTTGCAAACTCAACCCTGTCGCTTACTTGATGGAGTCATTCTATCACATATTTAGTTTTTCTCTAAATATCTGTCTACGAAGATATTTGAAGATCTCGCTCTCACTCTCTAAAGAGTATAAGCCTGAGGGAAATGACAATTAAAAATGACTTCCCGTAAGGGTAGAACTCAACGGGAAGGCTGTACCCTGTTCGTTCCAATTGGTTCAAATTTTCCTATTCCAATTAAATTGCTGTAGTTATTTACACTGAAAGTGTATATAACACAAGGGTGGTTTTAAAGTTAAAAAGGATAGTAGAGTTAGTGAATAATATATATTGGTTAAGAGGAGATATGTGGAGATATAACTTATAACTTGTAGTTTCAAATTTTGGTTTATAACGAGATAATAATATTCGATTGATGATATTAATGTAGAATTATTGTTTATGTGAACATCTATTTCTTTTCTTCTCTTTTATTTTTCTTTATATATATTTTAAAAAGCTATGTAATGTTTTTGTCCTATGTATCTTTTTTTTTTGGTTTGTAATGTCTTATATACCTAATAAAAAAATTTTAAAAAATGACTTCCCGTAAGGGTAGAACTCAACGGGAAGGCTGTACCCTGTTCGTTCCAATTGGTTCAAATTTTCCTATTCCAATTAAATTGCTGTAGTTATTTACACTGAAAGTTTAATTTTTTTCTGGGCAATTTTGGGGATATGAGTCCACACATCATTTCAAAACAATACAATCGTCACCAGAATAAATACAGGTCACCCATTGTCTTTTATTAGCCATCCTCTTCCCCATTGCTCTCGTTCTCTTTCTCTGTTTGCAACTGACATAGCACTGAACTGATATAACGGCCTGTGAAACTACAGTGCCTATTTATTATAGTGCTAAACTTGAGAAGCATAATAAAAATTGCTGAGGGGAAAAAAAGCACACTCTTGAGGCTAATGTTCCTGTTGTAATGGCATATCCTTCAGCGGGGTCAATACACTGGTTGAGTGGGACCATTCCCTTCCAAAGAGTGCATCTTGCCTCTCTCCTTTGAACAAGTTGTTAACTGTGCTTGCGAAATGAAGCACTATGTCAAATAAGCACTGTAGTTTCATAAGCTGTTTTATCAATTCAGTGATATGTTACTTCCCACGAATAAATGGCACACCATCACTGTCACAGAAGCAACTATGCCTTTGGACGGATATAGGTGACCATACATGTCAGAAACTGGGGAGAGGAGTAAAGCAAATGGGGGCCCTATTCCTTACCAGCTGAACAAAAAGCAGCAAATCCCCATATAAAAAGATCAAGCTTATTTGCCAAGACGCTGACTGGAAGACGGAAGGTCAGCTGATTGATTCCTGAATACTGCAGGACGGAATGAGCTCCCGTCTTTGTCCCAGCTCAAAAGCCAGTCGTATCCAACTCTAGGGGTCAGTGCTCATTTCTGTTTCAAAGCCGAAGAGCCAGTGCTGTCTGCTTCTGCAGACGTTTCCATTGTCATGTGGCAGGCATGACTAGACACCGGAGCGCACGGAACACTGTTACCTTCCCACCGAAGTGGTCCCTATTTATCTACTTGCAATTTCTTGCTTTTGAACTGCTAGGTTGGCAGGAGTTCTTCTGAATATGTTTATATAATTACTAAACTCTAACAGATATGGTTATATTTCAAAAGTTACAATGAGAAGGACTCTCTTTACCAACTCTGACACTTTTAGCCACTCCAAGAGTCCTTTTGACTAATAAGCAGGATTTAAACTGGTGTTTTCTTTAATTAAATAGATAAGCACATTCTTGTTGGTCCTGGGGAATTGTTATTGAAAAGAGAGTGGAATTGAAGGGGTAAACAGATGCCATTGTTAATAAATAGGTTTCACCAGCAGCAGTTTGTCCATTAGGGAAACCAGGATGCTGCCTCCAGCCATTTTACCCATCTCTGCCTGTTTACCTAAGGCACAAGGCATATGTTTACCTGCCTGCCTCAGTGTGTTTGGAGAGGAGTCAGAGAGATTGACAGAGAGACAGACAGAAACAAAAATAGAAACAGAAATAATTCAAGACCCCTAATTATCACAAACCAGATGTGTCAGGCATGGACTATTGCTTTATTGTATATAAGCCCACAAGAATTATGAGATTCTTTTAAGCAGCTCTTTTCTGAGTATAACAATAATTTTGTGTCAGAAATTATTCTGGGTTGAAAGGAGGAGCTCTATTCAAGGGACGCCCAAATGAGGCTCCTTTCATGTTCCCAATATCTTTTCCCACTATTTATCTTCTTGCCATTTCTTGCTTTCAAACTGCTAGTTTGGCAGGAGCTGGGACAGAGACAGGTCCTCATTCCATCATGCAGTACCTGGGTCTCAAATTGCCAACTTGCTGGCCTTTCAGCTAACAAGGCAAACCTCTTAACCACTGAGCTTTTGCAACCCCTCCTGTTCTGAGTGTCCCTACTATGTGAAGTGGGTAGTCCTATGTAAAGGGTGTACTTAAGTTTTCAGCATTCTTATTTGCTTTGCCTTAGGTAAATGTAGAGGTCACCCTTGTTCAAAAGCCAGTCATGCAGTGCTCGGGTCTCAAACTGCTGACCTGCCAAACTTCCAGGTTCAGCGTCTTAACCACTAAGCCACTGCAGTCCCTTCCTATTTCCTTACAGCGCTTTAAAACTGTTTTTAGTGTTCTGAGCCATGTGGTTTATGTGCACTCCATTTTTGTTAATTATCACCTTTTATTCTGCCCACAATTAAATGCTGGACATTTTAAAAATGCTCCTCAAATTGTTGTTTTAAGTTGCATTTTAGTTGTATTTAAAAGCCCTGTTGATCCAATAAAATTAATACAGATGTATTGCTGCCAATGGATGTGCAGGTCTGAGCAAGTCTGCTAGCTGTTAGAATTCCCTGAAAAGAGAAGGGTGGGGAAAATAGGAAAAAAATATGAATGAATGTTTATTAATTGATTAGTCTTACAACCTTATCAATAACATAACATAAGAGTTTAAAATCTGTACAATGCAATGAAGTGAAATAAAATACAATAAAAATACAGTAAAAATACAATAAAATACAATATGTACATACCTGAACTACTTTTAAAGAATGTAAACTGAAGAAAGTGCCTTAATACAATTAATACATGCATATCTATAGTCAGATAAATGAATCTCCCTTGCAGGATACCCCAATTTGATTGATGTATTTGGTTCTTTTAGCTGATGTCTTAATTATAAACTTGGCAGTTCTACATACAATGTGCATGTTACAACCCAGGAGGAGATAGGGCAGTTTGTTTTCTGAGTCCCAAAGGCAGTGATGGGATGTTACAGGTTCTCACCAGTTCACCAGAACTGGTAGTAACTTTTCCCAGTGTCCCAGAGAACCGGTAGCGGCTTTTGGAGGGAACCACCTCGGGGGCTTACCTTTTCGCCGGTTTCCCCACTGTACATGCATGCCAAGCGCTTGGTGTGCATGCGCGCCTACAGCACTTGGTGCACATGTGTGGCCTCCTTGCTGTCCTCCCAAGTGGGGAGGAGGAAGAGAAGCTGCTAGCCTGAAGCTCCCATAGCCTGCTCCCCAGGGTAAGTGACTCACCTTTGGTTGTGGGATGTGGGTGTGTATTTTAATGTGTATTTATTTTTAATGTGTATTTTTATGTGTTTTATGTGTATTTGATTTGTATTTTTATGTGTTTTCATGTCTATTTAATTTGTATTTATGTTAATGTGTATTATATATGTTTTATGTGTATTTTTATGTATTTTTATGTCTATGTAATTTGTATTTTTAGGTGTACATGACCAACTTTGGCCCCGCCCACCAGGTCACATGGTCCCGCCCACAACATTGGCTCTGCCCACAAATTAGGCTCTGCCCACGGTGTGGTAGTAAAATTTTTGACATTCCACCACTGCCCAAAAGTTGTTCTTACCAATAAGGATGCAAGTTATTTAAATCTAATATCAGTGTATAACTGGCAATCTAATAAAATATGAGAGATATTTTCAACATTTGGAGAACCACATATGCATGTTCTTTCATGATATGGTAAGTGGTGAAAACGCCCATATCTATTCATGGAGTCTAATAGTTCAAATCTGGCTCTACCATATGCCCTTCTTAAAGGATAAGGGAGACACATCAATAGATATTTTCCAGGTTGAAATGTAATTTTGTTAGCAGCCAGCCACCTTAAAGAACCATTTTTGGCCAGTAGTTCCAAGTCAGATTGCGCACTGATATATAAGACTCTCTGTTTAAAAAATTATTTGGTCTGAGTGGCCACTGAGAGCAAATACATAACTTGCAGAGTTGATTAATTTGTTTATTTGTTCAATTTTGTCCAATTTGTTATCCCGCCCCAATTAGGTAAACCCAATTCTGGGCGGCTTACAACAGAACCAGAAAAGACATGGCTTAAAACAACAGTACACAGCAAATATACACCCAATATGACACTCCAACATGCCTCATACATATTAAAATTCACTTATCCGTTAAAAATTGAGACTACAGTTAATTGAATATTAAAAATTAAGTTAAAATTAAGTTAGAATTAAACTTTAAGAATTACACTTACACAAGTTTCAAAACCCAGGACTTGGGATGATCCCACTTTATCTGTTCGGTTAAGCATAATTTGGGAAG
Organism: Furcifer pardalis; assembly: GCA_030440675.1. Taxonomy (NCBI): domain Eukaryota; kingdom Metazoa; phylum Chordata; class Lepidosauria; order Squamata; family Chamaeleonidae; genus Furcifer; species Furcifer pardalis. Next base: position 31,696,619 of record CP126897.1, read on the forward strand.
CCTATTTGAGTCCATTGATTGGATCCTCAACCAATATGAGAATGTTTTAAATACTAATTGGCTATACACGAAGTGGAAGCCCAATTCTGCTCTAACTGCAGGTACAGATGTGTTGCTATCAGTTCCTAAAATACTTCTTAGGAATCAGGACTGTATTTGTTCCAGAAGTGGGGCTCTATTTAAACCCCATATAGAAAAAAATAAAAAGTGCACCTTTTTCTACAATAAACCAATCAACTGTGATGCAAACGCTGACCATGTGGTTAATAGAAATCAAAATATTGATGTTAAATATTTCCTTCAGTCTGGCCAGGTTATCCTGCTATGGTAATAGAGTAACCCCTACTGCCAGTGACTCAATGCCTAGTGTCAGGCAGTGGTTAACTAACTTGACAACCCTGAGAACTAAGGGCTTGGGTGGCGAAGTCCACAGGGAAGGGTGATGGTCCCCAAGAGGATTAAATCCCCCTTGAATCCATCTTGATGGAGGGCAGCAGCTTCATCAATACTGGCCTGGGGCCGAAGTGGACTTTGTGTGCCAAAAGGGCTCAGGATCAGAAAGTGATTTGCATAACTGGATCAGTGGAGCGGGTGTCACTGTGATGCAGAAAGCAAGTGGAAAGCCCAGGACAATCTGCATGGCTGATCGCCATGAGGATAGCCAATATTCAGATTCAGATATGGTAGGAGCAGAAGAAATATTTCCTACCCTGGAACAGTTCTCAGCTTTAACTGCACGTCCAAGGAAGAGGTCCTAACACTGTCAGTCAAAAATCATGGGGTAAACTATTCCTTAATTTCATCCTTTTGCATGGAAAGAAAAAAAAAGACGACCAATGGGATCAAAACTGAGGAGAGTAAATTGTTTGCTTGCTTGCTTGCTTGTGACATTTATATCTTACCCTATATTTTACAATCTCATGGAACAGTACAACTTTTAAAACAGTAATAACAATTCAATACTTTAAAGCCATTAAAGGTAAAGGTAAAGGTCACCCTTGCTCGAAAGCCAGTTGTATCCAACTCTAGGGTTCAGTGCTCTTCTCTGTTTCATACCCAAAGAGCCAGCACTGTCTACTTCTGCAGACGTTTCCATGGTCATGTGGCAGGCATGACTAGAGACCAGAGCCAACAGAACATTGTTTACCTTCCCACTGAAGTGGTCCCTATTTATCTACTTGCAATTTTTTGCTTTCGAACTGCTAGGTTGGCAGGAGTTGAGCAGTGATGGGATGTAACAGGTTCTCACCAGTTCGCCAGAACCGGTAGTAACTTTTCCCAGTGCCCCGGAGAACCGGTAGCAGCTTTTGGGGGGAACCACCTTCGGGGCTTACCTTTTCACTGGTTCCCCCACTGGGCATGCGCGCCAAGCACTTGGTGTGCATGCACGTCTACACTGCTTGGCGCATATGCACAGCCTCCTTGCTGTCCTCCCAAACGGGGAGGAGGAAGAGAAGCTGCTACCCTGAAGCTCCCTATAGCCTGCTCCCCAGGGTAAGTGACTCACCTTTGGATGTGGTGTGTCTGTGTGTATTTTAATGTGTATTTAATACCTTTACCTCTATTGACGTACTACCACAGTTCCTAAAAAGGCCTGAGGGGAGTGTGTGTGTGTGCTTATTTTTATTTTTTATTATTTTGTATTTTTTAATTTATTTTTGGCCCTGCCCACAACATCATGACATCATGATGTTAGCTCCACCCACACTGTGATGACGTCACGATGGGTTAGTAAAAATTTTGACATCCCACCACTGGAGTTGAGACAGAGATGGGAGCTCATTCCATCCTGCTGTATTCGGGTATCAAACTGCTGATCTGCTGCCTTCCAGTCAGCGTCTTAGCCACTTGAGCCACTGCAACCTTAAAAACTACACACACACATATTCCAACCAATAACACCAAAGAAGCCTCCACAACCTGTTAAAACCATAATTCTTACACTCCAAAGGCCTTGCTGAATAACAATGTTCTAACTTGTTGTGAAAATGAGGTTTGCGTTAGTGTCCATCACAAGGGAAGACTACTGTATAACTGAGGTGACAGTCAAAAACAACTCTTTCCTATGTCTCCATGGCAGACCACAGAGACCCCACCAGCAGATCTTAAAGACTGGACAGGCATACATATATAGAGAGGCATTCCTTCAAGTGTCCAGGATTCGAGCCATTCAGGGTTTCACAGGTCATCATCAACAGCCTGAACTCAGACTGGTAGCCAGTACGATTCTTTCAGAACTGATGTCATATGTTACCAATGGAAGACTGCACCACCTGGCTAAAATTCTCTGTTCAACGGTGGACCAAGTGTCAGACCAAAGCCTCATTTGGAAACACCCAAAGTGTGTGAACAGAACTGCAATCCTTCCCCGAGAAAAGATATTGTTTGCAAACCTTAGGGGGAAACATTGATCAGATATTTGGTAAAGATAAATTTGCTTTTAGCCTTAAACCATGGTTCTGATAGGGGTTGTGTCTTTCTCCCACTTTTCAGGATAGATCTTCCTATGGCAGTGTCTCTATGTCTCTTCTTAGCACATCAACTATTTCGACTGAAAAGGTTCTCTTTTGAGTGGGAGAAGAATTTGAGCAAACAGGTCTCTGCCTATAGTGGTGGATAAAGGTGGTGCTTACAAGCTGCTGGGGTGGAGTTTTTCTTCTTCCTATGAGTTGTTGGGTGCTTTTTATATAAATATATATCTTCTGCAGCTTAGACATTTTACAACGTGCATCTCCAGAGTTCCCAGCCCCTCACTGGCTGCACACATTTCCTATGCCTAGAAATTCTGGTTTCTGGAATTGCCTTGTGGTTCTTGAAGAGCTTCCAAAACAGTACAGTACTTCCTTCCTTACCCTGCTATATCATTTCCATCTCTCCACTTTCTTGTGCTTGCAGTGTCTTTGCGAAAAGGAATCAAGGGGCGACAGAAATCAACTGCTCACAGAGGAGTCTTTGAATCTCGACAAGGTTACCTGTAAGAAGAGGTTCCAGTTTCTTGGATTGCTCTGATCATCTGGAAATTCAGGTGGATTTCAATTTTTAAAAAAAATAATGAATGGAACTTTATTTAACCAAACTCTTGGAGAAGAAGGGGTGTATTCCAATCAGTCCCAAGATCTGGGCAGTACTTTGATTGGCTGTTGCAATGGGACAGGATCAGTGGTGGCCAGTGATGGGGGAGCCGCTGTCCTAATCCCAGATGAAAGGAACTTGCTCATCACCCGAGTGGTCCAGATTGCCGTTCTTTGCGTCCTCTCCTTGACTGTGGTCTTTGGAGTTTTCTTCCTGGGCTGCAACCTGCTCATCAAATCAGAGAGCATGATCAACTTTTTGGTCAAAGACCGTCGGCCGTCAAAAGACGTTGGCATTGCAATCATGGGACTCTATTAGGGGAAAAGAATTTGCAGCATTTCTTTGAGGGCGAAGGTGTGCCGGTTTCTGCTGCGAGGATAGAATCATGTTGTGGAGCTCGGAAGAATAAGAAGTGTCATGACATCGTACTGCTAGAGAGAGAGAGAGAGACAAGAAAAAGGCAAGAGAGGAAAGAAAGAGGAAAGAAGGGAGGGAGAGAATAAAAGCGGAAGATTTTTATGTGTATCTTACAAAGTGTAAAGTCATGTGGGGAGGGAGAAGGAAGCAAAATCCATGTAGCAAGTTCTGTGTGAAATTAAATTTCTGCCTAATGCTGCATGTAAAAGTGTTGTATGTTTTGCATGAACAGTCTATGTGCAAAGAGAATGGACGGGTGTGGGGAGTGAAGATGTGCAGATCTTTCTTCTGTTTCCCTTGGATACCAGGCACTGGACACACAGTTTCTGTTACATGAGCCAGCTGTTCACATTCAGGTGCCTAAGTCAAAAACTCATGTGATTGTGTGCAAGAGAAAGACGCTTGTTAAGTACCTCAAAGTGATAAGTACTGTAATGTGATGCTATGTTATGCCATTCATCAAAGGCTTGAAATCTCGGGTATGTATATATGTTTGGGGAATGGGGGGGAGAAGTTTGTAAATGAGCAAATTTATCTGTATTATCAGCCAACTGAAATGTTTTTTGCCATTATTTTCACTCTGTATATAACAGTACATTAACTGTATATAACAGTACATTAACAGTACATTAACTGAAACACAGAGTACTTTCAGAGACTAGGTTTTTCTCATGCCTGCTTCATTCATAAAATTTCCTGAGGTGGGAAATAAGCCCAAATGCTATTGTCTTCTATTTGTAATCCTCATATGTTTCCTTGCTATTTTTCTGTAATTGTTCTCTCTTGCCCTCCAAATCCATTAAGGAGGGAAGGATAGAATGGCCGCATAATTCGTGCTGACCATTAGGAGACCTCAAATCTGAAACCCCGCAAAATCAAAAACATTTTTTTATTCAGAAGCTATGTGATAATAATCAATTGGCAATATTATTTTGAATAATGGGAATGGGAGAATAATTAGTGAGAATTTATATTACTCTCCCCCCCACCGCCCCTTATTTCCTACCTCAAATGGTAACTAATCCACTGCTTTAGTTAAGAAGGTTTAAAACCCTTATCTTGGAAGTTGTTCCTATGCTGGAATCAAAGCACAAACAAACAAGTGGAAGATTGATCTCTTAAATTGTTAACAGCCAGAGAGTCATAGAAATGTCTGTAAAGGTGTTTTAGGGGGGAAATTAGTCTGCATTAGCTCCTCGACACTGAAATTTATTTCCCCTTGTAACCTTGTAAGATTGCAAAAATTCAGAGAGAGCTGGAGAAAACAAAATAAAGGAGGAAGGGTTTTGTTCTCTCTTTTTCTAGCAAAATTATTGTCATGGACATGAGCATAGAGCAGACTCAATTCCTATTGCATCTCTGTTCTGCTACATGAACGCAGTAGCAGATTTAAAAAGATAGAATATCCAAACCAGGCTTTTTTGGCATGGAGCAGTACAGGTATTCTGAACAAGGATATTTTTAATTGACCCTAGCTAAGGCCAGTGGAGAGGACTGGTCTAAACTAAGCAGTTGGCAAGTTCAAAGAGACATGCTATGAAACTATGATGTTATAGTTCATATGTTCATTCCAACATAGTATAAATTCACATCCTGCTGAAGCTGTAATGTGATGTACTAATCAAATAAATTAGTAATCCCTATGTAGAGCAACATAAATTCTTTCTTTAGTTTACAAATGTTCACACTGCAAAATATTATGCAAATGTTTAATTTTTCCCTTGGGCTTGTATTCTGTCCAGAAGTTACTTTATTTGTTTTTTGCGTATCCCCTTCACTTAAGAAGCTGAGAGCAGTGTGCATTTTAGCCTCGCAAAACTCCTATCAGTGAGTGAGGCTCAAAATAGCTAGGCTGAGAAATAGAAATGGACTCAAGATCATCCAACAGGATTTGAATATGGAGCTCCTGCTCTTTTAAGAAGATGGACAATGTTATGGTTTAAAGACAGCTTCCACTCTCAACAGTCTTCTGCCAACATATCCTAAGGTTGCAATCCTATAAGTACTCCCCAAGGAGAAAGTCCCATCTAAGAATCTTCAAGATAAGGCTTCAAGATGATGGGGGTTTGGTTGTTACTTGGTTATATAAAATCACAGGGAGTATTAGGACTCACTCCTGTTAAACTGTTTAGTGCTGATGTGCTGTACATGCACCTAGAAGATACATGGCCTTGCCAAATTCACACTGCTTAGTGTCAAGCAAACTTCCTCCACTGTTGACTATAGCTGATGTGCGCTTCCATGTGCTTTGTCAGCTGCCTGCTGTAGCACTCATGCTTGGAGAGTGCCATTGTGCTCCCCTGAACATCTCTGAAGTGGATCCTTTATGCTGCTCAACCCTCTTAGTGGCAGCAGCACTTATCTTCTGATTTGGAGAGCATTCCCCCATTCATTGTAGAAATAGGCCCTTTACTGCCATCCCCATTGTCTGGTACATGGCAAAGGTCACCCTTGCTCAAAAGCCTATCATATCTGACTCTAGGGTTCAGTACTCATCTCATTTTACAGCCAAAGAGCCAGTGCTATCTGCATCTGCAGATGTTTCCATGGACACGTGGCAGGCGTGGCTAGATAACAGAGTGCATGGAATGTTGTTTACCTTCCCATCAAAATGGTACCTATTTATCTACTTGCAATTTCTTCCTTTTGAACCAGAAAGTTGGCAGGAGCCGAGACTGAAGAAACACTCACTCTGTTGTGCAGAACTCAGGACTTGAACTGCTTACCTGCCTACCTTCCAGTCATCAAACTCAGCGTCTTAACCACTAAGCCACTGTACTGGTACAGTGTAGTAGAAAAAGGTTTTTTGGGGAGAGACAAGTTGCAGGAACTCAATGGAGGGGGGACTGGTTCAAAGCAGGATAAGAAGAATCTGGATGTTGAGGAAAATTTCAACAAGATCAGTGGATTAACCAGTACTTAAGTTGGAATTAATGTCTGTGCTTAGAAGGCCTCTGGTTTACAACCCCCAACCCTGTAGATAAGCTGTAGCAGTCCCATCTCTAATGTCAATTAGACTGGCTGGCACAAGACAAGAGACCCTTCTGTAATGGCCCAAGTCCTACAGAATACCCTCTTGAAGAAGACCGATTTGACTCCCTCATTAACTTTTAAGAAGTTTGTCTTTTAAGAACATTTTAAAAATCTTTTATTTCAATCCACTTTTTACTGAACTTGATGACATGGTCTTTTAAAGTGGCATTCTCTTGAGTATTAAATGGTATTAAAGTTCTTAAAGTTGTTCTATGCTGTGCTTTTAAAAATCAATGTTTTTAGATATACTGTACCTTTTAAATTTGTTTCATATCTGTTACAATGGTTAACTGTAAGCTGCCTTGAGAAAACTGTTGTTTTTAAAAATTTGCATATGAATTCCTAAATAAAATATGTGCATTGAACTCAGCAAGGCTTTTCTCTAAGTACACAGGACATGGGCTGTGCAGTGTCAATTTAAAGTGTGTTTTAAACAGTGGGACCTGATACATTAGAATATTTTAATGCCCGTCAGTTTGAATGGCCATGAAAAGGAAGTGGTCAAGTCCATGGAGGTCAGGTTTTTCTATGGCCACTAGTAATAACACAAATACATTCCTTCTAGTAGAAGAAGTTTACCTCTGAACATAAGTAGCTGGGAGGGACTAGGGAACATAAGAGCAGCGATGGGATGTTACCGGTTCGGACCAGTTCGCCTGAACCAGTAGCACCCCATCAGGAGGGGACCCCGGGGTGGTGGTAAACCCCTGGGCGGCCAGTTCGGTTGCCTCTCCGACTGCCCGGAACCTCTGTTTGATGCATGCACAGTTCTATTTTTTAGTGCACATGTGTCAAATAGAGATTTGATGCATGCACACTAAAAAAAAGAACCGTGCATGCGTCAAACGGAGGTTTGACGCATACGCAGACATTTTTTATTTTTATTTTATTTTTTATTTGCTCTGCCCAGAACGTCATGACATCATGACGTCAGCTACGTGAAATTTTGACAACCCACCACTGCATAAGAGGGATGTTTCTGGTGCAATGATGTTCTTCCTTTAGAGTTTTCCAAGGTATTGGTTTCTCCACTATATGGACAGGCTGCTAGACTAGCTTGGCCTTCAAATGCTCCAGCGTGGCTCTTCTCCTGTTCTCAGCCTCTGCTAGCTGACATGGCCACTGAAAAACTAAAACACCATTCGTTGCAAAAAGAGCAAAAATTACATAATTATCATACAAGTCAAGCCAACTTGTATAATAAGAACACAGTCAGACTTTCCAAGCACTGACTGTCTTCTAAGGCTACCTAATGGCATGTAGACCTCCTAACAGGTCTCCTCACCGATCCATGACAGCTGCTTCCAGCAAGGTTGCCTGAGGATCAGAGTATGACCTGATGTTGAATGGAGGGAGGTATCTTTACTTTCTTAGGGTCTTCAAGATAACAACTAGGTTACTAGAATAAAGGAAAGAAAGGAAAGGAAACGTTTGTTTATCCATCCGAAGAGATGAATTTTCTGGTTGGACAATAGCTTTATTGGTTCACTAAGCAGTTACAAATGAAGTGAGATTTTGAATTGTTTCAGAAATGTTCATCAGGTAAAGATGGTATCAGACGAAACAGGAGAGAAGAAGATAAAACCAAAGGTTGGGCCAGACTTTTCTTGTATGTATACTGATGACAAATTGGAGCTTGCCATTTCAAGTTAAGACAGAGATGTCCATGTGATCATGTGGCAGTCCTTCCCCTCTTTGTAGAAAAAAGCTTGACTAGGACCCACCAAGGATCTATGTATAGATCCACAAGGATTTCTACTAAAGATCCCATGGTCAAATTTTCTGCTGGGCTTGAAAGCTTTTTCTGTTATCTCCATCTCATGGTTCATCAGCTAAGCTACGCCTCCAATCTGTCACGTCCTCACTTTGCCAGACCTTCTGATCTGTGCCTCTTGGAAAACCTGGCTCTATTGACTATGGGATTCTGGGACTTGTAGTCCAAAAAAGAAGTTTTCCAAACATTATCCTCTATCATCTAACACAGGTGTCAGGCAGGGTGCTGGCTTGTACAGAAGTCGTACCAATGACTGGCAACTCTACCAAATGTCCTTGAGAGCTTCCTCGTTAAGGGTTCTCAGCTGGGATCCTCCAGTGAGAGTGAATTATGGCGGATTTATGGCACAGCTGTAAATCATTGTGCAGGAGTTGCCAGCAATACTCTGAAGTTGAAGGTTCATCACTGACAGAGTCTGATTCAGTGACCGCTGGCTCCTGAATTGACAGGTCACAATGTGGGGAGGTAAACCCGGGCTAGAAACAGGCTGGGGCTCCTGCTCCCAGTCATCCACAGATTCAGATGAGGACAGGATCAAGACATAGCCCCTGTTGCTGTTGGATCACCATTGATGTTATCTACAGAGTTGCGGATGGAGGAAGGCACTGTTGCTGAAGCCCCAGGAATGGTGGGTCTTACACTGATGCAAGTAAATGAGCCAAATCACACTGTCTCAAGGGGAAGCTAGAATTCACGTTGTATAACGATCACTCCAAATTGGGCCTTCAATTCTTGGTTATTTGCTATAGCACAGTTAGTTTCTGTATTCAGAAGTGGGAAAATCTTCCTTTAGCACTTTAGCAATAAATAATAATAAATTAAGGAAAGGTTGATGAGATGAAGACAGATTTAAGTGAAATTTAAAGATATTGATTTCTAAAATGTGAAGTTCTGATGCCCCATTTTGCTTAAAGGCTCTTTTTAGTTAAAGTGCCTTTAAAAGTACAGTATGTATGATTCAACAGTGCAATGTATGATTCAACAGTGCAAAAAATAAAATAAAATAAAATAAAGTCCAAGACTGTTTTAGGCTGCGTTCAGAGAAGCATAGTCTTCCAAAGCAAAGAGGTAGTAACCCCCTTCTATTCAGCACTAGTTAGATGACATCTAGAGTACTGTGTCAAGTTCTGGGCACTACACTTTAACAAAGACGCAAACAAACTAGAGTAGGTAGAGAGAAAGGCAGCAAAGATGATCAGAGGAAAGACTAAAGGAACTGGACATGTTTAGTCTTAGGAAAAGAAAACTGAGGAGAGATATGAGAGCACTCTTCAAATACTTGAAAGATACTCATAAAGATGAAGGGCAGGAGCTGTTCTCGATCATTCCAAGTGCAGAATGCATAATACTAGTAAAGGTAAAGTTCACCCTTGCTCAAAAGCCAGTAATATCCGACTCTAGGTTTCAGTGCTCATCTCTGTTTCAAAGCCGTAGAGCCAGCGTTGTCTGCTTCTGCAGACATTTCCTGGATATGTGGCAGGCATGACTAGACACCGGATCGCACAGAATGCTGTTTACCTTCCCACCAAAGTGGTCTCTACTTATCTACTTGCAATTTCTTGCTTTCGAACTACTAGGTTGGCAGGAGCTGGGACAGAAATGGGAGCTCATTCCATCTTGCACTACCCGGGTATCGAACTGCTGACCTGCATAAAACTGCACTCAAACCAAAGGAAACTAGATATAGGCTGAATATCAGGAAAAATGTAAAAGTTAGAGCAGTACAACAATGGACCAAATGCCTTGAGAGTCAGTGAGCACTCCAACACTGGAAGCATCCAAGAAAGAATTACTCAACCATCTGTCAGATCTGCTTTGATCTGGATTCCTACATTGAGCAGGGGTGCCCAAACTTTTTGGGCCGCAGGCCGGTCATATGCTTCAGGGAGCCAGTCACTATGGACCAGGGGGCCGGATCCAGCCCCCAACGCCAATTCATCCAGTCCACAAAGCCCTCATAGCTCCCAGAAACGGAAGTAAAACACACCTGTACCGGCGTCTTTTACTTCCACTTCCAGGAGCGATGAGGGATTCGCTGGCCAGATGAATTGGTGTCAGGGGCCAGATCTAGTCCCCGAGCCGTAGTTTGGGCACCCCTGGCCTAAAAGACCTTTCCAAGTCAGTGATTCTATGATACAAATAGGGGGAAAACATTTTGGACTGGGCTGGAAATTGTAGATGGCAGCGTAATAAATATGAATGGACATCTGTAATTCCTAGCTAGTCAACAGCACTGATTGCAAATTCAGGCTCGTCATGGTGAATTTCCAGCTGAAAAGGAAGAGATGTTGTCACCAGGGGGGAAGCAGCAACAGAATTAGCAGCAGTTTTGCAAGAAACATGTAGGGATTTTTCAACCTCAGCTTGTCATTCACTCCTCTCTGCTCTCTACGTGAACTCAATCAGCAGAGCTGAGCCTTCAAGCAAAACCAGTGTACATCCTAAACTGAAAAAAGCTGGATTAACTATCAGAGAATCCAACTCACCTTCTTTGTCTGCTCGAGTATGTTATCTTTCTTCTTCTAAACCAGGGGCACAAAACTACGGGCCACGGACCAGATCCGGCCCCAGATGCCAATTTATCCAGCCTATGTCACCTTCATCGCTCCTGGAAGCAGAAGTAAAACTCGTCCATACGGGCACCACTTCCATGAGCGACAAGGGTGGTGTGGGCCAGATAAATTGGCATCAGGGGCTAGATCTAGCCCATGGGCCATAGTTTGAGCGTCCCTGGTTCAAGCAGAGAAAATGGCAGCCTAAAATCTCATCTCAAAACAGATTGCAAAGCGTGTTTTACTTCTGCTTCCAGTGGGATGAACACACTTCAACTGTTTGTTTATTTCACGTATTTCAGTTTTTACAGTTTGTAAGCTGTTCTCAGCCTCAAAAGGCAGAGCTTGGCTTGTTATTTTGAGGAATGGATATAATGAGATGTTGGAGCCATTGCTAACTGAAACCGTGGTAAAATAATGTGTGAGGGGTCAAAGACCCAGGAGGACATTCTTTTTAGCAGGAACGAGGACATCATTTGCCATATTCCCTCCAGCTTCCTTGTCCTCTATCAGTTCAACTGTAATCCTCACATTAACTAGAAAAGAATTGATTTTTCTCGAACAATATATTGCTGCAGGTGACCTCTTTTGTAATACAAAGCATTTGAGGGTGGTTCAGGCTTGAATTAGAAATTAAGAGCCATTGCCTTTACTAATGACCTGTTTCTCATTTGTTGACAGGACTGATCCCTCTGCCCCCAATTTTGTACTCTCTGGGGGATAAGGATGACTATGGGGTAAAGGTAAAGGTCTCCCTTGCTTGAAAGTCAGCCGTTTCTAACTCTAATGTGTGGTGCTCGTCTACATTTGCAGCCAGTGCTGTCTGCATCTGCAAATGTTTCCATGGTCATGTGGCAGGCTTGACTAAACACTGAAATGCACGGAATGCTGTTACCTTTCCCACTGAAGTGGCACCAATTTATTTATTTGCAATTTCTTGCTTTTCAGCTGCTAGGCTGGCAGGAGCTGGGACAGATGACAGGAGCTCACTCTGTCATGCAGCACTCGGGTCTTGCACTGCAGACCAGCCAACTACTGGCTAAGCATTGATATTGATAGGCATAAACAATTTCCAAATTTAGCACTGCTAGATCTGCTCAGTTATTGATGGCTTCAGCTGTGTTGTATTATTAATTCATCTTACCTTTCCAAGTACAGCATATATAGCAACATACGGAACTTGTCAGGAACAAGGAACTTGTCAGGAACAAGGAACTTGTCAGGAACAAGTTTTAAAAGTTTACATCTGGACAAACTTACAAATTACTCTGGAGACATAAACTGTGATAGCAGTGAATCAATGACTGCAAAAAAATCATAAATTTATAAGGATATATGTAGGAGAGAATTTGCTCGGCAAAAGGTCTGTCTTTTGCCACTAATCAGTTAGTAAAGTTCTTTCTGCCTCTGGGATTCAAAGAAAAGCTCTATAACCCCCTTTCTTCCTGTTTACTCATTTTCTTCATTTGTTGGCTCTCTCTTTTGATCTTTCAAAAGCAAGAAATTGCAAGTAGAGAAATAGAGAACCTCTTGGTGGGAAAAAGATCTTGGGGACATGAAAGGAGCCTCATTCCCTTGAGTGGAGTTTCTCCAGCAAAAATCCTTTCAACCCAGAATAAATTTCTGACACTAAAAAAATATTATAATCATGTGGTTGCATGGAGATAGTATCCTGTAAATTGCAGAGACTGCATTTACTCCAAACTTTTCTTTATTCTTCTAAACATAACTAGGGACTGCAACTGTAAGTAAAGATATCTTTTTCTACTTAAGAATGCTTCACCACTTTCCCTGTGCACTCGTTATTTTGACCCTGATTCTCTGCTAACTATTGAAAAAGGGAATTAACCAAAATATTCTCTGCTTCCATTAAATGTAAGAAGGTGTCATTCAATCCAGTCCACTGTCCCCATCACTTGTTCTCATTGATTAATAAATGCACTGTCTGAGCTATGCAGTTCCAGTAGGTGAATGGCAATATGAAAGGGGTGAATTAAAAGGAGGAAAAATAGTTTTATTGCATAAGTATAAATATTATTTTAGAAAACAGTTACCATAGCAATCCATTTTAGCTCATCATTACCATAGCAATTATAATTCATAGGTTGCTCCTTAAAGGTAGAGACAAAGAGGTAAATTTATCCTAAAGCAAGACAAAAGCCTTATATAACAAAGCATTAAACCTCACAATGTACTTTAGACCTCAGTCCCAGACAGGATGGAATAAATATTTCAGCTTGCTGGTATCAGTAGCCTTGTTTAGTAGTTACTTTGAAAATGTGGTATTTAAAATGTTTAAAACTCTTCATATTGAAATAAACTTGGATATTGCCACCTACTCTATGTTCGATTCCCGAGTACTACAGGATGGAATGAGCTCCCGTCTTTGTCCCAGCTCCTGCCAACCTAGCAGTTCAAAAGGAAGAAATTGCAATGAGATAAATAGGGACTACTTCAGTAGGAAGGTAACAGCGTTCCGTGTGCTCCGGTGTCTAGTCATGCCTGCCACATGACCACGGAAACGTCTGCAGAAGCAGACAGCGCTGGCTCTTCAGCTTTAAAATAGAGATGAGCACTGAACCCTAGAGTCAGATACGACTAGCTTTCGAGCCAGGGAGACCTTTACCTTTACCTTTTACTGTACATTGGATAGAGTGGAGTGGACTCTGCAGTAATATCCACGTTACCAAAAGAGGGATGGCTGTGTTTTTCAAATGTTTTATTTATTTATTTATCTGATTTATATTGCCGCCCAAATCAGAAGACTCTGGGCGGCTCACAGAAAATAAAACCAATCATATTTTAAAAACCAATTAAAAACCCCCATTAAAACTGCCACCAAAAATTACTCCGATAGCAGCATGGCTATCCCACACTATATGGAAAGCTCTTTTCAGCAGTGGGAGATGTGACAACAAAGAAAGCAGATCGGCCTGCAGCCCAGAAAAAATAAATCACATATCCTATTTATTCACTTCAGTCCACAAGAGGCAGGATCTACCTGTAGTATATTTCTGTTGGAAGAGGGAGTTATTTAGAAGTACTGTAACTAGTTACTGAAGGGACTGTGGTAGCTCAAGTGGTTAAGATGCTGAACTTGACGACTGGAAGGTTGGAGTCCAATTCCTGAGTACTGCACGATGGAGTGAGTTGCCTGTCTCTGTCCCAGCTCCTGCCAACCTAGCAGTTCGAAAGCAAGAAATTGCAAGTAGATAAATCGGGACCACTTCTGTGGGAAGGTAAACAACATTCTGATGCAGACAGCGCTGGCTCTTTGGCTATAAACAGAGATGAACATTTAACCTTAGAGTCGCATACGACTGGCTTTTGAGCAAGGGGGACCTTTACCTTATCTTTACCTAACTAGTTATTCTGATTATTTCCTGACCAGATGGTCAGAAGGTATTTCCGACTGTTTCCTAACCACTGTGAAGCATTTTGCTAGACTCTCTCCAACAGAAGATACGAATGGCAGCTTTCTCACTGAGTATAAAAGAGCTTTCAAGCAGCCCAATAACAAGCCACCTCTCCCTGTGCGCGACCATACAGATGTTTGTCCCAGGTTAATGTGAACCTCTTCATACTGAATAGTAAAGATAAAGGTCGCCCTTGCTCGAAAGCCAACCATATCCGGCTCTAGGGTTCAGTGCTCATCTCTGTTTATAGCCAAAGAGCCAGCACTGTCTGCGCGTGCAGACATTTCCATGGACATGTGGCAGGCATGACTAGACACTGGAGGTCACACGTCATGGTCCGCCTAGCCAGCGGGTGACGTGATATCCAAATGGCTAAAAAAAACCCACATGCAAACGGACTTGATTTCTCAAGTCCGTTTGCACATGCGGAATGTCATTGCAGGGATGTCTACCAATGTGTGGACTCCTCGCTGAAAAATGACATGAATGCACAAAGAAGATTTGGGGTTCTATTATCTCTTGTACCCAGTGGTGGGCATCAAAAAATTTTCCTACCACACTGTGGGCATGGCCATGTGACTGGGTAGGCATGGCCTATTGGCCATGTGACTGCTCTTCGCTATATTGCTATGAAAATAGAAGCCACTTCTATTTTCATCACTCTATAGTGAACCTCTGAAGCCATTTCCCACTTCATCAAAGGCTTTTCCTGGGCTCTGTTTCACCCCAAAGCGCATGCCCAGCCACTCCGGAGTGGCTGGGGATGCGCTTTGGGGTGAAACGGAGTCCAGGAAAAGCCTTTGATGAAGGGGGAAATGGAGCTAGCCCTCTCTGAAGCCTCTTCTAAGAGGAGGAGGAGGAGGTGGGGAGGTGGGCGGTGCCAGTCATTTTTACTACCGATACGCATGTACTGGTGCAAACCTGCTGATGCCCACCACTGCTTGTACCTGATTTGAGCAAAAGTCAAGGCATCTTGGTGCAATCCTATTTTCTTTGCAGAGCTTAATACAACACTTCCTTCA
The DNA here is from genome assembly GCA_030440675.1 of Furcifer pardalis. NCBI lineage: Eukaryota > Metazoa > Chordata > Lepidosauria > Squamata > Chamaeleonidae > Furcifer > Furcifer pardalis. Next base: position 31,711,905 of record CP126897.1, read on the forward strand.
GAAAAGAAAACACAGCTTTTTTTCACCATGTGGCTATGTTCCTCACAGGGTGACAACAGGTGGACAAAGCATAAGAGTTCCCCTTTGGAGAAGTCCTTTTATTTCACAGTCCTGTATCCCCGAGACCCAAACTGCAGGCCTAATGGGATAAGACAGGTGATGTAGCATGAGGCATGTAATTAGACCTCAATTAGCTATGCTCGTTCTTCCAGATAATTGAGGGGGAAAATAAGACTAGACATCCACATTGAATCCTCTGCTCCAGTTAGCCCTGCACCTGCCCAAGGTTTTCAGCTTGATACAGACCATCAGGCAACATAAACATCACTTTAGGGACATGGGTGGTGGTGTCTGAAAAAACATGGACACAAACACCACACTGCCCTGGCCACCACCAGGGTCAGACATAATCTGGTATGGTGGTCATCAAAGGTGAGGGAGGCAGTAGGGTGGCGTGGGTATGACTGTTTTATTCTTTTCCCCCTTACCAAATGAATCTCATCCTAGGGCAGTGGTTCTCAAAGTGGGGCCCACGCCCCATGGGGGGCCTTCAGTTCCCAGAAGCCTAAGTCACTACAGTGGCTGATCAGTGCTTTATGGAATTGACTTGGACTTCTGGAAATTGAAGTCCAAAAACCCAAAGTTGTGAAACACTGCTCGAAGGGAAATGTAGAATCATAGAATCATGAAATTGGAAGGGGCCTTTTAGGACATTGAATCCAACCTAATGATCAATGCAGGAATCCGAATCAAAGCAGATATGACCAAGAGTTGTCCAATTTTCTCTTGAATGCTTCCAGTGTTGGAGTGCTCTTCAACTCTCAAGGCAGTTAGTTCAGACTGCTCTAACCGTTAAGACATTTTTCCTGGTATTCAGCCTATATCTGGCTTCCTGTAGTTTCAGCCATTATTACACATCCTGCACTGTGAGATGACTGAGAACAGATACTTCCCTTCCTCTTTATAACTGTCTTTCACGTATTTGAAGAGTGCTATTATATCCCCTCTCCAGGTAACAAGGCGAGCTTCTTAACCGCTGAGCCAGGGGTATGCAGGGCACCATGGGAAGGCCCCCTGAAGAAAGGACTGGTAAATCACTTCTCTGCTTAGAAAAATCTGGAAAAGGTCAGAATTGACTTGAATGGTAATATGAAAGGGGTGAAGTAGAAGAAAAAAAAATTATTGCATAAATATAAACCAGGGATTCGCAACGTACGGCCCTCTAGCTGGCTCCAACCTCCAACTCCAAAACATCTGGCCTGTCACCATCTCTGCCACCTCTGGAAGTGGAAGCAGACACTTTTTGCATGCACGAGCACACCTCCACATATGCACAAACGCACCCACAACAGCCATAGGTTTGCCTGCCTCCGCTTCCGGGGGTGTGATCCACCCTGCTCCGCTGTCCGGGGGGGGGGGGAATGATCAGGCCCATGGCTGAAAAAGGTTGTGGACCCCTGGTATAAACATAATTTTTCTACTTAAAAAGTCAGAATTGACTTGAAAGCTCACAATTGTTGACGCTTTTGCTGCATTGTATGATATGGTATTTTTTATTGTATTTAATTTTAAATGTATCGTGATATATTGTGATTGCTGTTAGCCGCCCTGAGTCGCGTAGCTGCGTGGGTGGCATACAAGTCCAATCAATCAATCAATCAACCTGTCTTTGGCAGTAATCCTAAGGATTAATAAACATAACACAAATTAGAAAACACTTTACAGATGTACAGCCCCATCCTATGCCTGGCGGTGCAGAAGTAAGTTCTGCCACAGTTTACCCCAGCTTGAGGTAAGCATGGATGAGTTTGTCATTTAACGGATCTACATAGTAAGTAATACATACTAAATACGTATTAAAGCATCCTGCTAAAAGTTAAACATTTGCTTTCAACCTAGGTCTATTTGTGGAAGCGGCACTGTTGTTTCAACAGATGGTCATGGGGTGTGTGTGATTTTTAATAAAAACACTTTTAATATCTTCTTCACATTTGTTTCGGCTGCCTACAGCACTGTGGGCGGTTTTCTAAGCAGGCATATGCCATCTTTGGGCACCTGTTCTTGGAACTGTGAAAACGTCAGCTCTGTGGAGCTGTTTGCTGCCAAATGTCTGTTTTTTCACAACTGTCTCGGTTTTTGATGTTTCTTTGGGGAGGTCCTGTCACTGGTAATTTGTGGCTGAACTTTTCCAATCTTCCTGATTTCTCCTCACTAACCTCTTAAATCTAATCCAAGCTGGATCTTGTTCTTCCTTTGCTTGTTTTCTTCTTCAGCTCGTTAAAAAACAATTCATAAACACTTCAAATTAATTCAAATAATTTTTGACAATTACTTCAATTCATTAATATATCATAATCAGCATAAACGAACAATCAAAATTGAAAAACTAATTAATTACCTTCAAACTCAGAATTATTAAAATTTAAAAAAACTACAATCCCCCCTTTTCTTCTTCTTGTAAAGAGAGAAACCTTGTAGATTCATTTATTTATTTATTTATTTATTTATTTACTCCAATTTCTATACCGCCCTACTCGGCTGGGCCGACTCAGGGCGGTTCACAAGCACAGAGTAAACAGCAAATTCATAGACACATCACATAAATATACAATATATAACTCAACATCGTTCCATCACAAAAGTTCAGTAAGCATCAATCTCAACAACAGTAAAACTACAAAATTCATCAAATAATAAACAAACAACATCCCCCCTTTCCTTCTTCTTCTTGTAAAGAGAGAAACCTTGTAGATTCATTTATAATTAACAAACAACAATTTATCTCAACTTGCAACTTAAAATAAAATTCATATATAGTTCTCTCTTTCAAATATAATTCATCAATTTACATATATAATTCTTCTGTAATTTATCCAAGATCTTATAAGCTCATAAAATTCATAAAATTCATCAAGTCCAAAAGTCCAAAATCAAAATTTATCTTCTTAAAAGTATTATGAATATACAGTCATACCTAGCATAACGAATTTAATTCGTTCTGCAAGGCTGTTTGCTATGTGAGTTTTTTGGTATGCGAAATAAACTCGCATAGCGAAAATTCCTATGAAAAAACTTGCATAACGAGCTTTTTAAGGGGGGAAACTCGCATAGCGAATTTTTTTCGTTATGCGAGTTTTCTGAGTTTTCCCCATAGAAACGCTTGTTATGCGAATTTTCCATAGGGAAAGTCTAACTCGCATTGCGAACATTTTCACTATGTAAGTTGGACTCGCATAAAATTTTATTATGCGAGTCAGACCGGTTAGCAAAAAACCCGCTTGTTATGCGAGTTTTTCGCTAAGCGAGTCACTCGTTAAGCGAGGTTTGACTGTATAATCAATAATCTCTCAGCCATACAGTCTCTCAGTCATACAACACAATCTTGTATCTGTATCTGTTTTTATCTGCTTTGCTGTTTTAATTTTTTTTATGAACTTTTAAGGTTTTAGATATTGATATGATTATAGTTTATCCATGACGGTAATTTTTACGCTGTAAGCAGCCCAGAGTCGGGTCTACCCGATTGGGGCGGGATACCAAATGTGAGCAATAAATAAATAAATAAATAAATAAAATAATCCCCAAATAGTCCTCAATTAGATACCAAATTGAAAGAGCCAAAACTCTTTCCACCCAAACATTCCTCCTTCATATACTACAACCACACAGCTGAGAAATACTGTCCTATCCAAGTTGTATGACCTAAGGGACTTTTCACTATAGGAGGGGAGAGGAAAACACTCACACACATCTTTCTGGAGGAAAAGCATGGAAGGTTTAAGAAATAAACCAGAGGTTCTCAAGCTTTTCAAGCTGAAACTGGGTCAGACTCCCTCAGACAGCTTTGGGAGCTGGATTGCCATTTTGCCCTGCCTGTTACACATGGTGCTTCCGGGTGTGGCGGAAGCAGTGGGGGAGCACATGAAATGGTGTGGTGGGCTGAATCCAGGCCCTGGGCCGTAGGTTGAGAACCCCTGAAATAAACTCTCATTCTAAAATGTAGCATTTCTTCTCAAACAGACAGCGATGGGATGTAACAGGTTCTCACCAGTTCGCCAGAACCGGTAGGGGGGCAGCCTGATTCCCCAGCTGAGCAAGCTGCCACTGATCAATGTGATAATCTTGATTAATCAAGGTAAAGGTTTCCCTTGCTCGAAAGCCAGTCGTATCCGACTCTAGGGTTCAGTGCTCATCTCTGTTTCAAAGCCGAAGAGCCAGCGCTGTCTGCTTCTGCAGATGTTTTTGTGGTCATGTGGCAGGCATGACTAGACACTGGAGCTCACAGAATGCTATTACCTTCCCACCGAAGTGGTCCCTATTTATCTACTTGCAGTTTCTTGATTTCGAACTGCTAGGCATATAACATGCACTCCATTTTTCAAGTGTATTTTAAGGGGGGAAAGTGTGTCTTATACACTGGCAAATACAGTAACTGCACATCCCTTTCTGCCAAGCATATGGTTTCAGAGAGGGATTGTACCTACACCTCCATTCTATGGCCTCACAAATATGCATTAGAAGATTGACACAGAGGCTGCTTTGTGAAAAGATGGTGGGTGGAATCATAGTGTTATTTGCAGATAATATCACCATGAATCAGGAAGCCTGTTTTATCAATTCAGGAAAAAAAATGCTGTATTCACAGCAAGATACACATTCCTGCTCTTATTCTTACCAGAAAAGTATCAGATACTTTATAAAACCAAAATCACAACAAATGAAAAACTTCATTTGTTGTTCAATCGCACAGTTGATTCTGACCCTTTGGGACCCTAAGGATCATTGACCGCCAGGCACCTCTGTCCTCTACCATCTTCCTCAGCCTGGCCAGCTTTGTGCCCATCTAGCCATCTCATTTTTGGCCACCCCCTTCTTCTTTTGCCCTCCACCTTTCCCAGCATCAAGGCTTTCTCAAGCGAATCCTCTCTTCTCATTTGATGTCCAAAGTACTTTAGCTTCATCTTTACAGTATGACCTTCTAAGGAGCAGTCAGGGTTGATTTCTTCTAATATTGACCTATTTGTTCTCCCCGCTGTCCAGGGGACTCTCAAAACTCTCCTCCAACACCACATCTCAAAAGCATCTATTCTTCTGTGCTCAGGTTTCCTAATGGTCCAGCTCTCACAACCATACATTACCACCGGGAATACCATTGCTTTGACTATACGAATTTTTGTTTGCAATGTGATGTCTCTACTTTTCACTATGTTCCCCAGGTTTCTCAATTAAAGGGTGGTCCATACTCCCTACCTGTCAATATGTATTATATATTTTTTCTTTTTTTCAAATGGCCAATTTAAGCCCATTTACACTTGAAGAGAGTACCTGTATTGTGACAAGTATGTGGGTACATGAGCGCACAAATACTGGTGATACCCAGGATACAAAAGTGGCAAATTTAGAGAAAATATTTCATAATATAAAGTTTCAAAGTAGCTTATCGAATTATGAAAACACATCCAAAAATACAGCTGTACTTTGTAATAACAACACAATCTTACCTTCCAACATAGAAATGTCCCTGACTTTATTGAACTTTACTCTGGGAGATCAACGCGCCAAAGGTCTGTCTTTGGGGTCCTCATAAACCATGGCAGTAATTTCTTTTTAAATCTGTGGGTGGGGGATAGGAATGCTAGTTGCTTGGTATAGGCATCATTAATCAGTAAATCTCCCCTCAGAGGTTTGAAATTGTATCATATAAACAAAACAATTATATTCAAGCAGAAAGATCTTAAGGAATAAATGTTTCAGTCAGCCATAAGGAGAATAACAACCTTTATTCCAGCTTCAAAACTACCTCAGTAATGCCTGGGATAAAGGATCATAATGCGGTTTCACTCCTGTTCCAAGTACTGAAACAGCTAATTGGATTGGAATTGCATCTCAGCTCCATGTAAGGTAATAATAATTTCATGTCAGAAATTATTCTGAGTTGAAAGGATTTTTGCTGGTGAAACTCTGCTTAGGGATGCCCGAATGAGGCTCCTTTCATGTCCCCAAGAGCTGGGACTAAGATGAGTGCTCAATTCGTCATGCAGTACCCGGGTCTCAAACTGCTGACTTTGCCTGCCTTCCAGCTAATAAGGCAAGCTTCTTAACCACTGAGCCACTGCAACCCTCCCACGTAAGGTAATTGGAGAGCACCAGGCTGACCTCAAACAAAGATGGGCTTCATGTGGCTTCCATGGAGCACTGTCAACCTACCTGGGTTGCCTCTTGGCTTCTCTGCACCTTTAAAGTTTAATGTACCAGGAGGAGGAAACAGAGAAGATAGAGAAGAAATGTGCCCTTGGCAGACAGCAGAGGCATCAATCTGGCTTGAAATAATATATCAGGAGTTCTCTACCTTTTAAAGCCAAGGGCTGGGTCACGCTTCCTCAGACAGCTTCGGAGCCGGATGGCCATTTTGCCCTTCCTCCAACACATGGCACTTCTGGGTGTGGTAGAGGTGGTTTTGGGGCCACATGAAATAGCACTGGTGGCCAAATCTGGCCTGCTGGTCACAGGTTGAGAATCCCTGCACTAGATCTTGTTTTCAATCCAAACAAACATCTAGTTTACTGAAAAAGTCAGTGAGGTCTGCAGCCATCAGGTGTGGCAGGGAAATGGAGTTGAAACAAACCCTCAAACTATGTAGAAAGAAGCCTAATTAATGGGGTATAAGTCAGGCCGTGTGGATCTTCTTATCCATTGCTGCTTGCAAGCACTAGGCCTGCCATATGCCAGTACATCTTATATTGGAACCAGGTGGCCTTTTTGGCAATACTATGCATCAATTATTGCAATTTTTTGTACCAATATATTTTAGTGTTGGCATCTTTTATGTAGTAATCACTAATTTGAGAAAGCCAATACGAGGTCATAATTAGGAAGCAATAATTACATGATGTCCTGTATGCAAGTGTAAGTTGTCTACAGACTCTGCCCAAGTGGTCAAAGCAATTGACAACAAAGTCAAGCAGAGAAATAACAAATACAGAATTTATTTTGGTGTGTACATAATAGTTTCAATAGCAACATATAAAGCATCACTAGCAAAATAAAATAATCACAACACAGTAATGTAACAGATGAATAGAGAATAAAGGGACAATACTTTCACAACTGGTTTAAAAGACATTGTCTGGCTTTGTTGGTTAGCCATAGCTGCAGAGAAGAAAGTTGTGGGGGAAATATATATCATTATAAAAATGCTATAGTAAAGCAAGACCAGCTGAACTAGTCATGAAGTGAGATATAGATCCTGCTGCCCTTCCATTCCAGGAAGATATAGAAAAGAATCCACAGACCAAACTGATTAGCAGAAGATGATGTGCTCATGATGTTCAGAGATGTATATTTGTATAAAGTGCAGGAAGTGGATTGCTGAAAATTCAGATGTCATAGAAGTTCTGGCAACCAAAGGGGGTGTTTGGGATTCATTTCTCCTCCAGGTTAAAAAGGATGGAATCCATACTAGGTTTCAATTGGGCAGAAGGGATTAGAGATCACCAGACCTGATGTGGAGCAAAGGACCAAGACTAGCTCTGTCTAGGTATTTTCCACACAATGGTGGATCTTCAACCCTTCAGTCTTTTCACATTGACCATTCCAAACCTTGATCTGTGTCTTCACCTTTACATTCTTCTTCTACTGTGATCTTAGCCATTGGATATGTTGTCTTCTAGTACTCTTACTGTGCAATCCTATGGCCTTGCTCAAACCACCAGAGTGACATTAAGTAAACCTAGCCAGGATCAAACACCTTCCCAAGAACCTCTCTTACTTCCTACTTCCTCTGCTATCCTCACTGGAATTTGGACTCCCAATTGCATGTACAGGATCTTGTTTGGTAAAACCCATGGGAAAGTTACTGTGTAGGAGAATTTACACCCTGAGCCCTCAGATCCCCAGTTCAGAATCCAAACAGGGCACCGTTTTTGAATGGTGCCTGGATTCTGAACTGCCCCCCTTCCCCCGTGGCATCCCCTCCCTCCCACACACACCCGCTAAGCAGCCTCTGGCTCAACCTGCAGCAATGGTGGGGACAGGAGGGCTTCCCCCTCTACCTTCCTGCCCCTCGTCCTCTGGCACGTGGAAGGCTGCGATGGCTGCTACATTTCCCAAGTTCCCCTATGCTTTCAGCACTTTAAAAGGAATATTCTACCTGCTGGGGGAGCCTGGGAAATGTAGGAGATCAGATGTTGCTGAGCTGCTTTCTTAGATAGATAGATAGATAGATAGATAGATAGATAGATAGATAGATAGATAGATAGATAGATAGATAGATAGATAGATAGATAGATAGATAGATAGATAGATAGATAGATAGATAGATAGATAGATAGATAGATAGATAGATAGATAGATAGATAGATAGATAGATAGATAGATAGAAAGAAAGAAAGAAAGAAAGAAAGAAAGAAAGAAAAAGAATGAATTAATTAATTAAAGAAAGACTCTACCCAGGCACTCAAGTACAGTGAGATTCCCAGTCTTATTGGGGGGCCATAGCCTAGTGAAAGAGAGAAAATTTCTTAGCACCAAGTCAAGAGGTCCACCAAACGACTTCGTGTTTTCCTGTTACACTGTGCATTGACTGAGACCAAACAATTATGAAGGAAGAAATGGATGAAACCATGATGACAACTAAGTGAGAAGTTTTCCAAGGAAAAAATAGTGTCCCTGAATTAAGTATGTGGCCTGTATAATTTGTTAAGGAATTTGATAACCACTGAGACATTTTGGGCAAGAAACAAATGTCAGAAGGTTCTTTGACTTCTAAGCCATAATCACCTTTTCAGAAACTCCATTGAGTTTCCTGAGGGAATTGCAAGTTAGAGAAGTTGTAGACAACTCGGGATCCCAAAACAAATTTGAGAGGGATTCAGTGCAAAAAATTATTTCACGTGGGATCAGGCATGTTATAACTGACTCTCATTGGTATGAATGAGGAGGAGTCAAAGGAATATACTAAAGAGAATGAAAGTAGAGAATGACCCCTCTCTACTGCATAAATGAACCCTGATTGTGCCTTTTTTGGGAAGATACTCATTAGGCATTGAGTTTGGAGGTGAGGGTAGAGATCTCAAAGGGTCTAAGAACAGGAATTAGATGAAGGAATTTCCAGTGAAACCATTCAATAGCAACAAAGTCCATAGCCAAAATGGTCTACAAGCAGAATGTAGGGCTCATGAAAGAGAAAGAAAGAATACCTGCAATATAGCTGGGAGGAAAAAAGAGTAATAATAGGAAAATTACCCAACAAAATATTTTTATTTGCTACAATTTAACTAAAAAGAGGTGTAAAAGCAATAGAAGAAACTGCAGTAGTTTTCAGGCGGTCTTACTGTTCCTTTGTTTTAGTCCACACTACAAAGATGAGATGTTATAGTGGAGTCTAAAATAGTTCATACTTGATTCCTTGATTGACCAGACCATCAAGGAATAAGTTCTTGCTGGTCGCAGCTCATTTTCCATTCATTTTGCTGCCCTGATCTTTCTTCGATTTCATACCAAACTTAAAACCTGTGTTAATATCAGTCAATCATTCTTGAAGGTGCCACCAGACATTTTCTCCAGGGGTTGGGATGAAGCACACTGTGAGAAACCTACATGGCATTCTCTGATATATGGTAGATAGTCAATTAATATGATAGGGACATGAATAATTTTCCTTCCTTCCTTCCCCTTGTGTGTATGATTAAACCGTAAGTAACCCTATTGGATTTGAAGTAGACTGATGAGGATATCAGTAGCAGAAGTCAAGATGAATGAGCAGGAGATAAAATTCCCCCTGGACTCCCAAGAGTTGTTTTACCACTTTCCCACTGGATGTATTTTGACTAAGATGCCCTCTAGTCACAAAAGAACCAGTAAAACCACAGCAAGAATGGTTAAAAGACAAGCAAAGTGTGATGAAAGAGTAAGAAAGCAATTTGAAGAATGAAATTTGTGGTCCAGCATATTCAACTCTTCCAGTAGGAAAAAAGAGCATGTGAAATTGTGGCTTTCTTTAAACTCATGGGATGAGTAGCATTAGGCATCAACTTAAGACTCAACACAAAGTCATACCTCCCCATCCTGTTTCAGGGTCAGGGCCACATGGGGATTGAGACCTTGCAAACTTATTTTGGAACAACTAAGAAGAAATGTTGGTTTTTCTAGACATAGAACCTGGAAAAGTTGTTTCTGGGAAAGCAGAACAACTCAGATCAAAGAACCAGTTCAACCCCAGATCCACCAAGAATTAGAGGTGATCCAGAATGCTCGACACTTGCAACTCCACTGATGTCCCCAAAGTTGAGAGCAGACAGGTAAAAACGAAACCAATGGGAAAACTGCAGAAGAGGTCAAGAAAGACATGATATGAGACCCATGATCCTGCTGCACTAGTCCAAGGAGATTCAACAGACTGGAAATCATCTTTAAACAGGACGTTTCAATAGCGCACACACTTTACACTCACTGGTTAACCCAAAAGACCGTTATGTTTGCACAATGTTTCTCACTTCTTGGTTGCCAACCACAATCAATTCATGGAGGCAAGTAAGGGGACCTCGTTGTCAAAGAGGACATCTCCGTGGATCTTCCAGTGCAGAAAATGCAGAGATTCATGCCATCAAAAAATTGTGGCTCAAGAAGATGTGAGGAATGCCCCTTGTTTGGAAGTAGAACTAGAGAAACTGCTCAGGGGCTCAGGAAGAATTGAGACCATACAAGAATAGGAAGAGTGATCTCTTTTGCTCAGTTGAGTGATCCATTGACCCACAAAGGACCCATCTTAATTATCTGGAGTCAGAAGCACAACACAGGAAGAGCTTGACTGGTCTCCTCTTGGCTCAATCAATGTAAGAAACTCTTTCCATCAACATTCCTCTTCCACACCTGGAAAATTTCCCATCTCCTATTGGAAGCTAGTTCCAGTATTGGAACCTAGTTCCAATAATAAAAACATTGATTCTTCTTGAGTTAGGTCTATTTTCCACCCACCTCAATTCTCTAACCAGATTATAAGGGACTCCAGAACCAATCTAGGGGGCAAGAGATACAGTACACCCATTCCCTCCCTCCCTCCTCCCATCCCTATATGGAGCATAGACTGCAGCAACAGTGATGTCAAGGAGGAAGGGAGTATTCCTCCCCCAACTTCTCTTCTCCCTTCTATCCACCCAGTCTTATCTTCCTCTATTCTCCTTTTCTAGAGACCCTGGGAAATCACCTCTTTAACTAATCATGCTTTGGATGTGGCACCATAATTAGTCCCTAGACTGGACTATCATCCAAAACAGAAAAGAACTCAGGGGAAAGGATTGCTCCTCTCTCCTTTGTACACAAAAGGAGAAAAAGATCTCTCTCTCTCTCTCTTTGGCCCTTCTCTCTTCCCCTCTTGTCTCTTGCTTCTACTCCTCATCCTCACCCTTCCTCCTTGGCCATAGCAGCATTTCAGGTGTCAGGGAAATTAAAGCCCTGCTGCTCCTCCTGATCCCAATTTGGGAACAGGGATGTGGCCATCTGAGCCAGAGGACAGCTAGGAGAGCAAAAGGTAGCTCCTCCCTCCCACTCACATCCACTTACCTGATTTTGGCTGAGCTGAGAAAATGGAGGTGCCTCTTTTTGCCAGGCTTTCTTATGGCTCAACTCAGAACCACAACAATGGTGCATCGTAAGGCTCCCCTCAAAAACAAGGGAAGCTTTATGACCCCCCTGGAGTTCTTGCCTGGCTGGGATGTCAATCTGAGCCAGGAAAGAACTCAACTCCCTGGTCCCCTTCCATGAGTCTCCAACGCTCCTTCTTCCTCCTCCACCTGAGACCACTCAACCCTACTACCTTTCCTACCTGATTCCAAGCCACCTCCCTTCAGCCCACCTGCCCTCTAACTAATATTCCTCTGGTTGGATGTTTGGAGGCTCAAAGAAGAGTTGGGGGAGTAATTTCACAGTTTTGGTGTTGTTGCTTTTTAGCCCCAACTGGGGACCAACACAGTTGTCCAATTGAATTCAGCTTTCTTGGAAGAGGCCGAGCCAAAGGCTTTTCTGCCCCTCTGATAGTAAGGTGGGGGAGGGGGAATCACACATCACTAGATGGCAGGAAAGGAAGGAAGGAATGTGGCTTCCCTCCCTCCCTCTCTCTCTCCCCTTCCTTCTTCTCCTTCCCAGCTCCCTTCTTCTCTCCTCTCTTTCTTTTCCTCCCCTGCCCTTCTGACACTTGCAAGGCTACTCTAAGAGCATTGGAAGAGCCAGAAGGAAAGAGGGGAGGAAAAGAAAGAGGGAGAGAAGGAAGAGAGTGAATACAAGTGGAGGGAGGAGAAAGAAGGGGAGAGAACCCTCCTTCCTTCTCTGCCATTGTCTCTGTCCAGCACTCTCCCTGAAGCCCCATATTTGATGGAGCCCAGCAGCTGCAGCCCTCAGGTAAGGGTGCCTGGGGGTTCACGGGTCGGGGGATGAGATGGGGCTTACCAGGGGGAATGTGGGATCCTGGGGAGGGCTCAGGTAGATTTGCCAATTTGAGTCATTGCATCAGTGGGAATGTCCCACCTCATTCCCCAATTTGGGTCGATGGTTCAGTAGTCAAGTGATTGGGAAGACTTCAGCCTGAGATCCTGGCATCACTGCACATCAATTTGAAAGGGAGGGAAGGAGAAAAGGGTGGGAGTGAGGTGGATTGACCCTCACTTGATATTACTCAGGTGTCAGTGCTCAGTGGAGAGGGAGACATAGGATTGCAAACATGGCACAAAGCATTTTCCATGACTAGAATGACTGAAGTTCTCTAATCTTTCCAGCTGGGCTGGGCTGATGATGGCCAGTGATTGAAACATCATGTAGGTTCGACCATGTTCTTCAAGGAGACCTGTTTGGAGAAAGAATGTAACTGGTCAAAAAGAAGGTGCTTTCTCCACTAAAAATGAGTAAATTTTGCCTCACAAATTAGTACAATCATAAAAATTTGAAAAGTTCAGAATGTTTATAATGGGATTGTAAACCATATGTTGGCAGCAAGTAGAGGTCATCATGACCTGCCAGGCAGTTTGGGAGGGAGAGAAGGAGGAGCCATGGAGATTAAGTCATGACCCAAGATGGAACCAACTCTCAACAGAGATTGTCACACCATGTGATTTAGTAAACCAATCTGAATATATTCTAATTTGTTTATTTTTTGAGAAGTTGATCATTTGGTGTTATTGACCACTGTTTTGCTTTTAATCAATTTTTAATAAACAGAATGTGTATTCCCAACGAGGCAGAAAGAATATACTGTACTCTTCAAAATGGTAGAAGTAAATATTAACGTCTAAAGTACATATCTTACCTAGGTTCTTAGCCTGGTCTTTTACACATGATCAGTCCCTGTTAATGGACATTGTTGATGTTTATTGTGACAGGTGGCATGGCAGGAACTCATTGGTCGGTATTCAACATTAGGAGGAGAGCTGTGTAAAAATTTTAAAAAAACAATACTACTCAGTGAGACAATTGTCTGTGTTACGTAGGAAACAAATCATAATTCATATTAAAAAGACCTGCGAGGGCAAATCAAAATGTTTAATTTAGAAATTGTGTGCCAACTACATTTGCACACTGACTACTTATCCATCCTGAAACAAAGAAATATGCTGCCCAGTAAGATATTGGTGGCATGTTTCTGTTCAGGATAGAGTTGTCAGAGATAAAGATGATTCTTTTGTGCATGTGGCTAGCTACTTTCTCCCCCTCCTTGTTAAGAAGGCATCAACTCCTTCTGCTCTTGTTCCCCTTTCTTTCTTTCTAAGCAACTCCTTCTCCACCACTTTTCTCATGAAGCTCAGCAGTGTTTATTATCTGAAGACTTTCAGATCTTCAAGGCTACCCAGTATGCAAAAACAAAGGCATATTTTATTTGATTTTAACATGTACAGCCCTCCCTATATCACTGGATCTTGGGGATGGGTTACAAAGCAACAAAAAACAATTTTAGAATTTATATTTAATACAGTATAAAATCAAACATTAAAATATTAACAATGGGGCACAAAAATTTATATAGGGCACAATTCTCAACCCCGAAAGCTCTAATCGGTAAGGAAATCTTGACTTGGTGACAACATGCCCACCTCACACCTTGCCCAACCTCTAGTCATAGTTCATGGTACGTACAAGGCAGGTTACATTGGTATTGATACCTGAGTCTGAAGATCTTTCAAAGACATCTCATGGGGAGTTGAAGCATAGTAAAAAAAATTTTTTTTTGCTGTTTTGAGGCCCGTAGTTGACTCCCACACTCTGCCTAAGGCCAGGGTGCTCTGTATCTATGAGTTTTAGTTGAAAGAGAAAAAGAGAGAGATGTAAGTCTACAACAAGAGTAAGCAAACTAGGGTCTGGATTCAGGCAGCTGTATTAGGCAGGGAAAGCTATTGACCTCATCTGCAAGACAGTCCCATATACAGGAATGCTGCTAGTTCTTTACAAGAGGTATGGAAGAACAACATGAAAATGTTGTTACAAACCCTTCAAGCTCCCATCCTTCTGTGATAAAGGTGAAAGGAGACTTCAAAATGCCCTGTGCCTTCAAGAAGAGATGTCATGACAGTTAAGACCCAACATGACTGTTAACTGACTCTTGGTTTGCCAAGGCAGAGAACCTTATTAAGATTCCAAGCTCAGTGTGAAATCACAGAGTTGTGATTCTGTTTGGCATAAACTGTATCCATGCCAACCCGCCCTGAGTTGGGTTTCCTGATTCGGCGGCATACAAGCGGGATAATTAAATTAAAATTAAACTGTACTGGCCAACTAGCCTCTGTTTTTTTAAATTTAATTAAAATACAAAACACCACACACACACAAAAAGCATCAGAGCTGCAAAAACATATACAAAACACCGTATATACTCGACTATATGTCATCCCGAATATAAGTCTAGGTACCTAATTTGGACCTCTAAAACTAGGAAAATAGATTGACAGGAATATAAGTCGGGGTGGAAATTGCAGCAGGTGTTAGTGAGTTTTGATATTTAAAATACATGAAACTATGGTAAAATCAATTACCGGTAATTTAGACGTTTGTGTGGGTATGTTTTTGAGTGTTTACATTGAGCCAAGTGTAGGTTGAGTCGCATTTTTAGACCTCATTTTGTGGATTAAAAAACCTGTCTTATACTCAAGTATATATGGTATTAACAAAATTACATATGGTACAATATAACTACTACGTTCCCCCTACCACCTGTGATATTTATAAACAGCAGGTTTGCACCAGTTCATCAGAACTGGTAGCAGAAATTCTGGCTGGCCCTGCCCATCCAAGTTTTGAAATAAAGTAGTCTTAATTTGGTTGCAACGCAGGGCTTTCCCCCTGGCCACGCCCATAATACTATGCCCACAGTGTGGTAGTAAACATTTTTTGAGCCCATCAATGCTTATAAACCTTCTCAATGGTTTGAAATTGTATCATATAAACCAGTGGTGGGATGTCAAAAATTTTACGACCCCACCGTGATGTCATCACAGTGTGGGCGGAGCTGATGTCATGATGTCATGATGTGGGTGTGGCCAATGATTTTTTTAAAAATAAAATAAAAATAAGCACACACACACACACACCTCAACCCACCCACCCACAACACAAACCCGCAAATAAATTAAATAAATAAATAAATATTACATTAAAATATACCCATCCACCCACCCCAAACATAAATCTGTATTTATGGTACTGTGGTAGTATGTCAATATAGGTAAAGGTATTAAATACACATTAAAATACACACAGACACACCACATCCAAAGGTGAGTCATTTACCCTGAGGCGCAGGCTATAGGGAGCTTCAGGCTAGCAGCTTCTCTTCCTCCTCCCTGCTTAGGAGGTCAGCAAGGAGGCTGTGCATACATGCCAAGCACTGTAGGCGTGCATGCACACCAAGTGCTTGGCGCGCATGTTCAGTGGGGGAACCAGTGAAAAGGTAAGCCCCAAAGGTGGTTCCCCCCAAAAGCTGCTACCGGTTCTCGGGGACACTGAGAAAAGGTACTACCGGTTCTGGCGAACTGGTGAGAACCTGTTACATCCCATCACTGATATAAACAAAACACTTATATTCAAGCAGAAAGGTCTTAAGGAATAAATGTTTCAGTCAGCCATAAGGAGAATAACAACCTTTATTCCAGCTTCAAAACTACCTCAGTAATGCCTGGGACAAAGGATCATAATGTGGTTTCATTCCTGTTCCAAGTACTGAAACAGCTAATTGGATTGTGTGGGAATTCATTTTGTAGATTTGATTGTTATTATACCTGTGCTATAGATCATAGACCTGTGTGATGAATTTTAGTAAAGTGTGACAGCTTGCTTAGAACATATTGTTAGGGCTTCGTTACAGCAGAAGCTAGCAGTGTGATACAAATAGATAAATGTGTTCATTGTACATCCTGTGTTTAAGATAAGGGATTCAGCTCCAGCCTAAAGAGTAAGAGGCCCCTCAAAAGCAGATGTCATAAGGTGATGCAAAACTGCATGAGGAAGGAGTGTGACCCACAGTATATTATAGCTTGCAAATATATATTCCTTCAAGGCAGAGAGGCTATTATAAATGTGGCTTTTATGATTAGATTATAGAGGTGTTTTCCATCATCCACCCCTATCCCACCCTTTCTTACACCCTCCTCCTTCTTTCTCCTCCTCCTTTTGGGTAACACCCTGCAAACACCCTGTAAACACCCTATTATGTACCTCCTCCTGTGTATGTCTCTATAAATATCCCATGCGGTGCATTGCTTATCAGAATTCATCAGTTCAGCCTAGCTAAGCAACTGCACAGCCAACCAGAACAACAGACCTGCTTGGGACGCCAAGCTGGTTAATAAAGTCTATTGCATTGGATACAAGACTGCAGTCTCCCTTCCTTCGCGCCTATTGTTGGGGCAGGTCCCCGACAAGTGGTGCCCCGTGTGAGGCCAACGCAACGTTCACGACACTGTGGGGCTTGAAGCACAGCCCACAGCCGTGTGAGGCGACACAGCTCGCAACCAACGGACGTCAGCGCTCCACCAACGGACGCCTACGCTCCATCGTCTTCACTTGCCCGACCGGAAAGGTCTTCATAGAGCGCTCTTCTCATCCTTGAAAAAGCCTTCTTCAAGGGTCCCAAAACGGTGAGTGAAGATTTGTCAACTTGCAAAGACACTTAAGACTACATACAATGGGCAACTGTCTTTATGTTTGTCCATGGGTTCAAGCAGACTGCACCCTGTACTTAAAGGCATGGGATCAAAGTCTGACCCCGAAGAACATCTTGTTGTTCCAGGCACCCATTGCTGGTTTGCCTCAGATTCTTCTGCCATTACCGACTACCACCCTAGCAGCTTTAACCACAGCGCCGCTGCTGTATAATGAGGAAGAAGGGGTGGGTTCCGGGAAACCTCCGGACCTCCCTGAGACTAAAACCCTTTGTCCTGACTTAAAAACTCTGCCTTCAACAGCATCTCAAGCAACTAAGCCCCCAAGGACAGAAGGGAGACAAGAGCACACCACTTTCTCTTCAGTCTTGGCAGAAGCCATGATGTGCATGCAAGAGGGGCAAGATTTGGCCCTAGCACACCAGAAAGTACAGACTATCTTGACTGTGGACGTGTTAATGGGGGAAGACAACTTTACCAGCCCAACTCAACAACTTGCATTACCAGATGATCAATTGCAAACACTTGGTGGCATAGTGCTACAGGCATGGAATTGGGTGCCTGCCCGAGGCAGTGCCTCCATTGCTGGGTTTGCATCGATTCATCAAGGGCCAGCCAGAGAGATTTTGCTCAAGCAACTGGCATTCGAAAATGCTAATGAAGACTGCAAGCCTTTTGCCAAACATCCCTCGGAAGAACATTCACTCATTCCCAGAAGCTGTTTCCGATCTACCGCTGAAGGGTAGAGTCGTGGAATACAACTTACAGACTTTGACATTGACAATGTTTGATTTCCCTTTTCTCAGGAAGAGGTTAAAGCCTTGTATCAGCACTCCACCTTTTAATCTGCTCATGGATGCATAGTATATTTCCTGCTTGCTTTTTACCCTCTCTGAGGCTTCTATGGACTCTGCGTTATTCACACTGTTTCAGCAGCTCCAGACAGTGCTAGTGTGTGGAAGGGAATGCCAGAGTCAATACTGCATTAAAAGCACCCACTGAGACTTTCCTTTGTTTGATTATCCAGTTGCAAGTCAAAATGCTTTTCACCAATCTGCAAAAATTCCTGCTCTCACCCAAACAGCTTAAGAAATTTTATTTAGCATTGCATCCAAACTTTTGCAGTCATGGGTTAAAAGCAGACTTCTGCTTAAGAGACAGCATTCATTCTTATCATCTGCTTGCTTCCTGTAACTTCAGGGGATGGGTTGCTGTTGTTTGGGTTCAGTTTAATCAATCCCTGTCACCTTAGCTGTCAGCAATGCCAGCAAATGTGCTAGAATTGTCAATTGTGCAACTTCAGGAAGTAAGAACACTTGTTGCCATGTATTATGCTTTTGCTGTGTTCAATGCATTCTAGTGTCTTTTTAATTTTAAATTTAGAAAAGTGGGAATGTGGGAATTCATTTTGTAGATTTGATTGTTATTATACCTGTGCTATAGATCATAGACCTGTGTGATGAATTTTAGTAAAGTGTGACAGCTTGCTTAGAACATATTGTTAGGGCTTCGTTACAGCAGAAGCTAGCAGTGTGATACAAATAGATAAATGTGTTCATTGTACATCCTGTGTTTAAGATAAGGGATTCAGCTCCAGCCTAAAGAGTAAGAGGCCCCTCAAAAGCAGATGTCATAAGGTGATGCAAAACTGCATGAGGAAGGAGTGTGACCCACAGTATATTATAGCTTGCAAATATATATTCCTTCAAGGCAGAGAGGCTATTATAAATGTGGCTTTTATGATTAGATTATAGAGGTGTTTTCCATCATCCACCCCTATCCCACCCTTTCTTACACCCTCCTCCTTCTTTCTCCTCCTCCTTTTGGGTAACACCCTGCAAACACCCTGTAAACACCCTATTATGTACCTCCTCCTGTGTATGTCTCTATAAATATCCCATGCGGTGCATTGCTTATCAGAATTCATCAGTTCAGCCTAGCTAAGCAACTGCACAGCCAACCAGAACAACAGACCTGCTTGGGACGCCAAGCTGGTTAATAAAGGCTATTGCATTGGATACAAGACTGCAGTCTCCCTTCCTTCGCGCCTATTGTTGGGGCAGGTCCCCGACAGGATTGGAATTGAATCTCAGCTGCATGTAAGGTAATAATAATTTCATGTCAGAAATTATTCTGGGTTGAAAGGATTTTTGCTGGTGAAACTCCGCTTAGGGATGTCCGAATGAGGCTCCTTTCATGTCCCCAAGAGCTGGGACGAAGATGGGTGCTCAATCCATCATGCAGTACCCAGGTCTCGAACTGCCAACTTTGCCTGCCTTCCAGCTAATAAGGTGAGCTTCTTAACCACTGGGCCACTGCAACCCTCCTACGTAAGGTAATTGGACAGCATCAGGCTGACCTCAGACAAAGAGAGGCTCTCTCGTTGTGCCATCATCCAGAGAGACGCATCTCTCTGGCACTAGAAGGAGGGCCTTCTCTGTGTCCGCTCCGGCCCTGTGGAACCTCCTCCGGATCGAGCTACGCCTGCAGACAGAGTTGCTGTCCTTTAGGAAAGGCGTGAAAACCTGGGTGGCATGTCTGGTCTGGGGAGTGGATGGTTCAATTTCCTCAGCCAGTTGGATGGTTTGACCGCCAGTATGTCCAAGTTATAATACCTTGCTTTTAATTAAGTTTTTAAGCTTTTTAAAGTTTTTATTTTTTAAGTGTTTTTAAAATTGTAGGAAATCGCCCTGGGTCCATTCGGGGAGGAGCGCGATAAACAAATATAAATATAAATAAAACTAAACTAAAATAAAAAGATGGGCTTCATGTGGCTTCCATGGAGCCCTCTCAACCTACCTGGGTTGCCTCTGGGCTTCTCTGCACCTTTAAAGTTTAATGTACCAGGAGGAGGAAACAGAGAAGATGGAGAAGAAATGTGCCCTTGGCAGACAGTAGAGGCATCAATCTGGCTTGAAACACTACATCAGGAGTTCTCTACCTTTTAAAGCCAGGGGCTGGGTCACGCTTCCTCAGACAGCTTCGGGGGCCGGATGGCCATTTTGCCCTTACTCCACCACATGGCACTTCTGGGTATGGTTGAGGTGTTTTTTGGCCACATGAAATAGCACCGAGAGACACATGCGGCCTGCAGGTTGCAAGTTGAGAATTCCTGCACTAGATCTTGTTTTCAATCCAAACTGGGTTTTTTTTTAAAGAACTGCAAACAAACGTCTAGTTTACTGAAAAAGTCGGCGAGGTCTGCAGCTCTCAGGTGTGGCAGGGAAATGGAGTTGAAACAAACCCTCAAACTATGTAGAAAGAAGCCTAATTAATGGGGTATAAGTTAGGCCGTGTGGTTCTTCTTATCCATTGCTGCTTGCAACCACTAGGCCTGCCATATGCCAGTACATCTTATATTGGAACCAGGTGGCCTTTTTGGCAATACTATGCATCAATTATTGCAATTTTTTGTACCAATATATTTTAGTGTTGGCATCTTTTATGTAGTAATCACTAATTTGAGAAAGCCAATACGAGGTCATAATTAGAAAGCAATAGTTACATGATGTCCTGTATGCAAGTGTAAGTTGTCTACAGACTCTGCCCAAGTGGTCAAAGCAATTCACAACAAAGTCAAGCAGAGAAATAACAAATACAGAATTTATTTGGGTGTGTACATAAAAGTTTCAATGGTAACATATAAAGCATCACTAGCAAAATAAAATAATCACAACACAGTAATGTAGCAGATGAATAGAGAATAAAGGGACAATACTTTCACAACTGGGTTAAAAGACATTGTCTGGCTTAGTTAGCCACAGCTGCAGAGAAGGAAGTTGTGGGGTAAATAGATATCATTATAAAAATGCTATAGTAAGGCAAGACCAGCCAAACTAGTCATGAAGTGAGATATAGATTCTGCTGCCCTTCCATTCCAGGAAGATATAGAAAAGAATCCACAGTCCAAACTGATTAGCAGAAGATGATGTGCTCATGATGTTCAGAGATGTGTATTTGTATAAAGTGCAGGAAGTGGATTGCTGAAAATTCAGATGTCATAGAAGTTCTGACAACCAAAGGGGGTGTTTGGGTTTCATTTCTCCTCCAGGTTAAAAAGGATGGAATCCATACTAGGTTTCAATTGGGCAGCAAGGGATTGGAGATCACCAGACCTGATGTGGAGTAAAGGACTAGGACTTGCTCTAGGTATTTTCCACACAATGGTGGATCTTCAACCCTTCATTCTTTTCACATTGCCCATTCCAAACCTTGATCTGTGTCTTCACCTTTACATTCTTCTTCTACTGTGATCTTAGCCTTTGGATATGTTGTCTTCTAGTACTCCTACTGTGCAATCCTATGGCCTTGCTCAAACCACCAGAGTGACATTAAGTAAACCTAGCCAGGATCCAACACCTTCCCACCTTCCTACTTCCTCTGCCATCCTCACTGGAATTTGGACTCCCAATTGCATGTACAGGATCTCGTTTGGTAAAACCCATGGGAAAGTTACTGTGTAGGAGAATTTACACCCTGAGCCCTGAGATCCCCAGCTCAGAATCCAAACATGGCACCCCTCTGACTGGTGCCTGCATTCTGAACTGCCCCCCTTCCCCCGTGGCAGCCCCTCCCTCCCACACACACCCGCTAAGCAGCCTCTGGCTCAACCTACAGCAATGATGGGGACAGGAGGGCTTCCCCCTCTGCCTTCCTGCCCCTTGTCCTCTGGCACGTGGAAGGTTGCGATGGCTGCTACATTTCCCATGTTCCCCTGTGCCTTCAGCACTTTAAATGGAATATTCTACCTGCTGGGGGAGCCTGGGAAATGTAAGAGATCAGATGTTGCTGAGTTGCTTTCTTAGAAAGAAAGAAAGAAAGAAAGAAAGAAAGAAAGAAAGAAAGAAAGAAAGAAAGAAAGAAAGAAAGAGAGAAAGTGTGAGAGAGAGAACGAACGAACGAATGAACGAACGAATGAAAAAGAATGAATGAATAAAAGAAAGACTCTACCCAGGCATTCAAGTACAGTGAGATTCCCAGTCTTATTTGGGGGCCAGAGCCTAGTGGAAGAGAGAAAATTTCTTAGCACCAAGTCAAGAGGTCCACCAAACGATTTCCTGTTTTCCTGTTACACTGTGCAGTGACTGAGACCAAACAATTATGAAGGAAGAAATGGATGAAACCCTAATGACAATTAAGTGAGAAGTTTTCCAAGGAAGAAATAGTGTCCCTGAATTAAGTATGTGGCCTCTATAATTTGTTAAGGAATTTGATAACCACTGAGACATTTTGGGCAAGAAACAAATGTCAGAAGGTTCTTTGACTTCTAAGCCATAAACACCTTTTGAGAAACTCCATTGAGCTTCCTGAGGGAATTGCAAGTTAGAGAAGTTCTAGACAACTCGGGATCCCAAAATAAATTTGAGAGGGATTCAGTGCAAAAAAAGTATTTCATGTGGGATCAGGCATGTTATAACTGACTCTCATTGGTATGAATGAGGAAGAGTCAAAGGAATATACTAAAGAGAATGAAAGTAGAGAATGACCCCTCTCTACTCCATAAATGAACCCTGATTGTGCCCTTTTTGGGAAGATACTCATTTGGCATTGAGGTTGGAGGTGAGGGTAGAGATCTCAAAGGGTCTAAGAACAGGAATTAGATGAAGGAATTTCCAGTGAAAGCATTCAATAGCAACGAAGTCCATAGCCAAAATGGTCTACAAGCAGAGTGTAGGACTCGCGAAAGAGAAAGAAAGAATATCTGCAACATAGCTGGGAGGAAAAAAGAGTAATGATAGGAAAATTACCCAACAAAATATTTTTATTTGCTACAATTTAACTAAAAAGAGGGGTAAAAGCAATAGCAGAAACTGCAGTCGTTTTCAGGCGGTCTTACTGTTCCTTTGTTTTAGTATACACTACAAAGATGAGATGTTATAGTGGAGTCTAAAGTAGTTCATTCTTGATTCCTTGATTGACCAGACCATCAAAGAATAAGTTCTTGCTGGTCGCAGCTCATTTTCCATTCATTTTGCTGCCCTGGTCTTTCTTCTACTTCATACCAAACTGAAAACCTGTGCTAATATCAGTCAATCATTCTTGAAGGTGCCACCAGACATTTTCTCCAGGGGTTGGGATGAAGCACACTGTGAGAAACCTACATGGCATTCTCTGATATATGGTAGATTGTCAATTAATATGATAGGGACATAAATAATTTTCCTTCCTTCCTTCTCCTTGTGTGTATGATTAAACCGTAAGTAACCCTATTGGATTTGAAGTAGACTGATGAGGATATCAGTAGCAGAAGTCAAGATGAATGAGCAGGAGATAAAATTCCCCCTGGACTCCCAAGAGTTGTTTTACCACTCTCCCACTGGATGTATTTTGACTAAGATGCCCTCTAGTCACAAAAGAACCAGCAAAACCACAGCAAGAATGGTTGAAAGACAAGCAGAGTGTGATGAAAGAGTAAGAAAGCAATCTGAAGAATGAAATTTGTGGTCCAGCATATTCAACTCTTCCAGTAGGATAAAAGAGCATGTGAAATTGTGGCTTTCTTTAAACTCATGGGATGAGTAGCATTAGGCATCAACTTAAGAGTCAACACAAAGTCACACCTCCCCATCCTGTTTCAGGGTCAGGGCCACATGGGGATTGAGACCTTGCAAACTTATTCTGGAACAACTAAGAAGAAATGTTGGTTTTTCTAGACATAGAACCTGGAAAAGTTGTTTCTCGGAAAGCAGAACAACTCAGATCACAGAAGCAGTTCAACCCCAGATCCACCAAGAATTAGAGGTGATCCAGAATGCTCGACACTTGCAACTCCACTGATGTCCCCAAAGTTGAGAGCAGACAGGTAAAAACTAAACCAATGGGAAAACTGCAGAAGAGGTCAAGAAAGACATGATATGAGACCCATGATCCTGCTGCACTAGTCCAAGGAGATTCAACAGACTGGAAATCATCTTTAAACAGGATGTTTCAATAGCGCACACACTTTACTCTCACTGGATGGTTAACCCAAAAGACCGTTATGTTCGCACAATGTTTCTCACTTCTTGGATGCCAACCACAATCAATTCATGGAGGCAAGTAAGGGGACCTCTTTGTCAAAGAGGACATCTCCGTGGATCTTCCAGTGCAGAAAATGCAGAGATTCATGCCATCAAAAAATTGTGGCTCAAGAAGATGTGAGGAAAGCCCCTTGTTTGGAAGTAGAACTAGAGAAACTGCTCAGGGGCTCAGGAAGAATTGTGACTATTCAAGAATAGGAAGAGTGATCTCTTTTGCTCAGTTGAGTGATCCATTGACCCACAAAGGACCCATCTTAATTATCTGGAGTCAGAAGCACAACACAGGAAGAGGTTGACTGGTCTCCTCTTGGCTCAATCAATGTAAGAAACTCTTTCCATCAACATTCCTCTTCCACACCTGGAAAATTTCCCATCTCCTATTGGAAGCTAGTTCCAGTATTGGAACCTAGTTCCAATAATAAAAACATTGATTCTTCTTGAGTTAGGTCTATTTTCCACCCACCTCAATTCTCTAACCAGATTATAAGGGACTCCAGAACCAATCTAGGGGGCAAGAGATACAGTACACCCATTCCCTCCCTCCCTCCTCCCATCCCTATATGGAGCTTAGACTGCAGCAACAGTGATGTCAAGGAGGAAGGGAGTATTCCTCCCCCAACTTCTCTTCTCCCTTCTATCCACCCAGTCTTATCTTCCTCTCTTCTCCTTTTCTAGAGACCCTGGGAAATCACCTCTTTAGCTAATCATCCTTTGGATGTGGCACCATAATTATTCCCTAAACTGGACTATCATCCAAAACAGAAAAGAACTGAGGGGAAAGGATTGCTCCTCTCTCCGTGTTCCTTGGCTATGACTTTGTACACAAAAGGAGAGAAAGATCTCTCTCTCTCTCTCTTTGGCCCTTCTCTCTTCCCCTCTTGTCTCTTGCTTCTACTCCTCATCCTCACCCTTCCTCCTTGGCCATAGCAGCATTTCAGGTGTCAGGGAAATTAAAGACCTGCTGCTCCTCCTTATCCCAATTTGGGAACAGGGATGTGGCCATCTGAGCCAGAGGACAGCTAGGAGAGCAAAAGGTAGCTCCTCCCTCCCACTCACATCCACTTACCTGATTTTGGCTGAGCTGAGAAAATGGAGGTGCCTCTTTTTGCCAGGCTTTCTTATGGCTCAACTCAGAACCACAACGATGGTGCATCGTAAGGCTCCCCTCAAAAACAAGGGAAGCTTTACGACCCCCCTGGAGTTCTTGCCTGGCTGGGATGTCAATCTGAGCCAGGAAAGAACTCAACTCCCTGGTCCCCTTCCATGAGTCTCCAACGCTCCTTCTTCCTCCTCCACCTGAGACCACTCAACCCTACTACCTTTCCTACCTGATTCCAAGCCACCTCCCTTCAGCCCACCTGCCCTCTAACTAATATTCCTCTGGTTGGATGTTTGGAGGCTCAAAGAAGAGTTGGGGGAGTAATTTCACAGTTTTGGTGTTGTTGCTTTTTAGCCCCAACTGGGGACCAACACAGTTGTCCAATTGAATTCAGCTTTCTTGGAAGAGGCCAAGCCAAAGGCTTTTCTGCCCCTCTGATAGTAAGGTGGGGGAGGGGGAATCACACATCACTAGATGGCAGGAAAGGAAGGAAGGAATGTGGCTTCCCTCCCTCCCTCTCTCTCTCCCCTTCCTTCTTCTCCTTCCCAGCTCCCTTCTTCTCTCCTCTCTTTCTTTTCCTCCCCTGCCCTTCTGACACTTGCAAGGCTACTCTAAGAGCATTGGAAGAGCCAGAAGGAAAGAGGGGAGGAAAAGAAAGAGGGAGAGAAGGAAGAGAGTGAATACAAGTGGAGGGAGGAGAAAGAAGGGGAGAGAACCCTCCTTCCTTCTCTGCCATTGTCTCTGTCCAGCACTCTCCCTGAAGCCCCATATTTGATGGAGCCCAGCAGCTGCAGCCCTCAGGTAAGGGTGCCTGGGGGTTCACGGGTCGGGGGATGAGATGGGGCTTACCAGGGGGAATGTGGGGTCCTGGGGAGGGCTCCATTAGATTTGCCAATTTGAGTCATTGCATCAGTGGCAATGTCCCACCTCATTCCCCAATTTGGGTCGATGGTTCAGAATTCAAGTGATTGGAAAGACTTCAGCCTGAGATCCTGGCATCACTGCACATCAATTTGAAAGGGAGGGAATGAGAAAAGGGTGGGAGTGAGGTGGATTGACCCTCACTTAATATTACTCAGGTGTCAGTGCTCAGTGGAGAGGGAGACCATAGGATTGCAATCATGGCACAAAGTATTTTCTATGACTAAAATGACTGAAGTTCTCTAATCTTTCCAGCTGGGATGGGCTGATGCTGGCCAGTGACTGAAACATCATGTAGGTTCGACCATGTTCTTCAAGGAGACCTGTTTGGAGAAAGAATGTAACTGGTCAAAAAGAAGGTGCTTTCTCCACTAAAAATGAGTAAATTTTGCCTCACAAATTAGTACAATCATAAAAATTTGAAAAGTTCAGAATGTTTATAATGGGATTGTAAACCATATGTTGGCAGCAAGTAGAGGTCATCATGACCTGCCAGGCAGTTTGGGAGGGAGAGAAGGAGGAGCCATGGAGATTAAGTCATGACCCAAGATGGAACCAACTCTCAACAGAGATTGTCACACCATGTGATTTAGTAAACCAATCTGAATATATTCTAATTTGTTTATTTTTTGAGAAGTTGATCATTTGGTGTTATTGACCACTGTTTTGCTTTTAATCAGTTTTTAATAAACAGAATGTGTATTCCCAACGAGGCAGAAAGAATATACTGTACTCTTCAAAATGGTAGAAGTAAATATTAACGTCTAAAGTACATATCTTACCTAGGTTCTTAGCCTGGTCTTTTACACATGATCAGTCCCTGTTAATGGACATTGTTGATGTTTATTGTGACAGGTGGCATGGCAGGAGCTCATTGGTCGGTATTCAACATTAGGAGGAGAGCTGTGTAAAAAAATTTAAAAAACAATACTACTCAGTGAGACAATTGTCTGTGTTACGTAGGAAACAAATCATAATTCATATTAAAAAGACCTGCGCGGGCAAATCAAAATGTTTAATTTAGAAATTGTGTGCAAACTACATTTGCACACTGACTACTTATCCATCCTGAAACAAAGAAATATGCTGCCCAGTAAGATATTGGTGGCATGTTTCTGTTCAGGATAGAGTTGTCAGAGATAAAGATTATTCTTTTGTACATGTGGCTTGCTACTTTCCCCCCCCTCCTTGTTAAGAAGGCATCAACTCCTTCTGCTCTTGTTCCCCTTTCTTTCTTTCTGAGCAACTCCTTCTCCACCACTTTTCTCATGAAGCTCAGCAGTGTTTATTATCTGAAGACTTTCAGATCTTCAATGCTACCCAGTATGCAAAAACAAAGGCATATTTTATTTTATTTTAACATGTACAGCCCTCCCTATATCACTGGATCTTGGGGATGGGTTACAAAGCAACAAAAAAATTTTTTTTTTGAATTTATACTTAATACAGTTTAAATTCAAACATTAAAATATTAACACTGGGGCACTAAAATTTACATAGGCCACAATTTTCAACCCCAAAAGCTCTAATCGGTAAGGAAATCTTGACTTGGTGACAACATGCCCACCTCACATCCTGCCCAACCTCTAGTCAAAGTTAATGGTACATGCAAGGCAGGTAACATTTGTTTTGATACCTGAGTCTGAAGATCTTTCAAAGACATCTCATGGGGGAGTTGAAGCATAGTAAAAAATTTTTTTGCTGTTTTGAGGCCCGTAGTTGACTCCCACACTCTGCCTAAGGCCAGGGTGCTCTGTATCTATGAGTTTTAGTTGAAAGAGAAAAAGAGAGAGATGTAAGTCTACAAAAAGAGTAAGCAAACTAGGGTCTGGATTCAGGCAGCTGTACAAGGCAGGGAAAGCTATTGACCTCATCTGCAAGACAGTCCCATATACAGGAATGCTGCTAGTTCTTTACAAGAGGTATGGAAGAACAACATGAAAATCTTGTTACAAACCCTTCAAGCTCCCATCCTTCTGTGATAAAGGTGAAAGGAGACTTCAAAATGCCCTGTGCCTTCAAGAAGAGATCTCATGACAGTTAAGACCCAACATGACTGTTAACTGACTCTTGGTTTGCCAAGGCAGAGAACCTTATTAAGATTCCAAGCTCAGTGTGAAATCACAGAGTTGTGATTCTGTTTGGCATAAACTGTATCCATGCCAACCCGCCCTGAGTTGAGTTTCCTGATTGGGCGGCATACAAGCGGGATAAATAAATTAAAATTAAACTGTACTGGCCAACTAGCCTCTGTTTTTTTTTTAATTTAATTAAAATACAAAACACCACACACACACAAAAAGCATCAGAGCTGCAAAAACATATACAAAACACCGTATATACTCGACTATATGTCATCCCGAATATAAGTCTAGGTACCTAATTTGGACCTCTAAAACTAGGAAAATAGATTGACAGGAATATAAGTCGGGGTGGAAATTGCAGCAGGTGTTAGTGAGTTTTGATATTTAAAATACATGAAACTATGGTAAAATCAATTACTGGTAATTTAGACGTTTGTGTGGGTATGTTTTTGAGTGTTTACATTGAGCCAAGTGTAGGTTGAGTCGCATTTTTAGACCTCATTTTGTGGGTTAAAAAACCTGACTTATACTCAAGTATATATGGTATTAACAAAATTACATGTGGTACAATATAACTACTCAGTGGCGTAGCGTGGGGGGGCGGGGGGGGCGGATGCCCCGGGCAGCGGCTTTCAGGGGGTGGCAAAATGTCCTCACCACTTTGGCCTCCTCCCTCTGCCTGGGCTTAGGAAGGAAGCAGGACTTCCCAGGCGGAGGGCGGCCCTTTTGCTGGTGAGCGCTGCTCGCCTCCGTCCCATTGGCTTGGGTACTCATTTAACCGGCCTCGGTCGCCAGCAACCGAGGCCGGTTAAAGGAGTACCCTAGCCAATGGGACGGAGGCGAGCAGCGCTCGCCAGCAAAAGGCTCGCCCTCCACACACCTGGGAAGTCCTGCACGCGCGCGCGCGCGCTGCCCACCTCCTCCCCCCCACCCCTAGCCACCCAGCCAGCTTGCCGTCAGAATGGGCGCTCGTCGGGGGGGTGGCGCCGTAGCGGGGAGCCCCTGGCTGCTGGCTGGGTGGCTGGGCGGGAGGAGGTGGGCAGCGCGCGCGTGCAGGACTTCCCAGGTGTGTGGAGGGCGAGCCTTTTGCTGGCGAGCGCTGCTCGCCTCTGTCCCATTGGCTAGGGTACTCCTTTAACCGGCCTCGGTTGCTGGCGACCGAGGCCGGTTAAAGGAGTACCCAAGCCAATGGGACGGCCACGGAGGCGAGCAGCGATCACCAGCAAAAGGCTCGCCCTCCACCTGGGAAGTCCTGCACGCGCGCGCTGCCCACCTCCTCCCCCCCAGCCACCCAGCCAGCAGCCAGGGGCTCCCCGCTATGGCGCCACCCCCCCCCGACGAGCGCCCAGTCTGACGGCAAGCTGGCTGGGTGGGTGGGTCGGCACCCCCCCCTGCCAGCCCGCCGCCAGAAGTTCGAAAAAGGTAAAGATCGCGGCTCGACTGCGGGGGTTAGCTGGGATCCCGAGGGTTTTCCCCATCGTCGCCTAACCCCCGCAGAGCTGCCCACGCGCACGCCCGAGGATTCGAAAGGGTATTCCTACCCTTTTGAATCCTCGGGCGTGCACGCGGACGGCTCTGCGGGGATTAGGCGAGGATGGGGGGAACCCTCGGGATCCCAGCTAACCCCCGCAGTCGAGCCGCGATCTTTACCTTTTTCGAACTTCTGGCGGCGGGCTGGCAGGGGGGGGGGGCGCCCACTATTCAGCAGGGGAGGGAGCGCCTTCTGCCTGGGGGGGGGGGCCGAGCGGTGGGGGGGGGGAGCGAGCGGGGGGGGGCGGGCGGCGATTTTCTTCTTCGCCCCAGGCGGCTCAACGCTGCGCGACACCACTGTAACTACTACGTTCCCCCTACCACCAGTGATATTTATAAACAGCAGGTTTGCACCAGTTCATCAGAACTGGTAGCAGAAATTCTGGCTGGCCCTACCATCCAAGTTTTGAAATAAAGTAGTCTTTATTTGGTTGCAACGCAGGGCTTTCCCCCTGGCCACGCCCATAATACCATGCCCACAGTGTGGTAGTAAACATTTTTTGAGCCCATCAATGCTTATAAACCATCTCAATGGTTTGAAATTGTATCATATAAACAAAACACTAATATTCAAGCCGAAAGGACTTAAGGAATAAATGTTTCAGTCAGCCATAAGGAGAATAACAACCTTTATTCCAGCTTCAAAACTACCTCAGTAATGCCTGGGACAAAGGATCATAATGCGGTTTCACTCCTGTTCCAAGTACTGAAACAGCTAATTGGATTGGAATTGAATCTCAGCTCCATGTAAGGTAATAATAATTTCATGCCAGAAATTATTCTGGGTTGAAAGGATTTTTGCTGGTGAAACTCCGCTTAGGGATGCCCAAATGAGGCTCCTTTCATGTCCCCAAGAGCTGGGATGAAGATGGGTGCTCAATCCATCATGCGGTACCCGGGTCTCGAACTGCTGACTTTGCCTGCCTTCCAGCTAATAAGGCGAGCTTCTTAACCACTGAGCCACTGCAACCCTCCTACGTAAGGTAATTGGACAGCAGCTGGCTGACCTCAGACGAAGAGAGGCTCTCTGGTTGTGCCATCAGCCAGAGAGGCGCATTTTTCTGGCACTAGAAGGAGGGCCTTCTCGGTGTCCGCTCCGGCCCTGTGGAACCTCCTCCCGATAGAGCTACACCTGGAGACGGAGTTGCTGTTCTTTAGGAAATGAGTGAAAACCTGGCTGGCAGGTCTGGTCTGGGGAGTGGATGGTTCAATTTCCCCAGCCAGTTGGATGGTTTGACCCCCCCCCCCCCCAGTATGTCCAAGTTATAATTCCTAGCTTTTAATTAAGTTTTTAAGCTTTTTAAAGTTTTAAATTTTTTAAGGGTTTTTAAAATTGTTGGAAATCGCCCTGGGTCCCTTCATGGAGGAGGGCGATAAACAAATATAAATATAAATAAAACTAAAATAAAATAAAAAGATGGGCTTCATGTGGCTTCCATGGAGCCCTCTCAACCTACCTGGGTTGCCTCTGGGCTTCTCCGCACCTTTAAAGTTTAATGTACCAGGAGGAGGAAACAGAGAAGATGGAGAAGAAATGTGCCCTTGGCAGACAGTAGAGGCATCAATCTGGCTTGAAACACTATATCAGGAGTTCTCTACCTTTTAAAGCCAGGGGCTGGGTCACGTTTCCTCAGACAGCTTCGGGGGCCAGATGGCCATTTTCCCTTTCATCCACCACATGGCACTTCTGGGTGTGGTAGAGATGTTTTTTGGCCACATGAAATAGCACCGAGGACCACATGCGGCCTGCAGGTTGCAAGTTGAGAATTCCTGCACTGGATCTTGTTTTCAATCCAAACTGGGTTGTTTCTTTTAAAGAACTACAAACAAACATCTAGTTTACTGAAAAAGTTGGTGAGGCCTACAGCTCTCAGGTGTGGCAGGGAAATGGAGTTGAAACAAACCCTCAAACTAGATAGAAAGAAGCCTAATTAATGGGGTATAAGTTAGGCCATGTGGTTCTTCTTATCCATTGCTGCTTGCAACCATTAGGCCTGCCATATGCCAGTACATCTTATATTATGTAGTAATCACTAATTAGAGAAAGCCATTACGAGGTCATAATTAGGAAGCAATAATTACATGATGTCCTGTATGCAAGTGTAAGTTGTCTACAGACTCTGCCCAAGTGGTCAAAGCAATTCACAACAAAGTCAAGCAGAGAAATAACAAATACAGAATTTATTTTGGTGTGTACATAAAAGTTTCAATGGTAACATATAAAGCATCTCTAGCAAAATAAAATAATCACAACACAGTAATGTAACAGATAAATAGAGAATAAAGGGACAATACTTTCACAACTGGATTAAAAGACATTGTCTGGCTTTGTTGGCTAGCCATAGCTGCAGAGTAGGAAGTTGTGGGGGGGGGGGGGAAATATATATCATTATAAAAATGCTATAGTAACGCAAGACCAGCCGAATAAGTCATGAAATAAGATATAGATCTTGCTGCCCTTCCATTCCAGGAAGATATAGAAAAGAATCCACAGTCCAAACTGATTAGCAGAAGATGATGTGCTCAGAGATGTGTATTTGTATAAAGTGCAGGAAGTATATTGCTGAAAATTCAGATGTCATAGAAATTCTGGAAACCAAAGGGGGTGTTTGGGTTTCATTTCTCCTCCAGGTTAAAAAGGATGGAATCCATACTAGGTTTCAATTGGGCAGCAAGGGATTGGAGATCACCAGACCTGATGTGGAGCAAAGGACTAGGACTTGCTCTAGGTATTTTCCACACAATGCTCTAGGTATTTTCCACACCATGGTGGATAGTCAACCCTTCAGTCATTCCAAACCTTGATCTGTGTCTTCACCTTTACATTCTTCTTCTACTGTGATCTTAGCCATTGGATATGTTGTCTTCTAGTACTCTTACTGTGCAATCCTATGGCCTTGTTCTGACCACCAGGGTGGCATTAAGTAAACCTAGCCAGGATCAAACACCTTCCCAGGAGCCTCTCTCACTTCCTACTTCCTCTGCCATCCTCACTGGAATTTGGACTCCCAATTGCATGTACAGGATCTTGTTTGGTAAAACCCATGGGAAAGTTACTGTGGAGAATTTACACCCTGAGCCCTCAGCTCCCCAGTTCAGAATCCAAACGGGGCACCCTTTCTGACTGGTGCCTGGATTCTGAACTGCCCCCTTCTCCCGTGGCATCCCCTCCCTCCCACACACACCCGCTAAGCTGCCTCTGGCTCAACCTGCAGCAATGGTGGGGACAGGAGGGCTTCCCCCTCTACCTTCCTGCCCCTCGTCCTCTGGCACGTGGAAGGCTGCGATGGCTGCTACATTTCCCAAGTTCCCCTATGCTTTCAGCACTTTAAAAGGAATATTCTACCTGCTGGGGGAGCCTGGGAAATGTAGGAGATCAGATGTTGCTGAGCTGCTTTCTTAGATAGATAGATAGATAGATAGATAGATAGATAGATAGATAGATAGATAGATAGATAGATAGATAGATAGATAGATAGATAGATAGATAGATAGACAGATAGATAGATAGATAGATAGATAGAAAGAAAGAAAGAAAAAGAATGAATGAATGAATGAATGAATGAATTAAAGAAAGACTCTACCCAGGCATTCAAGTACAGTGAGATTCCCAGTCTTATTGGGGGGGCATAGCCTAGTGAAAGAGAGAAAATTTCTTAGCACCAAGTCAAGAGGTCCACCAAACGACTTCCTGTTTTCCTGTTACACTGTGCAGTGACTGAGACCAAACAATTATGAAGGAAGAAATGGATGAAACCATGATGACAACTAAGTGAGAAGTTTTCCAAGGAAAAAATAGTGTCCCTGAATTAAGTATGTGGCCTGTATAATTTGTTAAGGAATTTGATAACCACTGAGACATTTTGGGCAAGAAACAAATGTCAGAAGGTTCTTTGACTTCTAAGCCATAAACACCTTTTGAGAAACTCCATTGAGCTTCCTGAGGGAATTGCAAGTTAGAGAAGTTTTAGACAACTCCGGATCCCAAAATAATTTGAGAGGGATTCAGTGCAAAAAAAAAAAAAAATTCATGGAGGATCAGGCATGTTACAACTGACTCTCATTGGTATGAATGAGGAGTCGTCAAAGGAATATACTAAAGAGAATGAAAGTAGAAAATGACCCCTCTACACTCCATAAATGAAGCTTGATTGTGCCCTTTTTGGGAAGATACTCATTAGGCGTTGAGATTGGTGGTGAGGGTAGAGATCTCAAAGGGTCTAAGAACAGGAATTAGATGAAGGAATTTCCAGTAAAACTATTCAATAACAAATTCCATAGCCAAAATGGTCTACAAGCAGAATGTAGGGCTCACGAAAGAGAAAGAATACCTGCAACATAGCTGGGAGGAAAAGAGAGAAATACTGTAATAGGAAAATTACCCAACAAAATATTTTCATTTGCTACAATTTAACTAAAAAGAGTTGTAAAAGCAATTGCAGTAGCTTTCAGGCGGACTTAGTGTTCCTTTGTTTCAGTACACATTGCAAAAATGAGATGTTATAGTGGCATCTAAAATAGTTCATTCTTGATTCCTTGATGACCAGACCATCAAGGAATAAGTTGCTGCTGGCTGCAACTCATTTTCCATTTGTTTCACTGCCCTACTCTTCTTCTAGTTCATAACAAACTGAAAAACTATGTTAATATCAGTCAATCATTCTTGAAGGTTTCACCAGACATTTTCTCCAGGGGTTGGGATGAAACAAGTGTGAGGAACCTAGGTGGCATTCTCCGATATATGGTAGAGAGTCAATAAAGATGAGAGGGAGATGAATAATTTTCCTTCCTTCCCCTTGTGTGTATGATTAAACAGTGAATAAAGGTAAAGATTTCCATTGCATGAAAGCCAGTTGTATCCGACTCTAGGGTTTAGTGCTCATCTCTGTTTCAAAGCAGAAGAGCCAGCGCTGTCTGCTCCTGCAGACGTTTCCACGGTGATGTGGCAGGCATGACTAGACACCAGAGTGCACAGAACACTGTTTACCTTCCCACCAAAGTGGTTCCTATTTATCTACTTGCAATTTCAAACTGCTAGGTTGCCAGGAGCTGAGACAAAGACGGGAGCTCATTCTGTCCTGCAGTACTTGGGAATCAAACTGCTGACCTCCTGCCTTCCAGTCGGCATCTTAGCCACTTGAACTGGTGCAGTCCCAAACAGTGAGTAACCCAATTGGATTTGGATTAAACTGATGAGGATGTCAGTAGCAGAAATCAAGTTGAATGAGAAGGAGATAAAAATTCCCCCTGGACTCCCAAGAATCATGTGACCACTCTCCCACTGGATGTACTTGGAGAACTAAGATGTTCTCTAGTCACAAAAGAACCTGCAAAACCACAGCAAGAATGGTTGAAAGACAAGTAGAGTGTGATGAAAGAGTAAGAAAGCAATCTGAAGAATGAAATTTGTCGTCCAGCATATTCAACTCTTCCAGTAGGATAAAAGAGCATGTGAAATTGTGGCTTTCTTTAAACTCATGGGATGAGTAGCATTAGGCATCAACTTAAGACTCAACACAAAGTCATACCTCCCCATCCTGTTTCAGGGTCAGGGCCACATGGAGATTGAGACCTTGCAAACTTATTCTGGAACAACTAAGAAGAAATGTTGGTTTTTCTGGACATAGAACCAGGAAAAGTTGTTTCTGGGAAAGCAGAACAACTCAGATCACAGAAGCAGTTCAACCCCAGATCCACCAAGAATAAGAAATGATCCAGAATTCTGGACACTTGCAACTCCACAGATGTCCCCAAAGTTGAGAGCAGACAGGGAGAAATTAAACCAATTGGAAAACTGCAGAAGAGGACAAGAAAGGCATGATATGAGACCCATGATCCTGCTGCACTAGTCCAAGGAGATTCAACAGACTGGAAATCATCTTTAAACAGGATGTTTCAATTCAGTGCAATAGCGCACACACTTTACACTCACTGGATGGTTAACCCAAAAGACTGTTATGTTCGCACAATGTTTCTCACTTCTTGGTTGCCCACCACAATCAATTCATGGAGGCAAGTGTGGGGACCTATTTGTCAAAGAGGACAACTCTGTGGATCTTCCAATGCAGAAAACGCAGAGATTCATGACATCAAAAAATTGTGTCTCAATAAGATGTGAGGAAAGCCCCTTATTTGGAAGTAGAAGTAGAGAAACTGCTCAGGGGCTCAGGAAGAATTGAGACCATACAAGAATAGGGAGAGTGATCTCTTTTGCTCAGTTGGGTGATCCTTTGACCCACAAAGGACCCATCTTAATTATCTGGAGTCAGAAGCACAACACAGGAAGAGGTTGACTGGTCTCCTCTTGGCTCAATCAATGTAAGAAACTCTTTCCATCAACATTCCTCTTCCACACCTGGAAAATTTCCCATCTCCTATTGGAAGCTAGTTCCAGTATTGGAACCTAGTTCCAATAATAAAAACATTGATTCTTCTTGAGTTAGGTCTATTTTCCACCCACCTCAATTCTCTAACCAGATTATAAGGGACTCCAGAACCAATCTAGGGGGCAAGAGATACAGTACACCCATTCCCTCCCTCCCTCCCTCCTCCCATCCCTATATGGAACTTAGACTGCAGCAACAGTGATGTCAAGGAGGAAGGGAGTATTCCTCCCCCAACTTCTCTTCTCCCTTCTATCCACCCAGTCTTATCTTCCTTTCTTCTCCTTTTCTAGAGACCCTGGGAAATCACCTCTTTAACTAATCATCCTTTGGATGTGGCACCATAATTATTCCCTAAACTGGACTATCATCCAAAACAGAAAAGAACTGAGGGGAAAGGATTGCTCCTCTCTCCTTGTTCCTTGGCTATGACTTTGTACACAAAAGGAGAGAAAGATCTCTCTCTCTCTCTCTTTGGCCCTTCTCTCTTCCCCTCTTGTCTCTTGCTTCTACTCCTCATCCTCACCCTTCCTCCTTGGCCATAGCAGCATTTCAGGTGTCAGGGAAATTAAAGACCTGCTGCTCCTCCTGATCCCAATTTGGGAACAGGGATGTGGCCATCTGAGCCAGAGGACAGCTAGGAGAGCAAAAGGTAGCTCCTCCCTCCCACTCACATCCACTTACCTGATTTTGGCTGAGCTGAGAAAATGGAGGTGCCTCTTTTTGCCAGGCTTTCTTATGGCTCAACTCAGAACCACAACGATGGTGCATCGTAAGGCTCCCCTCAAAAACAAGGGAAGCTTTACGACCCCCCTGGAGTTCTTGCCTGGCTGGGATGTCAATCTGAGCCAGGAAAGAACTCAACTCCCTGGTCCCCTTCCATGAGTCTCCAACGCTCCTTCTTCCTCCTCCACCTGAGACCACTCAACCCTACTACCTTTCCTACCTGATTCCAAGCCACCTCCCTTCAGCCCACCTGCCCTCTAACTAATATTCCTCTGGTTGGATGTTTGGAGGCTCAAAGAAGAGTTGGGAGAGTAATTTCACAGTTTTGGTGTTGTTGCTTTTTAGCCCCAACTGGGGACCAACACAGTTGTCCAATTGAATTCAGCTTTCTTGGAAGAGGCCAAGCCAAAGGCTTTTCTGCCCCTCTGATAGTAAGGTGGGGGAGGGGGAATCACACATCACTAGATGGCAGGAAAGGAAGGAAGGAATGTGGCTTCCCTCCCTCCCTCTCTCTCTCCCCTTCCTTCTTCTCCTTCCCAGCTCCCTTCTTCTCTCCTCTCTTTCTTTTCCTCCCCTGCCCTTCTGACACTTGCAAGGCTACTCTAAGAGCATTGGAAAAGCCAGAAGGAAAGAGGGGAGGAAAAGAAAGAGGGAGAGAAGGATGAGAGTGAATACAAGTGGAGGGAGGAGAAAGAAGGGGAGAGAACCCTCCTTTCTTTTCTGCCATTGTCTCTGTCCAGCACCCTCCCTGTAGCCCCATATTTGATGGAGCCCAGCAGCTGCAGCCCTCAGGTAAGGGTGCCTGGGGGTTCACGGGTCGGGGGATGAGATGGGGCTTACCAGGGGGAATGTGGGGTCCTGGGGAGGGCTCCATTAGATTTGCCAATTTGAGTCATTGCATCAGTGGGAATGTCCCACCTCATTGGCCAATTTGGATCCATGGTTCAGAATTCAAGTGATTGGGAAGACTTCAGCCTGAGATCCTGGCATCACTGCACATCAATTTGAAAGGGAGGGAATGAGAAAAGGGTGGGAGTGAGGTGGATTGACCCTCACTTGATATTACTCAGGTGTCAGTGCTCAGTGGAGAGGGAGACCATAGGATTGCAATCATGGCACAAAGTATTTTCTATGGCTAGAATGACTGAAGTTCTCTAATCTTTCCAGCTGGGGTGGGCTGGCGCTGGCCAGTGATGAAGACATCATGAAGGTTCAACCATGTTCTTCGAGGAGACCTGTTTAGAGAAAGAATTTAACTGGTCAAAAAGAAGGATCTTTCTCCACTAAAAAAGTAAATTTTGCAGCCTCACAAATTAGTAGAATCATGAAAATTTGAAAAGTTCAGAATGTTTATAATGGAATTGTAAACCATATTTTGGCAGCAAGTAGAGGTCATCATGACCTTTCAGGCAGTTTGGGAGGGAGGAGCCATGGAGATTAAGTCATGACCCAAGATGGAACCAGCACTCAACAGAGATTGTCACACCATGTGATTTAGGAAACCAATCTGAATATGTTCCAATTTGTTTATTTATTTATTTTGAGAAGTTGATCATTTGGTGTTATTGATCACTCAGTTTTGCTTTTAATCATTTTTTAATAAACAGAATGTGTATTCCCAACGAGGCAGAAAGAATATACTGTACTCTTCAAAATGGTAGAAGTAAATATTAACGTCTAAAGTACATATCTTACCTAGGTTCTTAGCCTGGTCTTTTACACATGATCAGTCCCTGTTAATGGACATTGTTGATGTTTATTGTGACAGGTGGCATGGCACGAGCTCATTGGTCGGTATTCAACATTAGGAGGAGAGCTGTGTAAAAAAAAACCAATGCTACTTAGTAAGACAATTGTCTGTGTTACGTAGGAGACAAATCATAATTCATATTAAAAAGACCTGCGAGGGCAAATCAAAATGTTTAATTTAGAAATGGTGTGCGAACTACATTTGCCCACTGACCACCTATCCATCCTGAAACAAAGAAATACGCTGCCCAGTAAGATATTGGTGGCATGTTTCTGTTCAGGATAGAGTTGTCAGAGATAAAGATGATTTTTTTGTGCATGTGGCTTGCTACATTCCCCCCCTCCTTGTTAAGAAGGCATCAACTCCTTCTGCTCTTGTTCCCCTCTTTCTTTCTAAGCAACTCCTCCACCACTTTTCTCATGATGCTCAGCAGTGTTTATTCTCTGAAGTCTTTCAGATCTTCAATGCTACCCAGTATGCAAAACCAAAGGGATATTTTATTTTATTTTAACATGTACAGCCCTCCCTATATCACTGGATCTTGGGGATGGGTTACAAAGCAACAAAGAACAATTATAGAATTTATATTTAATACAGTATAAAATCAAACATTAAAATATTAACACTGGGGCACTAAAATTTATATAGGCCACAATTCTCAACCCCAAAAGCTCTAATCGGTAAGGAAATCTTGACTTGGTGACAACATGCCCACCTCACATCCTGCCCAACCTCTAGTCAAAGTTAATGGTACATGCAAGGCAGGTAACAATTGTTTTGATACCTGAGTCTGAAGATCTTTCAAAGACATCTCATGGGGGAGTTGAAGCATAGTAAAAAATTATTTTGCTGTTTTGAGGGCCATAGTTGACTCCCACACTCTGCCTAAGGTCAGGGTGCTCCGTATCTATGAGTTTTACTTGAAAGAGAAAGAGAGAGAGATGTAAGTCTACAACAAGAGTAAGCAAACTAGGGTCTGGTTTCAGGCAGCTGTACTTGGGAGGGAAAGCTATTAACCTCATCTGCAAGACATTACATTTCCATATACAGGAATGCTGCTAGTTCTTTACAAGAGGTATGGAAGAACAACATGAAAATGTTGTTACAAACCCTTCAAGCTCCCATCCTTCTGTGATAAAGGTGAATGGAGACTTCAAAATGCCCTGTGCCATCAAGAAGAGATCTCATGATAGTTAAGACCCAACATGACTGTTAACTGACTCTTGGTTTGCCAAGGCAGAGAACCTTATTAAGATTCCGAGCTCAGTGTGAAATCACAGAGTTGTGATTCTGTTTGGCATAAACTGTATTCATGCCAACCCACTCTGAGTTGGGTTTCCTGATTGGGCGGCATACAAGCGGGATAATTAAATTAAAATTAAACTGTACTGGCCAACTAGCCTCTGGTTTTTTAAATTTAATTAAAATACAAAACACCACACACACACAAAAAGCATCAGAGCTGCAAAAACATATACCAAATACCGTATATACTCGACTATATGTCATCCCAAATATAAGTCTAGGTACCTAATTTGGACCTCTAAAACTAGGAAAATAGATTGACAGGAATATAAGTCGGGGTGGAAATTGCAGCAGGTGTTAGTGAGTTTTGATATTTTAAATACATGAAACTATGGTAAAATCAATTACCGGTAATTTAGACATTTGTGTGGGTATGTTTTTGAGTGTTTACATTGAGCCAAGTGTAGGTTGAGTCGCATTTTTAGACCTCATTTTGTGGGTTAAAAAACCTGACTTATACTCAAGTATATATGGTATTAACAAAATTACATATGGTACAATATAACTACTACGTTCCCCGTACCACCAGTGATATTTATAAACAGCAGGTTTGCACCAGTTCATCAGAACTGGTAGCAGAAATTCTGGCTGGCCCTGCCCATCCAAGTTTTGAAATAAAGTAGTCTTAATTTAGTTGCAACGCAGGGCTTTCCCCCTGGCCACGCCCATAATACTATGCCCACAGTGTGATAGTAAACATTTTTTGAGCCCATCAATGCTTATAAACCTTCTCAATGGTTTGAAATTGTATCATATAAACAAAACACTTATATTCAAGCAGAACGTTCTTAAGGAATAAATGTTTCATTCAGCCATAAGGAGAATAACAACCTTTATTCCAGCTTCAAAACTACCTTAGCAATGCCAGGGACAAAGGATCATAATGCGGTTTCACTCCTGTTCCAAGTACTGAAACAGCTAATTGGATTGGAATTGAATCTCAGCTGCATGTAAGGTAATAATAATTTCATGTCAGAAATTATTCTGGGTTGAAAGAATTTTTGCTGGTGAAACTCCGCTTAGGGATGTCCGAATGAGGCTCCTTTCATGTCCCCAAGAGCTGGGATGAAGATGGGTGCTCAATCCATCATGCAGTACCCGGGTCTCGAACTGCTGACTTTGCCTGCCTTCCAGCTAATAAGGTGAGCTTCTTAACCACTGAGCCACTGCAACCCTCCTACGTAAGGTAATTGGACAGCAGCTGGCTGACCTCAGATGAAGAGAGGCTCTCTGGTTGTGCCATCAGCCAGAGAGGTGCATCTCTCTGGCACTAGAAGGAGGGCCTTCTCGGTGTCCGCTCCGGCCCTGTGGAACCTCCTCCCGATAGAGCTACGCCTGCAGACGGAGTTGCTGTTCTTTAGGAAATGAGTGAAAACCTGGCTGGCCGGTCTGGCCTGGGGAGTGGATGGTTCAATTTCCTCAGCCAGTTGGATGGTTTGACCGCCAGTATGTCCAAGTTATAATACCTTGCTTTTAATTAAGTTTTTAAGCTTTTTAAAGTTTTTATTTTTTAAGTGTTTTTAAAATTGTTGGAAATCGCCCTGGGTCCCTTCGGGGAGGAGCGCGATAAACAAATATAAATATAAATAAAACTAAAATAAAATAAAAAGATGGGCTTCATGTGGCTTCCATGGAGCCCTCTCAACCTACCTGGGTTGCCTCTGAGGTTCTCCGCACCTTTAAAGTTTAATGTACCAGGAGGAGGAAACAGAGAAGATGGAGAAGAAATGTGCCCTCTTGGCAGATAGTAGAGGCATCAATCTGGCTTGAAACACTATATCAGGAGTTATCTACTTTTTAAAGCCAGGGGCTGGGTCACGTTTCCTCAGACAGCTTCGGGGGCCAGATGGCCATTTTCCCCTTCCTCCACCACATGGCACTTCTGGGTGTGGTAGAGGTGTTTTTTGGCCACATGAAATAGCACCGGGGGCAACATGCGGCCTGCAGGTTGCAAGTTGGGAATCCCTGCACTAGAGCTTGTTTTCAATCCAAACTGGGTTGTTTTTTTTAAAGAACTGCAAACAAACATCTAGTTTACTGAAAAAGTCAGTGAGGTGTGCAGCTCTCAGGTGTGGCAGGGAAATGGAGTTGAAACAAACCCTCAAACTATATAGAAAGAAGCCTAATTCATGGGGTATAAGTTAGGCCATGTGGTTCTTCTTATCCATTGCTGCTTGCAACCACTAGGCCTGCAATATGCCAGTACATCTTATATTGGAACCAGGTGGCCTTTTTGGCAATACTATGCATCAATTATTGCAATTTTTTGTACCAATATATTTTAGTGTTGGCATCTTTTATGTAATAATCACTAATTTGAGAAAGCCAATACGAGGTCATAATTAGGAAGCAATAATTACATGATGTCCTGTATGCAAGTGTAAGTTGTCTACAGACTCTGCCCAAGTGGTCAAAGCAATTCACAACAAAGTGTGTTTCCAATTGGGCAGCAAGGGATTGGAGATCACCAGACATGACGTGGAGCAAAGGACCAAGACTAGCTCTGTCTAGGTATTTTCCACACAATGGTGGATCTTCAACCCTTTAGTCTTTTCACATTGACCATTCCAAACCTTGATCCTTTACATTCTTCTTCTACTGTGATCTTAGCCATTGGATATGTTGTCTTCTAGTACTCTTACTGTGCAATCCTATGGCCTTGCTCTGACCACCAGGGTGACATTAAGTAAACCTAGCCAGGATCAAACACCTTCCCAAGAACCTCTCTTACTTCCTACTTCCTCTGCCATCCTCACTGGAATTTGGACTCCCAATTGCATGTACAGGATCTTGTTTGGTAAAACCCATGGGAATGTTACTGTGTAGGAGAATTTACACCCTGAGCCCTCAGATCCGCAGCTCAGAATCCAAACAGGGCACCGTTTCTGAATGGTGCCTGGATTCTGAACTCCCCCCTTCTCCCGTGGCAGCCCCTCCCTCCCACACACACCCGCTAAGCAGCCTCTGGCTCAACCTGCAGCAATGGTGGGGACAGGAGGGCTTCCCCCTCTGCCTTCCTGCCCCTCGTCCTCTGGCATGTGGAAGGCTGCGATGGCTGCTACATTTCCCAAGTTCCCCTATGCTTTCAGCACTTTAAAAGGAATATTCTACCTGCTGGGGGAGCCTGGGAAATGTAGGAGATCAGATGTTGCTGAGCTGCTTTCTTAGATAGATAGATAGATAGATAGATAGATAGATAGATAGATAGATAGATAGATAGATAGATAGATAGATAGATAGATAGATAGATAGATAGATAGATAGAAAAAGAATTAATTAATTCTAGCCACGCCCATAATACTATGCCCACAGTGTGGTAGTAAACATTTTTTGAGCCCATCAATGCTTATAAACCTTCTCAATGGTTTGAAATTGTATCATATAAACAAAACACTTATATTCAAGCAGAAAGGTCTTGTCGAGGAAATTTTATTTCTATTTTCCCCAGCTGCTACACACAAAAGGACTCTAGGCACAATATCTTAAAATATTATTAATTAATTTATTGCATGCATAAGCCAAATAAAATCAGAACACATTCTATAAAGTACAATACCTTAATAATAAAGAGATGCAAGTAATATTAAGATTGGCCAATAATATAGAAATTTGGAACAAAGCAAAGACAGGTTTCCCTAGGATCCCATGTTTGCAATGCCCACCTTCCTGGCTTTTCTCCTCCCTTATATACCTTCTAGTACTAGGTCATGTCACATTTTATGGTTAGCAAGATACACGTGAGACACGTGGTCAACATGAGTCACGTTTTGCGGTTAGCAAGATACACGTGAGCACGTGGTCAGTATGAGTCACGCGTAGTTCTGTCTTGAGCCACCTGCTGAGGTTACTAGAGGTCACAGTGACATTTTGATTCTACTTTCAATTAAAATGGCTGCACTTGCTTGTAAAATGGCTGCACTTTCTTGTAAATAATATAAGTCAAAATTTCTCTCTCACAATCCCCCGTTTTTGTCCTATAGGACAACACTTCAATACACATCTCTTCACATACACATTTCTTCACATACACTTTTCTTCACATACAGTACTTTTATATAAACTCTTACTTAACTGTCCAGAGCATTGGCTCACAATCTAACTTACAAAAATCTATCTATTTGGCCATTGAATACTTTAGCATCTCACAATTATCTCAGTATCTCAGCTTCTACTTCAAACTTATGGTTCAAAGTGGCATATTACTTTTCATATCTATTTTCATCCTATTCCTTAAGGAAACAGGAGGTACAACTACGTCATTTTCATAGCAAAAGAAAGCAGATTACTTATAATGCATGTGTCTTTTACTTCTAGTGGAGCACTAATAGTACTTGTACCAACAAGATCTTCTAAGTACTTATACATTTAAGGATTAAATGTTTCTATTCTAGATTTATTCTTTAGGGGTTCTAAAAACTAGGATACATTATCAGTCGATCATACAAAGCATAGGTTCAAATCTTAGCATTTTGTAAGTTCTGTAAAACTATGAACATCTTTGACAAGCCTTGTGAAACTATTTGAACTCCAATCTTCATAGTTATATTCAGGTCTTTTGCTCTCTGGTACTAAAATTAGTTCTCTAGA
Source organism: Furcifer pardalis (assembly GCA_030440675.1). Taxonomy (NCBI): domain Eukaryota; kingdom Metazoa; phylum Chordata; class Lepidosauria; order Squamata; family Chamaeleonidae; genus Furcifer; species Furcifer pardalis. Next base: position 31,756,444 of record CP126897.1, read on the forward strand.
CATACTTAAATCAGCAGGGTTTTTTATTTTTACATAAAGCTTCAGTTTTATTTGTTTCTTAACCAACAATGGTGCAATATCCCATGTCCCGTAAATTCAGTTGAAACCAACACAGTGCTGTTTCCTATAAGCTGTTTCATCATGCCTTGGACTGAAAATGTTTCTTCCTTAGTTGAAGCAAAAAGCACATCAAACTATCCGTCCAGCATGGAGCTAACAGCATACGTCACAGGACCACAGTCTTATGGCGAGATGGAGAATCCCGTCACAGACCAAAGTCCATCTAGACAAAACAGGAACAGTTCAATCTTTGCTTTCTTGGTCACAGCACTTAGTTCTCTTACGTTGGGGTGAACTTCAATTTCAACCATAGGACTTAGATCAAAATAATTAGATGGCATGCTGATATCTGTGCTTTGGCTTCTACGATGTCGTTGATCAGGAACAATGTTTATCAGTTCATTTGGATACCTTTTTGCAATGTGAAGCATGAACTTTTTGCAAAGTGAAGCGGTTTGGCCCACACGCTGGATTTGTGGTTCAGCAAGGTTCTTTCAGCCGAGGTTGGAGTCAGTTCTTTTGCTGAAATACTTTCATTAGGAATACAGGGAATGCTGTGGATGTACAGAAGCCTTTGGTATTACTGCCACAACCTGCTAATGGAATTATCTGAGACAATTTTATGAGAGCACAAGTACATGGATACCTTTCTTGTGGAACATCAAAGGAGAACATATTGGAGTACACGTAAGTTGTATCATCAAGGAGAAAGAGCTCTAAATGATGCTAGATTAGCTCTTATAGACAGTTAGACAAAGGCAAACAATCAGGTCAATTAAGGCCTGTTTCATAATTATAACACTCAATCTCCCCAGAACTCTGAGATGATTGACACATTGTAGAGGCTGAGGTAGATGCTGAGATACTTTCCTTATTTCTTGATTAGCAAAATAGAACTCTTGGTCTATTTTGTCCAGCCAAGATCATGAACACCTGGTTCAAATAAAGTACATGTGATTATATCTTATTTATTATGACCTCTTTATGATTTTTCCATATATGAAGACAATAATCTTTTTAATTCTTAGTGTGTTTAAAATAACAAGAGCTAACACAAATCATAAAGCCAATCTGATTTTCTTTGTAAATTTGGGATATTTGGGAAATAACTAAACATTATTCCATTAATTTGCTACAGATATGAAGCTAGGCTTTTCAAACAGGAGTCTGTCTCTTTTTTTTTCTTAAAAGGAGTACAAATGTAAAGTTTTACTTTAGTCTCACACTGAGAAATTTATCAACATTGTTAGCTTTATCTACCAGAGCAAAGACACAACAGAACGAGCATATATATTCTGTCCCATTTCAATTATAGCATTTGGTATAATTAAGCATTATTGAGGATCTATTCATTAGTAGTTACTGTATTTTGAACACATGCAAAAATTGCTAATCACTTCCCGATGTGTAATGTTACTTAAACCATAACTTGCTGTTATTTTGAAGTCTTGTACTTGATAATTTCAAAATCTTACCAAATACAGTACATTGATATAAATTTAATTACAAAAAGGTCTCCAAAATGGAACAGGAGATATTTGCACAGTAGCAAGACTTCATTGTATGTTAAATTGCTTATGTTGCACATTTTAATTATTGCAATTATTGCATAGCTAGAACATACCTTATGTGTCACAGCTATGACACTAGGGCAAATCATTCTTTTTTTTAGAGGGCAGATATAAATATGTCCCCCGTTTCCAACATGTTGGAAACACAAACCAAACATGTTGGATTTGGACCAAATAAGGCAGGAGGGTTCTGGGAACCATCTTGTGACTGTCAGAGTGTATCCAGATGCCATCCATACCGAAGACATAACGTACTCCCACCCAGGAGGCCCCTTCAACCTGAGAAGAAGCTATTTATAACTGTAAAACTGTTATTAAAGAAAAACAGATTATTGGCAAGGCACATGAAATAATAAAATGACATGGCCCTGTTTTTTTTTTTGTCTAAAATATCTGCCAAATAGTTTAAAATAGCAATTTCATCATTGCCAAGGTTGAACAAAATCATGGGCAGAGGACAAGATGATCCCTGAAAACAGGAATCATCACAAAATAATACCAGGTCAAAAATTTTAAGGTTTTGGTTAGGATTATAAAGTAGGGTGTCAAAAAGATTCAGACAAGGTTTACAAGAAAAGATACAAAATTCAAATTCATGGAATTCACCATCAGTGGGTAAGGGGAAAGGGAATATAGAATGTTAAAACAGTGCAATGCACCAATTGAATATGAAGTGGAAATAAAACCTGCAACATGTCAAGAGGGAAAAATAAAATAGTGCTTTATACTTGGGGAGACAAGCACCAGAAAGATAGTACCAAGTTTTAAGTAAAAGGGCAGCAACAATAAGTTTGTCTTAAAACTAAAGTAACAGAAGCCTCGACAAAATGTACAGCAGCTACTATTGCTTTTAAAAGGCAGCTGCAACCGGACCTGTAGTAGTAGAATAAAATTCAGGTACTACAAAATCCAGAAGGGATTGCATTTCTTTCTGAGTTGTGGGATAAAGTATGGGGAAGTGATGGAAAACGGGGGAGTGAATGCTGCTGGACTATCAGGAGGGCAGGACAGGGAGGAAGGCAGGCAACGGTGCAACCCAAACTTACGGACAATATTATTTCCTGAGGCAATAACTATTTAAATAAACATCTTGAGGTCAGTCGAATTGTAGTTCACCAGAGACGCTTCAAATTCATGAAATAGGTTTATCAGGGATTGTTGCCAAACATTCTGGCAGATTTAGAGTCCTTTTAACTCGATAACAGTGACAAAGTATCAGAACGCAGCACGTATGAGCAAACGAAAGCAAGTAGGGTAAAGAGATCATATCTTTTGTAACATTCGTTCATATGCAGAAACCTCAAACCACAGGAAATAAAATTTCAAAGATTAATTTTGCATTTGCATAAACACTGAATTCAATAGATTTATTTATTTATTTAATCAGACTTATATGCTGCCCTCTTTAAAGAGACCCAGGGCGGATAACAAAGCGTCAAACGAGACATAAAACAATATAAAATCCTGTCTAAAATTAATATTAAAAGATATTAAAACTAAACAATGTTAAAAGACTAAAAGATTCTAACCTAATGCATTAGAAATCTTTGTGAAGCTCTCTGAATAGATGCAATAAGGGCTAAAACAGGTTTTAAAGATGTAAGTTATTCCTACCTAGTTTAGAACAAAAGTAACAAGATTGTGAAAGGGATAAGAAGACGCTAAGTCATGCAACAGAAAGTTACTGCCAACTTTCCTGTCGCCAAGACTCTTAGGCAGATGTTAACTTTATTTTATGCATAAGTTAGACAGAATTACCTAAAATACTCAAAGTATAATACAATACCTTATGTGATGCTAATGGGAAGAAAATAGAGGCAGACCCTTCAAGTAAAACTTGATTAAGGGGAACATAAAAGAAGACATATAGAAATAAAATATAAAAAGGGCTTTTCCTTATGGGCTGAGGGAAAACCAGTTAATATCAACAAGTTTATAATAAAGTGTTCATAATAAAATGTTACTAAACACTAAATTTAATTTTGGTTTACTAAATTTGGGCCAACTTATTCAGAATTAGAATAGGTAAAACTTCAAATGAATCCTAAAAACTGAAAGTCTCAAAAAATGAAGTTGTTAAATTTAGCATATGAATCAGCAAAGAGATCAGTATCAGTATATCGGTAAGAGTTTATAAATCGCTTAAGGATTCTAAGTTAATTTAAAGTCAGGATCTGGCATTAGAATCATTTTAATCTAATAAATTAGTAAGAGTCACACAGAACTTTTTCCAATAAAGGGAAGAAAACAAAGGAAAGTGGGTGAATCAACATTTTTATGCAACAGTTTTAGTTATATTATCCAGATCTGAGGAGTGACAGTGATAGTATCTCAAGGATTGGAATAGAATGGGTGCGCGTGTGACCATAGACAATCTACAGCTCAACTTTTCAAAGAAAGGGAAGGAAAAGGAAACAGATGTAGAACATTTTAAAAGGGAAAGTCAAGTGTCTAATAAGGTACCCACAGTTCAGAGCCACTATTAGATTCCTCACAAACCACACCAGTTCTACCATATTCATAAAATGAACACCTTATACTTAAAATGCTTATACATCAAAGATACAGATTCTGGTCAAATACTCCTCACTTCAAACAGATCACTTTAAAGAATTAGGTTGTTAATTCAATCACACAAGACAGTCTTCAGCACCCTTATGTGTGGGACTTGTAGTTAAATATTTACTTTTATTTTATTTGTTGATTTCTAACTTTCTAAAACACAGGACACTTGCTTTTATCTACAAGCAAGCAAAATTGTTTTGAGGAAATTGTAAAATTCTCCTTTCCGAGGCTGCGACAACGATTGGTCGTTCTTTATCTACAGAAAACCAGCCCTTACATTTTCTTCCTAAACTATTTTTGGGAAGTTACAAAATCTCTCTGAGGTTGGCTGACAACATTTGGCCAGTCCTTATCTACGGAAATCTCAACCCAGAGGTTCTGGCACGAGCAGTTTGATAAAATTGTTTTACCACGGCTTCTCTGGCAAAAACAGAAGGAGGTCGCCAGCCCTTATTTACGGGTTCAGCCTAGGTAAATTAATAATATTTTGTTTGTGCAGACTTGGGTGCTAGACAGAGACACGTAACAAGGGAAAGTAAAAAAAGGAAAGAAAAGTATTATGGCCACGGAGAGAAGGAAACAAAAAACAAGAAGTAATAAAGACCGTTAGACAACTGGATAAGAAGAAAGAAAAGGCAGAACATCACTCATACGAAGACATAATCATATTAAAACTTACCTATCTTTTCTTACTATAAACTTTAAACTTAAACACACAATACAAATTCCTTTAGGGCATTTCCCCACCCTTCTGAGGCTACCTGCCTCAAGCGTGATTGATCAGATCACAACCCAGTTCACACCCATGAACTGTCAACACAATAAATAAAACTTAACCACAGAATAAAAGCTATAAATGAGAACTTAACCATAAAATGAAACTTAACCACAAGCGACAGTCCTGTAGCAGCTAAAAACCTTTGAATTCCAGGATACCGGCTTTAACCACAAGAGAGCTCATGGCAGGCAGAAATAAAACCAGAAAGCGCATGTATGCATCCAAGCGCCACGCGGCAAACTGCAAACCAGAGAATGTCCCAGTTGGTTCCCTTAGACGATATCTGGAATCCCGGACGAGCCCCCATTTCTGTCGGGGAAATTTTATTTCTATTTTCCCCAGCTGCTACACACAAAAGGACTCTAGGCACAATATCTTAAAATATTATTAATTAATTTATTGCATGCATAAGCCAAATAAAATCAGAACACATTCTATAAAGTACAATACCTTAATAATAAAGAGATGCAAGTAATATTAAGATTGGCCAATAATATAGAAATTTGGAACAAAGCAAAGACAGGTTTCCCTAGGATCCCGTGTTTGCAATGCCCACCTTCCTGGCTTTTCTCCTCCCTTATATACCTTCTAGTACTAGGTCATGTCACGTTTTGTGGTTAGCAAGATACACGTGAGACACGTGGTCAACATGAGTCACGTTTTGCGGTTAGCAAGATACACGTGAGCACGTGGTCAGTATGAGTCACGCGTAGTTCTGTCTTGAGCCACCTGCTGAGGTTACTAGAGGTCACAGTGACATTTTGATTCTACTTTCAATTAAAATGGCTGCACTTGCTTGTAAAATGGCTGCACTTTCTTGTAAATAATATAAGTCAAAATTTCTCTCTCACAGTCTTAAGGAATAAATGTTTCAGTCAGCCATAAGAAGAATAACAACCTTTATTCCAGCTTCAAAACTACCTCAGTAATGCCTGGGACAAAGGATCATAATGCGGTTTCACTCCTGTTCCAAGCACTGAAACAGCTAATTGGATTGGAATTGAATCTCAGCTCCATGTAAGGTAATAATAATTTCATGCCAGAAATTATTCTGGGTTGAAAGGATTTTTGCTGGTGAAACTCCGCTTAGGGATGCCCGAATGAGGCTCCTTTCACGTCCCCAAGAGCTGGGACGAAGATGGGTGCTCAATCCATCATGCAATACCCAGGTCTCGAACTGCCAACTTTGCCTGCCTTCCAGCTAATAAGGCGAGCTTCTTAACCACTGAGCCACTGCAACCCTCCTACGTAAGGTAATTGGACAGCATCAGGCTGACCTCAGACAAAGAGAGGCTCTCTGGTTGTGCCATCAGCCAGAGAGGCGCATCTCTCTGGCACTAGAAGGAGGGCCTTCTCGGTGTCCGCTCCGGCCCTGTGGAACCTCCTCCCAATAGAGCTACGCCTGCAGACGGAGTTGCTGTCCTTTAGGAAAGGGATGAAAACCTGGCTGGCAGGTCTGGCCTGGGGAGTGGATGGTTCAATTTCCCCAACCAGTTGTATGGTTTGACCCCCCCCCCCCCGGTATGTCCAAGTTATAATACCTAGCTTTTAATTAAGTTTTTAAGCTTTTTAAAGTTTTAAATTTTTTAAGTGTTTTTAAACTTGTTGGAAATCGCCCTGGGTCCCGTCAGGGAGGAGTGTGATAAACAAATATAAATATAAATAAAACTAAACTAAAATAAAAAGATGGGCTTCATGTGGCTTCCATGGAGCCCTCTCAACCTACCTGGGTTGCCTCTGGGCTTCTCTGCACCTTTAAAGTTTAATGTACCAGGAGGAGGAAACAGAGAAGATGGAGAAGAAATGTGCCCTCTTGGCAGATAGTAGAGGCATCAATCTGGCTTGAAACACTACATCAGGAGTTCTCTACTTTATAAAGCCAGGGGCTGGGTCACGTTTCCTCAGACAGCTTCGGGGGCCGGATGGCCATTTTGCCCTTCCTCCACCACATGGCACTTCTGGGTGTGGTAGAGGTGTTTTTTGGCCACATGAAATAGCACCGGGGGCAACATGCGGCCTGCAGGTTGCAAGTTGAGAATTCCTGCACTAGATCTTGTTTTCAATCCAAACTGGGTTGTTTTTTTTTAAAGAACTGCAAACAAACATCTAGTTTACTGAAAAAGTCAGTGAGGTGTGGAGCTCTCAGGTGTGGCAGGGAAATGGAGTTGAAACAAACCCTCAAACTATATAGAAAGAAGCCTATTTAATGGGGTATAAGTTAGGCCGTGTGGTTCTTCTTATCCATTGCTGCTTGCAACCACTAGGCCTGCCATATGCCAGTACATCTTATATTGGAACCAGGTGGCCTTTTTGGCAATACTATGCATCAATTATTGCAATTTTTTGTACCAATATATTTTAGTGTTGGCATCTTTTATGTAGTAATCACTAATTTGAGAAAGCCAATACGAGGTCATAATTAGGAAGCAATAATTACATGATGTCCTGTATGCAAGTGTAAGTTGTCTACAGACTCTGCCCAAGTGGTCAAAGCAATTCACAACAAAGTCAAGCAGAGAAATAACAAATACAGAATTTATTTGGGTGTGTACATAAAAGTTTCAATGGTAACATATAAAGCATCACTAGCAAAATAAAATAATCACAACACAGTAATGTAGCAGATGAATAGAGAATAAAGGGACAATACTGTCACAACTGGGTTAAAAGACATTGTCTGGCTTAGTTAGCCACAGCTGCAGAGAAGGAAGTTGTGGGGTAAATAGATATCATTATAAAAATCCTATAGCAAGGCAAGGCCAGCCGAACTAGTCATGAAGTGAGATATAGATCCTGCTGCCCTTCCATTCCAGGAAGATATAGAAAAGAATCCACAGTCCAAACTGATTAGCAGAAGATGATGTGCTCATGATGTTCAGAGATGTGTATTTGTATAAAGTGCGGGAAGTGGATTGCTGAAAATTCAGATGTCATAGAAGTTCTGGCAACCAAAGGGGGTGTTTGGGTTTCATTTCTCCTCCAGGTTAAAAAGGATGGATTCCATACTAGGTTTCAATTGGGCAGCAAGGGATTGGAGATCACCAGACCTGATGTGGAGCAAAGGACTAGGACTTGCTCTAGGTATTTTCCACACAATGGTGGATCTTCAACCCTTCATTCTTTTCACATTGCCCATTCCAAACCTTGATCTGTGTCTTCACCGTTACATTCTTCTTCTACTATGATCTTAGCCTTTGGATATGTTGTCTTCTAGTACTCCTACTGTGCAATCCTATGGCCTTGCTCAAACCACCAGAGTGACATTAAGTAAACCTAGCCAGGATCAAACACCTTCCCACCTTCCTACTTCCTCTGCCATCCTCACTGGAATTTGGACTCCCAATTTGCATGTACAGGATCTCGTTTGGTAAAACCCATGGGAAAGTTACTGTGTAGGAGAATTTACACCCTGAGCCCTGAGATCCCCAGCTCAGAATCCAAACAGGGCACCGTTTCTGACTGGTGCCTGGATTCTGAACTGCCTCCTTCCCCGTGGCAGCCCCTCCCTCCCACACACACCCGCTAAGCTGCCTCTGGCTCAACCTGCAGCAATGGTGGGGACAGGAGGGCTTCCCCCTCTGCCTTCCTCCCCCTCGTCCTCTGGCACGTGGAAGGTTGCGATGGCTGCTACATTTCCCAAGTTCCTCTGTGCCTTCAGCACTTTAAAAGGAATATTCTACCTGCTGGGGGAGCCTGGGAAATGTAGGAGATCAGATGTTGCTGAGCTGCTTTCTAAGAAAGAAAGAAAGAGAAAGAAAGAAAGAAAGAAAGAGAGAGAGAGAGAACGAACGAACGAACTAACGAATGAAAAAGAATGAATGAATAAAAGAAAGACTCTACCCAGGCATTCAAGTACAGTGAGATTCCCAGTCTTATTTGGGGGCCAGAGCCTAGTGGAAGAGAGAAAATTTCTTAGCGCCAAGTCAAGAGGTCCACCAAACGACTTCCTGTTTTCCTGTTACACTGTGCATTGACTGAGACCAAACAATTATGAAGGAAGAAATGGATGAAACCATGATGAGGAATTTGATAACCACTGAGACATTTTGGGCAAGAAACAAATGTCAGAAGGTTCTTTGACTTCTAAGCCATAAACACCTTTTGAGAAACTCCATTGAGCTTCCTGAGGGAATTGCAAGTTAGAGAAGTTCTAGACAACTCGGGATCCCAAAACAAATTTGTGAGGGATTCAGTGCAAAAAATTATTTCACGTGGGATCAGGCATGTTATAACTGACTCTCATTGGTATGAATGAGGAAGAGTCAAAGGAATATACTAAAGAGAATGAAAGTAGAGAATGACCCCTCTCTACTCCATAAATGAACCCTGATTGTGCCCTTTTTGGGAAGATACTCATTTGGCATTGAGTTTGGAGGTGAGGGTAGAGATCTCAAAGGGTCTAAGAACAGGAATTAGATGAAGGAATTTCCAGTGAAACCATTCAATAGCAACAAAGTCCATAGCCAAAATGGTCTACAAGCAGAATGTAGGGCTCATGAAAGAGAAAGAAAGAATAACTGCAACATAGCTGGGAGGAAAAAAGAGTAATAATAGGAAAATTACCCAACAAAATATTTTTATTTGCTACAATTTAACTAAAAAGAGGTGTAAACGCAATAGAAGAAACTGCAGTAGTTTTCAGGCGGTCTTACTGTTCCTTTGTTTTAGTATACACTACAAAGATGAGATGTTATAGTGGAGTCTAAAATAGTTCATTCTTGATTCCTTGATTGACCAGACCATCAAGGAATAAATTCTTGCTGGTCGCAGCTCATTTTCCATTCATTTTGCTGCCCTGGTCTTTCTTCTACTTCATACCAAACTGAAAACCTGTGCTAATATCAGTCAATCATTCTTGAAGGTGCCACCAGACATTTTCTCCAGGGGTTGGGATGAAGCACACTGTGAGAAACCTACATGGCATTCTCTGATATATGGTAGATAGTCAATTAATATGATAGGGACATAAATAATTTTCCTTCCTTCCTTCCCCTTGTGTGTATGATTAAACCGTAAGTAACCCTATTGGATGAGTCCAATGAGTCCAACCCTATTGGACTGATGAGGATATCAGTAGCAGAAGTCAAGATGAATGAGCAGGAGATAAAATTCCCCCTGGACTCCCAAGAGTTGTTTTACCACTCTCCCACTGGATGTATTTTGACTAAGATGCCCTCTAGTCACAAAAGAACCAGCAAAACCACAGCAAGAATGGTTGAAAGACAAGCAGAGTGTGATGAAAGAGTAAGAAAGCAATCTGAAGAATGAAATTTGTGGTCCAGCATATTCAACTCTTCCAGTAGGATAAAAGAGCATGTGAAATTGTGGCTTTCTTTAAACTCATGGGATGAGTAGCATTAGGCATCAACTTAAGACTTAACACAAAGTCATACCTCCCCATCCTGTTTCAGGGTCAGGGCCACATGGGGATTGAGACCTTGCAAACTTATTCTGGAACAACTAAGAAGAAATGTTGGTTTTTCTAGACATAGAACCTGGAAAAGTTGTTTCTGGGAAAGCAGAACAACTCAGATCACAGAAGCAGTTCAACCCCAGATCCACCAAGAATAAGAGATGATCCAGAATGCTTGACACTTGCAACTGCACTGATGTCCCCAAAGTTGAGAGCAGACATGGAGAAACTTAACTAATGGGAAAACTGCAGAAGAGGACAAGAAAGGAATGATATGATACCCATAATCCTTCTGCACTGTTCCAAGGAGATTCAACAGACTGGAAATCATCTTTAAACAGGACGTTTCAATAGCGCACACACTTTACTCTCACTGGATGGTTAACCCAAAAGACCGTTATGTTCGCACAATGTTTCTCATTTCTTGGATGCCAACCACAATCAATTCATGGAGGCAAGTAAGGGGACCTCTTTGTCAAAGAGGACATCTCCGTGGATCTTCCAGTGCAGAAAATGCAGAGATTCATGCCATCAAAAAATTGTGGCTCAAGAAGATGTGAGGAAAGCCCCTTGTTTGGAAGTAGAACTAGAGAAACTGCTCAGGGGCTCAGGAAGAATTGTGACTATTCAAGAATAGGAAGAGTGATCTCTTTTGCTCAGTTGAGTGATCCATTGACCCACAAAGGACCCATCTTAATTATCTGGAGTCAGAAGCACAACACAGGAAGAGGTTGACTGGTCTCCTCTTGGCTCAATCAATGTAAGAAACTCTTTCCATCAACATTCCTCTTCCACACCTGGAAAATTTCCCATCTCCTATTGGAAGCTAGTTCCAGTATTGGAACCTAGTTCCAATAATAAAAACATTGATTCTTCTTGAGTTAGGTCTATTTTCCACCCACCTCAATTCTCTAACCAGATTATAAGGGACTCCAGAACCAATCTAGGGGGCAAGAGATACAGTACACCCATTCCCTCCCTCCCTCCCTCCTCCCATCCCTATATGGAGCTTAGACTGCAGCAACAGTGATGTCAAGGAGGAAGGGAGTATTCCTCCCCCAACTTCTCTTCTCCCTTCTATCCACCCAGTCTTATCTTCCTCTCTTCTCCTTTTCTAGAGACCCTGGGAAATCACCTCTTTAACTAATCATCCTTTGGATGTGGCACCATAATTATTCCCTAAACTGGACTATTATCCAAAACAGAAAAGAACTGAGGGGAAAGGATTGCTCCTCTCTCCTTGTTCCTTGGCTATGACTTTGTACACAAAAGGAGAGAAAGATATCTCTCTCTCTCTCTTTGGCCCTTCTCTCTTCCCCTCTTGTCTCTTGCTTCTACTCCTCATCCTCACCCTTCCTCCTTGGCCATAGCAGCATTTCAGGTGTCAGGGAAATTAAAGACCTGCTGCTCCTCCTGATCCCAATTTGGGAACAGGGATGTGGCCATCTGAGCCAGAGGACAGCTAGGAGAGCAAAAGGTAGCTCCTCCCTCCCACTCACATCCACTTACCTGATTTTGGCTGAGCTGAGAAAATGGAGGTGCCTCTTTTTGCCAGGCTTTCTTATGGCTCAACTCAGAACCACAATGATGGTGCATCGTAAGGCTCCCCTCAAAAACAAGGGAAGCTTTACGACCCCCCTGGAGTTCTTGCCTGGCTGGGATGTCAATCTGAGCCAGGAAAGAACTCAACTCCCTGGGCCCCTTCCATGAGTCTCCAACACTCCTTCTTCCTCCTCCACCTGAGACCACTCAACCCTACTACTTTCCTACCTGATTCCAAGCCACCTCCCTTCAGCCCACCTGCCCTCTAACTAATATTCCTCTGGTTGGATGTTTGGAGGCTCAAAGAAGAGTTGGGGGAGTAATTTCACAGTTTTGGTGTTGTTGCTGTTTAGCCCGAACTGGGACCAACACAGTTGTCCAATTGAATTCAGCTTTCTTGGAAGAGGCCAAGCCAAAGGCTTTTCTGCCCCTCTGATAGTAAGGTGGGGGGGGGGAACACACATCACTAGATGGCAGGAAAGGAAGGAAGGAATGTGGCTCCCTCCCTCCCACTCTCTCTCCCCTTCCTTCTCCTTCTTCCCAGCTCCCTTCTTCTCTCCTCTCTTCCTTTTCTTCCCCTGCCCTTCTGACACTTGCAAGGCTACTCTAAGAGCATTGGAAGAGCCAGAAGGGAGGAGGGGAGGAAAAGGAAAAGGGAGAGAAGGAAGAGAGTGAACACAAGTGGAGGGAGGAGAAAGAAGGGGAGAGAACCCTCCTTCCTTCTCTGCCATTGTCTCTGTCCAGCACCCTCCCTGTAACCCCATATTTGATGGAGCCCAGCAGCTGCAGCCCTCAGGTAAGGGTGCCTGGGGGTTCACGGGTCGGGGGATGAGATGGGGCTTACCAGGGGAAATGTGGGGTCCTGGGGAGGGCTCCATTAGATTTGCCAATTTGAGTCATTGCATCAGTGGGAATGTCCCACGTCATTGCCCAATTTGGATCCAAGGTTCAGATTTCAAGTGATTGGGAAGACTTCGCCTGAGATCCTGGCATCACTGCACCTCAATTTGAAAGGGAGGGAATGAGAAAAGGGTGGGAGTGAGCTGGATTGACCCTCACTTGATATTACTCTGGTGTCAATGCTCAGTAGAGTGGAAGACCATAGGACTGCAATCATGACACAAAGCATTTTCCATGGCTAGAATGACTGAAGTTCTCTAATCTTTCCAGCTGGGCTGGGCTGGCGCTGGCCAGTGACGAAGACATCATGAAGGTTCAACCATGTTCTTCGAGGAGACCTGTTTGGAGAAAGAATGTAACTGGTCAAAAAGAGGGATCTTTCTCCACTAAAAAAGTAAATTTTGCAGCCTCACAAATTAGTAGAATCATGAAAATTTGAAAAGTTCAGAATGTTTATAATGGAATTGTAAACCATATTTTGGCAGCAAATAAAGGTCATCATGACCTGCCAGGCAGTTTGGGAGGGAGGGAGGAAGGAGCCATGGAGATTAAGTCATGACCCAAGATGGAACCAGCACTCAGCAGAGATTGTCACACCATGTGATTTAGGAAACCAATCTGAATATGTTCCAATTTGATCATTTGGTGTTATTGATCACTCAGTTTTGCTTTTAATCATTTTTTAATAAACAGAATGTGTATTCCCAATGAGGCAGAAAGAATATACTGTACTCTTCAAAATGGTAAAAGTGAATATTAACGTCTAAAGTACGTATCTTACCTAGGTTCTTAGCCTGGTCTTTTACACATGATCTGTCCCTGTTAATGGACATTGTTGATGTTTATTGTGACAGGTGGCATGGCAGGAGCTCATTGGTCGGTATTCAACATTAGGAGGAGAGCTGTGTAAAAAAAACCAAAAAAACAATGCTACTTAGTAAGACAATTGTCTGTGTTACGTAGGAGACAAATCATAATTCATATTAAAAAGACCTGCGAGGGCAAATCAAAATGTTTAATTTAGAAATGGTGTGTGAACTACATTTGCACACTGACCACTTATCCATTCGGAAACAAAAAATGTGCTGCCCAGTAAGATATTGGTGGTGTGTTTCTGTTCAGGATAGGGTTGTCAGAGATGACGATGATTCTTTTGTGCATGTTGCTTTCTACTCCCCCCCCCCTTGTTAAGAAGGCATCAACTCCTTCTGCTCTTGTTCCCCTCTTTCTTTCTGAACAACTCCTTCTCCACCACTTTTCTCATGATGCTCAGCAGTGTTTATTCTCTGAAGACTTTCAGATCTTCAAGTCCACCCAGTATGCAAAAACAAAGGCATATTTTATTTGATTTTAACATGTACAGCCCTCCCTATATCACTGGATCTTGGGGATGGGTTACAAAGCAACAAAAAACAATTTTAGAATTTATATTTAATACAGTATAAAATCAAACATTAAAATATTAACACTGGGGCACAAAAATTTATATAGGCCACAATTCTCAACCCCGAAAGCTCTAATCGGTAAGGAAATCTTGACTTGGTGACAACATGCCCACCTCACACCTTGCCCAACCTCTAGTCATAGTTCATGGTACGTACAAGGCAGGTTACATTGGTATTGATACCTGAGTCTGAAGATCTTTCAAAGACATCTCATGGGGAGTTGAAGCATAGTAAAAAAAATTTTTTTGCTGTTTTGAGGCCCGTAGTTGACTCTCACACTCTGCCTAAGGCCAGGGTGCTCTGTATCTATGAGTTTTAGTTGAAAGAGAAAAAGAGAGAGATGTAAGTCTACAACAAGAGTAAGCAAACTAGGGTCTGGATTCAGGCAGCTGTACCAGGCAGGGAAAGCTATTGACCTCATCTGCAAGACAGTCCCATATACAGGAATGCTGCTACTTCTTTACAAGAGGTATGGAAGAACAACATGAAAATGTTGTTACAAACCCTTCAAGCTCCCATCCTTCTGTGATAAAGGTGAATGGAGACTTCAAAATGCCCTGTGCCTTCAAGAAGAGATGTCATGACAGTTAAGACCCAACATGACTGTTAACTGACTCTTGGTTTGCCAAGGCAGAGAACCTTATTAAGATTCTGAGCTCAGTGTGAAATCACAGAGTTGTGATTCTGTTTGGTATAAACTGTATCCATGCCAACCCGCCCTGAGTTGGGTTTCCTGATTGGGCGGCATACAAGTGGGATAATTAAATTAAAATTAAACTGTACTGGCCAATCAGACTCTGATTTTTTTAATTTAATTAAAATACAAAACACCCCACACACACAAAAAGCATCAGAGCTGCAAAAACATATACAAAACACCGTATATACTCGACTATATGTCATCCCGAATATAAGTCTAGGTACCTAATTTGGACCTCTAAAACTAGGAAAATAGATTGACAGGAATATAAGTCGGGGTGGAAATTGCAGCAGGTGTTAGTGAGTTTTGATATTTAAAATACATGAAACTATGGTAAAATCAATTACCGGTAATTTAGACGTTTGTGTGGGTATGTTTTTGAGTGTTTACATTGAGCCAAGTGTAGGTTGAGTCGCATTTTTAGACCTCATTTTGTGGGTTTAAAAACCTGACTTATACTCAAGTATATATGGTATTAACAAAATTACATATGGTACAATATAACCAGTGATGGGATGTCAAAAATTCTACTACCACGCCATGACGTCATGGACGTCATGGGCGTTGCCAATGTCATGATGTCATGACGTCATGGGCGGAGCCAACGTCATGACATCATGACGTTGTGGGCAAGGCCAAAAAAAAAATAAAATAAAAAAAATAAACATGCACACAGACCCGTAAATAACTTAAAGAAATTAAATAAATAAATAAATAAAATAAAAATTAAATAAAAGTACAACCACCCACCCAAAACACAAATAAATCACCCACCGACCCTAAATATAAAAGCCTCACTTACCTTCCTTGGCGCCGACGAACCTCCATGTGGCCCGGGGCCACCCGGCAAGGCATGCTGCCCCCGACTGTGGCCATTTCCTCCTACGAAGGCCGCGGCCGGCCCTGCATCCGCCGGCCATGGCCGCCACAGCCGCCTGCAGCCCCTGCCTGGCCACCGAACTCCCACGGGCACGTTGGTGCCTGGCCGCGCCGTCCGCCCGCGCCGCGCCCTCCTAGGGACTTGGGGCCGACAAACCCCCGTGCCCTGGGTAAGCCCGGCGGGGCTCGCCACCGCCGCATCGTCTTCTGCCGGGCACCTGCTGCTTCCTCGGGCCGTTGCCTTTTCGGCCCCGCCGGGCTTACCCAGGGCATGGGGGTTTGTCGGGCCCAAGTCCCTAGGAGGGCACGGCGCGGGCGGACGGCGCGGCCAGGCACCAAAGTGCCCGTGGGAGCCAGGTGGCCGGCTAGGGGAGGTGCCCTTCTCTTAGGGCTGCCGCCGCTGCTGCCGGAGCCACTCTAAAAAGGGGCGGCTCCAGCTTCGGAAGATTTTTTTTTTATTGGAGCCATTTGGCTCCAATTGACTGCGCATGTCCAGAAACTCAATTTGACGCATGCGCAATGCATCAGATTGAGTTTCTGCACATGCGCAGTCAATTGGAGCCATTTTAGCTCCGATTTTTTTTTTAAAAAAAATTCTTTCGGTGAGGCGTCCGGAACCGGACGCCTCAAAAGTGGACTCCCCTCCCGGAGAACTCTCCGGGATTGGTCCTACCGGTTCCAGGGATCCGTCTGGAACCGGGGACATCCCATCACTGAATATAACTACACTAGTACCCCGAATAACGTTTTGACTTGGTTCCACAAGTCCCGTCGTTATTCGGTTTTTAACGTTGTGCGATACATTGAACACACAATGTTAAAAAAAGCCCTGTTTCCCAGGAGGCTGCAGGAAGCGAGAACATCGGGATTTGAATCCTGACATTTTGGCTTGCTGCTGCCTCCAGGGAGGTGGGAGAACTTTGGAAACAGCTTGGAGCGGGTTTCCCCACCTCCCTGGACCCGGCTGGGGGGTCAGAGACCCCAAAATTGGTAAAAAAAAGTCCGTTTTTTTAACCAATTTTGGGGTTTCTGACCCCCCCGCCGGGTCCAGGGAGGTGGGCAGACCCGATCCAAGGTGTTTCTGGGCTTCCCCGACGTCCTGAGCCAGTGCAGCAAGCCAGAATGTCAGAGTTCGAATCCCGATGTTCTGGCTTCCTGCACTGGCTCAGGACGTCGGGGAAGCCCAGAAACACCTTGGATCGGGTCCCCACACCTCCCTGGACCCGGCGGGGGGGTCAGAGACCCCAAAATTGGTAAAAAAAAAGTCCGGTTTTTTTTTACCAATTTTGGGGTTTCTGACCCCCCCGCTGGGTCCTGGGAGGTGTGGGGACCCGATCCAAGGTGTTTCTGGGCTTCCCCGACGTCCTGAGCCAGTGCAGCAACCCAGAACGTCGGGATTCGAACTCTGACATCCTGGCTTGCTACACTGGCTCAGGACGTCGGGGAAGCTGAGAAAAAGCTTGGATCGTGTCTGCCCACCTCCCTGGACCCGGCGGGGGGGTCAGAAACCCCCAAATTGGTTAAAAAAACGTCCTTTTTTTTACCAATTTTGGGGGGTCTGACCCCCCCGCCGGGTCCAGGGAGGTGTGGGGACCCGATCCAAGGTGTTTCTGGGCTTCCCCGACGTCCTGAGCCAGTGCAGGAAGCCAGAACGTCGGGATTCGAACTCTGACATTCTGGCTTGCTGCACCGGCTCTGGACGTCGGGGAAGCCCAGAAACACCTCCAGAGAGATCAGAGGACCCGATCTACAGCTGCAGGGTGGCTGGGGAAGCCGACGGGGACTCCCTGTCGGCTTCCCTAGCCACCCGCCCATGCCTCCGCAGCTGTGGGGTGGCTGGGTAAGCCGATGGGGGAGCCCCCCGTCAGCTTTCCAGCCTCCCCACCCCTGCCTCCGTAGCTGCAGGGTGGCTGGGAAGCTGAACGGAGAACCCCGTTCAGCTTTCCACCCACCCTGCTGCTAAGAACGACTGTATCGTGTAACGTTAAAATCGCGTTACTCGATACAAGATGTTTCCGAAAATCTTGAAACGTTATGCGGTTTTAACGATATACGGTACTCGCGTTATACGGGGTATTACTGTACTACATTCCCCCTACCACCAGTGATATTTATAAACAGCAGGTTTGCACCAGTTCATCAGAACTGGTAGCAGAAATTCTGGCTGGCCCTGCCCATCCAAGTTTTGAAATAAAGTAGTCTTAATTTGGTTGCAACGCAGGGCTTTCCCCCTGGCCACGTCCATAACACTATGCCCACAGTGTGGTAGTAAACATTTTTTGAGCCCATCAATGCTTATAAACCTTCTCAATGGTTTGAAATTGTATCATATAAACAAAACACTTATATTCAAGCAGAAAGGTCTTAAGGAATAAATGTTTCAGTCAGCCATAAGGAGAATAACAACCTTTATTCCAGCTTCAAAACTACCTCAGTAATGCCTGGGACAAAGGATCATAATGCGGTTTCACTCCTGTTCCAAGCACTGAAACAGCTAATTGGATTGGAATTGAATCTCAGCTCCATGTAAGGTAATAATAATTTCATGTCAGAAATTATTCTGGGTTGAAAGGATTTTTGCTGGTGAAACTCCGCTTAGGGATGCCCGAATGAGGCTCCTTTCATGTCCCCAAGAGCTGGGATGAAGATGGGTGCTCAATCCATCATGCAGTACCCGGGTCTCGAACTGCTGACTTTGCCTGCCTTCCAGCTAATAAGGCGAGCTTCTTAACCACTGAGCCACTGCAACCCTCCTACGTAAGGTAATTGGACAGCAGCTGGCTGACCTCAGACGAAGAGAGGCTCTCTGGTTGTGCCATCAGCCAGCGAGGCGCATCTCTCTGGCACTAGAAGGAAGGCGTTCTTGGTGTCCGCTCCGGCCCTGTGGAACCTCCTCCCGATAGAGCTACGCCTGCAGATGGAGTGGCTGTTCTTTAGGAAATGAGTGAAAACCTGGCTGGCAGGTCTGGTCTGGGGAGTGGATGGTTCAATTTCCCCAGCCAGTTGTATGGTTTGACACCCCCCCCCCCCCAGTATGTCCAAGTTATAATACCTAGCTTTTAAGTAAGTTTTTAAGCTTTTTAAAGTTTTTAATTTTTAAAGTGTTTTTAAAATTTTTGGAAATCGCCCTGGGTCCCTTCGGGGAGGAGCGCAATAAACAAATATAAATATAAATAAAACTAAACTAAAATAAAAAGATGGGCTTCATGTGGCTTCCATGGAGCCCTCTCAACCTACCTGGGTTGTCTCTGGGCTTCTCTGCACCTTTAAAGTTTAATGTACCAGGAGTAGGAAACAGAGAAGATGGAGAAGAAATGTGCCCTTGGCAGACAGTAGAGGCATCAATCTGGCTTGAAACACTACATCAGGAGTTCTCTACCTTTTAAAGCCAGGGGCTGGGTCACGCTTCCTCAGACAGCTTCGGGGGCCGGATGGCCATTTTGCCCTTACTCCACCACATGGCACTTCTGGGTGTGGTTGAGGTGTTTTTTGGCCACATGAAATAGCACCGAGAGCCACATGCGGCCTGCAGGTTGCAAGTTGAGAATTCCTGCACTAGATCTTGTTTTCAATCCAAACTGGGTTTTTTTAAAGAACTGCAAACAAACGTCTAGTTTACTGAAAAAGTCGGCGAGGTCTGCAGCTCTCAGGTGTGGCAGGGAAATGGAGTTGAAACAAACCCTCAAACTATGTAGAAAGAAGCCTAATTAATGGGGTATAAGTTAGGCCGTGTGGTTCTTCTTATCCATTGCTGCTTGCAACCACTAGGCCTGCCATATGCCAGTACATCTTATATTGGAACCAGGTGGCCTTTTTGGCAATACTATGCATCAATTATTGCAATTTTTTGTACCAATATATTTTAGTGTTGGCATCTTTTATGTAGTAATCACTAATTTGAGAAAGCCAATACGAGGTCATAATTAGGAAGCAATAATTACATGATGTCCTGTATGCAAGTGTAAGTTGTCTACAGCCTCTGCCCAAGTGGTCAAAGCAATTCACAACAAAGTCAAGCAGAGAAATAACAAATACAGAATTTATTTGGGTGTGTACATAAAAGTTTCAATAGCAACATATAAAGCGTCACTAGCAAAATAAAATAATCACAACACAGTAATGTAACAGATGAATAGAGAATAAAGGGACAATTCTTTCACAACTGGATTAAAAGACATTGTCTGGCTTTGTTGGTTAGCCATAGCTGCAGAGAAGGAAGTTGTGGAGGAAATATATATCATTATAAAAATGCTATAGTAAAGCAAGACCAGCTGAACTGGGCATGAAGTGAGATATAGATCCTGCTGCCCTTCCATTCCAGGAAGATATAGAAAAGAATCCACAGTCCAAACTGATTAGCAGAAGATGATGTGCTCAGAGATGTGTATTTGTATAAAGTGCAGGAAGTATATTGCTGAAAATTCAGATGTCATAGAAATTCTGGCAACCAAAGGGGGTGTTTGGGTTTCATTTCTCCTCCAGGTTAAAAAGGATGGAATCCATACTAGGTCTCATTTGGGCAGCAAGGGATTGGAAATCACCAGACCTGATGTGGAGCAAAGGACTAGGACTTGCTCTAGGTATTTTCCACACAATGCTCTAGGTATTTTCCACACCATGGTGGATCTTCAACCCTTCAGTCATTCCAAACCTTGATCTGTGTCTTCACCTTTACATTCTTCTTCTATTGTGATCTTAGCCATTGGATATGTTGTCTTCTAGTACTCTTACTGTGCAATCCCATGGCCTTGTTCTGACCACCAGTGTGGCATTAAGTAAACCTAGCCAGGATCAAACACCTTCTCAGGAGCCTCTTTCACTTCCTACTTCCTCTGCCATCCTCACTGGAATTTGGACTCCCAATTGCATGTACAGGATCTCGTTTGGTAAAACCCATGGGAAAGTTACTGTGTAGGAGAATTTACACCCTGAGCCCTCAGATCCCCAGTTCAGAATCCAAACGGGACACCCTTTCTGACTGGTGCCTGGATTCTGAACTGCCCCCCTTCCCCCGTGGCATCCCCTCCCTCCCACACACACCCGCTAAGCTGCCTCTGGCTCAACCTGCAGCAGTGGTGGGGACAGGAGGGCTTCCCCCTCTACCTTCCTGCCCTTTGTCCTCTGGCACGTGGAAGGCTGCGATGGCTGCTACATTTCCCAAGTTCCCCTGTGCCTTCAGCACTTTAAAAGGAATATTCTACCTGTTGGGGGAGCCTGGGAAATGTAGGAGATCAGATGTTGCTGAGCTGCTGTCTTTTGAAGAAAGAAAGAAAGAAAGAAAGAAAGAAAGAAAGAAAGAAAGAAAGAAAGAACGAACGAACGAACGAACGAACGAACGAACGAACGAACGAACGAACGAACGAACGAACGAACGAACGAACGAACGAACGAACGAACGAACGAACGAACGAACGAACGAACGAACGAACGAACGAACGAACGAAAGAAAGAACGAAAGAACGAAAGAAAGAATGAATGAATGAATGAATGAATGAATGAAAGAAAAAGAATGAATGAATAAAAGAAAGACTCTACCCAGGCATTCAAGTACAGTGGGATTCCCAGTCTTATTTCGGGGCCAGAGCCTAGTGGAAGAGAGAAAATTTCTTAGCACCAAGTCAAGAGGTCCACCAAACGACTTCCTGTTTTCCTGTTACACTGTGCAGTGACTGAGACCAAACAATTATGAAGGAAGAAATGGATGAAACCATAATGACAACTAAGTGAGAAGTTTTCCAAGGAAGAAATAGTGTCCCTGAATTAAGTATGTGGCCTGTATAATTTGTTAAGGAATTTGATAACCACTGAGACATTTTGGGCAAGAAACAAATGTCAGAAGGTTCTTTGACTTCTAAGCCATAAACACCTTTTGAGAAACTCCATTGAGCTTCCTGAGGGAATTGCAAGTTAGAGAAGTTCTAGACAACTCGGGATCCTAAAATAAATTTGAGAGGGATTCAGTGCAAAAAAAGTATTTCATGTGGGATCAGGCATGTTATAACTGACTCTCATTGGTATGAATGAGGAAGAGTCAAAGGAATATACTAAAGAGAATGTAGGACTTGCGAAAGAGAAAGAAAGAATATCTGCAACATAGCTGGGAGGAAAAAAGAGTAATGATAGGAAAATTACCCAACAAAATATTTTCATTTGCTACAATTTAACTAAAAAGAGTTGTAAAAACAATAGAAGAAACTGCAGTAGTTTTCAGGCGGTCTTACTGTTCCTTTGTTTTAGTACACACTACAAAGATGAGATGTTATAGTGGAGTCTAAAATAGTTCATACTTGATTCCTTGATTGACCAGACCATCAAGGAATAAGTTCTTGCTGGTCGCAGCTCATTTTCCATTCATTTTGCTGCCCTGGTCTTTCTTCTACTTCATACCAAACTGAAAACCTGTGCTAATATCAGTCAATCATTCTTGAAGGTGCCACCAGACATTTTCTCCAGGGGTTGGGATGAAGCACATTGTGAGAAACCTACATGGCATTCTCTGATATATAGTAGATAGTCAATTAACATGATAGGGACATGAATAATTTTCCTTCCTTCCTTCCCCTTGTGTGTATGATTAAACCGTAAGTAACCCTATTGGATTTGAAGTAGACTGATGAGGATATCAGTAGCAGAAGTCAAGATGAATGAGCAGGAGATAAAATTCCCCCTGGACTCCCAAGAGTTGTTTTACCACTCACCCACTGGACTGAGATGTCCTCTAGTCACAAAAGAACCAGCAAAACCACAGCAAGAATGGTTGAAAGACAAGCAGAGTGTGATGAAAGAGTAAGAAAGCAATCTGAAGAATGACATTTGCGGTCCAGCATATTCAACTCTTCCAGTAGGATAAAAGAGCATGTGAAATTGTGGCTTTCTTTAAACTCATGGGATGAGTAGCATTAGGCATCAACTTAAGACTCAACACAAAGTCATACCTCCCCATCCTGTTTCAGGGTCAGGGCCACATGGGGATTGAGACCTTGCAAACTTATTCTGGAACAACTAAGAAGAAATGTTGGTTTTTCTGGACATAGAACCAGGAAAAGTTGTTTCTGGGAAAGCAGAACAACTCAGATCACAGAACCAGTTCAACCCCAGATCCACCAAGAATAAGAGATGATCCAGAATGCTCGACACATGCAACTCCACAGATGTCCCCAAAGTTGAGGGCAGACAGGTAAAAACTAAACCAATGAGAAAACTGCAGAAGAGGACAAGAAAGGCATGATATGATACCCATGATCCTGCTGCACTATTCCAAGGAGATTCAACAGAATGGAAATCTTTAAACAGGATGTTTCAATTCAGTGCAATAGCGCACACACTTTACTCTCACTGAATGGTTAACCCAAAAGACCGTTATGTTCGCACAATGATTCTCACTTCTTGGATGCCAACCACAATCAATTCATGAAGGCAAGTGAGGGGACATCTTTGTCAAAGAGAACAATGCCATGGAGCTTCCAATGCAGAAAACTCAGAGATTCATGCCATCAAAAAATTGTGGCTCAAGAAGATGTGAGGAAAGCCCCTTGTTTGGAAGTAGAAGTAGAGAAACTGCTCAGGGGCTCAGGAAGAATTGAGACCATACAAGAATAGGGAGGGTGACCTCTTTTGCTCAGTTGGGTGATCCTTTGACACACAAAGGACCCATCTTAATTATCTGGAGTCAGAAGCACAACACAGGAAGAGGTTGAATGGTCTCCTGTTGGTTCAATAAATGTAAGAAACTCTTTCCCTCAACCTTCCTCTTTCATACCTGGAAAATTTCCCATCTCCTATTGGAACCCAGTTCCAATAATAAAAAACAATGATTCTTCTTGAGTTAGGTCTATTTTCCACCCACCTCAATTCTCTAACCACATTATAAGGGACTCCAGATCCAATCTAGGGGGCAAGAGATACACCCATTCCATCCCTCCCTCCCTCCTCCCATCCCTAAATGGAGCTTAGACTGCAGCAACAGTGATGTCAAGGAGGAAGGGAGTATTCCTCCCCCAACTTCTCTTCTCCCTTCTTTCCTTCCAGTCTTATCTTCCTCTCTTCTTTTCTAGAAACCCTGGGAAATCACCTCTTTAACTAATCATGCATTGGATGTGGCACCATAATTATTCCCTAAACTGGACTATCATCCAAAACAGAAAAGAACTGAGGGGAAAGGATTGCTCCTCTCAACTTGTTCCTTGACTATGACTTTGTACACAAAAGGAGAGAAAGATCTCTTTCTCCCTCTCTTTGGCCCTTGTTACTTCCCCTCTTCTCTCTTGCTTCTACTCCTCTTCCTCACCCTTCCTCCTTGGCCATAGCAGCATTTCAGATGTCAGGGAAATTAAAGACCTGCTGAGCTTCCTGATCCCAATTTGGGAACAGAGATGTGGCCATCTGAGCCAGAGGACAGCTAGGAGAGCAAAAGGTAGCTCCTCCCTCCCACTCACATCCACTTACCTGATTTTGGCTGAGCTGAGAAAATGGAGGTGCCTCTTTTTGCCAGGCTTTCTTATGGCTCAACTCAGAACCACAACGATGGTGCATCGTAAGGCTCCCCTCAAAAACAAGGGAAGCTTTACGACCCCCCTGGAGTTCTTGCCTGGCTGGGATGTCAATCTGAGCCAGGAAAGAACTCAACTCCTTGGTCCCCTTCCATGAGTCTCCAAAACTCCTTCTTCCTCCTCCACCTGAGACCACTCAACCCTACCACCTTTCCTACCTGATTCCAAGCCACCTCCCTTCAGCCCACCTGCCTTCTAACTAATCTTCCTCTGGTTGGTTGTTTGGAGGCTCAAAGAAGAGTTGGGGGAGTAATTTCACAGTTTGGGTGTTGTTGCTTTTTTGCCCCAACTGGGGCCCAACACAGTTCTCCAATTGAATTCAGCTTGCTTTGAAGAGGCCAAGCCAAAGGCTTTTCTGCCCCTCTGATAGTAAAGTGGGGGAGGGGGAATCACACATCACTAGATGGCAGGAAAGGAAAGAAGGAACGTAGCAGCCCTCCCTCCCTCTCTCTCTCTCCCCTTCCTTCTCCTCCTTCCCAGCTCCCTTCTTCTCTCCTCTCTTTCTTTTCCTCCCCTGCCCTTCTGACACTTGCAAGGCTACTCTAAGAGCATTGGAAGAGCCAGAAGGAAAGAGGGGAGGAAAAGAAAGAGGGAGAGAAGGAAGAGAGTGAATACAAGTGGAGGGAGGAGAATGAAGGGGAGAGAACCCTCCTTCCTTCTCTGCCATTGTCTCTGTCCAGCACTCTCCCTGAAGCCCCATATTTGATGGAGCCCAGCAGCTGCAGCCCTTAGGTAAGGGTGCCTGGGGGTTCACGGGTCGGGGGATGAGATGGGGCTTACCAGGGGGGATGTGGGTTCCTGGGGAGGGCTCCATTAGATTTGCCAATTTGAGTCATTGCATCAGTGGGAATGTCCCACCTCATTGCCCAATTTGGATCCATGGTTCAGAATTCAAGTGATTGGGAAGACTTCAGCTTGAGATCCTGGCATCACTGCACATCAATTTGAAAGGGAGGGAAGGAGAAAAGGGTGGGAGTGAGGTGGATTGACCTTCACTTGATATTACTCAGGTGTCAATGCTCGGTGGAGAGGGAGACCATAGGATTGCAATCATGGCACAAAGCATTTTCCATGACTAGAATGACTGAAGTTCTCTAATCTTTCCAGCTGGGGTGGGCTGGCGCTGGCCAGTGACGAAGACATCATAAAGGTTCAACCATGTTCTTCGAGGAGACCTGTTTGGAGAAAGAATGTAACTGGTCAAAAAGAAGGCTCTTTCTCCACTGAAAAAGTAAATTTTGCAGCCTCACAAATTAGTAGAATCATGAAAATTTTTATAATGGAATTGTAAACCATATTTTGGCAGCAAGTAGAGGTCATCATGACCTGTCAGGCAGTTTGGGAGGGAGGACCCATGGAGATTAAGTCATGACCCAAAAAGGAACCAGCACTCAACAGAGATTGTCACACCACGTGATTTAGGAAACCAATCTGAATATGTTCCAATTTGTTTCTTTATTTATTTTGAGAAGTTGATCATTTGGTGTTATTGATCACTCAGTTTTGCTTTTAATCATTTTTTAATAAACAGAATGTGCATTCCCAACAAGGCAGAAAGAATATACTCTTCAAAATGGTAGAAGTAAATATTAACGTCTAAAGTACGTATCTTACCTAGGTTCTTAGCCTGGTCTTTTACACATGATCAGTCCCTGTTAATGGACATTGTCGATGTTTATTGTGACAGGTGGCATGGCAGGAGCTCATTGGCCGGTATTCAACATTAGGAGGAGAGCTGTGTAAAATTTTTTAAAAAACAATGCTACTCAGTGAGACAATTGTCTGTGTTACGTATGAGACAAATCATAATTCATATTAAAAAGACCTGCGTGGGCAAATCAAAATGTTTAATTTAGAAATGGTGTGCGAACTACGTTTGCACACTGACTACTTATCCATCCTGAAACAAAGAAATATGCTGCCCAGTAAGATATTGGTGGTGTGTTTCTGTACAGGATAGAGTTGTCAGAGATAAAGATGATTCTTTTGTGCATGTGGCTTGCTACTTTCCCCCCCTCCTTGTTAAGAAGGCATCAACTCCTTCTGCTCTTGTTCCCCTCTTTCTTTCTAAGCAACTCCTTCTCCACCACTTTTCTCATGATGCTCAGCAGTGTTTAT
This sequence comes from Furcifer pardalis, assembly GCA_030440675.1. Lineage (NCBI taxonomy): Eukaryota > Metazoa > Chordata > Lepidosauria > Squamata > Chamaeleonidae > Furcifer > Furcifer pardalis. The sequence goes on from CP126897.1 coordinate 31,782,964, forward strand.
TCTCTGAAGACTTTCAGATCTTCAATGCTACCCAGTATGCAAAAACAAAGGCATATTTTATTTTATTTTAACATGTACAGCCCTCCCTATATCACTGGATCTTGGGGATGGGTTACAAAGCAACAAAAAAATTTTTTGAATTTATACTTAATACAGTTTAAATTCAAACATTAAAATATTAACACTGGGGCACTAAAATTTACATAGGCCACAATTCTCAACCCCGAAAGCTCTAATCGGTAAGGAAATCTTGACTTGGTGACAACATGCCCACCTCACATCCTGCCCAACCTCTAGTCAAAGTTAATGGTACATGCAAGGCAGGTAACATTTGTTTTGATACCTGAGTCTGAAGATCTTTCAAAGACATCTCATGGGGGAGTTGAAGCATAGTAAAAAATTATTTTGCTGTTTTGAGGGCCATAGTTGACTCCCTCACTCTGCCTAAGGCCAGGGTGCTCCGTATCTATGAGTTTTAGTTGAAAGAGAAAGAGAGAGGTAAGTCTACAACAGGAGTCAGGAAACTTGGGTATGGATTCAGGCAGCTGTACTTGGGAGGGAAAGCTATTAACCTCATCTGCAAGACATTACATTTCCATATACAGGAATGCTGCTAGTTCTTTACAAGAGGTATGGAAGAACAACATGAAAATGTTGTTACAAACCCTTCAAGCTCCCATCCTTCTGTGATAAAGGTGAAAGGAGACTTCAAATTGCCCAGTGCCTTCAAGAAGAGATCTCATGACAGTTAAGACCCAACATGACTGTTAACTGACTCTTGGTTTGCCAAGGCAGAGAACCTTATTATGATTCTGAGCTCAGTGTGAAATCACAGAGTTGTGATTCTGTTTGGCATAAACTGTATCCATGCCAACCCGCCCTGAGTTGGGTTTCCTGATTGGGCGGCATACAAGTGGGATAATTAAATTAAAATTAAACTGTACTGGCCAATCAGACTCTGATTTTTTAAATTTAATTAAAATACAAAACACCCCACACACAAAAAAAAGCATCAGAGCTGCAAAAACATATACAAAATACCATATATACTCGACTATATATGTCGTCCCGAATATAAGTCTAGGTACCTAATTTGGACCTCTAAAACTAGGAAAATAGATTGACAGGAATATAAGTCGGGGTGGAAATTGCAGCAGGTGTTTAAAATAAATATTTAAATATTGATATTTATTAAATATTGATATTTAAAATATTCCCCACCCATGCCGGACCGGGTGGGGAAGAGATGTGTCTCAGTTGCTGCCTGGCAGGAGAGAGTTAAAAGGAGGCCCTTCAAGACTGCTTCAGCCTCGCAATTCCACCTGCAACTCCCCACGCCGGGCCGGGTGGGGAAGAGATGTGTCTCAGTTGCTGCCTGGCAGGAGAGATTTGAAAGGAACACCTCCAAAAGGAACCCCTCTACTACCTCCGCTGAACTTTCAGCTATGGGGCAGCGAGCCCCACTACCCTCCTGGGAGAGGAGAATGGCCGGGATCTTGGCTGGTCCCAGGAGCACCTCTGAGGAATGGGCAGTGGTGGGGCAGCCGGCCCCCCCTCCTAGGAGGACATTGGATGGGGGTTGGGGGAATGTGGATGGGGGGAGGGAGAGAAAGGCCTGCCAGCTAGGGAATAGGGATTGGGCTCTGTCTGGTATGGGCAGGGGGTTTCCTGTGGCCCGAATTGGTGTTGTGACGGGCATGGGGCGGTATGGCGGGTACCGAGGGGCAGGCCGCACTCGGGAAACACGGGACAGATGTTTAGTTCCTGTCCCTTGTTCTGGCCCCCCGGCTACACCTCTGGTTCCTGAGCTGCCGGTCAAGAGTGACCCTTCCCTTAGGCTGCTGCTGGTGAATGCCAGGTCAGTCTGTAACAAGGCCCCCCTGCTTTCAGATTCCATATTGGGGGTGCGGGCTGACCTGGCATGCATCACCGAAACCTGGCTGGCACCTGAGGACGGGGTTCCTCTATCCGAACTGTGTCCAGCTGGGTTCGGTATTTGGCACCAGCCTAGGGAGAAGGGGAGGGGCGGTGGGGTCGCCGTAGTAGCCAGGGAGTCGTTGGGAGTCGTCAGGGCCACGGCTCCACATATTCCGGGCTGTGAGACCCTGCTCCTGCGTTTGGGCCCTAAAGGGCAGTCGGGAATCCTACTCCTATACCTGCCTCCCTGTAGGGTAGCAGATTCCCTGCCTGAGCTCCTTGAGGCGGTCTCGATGTTGGCGTTGGAGCTCCCCAGACTTATGGTTCTGGGGGACTTCAACTTGCCATCATTAGGGGCTGGCTCGGAGGCGGCTCGGGAGTTCATGGCTTCCATGGCAGCTGTGGGCCTGACCCAGGTAATTCAGGGCCCTACCAGGAGCAGTGGTCACACCCCGGATTTAATTTTCTTATCGGAGCTGTGGCAGAGTGATCTGAAACTACAGAAATTAGACATTACCCCTGTGCCATGGTCAGATCACTATCTGGTGACTCTAGACTTCCTGGGGGCGAGGCTTCACCGCAGGGAGGTAGGGCCAGTTAAATGGGCCCGCCCCCGGCGACTAATGGATCCGGAAGGATTCCAGAGGGAACTGGGGTGTTTTCCTCTTGACCTGCAATGCGATTCGTCTGAGGCTCTTGTCAACTCATGGAACGAGAGAGTAACGGCAGCCTTGGATGTGATCGCTCCACTACGGCCTCTCCTTGCCCGCAGGCATCGATCATCCCCTTGGTTCACAGAAGAGCTGAGGGAGCTCAAACGGGCAAAGAGACGCCGAGAGCGCCGCTGGGTGAAGACCCGGAGTGAGTCTGATCGAACACTTGTTAGAGCTGCCATTAAAGCCTATCTAGTGGCGATGGGGGCGGTGAAACGACAATATTTCACCGCCCTTATTGCCTCCGCAGATAATCGCCCAGCGACCTTGTTCCGGGTGACCAGGTCCCTCCTTGGAAGAGGGGGGTCTGGCCCTGGTTGGCAGGGATTGGCTGAGGCTTTTGCTGATTATCTGGCGGAGAAAATCGCTCAGATTCGCTTGAAGTTTAATCCCGGCGTGGAAGAGACAGAGCTGGGGTTGACCAGAGTACAGTCTGGCCATGTTATCTGGGATCAGTTCGATCCAGTTGCCCCTGAGGAAGTGGACAGGCTTCTTGGATCTGTTCGCGCCACTGCCTGTGAATTGGATCCATGCCCTGCCTGGCTAGTCAAGGCATCTAAGGCTGTGGCAGGCGGTTGGGTCGAGGCAATTATAAATTCATCTCTGCAGGAGGGGCTTTTTCCAGCACCCTTAAAACATGCTTTGGTGCGTCCCCTCCTGAAAAAGCCATCCCTCGACTCTACGGTACTTACCAACTACCGACCTGTATCCAACCTACCCTTTTTGGGTAAGGTCTTGGAGAAGGCAGTGGCGTGGCAGCTACAGGAAGTCCTGGATGAAGCGGATTATCTGGACCCTTTCCCGTCAGGATTCAGGCCCGGATATGGTACTGAAACTGCATTGGTCGCATTGGTGGATGATCTCTGGCGAGAACGGGATGGAGGTCATCCATCCGTCCTGGCTCTTCTTGACCTCTCAGCGGCTTTCGATACTGTCGACCACGGTATCCTTCTGGGAAGGCTCCAAGGATTGGGGATCCAGGGCACTGTGCTGGCCTGGTTCTCTTCATTTCTGAGGGGCCGGACCCAGTCGGTGTGGCTGGAAGGCGAGAGGTCCAGCCCTAGGCCCCTGCAATATGGGGTGCCTCAGGGCTCGGTACTCTCACCTCTCCTATTTAACATCTACATGAAGCCACTGGGTGAGATCATCCGTTCCCACGGGGTGAGGTATCACCAATATGCAGATGACACCCAGCTGTATATCTCAGCCCGTGGAGATCCAATTGATGCAGTGGAAGTCCTCTCCAGGTGTCTGGAGGCTGTTAGGGTCTGGATGGGGGACAACGGGCTACAACTGAATCCCGGCAAGACTGAGTGGCTATGGGTAAGGGGTCCTGCGCTATCTCGGGAGTTACCATCTTTGGTTCTGGATGGGGCAGTTTTGCCCCAAACAGACCTGGTGCGTAATCTGGCGGTCCTCTTGGACTCACGACTATTGCTCGAGGAGCAGGTGGCAGCCGTGGCCAGGAGGGCTTTTGCACAACCTCGTGTAATACGCCAGCTACGCCCACTCCTAGACCGGGATTCCTTGCTCATGATCACACATGCTTTGGTCACCTCCAGACTTGATTACTGTAATGCGCTCTACATGGGGCTGCCCTTGGTGACCATTCGGAGGCTGCAGCTGGTCCAGAATGCGGCTGCTCGGGTAGTGATGGGGTGCGGGCGTTATGCTCGTGCCTCACCACTGCTTCGGGAGCTGCACTGGTTGCCAGTATGTCTCCGGGTGCAATTCAAGGTGCTGGTTATTACCTTTAAAGCCCTACATGGTAGTGGGCCAGGATACTTAAGAGACCGCATCGTCCCAAGGACATCTGTCCGTCCCACCAGGGCGGATCGGAGAGGCTCTCTTATCATTCCATCGGCTAGAGAGGCGCATCTCTCTAGCACCAGAAGGAGGGCCTTCTCCGTGGCCGCCCCGGCCCTTTGGAACCTCCTGCCAACTGAGTTATGTCTACAGACAGAGCTCCTGCCCTTTCGGAAGGGCCTAAAAACCTGGCTGGCAGGGCAGGTGTGGGGGTCCAGGAACATGGGGTCCCATGTTGGGTGGCTGATATGATGGGACAGCCACCCCTCCCTCACTCTTTTAAACTTTTAAAATCTTTTTAAATCTTTTAACCTTTTTAAATCTTTTAGATTTTTGTAAATTCATGGTTTAATTCTTTTTTAATTGACTTTTAAGTAATTTATGAACCTTAAGGTTTTAATTTATGAATTTTCTGTAAGCCGCCTAGAGTCAGGTTTGCCTGATTAGGGCGGGATAATAAATCTAAATAAATAAATAAATAAATAAATAAAATACATGAAACTATGGCAAAATCAATTACCGGTAATTTAGACGTTTGTGTGGGTATGTTTTTGAGTGTTTACATTGAGCCAAGTGTAGGTTGAGTCGCATTTTTAGACCTCATTTTGTGGGTTAAAAAACCTGACTTATACTCAAGTATATATGGTATTAACAAAATTACATATGGTACAATATAACCAGTGATGGGATGTCAAAAATTCTACTACCACGCCGGGACTCCTCCCACCTGTCACCAGGGGCTCCGTTTGGGCTGGGGGCTTAAAAGCCACAACGGAGGCAGGACTCTTTGCCCTCCCAAGAACACCTGGGCGGCCCGGGAGAGAAGCTGCCTCAGCGTTCAGCCCTGGGACTCTTTCCACCTGCTACCGGGGGCCCCGTTTGGGCTGGGGGCTTAAAAGCCACAACGGAGGCAGGACTCTTTGCCCTCCCAAGAACACCTGGGCGGCCCGGGAGAGAAGCTGCCTCAGCGTTCAGCCCTGGGACTCTTTCCACCTGCTACCGGGGGCCCCGTTTGGGCTGGGGGCTTAAAAGCCACAACGGAGGCAGGACTCTTTGCCCTCCCAAGAACACCTGGGCGGCCCAGGAGAGAAGCTGCCTCAGCGTTCAGCCCCGGGACTCTTCCCACCTCTTACCGGGGGCTCTGCCTGGGCTGCCCTCGCTGCTGCTGCCACCAACAGAGCCTCTTGGAGCCAGCTGGCTTGCTGATGAGGAGCAGGAACACCTGGACGGCAGGGCGGGAGCTTTAAAACTTGGACAGTTTTGTTGCCCTCGCCGCCACCGCCAACAAGGCTCCTGGAGCCATCCCAAACAGATAGATATTGTTAAATTGATTACTTTGTAATTTTTGCATTGATTAGTGATTGTATTGTGATTATATTGTTTATTGTCTATTCTGTACTGGGTAGTATTTATGGATGGTATTCTGATTATATTGTGTCTATATTTATTTTATTGTACTATATTTTATACTGTGATATTGTATTATTGAACTGTTACATTGTACAGTATTTTATTGTATGTTGTGAGCCGCCCTGAGTTGGTTTTCACCAAGTAGGGCGGCATATAAATCGAAATGAATGAATGAATGAATGAATGAATGAATGACGTCATGGACGTCATGGGCGTGGCCAATGTCATGATGTCATGACGTCATGGGCGGAGCCAACGTCATGACGTCATGACGTTGTGGGCAAGGCCAAAAATAAAAAAAATTAAAAAAAATAAACATGCACACAGACCCGTAAATAACTTAAAGAAATAAAATAAATAAATGAATAAAATAAAAATTAAATAAAAGTACAACCACCCACCCAAAACACAAATAAATCACCCACCCACCCACCCTAAATATAAAAGCCTCACTTACCTTCCTTGGCGCCGACGAACCTCCATGTGGCCCGGGGCCACCCGGCAAGGCACGCTGCCCCTGACTGTGGCCGTTTCCTCCTACGAAGGCCGCGGCCGGCCCTGCATCCGCCGGCCATGGCCGCCACAGCCGCCTGCAGCCCCTGCCTGGCCACTGAACTCCCACGGGCACGTTGGTGCCTGGCCGCGCCGTCCGCCCGCGCCGTGCCCTCCTAGGGACTTGGGGCCGACAAACCCCCGTGCCCTGGGTAAGCCCGGCGGGGCTCGCCACCGCCGCATCGTCTTCTGCCGGGCGCCTGCTGCTTCCTCGGGCCGTTGCCTTTTCGGCCCCGCCGGGCTTACCCAGGGCATGGGGGTTTGTCGGGCCCAAGTCCCTAGGAGGGCGCGGCGCGGGCGCACGGCGCGGCCAGGCACCAAAGTGCCCGTGGGAGCCAGGTGGCCGGCTAGGGGAGGTGCCCTTCTCTTAGGGCTGCCGCCGCTGCTGCCGGAGCCACTCTAAAAAGGGGCGGCTCCAGCTTCGGAAGATTTTTTTTTTAAATTGGAGCCATTTGGCTCCAATTGACTGAGCATGTCCAGAAACTCAATTTGATGCATGCGCAATGCGTCAGATTGAGTTTCTGCACATGCGCAGTCAATTGGAGCCATTTTAGCTCCGATTTTTTTTTAAAAAAAAATTCTTTCGTTGAGGCGTCCGGAACCGGACGCCTCAAAAGTGGACTCCCCTCCCGGAGAACTCTCCGGGATTGGTCCTACCGGTTCCAGGGATCCGTCTGGAACCGGGGACATCCCATCACTGAATATAACTACTACGTTCCCCCTACCACCAGTGATATTTATAAACAGCAGGTTTGCACCAGTTCATCAGAACTGGTAGCAGAAATTCTGGCTGGCCCTGCCCATCCAAGTTTTGAAATAAAGTAGTCTTAATTTGGTTGCAACGCAGGGCTTTCCCCCTGGCCACGCCCATAATACTATGCCCACAGTGTGGTAGTAAACATTTTTTGAGACCATCAATGCTTATAAACCTTCTCAATGGTTTGAAATTGTATCATATAAACAAAACACTTATATTCAAGCAGAAAGGTCTTAAGGAATAAATGTTTCAGTCAGCCATAAGGAGAATAACAACCTTTATTCCAGCTTCAAAACTACCTCAGTAATGCCTGGGACAAAGGATCATAATGCGGTTTCACTCCTGTTCCAAGCACTGAAACAGCTAATTGGATTGGAATTGAATCTCAGCTCCATGTAAGGTAGGGGCCCGCCCTCGGCGACTAATGGATCCGGAAGGATTCCAGAGGGAACTGGGGTGTTTTCCTCTTGACCTGCAATGCGATTCGTCTGAGGCTCTTGTCAACTCATGGAACGAGAGAGTAACGGCAGCCTTGGATGTGATCGCTCCACTACGGCCTCTCCTTGCCCACGGGCATCGATCATCCCCTTGGTTCACAGAAGAGCTGAGGGAGCTCAAACGGGCAAAGAGACGCCGAGAGCGCCGCTGGGTGAAGACCCGGAGTGAGTCTGATCGAACACTTGTTAGAGCTGCCATTAAAGCCTATCTAGTGGCGATGGGGGCGGTGAAACGACAATATTTCACCGCCCTTATTGCCTCCGCAGATAATCGCCCAGCGACCTTGTTCCGGGTGACCAGGTCCCTCCTTGGAAGAGGGGGGTCTGGCCCTGGTTGGCAGGGATCGGCTGAGGCTTTTGCTGATTATCTGGCGGAGAAAATCGCTCAGATTCGCTTGAGGTTTAATCCCGGCGTGGAAGAGACAGAGCTGGGGTTGACCAGAGTACAGTCTGGCCATGTTATCTGGGATCAGTTCGATCCAGTTGCCCCTGAGGAAGTGGACAGGCTTCTTGGATCTGTTCGCGCCACTGCCTGTGAATTGGATCCATGCCCTGCCTGGCTAGTCAAGGCATCTAAGGCTGTGGCAGGCGGTTGGGTCGAGGCAATTATAAATTCATCTCTGCAGGAGGGGCTTTTTCCAGCACCCTTAAAACATGCTTTGGTGCGTCCCCTCCTGAAAAAGCCATCCCTCGACCCTACGGTACTTACCAACTACCGACCTGTATCCAACCTACCCTTTTTGGGTAAGGTCTTGGAGAAGGCAGTGGCGTGGCAGCTACAGGAAGTCCTGGATGAAGCGGATTATCTGGACCCTTTCCAGTCAGGATTCAGGCCCGGATATGGTACTGAAACTGCATTGGTCGCATTGGTGGATGATCTCTGGCGAGAACGAGATGGAGGTCATCCATCCGTCCTGGCTCTTCTTGACCTCTCAGCGGCTTTCGATACTGTCGACCACGGTATCCTTCTGGGAAGGCTCCAAGGATTGGGGATCCAGGGCACTGTGCTGGCCTGGTTCTCTTCATTTCTGAGGGGCCGGACCCAGTCGGTGTGGCTGGAAGGCGAGAGGTCCAGCCCTAGGCCCCTGCAATATGGGGTGCCTCAGGGCTCGGTACTCTCGCCTCTCCTATTTAACATCTACATGAAGCCACTGGGTGAGATCATCCGTTCCCACGGGGTGAGGTATCACCAATATGCAGATGACACCCAGCTGTATATCTCAGCCCGTGGAGATCCAATTGATGCAGTGGAAGTCCTATCCAGGTGCCTGGAGGCTGTCAGGGTCTGGATGGGGGATAACGGGCTACAACTGAATCCCGGCAAGACTGAGTGGCTATGGGTAAGGGGTCCTGCGCTATCTCGGGAGTTACCATCTTTGGTTCTGGATGGGGCAGTTTTGCCCCAGACAGATCCGGTGCGTAATCTGGGGGTCCTCTTGGACTCACGACTACTGCTCGAGGAGCAGGTGGCAGCCGTGGCCAGGAGGGCTTTTGCACAACTTCGTGTAATACGCCAGCTACGCCCACTCCTAGACCGGGATTCCTTGCTCATGATCACACATGCTTTGGTCACCTCCAGACTTGATTACTGTAATGCGCTCTACATGGGGCTGCCCTTGGTGACCATTCGGAGGCTGCAGCTGGTCCAGAATGCGGCTGCTCGGGTAGTGATGGGGTGCGGGCGTTCTGCTCGTGCCTCACCACTGCTTCGGGAGCTGCACTGGTTGCCAGTATGTCTCCGGGTGCAATTCAAGGTGCTGGTTATTACCTTTAAAGCCCTACATGGTAGTGGGCCAGGATACTTAAGAGACCGCATCGTCCCAAGGACATCTGTCCGTCCCACCAGGGCGGATCGGAGAGGCTCTCTTATCATTCCATCGGCTAGAGAGGCGCATCTCTCTAGCACCAGGAGGAGGGCCTTCTCCGTGGCCGCCCCAGCCCTTTGGAACCTCCTGCCAACTGAGTTACGTCTCCAGACAGAGCTCCTGCCCTTTCGGAAGGGCCTAGAAACCTGGCTGGCAGGGCAGGTGTGGGGGTCCAGGAACATGGGGTCCCATGTTGGGTGGCTGATATGATGGGACAGCCCCCCCTCCCTCACTCTTTTAAACTTTTAAAATCTTTTTAAACCTTTTAACCTTTTTAAATCTTTTAAATTTGTGTAAATTCATGGTTTAATTCTTTTTTAATTGACTTTTAAGTAATTTATGAACTTTAAGGTTTTAATTTATGAATTTCTGTAAGCCGCCTAGAGTCAGGTTCGCCTGATTAGGGCGGGGTAATAAATCTAAATAAATAAATAAATAAATAAAAATAATAATTTCATGTCAGAAATTATTCTGGGTTGAAAGGATTTTTGCTGGTGAAACTCCGCTTAGGGATGCCCGAATGAGGCTCCTTTCATGTCCCCAAGAGCTGGGATGAAGATGGGTGCTCAATCCATCATGCAGTACCCGGGTCTCGAACTGCTGACTTTGCCTGCCTTCCAGCTAATAAGGCGAGCTTCTTAACCACTGAGCCACTGCAACCATCCTACGTAAGGTAATTGGACAGCAGCTGGCTGACCTCAGACGAAGAGAGGCTCTCTGGTTGTGCCATCAGCCAGAGAGGCGCATCTCTCTGGCACTAGAAGGAGGGCCTTCTCGGTGTCCGCTCCGGCCCTGTGGAACCTCCTTCCGATAGAGCTACGCCTGCAGACGGAGTTGCTGTCCTTTAGGAAAGGCGTGAAAACCTGACTGGCAGGTCTGGCCTGGGGAGTGGATGGTTCAATTTCCCCAACCAGTTGTATGGTTTGATCCCCCCAGTATGTCCAAGTTATAATACCTAGCTTTGAATTAAGTTTTTAAGCTTTTTAAAGTTTTTAATTTTTTAAGTGTTTTTAAAATTGTTGGAAATCGCCCTGGGTCCCTTCGGGGAGGAGCGCAATAAACAAATATAAATATAAATAAAACTAAAATAAAATAAAATAAAAAGATGGGCTTCATGTGGCTTCCATGGAGTCCTCTCAACCTACCTGGGTTGCCTCTGGGCTTCTCCGCACCTTTAAAGTTTAATGTACCAGGAGGAGGAAACAGAGAAGATGGAGAAGAAATGTGCCCTTGGCAGACAGTAGAGGCATCAATCTGGCTTGAAACACTACATCAGGAGTTCTCTACCTTTTAAAGCCAGGGGCTGGGTCACGCTTCCTCAGACAGCTTCGGGGGCCGGATGGCCATTTTGCCCTTCCTCCACCACATGGCACTTCTGGGTGTGGTAGAGGTGTTTTTTGGCCACATGAAATAGCACCGTGGGCAACATGCGGCCTGCAGGTTGCAAGTTGGGAATCCCTGCACTAGAGCTTGTTTTCAATCCAAACTGGGTTGGTTTTTTTAAATAACTGCAAACAAACATCTAGTTTACTGAAAAAGTCAGTGAGGTCTGCAGCTCTCAGGTGTGGCAGGGAAATGGAGTTGAAACAAACACTCAAACTATATAGAAAGAAGCCTAATTAATGGGGTATAAGTTAGGCCGTGTGGTTCTTCTTATCCATTGCTGCTTGCAACCACTAGGCCTGCCATATGCCAGTACATCTTATATTGGAACCAGGTGGCCTTTTTGGCAATACTATGCATCAATTATTGCAATTTTTTGTACCAATATACAAGTAATACCTCATATAACATTAGTATCGAATAACACGAAAATCGCATAACATTAAGGAATCTGGGGGGAAGAATTGCATCAGATAACATTAAGATCCTATGGGATGCTTCAGATAACAACCGCTAAAGCCTGTGTGGTTACAATGTATCTCTATGGATCCCATAGGATTTTAACATGCATCAGATAACACTAAAAAACATATAACACCAAGACTTGTGGAACCAGGTTTTAGTGTTATATGAGGTTTTACTGTATTTTAGTGTTGGCATCTTTTATGTAGTAATCACTAATTTGAGAAAGCCAATACAAGGTCATAATTAGGAAGCAATAATTACATGATGTCCTGTATGCAAGTGTAAGTTGTCTACAGACTCTGCCCAAGTGGTCAAAGCAATTCACAACAAAGTCAAGCAGAGAAATAACAAATACAGAATTTATTTGGGTGTGTACATAAAAGTTTCAATGGTAACATATAAAGCATCACTAGCAAAATAAAATAATCACAACACAGTAATGTAGCAGATGAATAGAGAATAAAGGGACAATACTTTCACAACTGGGTTAAACGACATAGTCTGGCTTAGTTAGCCACAGCTGCAGAGAAGGAAGTTGTGGGGTAAACAGATATCATTATAAAAATCCTATAGTAAGGCAAGGCCAGCTGAACTAGTCATGAAGTGAGATATAGATCCTGCTGCCATTCTATTCCAGGAAGATATAGAAAAGAATCCACAGTCCAAACTGATTAGCAGAAGATGATGTGCTCATGATGTTCAGAGATGTGTATTTGTATAAAGTGCAGGAAGTGGATTGCTGAAAATTCAGATGTCATAGAAGTTTTGGCAACCAAAGGGGGTGTTTGGGATTCATTTCTCCTCCAGGTTAAAAAGGATGGAATCCATACTAGGTTTCAATTGGGCAGAAGGGATTGGAGATCACCAGACCTGATGTGGAGCAAAGGACCAGGACTTGCTCTGTCCAGGTATTTTCCACACAATGGTGGATCTTCAACCCTTCAGTCTTTTCACATTGACCATTCCAAACCTTGATCTGTGTCTTCACCTTTACATTCTTCTTCTACTGTGATCTTAGCCATTGGATATGTTGTCTTCTAGTACTCTTACTGTGCAATCCTATGGCCTTGCTCTGACCACCAGGGTGACATTAAGTAAACCTAGCCAGGATCAAACACCTTCCCAAGAGCCTCTCTTTCTTCCTACTTCCTCTGCCATCCTCACTGGAATTTGGACTCCCAATTGCATGTACAGGATCTTGTTTGGTTAAACCCATGGGAAAGTTACTGTGTAGGAGAATTTACACCCTGAGCCCTCAGATCCCCAGTTCAGAATCCAAACAGGGCACCGTTTCTGAATGGTGCCTGGATTCTGAACTGCCCCCCTTCCCCCATGGCATCCCCTCCCTCCCACACACACCCGCTAAGCAGCCTCTGGCTCAACCTGCAGCAATGGTGGGGACAGGAGGGCTTCCCCCTCTACCTTCCTGCCCCTCGTCCTCTGGCACGTGGAAGGCTGCGATGGCTGCTACATTTCCCAAGTTCCCCTATGCTTTCACCACTTTAAAAGGAATATTCTACCTGCTGGGGGAGCCTGGGAAATGTAGGAGATCAGATGTTGCTGAGCTGCTTTCTAAGAAAGAAAGAAAAGAAAGAAAAGAAAGAACAAAAGAATGAAAGAAAGAACCAACGAACGAACGAACGAAAAGGAATGAATGAATAAAAGAAAGACTCTACCCAGGCATTCAAGTACAGTGAGATTCCCAGTCTTATTTGGGGGCCAGAGCCTAGTGGAAGAGAGAAAATTTCTTAGCACCAAGTCAAGAGGTCCACCAAATGACTTCATATTTTCCTGTTACTCTGTGCAGTGACTGAGACCAAACAATTATGAAGGAAGAAATGGATGAAACCATGATGACAACTAAGTGAGAATTTTTCCAAGGAAGAAATAGTGTCCCTGAATTAAGTATGTGGCCTGTATAATTTGTTAAGAAATTTGATAACCACTGAGACATTTTGGGCAAGAAACAAATGTCAGAAGGTTCTTTGACTTCTAAGCCATAAACACCTTTTGAGAAACTCCATTGAGCTTCCTGAGGGAATTGCAAGTTAGAGAAGTTCTAGACAACTCGTGATCCCAAAACAAATTTGAGAAGGATTTAGTGCAAAAAATTATTTCACGTGGGATCAGGCATGTTATAACTGATTCTCATTGGTATGAATGAGGAGTCGTCAAAGGAATATACTAAAGAGAATGAAAGTAGAGAATGACCCCTCTCTACTGCCTAAATGAACCCTGATTGTGCCCTTTTTGGGAAGATACTCATTTGGCATTGAGGTTGGAGGTGAGGGTAGAGATCTCAAAGGGTCTAAGAACAGGAATTAGATGAAGCAATTTCCAGTGAAACCATTCAATAGCAACAAAGTCCATAGCCAAAATGGTCTACAGGCAGAAGGTAGGACTCGCGAAAGAGAAAGAAAGAATATCTGCAACATAGCTGGGAGGAAAAAAGAGTAATAATAGGAAAATTACCCAAAATATTTTTATTTGCTACAATTTAACTAAAAAGAGGTGTAAAAGCAATAGAAGAAACTGCAGTAGTTTTCAGGCGGTCTTACTGTTCCTTTGTTTTAGTATACACTACAAAGATGAGATGTTATAGTGGAGTCTAAAATAGTTCATTCTTGATTCCTTGATTGACCAGACCATCAAGGAATAAGTTCTTGCTGGTCGCAGCTCATTTTCCATTCATTTTGCTGCCCTGGTCTTTCTTCTACTTCATACCAAACTGAAAACCTGTGCTAATATCAGTCAATCATTCTTGAAGGTGCCACCAGACATTTTCTCCAGGGGTTGGGATGAAGCACACTGTGTGAAACCTACATGGCATTCTCTGATATATGGTAGGTAGTCAATTAATATGATAGGGACATGAATAATTTTCCTTCCTTCCTTCCCCTTGTGTGTATGATTAAACCGTAAGTAACCCTATTGGATTTGAAGTAGACTGATGAGGATATCAGTAGCAGAAGTCAAGATGAATGAGCAGGAGATAAAATTCCCCCTGGACTCCCAAGAGTTGTTTTACCACTCTCACACTGGATGTATTTTGACTAAGATGCCCTCTAGTCACAAAAGAACCAGCAAAACCACAGCAAGAATGGTTGAAAGACAAGCAGAGTGTGATGAAAGAGTAAGAAAGCAATCTGAAGAATGAAATTTGCGGTCCAGCATATTCAACTCTTCCAGTAGGATAAAAGAGCATGTGAAATTGTGGCTTTCTTTAAACTCATGGGATGAGTAGCATTAGGCATCAACTTAAGACTCAACACAAAGTCATACCTCCCCATCCTGTTTCAGGGTCAGGGCCACATGGGGATTGAGACCTTGCAAACTTATTCTGGAACAACTAAGAAGAAATGTTGGTTTTTCTAGACATAGAACCTGGAAAAGTTGTTTCTGGGAAAGCAGAACAACTCAGATCACAGAAGCAGTTCAACCCCAGATCCACCAAGAATAAGAGATGATCCAGAATGCTTGACACTTGCAACTCCACTGATGTCCCCAAAGTTGAGAGCAGACATGGAGAAACTTAACTAATGGGAAAACTGTAGAAGAGGACAAGAAAGGAATGATATGATACCGATAATCCTTCTGCACTGTTCCAAGGAGATTCAACAGACTGGAAATCATCTTTAAACAGGACGTTTCAATAGCGCACACACTTTACTCTCACTGGATGGTTAACCCAAAAGACCGTTATGTTCGCACAATGTTTCTCACTTCTTGGATGCCAACCACAATCAATTCATGGAGGCAAGTAAGGGGACCTCTTTGTCAAAGAGGACATCTCCGTGGATCTTCCAGTGCAGAAAATGCAGAGATTCATGCCATCAAAAAATTGTGGCTCAAGAAGATGTGAGGAAAGCCCCTTGTGTGGAAGTAGAACTAGAGAAACTGCTCAGGGGCTCAGGAAGAATTGTGACTATTCAAGAATAGGAAGAGTGATCTCTTTTGCTCAGTTGAGTGATCCATTGACCCACAAAGGACCCATCTTAATTATCTGGAGTCAGAAGCACAACACAGGAAGAGGTTGATTGGTCTCCTCTTGGCTCAATCAATGTAAGAAACTCTTTCCATCAACATTCCTCTTCCACACCTGGAAAATTTCCCATCTCCTATTGGAAGCTAGTTCCAGTATTGGAACCTAGTTCCAATAATAAAAACATTGATTCTTCTTGAGTTAGGTCTATTTTCCACCCACCTCAATTCTCTAACCAGATTATAAAGGACTCCAGAACCAATCTAGGGGGCAAGAGATACAGTACACCCATTCCCTCCCTCCCTCCTCCCATCCCTATATGGAGCTTAGACTGCAGCAACAGTGATGTCAAGGAGGAAGGGAGTATTTCTCCCCCAACTTCTCTTCTCCATTCTATCCACCCAGTCTTATCTTCCTCTCTTCTCCTTTTCTAGAGACCCTGGGAAATCACCTCTTTAACTAATCATCCTTTGGATATGGCACCATAATTATTCCCTAAACTGGACTATCATCCAAAACAGAAAAGAACTGAGGGGAAAGGATTGCTCCTCTCTCCTTGTTCCTTGGCTATGACTTTGTACACAAAAGGAGAGAAAGATCTCTCGCTCTCTCTCTTTGGCCCTTCTCTCTTCCCCTCTTGTCTCTTGCTTCTACTCCTCATCCTCACCCTTCCTCCTTGGCCATAGCAGCATTTCAGGTGTCAGGGAAATTAAAGACCTGCTGCTCCTCCTGATCCCAATTTGGGAACAGGGATGTGGCCATCTGAGCCAGAGGACAGCTAGGAGAGCAAAAGGTAGCTCCTCCCTCCCACTCACATCCACTTACCTGATTTTGGCTGAGCTGAGAAAATAGTGCCTCTTTTTGCCAGGCTTTCTTATGGCTCAAACTCAGAACCACAATGATGGTGCATCGTAAGGCTCCCCTCAAAAACAAGGGAAGCTTTACGACCCCCCTGGAGTTCTTGCCTGGCTGGGATGTCAATCTGAGCCAGGAAAGAACTCAACTCCCTGGTCCCCTTCCATGAGTCTCCAACGCTCCTTCTTCCTCCTCCACCTGAGACCACTCACCCCTACTACCTTTCCTACCTGATTCCAAGCCACCTCCCTTCAGCCCACCTGCCCTCTAACTAATATTCCTCTGGTTGGATGTTTGGAGGCTCAAAGAAGAGTTGGGGGAGTAATTTCACAGTTTTGGTGTTGTTGCTTTTTAGCCCCAACTGGGGACCAACACAGTTGTCCAATTGAATTCAGCTTTCTTGGAAGAGGCCAAGCCAAAGGCTTTTCTGCCCCTCAGATAGTAAGGTGGGGGAGGGGGAATCACACATCACTAGATGGCAGGAAAGGAAGGAAGGAATGTGGCTTCCCTCCCTCCCTCTCTCTCTCCCCTTCCTTCTTCTCCTTCCCAGCTCCCTTCTTCTCTCCTCTCTTTCTTTTCCTCCCCTGCCCTTCTGACACTTGCAAGGCTACTCTAAGAGCATTGGAAGAGCCAGAAGGAAAGAGGGGAGGAAAAGAAAGAGGGAGAGAAGGAAGAGAGTGAATACAAGTGGAGGGAGGAGAAAGAAGGGGAGAGAACCCTCCTTCCTTCTCTGCCATTGTCTCTGTCCAGCACTCTCCCTGAAGCCCCATATTTGATGGAGCCCAGCAGCTGCAGCCCTCAGGTAAGGGTGCCTGGGGGTTCACGGGTCGGGGGATGAGATGGGGCTTACCAGGGAGAATGTGGGATCCTGGGGAGGGCTCAGGTAGATTTGCCAATTTGAGTCATTGCATCAGTGGGAATGTCCCACCTCATTCCCCAATTTGGGTCGATGGTTCAGTAGTCAAGTGATTGGGAAGACTTCAGCCTGAGATCCTGGCATCACTGCACATCAATTTGAAAGGGAGGGAAGGAGAAAAGGGTGGGAGTGAGGTGGATTGACCCTCACTTGATATTACTCAGGTGTCAGTGCTCAGTGGAGAGGGAGACATAGGATTGCAAACATGGCACAAAGCATTTTCCATGACTAGAATGACTGAAGTTCTCTAATCTTTCCAGCTGGGCTGGGCTGATGCTGGCCAGTGATTGAAACATCATGTAGGTTCGACCATGTTCTTCAAGGAGACCTGTTTGGAGAAAGAATGTAACTGGTCAAAAAGAAGGTGCTTTCTCCACTAAAAATGAGTAAATTTTGCCTCACAAATTAGTACAATCATAAAAATTTGAAAAGTTCAGAATGTTTATAATGGGATTGTAAACCATATGTTGGCAGCAAGTAGAGGTCATCATGACCTGCCAGGCAGTTTGGGAGGGAGAGAAGGAGGAGCCATGGAGATTAAGTCATGACCCAAGATGGAACCAACTCTCAACAGAGATTGTCACACCATGTGATTTAGTAAACCAATCTGAATATATTCTAATTTGTTTATTTTTTGAGAAGTTGATCATTTGGTGTTATTGACCACTGTTTTGCTTTTAATCAATTTTTAATAAACAGAATGTGTATTCCCAACGAGGCAGAAAGAATATACTGTACTCTTCAAAATGGTAGAAGTAAATATTAACGTCTAAAGTACATATCTTACCTAGGTTCTTAGCCTGGTCTTTTACACATGATCAGTCCCTGTTAATGGACATTGTTGATGTTTATTGTGACAGGTGGCATGGCAGGAGCTCATTGGTCGGTATTCAGCATTAGGAGGAGAGCTGTGTAAAAAAAAAACACAAAATGCTACTTAGTAAGACAATTGTCTGTGTTACGTAGGAGACAAATCATAATTCATATTAAAAAGACCTGCGAGGGCAAATCAAAATGTTTAATTTAGAAATGGTGTGTGAACTACATTTGCACACTGACTACTTATCCATCCTGAAACAAAGAAATATGCTGCCCAGTAAGATATTGGTGGCATGTTTCTGTTCAGGATAGAGTTGTCAGAGATAAAGATGATTCTTTTGTGCATGTGACTTGCTACTTTCCCCCCCTCCTTGTTAAGAAGGCATCAACTCCTTCTGCTCTTGTTCCCCTTTCTTTCTTTCTAAGCAACTCCTTCTCTACCACTTTTCTCATGAAGCTCAGCAGTGTTTATTCTCTGAAGACTTTCAGATCTTCAAGGCTACCCAGTATGCAAAAACAAAGGCATATTTTATTTTATTTTAACATGTACAGCCCTCCCTATATCACTGGATCTTGGGGATGGGTTACAAAGCAACAAAAATATTTTTTTTGAATTTATGCTTAAAACAGTTTAAATTCAAACATTAAAATATTAACACTGGGGCACTAAAATTTATATAGGCCACAATTCTCAACCCCAAAAGCTCTAATCGGTAAGGAAATCTTGACTTGGTGACAACATGCCCACCTCACGTCCTGCCCAACCTCTAGTCAAAGTTAATGGTACATGCAAGGCAGGTAACATTTGTTTTGATACCTGAGTCTGAAGATCTTTCAAAGACATCTCATGGGGGAGTTGAAGCATAGTAAAAAATTATTTTGCTGTTTTGAGGGCCATAGTTGACTCCCTCACTCTGCCTAAGGCCAGGGTGCTCCGTATCTATGAGTTTTAGTTGAAAGAGAAAAAGAGAGAGATGTAAGTCTACAACAAGAGTAAGCAAACTAGGGTCTGGATTCAGGCAGCTGTACTAGGCAGGGAAAGCTATTGACCTCATCTGCAAGACAGTCCCATATACAGGAATGCTGCTACTTCTTTACAAGAGGTATGGAAGAACAACATGAAAATGTTGTTACAAACCCTTCAAGCTCCCATCCTTCTGTGATAAAGCTGAATGGAGACTTCAAAATGCCCTGTGCCATCAAGAAGAGATCTCATGATAGTTAAGACCCAACATGACTGTTAACTGACTCTTGGTTTGCCAAGGCAGAGAACCTTATTAAGATTCCGAGCTCAGTGTGAAATCACAGAGTTGTGATTCTGTTTGCCATAAACTGTATTCATGCCAACCCACTCTGAGTTGGGTTTCCTGATTGGGCGGCATACAAGCGGGATAATTAAATTAAAATTAAACTGTACTGGCCAACTAGCCTCTGTTTTTTTAAATTTAATTAAAATACAAAACACCACACACACACAAAAAGCATCAGAGCTGCAAAAACATATACAAAACAACGTATATACTCGACTATATGTCATCCCGAATATAAGTCTAGGTACCTAATTTGGACCTCTAAAACTAGGAAAATAGATTGACAGGAATACAAGTCGGGGTGGAAATTGCAGCAGGTGTTAGTGAGTTTTGATATTTAAAATACATGAAACTATGGTAAAATCAATTACCGGTAATTTAGACGTTTGTGTGGGTATGTTTTTGAGTGTTTACATTGAGCCAAGTGTAGGTTGAGTCGCATTTTAAGACCTCATTTTGTGGGTTAAAAAACCTGACTTATACTCAAGTATATATGGTATTAACAAAATTACATATGGTACAATATAACTACTACGTTCCCCCTACCACCAGTGATATTTATAAACAGCAGGTTTGCACCAGTTCATCAGAACTGGTAGCAGAAATTCTAGCTGGCCCTGCCCATCCAAGTTTTGAAATAAAGTAGTCTTAATTTGGTTGCAACGCAGGGCTTTCCCCCTGGCCACGCCCATAATACTATGCCCACAGTGTGGTAGTAAACATTTTTTTGAGCCCATCAATGCTTATAAACCTTCTCAATGGTTTGAAATTGTATCATATAAACAAAACACTTATATTCAAGCAGAAAGTTCTTAAGGAATAAATGTTTCAGTCAGCCATAAGGAGAATAACAACCTTTATTCCAGCTTCAAAACTACCTTAGTAATGCCTGGGACAAAGGATCATAATGCGGTTTCACTCCTGTTCCAAGTACTGAAACAGCTAATTGGATTGGAATTGAATCTCAGCTCCATGTAAGGTAATAATAATTTCATGCCAGAAATTATTCTGGGTTGAAAGGATTTTTGCTGGTGAAACATTGCTTAGGGATGCCCGAATGAGGCTCCTTTCATGTCCCCAAGAGCTGGGATGAAGATGGGTGCTCAATCCATCATGCAGTACCCGGGTCTCGAACTGCTGACTTTGCCTGCCTTCCAGCTAATAAGGCGAGCTTCTTAACCACTGAGCCACTGCAACCCTCCTACATAAGGTAATTGGACAGCACCAGGCTGACCTCAGACAAAGAGAGGCTCTCTGGTTGTGCCATCAGCCAGAGAGGCGCATCTCTCTGGCACTAGAAGGAGGGCGTTCTCGGTGTCCGCTCCGGCCCTGTGGAACCTCCTCCCGATAGAGCTACCCCTGCAGATGGAGTTGCTGTCCTTTAGGAAAGGCGTGAAAACCTGGCTGGCAGGTCTGGTCTGGGGAGTGGATGGTTCAATTTCCCCAACCAGTTGTATGGTTTGATCCCCCCAGTATGTCCAAGTTATAATACCTAGCTTTTAATTAAGTTTTTAAGCTTTTTAAAGTTTTTAATTTTTTAAGGGTTTTTAAAATTGTTGGAAATCGCCCTGGGTCCCTTCATGGAGGAGGGCGATAAACAAATATAAATATAAATAAAACTAAAATAAAATAAAAAGATGGGCTTCATGTGGCTTCCATGGAGCCCTCTCAACCTACCTGGGTTGCCTCTGGGCTTCTCCGCACCTTTAAAGTTTAATGTACCAGGAGGAGGAAACAGAGAAGATGGAGAAGAAATGTGCCCTTGGCAGACAGTAGAGGCATCAATCTGGCTTGAAACACTATATCAGGAGTTCTCTACCTTTTAAAGCCAGGGGCTGGGTCATGCTTCCTCAGACAGCTTCGGGGGCCGGATGGCCATTTTCCCTTTCATCCACCACATGGCACTTCTGGGTGTGGTAGAGATGTTTTTTGGCCACATGAAATAGCACCGAGGACCACATGCGGCCTGCAGGTTGCAAGTTGAGAATTCCTGCACTGGATCTTGTTTTCAATCCAAACTGGGTTGTTTCTTTTAAAGAACTACAAACAAACATCTAGTTTACTGAAAAAGTTGGTGAGGCCTACAACTCTCAGGTGTGGCAGGGAAATGGAGTTGAAACAAACCCTCAAACTAGATAGATAGAAGCCTAATTAATGGGGTATAAGTTAGGCCATGTGGTTCTTCTTATCCATTGCTGCTTGCAACCATTAGGCTTGCCATATGCCAGTACATCTTATATTATGTAGTAATCACTAATTTGAGAAAGCCATTACGAGGTCATAATTAGGAAGCAATAATTACATGATGTCCTGTATGCAAGTGTAAGTTGTCTACAGACTCTGCCCATGTGGTCAAAGCAATTCACAACAAAGTCAAGCAGAGAAATAACAAATACAGAATTTATTTTGGTGTGTACATAAAAGTTTCAATGGTAACATATAAAGCATCTCTAGCAAAATAAAATAATCACAACACAGTAATGTAACAGATAAATAGAGAATAAAGGGACAATGCTTTCACAACTGGTTTAAAAGACATTGTCTGGCTTTGTTGGTTAGCCATAGCTGCAGAGTAGGAAGTTGTGGGGGGAAATAGATATCATTATAAAAATGCTATAGTAACGCAAGACCAGCCGAATAAGTCATGAAGTGAGATATAGATCTTGCTGCCCTTCCATTCCAGGAAGATATAGAAAAGAATCCACAGTCCAAACTGATTAGCAGAAGATGATGTGCTCAGAGATGTGTATTTGTATAAAGTGCAGGAAGTATATTGCTGAAAATTCAGATGTCATAGAAATTCTGGCAACCAAAGGGGGTGTTTGGGTTTCATTTCTCCTCCAGGTTAAAAAGGATGGAATCCATACTAGGTCTCATTTGGGCAGCAAGGGATTGGAGATCACCAGACCTGATGTGGAGCAAAGGACTAGGACTTGCTCTAGGTATTTTCCACACAATGTTCTAGGTATTTTCCACACCATGGTGGATAGTCAACCCTTCAGTCATTCCAAACCTTGATCTGTGTCTTCACCTTTACATTCTTCTTCTATTGTGATCTTAGCCATTGGATATGTTGTCTTCTAGTACTCTTACTGTGCAATCCTATGGCCTTGTTCTGACCACCAGGGTGGCATTAAGTAAACCTAGCCAGGATCAAACACCTTCCCAAGAGCCTCTCTCACTTCCTACTTCCTCTGCCATCCTCACTGGAATTTGGACTCCCAATTGCATGTACAGGATCTCGTTTGGTAAAACCCATGGGAAAGTTACTGTGTAGGAGAATTTAGGCCCCTGAGCCCTCAGATCCCCAGTTCAGAATCCAAACAGGGCACCCTTTCTGACTGGTGCCTGGATTCTGAACTGCCCCCTTCTCCCGTGGCAGCCCCTCCCTCCCACACACACCCGCTAAGCTGCCTCTGGCTCAACCTGCAGCAATGGTGGGGACAGGAAGGCTTCCCCCTCTGCCTTCCTGCCACTCGTCCTCTGGCACGTGGAAGGCTGCGATGGCTGCTACATTTCCCAAGTTCCCCTATGCTTTCAGCACTTTAAAAGGAATATTCTACCTGTTGGGGGAGCCTGGGAAATGTAGGAGATCAGATGTTGCTGAGCTGCTTTCTAAGAAAGAAAGAAAGAAAGAAAAGAAAGAAAAGAAAGAACAAAAGAATGAAAGAAAGAACCAACGAACGAATGAACGAAAAAGAATGAATGAATAAAAGAAAGACTCTACCCAGGCATTCAAGTACAGTGAGATTCCCAGTCTTATTTGGGGGCCAGAGCCTAGTGGAAGAGAGAAAATTTCTTAGCACCAAGTCAAGAGGTCCACCAAACGACTTCTACCTGCTGGGGGAGCCTGGGAAATGTAGGAGATCAGATGTTGCTGAGCTGCTTTCTTAGATAGATAGATAGATAGATAGATAGATAGATAGAGAGAGAGAGAGAGAGAGAGAGAGAGAGAGAGAGATTGATAGACAGATAGATAGATAGATAGATAGATAGATAGATAGATAGATAGATAGATAGATAGATAGATAGATAGATAGATAGATAGATAGATAGATAGATAGATACCGGTAAGCATGAAGAAAAATAAACTATAAATGATTGTCCTGGAGGGCAGAAGGCTGAGCAAGAATTTAACAAATTCTTCGCTGACAGTTGCATTGAACATGCATTAACAGCAGGCTACCTTAACAGAAAACACACATTTAAGGACACTGCCATTGCCAAACATGAACGATTTGGTGCACTAATTGCGAAGGAACTGGAGTCAGTAAATGACCTGGAACCTCAGAGTGTGGATTTTGATGATGTTCCAGAGGATGATGACATTATTGTTATTGATTAAGTGTACAGTAAATTGTTTCATATAAAAAAAAGTTTTCCAGAGTTCTTTGTTTTGTATTGTATTTCGTTAATAAATGTTGTGTTTTTCACCAAAAAATGTGTTTTGTTTTGTTTTTTTATGGAAATATAAGCCACCCCCCGAAAATAAGCCCGTGGGCCATTTCTGGCCGTTTTTGGGGGTGAAAAAAAATATAAGCCATGGCTTATAATAGGGGAAACACGGTAGATAGATAGATAGATAGATAGAAAGATAAAGAATGAATGAATTAATTAATTAATTAAAGAAAGACTCTACCCAGGCATTCAAGTACAGTGAGATTCCCAGTCTTATTGGGGGGCCATAGCCTAGTGAAAGAGAGAAAATTTCTTAGCACCAAGTCAAGAGGTCCACCAAACGACTTCGTGTTTTCCTGTTACACTGTGCATTGACTGAGACCAAACAATTATGAAGGAAGAAATGGATGAAACCATGATGACAACTAAGTGAGAAGTTTTCCAAGGAAAAAATAGTGTCCCTGAATTAAGTATGTGGCCTGTATAATTTGTTAAGGAATTTGATAACCACTGAGACATTTTGGGCAAGAAACAAATGTCAGAAGGTTCTTTGACTTCTAAGCCATAAACACCTTTTGAGAAAGTCCATTGAGCTTCCTGAGGGAATTGCAAGTTAGAGAAGTTCTAGACAACTCGGGATCCCAAAACAAATTTGAGAGGGATTCAGTGCAAAAAATTATTTCACGTGGGATCAGGCATGTTATAACTGACTCTCATTGGTATGAATGAGGAAGAGTCAAAGGAACAAACTAAAGAGAATGAAAGTAGAGAATGACCCCTCTCTACTCCATAAATGAACCCTGATTGTGCCCTTTTTGGGAAGATACTCATTGAGAAGATACTCATTGGAGGTGAGGGTAGAGATCTCAAAGGGTCTAAGAACAGGAATTAGATGAAGGAATTTCCAGTGAAACCATTCAATAGCAACAAAGTCCATAGCCAAAATGGTCTACAAGCAGAATGTAGGGCTCATGAAAGAGAAAGAAAGAATACCTGCAACATAGCTGGGAGGAAAAAAGAGTAATAATAGGAAAATAACCCAACAAAATATTTTTATTTGCTACAATTTAACTAAAAAGAGGTGTAAAAGCAATAGAAGAAACTGCAGTAGTTTTCATGCGGTCTTACTGTTCCTTTGTTTTAGTATACACTACAAAGATGAGATGTTATAGTGGAGTCTAAAATAGTTCATTCTTGATTCCTTGATTGACCAGACCATCAAGGAATAAGTTCTTGCTGGTCGCAGCTCATTTTCCGTTCATTTTGCTGCCCTGGTCTTTCTTCTACTTCATACCAAACTGAAAACCTGTACTAATATCAGTCAATCATTCTTGAAGGTGCCACCAAACATTTTCTCCAGGGGTTGGGATGAAGCACACTGTGAGAAACCTACATGGCATTCTCTGATATATGGTAGATAGTCAATTAATATGATAGGGACATAAATAATTTCCCTTCCTTCCTTCCCCTTGTGTGTATGATTAAACCGTAAGTAACCCTATTGGATTTGAAGTAGACTGATGAGGATATCAGTAGCAGATGTCAAGATGAATGAGCAGGAGATAAAATTCCCCCGGACTCCCAAGAGTTGTTTTACCACTCTCCCACTGGATGTATTTTGACTAAGATGCCCTCTAGTCACAAAAGAACCAGCAAAACCACAGCAAGAATGGTTGAAAGACAAGCAGAGTGTGATGAAAGAGTAAGAAAGCAATCTGAAGAATGAAATTTGTGGTCCAGCATATTCAACTCTTCCAGTAGGATAAAAGAGCATGTGAAATTGTGGCTTTCTTTAAACTCATGGGATGAGTAGCATTAGGCATCAACTTAAGACTCAACACAAAGTCATACCTCCCCATCCTGTTTCAGGGTCAGGGCCACATGGGGATTGAGACCTTGCAAACTTATTCTGGAACAACTAAGAAGAAATGTTGGTTTTTCTAGACATAGAACCTGGAAAAGTTGTTTCTGGGAAAGCAGAACAACTCAGATCACAGAAGCAGTTCAACCCCAGATCCACCAAGAATAAGAGATGATCCAGAATGCTTGACACTTGCAACTCCACTGATGTCCCCAAAGTTGAGAGCAGACATGGAGAAACTTAACTAATGGGAAAACTGCAGAAGAGGACAAGAAAGGAATGATATGATACCCATAATCCTTCTGCACTGTTCCAAGGAGATTCAACAGACTGGAAATCATCTTTAAACAGGACGTTTCAATGGCGCACACACTTTACTCTCACTGGATGGTTATCCCAAAAGACCGTTATGTTTGCACAATGTTTCTCACTTCTTGGATGCCAACCACAATCAATTCATGGAGGCAAGTAAGGGGACCTCTTTGTCAAAGAGGACATCTCCGTGGATCTTCCAGTGCAGAAAATGCAGAGATTCATGCCATCAAAAAATTGTGGCTCAAGAAGATGTGAGGAAAGCCCCTTGTTTGGAAGTAGAACTAGAGAAACTGCTCAGGGGCTCAGGAAGAATTGAGACCATACAAGAATAGGGAGAGTGATCTCTTTTGCTCAGTTGAGTGATCCAGTGACCCACAAAGGACCCATCTTAATTATCTGGAGTCAGAAGCACAACACAGGAAGAGGTTGACTGGTCTCCTCTTGGCTCAATCAATGTAAGAAACTCTTTCCATCAACATTCCTCTTCCACACCTGGAAAATTTCCCATCTCCTATTGGAAGCTAGTTCCAGTATTGGAACCTAGTTCCAATAATAAAAACATTGATTCTTCTTGAGTTAGGTCTATTTTCCACCCACCTCAATTCTCTAACCAGATTATAAGGGACTCCAGATCCAATCTAGGGGGCAAGAGATACACCCATTCCATCCCTCCCTCCCTCCTCCCATCCCTAAATGGAGCTTAGACTGCAGCAACAGTGATGTCAAGGAGGAAGGGAGGATTCGTCCCCCAACTTCTCTTCTCCCTTCTATCCACCCAGTCTTATCTTCCTCTCTTCTCCTTTTCTAGAGACCCTGGGAAATCACCTCTTTAACTAATCATGCTTTGGATGTGGCACCATAATTATTCCCTAGACTGGACTATCATCCAAAACAGAAAAGAACTCAGGGGAAAGGATTGCTCCTCTCTCCTTGTTCCTTGGCTATGACTTTGTACACAAAAGGAGAGAAAGATCTCTCTCTCTCTCTCTCTCTGGCCATTCTCTCTTCCCCTCTTGTCTCTTGCTTCTACTCCTCATCCTCACCCTTCCTCCTTGGCCATAGCAGCATTTCAGGTGTCAGGGAAATTAAAGACCTACTGCTCCTCCGGATCCCAATTTGGGAACAGGGATGTGGCCATCTGAGCCAGAGGACAGCTAGGAGAGCAAAAGGTAGCTCCTCCCTCCCACTCACATCCACTTACCTGATTTTGGCTGAGCTGAGAAAATGGAGGTGCCTCTTTTTGCCAGGCTTTCTTATGGCTCAACTCAGAACCACAACGTTGGTGCATCGTAAGGCTCCCCTCAAAAACAAGGGAAGCTTTACGACCCCCCTGGAGTTCTTGCCTGGCTGGGATGTCAATCTGAGCCAGGAAAGAACTCAACTCCCTGGTCCCCTTCCATGAGTCTCCAACACTCCTTCTTCCTCCTCCACCTGAGACCACTCAACCCTACTACCTTTCCTACCTGATTCCAAGCCACCTCCCTTCAGCCCACCTGCCCTCTAACTAATCTTCCTCTGGTTGGATGTTTGGAGGCTCAAAGAAGAGTTGGGGGAGTAATTTCACAGTTTGGGTGTTGTTGCTTTTTAGCCCCAACTGGGGACCAACACAGTTGTCCAATTGAATTCAGCTTTCTTGGAAGAGGCCAAGCCAAAGGCTTTTCTGCCCCTCTGATAGTAAGGTGGGGGAGGGGGAATCACACATCACTAGATGGCAGGAAAGGAATGAAGGAATGTGGCTTCCCTCCCTCCCTCTCTCTCTCTCCCCTTCCTTCTTCTCCTTCCCAGCTCCCTTCTTCTCTCCTCTCTTCCTTTTCCTCCCCTGCCCTTCTGACACTTGCAAGGCTACTCTAAGAGCATTGGAAGAGCCAGAAGGGAGGAGGGGAGGAAAAGAAAGAGGGAGAGAAGGAAGAGAGTGAATATAAGTGGAGGGAGGAGAAAGAAGGGGAGAGAACCCTCCTTCCTTCTCTGCCATTGTCTCTGTCCAGCACTCTCCCTGAAGCCCCTTATTTGATGGAGCCCAGCAGCTGCAGCCCTCAGGTAAGGGTGCCTGGGGGTTCACGGGTCCGGGGATGAGATGGGGCTTACCAGGGGGAATGTGGGGTCCTGGGGAGGGCTCCATTAGATATGTCAATTTGAGTCATTGCATCAGTGGGAATGTCCCACCTCATTCCCCAATTTGGGTCGATGGTTCAGTAGTCAAGTGATTGGGAAGACTTCAGCCTGAGATCCTGGCATCACTGCACATCAATTTGAAAGGGAGGGAAGGAGAAAAGGGTGGGAGTGAGGTGGATTGACCCTCACTTAATATTACTCAGGTGTCAGTGCTCAGTGGAGAGGGAGACCATAGGATTGCAATCATGGCACAAAGTATTTTCCATGACTAAAATGACTGAAGTTCTCTAATCTTTCCAGCTGGGCTGGGCTGATGCTGGCCAGTGATTGAAACATCATGTAGGTTCGACCATGTTCTTCAAGGAGACCTGTTTGGAGAAAGAATGTAACTGGTCAAAAAGAAGGTTCTTTCTCCACTAAAAATGAGTAAATTTTGCCTCACAAATTAGTACAATCATGAAAATTTGAAAAGTTGAGAATGTTTATAATGGGATTGTAAACCATATGTTGGCAGCAAGTAGAGGTCATCATGACCTGCCAGGCAGTTTGGGAGGGAGAGAAGGAGGACCCAGAGATTGTCACACGATGTGATTTAGTAAACCAATCTGAATATATTCTAATTTGTTTATTTTTTGAGAAGTTGATCATTTGGTGTTATTGACCACTGTTTTGCTTTTAATCAATTTTTAATAAACAGAATGTGTATTCCCAACGAGGCAGAAAGAATATACTGTACTCTTCAAAATGGTAGAAGTAAATATTAACGTCTAAAGTACATATCTTACCTAGGTACTTAGCCTGGTCTTTTACACATGATCAGTCCCTGTTAATGGACATTGTTGATGTTTATTGTGACAGGTGGCATGGCAGGAGCTCATTGGTCGGTATTCAACATTAGGAGGAGAGCTGTGTAAAATTTTTAAAAAAACAATACTACTCAGTGAGACAATTGTCTGTGTTACGTAGGAAACAAATCATAATTCATATTAAAAAGACCTGCGAGGGCAAATCAAAATGTTTAATTTAGAAATTGTGTGCAAACTACATTTGCACACTGACTACTTATCCATCCTGAAACAAAGAAATATGCTGCCCAGTAAGATATTGGTGGCATGTTTCTGTTCAGGATAGAGTTGTCAGAGATAAAGATGATTTTTTTGTGCATGTGGCTTGCTACTTTCCCCCCCTCCTTGTTAAGAAGGCTACAACTCCTTCTGCTCTTGTTCCCCTCTTTCTTTCTAAGCAACTCCTTCTCCACCACTTTTCTCATGAAGCTCAGCAGTGTTTATTCTCTGAAGACTTTCAGATCTTCAAGGCTACCCAGTTTGCAAAAACAAAGGCATATTTTATTTGATTTTCACATGTACAGCCCTCCCTATATCACTGGATCTTGGGGATGGGTTACAAAGCAACAAAAAACAATTTTAGAATTTATATTTAATACAGTATAAAATCAAACATTAAAATATTAACACTGGGGCACAAAAATTTATATACGCCACAATTCTCAACCCCAAGCTCTAATCGGTAAGGAAATCTTGACTTGGTGACAACATGCCCACCTCACACCTTGCCCAACCTCTAGTCATAGTTCATGGTACGTACAAGGCAGGTTACATTGGTATTGATACCTGAGTCTGAAGATCTTTCAAAGACATCTCATGGGGAGTTGAAGCATAGTAAAAAAAATTTTTTTTGCTGTTTTGAGGCCCGTAGTTGACTCCCACACTCTGCCTAAGGCCAGGGTGCTCTGTATCTATGAGTTTTAGCTGAAAGAGAAAAGGAGAGAGATGTAAGTCTACAACAAGAGTAAGCAAACTAGGGTCTGGATTCAGGCAGCTGTACTAGGCAGGGAAAGCTATTGACCTCATCTGCAAGACAGTCCCATATACAGGAATGCTGCTACTTCTTTACAAGAGGTATGGAAGAACAACATGAAAATGTTGTTACAAACCCTTCAAGCTCCCATCCTTCTGTGATAAAGGTGAATGGAGACTTCAAAATGCCCGGTGCCTTCAAGAAGAGATGTCATGACAGTTAAGACCCAACATGACTGTTAACTGACTCTTGGTTTGCCAAGACAGAGAACCTTATTAAGATTCCGAGCTCAGTGTGAAATCACAGAGTTGTGATTCTGTTTGGCATAAACTGTATCCATGCCAACCCGCCCAGAGTTGGGTTTCCTGATTGGGCGGCATACAAGCGGGATAATTAAATTAAAATTAAACTGTACTGGCCAACTAGTCTCTGTTTTTATTAAATTTAATTAAAATATAAAACACCACACACACACAAAAAGCATCAGAGCTGCAAAAACATATACAAAATACCATATATACTCGACTATATATGCCATCCCGAATATAAGTCTAGGTACCTAATTTGGACCTCTAAAACTAGGAAAATAGATTGACACGAATATAAGTCGGGGTGGAAATTGCAGCAGGTGTTAGTGAGTTTTGATATTTAAAATACATGAAACTATGGTAAAATCAATTACCGTTAATTTAGACGTTTGTGTGGGTATGTTTTTGAGTGTTTACATTGAGCCAAGTGTAGGTTGAGTCGCATTTTTAGACCTCATTTTGTGGGTTAAAAAACCTGACTTATACTCAAGTATATATGGTATTAACAAAATTACATATGGTACAATATAACTACAATAATCCCCCTACCACCAGTGATATTTATAAACAGCAGGTTTGCACCAGTTCATGAGAACTGGTAGCAGAAATTCTGGCTGGCCCTTCCCATCCAAGTTTTGAAATAAAGTAGTCTTAATTTGGTTGCAACGCAGGGCTTTCCCCCTGGCCACGCTCATAATACTATGCCCACAGAGTGGTAGTAAACATTTTTTGAGCCCATCAATGCTTATAAACCTTCTCAATGGTTTGAAATTGTATCATATAAACAAAACACTTATATTCAAGCAGAAAGGTCTTAAGGAATAAATGTTTCAGTCAGCCATAAGGAGAATAACAACCTTTATTCCAGCTTCAAAACTACCTCAGTAATGCCTGGGACAAAGGATCATAATGTGGTTTCATTCCTGTTCCAAGTACTGAAACAGCTAATTGGATTGGAATCGAATCTCAGCTCCATGTAAGGTAATAATAATTTCATGTCAGAAATTATTTTCGGTTGAAAGGATTTTTGCTGGTGAAACTCCGCTTAGGGATGCCCAAATGAGGCTCCTTTCATGTCCCCAAGAGCTGGGATGAAGATGGGTGCTCAATCCATCATGCAGTACCCAGGTCTCGAACTGCCAACTTTGCCTGCCTTCCAGCTAATAAGGCGAGCTTCTTAACCACTGAGCCACTGCAACCCTCCTACGTAAGGTAATTGGACAGCACCAGGCTGACCTCAGACAAAGAGAGGCTCTCTGGTTGTGCCATCAGCCAGAGAGGCGCATCTCTCTGGCACTAGAAGGAGGGCCTTCTCGGTGTCCGCTCCGGCCCTGTGGAACCTCCTCCCGATAGAGCTACGCCTGCAGACGGAGTTGCTGTCCTTTAGGAAAGGCGTGAAAACCTGGGTGGCATGTCTGGTCTGGGGAGTGGATGGTTCAATTTCCCCAACCAGTTGTATGGTTTGACACCCCCCCCCCCAGTATGTCCAAGTTATAATACCTAGCTTTTAAGTAAGTTTTTAAGCTTTTTAAAGTTTTTAATTTTTTAAGTGTTTTTAAAATTGTTGGAAATCGCCCTGGGTCCCGTCAGGGAGGAGCGCAATAAACAAATATAAATATAAATAAAACTAAAATAAAATAAAAAGATGGGCTTCATGTGGCTTCCATGGAGCCCTCTCAACCTACCTGGGTTGTCTCTGGGCTTCTCTGCACCTTTAAAGTTTAATGTACCAGGAGGAGGAAACAGAGAAGATGGAGAAGAAATGTGCCCTTGGCAGACAGTAGAGGCATCAATCTGGCTTGAAACACTATATCAGGAATTCTCTACCTTTTAAAGCCAGGGGCTGGGTCACGCTTCCTCAGACAGCTTCGGGGGCCGGATGGCCATTTTGCCCTTACTCCACCACATGGCACTTCTGGGTGTGGTTGAGGTGTTTTTTGGCCACATGAAATAGCACCGAGAGCCACATGCGGCCTGCAGGTTGCAAGTTGAGAATTCCTGCACTAGATCTTGTTTTCAATCCAAACTGGGTTTTTTTTAAAGAACTGCAAACAAACGTCTAGTTTACTGAAAAAGTCGGCGAGGTCTGCAGCTCTCAGGTGTGGCAGGGAAATGGAGTTGAAACAAACCCTCAAACTATGTAGAAAGAAGCCTAATTAATGGGGTATAAGTTAGGCCGTGTGGTTCTTCTTATCCATTGCTGCTTGCAACCACTAGGCCTGCCATATGCCAGTACATCTTATATTGGAACCAGGTGGCCTTTTTGGCAATACTATGCATCAATTATTGCAATTTTTTGTACCAATATATTTTAGTGTTGGCATCTTTTATGTAGTAATCACTAATTTGAGAAAGCCAATTCGAGGTCATAATTAGGAAGCAATAATTACATGATGTCCTGTATGCAAGTGTAAGTTGTCTACAGACTCTGCCCAAGTGGTCAAAGCAATTCACAACAAAGTCAAGCAGAGAAATAACAAATACAGAATTTATTTGGGTGTGTACATAAAAGTTTCAATGGTAACATATAAAGCATCACTAGCAAAATAAAATAATCACAACACAGTAATGTAGCAGATGAATAGAGAATAAAGGGACAATACTTTCACAACTGGGTTAAACGACATAGTCTGGCTTAGTTAGCCACAGCTGCAGAGAAGGAAGTTGTGGGGTAAACAGATATCATTATAAAAATCCTACAGTAAGGCTAGGCCAGCTGAACTAGTCATGAAATGAGATATAGATCCTGCTGCCCTTCCATTCCAGGAAGATATAGAAAAGAATCCACAGTCCAAACTGATTAGCAGAAGATGATGTGCTCATGATGTTCAGAGATGTGTATTTGTATAAAGTGCAGGAAGTGGATTGCTGAAAATTCAGATGTCATAGAAATTCTGGCAACCAAAGGGGGTGTTTGGGATTCATTTCTCCTCCAGGTTAAAAAGGATGGAATCCATACTAGGTTTCAATTGGGCAGAAGGGATTGGAGATCACCAGACCAGATGTGGAGCAAAGGACCAAGACTAGCTCTGTCTAGGTATTTTCCACACAATGGTGGATCTTCAACCCTTCAGTCTTTTCACATTGACCATTCCAAACCTTGATCTGTGTCTTCACCTTTACATTCTTCTTCTACTGTGATCTTAGCCATTGGATATGTTGTCTTCTAGTACTCTTACTGTGCAATCCTATGGCCTTGCTCTGACCACCAGGGTGACATTAAGTAAACCTAGCCAGGATCAAACACCTTCCCAAGAACCTCTCTTACTTCCTACTTCCTCTGCCATCCTCACTGGAATTTGGATTCCCAATTGCATGTACAGGATCTTGTTTGGTAAAACCCATGGGAATGTTACTGTGTAGGAGAATTAACGCCCTGAGCCCTCAGATCCCCATCTCAGAATCCAAACAGGGCACCCTTTCTGACTGGTGCCTGGATTCTGAACTCCCCCCTTCTCCCGTGGCATCCCCTCCCTCCCACACACACCCGCTAAGCAGCCTCTGGTTCAACCTGCAGCAATGATGGGGACAGGAGGGCTTCCCCCTCTGCCTTCCTGCCCCTTGTCCTCTGGCATGTGGAAGACTGCGATGGCTGCTACATTTCCCAAGTTCCCCTATGCATTCAGCACTTTAAAAGGAATATTCTACCTGCTGGGGGAGCCTGGGAAATGTAGGAGATCAGATGTTGCTGAGCTGCTTTCATAGATAGATAGATAGATAGATAGATAGATAGATAGATAGATAGATAGATAGATAGATAGATAGAATTAATTAATTAATTAATTAATTAATTAATTAATTAATTAAAGAAAGAAAGAAAGAAAGAAAGACTCTACCCAGGCATTCAAGTACAGTGAGATTCCCAGTCTTATTGGGGGGCCATAGCCTAGTGAAAGAGAGAAAATTTCTTAGCACCAAGTCAAGAGGTCCACCAAACGACTTCCTGTTTTCCTGTTACACTGTGCAGTGACTGAGACCAAACAATTATGAAGGAAGAAATGGATGAAACCATGATGACAACTAAGTGAGAATTTTTCCAAGGAAGAAATAGTGTCCCTGAATTAAGTATGTGGCCTGTATAATTTGTTAAGAAATTTGATAACCACTGAGACATTTTGGGCAAGAAACAAATGTCAGAAGGTTCATTGACTTCTAAGCCATAAATACCTTTTGAGAAACTCCATTGAGCTTCTGGAGGGAATTGCAAGTTAGAGAAGTTCTAGACAACTCGGGATCCCAAAACAAATTTGAGAGGGATTCAGTGCAAAAAAATTATTCATGTGGGATCAGGCATGTTATAACTGACTCTCATTGGTATGAGGAAGAGTCAAAGGAATAACCTAAAGAGAATGAAAGTAGAGAATGACCCCTCTCTACTCCATAAATGAACCCTGATTGTGCCCTTTTTGGGAAGATACTCATTTGGCATTGAGGTTGGAGGTGAGGGTAGAGATCTCAAAGGGTCTAAGAACAGGAATTAGATGAAGGAATTTCCAGTGAAACCATTCAATAGCAAAAAAGTCCATAGCCAAATTGGTCTACAAGCAGAATGTAGGACTCGCGAAAGAGAAAGAAAGAATATCTGCAACATAGCTGGGAGGAAAAAAGAGTAATGATAGGAAAATTACCCAATAAAATATTTTCATTTCCTACAATTTAACTAAAAAGAGTTATAAAAGCAATAGAAGAAACTGCAGTAGTTTTCAGGCGGTCTTACTGTTCCTTTGTTTTAGTCCACACTACAAAGATGAAATGTTATTGTGGAGTCTAAAATAGTTCATACTTGATTCCTTGATTGACCAGACCATCAAGGAATAAGTTCTTGCTGGTCGCAGCTCATTTTCCATTCATTTTGATGCCCTGATCTTTCTTCGATTTCATACCAAACTTAAAACCTGTGTTAATATCAGTCAATCATTCTTGAAGGTGCCACCAGACATTTTCTCCAGGGGTTGGGATGAAGCACACAGTGAGAAACCTACATGGCATTCTCTGATATATGGTAGATAGTCAATTAATATGATAGGGACATAAATAATTTTCCTTCCTTCCTTCCCCTTGTGTGTATGATTAAACCGTAAGTAACCCTATTGGATTTGAAGTAGACTGATGAGGATATCAGTGGCAGAAGTCAAGATGAATGAGCAGGAGATAAAATTCCCCCTGGACTCCCAAGAGTTGTTTTACCACTTTCCCACTGGATGTATTTTGACTAAGATGCCCTCTAGTCACAAAAGAACCAGTAAAACCACAGCAAGAATGGTTGAAAGACAAGCAAAGTGTGATGAAAGAGTAAGAAAGCAATCTGAAGAATGAAATTTGTGGTCCAGCATATTCAACTCTTCCAGTAGGATAAAAGAGCATGTGAAATTGTGGCTTTCTTTAAACTCATGGGATAAGTAGCATTAGGCATCAACTTAAGACTCAACACAAAGTCATACCTCCCCATCCTGTTTCAGGGTCAGGGCCACATGGGGATTGAGACCTTGCAAACTTATTCTGGAAGAACTAAGAAGAAATGTTGGTTTTTCTAGACATAGAACCTGGAAAAGTTGTTTCTCGGAAAGCAGAACAACTCAGATCACAGAAGCAGTTCAACCCCAGATCCACCAAGAATTAGAGGTGATCCAGAATGCTCGACACTTGCAACTCCACTGATGTCCCCAAAGTTGAGAGGAGACAGGTAAAAACGAAACCAATGGGAAAACTGCAGAAGAGGTCAAGAAAGACATGATATGAGACCCATGATCCTGCTGCACTAGTCCAAGGAGATTCAACAGACTGGAAATCATCTTTAAACAGGATGTTTCAATTCAGTGCAATAGCGCACACACTTTACACTCACTGGATGGTTAACCCAAAAGACCGTTATGTTTGCACAATGTTTCTCACTTCTTGGTTGCCAACCACAATCAATTCATGGAGACAAGTGAGGGGACCTCTTTGTCAAAGAGGACAACTCCATGGATCTTCCAATGCAGAAAACGCAGAGATTCATGACATCAAAAAATTGTGGCTCAAGAAGATGTGAGGAAAGCCCCTTATTTGGAAGTAGAAGTAGAGAAACTGCTCAGGGGCTCAGGAAGAATTGAGACCATACAAGAATAGGGAGAGTGATCTCTTTTGCTCAGTTGGGTGATCCTTTGACCCACAAAGGACCCATCTTAATTATCTGGAGTCAGAAGCACAACACAGGAAGAGGTTGACTGGTCTCCTCTTGGCTCAATCAATGTAAGAAACTCTTTCCATCAACATTCCTCTTCCACACCTGGAAAATTTCCCATCTCCTATTGGAAGCTAGTTCCAGTATTGGAACCTAGTTCCAATAATAAAAACATTGATTCTTCTTGAGTTAGGTCTATTTTCCACCCACCTCAATTCTCTAACCAGATTATAAGGGACTCCAGAACCAATCTAGGGGGCAAGAGATACAGTACACCCATTCCCTCCCTCCCTCCTTCCTCCCATCCCTATATGGAGCTTAGACTGCAGCAACAGTGATGTCAAGGAGGAAGGGAGTATTCCTCCCCCAACTTCTCTTCTCCCTTCTATCCACCCAGTCTTATCTTCCTTTCTTCTCCTTTTCTAGAGACCCTGGAAAATCACCTCTTTAACTAATCATCCTTTGGATGTGGCACCATAATTATTCCCTAAACTGGACTATCATCCAAAACAGAAAAGAACTGAGGGGAAAGGATTGCTCCTCTCTCCTTGTTCCTTGGCTATGACTTTGTACACAAAAGGAGAGAAAGATCTCTCTCTCTCTCTCTCTCTCTTTGGCCCTTCTCTCTTCCCCTCTTGTCTCTTGCTTCTACTCCTCATCCTCACCCTTCCTCCTTGGCCATAGCAGCATTTCAGGTGTCAGGGAAATTAAAGACCTGCTGCTCCTCCTGATCCCAATTTGGGAACAGGGATGTGGCCATCTGAGCCAGAGGACAGCTAGGAGAGCAAAAGGTAGCTCCTCCCTCCCACTCACATCCACTTACCTGATTTTGGCTGAGCTGAGAAAATGGAGGTGCCTCTTTTTGCCAGGCTTTCTTATGGCTCAACTCAGAACCACAATGATGGTGCATCGTAAGGCTCCCCTCAAAAACAAGGGAAGCTTTACGACCCCCCTGGAGTTCTTGCCTGGCTGGGATGTCAATCTGAGCCAGGAAAGAACTCAACTCCCTGGTCCCCTTCCATGAGTCTCCAATGCTCCTTCTTCCTCCTCCACCTGAGACCACTCAACCCTACTACCTTTCCTACCTGATTCCAAGCCACCTCCCTTCAGCCCACCTGCCCTCTAACTAATATTCCTCTGGTTGGATGTTTGGAGGCTCAAAGAAGAGTTGGGGGAGTAATTTCACAGTTTGGGTGTTGTTGCTTTTTAGCCCCAACTGGGGACCAACACAGTTGTCCAATTGAATTCAGCTTTCTTGGAAGAGGCCAAGCCAAAGGCTTTTCTGCCCCTCTGATAGTAAGGTGGGGGAGGGGGAATCACACATCACTAGATGGCAGGAAAGGAAGGAAGGAATGTGGCTTCCCTCCCTCCCTCTCTCTCTCCCCTTCCTTCTTCTCCTTCCCAGCTCCCTTCTTCTCTCCTCTCTTTCTTTTCCTCCCCTGCCCTTCTGACACTTGCAAGGCTACTCTAAGAGCATTGGAAGAGCCAGAAGGAAAGAGGGGAGGAAAAGAAAGAGGGAGAGAAGGAAAAGAGTGAATACAAGTGGAGGGAGGAGAAAGAAGGGGAGAGAACCCTCCTTCCTTCTCTGCCATTGTCTCTGTCCAGCACTCTCCCTGAAGCCCCATATTTGATGGAGCCCAGCAGCTGCAGCCCTCAAGTAAGGGTGCCTGGGGGTTCACGGGTCGGTGGATGAGATGGGGCTTACCAGGGGGAATGTGGGATCCTGGGGAGGGCTCAGGTAGATTTGCCAATTTGAGTCATTGCATCAGTGGGAATGTCCCACCTCATTCCCCAATTTGGGTCGATGGTTCAGTAGTCAAGTGATTGGGAAGACTTCAGCCTGAGATCCTGGCATCACTGCACATCAATTTGAAAGGGAGGGAATGAGAAAAGGGTGGGAGTGAGGTGGATTGACCCTCACTTGATATTACTCAGGTGTCAGTGCTCAGTGGAGAGGGAGACATAGGATTGCAAACATGGCACAAAGCATTTTCCATGACTAGAATGACTGAAGTTCTCTAATCTTTCCAGCTGGGCTGGGCTGATGCTGGCCAGTGATTGAAACATCATGTAGGTTTGACCATGTTCTTCAAGGAGACCTGTTTGGAGAAAGAATGTAACTGGTCAAAAAGAAGGTGCTTTCTCCACTAAAAATGAGTAAATTTTGCCTCACAAATTAGTACAATCATAAAAATTTGAAAAATTCAGAATGTTTATAATGGGATTGTAAACCATATGTTGGCAGTAAGTAGAGGTCATCATGACCTGCCAGGCAGTTTGGGAGGGAGAGGAGGAGGAGCCATGGAGATTAAGTCATGACCCAAGATGGAACCAACTCTCAACAGAGATTGTCACACCATGTGATTTAGTAAACCAATCTGAATATATTCTAATTTGTTTATTTTTTGAGAAGTTGATCATTTGGTGTTATTGACCACTGTTTTGCTTTTAATCAATTTTTAATAAACAGAATGTGTATTCCCAACGAGGCAGAAAGAATATACTGTACTCTTCAAAATGGTAGAAGTAAATATTAACGTCTAAAGTACATATCTTACCTAGGTACTTAGCCTGGTCTTTTACACATGATCAGTCCCTGTTAATGGACATTGTTGATGTTTATTGTGACAGGTGGCATGGCAGGAGCTCATTGGTCGGTATTCAACATTAGGAGGAGAGCTGTGTAAAAAAAATTAAAAAACAATACTACTCAGTGAGACAATTGTCTGTGTTACGTAGGAAACAAATCATAATTCATATTAAAAAGACCTGCGAGGGCAAATCAAAATGTTTAATTTAGAAATTGTGTGCAAACTACATTTGCACACTGACTACTTATCCATCCTGAAACAAAGAAATATGCTGCCCAGTAAGATATTGGTGGCATGTTTCTGTTCAGGATAGAGTTGTCAGAGATAAAGATTATTCTTTTGTACATGTGGCTTGCTACTTTCCCCCCCTCCTTGTTAAGAAGGCATCAACTCCTTCTGCTCTTGTTCCCCTTTCTTTCTTTCTAAACAACTCCTTCTCCACCACTTTTCTCATGAAGCTCAGCAGTGTTTATTATCTGAAGACTTTCAGATCTTCAATGCTACCCAGTATGCAAAAACAAAGGCATATTTTATTTTATTTTAACATGTACAGCCCTCCCTATATCACTGGATCTTGGGGATGGGTTACAAAGCAACAAAAAATTTTTTTTGAATTTATACTTAATACAGTTTAAATTCAAACATTAAAATATTAACACTGGGGCACTAAAATTTACATAGGCCACAATTCTCAACCCCAAAAGCTCTAATCGGTAAGGAAATCTTGACTTGGTGACAACATGCCCACCTCACATCCTGCCCAACCTCTAGTCAAAGTTAATGGTACATGCAAGGCAGGTAACATTTGTTTTGATACCTGAGTCTGAAGATCTTTCAAAGACATCTCATGGGGGAGTTGAAGCATAGTAAAAAATTATTTTGCTGTTTTGAGGGCCATAGTTGACTCCCTCACTCTGCCTAAGGCCAGGGTGCTCTGTATCTATGAGTTTTAGTTGAAAGAGAAAGAGAGAGGTAAGTCTACAACAGGAGTCAGGAAACTTGGATGTGGATTCAGGCAGCTGTACTTGGGAGGGAAAGCTATTAACCTCATCTGCAAGACATTACATTTCCATATACAGGAATGCTGCTAGTTCTTTACAAGAGGTATGGAAGAACAACATGAAAATGTTGTTACAAACCCTTCAAGCTCCCATCCTTCTGTGATAAAGGTGAAAGGAGACTTCAAAATGCCCTGTGCCTTCAAGAAGAGATCTCATGACAGTTAAGACCCAACATGACTGTTAACTGACTCTTGGTTTGCCAAGGCAGAGAACCTTATTAAGATTCTGAGCTCAGTGTGAAATCACAGAGTTGTGATTCTGTTTGGTATAAACTGTATCCATGCCAA
This sequence comes from Furcifer pardalis, assembly GCA_030440675.1. NCBI lineage: Eukaryota > Metazoa > Chordata > Lepidosauria > Squamata > Chamaeleonidae > Furcifer > Furcifer pardalis. The sequence goes on from CP126897.1 coordinate 31,823,125, forward strand.
CCCGCCCTGAGTTGGGTTTCCTGATTGGGCGGCATACAAGTGGGATAATTAAATTAAAATGAAACTGTACTGGCCAATCAGACTCTGATTTTTTAAATTTAATTAAAATACAAAACACCCCACACACACAAAAAAGCATCAGAGCTGCAAAAACATATACAAAATACCATATATACTCGACTATATATGTCGTCCCGAATATAAGTCTAGGTACCTAATTTGGACCTCTAAAACTAGGAAAATAGATTGACAGGAATATAAGTCGGGGTGGAAATTGCAGCAGCTGTTAGTGGGTTTTGATATTTAAAATACATGAAACTATGGTAAAATCAATTACCGGTAATTTAGACGTTTGTCTGGGTATGTTTTTGAGTGTTTACATTGAGCCAAGTGTAGGTTGAGTCGCATTTTTAGACCTCATTTTGTGGGTTAAAAAACCTGACTTATACTCAAGTATATATGGTATTAACAAAATTACATATGGTACAATATAACCAGTGATGGGATGTCAAAAATTCTACTACCACGCCATGACGTCATGGACGTCATGGGCGTGGCCAATGTCATGATGTCATGATGTCATGGGCGGAGCCAACGTCATGATGTCATGACGTTGTGGGCAAGGCCAAAAATAAAAAAAATTAAAAAAATAAACATGCACACAGACCCGTAAATAACTTAAAGAAATAAAATAAATAAATAAATAAAATAAAAATTAAATAAAAGTACAACCACCCACCCAAAACACAAATAAATCACCCACCCACCCTAAATATAAAAGCCTCACTTACCTTCCTTGGCGCCGACGAACCTCCATGTGGCCCGGGGCCACCCGGCATGGCACGCTGCCCCCGACTGTGGCCGTTTCCTCTTACGAAGGCCACGGCCGGCCCTGCATCCGCCGGCCATGGGGGCCACAGCCACCTGCAGCCCCTGCCTGGCCACCGAACTCCCACGGGCATGTTGGTGCCTGGCCGCGCCGTCCGCCCACGCCGCGCCCTCCTAGGGACTTGGGGTCGACAAACCCCCGTGCCCTGGGTAAGCCCGGCGGGGCTCGCCACCGCCGCATCGTCTTCTGCCGGGCCCCTGCTGCTTCCTCGGGCCATTGCCTTTTCGGCCCCTGGGGCGGCTCCAGCTTCGGAAGATTTTTTTTTTTTATTGGAGCCATTTGGCTCCAATTGACTGCGTATGTCCAGAAACTCAATTTGACGCATGCACAATGCGTCAGATTGAGGTTCTGCACATGCGCAGTCAATTGGAGCCATTTTAGCTCCAATTTTTTTTTAAAAAAAAATTCTTTCGGTGAGGCGTCCGGAACCGGACGCCTGAAAAGTGGACTCCCCTCCCGGAGAACTCTCCGGGATTGGTCCTACCGGTTCCAGGGATCCGTCTGGAACCGGGGACATCCCATCACTGAATATAACTACTACGTTCCCCCTACCACCAGTGATATTTATAAACAGCAGGTTTGCACCAGTTCATCAGAACTGGTAGCAGAAATTCTGGCTGGCCCTGCCCATCCAAGTTTTGAAATAAAGTAGTCTTAATTTGGTTGCAACGCAGGGCTTTCCCCCGGCCACGCCCATAATACCATGCCCACAGTGTGGTAGTAAACATTTTTTGAGCCCATCAATGCTTATAAACCTTCTCAATGGTTTGAAATTGTATCATATAAACAAAACACTTATATTCAAGCAGAAAGGTCTTAAGGAATAAATGTTTCAGTCAGCCATAAGGAGAATAACAACCTTTATTCCAGCTTCAAAACTACCTCAGCAATGCCTGGGACAAAGGATCATAATGCAGTTTCACTCCTGTTCCAAGCACTGAAACAGCTAATTGGATTGGAATTGAATCTCAGCTGCATGTAAGGTAATAATAATTTCATGTCAGAAATTATTCTGGGTTGAAAGGATTTTTGCTGGTGAAACTCCACTTAGGGATGTCCGAATGAGGCTCCTTTCATGTCCCCAAGAGCTGGGATGAAGATGGGTGCTCAATCCATCATGCAGTACCCAGGTCTCGAACTGCCAACTTTGCCTGCCTTCCAGCTAATAAGGTGAGCTTCTTAACCACTGAGCCACTGCAACCCTCCTACGTAAGGTAATTGGAAGCAGCTGGCTGACCTCAGACAAAGAGAGGCTCTCTGGTTGTGCCATCATCCAGAGAGACGCATCTCTCTGGCCTTCTCTGTGTCCGCTCCGGCCCTGTGGAACCTCCTCCGGATCGAGCTACGCCGGCAGACAGAGTTGCTGTCCTTTAGGAAAGGCATAAAAACCTGGGTGGCATGTCTGGTCTGGGGAGTGGATGGTTCAATTTCCTCAGCCAGTTGGATGGTTTGACCGCCAGTATGTCCAAGTTATAATACCTAGCTTTTAATTAAGTTTTTAAGCTTTTTAAAGTTTTTAATTTTTTAAGTGTTTTTAAAATTGTTGGAAATCGCCCTGGGTCCCGTCGGGGAGGAGTGCGATAAACAAATATAAATATAAATAAAACTAAAATAAAATAAAATAAAAAGATGGGCTTCATGTGGCTTCCATGGAGCCCTCTCAACCTACCTGGGTTGCCTCTGTGCTTCTCCGCACCTTTAAAGTTTAATGTACCAGGAGGAGAAACAGAGAAGATGGAGAAGAAATGTGCCCTTGGCAGACAGTAGAGGAATCAATCTGGCTTGAAACACTATATCAGGAGTTCTCTACTTTTTAAAGCCAGGGGCTGGGTCACGTTTCCTCAGACAGCTTCGGGGGCCGGATGGCCATTTTGCCCTTCCTCCACCACATGGCACTTCTGGGTGTGGTAGAGGTGTTTTTTGGCCACATGAAATAGCACCGGGGGCAACATGCGGCCTGCAGGTTGCAAGTTGAGAATCCCTGCACTAGAGCTTAGTTTCAATCCAAACTGGGTTGTTTTTTTTAAAGAACTGCAAACAAACATCTAGTTTACTGAAACAGTGAGGTGTGCAGCTCTCAGGTGTGGCAGGGGAATGGAGTTGAAACAAACCCTCAAACTATATAGAAAGAAGCCTAATTAATGGGGTATAGGTTAGGCCATGTGGTTCTTCTTATCCATTGCTGATTGCAACCACTAGGCCTGCCACATGCCAGTACATCTTATATTGGAACCAGGTGGCCTTTTTGGCAATACTATGCATCAATTATTGCAATTTTTTGTACCAATATATTTTAGTGTTGGCATCTTTTATGTAGTAATCACTAATTTGAGAAAGCCAATACGAGGTCATAATTAGGAAGCAATAATTACATGATGTCCTGTATGCAAGTGTAAGTTGTCTACAGACTCTGCCCAAGTGGTCAAAGCAATTCACAACAAAGTCAAGCAGAGAAATAACAAATACAGAATTTATTTGGGTGTGTACATAAAAGTTTCAATGGTAACATATAAAGCATCACTAGCAAAATAAAATAATCACAACACAGTAATGTAACAGATGAATAGAGAATAAAGGGACAATACTTTCACAACTGGTTTAAAAGACATTGTCTGGCTTTGTTGGTTAGCCATAGCTGCAGAGAAGAACGTTGTGGGGGAAATATATATCATTATAAAAATGCTATAGTAAAGCAAGACCAGCTGAACTGGGCATGAAGTGAGATATAGATCCTGCTGCCCTTCCATTCCAGGAAGTTATAGAAAAGAATCCACAGTCCAAACTGATTAGCAGAAGATGATGTGCTCATGATGTTCAGAAATCTGTATTTGTCTAAAGTGCAGGAAGTGGATTGCTGAAAATTCAGATGTCATAGAAATTCTGGCAACCAAAGGGGATGTTTGGGTTTCATTTCTCCTCCAGGTTAAAAAGGATGGAATCCATACTAGGTTTCAATTGGGCAGCAAGGGATGGGAGATCACCAGACCTGATGTGGAGCAAATGACTAGGACTTGTTCTAGGTATTTTCCACACAATGGTGGATCTTCAACCCTTCAGTCTTTTCACGTTGACCATTCCAAACCTTGATCTGTGTCTTTACCTTTACATTCTTCTTCTACTGTGATCTTAGCCATTGGATATGTTTTCTTCTAGTACTCTTACTGTGCAATCCTATGGCCTTGCTCTGACCACCAGGGTGACATTAAGTAAACCTAGCCAGGATCAAACACCTTCCCAAGAGCCTTTCTTACTTCCTACTTCCTCTGCCATCCTCACTGGAATTTGGACTCCCAATTGTATGTACAGGATCTCATTTGGTAAAACCCAAGGGAAAGTTACTGTGTAGGAGAATTTAGGCCCCTGAGCCCTGAGATCCCCAGTTCTGAATCCAAACAGGGCACCCTTTCTGACTGGTGCCTGGATTCTGAACTGCCCCCCTTCTCCCGTGGCAGCCCCTCCCTCCCACACACACCCGCTAAGCTGCCTCTGGCTCAACCTGCAGCAATGGTGGGGACAGGAGGGCTTCCCCCTCTGCCTTCCTGCCCCTCGTCCTCTGGCACGTGGAAGGCTGCGATGGCTGCTACATTTCCCAAGTTCCCCTATGCTTTCAGCACTTTAAAAGGAATATTCTACCTGCTGGGGGAGCTTGGGAAATGTAGGAGGTCAGATGTTGCTGAGCTGCTTTCTAAGAAAGAAAGAAAGGAAAGAAAGAAAGAACAAAAGAACGAAATAAAGAAACAACGAAAGAAAGAACCAACGAACGAACGAATGAAAAAGAATGAATGAATAAAAGAAAGACTCTACCCAGGCATTCAAGTACTGTGAGATTCCCAGTCTTATTTGGGGGCCAGAGCCTAGTGGAAGAGAGAAAATTTCTTAGCGCCAAGTCAAGAGGTCCACCAAACGACTTCCTGTTTTCCTGTTACACTGTGCAGTGACTGAGACCAAACAATTATGAAGGAAGAAATGGATGAAACCATAATGACAACTAAGTGAGAAGTTTTCAAAGGAAGAAATAGTGTCCCTGAATTAAGTACTGTATGTGGCCTGTATAATTTGTTAAGGAATTTGATAACCACTGAGACATTTTGGGCAAGAAACAAATGTCAGAAGGTTCTTTGACTTCTAAGCCATAAACACCTTTTGAGAAACTCAATTGAGCTTCCTGAGGGAATTGCAAGTTAGAGAAGTTCTAGACAACTCGGGATCCCAAAATAATTTGAGAGGGATTCAGTGCAAAAAAAAAAAAATTCATGGAGGATCAGGCATGTTACAACTGACTCTCATTGGTATGAATGAGGAGTCGTCAAAGGAATATACTAAAGAGAATGAAAGTAGAAAATGACCCCTCTCTACTCCATAAATGAAGCTTGATTGTGCCCCTTTTGGGAAGATACTCATTAGGCGTTGAGATTGGTGGTGAGGGTAGAGATCTCAAAGGGTCTAAGAACAGGAATTAGATGAAGGAATTTCCAGTAAAACTATTCAATAACAAATTCCATAGCCAAAATGGTCTACAAGCAGAATGTAGGGCTCACGAAAGAGAAAGAATACCTGCAACATAGCTGGGAGGAAAAGAGAGAAATACTGTAATAGGAAAATTACCCAACAAAATATTTTCATTTGCTACAATTTAACTAAAAAGAGTTGTAAAAGCAATTGCAGTAGCTTTCAGGCAGTCTTAGTGTTCCATTGTTTCAGTACACATTACAAAAATGAGATGTTATACTGGCGTCTAAAATAGTTCATTCTTGATTCCTTGAGGACCAGACCATCAAGGAATAAGTTGCTGCTGGCCGCAACTCATTTTCCATTTGTTTCACTGCCCTACTCTTCTTCTAGTTCATAACAAACTGAAAAACTATGTTAATATCAGTCAATCATTCTTGAAGGTTTCACCAGACATTTTCTCCAGGGGTTGGGATGAAACAAGTGTGAGGAACCTAGGTGGCATTCTCCGATATATGGTAGAGAGTCAATAAAGATGAGAGGGAGATGAATAATTTTCCTTCCTTCCTTCCCCTTGTGTGTATGATTAAACAGTGAATAAAGGTAAAGATTTCCATTGCATGAAAGCCAGTTGTATCCGACTCTAGGGTTTAGTGCTCATCTCTGTTTCAAAGCCGAAGAGCCAGCGCTGTCTGCTCCTGCAGACGTTTCCACGGTGATGTGGCAGGCATGACTAGACACCAGAGTGCACAGAACACTGTTTACCTTCCCACCAAAGTGGTTCCTATTTATCTACTTGCAATTTCAAACTGCTAGGTTGCCAGGAGCTGAGACAAAGACGGGAGCTCATTCTGTCCTGCAGTACTCGGGAATCAAACTGCTGACCTCCTGCCTTCCAGTCGGCATCTTAGCCACTTGAACTGGTGCAGTCCCAAACAGTGAGTAACCCAATTGGATTTGGATTAAACTGATGAGGATGTCAGTAGCAGAAATCAAGTTGAATGAGAAGGAGATAAAAATTCCCCCTGGACTCCCAAGAATCATGTGACCACTCTCCCACTGGATGTACTGTATTTTGACTAAGATGTTCTCTAGTCACAAAAGAACCAGCAAAACCACAGCAAGAATGGTTGAAAGACAAGCAGAGTGTGATGAAAGAGTAAGAAAGCAATCTGAAGAATGAAATTTGTGGTCCAGCATATTCAACTTTTCCAGTAGGATAAAAGAGCATGTGAAATTGTGGCTTTCTTTAAACTCATGGGATGAGTAGCATTAGGCATCAACTTAAGACTCAACACAAAGTCATACCTCCCCATCCTGTTTCAGGGTCAGGGCCACATGGGGATTGAGACCTTGCAAACTTATTCTGGAGCAACTAAGAAGAAATGTTGGTTTTTCTAGACATAGAACCTGGAAAAGTTGTTTCTGGGAAAGCAGAACAACTCAGATCACAGAAGCAGTTCAACCCCAGATCCACCAAGAATAAGAAATGATCCAGAATTCTGGACACTTGCAACTCCACAGATGTCCCCAAAGTTGAGAGCAGACAGGGAGAAATTAAACCAATTGGAAAACTGCAGAAGAGGACAAGAAAGGCATGATATGAGACCCATGATCCTGCTGCACTAGTCCAAGGAGATTCAACAGACTGGAAATCATCTTTAAACAGGATGTTTCAATTCAGTGCAATAGCGCACACACTTTACACTCACTGGATGGTTAACCCAAAAGACTGTTATGTTCGCACAATGTTTCTCACTTCTTGGTTGCCCACCACAATCAATTCATGGAGGCAAGTGTGGGGACCTATTTGTCAAAGAGGACAACTCTGTGGATCTTCCAATGCAGAAAACGCAGAGATTCATGACATCAAAAAATTGTGTCTCAATAAGATGTGAGGAAAGCCCCTTATTTGGAAGTAGAAGTAGAGAAACTGCTCAGGGGCTCAGGAAGAATTGAGACCATACAAGAATAGGGAGAGTGATCTCTTTTGCTCAGTTGGGTGATCCTTTGACCCACAAAGGACCCATCTTAATTATCTGGAGTCAGAAGCACAACACAGGAAGAGGTTGACTGGTCTCCTCTTGGCTCAATCAATGTAAGAAACTCTTTCCATCAACATTCCTCTTCCACACCTGGAAAATTTCCCATCTCCTATTGGAAGCTAGTTCCAGTATTGGAACCTAGTTCCAATAATAAAAACATTGATTCTTCTTGAGTTAGGTCTATTTTCCACCCACCTCAATTCTCTAACCAGATTATAAGGGACTCCAGAACCAATCTAGGGGGCAAGAGATACAGTACACCCATTCCCTCCCTACCTCCCTCCTCCCATCCCTATATGGAACTTAGACTGCAGCAACAGTGATGTCAAGGAGGAAGGGAGTATTCCTCCCCCAACTTCTCTTCTCCCTTCTATCCACCCAGTCTTATCTTCCTTTCTTCTCCTTTTCTAGAGACCCTGGGAAATCACCTCTTTAACTAATCATCCTTTGGATGTGGCACCATAATTATTCCCTAAACTGGACTATCATCCAAAACAGAAAAGAACTGAGGGGAAAGGATTGCTCCTCTCTCCTTGTTCCTTGGCTATGACTTTGTACACAAAAGGAGAGAAAGATCTCTCTCTCTCTCTCTTTGGCCCTTCTCTCTTCCCCTCTTGTCTCTTGCTTCTACTCCTCATCCTCACCCTTCCTCCTTGGCCATAGCAGCATTTCAGGTGTCAGGGAAATTAAAGACCTGCTGCTCCTCCTGATCCCAATTTGGGAACAGGGATGTGGCCATCTGAGCCAGAGGACAGCTAGGAGAGCAAAAGGTAGCTCCTCCCTCCCACTCACATCCACTTACCTGATTTTGGCTGAGCTGAGAAAATGGAGGTGCCTCTTTTTGCCAGCCTTTCTTATGGCTCAACTCAGAACCACAATGATGGTGCATCGTAAGGCTCCCCTCAAAAACAAGGGAAGCTTTACGACCCCCCTGGAGTTCTTGCCTGGCTGGGATGTCAATCTGAGCCAGGAAATAACTCAACTCCCTGGTCCCCTTCCATGAGTCTCCAACGCTCCTTCTTCCTCCTCCACCTGAGACCACTCAACCCTACTACCTTTCCTACCTGATTCCAAGCCACCTCCCTTCAGCCCACCTGCCCTCTAACTAATATTCCTCTGGTTGGATGTTTGGAGGCTCAAAGAAGAGTTGGGGGAGTAATTTCACAGTTTGGGTGTTGTTGCTTTTTAGCCCCAACTGGGGACCAACACAGTTGTCCAATTGAATTCAGCTTTCTTGGAAGAGGCCAAGCCAAAGGCTTTTCTGCCCCTCTGATAGTAAGGTGGGGGAGGGGGAATCACACATCACTAGATGGCAGGAAAGGAAGGAAGGAATGTGGCTCCCTCCCTCCCACTCTCTCTCCCCTTCCTTCTTCTCCTTCCCAGCTCCCTTCTTCTCTCCTCTCTTTCTTTTCCTCCCCTGCCCTTCTGACACTTGCAAGGCTACTCTAAGAGCATTGGAAAAGCCAGAAGGAAAGAGGGGAGGAAAAGAAAGAGGGAGAGAAGGAAGAGAGTGAATACAAGTGGAGGGAGGAGAAAGAAGGGGAGAGAACCCTCCTTCCTTCTCTGCCATTGTCTCTGTCCAGCACTCTCCCTGAAGCCCCATATTTGATGGAGCCCAGCAGCTGCAGCCCTCAGGTAAGGGTGCCTGGGGGTTCACGGGTCGGGGGATGAGATGGGGCTTACCAGGGGGAATGTGGGGTCCTGGGGAGGGCTCCATTAGATTTGCCAATTTGAGTCATTGCATCAGTGGGAATGTCCCACCTCATTGCCCAATTTGGATCCATGGTTCAGAATTCAAGTGATTGGGAAGACTTCAGCCTGAGATGCTGGCATCACTGCACATCAATTTGAAAGGGAGGGAAGGAGAAAAGGGTGGGAGTGAGGTGGATTGACCCTCACTTGATATTACTCAGGTGTCAGTGCTCAGTGGAGAGGGAGACCATAGGATTGCAATCATGGCACAAAGCATTTTCCATGACTAGAATGACTGAAGTTCTCTAATCTTTCCAGCTGGGCTGGGCTGGCGCTGGCCAGTGACGAAGACATCATGAAGGTTCAACCATGTTCTTCGAGGAGACCTGTTTGGAGAAAGAATGTAACTGGTCAAAAAGAAGGATCTTTATCCACTAAAAAGGTAAATTTTGCAGCCTCACAAATTAGTAGAATCATGAAAATTTTTATAATGGAATTGTAAACCATATTTTGGCAGCAAGTAGAGGTCATCATGACCTGTCAGGCAGTTTGGGAGGGAGGACCCATGGAGATTAAGTCATGACCCAAGAAGGAACCAGCACTCAACAGAGATTGTCACACCACGTGATTTAGGAAACCAATCTGAATATGTTCCAATTTGTTTATTTATTTATTTTGAGAAGTTGATCATTTGGTGTTATTGATCACTCAGTTTTGCTTTTAATCAATTTTTAATAAACAGAATGTGTATTCCCAACGAGGCAGAAAGAATATACTGTACTCTTCAAAATGGTAGAAGTAAATATTAACGTCTAAAGTACATATCTTACCTAGGTACTTAGCCTGGTCTTTTACACATGATCAGTCCCTGTTAATGGACATTGTTGATGTTTATTGTGACAGGTGGCATGGCAGGAGCTCATTGGTCGGTATTCAACATTAGGAGGAGAGCTGTGTAAAAATTTTAAAAAAACAATGCTACTCAGTGAGACAATTGTCTGTGTTACGTAGGAGACAAATCATAATTCATATTAAAAAGACCTGCGAGGGCAAATCAAAATGTTTAATTTAGAAATGGTGTGCGAACTACATTTGCACACTGACTACTTATCCATCCTGAAACAAAGAAATATGCTGCCCAGTAAGATATAGGTGGTGTGTTTCTGTACAGGATAGGGTTGTCAGAGATAAAGATGATTCTTTTGTGCATGCGGCTTGCTACTTTTTTTCCTCCTTGTTAAGAAGGCATCAACTCCTTCTGCTCTTGTTCCCCTCTTTCTTTCTAAGCAACTCCTCCACCACTTTTCTCATGATGCTCAGCAGTGTTTATTCTCTGAAGTCTTTCAGATCTTCAATGCTACCCAGTATGCAAAACCAAAGGGATATTTTATTTTATTTTAACATGTACAGCCCTCCCTATATCACTGGATCTTGGGGATGGGTTACAAAGCAACAAAGAACAATTTTAGAATTTATATTTAATACAGTATAAAATCAAACATTAAAATATTAACACTGGGGCACTAAAATTTATATAGGCCACAATTCTCAATCCCAAAAGCTCTAATCGGTAAGGAAATCTTGACTTGGTGACAACATGCCCACCTCACATCCTGCCCAACCTCTAGTCAAAGTTAATGGTACATGCAAGGCAGGTAACATTTGTTTTGATACCTGAGTCTGAAGATCTTTCAAAGACATCTCATGGGGGAGTTGAAGCATAGTAAAAAATTATTTTGCTGTTTTGAGGGCCATAGTTGACTCCCTCACTCTGCCTAAGGCCAGGGTGCTCCGTATCTATGAGTTTTAGTTGAAAGAGAAAGAGAAAGAGAGAGGTAAGTCTAGAACAGGAGTCAGGAAACTTGGGTGTGGATTCAGGCAGCTGTACTTGGGAGGGAAAGCTATTAACCTCATCTGCAAGACATTACATTTCCATATACAGGAATGCTGCTAGTTCTTTACAAGAGGTATGGAAGAACAACATGAAAATGTTGTTACAAACCCTTCAAGCTCCCATCCTTCTGTGATAAAGGTGAAAGGAGACTTCAAAATGCCCTGTGCCTTCAAGAAGTTAAGACCCAACATGACTGTTAACTGACTCTTGGTTTGCCAAGGCAGAGAACCTTATTAAGATTCCGAGCTCAGTGTGAAATCACAGAGTTGTGATTCTGTTTGGCATAAACTGTATCCATGCCAACCCGCCCTGAGTTGGGTTTCCTGATTGGGCGGCATACAAGTGGGATAATTAAATTAAAATTAAACTGTACTTGCCAATCAGACTCTGATTTTTTAAATTTAATTAAAATACAAAACACCCACACACACAAAAAAGCATCAGAGCTGCAAAAACATATACAAAATACCATATATACTCGACTATATATGTCGTCCCGAATATAAGTCTAGGTACCTAATTTGGACCTCTAAAACTAGGAAAATAGATTGACAGGAATATAAGTCGGGGTGGAAATTGCAGCAGGTGTTAGTGAGTTTTGATATTTAAAATATTCCCCACCCATGCCGGGCCGGGTGGGGAAGAGATGTGTCTCAGTTGCTGCCTGGTAGGAGAGAGTTAAAAGGAGGCCCTTCAAGACTGCTTCAGCCTTACAATTCCACCTGCAACCCCCCACGCTGGGCCGGGTGGGGAAGAGATGTGTCTCAGTTGCTGCCTGGCAGGAGAGATTTGAAAAGAACACCTCCAAAAGGAACACCTCTACTACCTCCGCTGAACTTTCAGCTATGGGGCAGCGAGCCCCACTACCCTCCTGGGAGAGGAGAATGGCCGGGATCTTGGCTGGTCCCAGGAGCACCTCTGAGGAATGGGCAGTGGTGGGGCAGCCGGCCCCACCCTCCTAGGAGGACATTGGATGGGGGTTGGGGGAATGTGGATGGGGGGAGGGAGAGAAAGGCCTGCCACCTAGGGAATAGGGATTGGGCTCTGTCTGGTATGGGCAGGGGGTTTCCTGTGGCCCGAATTGGTGTTGTGACGGGCATGGGGCGGTATGGCGGGTACCGAGGGGCGGGCCGCACTCGGGGAACACGGGACAGATGTTTAGTTGCTGTCCCTTGTTCTGGCCCCCCGGCTACACCTCTGGTTCCTGAGCTGCCGGTCAAGAGTGACCCTTCCCTTAGGCTGCTGCTGGTGAATGCCAGGTCAGTCTGTAACAAGGCCCCCCTGCTTTCAGATTCCATATTGGGGGTGCGGGCTGACCTGGCATGCATCACCGAAACCTGGCTGGCACCTGAGGACGGGGTTCCTCTATCCGAACTGTGTCCAGCTGGGTTCGGTATTTGGCACCAGCCTAGGGAGAAGGGGAGGGGCGGTGGGGTCGCCGTAGTAGCCAGGGAGTCATTGGGAGTCGTCAGGGCCACGGCTCCACATATTCCGGGCTGTGAGACCCTGCTCCTGCGTTTGGGCCCTAAAGGGCAGTCGGGAATCCTACTCCTATACCTGCCTCCCTGTAGGGTAGCAGATTCCCTGCCTGAGCTCCTTGAGGCGGTCTCGATGTTGGCGTTGGAGCTCCCCAGACTTATGGTTCTGGGGGACTTCAACTTGCCATCATTAGGGGCTGGCTCGGAGGCGGCTCGGGAGTTCATGGCTTCCATGGCAGCTGTGGGCCTGACCCAGGTAATTCAGGGCCCTACCAGGAGCAGTGGTCACACCCCGGATTTAATTTTCTTATCGGAGCTGTGGCAGAGTGATCTGAAACTACAGAAATTAGACATTACCCCTGTGCCATGGTCAGATCACTGTCTGGTGACTCTAGACTTCCTGGGGGCGAGGCTTCACCGCAGGGAGGTAGGGCCAGTTAAATGGGCCCGCCCCCGGCGACTAATGGATCCGGAAGGATTCCAGAGGGAACTGGGGTGTTTTCCTCTTGACCTGCAATGCGATTCGTCTGAGGCTCTTGTCAACTCATGGAACGAGAGAGTAACGGCAGCCTTGGATGTGATCGCTCCACTACGGCCTCTCCTTGCCCGCAGGCATCGATCATCCCCTTGGTTCACAGAAGAGCTGAGGGAGCTCAAACGGGCAAAGAGACGCCGAGAGCGCCGCTGGGTGAAGACCCAGAGTGAGTCTGATCGAACACTTGTTAGAGCTGCCATTAAAGCCTATCTAGTGGCGATGGGGGCGGTGAAACGACAATATTTCACCGCCCTTATTGCCTCCGCAGATAATCGCCCAGCGACCTTGTTCCGGGTGACCAGGTCCCTCCTTGGAAGAGGGGGGTCTGGCCCTGGTTGGCAGGGATCGGCTGAGGCTTTTGCTGATTATCTGGCGGAGAAAATCGTTTAGATTCGCTTGAAGTTTAATCCCGGCGTGGAAGAGACAGAGCTGGGGTTGACCAGAGTACAGTCTGGCCATGTTATCTGGGATCAGTTCGATCCAGTTGCCCCTGAGGAAGTGGACAGGCTTCTTGGATCTGTTCGCGCCACTGCCTGTGAATTGGATCCATGCCCTGCCTGGCTAGTCAAGGCATCTAAGGCTGTGGCAGGCGGTTGGGTCGAGGCAATTATAAATTCATCTCTGCAGGAGGGGCTTTTTCCAGCACCCTTAAAACATGCTTTGGTGCGTCCCCTCCTGAAAAAGCCATCCCTCGACTCTACGGTACTTACCAACTACCGACCTGTATCCAACCTACCCTTTTTGGGTAAGGTCTTGGAGAAGGCAGTGGCGTGGCAGCTACAGGAAGTCCTGGATGAAGCGGATTATCTGGACCCTTTCCCGTCAGGATTCAGGCCCGGATATGGTACTGAAACTGCATTGGTCGCATTGGTGGATGATCTCTGGCGAGAACGGGATGGAGGTCATCCATCCGTCCTGGCTCTTCTTGACCTCTCAGCGGCTTTCGATACTGTCGACCACGGTATCCTTCTGGGAAGGCTCCAAGGATTGGGGATCCAGGGCACTGTGCTGGCCTGGTTCTCTTCATTTCTGAGGGGCCGGACCCAGTCGGTGTGGCTGGAAGGCGAGAGGTCCAGCCCTAGGCCCCTGCAATATGGGGTGCCTCAGGGCTCGGTACTCTCGCCTCTCCTATTTAACATCTACATGAAGCCACTGGGTGAGATCATCCGTTCCCACGGGGTGAGGTATCACCAATATGCAGATGACACCCAGCTGTATATCTCAGCCCGTGGAGATCCAATTGATGCAGTGGAAGTCCTCTCCAGGTGTCTGGAGGCTGTTAGGGTCTGGATGGGGGACAACGGGCTACAACTGAATCCCGGCAAGACTGAGTGGCTATGGGTAAGGGGTCCTGCGCTATCTCGGGAGTTACCATCTTTGGTTCTGGATGGGGCAGTTTTGGACTCACGACTACTGCTCGAGGAGCAGGTGGCAGCCGTGGCCAGGAGGGCTTTTGCACAACTTCGTGTAATACGCCAGCTACGCCCACTCCTAGACCGGGATTCCTTGCTCATGATCACACATGCTTTGGTCACCTCCAGACTTGATTACTGTAATGCGCTCTACATGGGGCTGCCCTTGGTGACCATTCGGAGGCTGCAGCTGGTCCAGAATGCGGCTGCTCGGGTAGTGATGGGGTGCGGGCGTTATGCTCGTGCCTCACCACTGCTTCGGGAGCTGCACTGGTTGCCAGTATGTCTCCGGGTGCAATTCAAGGTGCTGGTTATTACCTTTAAAGCCCTACATGGTAGTGGGCCAGGATACTTAAGAGACCGCATCGTCCCAAGGACATCTGTCCGTCCCACCAGGGCGGATCGGAGAGGCTCTCTTATCATTCCATCGGCTAGAGAGGCGCATCTCTCTAGCACCAGAAGGAGGGCCTTCTCCGTGGCCGCCCCGGCCCTTTGGAACCTCCTGCCAACTGAGTTACGTCTACAGACAGAGCTCCTGCCCTTTCGGAAGGGCCTAAAAACATGGCTGGCAGGGCAGGTGTGGGGGTCCAGGAACATGGGGTCCCATGTTGGGTGGCTGATATGATGGGACAGCCACCCATCCCTCACTCTTTTAAACTTTTAAAATCTTTTTAAACCTTTTAACCTTTTTAAATCTTTTAGATTTTTGTAAATTCATGGTTTAATTCTTTTTTAATTGACTTTTAAGTAATTTATGAACCTTAAGGTTTTAATTTATGAATTTTCTGTAAGCCGCCTAGAGTCAGGTTTGCCTGATTAGGGCGGGATAATAAATCTAAATAAATAAATAAATAAATAAATAAAATACATGAAACTATGGTAAAATCAATTACCGGTAATTTAGACGTTTGTGTGGGTATGTTTTTGAGTGTTTACATTGAGCCAAGTGTAGGTTGAGTCGCATTTTTAGACCTCATTTTGTGGGTTAAAAAACCTGACTTATACTCAAGTATATATGGTATTAACAAAATTACATATGGTACAATATAACCAGTGATGGGATGTCAAAAATTCTACTACCACGCCATGACGTCATGGACGTCATGGGCGTGGCCAATGTCATGATGTCATGACATCATGGGCGGAGCCAACGTCATGACGTCATGACGTTGTGGGCAAGGCCAAAAATAAAAAAAATTTAAAAAAATAAACATGCACACAGACCCGTAAATAACTTAAAGAAATAAAATAAATAAATGAATAAAATAAAAATTAAATAAAAGTACAACCACCCACCCAAAACAGAAATAAATCACCCACCCACCCTAAATATAAAAGCCTCACTTACCTTCCTTGGCGCCGACGAACCTCCCTGTGGCCCGGGGCCACCCGGCAAGGCACGCTGCCCCCGACTGTGGCCGTTTCCTCCTACGAAGGCCGCGGCCGGCCCTGCATCCGCCGGCCATGACCGCCACAGCCGCCTGCAGCCCCTGCCTGGCCACCGAACTCCCACGGGCACGTTGGTGCCTGGCCGCGCCGTCCGCCCGCGCCGTGCCCTCCTAGAGACTTGGGGCCGACAAACCCCCGTGCCCTGGGTAAGCCCGGCGGAGCTCGCCACCGCCGCATTGTCTTCTGCCGGGCGCCTGCTGCTACCTCGGGCCGTTGCCTTTTCGGCCCCGCCGGGCTTACCCAGGGCATGGGGGTTTGTCGGGCCCAAGTCCCTAGGAGGGCGCGGCGCGGGCGGACGGCGCGGCCAGGCACCAAAGTGCCCGTGGGAGCCAGGTGGCCGGCTAGGGGAGGTGCCCTTCTCTTAGGGCTGCCGCCGCTGCTGCCGGAGCCACTCTAAAAAGGGGCAGCTCCAGCTTCGGAAGATTTTTTTTTTAATTGGAGCCATTTGGCTCCAATTGACTGCGCATGTCCAGAAACTCAATTTGATGCATGCGCAATGCGTCAGATTGAGTTTCTGCACATGCGCAGTCAATTGGAGCCATTTTAGCTCCGATTTTTTTTTAAAAAAAATTCTTTCGTTGAGGCGTCCGGAACCGGACGCCTCAAAAGTGGACTCCCCTCCCGGAGAACTCTCCGGGATTGGTCCTACCGGTTCCAGGGATCCGTCTGGAACCGGGGACATCCCATCACTGAATATAACTACTACGTTCCCCCTACCACCAGTGATATTTATAAACAGCAGGTTTGCACCAGTTCATCAGAACTGGTAGCAGAAATTCTGGCTGGCCCTGCCCATCCAAGTTTTGAAATAAAGTAGTCTTAATTTGGTTGCAACGCAGGGCTTTCCCCCTGGCCACGCCCATAATACCATGCCCACAGTGTGGTAGTAAACATTTTTTGGGCCCATCAATGCTTATAAACCTTCTCAATGGTTTGAAATTGTATCATATAAACAAAACACTTATATTCAAGCAGAAAGGTCTTAAGGAATAAATGTTTCAGTCAGCCATAAGGAGAATAACAACCTTTATTCCAGCTTCAAAACTACCTCAGTAATGCCTGGGACAAAGGATCATAATGCGGTTTCACTCCTGTTCCAAGCACTGAAACAGCTAATTGGATTGGAATTGAATCTCAGCTCCATGTAAGGTAATAATAATTTCATGTCAGAAATTATTCTGGGTTGAAAGGATTTTTGCTGGTGAAACTCCGCTTAGGGATGCCCGAATGAGGCTCCTTTCATGTCCCCAAGAGCTGGGATGAAGATGCGTGCTCAATCCATCATGCAGTACCCGGGTCTCGAACTGCTGACTTTGCCTGCCTTCCAGCTAATAAGGCGAGCTTCTTAACCACTGAGCCACTGCAACCATCCTACGTAAGGTAATTGGACAGCAGCTGGCTGACATCAGACGAAGAGAGGCTCTCTGGTTGTGCCATCAGCCAGAGAGGCGCATCTCTCTGGCACTAGAAGGAGGGCCTTCTCGGTGTCCGCTCCGGCCCTGTGGAACCTCCTCCCGATAGAGCTACGCCTGCAGACGGAGTTGCTGTCCTTTAGGAAAGGCGTGAAAACCTGACTGGCAGGTCTGGCCTGGGGAGTGGATGGTTCAATTTCCCCAACCAGTTGTATGGTTTGATCCCCCCAGTATGTCCAAGTTATAATATCTAGCTTTGAATTAAGTTTTTAAGCTTTAAAATTGTTGGAAATCGCCCTGGGTCCCTTCGGGGAGGAGCGCAATAAACAAATATAAATATAAATAAAACTAAACTAAAATAAAAAGATGGGCTTCATGTGGCTTCCATGGAGTCCTCTCAACCTACCTGGGTTGCCTCTGGGCTTCTCCGCACCTTTAAAGTTTAATGTACCAGGAGGAGGAAACAGAGAAGATGGAGAAGAAATGTGCCCTTGGCAGACAGTAGAGGCATCAATCTGGCTTGAAACACTACATCAGGAGTTCTCTACCTTTTAAAGCCAGGGGCTGGGTCACGCTTCCTCAGACAGCTTCGGGGGCCGGATGGCCATTTTGCCCTTCCTCCACCACATGGCACTTCTGGGTGTGGTAGAGGTGTTTTTTGGCCACATGAAATAGCACCGTGGGCAACATGCGGCCTGCAGGTTGCAAGTTGGGAATCCCTGCACTAGAGCTTGTTTTCAATCCAAACTGGGTTGTTTTTTTTAAATAACTGCAAACAAACGTCTAGTTTACTGAAAAAGTCGGCGAGGTGTGCAGCTCTCAGGTGTGGCAGGGAAATGGAGTTGAAACAAACACTCAAACTATATAGAAAGAAGCCTAATTAATGGGGTATAAGTTAGGCCGTGTGGTTCTTCTTATCCATTGCTGCTTGCAATCACTAGGCCTGCCATATGCCAGTACATCTTATATTGGAACCAGGTGGCCTTTTTGGCAATACTATGCATCAATTATTGCAATTTTTTGTACCAATATATTTTAGTGTTGGCATCTTTTATATAGTAATCACTAATTTGAGAAAGCCAATACGAGGTCATAATTAGGAAGCAATAATTACATGATGTCCTGTATGCAAGTGTAAGTTGTCTACAGACTCTGCCCAAGTGGTCAAAGCAATTCACAACAAAGTCAAGCAGAGAAATAACAAATACAGAATTTATTTGGGTGTGTACATAAAAGTTTCAATGGTAACATATAAAGCATCACTAGCAAAATAAAATAATCACAACACAGTAATGTAGCAGATGAATAGAGAATAAAGGGACAATACTTTCACAACTGGGTTAAACGACATAGTCTGGCTTAGTTAGCCACAGCTGCAGAGAAGGAAGTTGTGGGGTAAATAGATATCATTATAAAAATGCTATAGCAAGGCAAGACCAGCCGAACTGGGCATGAAGTGAGATATAGATCCTGCTGCCCTTCCATTCCAGGAAGATATAGAAAAGAATCCACAGTCCAAACTGATTAGCAGAAGATGATGTGCTCATGATGTTCAGAGATGTGTATTTGTATAAAGTGCAGGAAGTGGATTGCTGAAAATTCAGATGTCATAGAAGTTCTGGCAACCAAAGGGGGTGTTTGGGATTCATTTCTCCTCCAGGTTAAAAAGGATGGAATCCATACTAGGTTTCAATTGGGCAGCAAGGGATTGGAGATCACCAGACCTGATGTGGAGCAAAGGACTAGGACTTGCTCTAGGTATTTTCCACACAATGGTGGATCTTCAACCCTTCATTCTTTTCACATTGACCATTCCAAACCTTGATCTGTGTCTTCACCTTTACATTCTTCTTCTACTGTGATCTTAGCCTTTGGATATGTTGTCTTCTAGTACTCCTACTGTGCAATCCTATGGCCTTGCTCAAACCACCAGAGTGACATTAAGTAAACCTAGCCAGGATCAAACACCTTCCCACCTTCCTACTTCCTCTGCCATCCTCACTGGAATTTGGACTCCCAATTGCATGTACAGGATCTTGTTTGGTAAAACCCATGGGAAAGTTACTGTGTAGGAGAATTTACACCCTGAGCCCTCAGATCCCCAGCTCAGAATCCAAACAGGGCACCGTTTCTGAATGGTGCCTGGATTCTGAACTGCCCCCGTTCCCCCGTGGCATCCCCTCCCTCCCACACACACCCGCTAAGCAGCCTCTGGCTCAACCTGCAGCAATGGTGGGGACAGGAGGGCTTCCCCCTCTGCCTTCCTGCCCCTCGTCCTCTGGCACGTGGAAGGCTGCGATGGCTGCTACATTTCCCAAGTTCCCCTATGCTTTCAGCACTTTAAAAGGAATATTCTACCTGCTGGGGGAGCCTGGGAAATGTAGGAGATCAGATGTTGCTGAGCTGCTTTCTAAGAAAGAAAGAAAGAAAGAAAGAAAAGAAAGAACAAAAGAATGAAAGAACCAACGAACGAACGAACGAATGAACGAACGAACGAAAAAGAATGAATGAATAAAAGAAAGACTCTACCCAGGCATTCAAGTACAGTGAGATTCCCAGTCTTATTTGGGGTCAGAGCCTAGTGGAAGAGAGAAAATTTCTTAGCACCAAGTCAAGAGGTCCACCAAACAACTTCCTGTTTTCCTGTTACACTGTGCAGTGACTGAGACCAAACAATTATGAAGGAAGAAATGGATGAAACCATAATGACAACTAAGTGAGAATTTTTCCAAGGAAGAAATAGTGTCCCTGAATTAAGTATGTGGCCTGTATAATTTGTTAAGGAATTTGATAACCACTGAGACATTTTGGGCAAGAAACAAATGTCACAAGGTTCTTTGACTTCTAAGCCATAAACACCTTTTGAGAAACTCCATTGAGCTTCCTGAGGGAATTGCAAGTTAGAGAAGTTCTAGACAACTCGGGATCCCAAAATAAATTTGAGAGGGATTCAGTGCAAAAAAAGTATTTCATGTGGGATCAGGCATGTTATAACTGACTCTCATTGGTATGAATGAGGAAGAGTCAAAGGAATATACTAAAGAGAATGAAAGTAGAGAATGACCCCTCTCTACTCCATAAATGAACCCTGATTGTGCCCTTTTTGGGAAGATACTCATTTGGCATTGAGGTTGGAGGTGAGGGTAGAGATCTCAAAGGGTCTAAGAACAGGAATTAGATGAAGGAATTTCCAGTGAAACCATTCAATAGCAACAAAGTCCATAGCCAAAATGGTCTACAAGCAGAATGTAGGGCTCATGAAAGAGAAAGAAAGAATACCTGCAACATAGCTGGGAGGAAAAAAGAGTAATAATAGGAAAATTACCCAACAAAATATTTTTATTTGCTACAATTTAACTAAAAAGAGGTGTAAAAGCAATAGAAGAAACTGCAGTAGTTTTCAGGCGGTCTTACTGTTCCTTTGTTTTAGTATACACTACAAAGATGAGATGTTATAGTGGAGTCTAAAATAGTTCATTCTTGATTCCTTGATTGACCAGACCATCAAGGAATAAGTTCTTGCTGGTCGCAGCTCATTTTCCATTCATTTTGCTGCCCTGGTCTTTCTTCTACTTCATACCAAACTGAAAACCTGTGCTAATATCAGTCAATCATTCTTGAAGGTGCCACCAGACATTTTCTCCAGGGGTTGGGATGAAGCACACTGTGAGAAACCTACATGGCATTCTCTGATATATAGTAGATAGTCAATTAATATGATAGGGACATAAATAATTTTCCTTCCTTCCTTCCCCTTGTGTGTATGATTAAACTGTAAGTAACCCTATTGGATTTGAAGTAGACTGATGAGGATATCAGTAGCAGAAGTCAAGATGAATGAGCAGGAGATAAAATTCCCCCGGACTCCCAAGAGTTGTTTTACCACTCTCCCCCTGGATGTATTTTGACTAAGATGCCCTCTAGCCACAAAAGAACCAGCAAAACCACAGCAAGAATGGTTGAAAGACAAGCAGAGTGTGATGAAAGAGTAAGAAAGCAATCTGAAGAATGAAATTTGTGGTCCAGCATATTCAACTCTTCCAGTAGGATAAAAGAGCATGTGAAATTGTGGCTTTCTTTAAACTCATGGGATGAGTAGCATTAGGCATCAACTTAAGACTCAACACAAAGTCATACCTCCCCATCCTGTTTCAGGGTCAGGGCCACATGGGGATTGAGACCTTGCAAACTTATTCTGGAACAACTAAGAGGAAATGTTGGTTTTTCTAGACATAGAACCTGGAAAAGTTGTTTCTGGGAAAGCAGAACAACTCAGATCACAGAATCAGTTCAACCCCAGATCCACCAAGAATAAGAGATGATCCAGAATGCTTGACACTTGCAACTCCACTGATGTCCCCAAAGTTGAGAGCAGACATGGAGAAACTTAACTAATGGGAAAACTGCAGAAGAGGACAAGAAAGGAATGATATGATACCCATAATCCTTCTGCACTGTTCCAAGGAGATTCAACAGACTGGAAATCATTTTTAAACAGGACGTTTCAATAGCGCACACACTTTACCCTCACTGGATGGTTAACCCAAAAGACCGTTATGTTCGCACAATGTTTCTCACTTCTTGGATGCCAACCGCAATCAATTCATGGAGGCAAGTAAGGGGACCTCTTTGTCAAAGAGGACATCTCCGTGGATCTTCCAGTGCAGAAAATGCAGAGATTCATGCCATCAAAAAATTGTGGCTCAAGAAGATGTGAGGAAAGCCCCTTGTTTGGAAGTAGAACTAGAGAAACTGCTCAGGGGCTCAGGAAGAATTGTGACTATTCAAGAATAGGAAGAGTGATCTCTTTTGCTCAGTTGAGTGATCCATTGACCCACAAAGGACCCATCTTAATTATCTGGAGTCAGAAGCACAACACAGGAAGAGGTTGGCTGGTCTCCTCTTGGCTCAATCAATGTAAGAAACTCTTTCCATCAACATTCCTCTTCCACACCTGGAAAATTTCCCATCTCCTATTGGAAGCTAGTTCCAGTATTGGAACCTAGTTCAAATAATAAAAACATTGATTCTTCTTGAGTTAGGTCTATTTTCCACCCACCTCAATTCTCTAACCAGATTATAAGGGACTCCAGAACCAATCTAGGGGGCAAGAGATACAGTACACCCATTCCCTCCCTCCCTCCCTCCTCCCATCCCTATATGGAGCTTAGACTGCAGCAACAGTGATGTCAAGGAGGAAGGGAGTATTCCTCCCCCAACTTCTCTTCTCCCTTCTATCCACCCAGTCTTATCTTCCTCTCTTCTCCTTTTCTAGAGACCCTGGGAAATCACCTCTTCAACTAATCATCCTTTGGATGTGGCACCATAATTATTCCCTAAACTGGACTATCATCCAAAACAGAAAAGAACTGAGGGGAAAGGATTGCTCCTCTCTCCTTGTTCCTTGGCTATGACTTTGTACACAAAAGGAGAGAAAGATCTCTCTCTCTCTCTCTCTTTGGCCCTTCTCTCTTCCCCTCTTGTCTCTTGCTTCTACTCCTCATCCTCACCCTTCCTCCTTGGCCATAGCAGCATTTCAGGTGTCAGGGAAATTAAAGACCTGCTGCTCCTCCTGATCCAATTTGGGAACAGGGATGTGGCCATCTGAGCCAGAGGACAGCTAGGAGAGCAAAAGGTAGCTCCTCCCTCCCACTCACATCCACTTACCTAATTTTGGTTGAGCTGAGAAAATGGAGGTGCCTCTTTTTGCCAGGCTTTCTTATGGCGCAACTCAGAACCACAACGATGGTGCATCGTAAGGCTCCCCTCAAAAACAAGGGAAGCTTTACGACCCCCTGGAGTTCTTGCCTGGCTGGGATGTCAATCTGAGCCAGGAAAGAACTCAACTCCTTGGTCCCCTTCCATGAGTCTCCAACACTCCTTCTTCCTCCTCCACCTGAGACCACTCAACCCTACTACCTTTCCTACCTGATTCCAAGCCACCTCCCTTCAGCTCATTTGCCCTCTAACTAATATTCCTCTGGTTGGATGTTTGGAGGCTCAAAGAAGAGTTGGGGGAGTAGTTTCACAGTTTGGGTGTTGTTGCTTTTTAGCCCCAACTGGGGACCAACACAGTTGTCCAATTGAATTCAGCTTTCTTGGAAGAGGCCAAGCCAAAGGCTTTTCTGCCCCTCTGATAGTAAGGTGGGGAAGGGGGAATCACACATCACTAGATGGCAGGAAAGGAAGGAAGGAATGTGGCTTCCCTCCCTCCCTCTCTCTTTCCCCTTCCTTCTTCTCCTTCCCAGCTCCCTTCTTCTCTCCTCTCTTTCTTTTCCTCCCCTGCCCTTCTGACACTTGCAAGGCTACTCTAAGAGCATTGGAAGAGCCAGAAGGAAAGAGGGGAGGAAAAGAAAGAGGGAGAGAAGGAAGAGAGTGAATACAAGTGGAGGGAGGAGAAAGAAGGGGAGAGAACCCTCCTTCCTTCTCTGCCATTGTCTCTGTCCAGCACCCTCCCTGTAGCCCCATATTTGATGGAGCCCAGCAGCTGCAGCCCTCAGGTAAGGGTGCCTGGGGGTTCACGGGTCGGGGGATGAGATGGGGCTTACCAGGGGGATTGTGGGGTCCTGGGGAGGGCTCCATTAGATTTGCCAATTTGAGTCATTGCATCAGTGGGAATGTCCCACCTCATTGCCCAATTTGGATCCATGGTTCAGAATTCAAGTGATTGGAAAGACTTCAGCCTGAGATCTTGGCATCACTGCACATCAATTTGAAAGGGAAGGAAGGAGAAAAGGGTGGGAGTGAGGTGGATTGACCCTCACTTGATATTACTCAGGTGTCAGTGCTCAGTGGAGAGGGAGACCATAGGATTGCAATCATGGCACAAAGCATTTTCCATGACTAGAATGACTGAAGTTCTCTAATCTTTCCAGCTGGGATTGGCTGGCGCTGGCCAGTGACGAAGACATCATGAAGGTTCAACCATGTTCTTTGAGGAGACCTGTTTGGAGAAAGAATGTAACTGGTCAAAAAGAAGGATCTTTCTCCACTAAAAAAGTAAATTTTGCAGCCTCACAAATTAGTAGAATCATGAAAATTTTTATAATGGAATTGTAAACCATATTTTGGCAGCAAGAAGAGGTCATCATGACCTGCCAGGCAGTTTGGGAGGGAGGGAGGAAGGAGCCATGGAGATTAAGTCATGACCCAAGATGGAACCAGCACTCAACAGAGATTGTCACACCATGCGATTTAGGAAACCAATCTGAATATGTTCCAATTTGATCATTTGGTGTTATTGATCACTCAGTTTTGCTTTTAATCATTTTTTAATAAACAGAATGTGTATTCCCAATGAGGCAGAAAGAATATACTGTACTCTTCAAAATGGTCGAAGTGAATATTAACGTCTAAAGTACGTATCTTACCTAGGTTCTTAGCCTGGTCTTTTACACATGATCTGTCCCTGTTAATGGACATTGTTGATGTTTATTGTGACAGGTGGCATGGCAGGAGCTCATTGGTCGGTATTCAACATTAGGAGGAGAGCTGTGTAAAAAAACCCAAAAAAACAATGCTACTTAGTAAGACAATTGTCTGTGTTACGTAGGAGACAAATCATAATTCATATTAAAAAGACCTGCGAGGGCAAATCAAAATGTTTAATTTAGAAATGGTGTGCGAACTACATTTGCACACTGACCACTGATCCATTCGGAAACAAAAATGTGCTGCCCAGTAAGATATTGGTGGTGTGTTTCTGTTCAGGATAGGGTTGTCAGAGATGACGATGATTCTTTTGTGCATGTTGCTTTCTACTCCCCCCCCCCTTGTTAAGAAGGCATCAACTCCTTCTGCTCTTGTTCCCCTCTTTCTTTCTGAACAACTCCTTCTCCACCACTTTTCTCATGATGCTCAGCAGTGTTTATTCTCTGAAGACTTTCAGATCTTCAAGGCTACCCAGTATGCAAAAACAAAGGCATATTTTATTTGATTTTCACATGTACAGCCCTCCCTATATCACTGGATCTTGGGGATGGGTTACAAAGCAACAAAAAACAATTTTAGAATTTATATTTAATACAGTATAAAATCAAACATTAAAATATTAACACTGGGGCACAAAAATTTATATACGCCACAATTCTCAACCCCGAAAGCTCTAATCGGTAAGGAAATCTTGACTTGGTGACAACATGCCCACCTCACACCTTGCCCAACCTCTAGTCATAGTTCATGGTACGTACAAGGCAGGTTACATTGGTATTGATACCTGAGTCTGAAGATCTTTCAAAGACATCTCATGGGGAGTTGAAGCATAGTAAAAAAATTTTTTTTTGCTGTTTTGAGGCCCGTAGTTGACTCTCACACTCTGCCTAAGGCCAGAGTGCTCTGTATCTATGAGTTTTAGTTGAAAGAGAAAAAGAGAGAGATGTAAGTCTACAACAAGAGTAAGCAAACTAGGGTCTGGATTCAGGCAGCTGTACCAGGCAGGGAAAGTTATTGACCTCATCTGCAAGACAGTCCCATATACAGGAATGCTGCTACTTCTTTACAAGAGGTATGGAAGAACAACATGAAAATGTTGTTACAAACCCTTCAAGCTCCCATCCTTCTGTGATAAAGGTGAATGGAGACTTCAAAATGCCCTGTGCCTTCAAGAAGAGATCTCATGACAGTTAAGACCCAACATGACTGTTAACTGACTCTTGGTTTGCCAAGGCAGAGAACCTTATTAAGATTCCGAGCTCAGTGTGAAATCACAGAGTTGTGATTCTGTTTGGTATAAACTGTATCCATGCCAACCCGTCCTGAGTTGGGTTTCCTGATTGGGCGGCATACAAGTGGGATAATTAAATTAAAATTAAACTGTACTGGCCAATCAGACTCTGATTTTTTAAATTTAATTAAAATACAAAACACCACACACACACAAAAAGCATCAGAGCTGCAAAAACATATACAAAATACCATATATACTCGACTATATATGTCGTCCCGAATATAAGTCTAGGTACCTAATTTGGACCTCTAAAACTAGGAAAATAGATTGACAGGAATATAAGTCGGGGTGGAAATTGCAGCAGCTGTTAGTGAGTTTTGATATTTAAAATACATGAAACTATGGTAAAATCAATTACCGTTAATTTAGACGTTTGTGTGGGTATGTTTTTGAGTGTTTACATTGAACCAAGTGTAGGTTAAGTCGCATTTTTAGACCTCATTTTGTGGGCTAAAAAACCTGACTTATACTCAAGTATATATGGTATTAACAAAATTACATATGGTACAATATAACTACTACGTTCCCCCTACCACCAGTGATATTTATAAACAGCAGGTTTTCACCAGTTCATCAGAACTGTTAGCAGAAATTCTGGCTGGCCCTGCCCATCCAAGTTTTGAAATAAAGTAGTCTTAATTTGGTTGCAACGCAGGGCTTTCCCCCTGGCCACGCCCATAATACCATGCCCACAGTGTGGTAGTAAACATTTTTTGAGCCCATCAATGCTTATAAACCTTCTCAATGGTTTGAAATTGTAGCATATAAACAAAACACTTATATTCAAGCAGAAAGGTCTTAAGGAATAAATGTTTCAGTCAGCCATAAGGAGAATAACAACCTTTATTCCAGCTTCAAAACTACCTCAGTAATGCCTGGGACAAAGGATCATAATGCGGTTTCACTCCTGTTCCAAGCACTGAAACAGCTAATTGGATTGGAATTGAATCTCAGCTCCATGTAAGGTAATAATAATTTCATGTTAGAAATTATTCTGGGTTGAAAGGATTTTTGCTGGTGAAACTCCGCTTAGGGATGCCCGAATGAGGCTCCTTTCATGTCCCCAAGAGCTGGGACGAAGATGGGTGCTCAATCCATCATGCAGTACCCAGGTCTCGAACTGCCAACTTTGCCTGCCATCCAGCTAATAAGGTGAGCTTCTTAACCACTGAGCCACTGCAACCCTCCTACATAAGGTAATTGGACCGCATCAAGCTGACCTCAGACAAAGAGAGGCTCTCTGGTTGTGCCATCATCCAGAGAGACGCATCTCTCTGGCACTAGAAGGAGGGCCTTCTCTGTGTCCGCTCCGGCCCTGTGGAACCTCCTCCGGATCGAGCTACGCCTGCAGACAGAGTTGCTGTCCTTTAGGAAAAGCGTGAAATCCTGGGTGGCATGTCTGGTCTGGGGAGTGGATGGTTCAAATTCCTCAGCCAGTTGGATGGTGTGACCGCCAGGATGTCCAAGTTATAATACCTAGCTTTTAATTAAGTTTGTAAGCTTTTTAAAGTTTTTATTTTTTAAGTGTTTTTAAAATTGTTGGAAATCGCCCTGGGTCCCTTCGGGGAGGAGCGCGATAAACCAATATAAATATAAATAAAACTAAAATAAAATAAAAAGATGGGCTTCATGTGGCTTCCATGGAGCCCTCTCAACCTACCTGGGTTGCCTCTGGGCTTCTCTGCACCTTTAAAGTTTAATGTACCAGGAGGAGGAAACAGAGAAGATGGAGAAGAAATGTGCCCTTGGCAGAGAGTAGAGGCATCAATCTGGCTTGAAACACTATATCAGGAGTTCTCTACCTTTTAAAGCCAGGGGCTGGGTCACGCTTCCTCAGACAGCTTCGGGGGCCGGATGGCCATTTTGCCCTTACTCCACCACATGGCACTTCTGGGTGTGGTTGAGGTGTTTTTTGGCCACATGAAATAGCACCGAGAGCCACATGTGGGCTGCAGGTTGCAAGTTGAGAATTCCTGCACTAGATCTTGTTTTCAATCCAAACTGGGTTTTTTTAAAGAACTGCAAACAAACGTCTAGTTTAGTGAAAAAGTCGGCGAGGTCTGCAGCTCTCAGGTGTGGCAGGGAAATGGAGTTGAAACAAACCCTCAAACTATGTAGAAAGAAGCCTAATTAATGGGGTATAAGTTAGGCCGTGTGGTTCTTCTTATCCATTGCTGCTTGCAACCACTAGGCCTGCCATATGCCAGTACATCTTATATTGGAACCAGGCGGCCTTTTTGGCAATACTATGCATCAATTATTGCAATTTTTTGTACCAATATATTTTAGTGTTGGCATCTTTTATGTAGTAATCACTAATTTGAGAAAGCCAATACGAGGTCATAATTAGGAAGCAATAATTACATGATGTCCTGTATGCAAGTGTAAGTTGTCTACAGACTCTGCCCAAGTGGTCAAAGCAATTCACAACAGAGTCAAGCAGAGAAATAACAAATACAGAATTTATTTGGGTGTGTACATAAAAGTTTCAATGGTAACATATAAAGCATCACTAGCAAAATAAAATAATCACAACACAGTAATGTAGCAGATGAATAGAGAATCAAGGGACAATACTTTCACAACTGGGTTAAACGACATAGTCTGGCTTAGTTAGCCACAGCTGCAGAGAAGGAAGTTGTGGGGTAAATAGATATCATTATAAAAATCCTATAGTAAGGCAAGGCCAGCTGAACTAGTCATGAAATGAGATATAGATCCTGCTGCCCTTCCATTCCAGGAAGATATAGAAAAGAATCCACAGTCCAAACTGATTAGCAGAAGATGATGTGCTCATGATGTTCAGAGATGTGTATTTGTATAAAGTGCAGGAAGTGGATTGCTGAAAATTCAGATGTCATAGAAGTTCTGGCAACCAAAGGGGGTGTTTGGGATTCATTTCTCCTCCAGGTTAAAAAGGATGGAATCCATACTAGGTTTCAATTGGGCAGCAAGGGATTGGAGATCACCAGACCTGATGTGGAGCAAAGGACCAGGACTTGCTCTGTCTAGGTATTTTCCACACAATGGTGGATCTTCAACCCTTCAGGCTTTTCACATTGACCATTCCAAACCTTGATCTGTGTCTTCACCTTTACATTCTTCTTCTACTGTGATCTTAGCCATTGGATATGTTGTCTTCTAGTACTCTTACTGTGCAATCCTATGGCCTTGCTCTGACCACCAGGGTGACATTAAGTAAACCTAGCCAGGATCAAACACCTTCCCAAGAACCTCTCTTACTTCCTACTTCCTCTGCCATCCTCACTGGAATTTGGACTCCCAATTGCATCTACAGGATCTTGTTTGGTAAAACCCATGGGAATGTTACTGTGTAGGAGAATTTACACCCTGAGCCCTCAGATCCCCAGCTCAGAATCCAAACTGGGCACCGTTTCTGAATGGTGCCTGGATTCTGAACTGCCTCCTTCCCCCGTGGCAGCCCCTCCCTCCCACACACACCCGCTAAGCTGCCTCTGGCTCAACCTGCAGCAATGGTGGGGACAGGAGGGCTTCCCCCTCTGCCTTCCTGCCCCTCCTCCTCTGGCACGTGGAAGGCTGCGATGGCTGCTACATTTCCCAAGTTCCCCTATGCTTTCAGCACTTTAAAAGGAATATTCTACCTGCTGGGGGAGCCTGGGAAATGTAGGAGATCAGATGTTGCTGAGCTGCTTTCTTAGAAAGAAAGAAAGAAAGAAAGAAAGAAAGAAAGAAAGAAAGAAAGAAAGAAAGAAAGAAAGAAAGAAAGAAAGAAAGAAAGAAAGAAAGAAAGAAAGTGAGAGAGAGAGAACGAACGAACGAATGAAAAAGAATGAATGAATAAAAGAAAGACTCTACCCAGGCATTCAAGTACAGTGAGATTCCCAGTCTTAGTTGGGGGCCAGAGCCTAGTTGAAGAGAGAACATTTCTTAACGCCAAGTCAAGAGATCCACCAAACGACTTCCTGTTTTCCTGTTACACTGTGCAGTGACTGAGACCAAACAATTATGAAGGAAGAAATGGATGAAACCATAATGACAACTAAGTGAGAAGTTTTCCAAGGAAGAAGGAGTGTCCCTGAATTAAGTATGTGGCCTGTATAATTTGTTAAGGAATTTGATAACCACTGAGACATTTTGGGCAAGAAACAAATGTCAGAAGGTTCTTTGACTTCTAAGCCATAAACACCTTTTGAGAAACTCCATTGAGCTTCCTGAGGGAATTGCAAGTTAGAGAAGTTCTAGACAACTCGGGATCCTAAAATAAATTTGAGAGGGATTCAGTGCAAAAAAGTATTTCATGTGGGATCAGGCATGTTATAACTGACTCTCATTGGTATGAATGAGGAAGAGTCAAAGGAATATACTAAAGAGAATGTAGGACTTGCGAAAGAGAAAGAAAGAATATCTGCAACATAGCTGGGAGGAAAAAAGAGTAATGATAGGAAAATTACCCAACAAAATATTTTCATTTGCTACAATTTAACTAAAAAGAGTTGTAAAAGCAATAGAAGAAACTGCAGTAGTTTTCAGGCGGTCTTACTGTTCCTTTGTTTTAGTACACACTACAAAGATGAGATGTTATAGTGGAGTCTAAAATAGTTCATACTTGATTCCTTGATTGACCAGACCATCAAGGAATAAGTTCTTGCTGGTCGCAGCTCATTTTCCATTCATTTTGCTGCCCTGATCTTTCTTCGATTTCATACCAAACTTAAAACCTGTGCTAATATCAGTCAATCATTCTTGAAGGTGCCACCAGACATTTTCTCCAGGGGTTGGGATGAAGCACACTGTGAGAAACCTACATGGCATTCTCTGATATATGGTAGATAGTCAATTAATATGATAGGGACATGAATAATTTTCCTTCCTTCCTTCCCCTTGTGTGTATGATTAAACCATAAGTAACCCTATTGGATTTGAAGTAGACTGATGAGGATATCAGTAGCAGAAGTCAAGATGAATGAGCAGGAGATAAAATTCCCCCGGACTCCCAAGAGTTGTTTTACCACTCTCCCACTGGATGTATTTTGACTAAGATGCCCTCTAGTCACAAAAGAACCAGTAAAACCACAGAAAAATGGTTGAAAGAAAAGCAAAGTGTGATGAAAGAGTAAGAAAGCAATCTGAAGAATGAAATTTGTGGTCCAGCATATTCAACTCTTCCAGTAGGATAAAAGAGCATGTGAAATTGTGGCTTTCTTTAAACTCATGGGATGAGTAGCATTAGGCATCAACTTAAGACTCAACACAAAGTCATACCTCCCCATCCTGTTTCAGGGTCAGGGCCACATGGGGATTGAGACCTTGCAAACCTATTCTGGAACAACTAAGAAGAAATGTTGGTTTTTCTAGACATAGAACCTGGAAAAGTTGTTTCTGGGAAAGCAGAACAACTCAGATCACAGAAGCAGTTCAACCCCAGATCCACCAAGAATAAGAGATGATCCAGAATGCTTGACACTTGCAACTCC
This sequence comes from Furcifer pardalis, assembly GCA_030440675.1. NCBI lineage: Eukaryota > Metazoa > Chordata > Lepidosauria > Squamata > Chamaeleonidae > Furcifer > Furcifer pardalis. The sequence continues at coordinate 31,854,561 of CP126897.1, forward strand.
ACTGATGTCCCCAAAGTTGAGAGCAGACATGGAGAAACTTAACTAATGGGAAAACTGCAGAAGAGGACAAGAAAGGAATGATATGATACCCATAATCCTTCTGCACTGTTCCAAGGAGATTCAACAGACTGGAAATCATCTTTAAACAGGACGTTTCAATAGCGCACACACTTTACTCTCACTGGATGGTTAACCCAAAAGACCGTTATGTTCGCACAATGTTTCTCACTTCTTGGATGCCAACCACAATCAATTCATGGAGGCAAGTAAGGGGACCTCTTTGTCAAAGAGGACATCTCCGTGGATCTTCCAGTGCAGAAAATGCAGAGATTCATGCCATCAAAAAATTGTGGCTCAAGAAGAGGTGAGGAAAGCCCCTTGTTTGGAAGTAGAACTAGAGAAACTGCTCAGGGGCTCAGGAAGAATTGTGACTATTCAAGAATAGGAAAAGTGATCTCTTTTGCTCAGTTGAGTGATCCAGTGACCCACAAAGGACCCATCTTAATTATCTGGAGTAAGAAGCACAACACAGGAAGAGGTTGACTGGTCTCCTCTTGGCTCAATCAATGTAAGAAACTCTTTCCATCAACATTCCTCTTCCACACCTGGAAAATTTCCCATCTCCTATTGGAAGCTAGTTCCAGTATTGGAACCTAGTTCCAATAATAAAAACATTGATTCTTCTTGAGTTAGGCCTATTTTCCACCCACCTCAATTCTCTAACCAGATTATAAGGGACTCCAGAACCAATCTAGGGGGCAAGAGATACAGTACACCCATTCCCTCCCTCCCTCCTCCCATCCCTATATGGAGCTTAGACTGCAGCAACAGTGATGTCAAGAAGGAAGGGAGTATTCCTCCCCCAACTTCTCTTCTCCCTTCTATCCACCCAGTCTTATCTTCCTCTCTTCTCCTTTTCTAGAGACCCTGGGAAATACCTCTTTAACTAATCATCCTTTGGATATGGCACCATAATTATTCCCTAAACTGGACTATCATCCAAAACAGAAAAGAACTGAGGGGAAAGGATTGCTCCTCTCTCCTTGTTCCTTGGCTATGACTTTGTACACAAAAAGAGAGAAAGATTTCTCTCTCTCTCTTTGGCCATTCTCTCTTCCCCTCTTGTCTCTTGCTTCTACTCCTCATCCTCACCCTTCCTCCTTGGCCATAGCAGCATTTCAGGTGTCAGGGAAATTAAAGACCAGCTGCTCCTCCTGATCCCAATTTGGGAACAGGGATGTGGCCATCTGAGCCAGAGGACAGCTAGGAGAGCAAAAGGTAGCTCCTCCCTCCCACTCACATCCACTTACCTGATTTTGGCTGAGCTGAGAAAATGGAGGTGCCTCTTTTTGCCAGGCTTTCTTATGGCTCAACTCAGAACCACAATGATGGTGCATCGTAAGGCTCCCCTCAAAAACAAGGGAAGCTTTACGACCCCCCTGGAGTTCTTGCCTGGCTGGGATGTCAATCTGAGCCAGGAAAGAACTCAACTCCCTGGTCCCCTTCCATGAGTCTCCAACGCTCCTTCTTCCTCCTCCACCTGAGACCACTCAACCCTACTACCTTTCCTACCTGATTCCAAGCCACCTCCCTTCAGCCCACCTGCCCTCTAACTAATATTCCTCTGGTTGGATGTTTGGAGGCTCAAAGAAGAGTTGGGGGAGTAATTTCACAGTTTTGGTGTTGTTGCTTTTTAGCCCCAACTGGGGACCAACACAGTTGTCCAATTGAATTCAGCTTTCTTGGAAGAGGCCAAGCCAAAGGCTTTTCTGCCCCTCTGATAGTAAGGTGGGGGAGGGGGAATCACACATCACTAGATGGCAGGAAAGGAAGGAAGGAATGTGGCTTCCCTCCCTCCCTCTCTCTCTCCCCTTCCTTCTTCTCCTTCCCAGCTCCCTTCTTCTCTCCTCTCTTTCTTTTCCTCCCCTGCCCTTCTGACACTTGCAAGGCTACTCTAAGAGCATTGGAAGAGCCAGAAGGAAAGAGGGGAGGAAAAGAAAGAGGGAGAGAAGGAAGAGAGTGAACACAAATGGAGGGAGGAGAAAGAAGGGGAGAGAACCCTCCTTCCTTCTCTGCCATCGTCTCTGTCCAGCACTCTCCCTGAAGCCCCATATTTGATGGAGCCCAGCAGCTGCAGCCCTCAGGTAAGGGTGCCTGGGGGTTCACGGGTCGGGGGATGAGATGGGGCTTACCAGGGGAATGTGGGATTCTGGGGAGGGCTCAGGTAGATTTGCCAATTTGAGTCATTGCATCAGTGGGAATGTCCCACCTCATTCCCCAATTTGGGTCAATGGTTCAGTAGTCAAGTGATTGGGAAGACTTCAGCCTGAGATCCTGGCATCACTGCACATCAATTTGAAAGGGAGGGAAGGAGAAAAGGGTGGGAGTGAGGTGGATTGACCCTCACTTGATATTACTCAGGTGTCAGTGCTCAGTGGAGAGGGAGACATAGGATTGCAAACATGGCACAAAGCATTTTCCATGACTAGAATGACTGAAGTTCTCTAATCTTTCCAGCTGGGCTGGGCTGATGCTGGCCAGTGATTGAAACATCATGTAGGTTCGACCATGTTCTTCAAGGAGACCTGTTTGGAGAAAGAATGTAACTGGTGAAAAAGAAGGTGCTTTCTCCACTAAAAATGAGTAAATTTTGCCTCACAAATTAGTACAATCATAAAAATTTGAAAAGTTCAGAATGTTTATAATGGGATTGTAAACCATATGTTGGCAGCAAGTAGAGGTCATCATGACCTGCCAGGCAGTTTGGGAGGGAGAGAAGGAGGAGCCATGGAGATTAAGTCATGACCCAAGATGGAACCAACTCTCAACAGAGATTGTCACACCATGTGATTTAGTAAACCAATCTGAATATATTCTAATTTGTTTATTTTTTGAGAAGTTGATCATTTGGTGTTATTGACCACTGTTTTGCTTTTAATCAATTTTTAATAAACAGAATGTGTATTCCCAACGAGGCAGAAAGAATATACTGTACTCTTCAAAATGGTAGAAGTAAATATTAACGTCTAAAGTACATATCTTACCTAGGTACTTAGCCTGGTCTTTTACACATGATCAGTCACTGTTAATGGACATTGTTGATGTTTATTGTGACAGGTGGCATGGCAGGAGCTCATTGGTCGGTATTCAACATTAGGAGGAGAGCTGTGTAAAAAAATTTAAAAAACAATACTACTCAGTGAGACAATTGTCTGTGTTACGTAGGAAACAAATCATAATTCATATTAAAAAGACCTGCGAGGGCAAATCAAAATGTTTAATTTAGACTACTTATCCATCCTGAAACAAAGAAATACAGTAATACCTCATATAACATTAGTATCGAATAACACTAAAATCGCATAACATTAAGGAATCTGGGGGGAAGAATTGCATCAGATAACATTAAAATCCTATGGGATGCTTCAGATAACAACCGCTAAAGCCTGTGTGGTTACAATGTATCTCTATGGATCCCATAGAGGATCAGATAACACTAAAAATCATATAACACCGAGACTTGTGGAACCAGGTTTTAGTGTTATATGAGGTTTTACTGTATGCTGCCCAGTAAGATATTGGTGGCATGATTCTGTTCAGGATAGAGTTGCCAGAGATAAAGATGATTCTTTTGTACATGTGGCTTGCTACTTCCCCCCCCTCCTTGTTAAGAAGGCATCAACTCCTTCTGCTCTTGTTCCCCTTTCTTTCTTTCTAAGCAACTTCTTCTCCACCACTTTTCTCATGAAGCTCAGCAGTGTTTATTCTCTGAAGACTTTCAGATCTTCAAGGCTACCCAGTATGCAAAAACAAAGGCATATTTTATTTTATTTTAACATGTACAGCCCTCCCTATATCACTGGATCTTGGGGATGGGTTACAAAGCAACAAAAAACAATTTTAGAATTTATATTTAATACAGTATAAAATCAAACATTAAAATATTAACACTGGGGCACAAAAATTTATATAGGCCACAATTCTCAACCCCAAAAGCTCTAATCGGTAAGGAAATCTTGACTTGGTGACAACATGCCCACCTCACACCTTGCCCAACCTCTAGTCATAGTTCATGGTACGTACAAGGCAGGTTACATTGGTATTGATACCTGAGTCTGAAGATCTTTCAAAGACATCTCATGGGGAGTTGAAGCATAGTAAAAAAAATCTTTTTGCTGTTTTGAGGCCCGTAGTTGACTCCCTCACTCTGCCTAAGGCCAGGGTGCTCTGTATCTATGAGTTTTAGTTGAAAGAGAAAAAGAGAGAGATGTAAGTCTACAACAAGAGTAAGCAAACTAGGGTCTGGATTCAGGCAGCTGTACTAGGCAGGGAAAGCTATTGACCTCATCTGCAAGACAGTCCCATATACAGGAATGCTGCTACTTCTTTACAAGAGGTATGGAAGAACAACATGAAAATCTTGTTACAAACCCTTCAAGCTCCCATCCTTCTGTGATAAAGGTGAAAGGAGACTTCAAAATGCCCTGTGCCTTCAAGAAGAGATCTCATGACAGTTAAGACCCAACATGACTGTTAACTGACTCTTGGTTTGCCAAGGCAGAGAACCTTATTAAGATTCCGAGCTCAGTGTGAAATCACAGAGTTGTGATTCTGTTTGGCATAAACTGTATCCATGCCAACCCGCCCTGAGTCGGGTTTCCTGATTGGGCGGCATACAAGTGGGATAATTCAATTAAAATTAAACTGTACTGGCCAATCAGACTCTGATTTTTTAAATTTAATTAAAATACAAAACACCCCACACACACAAAAAAGCATCAGAGCTGCAAAAACATATACAAAATACCATATATACTCGACTATATATGTCGTCCCGAATATAAGTCTAGGTACCTAATTTGGACCTCTAAAACTAGGAAAATAGATTGACACGAATATAAGTCGGGGTGGAAATTGCAGCAGCGGTTAGTGAGTTTTGATATTTAAAATACATGAAACTATGGTAAAATCAATTAATTTAGACGTTTGTGTGGGTATGTTTTTGAGTGTTTACATTGAGCCAAGTGTAGGTTGAGTCGCATTTTTAGACCTCATTTTGTGGGTTAAAAAACCTGACTTATACTCAAGTATATATGGTATTAACAAAATTACATATGGTACAATATAACTACTACGTTCCCCCTACCACCAGTGATATTTATAAACAGCAGGTTTGCACCAGTTCATCAGAACTGGTAGCAGAAATTCTGGCTGGCCCTGCCCATCCAAATTTTGAAATAAAGTAGTCTTAATTTGGTTGCAACGCAGGGCTTTCCCCCTGGCCACGCCCATAATACTATGCCCACAGTGTGGTAGTAAACATTTTTTGAGCCCATCAATGCTTATAAACCTTCTCAATGGTTTGAAATTGTATCATATAAACAAAACACTTATATTCAAGCAGAAAGGTCTTAAGGAATAAATGTTTCAGTCAGCCATAAGGAGAATAACAACCTTTATTCCAGCTCCAAAACTACCTCAGTAATGCCTGGGACAAAGGATCATAATGCGGTTTCACTCCTGTTCCAAGCACTGAAACAGCTAATTGGATTGGAATTGAATCTCAGCTGCATGTAAGGTAATAATAATTTCATGTCAGAAATTATTCTGGGTTGAAAGGATTTTTGCTGGTGAAACTCCGCTTAGGGATGCCCGAATGAGGCTCCTTTCATGTCCCCAAGAGCTGGGATGAAGATGGGTGCTCAATCCATCATGCAGTACCCGGGTCTTGAACTGCCGACTTTGCCTGCCTTCCAGCTAATAAGGCGAGCTTCTTATCCACTGAGCCACTGCAACCCTCCTACGTAAGGTAATTGGACAGCAGCTGGCTGACCTCAGACGAAGAGAGGCTCTCTGGTTGTGCCATCAGCCAGAGAGGCGCATCTCTTTGGCACTAGAAGGAGGGCCTTCTCGGTGTCCGCTCCGGCCCTGTGGAACCTCCTCCCAATAGAGCTACACCTGCAGACGGAGTTGCTGTTCTTTAGGAAATGAGTGAAAACCTGGCTGGCATGTCTGGTCTGGGGAGTGGATGGTTCAATTTCCCCAGCCAGTTGGATGGTTTGACCCCCCCCCCCCCAGTATGTCCAAGTTATAATACCTAGCTTTTAATTAAGTTTTTAAGCTTTTTAAAGTTTTAAATTTTTTAAGTGTTTTTAAAATTGTTGGAAATCGCCCTGGGTCCCTTCATGGAGGAGGGCGATAAACAAATATAAATATAAATAAAACTAAAATAAAATAAAAAGATGGGCTTCATGTGGCTTCCTTGGAGCCCTCTCAACCTACCTGGGTTGCCTCTGGTCTTCTCCGCACCTTTAAAGTTTAATGTACCAGGAGGAGGAAACAGAGAAGATGGAGAAGAAATGTGCCCTTGGCAGACAGTAGAGGCATCAATCTGGCTTGAAACACTATATCAGGAGTTCTCTACCTTTTAAAGCCAGGGGCTGGGTCATGCTTCCTCAGACAGCTTCGGGGGCCGGATGGCCATTTTCCCTTTCATCCACCACATGGCACTTCTGGGTGTGGTGGAGATTTTTTTTGGCCACATGAAATAGCACCGAGGACCACATGCGGCCTGCAGGTTGCAAGTTGAGAATTCCTGCACTAGATCTTGTTTTCAATCCAAACTGGGTTGTTTCTTTTAAAGAACTGCAAACAAACATCTAGTTTACTGAAAAAGTTGGTGAGGCCTACAGCTCTCAGGTGTGGCAGGGAAATGGAGTTGAAACAAACCCTCAAACTAGATAGAAAGAAGCCTAATTAATGGGGTATAAGTTAGGCCATGTGGTTCTTCTTATCCATTGCTGCTTGCAACCATTAGGCCTGCCATATGCCAGTACATCTTATATTATGTAGTAATCACTAATTTGAGAAAGCCATTACGAGGTCATAATTAGGAAGCAATAATTACATGATGTCCTGTATGCAAGTGTAAGTTGTCTACAGACTCTGCCCAAGTGGTCAAAGCAATTCACAACAAAGTCAAGCAGAGAAATAACAAATACAGAATTTATTTTGGTGTGTACATAAAAGTTTCAATGGTAACATATAAAGCATCTCTAGCAAAATAAAATAATCACAACACAGTAATGTAACAGATAAATAGAGAATAAAGGGACAATACTTTCACAACTGGTTTAAAAGACATTGTCTGGCTTTGTTGGTTAGCCATAGCTGCAGAGTAGGAAGTTGTGGGGGGAAATATATATCATTATAAAAATGCTATAGTAACGCAAGACCAGCCGAATAAGTCATGAAGTGAGATATAGATCTTGCTGCCCTTCCATTCCAGGAAGATATAGAAAAGAATCCACAGTCCAAACTGATTAGCAGAAGATGATGTGCTCAGAGATGTGTATTTGTATAAAGTGCAGGAAGTATATTGCTGAAAATTCAGATGTCATAGAAATTCTGGCAACCAAAGGGGGTGTTTGGGTTTCATTTCTCCTCCAGGTTAAAAAGGATGGAATCCATACTAGGTCTCATTTGGGCAGCAAGGGATTGGAGATCACCAGACCTGATGTGGAGCAAAGGACTAGGACTTGCTCTAGGTATTTTCCACACAATGTTCTAGGTATTTTCCACACCATGGTGGATAGTCAACCCTTCAGTCATTCCAAACCTTGATCTGTGTCTTCACCTTTACATTCTTCTTCTATTGTGATCTTAGCCATTGGATATGTTGTCTTCTAGTACTCTTACTGTGCAATCCTATGGCCTTGTTCTGACCACCAGGGTGGCATTAAGTAAACCTAGCCAGGATCAAACACCTTCCCAGGAGCCTCTCTCACTTCCTACTTCCTCTGCCATCCTCACTGGAATTTGGACTCCCAATTGCATGTACAGGATCTCGTTTGGTAAAACCCATGGGAAAGTTACTGTGTAGGAGAATTTACACCCTGAGCCCTCAGATCCCCAGTTCAGAATCCAAACGGGGCACCCTTTCTGACTGGTGCCTGGATTCTGAACTACCCCATTCCCCCGTGGCAGCCCCTCCCTCCCACACACACCCGCTAAGCAGCCTCTGGCTCAACCTGCAGCAATGGTGGGGACAGGAAGGCTTCCCCCTCTGCCTTCCTGCCCCTCGTCCTCTGGCACGTGGAAGGCTGCGATGGCTGCTATATTTCCCAAGTTCCCCTATGCTTTCAGCACTTTAAAAGGAATATTCTACCTGTTGGGGGAGCCTGGGAAATGTAGGAGATCAGATGTTGCTGAGCTGCTTTCTAAGAAAGAAAGAAAGAAAAGAAAGAAAAGAAAGAAAAGAAAGAAAAGAAAGAAAAGAAAGAAAAGAAAGAAAAGAAAGAAAAGAAAGAAAGAACCAACGAACGAATGAACGAAAAAGAATGAATGAATAAAAGAAAGACTCTACCCAGGCATTCAAGTACAGTGAGATTCCCTGTCTTATTTGGGGGCCAGAGCCTAGTGGAAGAGAGAAAATTTCTTAGCACCAAGTCAAGAGGTCCACCAAACGACTTCTACCTGCTGGGGGAGCCTGGGAAATGTAGGAGATCAGATGTTGCTGAGCTGCTTTCTTAGATAGATAGATAGATAGATAGATAGATAGATAGATAGATAGATAGATAGATAGATAGATAGATAGATAGATAGATAGATAGATACCGGTAAGCATGAAGAAAAATAAACTATAAATGATTGTCCTGGAGGGCAGAAGGCTGAGCAAGAATTTAACAAATTCTTCGCTGACAGTTGCATTGAACATGCATTAACAGCAGGCTACCTTAACAGAAAAAACACATTTAAGGACACTGCCATTGCCAAATATGAACGATTTGGTGCACTAATTGCGAAGGAACTGGAGTCAGTAAATGACCTGGAACCTCAGAGTGTGGATTTTGATGATGTTCCAGAGGATGATGACATTATTGTTATTGATTAAGTGTACAGTAAATTGTTTCATATAAAAAAAAGTTTTCCAGAGTTCTTTGTTTTGTATTGTATTTCGTTAATAAATGTTGTGTTTTTCACCAAAAAATGTGTTTTGTTTTGTTTTTTTATGGAAATATAAGCCACCCCCCGAAAATAAGCCCGTGGGCCATTTCTGGCCGTTTTTGGGGGTGAAAAAAAATATAAGCCATGGCTTATAATAGGGGAAACACGGTAGATAGATAGATAGATAGATAGAAAGAAAAAGAATGAAAGAATGAATTAATTAATTAAAGAAAGACTCTACCCAGGCATTCAAGTACAGTGAGATTCCCAGTCTTATTGGGGGGCCATAGCCTAGTGAAAGAGAGAAAATTTCTTAGCACCAAGTCAAGAGGTCCACCAAACGACTTCGTGTTTTCCTGTTACACTGTGCATTGACTGAGACCAAACAATTATGAAGGAAGAAATGGATGAAACCATGATGACAACTAAGTGAGAAGTTTTCCAAGGAAAAAATAGTGTCCCTGAATTAAGTATGTGGCCTGTATAATTTGTTAAGGAATTTGATAACCACTGAGACATTTTGGGCAAGAAACAAATGTCAGAAGGTTCTTTGACTTCTAAGCCATAAACACCTTTTGAGAAAGTCCATTGAGCTTCCTGAGGGAATTGCAAGTTAGAGAAGTTGTAGACAACTCGGGATCCCAAAACAAATTTGAGAGGGATTCAGTGCAAAAAATTATTTCACGTGGGATCAGGCATGTTATAACTGACTCTCATTGGTATGAATGAGGAGGAGTCAAAGGAATAAACTAAAGAGAATGAAAGTAAAGAATGACCCCTCTCTACTCCATAAATGAACCCTGATTGTGCCCTTTTTGGGAAGATACTCATTGAGAAGATACTCATTGGAGGTGAGAGTAGAGATCTCAAAGGGTCTAAGAACAGGAATTAGATGAAGGAATTTCCAGTGAAACCATTCAATAGCAACAAAGTCCATAGCCAAAATGGTCTACAAGCAGAATGTAGGGCTCATGAAAGAGAAAGAAAGAATACCTGCAACATAGCTGGGAGGAAAAAAGAGTAATAATAGGAAAATAACCCAACAAAATATTTTTATTTGCTACAATTTAACTAAAAAGAGGTGTAAAAGCAATAGAAGAAACTGCAGTAGTTTTCATGCGGTCTTACTGTTCCTTTGTTTTAGTATACACTACAAAGATGAGATGTTATAGTGGAGTCTAAAATAGTTCATTCTTGATTCCTTGATTGACCAGACCATCAAGGAATAAGTTCTTGCTGGTCGCAGCTCATTTTCCGTTCATTTTGCTGCCCTGGTCTTTCTTCTACTTCATACCAAACTGAAAACCTGTGCTAATATCAGTCAATCATTCTTGAAGGTGCCACCAAACATTTTCTCCAGGGGTTGGGATGAAGCACACTGTGAGAAACCTACATGGCATTCTCTGATATATGGTAGATAGTCAATTAATATGATAGGGACATAAATAATTTACCTTCCTTCCTTCCCCTTGTGTGTATGATTAAACCGTAAGTAACCCTATTGGATTTGAAGTAGACTGATGAGGACATCAGTAGCAGAAGTCAAGATGAATGAGCAGGAGATAAAATTCCCCCTGGACTCCCAAGAGTTGTTTTACCACTCTCCCACTGGATGTATTTTGACTAAGATGCCCTCTAGTCACAAAAGAACCAGCAAAACCACAGCAAGAATGGTTGAAAGACAAGCAGAGTGTGATGAAAGAGTAAGAAAGCAATCTGAAGAATGAAATTTGTGGCCCAGCATATTCAACTCTTCCAGTAGGATAAAAGAGCATGTGAAATTGTGGCTTTCTTTAAACTGATGGGATGAGTAGCATTAGGCATCAACTTAAGACTCAACACAAAGTCATACCTCCCCATCCTGTTTCAGGGTCAGGGCCACATGGGGATTGAGACCTTGCAAACTTATTCTGGAACAACTAAGAAGAAATGTTGGTTTTTCTAGACATAGAACCTGGAAAAGTTGTTTCTGGGAAAGCAGAACAACTCAGATCACAGAAGCAGTTCAACCCCAGATCCACCAAGAATAAGAGATGATCCAGAATGCTTGACACTTGCAACTCCACTGATGTCCCCAAAGTTGAGAGCAGACATGGAGAAACTTAACTAATGGGAAAACTGCAGAAGAGGACAAGAAAGGAATGATATGATACCCATAATCCTTCTGCACTGTTCCAAGGAGATTCAACAGACTGGAAATCATCTTTAAACAGGACGTTTCAATAGCGCACACACTTTACTCTCACTGGATGGTTATCCCAAAAGACCGTTATGTTTGCACAATGTTTCTCACTTCTTGGATGCCAACCACAATCAATTCATGGAGGCAAGTAAGGGGACCTCTTTGTCAAAGAGGACATCTCCGTGGATCTTCCAGTGCAGAAAATGCAGAGATTCATGCCATCAAAAAATTGTGGCTCAAGAAGATGTGAGGAAAGCCCCTTGTTTGGAAGTAGAACTAGAGAAACTGCTCAGGGGCTCAGGAAGAATTGAGACCATACAAGAATAGGGAGAGTGATCTCTTTTGCTCAGTTGAGTGATCCAGTGACCCACAAAGGACCCATCTTAATTATCTGGAGTCAGAAGCACAACACAGGAAGAGGTTGACTGGTCTCCTCTCGGCTCAATCAATGTAAGAAACTCTTTCCATCAACATTCCTCTTCCACACCTGGAAAATTTCCCATCTCCTATTAGAAGCTAGTTCCAGTATTGGAACCTAGTTCCAATAATAAAAACATTGATTCTTCTTGAGTTAGGTCTATTTTCCACCCACCTCAATTCTCTAACCAGATTATAAGGGACTCCAGATCCAATCTAGGGGGCAAGAGATACACCCATTCCATCCCTACCTCCCTCCTCCCATCCCTAAATGAGGCTTAGACTGCAGCAACAGTGATGTCAAGGAGGAAGGGAGGATTCGTCCCCCAACTTCTCTTCTCCCTTCTATCCACCCAGTCTTATCTTCCTCTCTTCTCCTTTTCTAGAGACCCTGGGAAATCACCTCTTTAACTAATCATGCTTTGGATGTGGCACCATAATTATTCCCTAGACTGGACTATCATCCAAAACAGAAAAGAACTCAGGGGAAAGGATTGCTCCTCTCTCCTTGTTCCTTGGCTATGACTTTGTACACAAAAGGAGAGAAAGATCTCTCTCTCTCTCTCTCTGGCCATTCTCTCTTCCCCTCTTGTCTCTTGCTTCTACTCCTCATCCTCACCCTTCCTCCTTGGCCATAGCAGCATTTCAGGTGTCAGGGAAATTAAAGACCTACTGCTCCTCCGGATCCCAATTTGGGAACAGGGATGTGGCCATCTGAGCCAGAGGACAGCTAGGAGAGCAAAAGGTAGCTCCTCCCTCCCACTCACATCCACTTACCTGATTTTGGCTGAGCTGAGAAAATGGAGGTGCCTCTTTTTGCCAGGCTTTCTTATGGCTCAACTCAGAACCACAACGTTGGTGCATCGTAAGGCTCCCCTCAAAAACAAGGGAAGCTTTACGACCCCCCTGGAGTTCTTGCCTGGCTGGGATGTCAATCTGAGCCAGGAAAGAACTCAACTCCCTGGTCCCCTTCCATGAGTCTCCAACACTCCTTCTTCCTCCTCCACCTGAGACCACTCAACCCTACTACCTTTCCTACCTGATTCCAAGCCACCTCCCTTCAGCCCACCTGCCCTCTAACTAATATTCCTCTGGTTGGATGTTTGGAGGCTCAAAGAAGAGTTGGGGGAGTAATTTCACAGTTTGGGTGTTGTTGCTTTTTAGCCCCAACTGGGGACCAACACAGTTGTCCAATTGAATTCAGCTTTCTTGGAAGAGGCCAAGCCAAAGGCTTTTCTGCCCCTCTGATAGTAAGGTGGGGGAGGGGGAATCACACATCACTAGATGGCAGGAAAGGAAGGAAGGAATGTGGCTCCCCTCCCTCCCTCTCTCTCTCTCCCCTTCCTTCTTCTCCTTCCCAGCTCCCTTCTTCTCTCCTCTCTTCCTTTTCCTCCCCTGCCCTTCTGACACTTGCAAGGCTACTCTAAGAGCATTGGAAGAGCCAGAAGGGAGGAGGGGAGGAAAAGAAAGAGGGAGAGAAGGAAGAGAGTGAATATAAGTGGAGAGAGGAGAAAGAAGGGGAGAGAACCCTCCTTCCTTCTCTGCCATTGTCTCTGTCCAGCACTCTCCCTGAAGCCCCTTATTTGATGGAGCCCAGCAGCTGCAGCCCTCAGGTAAGGGTGCCTGGGGGTTCACGGGTCGGGGGATGAGATGGGGCTTACCAGGGGGAATGTGGGGTCCTGGGGAGGGCTCCATTAGATATGCCAATTTGAGTCATTGCATCAGTGGGAATGTCCCACCTCATTCCCCAATTTGGGTCGATGGTTCAGTAGTCAAGTGATTGGGAAGACTTCAGCCTGAGATCCTGGCATCACTGCACATCAATTTGAAAGGGAGGGAAGGAGAAAAGGGTGGGAGTGAGGTGGATTGACCCTCACTTAATATTACTCAGGTGTCAGTGCTCAGTGGAGAGGGAGACCATAGGATTGCAATCATGGCACAAAGTATTTTCCATGACTAAAATGACTGAAGTTCTCTAATCTTTCCAGCTGGGCTGGGCTGATGCTGGCCAGTGATTGAAACATCATGTAGGTTCGACCATGTTCTTCAAGGAGACCTGTTTGGAGAAAGAATGTAACTGGTCAAAAAGAAGGTTCTTTCTCCACTAAAAATGAGTAAATTTTGCCTCACAAATTAGTACAATCATGAAAATTTGAAAAGTTCAGAATGTTTATAATGGGATTGTAAACCATATGTTGGCAGCAAGTAGAGGTCATCATGACCTGCCAGGCAGTTTGGGAGGGAGAGAAGGAGGAGCCAGAGATTGTCACACCATGTGATTTAGTAAACCAATCTGAATATATTCTAATTTGTTTATTTTTTGAGAAGTTGATCATTTGGTGTTATTGACCACTGTTTTGCTTTTAATCAATTTTTAATAAACAGAATGTGCATTCCCAACGAGGCAGAAAGAATATACTGTACTCTTCAAAATGGTAGAAGTAAATATTAACGTCTAAAGTACATATCTTACCTAGGTACTTAGCCTGGTCTTTTACACATGATCAGTCCCTGTTAATGGACATTGTTGATGTTTATTGTGACAGGTGGCATGGCAGGAGCTCATTGGTCGGTATTCAACATTAGGAGGAGAGCTGTGTAAAATTTTTAAAAAAACAATACTACTCAGTGAGACAATTGTCTGTGTTACATAGGAAACAAATCATAATTCATATTAAAAAGACCTGCGAAGGCAAATCAAAATGTTTAATTTAGAAATTGTGTGCAAACTACATTTGCACACTGACTACTTATCCATCCTGAAACAAAGAAATATGCTGCCCAGTAAGATATTGGTGGCATGTTTCTGTTCAGGATAGAGTTGTCAGAGATAAAGATGATTTTTTTGTGCATGTGGCTTGCTACTTTCCCCCCCTCCTTGTTAAGAAGGCATCAACTCCTTCTGCTCTTGTTCCCCTCTTTCTTTCTGAACAACTCCTTCTCCACCACTTTTCTCATGATGCTCAGCAGTGTTTATTCTCTGAAGACTTTCAGATCTTCAAGGCTACCCAGTATGCAAAAACAAAGGCATATTTTATTTGATTTTCACATGTACAGCCCTCCCTATATCACTGGATCTTGGGGATGGGTTACAAAGCAACAAAAAACAATTTTAGAATTTATATTTAATACAGTATAAAATCAAACATTAAAATATTAACACTGGGGCACAAAAATTTATATAGGCCACAATTCTCAACCCCAAAAGCTCTAATCGGTAAGGAAATCTTGACTTGGTGACAACATGCCCACCTCACACCTTGCCCAACCTCTAGTCATAGTTCAAGGTACGTACAAGGCAGGTTACATTGGTATTGATACCTGAGTCTGAAGATCTTTCAAAGACATCTCATGGGGAGTTGAAGCATAGTAAAAAAAAATTTTTTTTGCTGTTTTGAGGCCCGTAGTTGACTCCCACACTCTGCCTAAGGCCAGGGTGCTCTGTATCTATGAGTTTTGGTTGAAAGGGAAAAAGAGAGAGATGTAAGTCTACAACAAGAGTAAGCAAACTAGGGTCTGGATTCAGGCAGCTGTACTAGGCAGGGAAAGCTATTGACCTCATCTGCAAGACAGTCCCATATACAGGAATGCTGCTACTTCTTTACAAGAGGTATGGAAGAACAACATGAAAATGTTGTTACAAACCCTTCAAGCTCCCATCCTTCTGTGATAAAGGTGAATGGAGACTTCAAAATGCCCTGTGCCTTCAAGAAGAGATCTCATGACAGTTAAGACCCAACATGACTGTTAACTGACTCTTGGTTTGCCAAGGCAGAGAACCTTATTAAGATTCCGAGCTCAGTGTGAAATCACAGAGTTGTGATTCTGTTTGGCATAAACTATATCCATGCCAACCCGCCCTGAGTCGGGTTTCCTGATTGGGAGGCATACAAGTGGGATAATTAAATTAAAATTAAACTGTACTGGCCAATCAGACTCTGATTTTTTAAATTTAATTAAAATACAAAACAACACACACCAAAAAAAAGCATCAGAGCTGCAAAAACGTATGCAAAATACCATGTATACTCGACTATATATGTTGTTCCGAATATAAGTCTAGGTACCTAATTTGGACCTCTAAAACTAGGAAAATAGATTGACACGAATATAAGTCGGGGTGGAAATTGCAGCAGGTGTTAGTGAGTTTTGATATTTAAAATACATGAAACTATGGTAAAATCAATTAATTTAGACGTTTGTGTGGGTATGTTTTTGAGTGTTTACATTGAGCCAAGTGTAGGTTGAGTCGCATTTTTAGACCTCATTTTGTGGGCTAAAAAACCTGACTTATACTCAAGTATATATGGTATTAACAAAATTACATATGGTACAATATAACTACTACGTTCCCCCTACCACCAGTGATATTTATAAACAGCAGGTTTGCACCAGTTCATCAGAACTGGTAGCAGAAATTCTGGCTGGCCCTGCCCATCCAAGTTTTGAAATAAAGTAGTCTTAATTTGGTTGCAACGCAGGGCTTTCCCCCTGGCCACGCCCATAATACCATGCCCACAGTGTGGTAGTAAACATTTTTTGAGCCCATCAATGCTTATAAACCTTCTCAATGGTTTGAAATTGTATCATATAAACCAGTGGTAGGATGTCAAAAATTTTACTACCCCACCGTGATCACAGTGTGGGCGGAGCTGATGTCATGATGTCATGATGTGGGTGTGGCCAATGAATTTTTTTAAAATAAAATAAAAATAAGCACACACACACACACCTCAACCCACCCACCCACAACACAAACCCATAAATAAATTAAATAAATAAATAAAAATTACATTAAAATATACGCATCCACTCACCCCAAACATAAATCTGTATTTATGGTACTGTGGTAGTATGTCAATATAGGTAAAGGTATTAAATACACATTAAAATACACACAGACACACCACATCCAAAGGTGAGTCATTTACCCTGAGGAGCAGGCTATAGGGAGCTTCAGGCTAGCAGCTTCTCTTCCTCCTCCCTGCTTAGGAGGACAGCAAGGAGGCTGTGCATACATGCCAAGCACTGTAGGCGTGCATGCACACCAAGTGCTTGGTGCGCATGTTCAGTGGGGGATCCAGTGAAAAGGTAAGCCCCGAAAGTGGTTCCCCCCAAAAGCTGCTACCGGTTCTCGGGGACACTGAGAAAATGTACTACTGGTTCTGGTGAACTGGTGAGAAGCTGTTACATCCCATCCCTGATATAAACAAAACACTTATATTCAAGCAGAAAGGTCTTAAGGAATAAATGTTTCAGTCAGCCATAAGGAGAATAACAACCTTTATTACAGCTTCAAAACTACCTCAGTAATGCCTGGGACAAAGGATCATAATGTGGTTTCATTCCTGTTCCAAGTACTGAAACAGCTAATTGGATTGGAATTGAATCTCAGCTGCATGTAAGGTAATAATAATTTCATGTCAGAAATTATTCTGGGTTGAAAGGATTTTTGCTGGTGAAACTCCACTTAGGGATGTCCGAATGAGGCTCCTTTCATGTCCCCAAGAGCTGGGACGAAGATGGGTGCTCAATCCATCATGCAGTACCCAGGTCTCGAACTGCCAACTTTGCCTGCCGTCCAGCTAATAAGGTGAGCTTCTTAACCACTGAGCCACTGCAACCCTCCTACGTAAGGTAATTGGACAGCATCAGGCTGACCTCAGACAAAGAGAGGCTCTCTGGTTGTGCCATCATCCAGAGAGATGCATCTCTCTGGCACTAGAAGGAGGGCCTTCTCTGTGTCCGCTCCGGTCCTATGGAACCTCCTCCAGATCGAGCTACGCCTGCAGACAGAGTTGCTGTCCTTTAGGAAAGGCGTGAAAACCTGGGTGGCATGTCTGGTCTGGGGAGTGGATGGTTCAATTTCCTCAGCCAGTTGGATGGTTTGACCGCCAGTATGTCCAAGTTATAATACCTTGCTTTTAATTAAGTTTTTAAGCTTTTTAAAGTTTTTATTTTTTAAGTGTTTTTAAAATTGTAGGAAATCGCCCTGGGTCCCTTCGGGGAGGAGCGCAATAAACAAATATAAATATAAATAAAACTAAACTAAAATAAAAAGATGGGCTTCATGTGGCTTCCATGGAGCCCCTCAACCTACCTGGGTTGCCTCTGGGCTTCTCTGCACCTTTAAAGTTTAATGTACCAGGAGGAGGAAACAGAGAAGATGGAGAAGAAATGTGCCCTTGGCAGACAGTAGAGGCATCAATCTGGCTTGAAACACTACATCAGGAGTTCTCTACCTTTTAAAGCCAGGGGCTGGGTCCCGCTTCCTCAGACAGCTTCGGGGGCCGGATGGCCATTTTGCCCTTACTCCACCACATGGCACTTCTGGGTGTGGTTGAGGTGTTTTTTGGCCACATGAAATAGCACCGAGAGCAACATGCGGCCTGCAGGTTGCAAGTTGAGAATTCCTGCACTAGATCTTGTTTTCAATCCAAACTGGGTTTTTTTAAAGAACTGCAAACAAACGTCTAGTTTACTGAAAAAGTCGGCGAGGTCTGCAGCTCTCAGGTGTGGCAGGGAAATGGAGTTGAAACAAACCCTCAAACTATGTAGAAAGAAGCCTAATTAATGGGGTATAAGTTAGGCCGTGTGGTTCTTCTTATCCATTGCTGCTTGCAACCACTAGGCCTGCCATATGCCAGTACATCTTATATTGGAACCAGGTGGCCTTTTTGGCAATACTATGCATCAATTATTGCAATTTTTTGTACCAATATATTTTAGTGTTGGCATCTTTTATGTAGTAATCACTAATTTGAGAAAGCCAATACGAGGTCATAATTAGGAAGCAATAATTACATGATGTCCTCTATGCAAGTGTAAGTTGTCTACAGACTCTGCCCAAGTGGTCAAAGCAATTCACAACAAAGTCAAGCAGAGAAATAACAAATACAGAATTTATTTGGGTGTGTACATAAAAGTTTCAATGGTAACATATAAAGCATCACTAGCAAAATAAAATAATCACAACACAGTAATGTAGCAGATGAATAGAGAATAAAGGGACAATACTTTCACAACTGGGTTAAACAACATAGTCTGGCTTAGTTAGCCACAGCTGCAGAGAAGGAAGTTGTGGGGTAAATAGATATCATTATAAAAATCCTATAGTAAGGCTAGACCAGCTGAACTAGTCATGAAATGAGATATAGATCCTGCTGCCCTTCCATTCCAGGAAGATATAGAAAAGAATCCACAGTCCAAACTGATTAGCAGAAGATGATGTGCTCATGATGTTCAGAGATGTGTATTTGTCTAAAGTGCAGGAAGTGGATTGCTGAAAATTCAGATGTCATAGAAATTCTGGCAACCAAAGGGGGTGTTTGGGATTCATTTCTCCTCCGGGTTAAAAAGGATGGAATCCATACTAGGTTTCAATTGGGCAGCAAGGGATTGGAGGTCACCAGACCTGATATAGAGCAAAGGACCAAGACTAGCTCTGTCTAGGTATTTTCCACACAATGGTGGATCTTCAACCCTTCAGTCTTTTCACATTGACCATTCCAAACCTTGATCTGTGTCTTCACCTTTACATTCTTCTTCTACTGTGATCTTAGCCATTGGATATGTTGTCTTCTAGTACTCTTACTGTGCAATCCTATGGCCTTGCTCTGACCACCAGGGTGACATTAAGTAAACCTAGCCAGGATCAAACACCTTCCCAAGAACCTCTCTTACTTCCTACTTCCTCTGCCATCCTCACTGGAATTTGGACTCCCAATTGCATGTACAGGATCTTGTTTGGTAAAACCCATGGGAAAGTTACTGTGTAGGAGAATTTACACCCTGAGCCCTCAGATCCCCAGTTCAGAATCCAAACAGGGCACCGTTTCTGAATGGTGCCTGGATTCTGAACTGTCCCCCTTCCCCCGTGGCATCCCCTCCCTCCCACACACACCCGCTAAGCAGCCTCTGGCTCAACCTGCAGCAATGATAGGGACAGGAGGGCTTCCCCCTCTGCCTTCCTGCCCCTCGTCCTCTGGCACATGGAAGGCTGCGATGGCTGCTACATTTCCCAAGTTCCCCTATGCTTTCAGCACTTTAAAAGGAATATTCTACCTGCTGGGGGAGCCTGGGAAATGTAGGAGATCAGATGGTGCTGAGCTGCTTTCCTTTGAAGAAAGAAAGAAAGAAAGAGAGAGAGAGAAAGAGAGAGAGAGAGAACGAACGAACGAACGAATGAAAAAGAAAGAATGAATAAAAGAAAGACTCTACCCAGGCATTCAAGTACAGTGAGATTCCCAGTCTTATTTAGGGGCCAGAGCCTAGTGGAAGAGAGAAAATTTCTTAGCACCAAGTCAAGAGGTCCACCAAACGACTTCCTGTTTTCCTTTTACACTGTGCAGTGACTGAGACCAAACAATTATGAAGGAAGAAATGGATGACGCCACAATGACAACTAAGTGAGAAGTTTTCCAAGGAAGAAATAGTGTCCCAGAATTAAGAAAGGGTCTAAGAACAGGAATTAGATGAAGGAATTTCCAGTGAAACCATTCAATAGCAACAAAGTCCATAGCCAAAATGGTCTACAAGCAGAATGTAGGGCTCACGAAAGAGAAAGAATACCTGCAACATAGCTGGGAGGAAAAAAGAGTAATAATAGGAAAATTACCCAACAAAATATTTTTATTTGCTACAATTTAACTAAAAAGAGGTGTAAAAGCAATAGAAGAAACTGCAGGAGTTTTCAGGCGGTCTTACTGTTCCTTTGTTTTAGTATACACTACAAAGATGAGATGTTATAGTGGAGTCTAAAATAGTTCATTCTTGATTCCTTGATTGACCAGACCATCAAGGAATAAGTTCTTGCTGGTCGCAGCTCATTTTCCATTCATTTTGCTGCCCTGGTCTTTCTTCGATTTCATACCAAACTGAAAACCTGTGCTAATATCAGTCAATCATTCTTGAAGGTGCCACCAAACATTTTCTCCAGGGGTTGGGATGAAGCACACTGTGAGAAACCTACATGGCATTCTCTGATATATGGTAGATAGTCAATTAATATGATAGGGACATAAATAATTTTCCTTCCTTCCTTCTCCTTGTGTGTATGATTAAACCGTAAGTAACCCTATTGGATTTGAAGTAGACTGATGAGGACACCAGTAGCAGAAGTCAAGATGAATGAGCAGGAGATAAAATTCCCCCTGGACTCCCAAGAGTTGTTTTACCACTCTCCCACTGGATGTATTTTGACTAAGATGCCCTCTAGTCACAAAAGAACCAGCAAAACCACAGCAAGAATGGTTGAAAGACAAGTAGAGTGTGATGAAAGAGTAAGAAAGCAATCTGAAGAATGAAATTTGTGGTCCAGCATATTCAACTCTTCCAGTAGGATAAAAGAGCATGTGAAATTGTGGCTTTCTTTAAACTCATGGGATGAGTAGCATTAGGCATCAACTTAAGACTCAACACAAAGTCATACCTCCCCATCCTGTTTCAGGGTCAGGGCCACATGGGGATTGAGACCTTGCAAACTTATTCTGGAACAACTAAGAAGAAATGTTGGTTTTTCTAGACATAGAACCTGGAAAAGTTGTTTCTCGGAAAGCAGAACAACTCAGATCACTGAAGCAGTTCAACCCCAGATCCACCAAGAATAAGAGATGATCCAGAATGCTTGACACTTGCAACTCCACTGATGTCCCCAAAGTTGAGAGCAGACATGGAGAAACTTAACTAATGGGAAAACTGCAGAAGAGGACAAGAAAGGAATGATATGATACCCATAATCCTTCTGCACTCTTCCAAGGAGATTCAACAGACTGGAAATCATCTTTAAACAGGACGTTTCAACAGTGCACACACTTTACTCTCACTGGATGGTTAACCCAAAAGACCGTTATGATTGCACAATGTTTCTCACTTCTTGGTTGCCAACCACAATCAATTCATGGAGGCAAGTAAGGGGACCTCGTTGTCAAAGAGGACATCTCCGTGGATCTTCCAGTGCAGAAAATGCAGAGATTCATGCCATCAAAAAATTGTGGCTCAAGAAGATGTGAGGAAAGCCCCTTGTTTGGAAGTAGAACTAGAGAAACTGCTCAGGGGCTCAGGAAGAATTGAGACCATACAAGAATAGGAAGAGTGATCTCTTTTGTTCAGTTGAGTGATCCTTTGACCCACAAAGGACCCATCTTAATTATCTGGAGTCAGAAGCACAACACAGGAAGAGGTTGACTGGTCTCCTCTTGGCTCAATCAATGTAAGAAACTCTTTCCATCAACATTCCTCTTCCACACCTGGAAAATTTCCCATCTCCTATTGGAAGCTAGTTCCAGTATTGGAACCTAGTTCCAATAATAAAAACATTGATTCTTCTTGAGTTAGGTCTATTTTCCACCCACCTCAATTCTCTAACCAGATTATAAGGGACTCCAGAACCAATCTAGGGGGCAAGAGATACAGTACACCCATTCCCTCCCTCCCTCCCTCCTCCCATCCCTATATGGAGCTTAGACTGCAGCAACAGTGATGTCAAGGAGGAAGGGAGTATTCCTCCCCCAACTTCTCTTCTCCCTTCTATCCACCCAGTCTTATCTTCCTCTCTTCTCCTTTTCTAGAGACCCTGGGAAATCACCTCTTTAACTAATCATCCTTTGGATGTGGCACCATAATTATTCCCTAGACTGGACTATCATCCAAAACAGAAAAGAACTGAGGGGAAAGGATTGCTCCTCTCTCCTTGTTCCTTGGCTATGACTTTGTACACAAAAGGAGAGAAAGATCTCTCTCTCTCTCTCTTTGGCCCTTCTCTCTTCCCCTCTTGTCTCTTGCTTCTACTCCTCATCCTCACCCTTCCTCCTTGGCCATAGCAGCATTTCAGGTGTCAGGGAAATTAAAGACCTGCTGCTCCTCCTGATCCCAATTTGGGAACAGGGATGTGGCCATCTGAGCCAGAGGACAGCTAGGAGAGCAAAAGGTAGCTCCTCCCTCCCACTCACATCCACTTACCTGATTTTGGCTGAGCTGAGAAAATGGAGGTGCCTCTTTTTGCCAGGCTTTCTTATGGCTCTACTCAGAACCACAACAATGGTGCATCGTAAGGCTCCCCTCAAAAACAAGGGAAGCTTTACGACCCCCCTGGAGTTCTTGCCTGGCTGGGATGTCAATCTGAGCCAGGAAAGAACTCAACTCCCTGGTCCCCTTCCATGAGTCTCCAACGCTCCTTCTTCCTCCTCCACCTGAGACCACTCAACCCTACTACCTTTCCTACCTGATTCCAAGCCACCTCCCTTCAGCCCACCTGCCCTCTAACTAATATTCCTCTGGTTGGATGTTTGGAGGCTCAAAGAAGAGTTGGGGGAGTAATTTCACAGTTTTGGTGTTGTTGTTTTTTAGCCCCAACTGGGGACCAACACAGTTGTCCAATTGAATTCAGCTTTCTTGGAAGAGGCCAAGCCAAAGGCTTTTCTGGTCCTCTGATAGTAAAGTGGTGGGGGGAGGGGGAATCACACATCACTAGATGGCAGGAAAGGAAGGAAGGAATGTGGCTTCCCTCCCTCCCTCTCTCTCTCCCCTTCCTTCTTCTCCTTCCCAGCTCCCTTCTTCTCTCCTCTCTTTCTTTTCCTCCCCTGCCCTTCTGACACTTGCAAGGCTACTCTAGTCTAAGAGCATTGGAAGAGCCAGAAGGAAAGAGGGGAGGAAAAGAAAGAGGGAGAGAAGGAAGAAAGTGAATATAAGTGGAGGGAGGAGAAAGAAGGGGAGAGAACCCTCCTTCCTTCTCTGCCATTGTCTCTGTCCAGCACCCTTCCTGTAGCCCCATATTTGATGGAGCCCAGCAGCTGCAGCCCTCAGGTAAGGGTGCCTGGGGGTTCACGGGTCGGGGGATGAGATGGGGCTTACCAGGGGGAATGTGGGGTCCTGGGGAGGGCTCCATTAGATTTGCCAATTTGAGTCATTGCATCAGTGGGAATGTCCCACGTCATTGCCCAATTTGGATCCATGGTTCAGAATTCAAGTGATTGGAAAGACTTCAGCCTGAGATCTTGGCATCACTGCACATCAATTTGAAAGGGAGGGAAGGAGAAAAGGGTGGGAGTGAGGTGGATTGACCCTCACTTGATATTACTCAGGTGTCAGTGCTCAGTGGAGAGGGAGACCATAGGATTGCAATCACGGCACAAAGTATTTTCCATGACTAAAATGACTGAAGTTCTCTAATCTTTCCAGCTGGGCTGGGCTGGCGCTGGCCAGTGACGAAGACATCATGAAGGTTCAACCATGTTCTTCGAGGAGACCTGTTTGGAGAAAGAATTTAACTGGTCAAAAAGAAGGATCTTTCTCCCCTAAAAAAGTAAATTTTGCAGCCTCACAAATTAGTAGAATCATGAAAATTTGAAAAGTTCAGAATGTTTATAATGGAATTGTAAACCATATTTTGGCAGCAAATAAAGGTCATCATGACCTGCCAGGCAGTATGGGAGGGAGGGAGGGAGGAGCCATGGAGATTAAGTCATGACCCAAGATGGAACCAGCACTCAACAGAGATTGTCACACCATGTGATTTAGGAAACCAATCTGAATATGTTCCAATTTGATCATTTGGTGTTATTGATCACTCAGTTTTGCTTTTAATCATTTTTTAATAAACAGAATGTGCATTCCCAATGAGGCAGAAAAAATATACTGTACTCTTCAAAATGGTAGAAGTGAATATTAATGTCTAAAGTAGGTATCTTACCTAGGTTCTTAGACTGGTCTTTTACACATGATCTGTCCCTGTTAATGGACATTGTTGATGTTTATTGTGACAGGTGGCATGGCAGGAGCTCATTGGTCGGTATTCAACATTAGGAGGAGAGCTGTGTAAAAAAAAACAATGCTACTTAGTAAGACAATTGTCTGTGTTACTTAGGAGACAAATCATAATTCATATTAAAAAGACCTGCGAGGGCAAATCAAAATGTTTAATTTAGAAATGGTGTGTGAACTACATTTGCACACTGACCACTTATCCATCCTGCAACAAAAAAATGTGCTGCCCAGTAAGATATTGGTGGTGTGTTTCTGTTCAGGATAGGGTTGTCAGAGACGACGATGATTCTTTTGTGCATGTGTGGCTTGCTACTCCCCCCCCCCTTGTTAAGAAGGCATCAACTCCTTCTGCTCTTGTTCCCCTCTTTCTTTCTGAACAACTCCTTCTCCACCACTTTTCTCATGATGCTCAGCAGTGTTTATTCTCTGAAGACTTTCAGATCTTCAAGGCTACCCAGTATGCAAAAACAAAGGCATATTTTATTTTATTTTAACATGTACAGCCCTCCCTATATCACTGGATCTTGGGGATGGGTTACAAAGCAACAAAAAACAATTTTAGAATTTATATTTAATACAGTATAAAATCAAACATTAAAATATTAACACTGGGGCACAAAAATTTATATACGCCACAATTCTCAACCCCGAAAGCTCTAATCGGTAAGGAAATCTTGACTTGGTGACAACATGCCCACCTCACACCTTGCCCAACCTCTAGTCATAGTTCATGGTACGTACAAGGCAGGTTACATTGGTATTGATACCTGAGTCTGAAGATCTTTCAAAGACATCTCATGGGGAGTTGAAGCATAGTAAAAAAAATTTTTTTTGCTGTTTTGAGGCCCGTAGTTGACTCTCACACTCTGCCTAAGGCCAGGGTGCTCTGTATCTATGAGTTTTAGTTGAAAGAGAAAAAGAGAGAGATGTAAGTCTACAACAAGAGTAAGCAAACTAGGGTCTGGATTCGGGCAGCTGTACTAGGCAGGGAAAGCTATTGACCTCATCTGCAAGACAGTCCCATATACAGGAATGCTGCTACTTCTTTACAAGAGGTATGGAAGAACAACATGAAAATGTTGTTACAAACCCTTCAAGCTCCCATCCTTCTGTGATAAAGGTGAATGGAGACTTCAAAATGCCCTGTGCCTTCAAGAAGAGATGTCATGACAGTTAAGACCCAACATGACTGTTAACTGACTCTTGGTTTGCCAAGGCAGAGAACCTTATTAAGATTCCGAGCTCATTGTGAAATCACAGAGTTGTGATTCTGTTTGGTATAAACTGTATCCATGCCAACCCGCCCTGAGTTGGGTTTCCTGATTGGGCGGCATAAAAGTGGGATAATTAAATTAAAATTAAACTGTACTGGCCAATCAGACTCTGATTTTTTTAATTTAATTAAAATACAAAACACCCCACACACACAAAAAGCATCAGAGCTGCAAAAACATATACAAAACACCGTATATACTCGACTATATGTCATCCCGAATATAAGTCTAGGTACCTAATTTGGACCTCTAAAACTAGGAAAATAGATTGACAGGAATATAAGTCGGGGTGGAAATTGCAGCAGGTGTTAGTGAGTTTTGATCTTTAAAATACATGAAACTATGGTAAAATCAATTACCGGTAATTTAGACGTTTGTGTGGGTATGTTTTTGAGTGTTTACATTGAGCCAAGTGTAGGTTGAGTCGCATTTTTAGACCTCATTTTGTGGGTTTAAAAACCTGACTTATACTCAAGTATATATGGTATTAACAAAATTACATATGGTACAATATAACCAGTGATGGGATGTCAAAAATTCTACTACCACGCCATGACGTCATGGACGTCATGGGCGTGGCCAATGTCATGATGTCATGACGTCATGGGCGGAGCCAACGTCATGACATCATGACGTTGTGGGCAAGGCCAAAAATAAAAATAAAATAAAAAAAATAAACATGCACACAGACCCGTAAATAACTTAAAGAAATTAAATAAATAAATAAATAAAATAAAAATTAAATAAAAGTACAACCACCCACCCAAAACACAAATAAATCACCCACCGACCCTAAATATAAAAGCCTCACTTACCTTCCTTGGCGCCGATGAACCTCCATGTGGCCCGGGGCCACCCGGCAAGGCATGCTGCCCCCGACTGTGGCCATTTCCTCCTACGAAGGCCGCGGCCGGCCCTGCATCCGCCGGCCATGGCCGCCACAGCCGCCTGCAGCCCCTGCCTGGCCACCGAACTCCCACGGGCACGTTGGTGCCTGGCCGCGCCGTCCGCCCGCACCGCACCCTCCTAGGGACTTGGGGCTGACAAACCCCCGTGCCCTGGGTAAGCCCGGCGGGGCTCGCCACCGCCGCATCGTCTTCTGCCGGGCACCTGCTGCTTCCTCGGGCCGTTGCCTTTTCGGCCCCGCCGGGCTTACCCAGGGCATGGGGGTTTGTCGGGCCCAAGTCCCTAGGAGGGCGCGGCGTGGGCGGACGGCGCGGCCAGGCACCAAACTGCCTGTGGGAGCCAGGTGGCCGGCTAGGGGAGGTGCCCTTCTCTTAGGGCTGCCGCCGCTGCTGCCGGAGCCACTCTAAAAAGGGGCGGCTCCAGCTTCAGAAGATTTTTTTTTTATTGGAGCCATTTGGCTCCAATTGACTGCGCATGTCCAGAAACTCAATTTGACGCATGCGCAATGCATCAGATTGAGTTTCTGCACATGCGCAGTCAATTGGAGCCATTTTAGCTCCGATTTTTTTTTTAAAAAAAATTCTTTCGGTGAGGCGTCCGGAACCGGACGCCTCAAAAGTGGACTCCCCTCCCGGAGAACTCTCCGGGATTGGTCCTACCGGTTCCAGGGATCCGTCTGGAACCGGGGACATCCCATCACTGAATATAACTACACTAGTACCCCGAATAACGTTATGACTTGGTTCCACAAGTCCCGTCGTTATTCGGTTTTTAACGTTGTGCGATACATTGAACACACAATGTTAAAAAAAGCCCTGTTTCCCTGGAGGCTGCAGGAAGCGAGAACATCGGGATTTGAATCCTGACATTTTGGCTTGCTGCTGCCTCCAGGGAGGTGGGAGAACTTTGGAAACAGCTTGGAGCGGGTTTCCCCACCTCCCTGGACCCGGCGGGGGGGTCAGAGACCCCAAAATTGGTAAAAAAAACGTCCGTTTTTTTTACCAATTTTGGGGTTTCTGACCCCCCCCGCCGGGTCCAGGGAGGTGGGCAGACCCGATCCAAGGTGTTTCTGGGCTTCCCCGACGTCCTGAGCCAGTGCAGCAAGCCAGAATGTCAGAGTTTGAATCCCGATGTTCTGGCTTCCTGCACTGGCTCAGGACGTCGGGGAAGCCCAGAAACACCTTGGATCGGGTCCCCACACCTCCCTGGACCCGGCGGGGGGGGTCAGAGACCCCAAAATTGGTAAAAAAAAGTCCGGTTTTTTTTACCAATTTTGGGGTTTCTGACCCCCCCCCCCCCCGCTGGGTCCTGGGAGGTGTGGGGACCCGATCCAAGGTGTTTCTGGGCTTCCCCGACGTCCTGAGCCAGTGCAGCAACCCAGAACGTCGGGATTCGAACTCTGACATCCTGGCTTGCTACACTGGCTCAGGACGTCGGGGAAGCTCAGAAAAAGCTTGGATCGTGTCTGCCCACCTCCCTGGACCCGGCGGGGGGGTCAGAAACCCCCAAATTGGTAAAAAAAACCGTCCTTTTTTTTACCAATTTTGGGGGGTCTGACCCCCCCGCCGGGTCCAGGGAGGTGTGGGGACCCGATCCAAGGTGTTTCTGGGCTTCCCCGACGTCCTGAGCCAGTGCAGGAAGCCAGAACGTCGGGATTCGAACTCTGACATTCTGGCTTGCTGCACCGGCTCTGGACGTCGGGGAAGCCCAGAAACACCTCCAGAGAGATCAGAGGACCCGATCTACAGCTGCAGGGTGGCTGGGGAAGCTGACGGGGACTCCCTGTCGGCTTCCCTAGCCACCCGCCCATGCCTCCGCAGCTGTGGGGTGGCTGGGTAAGCCGATGGGGGAGCCCCCCGTCAGCTTTCCAGCCTCCCCACCCCTGCCTCCGTAGCTGCAGGGTGGCTGGGAAGCTGAACGGAGAACCCCGTTCAGCTTTCCACCCACCCTGCTGCTAAGAACGACTGTATCGTGTAACGTTAAAATCGCGTTACTCGATACAAGATGTTTCCGAAAATCTTGTAACGTTATGCGGTTTTTAACGATATACGGTACTCGCGTTATACGGGGTATTACTGTACTACATTCCCCCTACCACCAGTGATATTTATAAACAGCAGGTTTGCACCAGTTCATCAGAACTGGTAGCAGAAATTCTGGCTGGCCCTGCCCATCCAAGTTTTGAAATAAAGTAGTCTTAATTTGGTTGCAACGCAGGGCTTTCCCCCTGGCCACGTCCATAACACTATGCCCACAGTGTGGTAGTAAACATTTTTTGAGCCCATCAATGCTTATAAACCTTCTCAATGGTTTGAAATTGTATCATATAAACAAAACACTTATATTCAAGCAGAAAGGTCTTAAGGAATAAATGTTTCAGTCAGCCATAAGGAGAATAACAACCTTTATTCCAGCTTCAAAACTACCTCAGTAATGCCTGGGACAAAGGATCATAATGCGGTTTCACTCCTGTTCCAAGCACTGAAACAGCTAATTGGATTGGAATTGAATCTCAGCTCCATGTAAGGTAATAATAATTTCATGTCAGAAATTATTCTGGGTTGAAAGGATTTTTGCTGGTGAAACTCCGCTTAGGGATGCCCGAATGAGGCTCCTTTCATGTCCCCAAGAGCTGGGATGAAGATGGGTGCTCAATCCATCATGCAGTACCCGGGTCTCGAACTGCTGACTTTGCCTGCCTTCCAGCTAATAAGGCGAGCTTCTTAACCACTGAGCCACTGCAACCCTCCTACGTAAGGTAATTGGACAGCAGCTGGCTGACCTCAGACGAAGAGAGGCTCTCTGGTTGTACCATCAGCCAGCGAGGCGCATCTCTCTGGCACTAGAAGGAGGGCGTTCTCGGTGTCCGCTCCGGCCCTGTGGAACCTCCTCCGGATCGAGCTACCCCTGCAGATGGAGTGGCTGTTCTTTAGGAAATGAGTGAAAACCTGGCTGGCAGGTCTGGTCTGGGGAGTGGATGGTTCAATTTCCCCAGCCAGTTGTATGGTTTGACACCCCCCCACCCCCAGTATGTCCAAGTTATAATACCTAGCTTTTAAGTAAGTTTTTAAGCTTTTTAAAGTTTTTAATTTTTAAAGTGTTTTTAAAATTGTTGGAAATCGCCCTGGGTCCCTTCGGCGAGGAGCGCAATAAACAAATATAAATATAAATAAAACTAAACTAAAATAAAAAGATGGGCTTCATGTGGCTTCCATGGAGCCCTCTCAACCTACCTGGGTTGTCTCTGGGCTTCTCTGCACCTTTAAAGTTTAATGTACCAGGAGGAGGAAACAGAGAAGATGGAGAAGAAATGTACCCTTGGCAGACAGTAGAGGAATCAATCTGGCTTGAAACACTACATCAGGAGTTCTCTACCTTTTAAAGCCAGGGGCTGGGTCACGCTTCCTCAGACAGCTTCGGGGGCCGGATGGCCATTTTGCCCTTACTCCACCACATGGCACTTCTGGGTGTGGTTGAGGTGTTTTTTGGCCACATGAAATAGCACCGAGAGCCACATGCGGCCTGCAGGTTGCAAGTTGAGAATTCCTGCACTAGATCTTGTTTTCAATCCAAACTGGGTTTTTTTAAAGAACTGCAAACAAACGTCTAGTTTACTGAAAAAGTCAGTGAGGTCTGCAGCTCTCAGGTGTGGCAGGGAAATGGAGTTGAAACAAACCCTCAAACTATGTAGAAAGAAGCCTAATTAATGGGGTATAAGTTAGGCCGTGTGGTTCTTCTTATCCATTGCTGCTTGCAACCACTAGGCCTGCCATATGCCAGTACATCTTATATTGGAACCAGGTGGCCTTTTTGGCAATACTATGCATCAATTATTGCAATTTTTTGTACCAATATATTTTAGTGTTGGCATCTTTTATGTAGTAATCACTAATTTGAGAAAGCCAATACGAGGTCATAATTAGGAAGCAATAATTACATGATGTCCTGTATGCAAGTGTAAGTTGTCTACAGCCTCTGCCCAAGTGGTCAAAGCAATTCACAACAAAGTCAAGCAGAGAAATAACAAATACAGAATTTATTTGGGTGTGTACATAAAAGTTTCAATAGCAACATATAAAGCGTCACTAGCAAAATAAAATAATCACAACACAGTAATGTAACAGATGAATAGAGAATAAAGGGACAATTCTTTCACAACTGGATTAAAAGACATTGTCTGGCTTTGTTGGTTAGCCATAGCTGCAGAGAAGGAAGTTGTGGAGGAAATATATATCATTATAAAAATGCTATAGTAAAGCAAGACCAGCTGAACTGGGCATGAAGTGAGATATAGATCCTGCTGCCCTTCCATTCCAGGAAGATATAGAAAAGAATCCACAGTCCAAACTGATTAGCAGAAGATGATGTGCTCAGAGATGTGTATTTGTATAAAGTGCAGGAAGTATATTGCTGAAAATTCAGATGTCATAGAAATTCTGGCAACCAAAGGGGGTGTTTGGGTTTCATTTCTCCTCCAGGTTAAAAAGGATGGAATCCATACTAGGTCTCATTTGGGCAGCAAGGGATTGGAAATCACCAGACCTGATGTGGAGCAAAGGACTAGGACTTGCTCTAGGTATTTTCCACACAATGCTCTAGGTATTTTCCACACCATGGTGGATCTTCAACCCTTCAGTCATTCCAAACCTTGATCTGTGTCTTCACCTTTACATTCTTCTTCTATTGTGATCTTAGCCATTGGATATGTTGTCTTCTAGTACTCTTACTGTGCAATCCTATGGCCTTGTTCTGACCACCAGTGTGGCATTAAGTAAACCTAGCCAGGATCAAACACCTTCTCAGGAGCCTCTTTCACTTCCTACTTCCTCTGCCATCCTCACTGGAATTTGGACTCCCAATTGCATGTACAGGATCTTGTTTGGTAAAACCCATGGGAAAGTTACTGTGTAGGAGAATTTACACCCTGAGCCCTCAGATCCCCAGTTCAGAATCCAAACGGGACACCCTTTCTGACTGGTGCCTGGATTCTGAACTGCCCGCCTTCCCCCGTGGCATCCCCTCCCTCCCACACACACCCGCTAAGCTGCCTCTGGCTCAACCTGCAGCAATGGTGGGGACAGGAGGGCTTCCCCCTCTACCTTCCTGCCCTTTGTCCTCTGGCACGTGGAAGGCTGCGATGGCTGCTACATTTCCCAAGTTCCCCTGTGCCTTCAGCACTTTAAAAGGAATATTCTACCTGTTGGGGGAGCCTGGGAAATGTGGGAGATCAGATGTTGCTGAGCTGCTGTCTTTTGAAGAAAGAAAGAAAGAAAGAAAGAAAGAAAGAACGAACGAACGAACGAACGAACGAACGAACGAACGAACGAACGAACGAACGAACGAACGAACGAACGAACGAACGAACGAACGAACGAACGAACGAACGAACGAACGAACGAACGAACGAACGAACGAACGAACGAACGAACGAACGAACGAACGAACGAACGAACGAACGAACGAACGAACGAACGAACGAACGAACGAACGAACGAACGAACGAACGAACGAACGAACGAACGAACGAAAGAAAGAAAGAAAGAAAGAAAGAATGAATGAATGAATGAATGAATGAATGAATGAATGAAAGAAAAAGAATGAATGAATAAAAGAAAGACTCTACCCAGGCATTCAAGTACAGTGGGATTCCCAGTCTTATTTCGGGGCCATAGCCTAGTGGAAGAGAGAAAATTTCTTAGCACCAAGTCAAGAGGTCCACCAAACGACTTCCTGTTTTCCTGTTACACTGTGCAGTGACTGAGACCAAACAATTATGAAGGAAGAAATGGATGAAACCATGATGACAACTAAGTGAGAATTTTTCCAAGGAAGAAATAGTGTCCCTGAATTAAGTATGTGGCCTGTATAATTTGTTAAGGAATTTGATAACCACTGAGACATTTTGGGCAAGAAACAAATGTCAGAAGGTTCTTTGACTTCTAAGCCATAAACACCTTTTGAGAAACTCCATTGAGCTTCCTGAGGGAATTGCAAGTTAGAGAAGTTTAAGACAACTCCGGATCCCAAAACAAATTTGAGAGGGATTCAGTGCAAAAAAAGTATTTCATGTGGGATCAGGCATGTTATAACTGACTCTCATTGGTATGAATGAGGAAGAGTCAAAGGAATATACTAAAGAGACTGTAGGACATGCGAAAGAGAAAGAAAGAATATCTGCAACATAGCTGGGAGGAAAAAAGAGTAATGATAGGAAAATTACCCAACAAAATATTTTCATTTGCTACAATTTAACTAAAAAGAGTTGTAAAAACAATAGAAGAAACTGCAGTCGTTTTCAGGCGGTCTTACTGTTCCTTTGTTTTAGTATACACTACAAAGATGAGATGTTATAGTGGAGTCTAAAATAGTTCATTCTTGATTCCTTGATTGACCAGACCATCAAGGAATAAGTTCTTGCTGGTCGCAGCTCATTTTCCATTCATTTTGCTGCCCTGGTCTTTCTTCTACTTCATACCAAACTGAAAACCTGTGCTAATATCAGTCAATCATTCTTGAAGGTGCCACCAGACATTTTCTCCAGGGGTTGGGATGAAGCACATTGTGAGAAACCTACGTGGCATTATCTGATATATAGTAGATAGTCAATTAACATGATAGGGACATGAATAATTTTCCTTCCTTCCTTCCCCTTGTGTGTATGATTAAACCGTAAGTAACCCTATTGGATTTGAAGTAGACTGATGAGGATATCAGTAGCAGAAATCAAGATGAATGAGCAGGAGATAAAATTCCCCCTGGACTCCCAAGAGTAGATTTACCACTCTCCCACTGGATGTATTTTGACTAAGATGCCCTCTAGTCACTAAAGAAGCAGCAAAACCACAGCAAGAATGGTTGAAAGACAAGCAGAGTGTGATGAAAGAGTAAGAAAGCAATCTGAAGAATGAAATTTGTGGTCCAGCATATTCAACTCTTCCAGTAGGATAAAAGAGCATGTGAAATTGTGGCTTTCTTTAAACTCATGGGATGAGTAGCATTAGGCATCAACTTAAGACTCAACACAAAGTCATACCTCCCCATCCTGTTTCAGGGTCAGGGCCACATGGGGATTGAGACCTTGCAAACTTATTCTGGAACAACTAAGAAGAAATGTTGGTTTTTCTGGACATAGAACCAGGAAAAGTTGTTTCTGGGAAAACAGAACAACTCAGATCACAGAACCAGTTCAACCCCAGATCCACCAAGAATAAGAGATGATCCAGAATGCTCGACACATGCAAGTCCACAGATGTCCCCAAAGTTGAGAGCAGACAGGTAAAAACTAAACCAATGGGAAAACTGCAGAAGAGGTCAAGAAAGACATGATATGAGACCCATGATCCTACTGCACTAGTCCAAGGAGATTCAACAGACTGGAAATCATCTTTAAACAGGATGTTTCAATTCAGTGCAATAGCGCACACACTTTACACTCACTGGATGGTTAACCCAAAAGACTGTTATGTTCGCACAATGTTTCTCACTTCTTGGTTGCCAACCACAATCAATTCATGGAGGCAAGGGAGGGGACCTCTTTGTCAAAGAGAACTCCGTTGATCTTCCAATGCAGAAAATGCAGAGATTCATGCCATCAAAAAATTGTGTCTCAAGAAAATGTGAGGAAAGCCCCTTATTTGGAAGTAGAAGTAGAGAAACTGCTCAGGGGCTCAGGAAGAATTGAGACCATACAAGAATAGGGAGAGTGATCTCTTTTGCTCAGTTGAGTGATCCATTGACCCACAAAGGACCCATCTTAATTATCTGGAGTCAGAAGCACAACACAGGAAGAGGTTGACTGGTCTCCTCTTGGCTCAATCAATGTAAGAAACTCTTTCCATCAACATTCCTCTTCCACACCTGGAAAATTTCCCATCTCCTATTGGAAGCTAGTTCCAGTATTGGAACCTAGTTCCAATAATAAAAACATTGATTCTTCTTGAGTTAGGTCTATTTTCCACCCACCTCAATTCTCTAACCAGATTATAAGGGACTCCAGAACCAATCTAGGGGGCAAGAGATACAGTACACCCATTCCCTCCCTCCCTCCCTCCTCCCATCCCCATATGGAGCTTAGACTGCAGCAACAGTGATGTCAAGGAGGAAGGGAGTATTCCTCCCCCAACTTCTCTTCTCCCTTCTATCCACCCAGTCTTATCTTCCTCTCTTCTCCTTTTCTAGAGACCCTGGGAAATCACCTCTTTAACTAATCATCCTTTGGATGTGGCACCATAATTATTCCCTAAACTGGACTATCATCCAAAACAGAAAAGAACTGAGGGGAAAGGATTGCTCCTCTCTCCTTGTTCCTTGGCTATGACTTTGTACACAAAAGGAGAGAAAGATCTGTTTCTCCCTCTCTTTGGCCCTTGTTACTTCCCCTCTTGTCTCTTGCTTCTACTCCTCTTCCTCACCCTTCCTCCTTGGCCATAGCAGCATTTCAGGTGTCAGGGAAATTAAAGACCTGCTGCTCCTCCTGATCCCAATTTGGGAACAGGGATGTGGCCATCTGAGCCAGAGGACAGCTAGGAGAGCAAAAGGTAGCTCCTCCCTCCCACTCACATCCACTTACCTGATTTTGGCTGAGCTGAGAAAATGGAGGTGCCTCTTTTTGCCAGGCTTTCTTATGGCTTAACTCAGAACCACAACGATGGTGCATCGTAAGGCTCCCCTCAAAAACAAGGGAAGCTTTACGACCCCCCTGGAGTTCTTGCCTGGCTGGGATGTCAATCTGAGCCAGGAAAGAACTCAACTCCCTGGTCCCCTTCCATGAGTCTCCAACGCTCCTTCTTCCTCCTCCACCTGAGACCACTCAACCCTACTACCTTTCCTACCTGATTCCAAGCCACCTCCCTTCAGCCCACCTGCCCTCTAACTAATATTCCTCTGGTTGGATGTTTGGAGGCTCAAAGAAGAGTTGGGGGAGTAATTTCACAGTTTTGGTGTTGTTGCTTTTTAGCCCCAACTGGGGACCAACACAGTTGTCCAATTGAATTCAACTTTCTTGGAAGAGACCGAGCCAAAGGCTTTTCTGCCCCTCTGATAGTAAGGTGGGGGAGGGGGAATCACACATCACTAGATGGCAGGAAAGGAAGGAAGGAATGTGGCTTCCCTCCCTCCCTCTCTCTCTCCCCTTCCTTCTTCTCCTTCCCAGCTCCCTTCTTCTCTCCTCTCTTTCTTTTCCTCCCCTGACCTTCTGACACTTGCAAGGCTACTCTAAGAGCATTGGAAGAGCCAGAAGGAAAGAGGGGAGGAAAAGAAAGAGGGAGAGAAGGAAGAGAGTGAATACAAGTGGAGGGAGGAGAAAGAAGGGGAGAGAACCCTCCTTCCTTCTCTGCCATTGTCTCTGTCCAGCACTCTCCCTGATGCCCCATATTTGATGGAGCCCAGCAGCTGCAGCCCTCAGGTAAGGGTGCCTGGGGGTTCACGGGTCGGGGGATGAGATGGGGCTTACCAGGGGGAATGTGGGATCCTGGGGAGGGCTCAGGTAGATTTGCCAATTTGAGTCATTGCATCAGTGGGAATGTCCCACCTCATTCCCCAATTTGGGTCGATGGTTCAGTAGTCAAGTGATTGGGAAGACTTCAGCCTGAATTCCTGGCATCACTGCACATCAATTTGAAAGGGAGGGAAGGAGAAAAGGGTGGGAGTGAGGTGGATTGACCCTCACTTGATATTACTCAGGTGTCAGTGCTCAGTGGAGAGGGAGACATAGGATTGCAAACATGGCACAAATCATTTTCCATGACTAGAATGACTGAAGTTCTCTAATCTTTCCAGCTGGGCTGGGCTGGCGCTGGCCAGTGACGAAGACATCATGAAGGTTCAACCATGTTCTTCGAGGAGACCTGTTTGGAGAAAGAATGTAACTGGTCAAAAAGAGGGATCTTTCTCCACTAAAAAAGTAAATTTTGCAGCCTCACAAATTAGTAGAATCATGAAAATTTGAAAAGTTCAGAATGTTTATAATGGAATTGTAAACCATATTTTGGCAGCAAATAAAGGTCATCATGACCTGCCAGGCAGTTTGGGAGGGAGGGAGGAAGGAGCCATGGAGATTAAGTCATGACCCAAGATGGAACCAGCACTCAACAAAGATTGTCACACCATGTGATTTAGGAAACCAATCTGAATATGTTCCAATTTGATCATTTGGTGTTATTGATCACTCAGTTTTGCTTTTAATCATTTTTTAATAAACAGAATGTGTATTCCCAATGAGGCAGAAAGAATATACTGTACTCTTCAAAATGGTAGAAGTGAATATTAACGTCTAAAGTACGTATCTTACCTAGGTTCTTAGCCTGGTCTTTTACACATGATCTGTCCCTGTTAATGGACATTGTTGATGTTTATTGTGACAGGTGGCATGGCAGGAGCTCATTGGTTGGTATTCAGCATTAGGAGGAGAGCTGTGTAAAAAAAACACAAAATGCTACTTAGTAAGACAATTTTCTGTGTTACGTAGGAGACAAATCATAATTCATATTAAAAAGACCTGCGAGGGCAAATCAAAATGTTTAATATAGAAATGGTGTGTGAACTACATTTGCACACTGACTAACTATCCATCCTGAAACAAAGAAATATGCTACCCAGTAAGATATTGGTGGCATGTTTCTGTTCAGGATAGAGTTGTCAGAGATAAAGATGATTCTTTTGTGCATGTGGCTTGCTACATTCCCCCCCTCCTTGTTAAGAAGGCATCAACTCCTTCTGCTCTTGTTCCCCTTTCTTTCTTTCTAAGCAACTCCTTCTCCACCACTTTTCTCATGAAGCTCAGCAGTGTTTATTATCTGAAGACTTTCAGATCTTCAATGCTACCCAGTATGCAAAAACAAAGGCATATTTTATTTTATTTTAACATGTACAGCCCTCCCTATATCACTGGATCTTGGGGATGGGTTACAAAGCAACAAAAAATTTTTTTTGAATTTATACTTAATACAGTTTAAATTCAAACATTAAAATATTAACACTGGGGCACTAAAATTTACATAGGCCACAATTCTCAACCCCAAAAGCTCTAATCGGTAAGGAAATCTTGACTTGGTGACAACATGCCCACCTCACATCCTGCCCAACCTCTAGTCAAAGTTAATGGTACATGCAAGGCAGGTAACATTTGTTTTGATACCTGAGTCTGAAGATCTTTCAAAGACATCTCATGGGGGAGTTGAAGCATAGTAAAAAATTATTTTGCTGTTTTGAAGGCCATAGTTGACTCCCTCACTCTGCCTAAGGCCAGGGTGCTCCGTATCTATGAGTTTTAGTTGAAAGAGAAAGAGAAAGAGAGAGGTAAGTCTACAACAGGAGTCAGGAAACTTGGGTGTGGATTCAGGCAGCTGTACTTGGGAGGGAAAGCTATTAACCTCATCTGCAAGACATTACATTTCCATATAGAGGAATGCTGCTAGTTCTTTACAAGAGGTATGGAAGAACAACATGAAAATGTTGTTACAAACCCTTCAAGCTCCCATCCTTCTGTGATAAAGGTGAAAGGAGACTTCAAAATGCCCTGTGCCTTCAAGAAGAGATCTCATGACAGTTAAGACCCAACATGACTGTTAACTGACTCTTGGTTTGCCAAGGCAGAGAACCTTATTAAGATTCCGAGCTCAGTGTGAAATCACAGAGTTGTGATTCTGTTTGGCATAAACTGTATCCATGCCAACCCGCCCTGAGTTGGGTTTCCTGATTGGGCGGCATACAAGTGGGATAATTAAATTAAAATTAAACTGTACTGGCCAATCAGACTCTGATTTTTTAAATTTAATTAAAATACAAAACACCCCACACACACAAAAAAGCATCAGAGCTGCAAAAACATATACAAAATACCATATATACTCGACTATATGTCATCCCGAATATAAGTCTAGGTACCTAATTTGGACCTCTAAAACTAGGAAAATAGATTGACAGGAATATTAGTCGGGGTGGAAATTGCAGCAGGTGTTAGTGAGTTTTGATATTTAAAATACATGAAACTATGGTAAAATCAATTACCGGTAATTTAGACGTTTGTGTGGGTATGTTTTTGAGTGTTTACATTGAGCCAAGTGTAGGTTGAGTCGCATTTTTAGACCTCATTTTGTGGGTTAAAAAACCTGACTTATACTCAAGTATATATGGTATTAACAAAATTACATATGGTACAATATAACCAGTGATGGGATGTCAAAAATTGTACTACCACGCCATGACATTTTTTAAAATGTTTTTAAAAAAATAAACATGCACACAGACCCGTAAATAACTTAAAGAAATAAAATAAATAAATGAATAAAATAAAAATTAAATAAAAGTACAACCACCCACCCAAAACACAAATAAATCACCCACCCACCCTAAATATAAAAGCCTCACTTACCTTCCTTGGCGCCGACGAACCTCCATGTGGCCCGGGGCCACCCGGCAAGGCACGCTGCCCCCGACTGTGGCCGTTTCCTCCTACGAAGGCCGCGGCCGGCCCTGCATCCGCCGGCCATGGCCGCCACAGCCGCCTGCAGCCCCTGCCTGGCCACCAAACTCCCACGGGCATGTTGGTGACTGGCCGCGCCGTCCGCCCTCGCCTCGCCCTCCTAGGGACTTGGGGTCGACAAACCCCCGTGCCCTGGGTAAGCCCGGCGGGGCTCGCCACCGCCGCATCGTCTTCTGCCGGGCGCCTGCTGCTTCCTTGGGCCGTTGCCTTTTCGGCCCCGCCGGGCTTACCCAGGGCATGGGGGTTTGTCGGGCCCAAGTCCCTAGGAGGGCGCGGCGCGGGCGGACGGCACGTCCAGGCACCAAAGTGCCCGTGGGAGCCAGGTGGCCGGCTAGGGGAGGTGCCCTTCTCTTAGGGCTGCCGCCGCTGCTGCCGGAGCCACTCTAAAAAGGGGCGGCTCCAGCTTCGGAAGATTTTTTTTTTTAATTGGAGCCATTTGGCTCCAATCGACTGCGTATGTCCAGAAACTCAATTTGACGCATGCGCAATGCGTCAGATTGAGTTCCTGCACATGTGCAGTCAATTGGAGCCAATTTAGCTCCGATTTTTTTTAAAAAAAAATTCTTTCGGTGAGGCGTCCGGAACCGGACGCCTCAAAAGTGGACTCCCCTCCCGGAGAACTCTCCGGGATTTGTCCTACCGGTTCCAGGGATCCGTCTGGAACCGGGGACATCCCATCACTGAATATAACTACTACGTTCCCCCTACCACCAGTGATATTTATAAACAGCAGGTTTGCACCAGTTCATCAGAACTGGTAGCAGAAATTCTGGCTGGCCCTGCCCATCCAAGTTTTGAAATAAAGTAGTCTTAATTTGGTTGCAACGCAGGGCTTTCCCCCTGGCCACGCCCATAATACTATGCCCACAGTGTGGTAGTAAACATTTTTTGAGCCCATCAATGCTTATAAACCTTCTCAATGGTTTGAAATTGTATCATATAAACAAAACAGTTATATTTAAGCAGAAAGGTCTTAAGGAATAAATGTTTCAGTCAGCCATAAGGAGAATAACAACCTTTATTCCAGCTTCAAAACTACCTCAGTAATGCCTGGGACAAAGGATCATAATGCGGTTTCACTCCTGTTCCAAGCACTGAAACAGCTAATTGGATTGGAATTGAATCTCAGCTCCATGTAAGGTAATAATAATTTCATGTCAGAAATTATTCTGGGTTGAAAGGATTTTTGCTGGTGAAACTCCGCTTAGGGATGCCCGAATGAGGCTCTTT
Organism: Furcifer pardalis; assembly: GCA_030440675.1. Lineage (NCBI taxonomy): Eukaryota > Metazoa > Chordata > Lepidosauria > Squamata > Chamaeleonidae > Furcifer > Furcifer pardalis. The sequence continues at coordinate 31,894,759 of CP126897.1, forward strand.
TCATGTCCCCAAGAGCTGGGATGAAGATGGGTGCTCAATCCATCATGCAGTACCCGGGTCTCAAACTGCTGACTTTGCCTGCCTTCCAGCTAATAAGGCGAGCTTCTTAACCACTGAGCCACTGCAACCATCCTACGTAAGGTAATTGGACAGCAGCTGGCTGACCTCAGACTAAGAGAGGCTCTCTGGTTGTGCCATCAGCCAGAGAGGCGCATCTCTCTGGCACTAGAAGGAGGGCGTTCTCGGTGTCCGCTCCGGCCCTGTGGAACCTCCTCCCGATAGAGCTACCTGTAGCATATTCTGAGCATCGGCATACCGTGTGAAAGAATTATTGCTTATTTCCCCTTTCTCCCTTTGCCTACAAACAAATACGTAATACACGTATAAACATCCTTTCTCTGGCATCCGTTTCTGGCAAATAGGATTAACTCAAAGGGAAGTTCTCACACTGGCATGAGGCAAAAACAGAAAAACAGGACACGTCTTTGGATGTAAACGATACGTAATCAGAATGCTTGGGTAAACTCTTGTATTCCTATATAGAAGGGGTTCTTTGGAAATAAACTTCAGAATGCTTGCATGAAGATCTTGGTGTCCTGTCCTTCTTCCCACAGCTACCCCTGCAGATGGAGTTGCTGTTCTTTAGGAAATGAGTGAAAACCTGGCTGGCAGGTCTGGTCTGGGGAGTGGATGGTTCAATTTCCCCAGCCAGTTGGATGGTTTGATCCCCCCAGTATGTCCAAGTTATAATACCTAGCTTTTAATTAAGTTTTTAAGCTTTTAAAGTTTTTAATTTTTTAAGTGATTTTAAAATTGTTGGAAATCGCCCTGGGTCCCTTCGGGGAGGAGCGCAATAAACAAATATAAATATAAATAAAACTAAAATAAAATAAAAAGATGCGCTTCATGTGGCTTCCATGGAGCCCTCTCAACCTACCTGGGTTGCCTCTGGGCTTCTCCGCACCTTTAAAGTTTAATGTACCAGGAGGAGGAAACAGAGAAGATGGAGAAGAAATGTGCCCTTGGCAGACAGTAGAGGCATCAATCTGGCTTGAAACACTATATCAGGAGTTCTCTACCTTTTAAAGCCAGGGGCTGGGTCACGCTTCCTCAGACAGCTTCGGGGGCCAGATGGCCATTTTCCCCTTCGTCCAACACATGGCACTTCTGAGTGTGGTAGAGGTGGTTTTGGGCCACATCAAATAGCACTGGGGTCAAATCTGGCCTGTTGGTCACAGGTTGAGAATCCCTGCACTAGATCTTGTTTTCAATGCAAACAAATATCTAGTTTACTGAAAAAGTCAGTGAGGCCTGCAGCCATCAGGTGTGGCAGGGAAATGGAGCTGAAACAAACCCTCAAACTATATAGAAAGAAGCCTAATTAATGGGGTAATAAGTCAGGCCATGTGGTTCTTCTTATCCATTGCTGTTTGCAACCACTAGGCCTGCCATATGCCAGTACATCTTATATTGGAACCAGGTGGCCTTTTTGGCAATACTATGCATCAATTATTGCAATTTTTGTACCAATATTTTAGTGTTGGCATCATTTATGTAGTAATCACTAATTTGAGAAAGCCAATACGAGGTCATAATTAGGAAGCAATAATTACATGATGTCCTGTATGCAAGTGTAAGTTGTCTACAGACTCTGCCCAAGTGGTCAAAGCAATTCACAACAGAGTCAAGCAAAGAAATAACAAACACAGAATTTATTTTGGTGTGTACATAATAGTTTCAATAGCAACATATAAAGTGTCACTAGCAAAATAAAATAATCACAACACAGTAATGTAACAGATGAATAGAGAATAAAGGGACAATAATTTCACCAGTCGATTAAAAGACATTGTCTGGCTTTCTTGGTTAGCCATAGTTGCAGAGAAGGAAGTTGTGGAGGAAATATATATCATTATAAAAATGCTATAGTAAACCAAGACCAGCTGAACTGGGCATGAAGTGAGATATAGATCCTGCTGCCCTTCCATTCCAGGAAGATATAGAAAAGAATCCACAGTCCAAACTGATTAGCAGAAGATGATGTGCTCATGATGTTCAGAGATGTGTAATTGTATAAAGTGCAGGAAGTGGATTGCTAAAAATTGAGATGTCATAGAAATTCTGGCAACCAAAGGGGGTGTTTGGGATTCATTTCTCCTCCAGGTTAAAAAGGATGGAATCCATACTAGGTTTCAATTGGGCAGCAAGGGATTGGAGATCACCAGACCTGATATAGAGCAAAGGACTAGCTCTAGGGATTTTCCACACAATGGTGGATCTTCAACCCTTCAGTCTTTTCACATTGACCATTCCAAACCTTGATCTGTGTCTTCACCTTTACATTCTTCTTCTACTGTGATCTTAGCCATTGGATATGTTTTCTTCTAGTACTCTTACTGTGCAATCCTATGGCCATGCTCTGACCACCAGGGTGACATTAAGTAAACCTAGCCAGGATCAAACACCTTCCCAAGAGCCTCTCTTACTTCCTACTTCCTCTGCTATCCTCACTGGAATTTGGACTCCCAAATGTATGTACAGGATCTCATTTGGTAAAACCCAAGGGAATGTGTAGGAGAATTTAGGCCCCTGAGCCCTGAGATCCCCAGTTCAGAATCCAAACGGGGCACCCTTTCTGACTGGTGCCTGGATTCTGAACTGCCCCCTTCCCCCGTGGCATCCCCTCCCTCCCACACACACCCGCTAAGCTGCCTCTGGCTCAACCTGCAGCAATGGTGGGGACAGGAGGGCTTCCCCCTCTGCCTTCCTGCCCCTCGTCCTCTGGCACGTGGAAGGCTGCGATGGCTGCTACATTTCCCAAGTTCCTCTGTGCCTTCAGCACTTTAAAAGGAATATTCTACCTGCTGGGGGAGCCTGGGAAATGTAGGAGATCAGATGTTGCTGAGCTGCTTTCCTTTGAAGAAAGAAAGAAAAGAAAGAAAAGAAAGAAAGAAAAGAAAGAACAAAAGAATGAAAGAAAGAAAGAACGAGCGAATGAACGAATGAATGAACGAACGAAAAAGAATAAATGAATAAAAGAAATACTCTACCCAGGCATTCAAGTACAGTGAGATTCCCAGTCTTATTGGGGGGCCATAGCCTAGTGAAAGAGAGAAAATTTCTTAGCACCAAGTCAAGAGGTCCACCAAACGACTTCCTGTTTTCCTGTTACACTGTGCAGTGACTGAGACCAAACAATTATGAAGGAAGAAATGGATGAAACCATGATGACAACTAAGTGAGAATTTTTCCAAGGAAGAAATAGTGTCCCTGAATTAAGTATGTGGCCTGTATAATTTGTTAAGAAATTTGATAACCACTGAGACATTTTGGGCAAGAAACAAATGTCAGAAACTCCATTGAGCTTCTGGAGGGAATTGCAAGTTAGAGAAGTTCTAGACAACTCCGGATCCCAAAACAAATTTGAGAGGAATTCAGTGCAAAAAAATTATTCATGTGGGATCATGCATGTTATAACTGACTCTCATTGGTATGAGGAAGAGTCAAAGGAATATACTAAAGAGAATGAAAGTAGAGAATGACCCCTCTCTACTCCATAAATGAACCCTGATTGTGCCCTTTTTGGGAAGATACTCATTTGGCATTGAGGTTGGAGGTGAGGGTAGAGATCTCAAAGGGTCTAAGAACAGGAATTAGATGAAGGAATTTCCAGTGAAACCATTCAATAGCAACAAAGTCCATAGCCAAAATGGTCTACAAGCAGAATGTAGGACTCGCGAAAGAGAAAGAAAGAATATCTACAACATAGCTGGGAGGAAAAAAAAGTAATGATAGGAAAATTACCCAACAAAATATTTTCATTTGCTACAATTTAACTAAAAAGAGTTATAAAAGCAATAGAAGAAACTGCAGTAGTTTTCAGGCGGTCTTACTGTTCCTTTGTCTTAGTCCACACTACAAAGATGAGATGTTATAGTGGAGTCTAAAATAGTTCATACTTGATTCCTTGATTGACCAGACCATCAAGGAATAAGTTCTTGCTGGTCGCAGCTCATTTTCCATTCATTTTGCTGCCCTGATCTTTCTTCGATTTCATACCAAACTTAAAACCTGTGTTAATATCAGTCAATCATTCTTGAAGGTGCCACCAGACATTTTCTCCAGGGGTTGGAATGAAGCACACTGTGAGAAACCTACATGGCATTCTCTGATATATGGTAGATAGTCAATTAATATGATAGGGACATGAATAATTTTCCTTCCTTCCGTCCCCTTGTGTGTATGATCCAGAATGCTCGACACTTGCAACTCCACTGATGTCCCCAAAGTTGAGAGCAGACAGGTAAAAACTAAACCAATGGGAAAACTGCAGAAGAGGTCAAGAAAGACATGATATGAGATCCATGATCCTGCTGCACTAGTCCAAGGAGATTCAACAGACTGGAAATCATCTTTAAACAGGATGTTTCAATTCAGTGCAATAGCGCACACACTTTACACTCACTGGATGGTTAACCCAAAAGACCGTTATGATTGCACAATGTTTCTCACTTCTTGGTTGCCAACCACAATCAATTCATGGAGGCAAGTAAGGGGACCTCGTTGTCAAAGAGGACATCTCCGTGGATCTTCCAGTGCAGAAAATGCAGAGATTCATGCCATCAAAAAATTGTGGCTCAAGAAGATGTGAGGAAAGCCCCTTGTTTGGAAGTAGAACTAGAGAAACTGCTCAGGGGCTCAGGAAGAATTGAGACCATACAAGAATAGGAAGAGTGATCTCTTTTGTTCAGTTGAGTGATCCTTTGACCCACAAAGGACCCATCTTAATTATCTGGAGTCAGAAGCACAACACAGGAAGAGGTTGACTGGTCTCCTCTTGGCTCAATCAATGTAAGAAACTCTTTCCATCAACATTCCTCTTCCACACCTGGAAAATTTCCCATCTCCTATTGGAAGCTAGTTCCAGTATTGGAACCTAGTTCCAATAATAAAAACATTGATTCTTCTTGAGTTAGGTCTATTTTCCACCCACCTCAATTCTCTAACCAGATTATAAGGGACTCCAGAACCAATCTAGGGGGCAAGAGATACAGTACACCCATTCCCTCCCTCCCTCCCTCCTCCCATCCCTATATGGAGCTTAGACTGCAGCAACAGTGATGTCAAGGAGGAAGGGAGTATTCCTCCCCCAACTTCTCTTCTCCCTTCTATCCACCCAGTCTTATCTTCCTCTCTTCTCCTTTTCTAGAGACCCTGGGAAATCACCTCTTTAACTAATCATCCTTTGGATGTGGCACCATAATTATTCCCTAGACTGGACTATCATCCAAAACAGAAAAGAACTGAGGGGAAAGGATTGCTCCTCTCTCCTTGTTCCTTGGCTATGACTTTGTACACAAAAGGAGAGAAAGATCTCTCTCTTTGGCCCTTCTCTCTTCCCCTCTTGTCTCTTGCTTCTACTCCTCATCCTCACCCTTTCTCCTTGGCCATAGCAGCATTTCAGGTGTCAGGGAAATTAAAGCCCTGCTGCTCCTCCTGATCCTAATTTGGGAACAGGGATGTGGCCATCTGAGCCAGAGGACAGCTAGGAGAGCAAAAGGTAGCTCCTCCCTCCCACTCACATCCACTTACCTGATTTTGGCTGAGCTGAGAAAATGGAGGTGCCTCTTTTTGCCAGGCTTTCTTATGGCTCAACTCAGAACCACAATGATGGTGCATCGTAAGGCTCCCCTCAAAAACAAGGGAAGCTTTACGACCCCCCTGGAGTTCTTGCCTGGCTGGGATGTCAATCTGAGCCAGGAAAGAACTCAACTCCCTGGTCCCCTTCCATGAGTCTCCAACACTCCTTCTTCCTCCTCCACCTGAGACCACTCAACCCTACTACCTTTCCTACCTGATTCCAAGCCACCTCCCTTCAGCCCACCTGCCCTCTAACTAATATTCCTCTGGTTGGATGTTTGGAGGCTCAAAGAAGAGTTGGGAGAGTAATTTCACAGTTTTGGTGTTGTTGCTTTTTAGCTCCAACTGGGGACCAACACAGTTGTCCAATTGAATTCAGCTTTCTTGGAAGAGGCCAAGCCAAAGGCTTTTCTGCCCCTCTGATAGTAAGGTGGGGGAGGGGGAATCACACATCACTAGATGGCAGGAAAGGAAGGAAGGAATGTGGCTTCCCTCCCTCCCTCTCTCTCTCCCCTTCCTTCTTCTCCTTCCCAGCTCCCTTCTTCTCTCCTCTCTTTCTTTTCCTCCCCTGCCCTTCTGACAGTTGCAAGGCTACTCTAAGAGCATTGGAAGAGCCAGAAGGAAAGAGGGGAGGAAAAGAAAGAGGGAGAGAAGGAAGAGAGTGAATACAAGTGGAGGGAGGAGAAAGAAGGGGAGAGAACCCTCCTTCCTTCTCTGCCATTGTCTCTGTCCAGCACTCTCCCTGAAGCCCCATATTGGATGGAGCCCAGCAGCTGCAGCCCTCAGGTAAGGGTGCCTGGGGGTTCACGGGTCGGGGGATGAGATGGGGCTTACCAGGGGGAATGTGGGATCCTGGGGAGGGCTCAGGTAGATTTGCCAATTTGAGTCATTGCATCAGTGGGAATGTCCCACCTCATTCCCCAATTTGGGTCGATGGTTCAGTAGTCAAGTGATTGGGAAGACTTCAGCCTGAGATCCTGGCATCACTGCACATCAATTTGAAAGGTAGGGAAGGAGAAAAGGGTGGGAGTGAGGTGGATTGACCCTCACTTGATATTACTCAGGTGTCAGTGCTCAGTGGAGAGGGAGACATAGGATTGCAAACATGGCACAAAGCATTTTCCATGACTAGAATGACTGAAGTTCTCTAATCTTTCCAGCTGGGCTGGGCTGATGATGGCCAGTGATTGAAACATCATGTAGGTTCGACCATGTTCTTCAAGGAGACCTGTTTGGAGAAAGAATGTAACTGGTCAAAAAGAAGGTGCTTTCTCCACTAAAAATGAGTAAATTTTGCCTCACAAATTAGTACAATCATAAAAATTTGAAAAGTTCAGAATGTTTATAATGGGATTGTAAACCATATGTTGGCAGCAAGTAGAGGTCATCATGACCTGCCAGGCAGTTTGGGAGGGAGAGAAGGAGGAGCCATGGAGATTAAGTCATGACCCAAGATGGAACCAACTCTCAACAGAGATTGTCACACCATGTGATTTAGTAAACCAATCTGAATATATTCTAATTTGTTTATTTTTTGAGAAGTTGATCATTTGGTGTTATTGACCACTGTTTTGCTTTTAATCAATTTTTAATAAACAGAATGTGTATTCCCAACGAGGCAGAAAGAATATACTGTACTCTTCAAAATGGTAGAAGTAAATATTAACGTCTAAAGTACATATCTTACCTAGGTTCTTAGCCTGGTCTTTTACACATGATCAGTCCCTGTTAATGGACATTGTTGATGTTTATTGTGACAGGTGGCATGGCAGGAACTCATTGGTCGGTATTCAACATTAGGAGGAGAGCTGTGTAAAAATTTTAAAAAAACAATACTACTCAGTGAGACAATTGTCTGTGTTACGTAGGAAACAAATCATAATTCAAATTAAAAAGACCTGTGAGGACAAATCAAAATGTTTAATTTAGAAATTGTGTGCAAACTACATTTGCACACTGACTACTTATCCATCCTGAAACAAAGAAATATGCTGCCCAGTAAGATATTGGTGGCATGTTTCTGTTCAGGATAGAGTTGTCAGAGATAAAGATGATTCTTTTGTGCATGTGGCTAGCTACTTTCTCCCCCTCCTTGTTAAGAAGGCATCAACTCCTTCTGCTCTTGTTCCCCTTTCTTTCTTTCTAAGCAACTCCTTCTCCACCACTTTTCTCATGAAGCTCAGCAGTGTTTATTATCTGAAGACTTTCAGATCTTCAAGGCTACCCAGTATGCAAAAACAAAGGCATATTTTATTTGATTTTAACATGTACAGCCCTCCCTATATCACTGGATCTTGGGGATGGGTTACAAAGCAACAAAAAACAATTTTAGATTTTATATTTAATACAGTATAAAATCAAACATTAAAATATTAACAATGGGGCACAGAAATTTATATAGGGCACAATTCTCAACCCCGAAAGCTCTAATCGGTAAGGAAATCTTGACTTGGTGACAACATGCCCACCTCACACCTTGCCCAACCTCTAGTCATAGTTCATGGTACGTACAAGGCAGGTTACATTGGTATTGATACCTGAGTCTGAAGATCTTTCAAAGACATCTCATGGGGAGTTGAAGCATAGTAAAAAAAAATTTTTTTTGCTGTTTTGAGGCCCGTAGTTGACTCCCACACTCTGCCTAAGGCCAGGGTGCTCTGTATCTATGAGTTTTAGTTGAAAGAGAAAAAGAGAGAGATGTAAGTCTACAACAAGAGTAAGCAAACTAGGGTCTGGATTCAGGCAGCTGTACTAGGCAGGGAAAGCTATTGACCTCATCTGCAAGACAGTCCCATATACAGGAATGCTGCTACTTCTTTACAAGAGGTATGGAAGAACAACATGAAAATGTTGTTACAAACCCTTCAAGCTCCCATCCTTCTGTGATAAAGGTGAATGGAGACTTCAAAATGCCCTGTGCCTTCAAGAAGAGATGTCATGACAGTTAAGACCCAACATGACTGTTAACTGACTCTTGGTTTGCCAAGGCAGAGAACCTTATTAAGATTCCGAGCTCAGTGTGAAATCACAGAGTTGTGATTCTGTTTGGCATAAACTGTATCCATGCCAACCCGCCCAGAGTTGGGTTTCCTGATTGGGCGGCATACAAGCGGGATAATTAAATTAAAATTAAACTGTACTGGCCAACTAGCCTCTGTTTTTTTAAATTTAATTAAAATACAAAACACCACACACACACAAAAAGCATCAGAGCTGCAAAAACATATACAAAACACCGTATATACTCGACTATATGTCATCCCGAATATAAGTCTAGGTACCTAATTTGGACCTCTAAAACTAGGAAAATAGATTGACAGGAATATAAGTCGGGGTGGAAATTGCAGCAGGTGTTAGTGAGTTTTGATATTTAAAATACATGAAAATATGGTAAAATCAATTACCGGTAATTTAGACGTTTGTGTGGGTATGTTTTTGAGTGTTTACATTGAGCCAAGTGTAGGTTGAGTCGCATTTTTAGACCTCATTTTGTGGGTTAAAAAACCTGACTTATACTCAAGTATATATGGTATTAACAAAATTACATATGGTACAATATAACTACTACGTTCCCGCTACCACCAGTGATATTTATAAACAGCAGGTTTGCACCAGTTCATCAGAACTGGTAGCAGAAATTCTGGCTGGCCCTGCCCATCCAAGTTTTGAAATAAAGTAGTCTTAATTTGGTTGCAACGCAGGGCTTTCCCCCTGGCCACGCCCATAATACTATGCCCACAGTGTGGTAGTAAACATTTTTTGAGCCCATCAATGCTTATAAACCTTCTCAATGGTTTGAAATTGTATCATATAAACAAAACACTTATATTCAAGCAGAAAGGTCTTAAGGAATAAATGTTTCAGTCAGCCATAAGGAGAATAACAACCTTTATTCCAGCTTCAAAACTACCTCAGTAATGCCTGGGACAAAGGATCATAATGCGGTTTCACTCCTGTTCCAAGCACTGAAACAGCTAATTGGATTGGAATTGAATCTCAGCTCCATGTAAGGTAATAATAATTTCATGTCAGAAATTATTCTGGGTTGAAAGGATTTTTGCTGGTGAAACTCCGCTTAGGGATGCCCGAATGAGGCTCCTTTCATGTCCCCAAGAGCTGGGACGAAGATGGGTGCTCAATCCATCATGCAGTACCCGGGTCTCGAACTGCCGACTTTGCCTGCCTTCCAGCTAATAAGGCGAGCTTCTTAACCACTGAGCCACTGCAACCCTCCTACGTAAGGTAATTGGACAGCAGCTGGCTGACCTCACACGAAGAGAGGCTCTCTGGTTGTGCCATCAGCCAGAGAGGCGCATCTCTCTGGCACTAGAAGGAGGGCCTTCTCGGTGTCCGCTCCGGCCCTGTGGAACCTCCTCCGGATCGAGCTACGCCTGCAGAGTTGCTGTCCTTTAGGAAAGGCGTGAAAACCTGGCTGGCAGGTCTGGCCTGGGGAGTGGATGGTTCAATTTCCCCAACCAGTTGTATGCTTTGACCCCCCCCCCCCCAAGATATAATACCTAGCTTTTAATTAAGTTTTTAAGCTTTTTAAAGTTTTTAATTTTTTAATTGTTTTAAAACTTGTTGGAAATTGCCCTGGGTCCCGTCAGGGAGGAGTGTGATAAACAAATATAAATATAAATATAAATAAAACTAAAATAAAATAAAAAGATGGGCTTCATGTGGCTTCCTTGGAGCCCTCTCAACCTACCTGGGTTGCCTCTGGGCTTCTCAGCACCTTTAAAGTTTAATGTACCAGGAGGAGGAAACAGAGAAGATGGAGAAGAAATGTGCCCTTGGCAGACAGTAGAGGCATCAATCTGGCTTGAAACACTATATCAGGAGTTCTCTACCTTTTAAAGCCAGGGGCTGGGTCACGCTTCCTCAGACAGCTTCGGGGGCCAGATGGCCATTTTGCCCTTCCTCCACCACATGGCACTTCTGGGTGTGGTAGAGGTGGTTTTGGGCCACATCAAATAGCACCGGGGCCAAATCTGGCCTGTTGGTCACAGGTTGAGAATCCCTGCACTAGATCTTGTTTTCAATGCAAACAAATATCTAGTTTACTGAAAAAGTCAGTGAGGCCTGCAGCCATCAGGTGTGGCAGGGAAATGGAGCTGAAACAAACCCTCAAACTATATAGAAAGAAGCCTAATTAATGGGGTAATAAGTCAGGCCATGTGGTTCTTATTATCCATTGCTGCTTGCAACCACTAGGCCTGCCATATGCCAGTACATCTTATATTGGAACCAGGTGGCCTTTTTGGCAATACTATGCATCAATTATTGCAATTTTTGTACCAATATATTTTAGTGTTGGCATCATTTATGTAGTAATCACTAATTTGAGAAAGCCAATACATGGTAATAATTAGGAAGCAATAATTACATGATTTCCTGTATGCAAGTGTAAGTTGTCTACAGACTCTGCCCATGTGGTCAAAGCAATTCACAACAGAGTCAAGCAAAGAAATAGCAAATACAGAATTTATTTTGGTGTGTACATAAAGGTTTCAATAGCAACATATAAAGCGTCACTAGCAAAATAAAATAATCACAACACAGTAATGTAACAGATGAATAGAGAATAAAGGGACAATACTTTCACAACTGGTTTAAAAGACATTTTCTGGCTTTGTTGGTTAGCCATAGTTGCAGAGAAGGAAGTTGTGGAGGAAATATATATCATTATAAAAATGCTATAGTAAAGCAAGACCAGCTGAACTGGGCATGAAGTGAGATATAGATCCTGCTGCCCTTCCATTCCAGGAAGATATAGAAAAGAATCCACAGTCCAAACTGATTAGCAGAAGATGATGTGCTCATGATGTTCAGAGATGTGTATTTGTATAAAGTGCAGGAAGTGGATTGCTGAAAATTCAGATGTCATAGAAGTTCTGGCAACCAAAGGGGGTGTTTGGGATTCATTTCTCCTCCAGGTTAAAAAGGATGGAATCCAAACTAGGTTTCAATTGGGCAGAAGGGATTGGAGATCACCAGACCTGATGTGGAGCAAAGGACCAGGACTTGCTCTGTCTAGGTATTTTCCACACAATGGTGGATCTTCAACCCTTCAGGCTTTTCACATTGACCATTCCAAACCTTGATCTGTGTCTTCACCTTTACATTCTTCTTCTACTGTGATCTTAGCCATTGGATATATTGTCTTCTAGTACTCTTACTGTGCAATCCTATGGCCTTGCTCTGACCACCAGGGTGACATTAAGTAAACCTAGCCAGGATCAAACACCTTCCCAAGAGCCTCTCTTACTTCCTACTTCCTCTGCCATCCTCACTGGAATTTGGACTCCCAATTGCATGTACAGGATCTTGTTTGGTAAAACCCATGGGAATGTTACTGTGTAGGAGAATTTACACCCTGAGCCCTCAGATCCCCAGCTCAGAATCCAAACAGGGCACCGTTTCTGAATGGTGCCTGGATTCTGAACTGCCCCCCTTCCCCCGTGGCATCCCCTCCCTCCCACACACACCCGCTAAGCTGCCTCTGGCTCAACCTGCAGCAATGGTGGGGACAGGAGGGCTTCCCCCTCTGCCTTCCTGCCCCTCGTCCTCTGGCACGTGGAAGGCTGCGATGGCTGCTACATTTCCCAAGTTCCCCTATGCTTTCAGCACTTTAAAAGGAATATTCTACCTGCTGGGGGGGCCTGGGAAATGTAGGAGATCAGATGTTGCTGAGCTGCTTTCTTAGATAGATAGATAGATAGATAGATAGATAGATAGATAGATAGATAGATAGATAGATAGATAGATAGATAGATAGATAGATAGATAGATAGATAGATAGATAGATAGAAAGAAAGAAAGAAAGAAAGAAAGAAAGAAAGAAAGAAAGAAAAAGAATGAATGAATGAATGAATGAATGAATGAATTAAAGAAAGACTCTACCCAGGCATTCAAGTACAGTGAGATTCCCAGTCTTATTGGGGGGCCAGAGCCTAGTGGAAGAGAGAAAATTTCTTAGCACCAAGTCAAGAGGTCCACCAAACGACTTCCTGTTTTCCTGTTACACTGTGCATTGACTGAGACCAAACAATTATGAAGGAAGAAATGGATGAAACCATGATGACAACTAAGTGAGAATTTTTCCAAGGAAGAAATAGTGTCCCTGAATTAAGTATGTGGCCTGTATAATTTGTGAAGAAATTTGATAACCACTGAGACATTTTGGGCAAGAAACAAATGTCAGAAGGTTCTTTGACTTCTAAGCCATAAACACCTTTTGAGAAACTCCATTGAGCTTCTGGAGGGAATTGCAAGTTAGAGAAGTTCTAGACAACTCGGGATCCCAAAACAAATTTGAGAGGGATTCAGTGCAAAAAATTATTTCACGTGGGATCAGGCATGTTATAACTGACTCTCATTGGTATGAATGAGGAGGAGTCAAAGGAATATACTAAAGAGAATGAAAGTAGAGAATGACCCCTCTCTACTCCATAAATGAACCCTGATTGTGCCCTTTTTGGGAAGATACTCATTAGGCATTGAGTTTGGAGGTGAGGGTAGAGATCTCAAAGGGTCTAAGAACAGGAATTAGATGAAGGAATTTCCAGTGAAACCATTCAATAGCAACAAAGTCCATAGCCAAAATGGTCTACAAGCAGAATGTAGGGCTCATGAAAGAGAAAGAAAGAATACCTGCAACATAGCTGGGAGGAAAAAAGAGTAATAATAGGAAAATTACCCAACAAAATATTTTTATTTGCTACAATTTAACTAAAAAGAGGTGTAAAAGCAATAGAAGAAACTGCAGTAGTTTTCAGGCGGTCTTACTGTTCCTTTGTTTTAGTATACACTACAAAGATGAGATGTTATAGTGGAGTCTAAAATAGTTCATTCTTGATTCCTTGATTGACCAGACCATCAAGGAATAAGTTCTTGCTGGTCGCAGCTCATTTTCCATTAATTTTGCTGCCCTGGTCTTTCTTCTACTTCATACCAAACTGAAAACCTGTGCTAATATCAGTCAATCATTCTTGAAGGTGCCACCAAACATTATCTCCAGGGGTTGGGATGAAGCACACTGTGAGAAACCTACATGGCATTCTCTGATAAATGTTAGATAGTCAATTGATATGATAGGGACATAAATAATTTTCCTTCCTTCCTTCTCCTTGTGTGTATGATTAAACCGTAAGTAACCCTATTGGATTTGAAGTAGACTGATGAGGACATCAGTAGCAGAAGTCAAGATGAATGAGCAGGAGATAAAATTCCCCCTGGACTCCCAAGAGTTGTTTTACCACTCTCCCACTGGATGTATTTTGACTAAGATGCCCTCTAGTCACAAAAGAACCAGCAAAACCACAGCAAGAATGGTTGAAAGACAAGCAGAGTGTGATGAAAGAGTAAGAAAGCAATCTGAAGAATGAAATTTGTGGTCCAGCATATTCAACTCTTCCAGTAGGATAAAAGAGCATGTGAAATTGTGGCTTTCTTTAAACTCATGGGATGAGTAGCATTAGGCATCAACTTAAGACTCAACACAAAGTCACACCTCCCCATCCTGTTTCAGGGTCAGGGCCACATGGGGATTGAGACCTTGCAAACTTATTCTGGAACAACTAAGAAGAAATGTTGGTTTTTCTAGACATAGAACCTGGAAATGTTGTTTCTGGGAAAGCAGAACAACTCAGATCACAGAAGCAGTTCAACCCCAGATCCACCAAGAATAAGAGATGATCCAGAATGCTTGACACTTGCAACTCCACTGATGTCCCCAAAGTTGAGAGCAGACATGGAGAAACTTAACTAATGGGAAAACTGCAGAAGAGGACAAGAAAGGCATGATATGATACCCATGATCCTTCTGCACTCTTCCAAGGAGATTCAACAGACTGGAAATCATCTTTAAACAGGACGTTTCAATAGCACACACACTTTACTCTCACTGGATGGTTAACCCAAAAGACCGTTATGTTCGCACAATGTTTCTCACTTCTTGGATGCCAACCACAATCAATTCATGGAGGCAAGTAAGGGGACCTCTTTGTCAAAGAGGACATCTCCGTGGATCTTCCAGTGCAGAAAATGCAGAGATTCATGCCATCAAAAAATTGTGGCTCAAGAAGATGTGAGGAAAGCCCCTTGTTTGGAAGTAGAACTAGAGAAACTGCTCAGGGGCTCAGGAAGAATTGTGACTATTCAAGAATAGGAAGAGTGATCTCTTTTGCTCAGTTGAGTGATCTATTGACCCACAAAGGACCCATCTTAATTATCTGGAGTCAGAAGCACAACACAGGAAGAGGTTGACTGGTCTCCTCTCGGCTCAATCAATGTAAGAAACTCTTTCCATCAACATTCCTCTTCCACACCTGGAAAATTTCCCATCTCCTATTGGAAGCTAGTTCCAGTATTGGAACCTAGTTCCAATAATAAAAACATTGATTCTTCTTGAGTTAGGTCTATTTTCCACCCACCTCAATTCTCTAACCAGATTATAAGGGACTCCGGAACCAATCTAGGGGGCAAGAGATACAGTACACCCATTCCCTCCCTCCTCCCATCCCTATATGGAGCTTAGACTGCAGCAACAGTGATGTCAAGGAGGAAGGGAGTATTCCTCCCCCAACTTCTCTTCTCCCTTCTATCCACCCAGTCTTATCTTCCTCTCTTCTCCTTTTCTAGAGACCCTGGGAAATCACCTCTTTAACTAATCATCCTTTGGATGTGGCACCATCATTATTCCCTAAACTGGACTATCATCCAAAACAGAAAAGAACTGAGGGGAAAGGATTGCTCCTCTCTCCTTGTTCCTTGGCTATGACTTTGTACACAAAAGGAGAGAAAGATCTCTCTCTCTCTCTCTTTGGCCCTTCTCTCTTCCCCTCTTGTCTCTTGCTTCTAATCCTCATCCTCACCCTTCCTCCTTGGCCATAGCAGCATTTCAGGTGTCAGGGAAATTAAAGACCTGCTGCTCCTCCTGATCCCAATTTGGGAACAGGGATGTGGCCATCTGAGCCAGAGGACAGCTAGGAGAGCAAAAGGTAGCTCCTCCCTCCCACTCACATCCACTTACCTGATTTTGGCTGAGCTGAGAAAATGGAGGTGCCTCTTTTTGCCAGGCTTTCTTATGGCTCAACTCAGAACCACAACGATGGTGCATCGTAAGGCTCCCCTCAAAAACAAGGGAAGCTTTACGACCCCCCTGGAGTTCTTGCCTGGCTGGGATGTCAATCTGAGCCAGGAAAGAACTCAACTCCCTGGTCCCCTTCCATGAGTCTCCAACACTCCTTCTTCCTCCTCCACCTGAGACCACTCAACCCTACTACCTTTCCTACCTGATTCCAAGCCACCTCCCTTCAGCCCACCTGCCCTCTAACTAATCTTCCTCTGGTTGGATGTTTGGAGGCTCAAAGAAGAGTTGGGGGAGTAATTTCACAGTTTGGGTGTTGTTGCTTTTTAGCCCCAACTGGGGACCAACACAGTTGTCCAATTGAATTCAGCTTTCTTGGAAGAGGCCAAGCCAAAGGCTTTTCTGCCCCTCTGATAGTAAGGTGGGGGAGGGGGAATCACACATCACTAGATGGCAGGAAAGGAAGGAAGGAATGTGGCTTCCCTCCCTCCCTCTCTCTCTCCCCTTCCTTCTTCTCCTTCCCAGCTCCCTTCTTCTCTCCTCTCTTTCTTTTCCTCCCCTGCCCTTCTGACACTTGCAAGGCTACTCTAAGAGCATTGGAAGAGCCAGAAGGAAAGAGGGGAGGAAAAGAAAGAGGGAGAGAAGGAAGAGAGTGAATACAAGTGGAGGGAGGAGAAAGAAGGGGAGAGAACCCTCCTTCCTTCTCTGCCATTGTCTCTGTCCAGCACTCTCCCTGAAGCCCCATATTTGATGGAGCCCAGCAGCTGCAGCCCTCAGGTAAGGGTGCCTGGGGGTTCACGGGTCGGGGGATGAGATGGGGCTTACCAGGGGGAATGTGGGGTCCTGGGGAGGGCTCCATTAGATTTGCCAATTTGAGTCATTGCATCAGTGGGAATGTCCCACCTCATTCCCCAATTTGGATCCAAGGTTCAGAATTCAAGTGATTGGGAAAACTTCGCCTGAGATCCTGGCATCACTGCACTTCAATTTGAAAGGGAGGGAATGAGAAAAGGGTGGGAGTGAGCTGGATTGACTCTCACTTGATATTACTCTGGTGTCAATGCTCAGTAGAGTGGAAGACCATAGGACTGCAATCATGACACAAAGCATTTTCCATGGCTAGAATGACTGAAGTTCTCTAATCTTTCCAGCTGGGCTGGGCTGGTGCTGGCCAGTGACGAAGACATCATGAAGGTTCAACCATGTTCTTCGAGGAGACCTGTTTGGAGAAAGAATGTAACTGGTCAAAAAGAGGGATCTTTCTCCACTAAAAAAGTAAATTTTGCAGCCTCACAAATTAGTAGAATCATGAAAATTTGAAAAGTTCAGAATGTTTATAATGGAATTGTAAACCATATTTTGGCAGCAAATAAAGGTCATCATGACCTGCCAGGCAGTTTGGGAGGAAGGGAGGAAGGAGCCATGGAGATTAAGTCATGACCCAAGATGGAACCAGCACTCAACAGAGATTGTCACACCATGTGATTTAGGAAACCAATCTGAATATGTTCCAATTTGATCATTTGGTGTTATTGATCACTCAGTTTTGCTTTTAATCATTTTTTAATAAACAGAATGTGTATTCCCAACGAGGCAGAAAGAATATACGTACTGTACTCTTCAAAATGGTAGAAGTGAATATTAACGTCTAAAGTACATATCTTACCTAGGTTCTTAGCCTGGTCTTTTACACATGATCAGTCCCTGTTAATGGACATTGTCGATGTTTATTGTGACAGGTGGCATGGCAGGAGCTCATTGGTCGGTATTCAACATTAGAAGGAGAGCTGTGTAAAAATTTAAAAAAAACAATGCTACTCAGTGAGACAATAGTCTGTGTTACGTAGGAAACAAATCATAATTCATATTAAAAAGACCTGCGCGGGCAAATCAAAATGTTTAATTTAGAAATTGTGTGCAAACTACATTTGCACACTGACTACTTATCCATCCTGAAACAAAGAAATATGCTGCCCAGTAAGATATTGGTGGCAAGTTTCTGTTCAGGATAGAGTTGTCAGAGATAAAGATTATTCTTTTGTACATGTGGCTTGCTACTTTCCCCCCCTCCTTGTTAAGAAAGCATCAACTCCTTCTGCTCTTGTTCCCCTCTTTCTTTCTAAGCAACTCCTTCTCCACCACTTTTCTCATGAAGCTCAGCAGTGTTTATTATCTGAAGACTTTCAGATCTTCAATGCTACCCAGTATGCAAAAACAAAGGCATATTTTATTTTATTTTAACATGTACAGCCCTCCCTATATCACTGGATCTTGGAGATGGGTTACAAAGCAACAAAAAAATTTTTTTTTGAATTTATACTTAATACAGTTTAAATTCAAACATTAAAATATTAACACTGGGGCACTAAAATTTACATAGGCCACAATTTTCAACCCCAAAAGCTCTAATCGGTAAGGAAATCTTGACTTGGTGACAACATGCCCACCTCACATCCTGTCCAACCTCTAGTCAAAGTTAATGGTACATGCAAGGCAGGTAACATTTGTTTTGATACCTGAGTCTGAAGATCTTTCAAAGACATCTCATGGGGGAGTTGAGGCATAGTAAAAAATTTTTTTGCTGTTTTGAGGCCCGTAGTTGACTCCCACACTCTGCCTAAGGCCAGGGTGCTCTGTATCTATGAGTTTTAGTTGAAAGAGAAAAAGAGAGAGATGTAAGTCTACAACAAGAGTAAGCAAACTAGGGTCTGGATTCAGGCAGCTGTACAAGGCAGGGAAAGCTATTGACCTCATCTGCAAGACAGTCCCATATACAGGAATGCTGCTAGTTCTTTACAAGAGGTATGGAAGAACAACATGAAAATGTTGTTACAAACCCTTCAAGCTCCCATCCTTCTGTGATAAAGGTGAATGGAGACTTCAAAATGCCCTGTGCCTTCAAGAAGAGATGTCATGACAGTTAAGACCCAACATGACTGTTAACTGACTCTTGGTTTGCCAAGGCAGAGAACCTTATTAAGATTCCGAGCTCAGTGCGAAATCACAGAGTTGTGATTCTGTTTGGCATAAACTGTATCCATGCCAACCCGCCCTGAGTCGGGTTTCCTGATTGGGCGGCATACAAGTGGGATAATTCAATTAAAATTAAACTGTATTGGCCAATCAGACTCTGATTTTTTAAATTTAATTAAAATACAAAACACCCCACACACACAAAAAAGCATCAGAGCTGCAAAAACATATACAAAATACCATATATACTCGACTATATATGTCGTCCCGAATATAAGTCTAGGTACCTAATTTGGACCTCTAAAACTAGGAAAATAGATTGACACGAATATAAGTCGGGGTGGAAATTGCAGCAGGTGTTAGTGAGTTTTGATATTTAAAATACATGAAACTATGGTAAAATCAATTACCGGTAATTTAGACGTTTGTGTGGGTATGTTTTTGAGTGTTTACATTGAGCCAAGTGTAGGTTGAGTCGCATTTTTAGACCTCATTTTGTGGGTTAAAAAACCTGACTTATACTCAAGTATATATGGTATTAACAAAATTACATATGGTACAATATAACTACTACGTTCCCCCTACCACCAGTGATATTTATAAACAGCAGGTTTGCACCAGTTCATCAGAACTGGTAGCAGAAATTCTGGCTGGCCCTGCCCATCCAAGTTTTGAAATAAAGTAGTCTTTATTTGTTTGCAACGCAGGGCTTTCCCCCTGGCCACGCCCATAATACCATGCCCACAGTGTGGTAGTAAACATTTTTTGAGCCCATCAATGCTTATAAACCTTCTCAATGGTTTGAAATTGTATCATATAAACAAAACACTTATATTCAAGCAGAAAGGTCTTAAGGAATAAATGTTTCAGTCAGCCATAAGGAGAATAACAACCTTTATTCCAGCTTCAAAACTACCTCAGTAATGCCTGGGACAAAGGATCATAATGCGGTTTCACTCCTGTTCCAAGTACTGAAACAGCTAATTGGATTGGAATTGAATCTCAGCTCCATGTAAGGTAATAATAATTTCATGCCAGAAATTATTCTGGGTTGAAAGGATTTTTGCTGGTGAAACTCCGCTTAGGGATGCCCAAATGAGGCTCCTTTCATGTCCCCAAGAGCTGGGATGAAGATGGGTGCTCAATCCATCATGCGGTACCCGGGTCTCGAACTGCTGACTTTGCCTGCCTTCCAGCTAATAAGGCGAGCTTCTTAACCACTGAGCCACTGCAACCCTCCTACGTAAGGTAATTGGACAGCACCAGGCTGACCTCAGACAAAGAGAGGCTCTCTGGTTGTGCCATCAGCCAGAGAGGCGCATTTCTCTGGCACTAGAAGGAGGGCCTTCTCGGTGTCCGCTCCGGCCCTGTGGAACCTCCTCCCGATAGAGCTACACCTGGAGACGGAGTTGCTGTTCTTTAGGAAATGAGTGAAAACCTGGCTGGCAGGTCTGGTCTGGGGAATGGATGGTTCAATTTCCCCAGCCAGTTGGATGGTTTGACCCCCCCCCCCCAGTATGTCCAAGTTATAATTCCTAGCTTTTAATTAAGTTTTTAAGCTTTTTAAAGTTTTAAATTTTTTAAGGGTTTTTAAAATTGTTGGAAATCGCCCTGGGTCCCTTCCAGTGATGGGATGTCAAAAATTTTACTACCACTCCATGATGTCATCACAGTGTGGGCGGAGCCAGTGTTGTGGGCGGAGCCAGTGTTGTGGGCGGAGCCAGCATTGTGGGCGGAGCCAGTGTCATGGGTGGGACCATGTGACTTGGTGGGCGGGGCCAAAGTTGGTCATGTGACTTTAAAAATATTTTTAAATTTTAAAAT
The DNA here is from genome assembly GCA_030440675.1 of Furcifer pardalis. Classification (NCBI taxonomy): domain Eukaryota; kingdom Metazoa; phylum Chordata; class Lepidosauria; order Squamata; family Chamaeleonidae; genus Furcifer; species Furcifer pardalis. The sequence goes on from CP126897.1 coordinate 31,915,286, forward strand.
AATAATAAATAAATAATATAAAATTTATATAACACTACTAAAACTAACAATATGTTTCACATTATAAGACAATAAAAATGTTTATTTTTATGTATTTTCTATGTATTGAATTTTTTGTGACTTGCAGTTTTAAGTATAAAAAAATACAAAAAGGTAGTTAACATTATGCATTTAATACAATACTTTAACAATAACAAGAGGTACATAAAACTAGATTTTGCTACAAGAGTTTTACAATATGAATGAAAAACTATAGAACTGTTTCAGAACTGCTGTACATTAAAAACCTCGGATAAAGATTGCCTCGCTTAGAGACTAACTTGCTTAAAGAGCAGAACTTTCTCTGAATGCTCGCTCACTTAACTCAACCAAAAACTCACTTAACAACAAAATTAGGGTTCGCAATCCCCCCCCCCCTCAGAAGTCACAATTGGTCAGTGTTTCACTTAAAGAGCAAACTCACTTAAAGATGAATTGAACATCTAACCAACAATAAAATTTATTCTAGATACAGTATGACCAAACTACTGCTTGATGGTCATCCTCCGGTTCTGGTCCTTTAGCGTGCTTAACAGACCGAGCATCATCAGCTGTGCGATGTTGGTTTTTCAACCATTTTTTAACTGTAGGAATAGGGTCCCACATTTCTAGAGGTAGGCCAATTATACTAACTGTCATTACACTTGATATATTTGGAACAGTTAGGCGATTTCTCCTCTCACTACATATGAAGTTCATTTTTGAAAAACCCCGTTCGGCTTCTGCTGAACTTACAGCAATTGTTCTGATGATATTTTGTGCTTTTTGAATGCTTTCCGGAACTGAATAATTAGATGGATTTTTAAGGACATTTTCAACAAAATCCCTGTAATCATTTACATTAATGTCATAATGAAAAATTTCACTGAATCCAAGCAGTTGTTCCTCAGCTGCTTTCCAAGGAACTCGTACCTCTACAATGTTCCATTCCTGTGGATCCAAATATTTGAGAAAGTTTAATTTGTTCTCCTCTTCCAATCTACTGCCTGATTTTAAATGCTCGCAGTCCATAAGTCGCTTTTTCAAACTGACTATAATATTTTCCAAAAGCCTTTCACGAGGAAGTGCGACAAATCGATGGTTTTTTACAAATGTGATATTTCTGAACAGTTCTGAACTAATCAATCCATGTACTCTTTTTTCATATACACCCTTCTCCTCTTTCAGCATCTCAAAAGAGCTAATGGATCTTACAACATATTTTTCTGCTTTTTGGATATCTATGTTCCTAGATTGCATTGCTTCTGAAATAAAAGATATTTCTCTCAGAATGTCTATCATCAGTGCCAAATCATTAAAAAAATTTATATTCTCCAGACGGGCAGCCATGCCTGAGAATTTGTCATGGGAAGAAAAATACTGATGCAGGGCTGGATAGGCACCCCACACAGCCAGCGTTGATCTCAAGCTACAGGCCGCCCATCTGGGCCCAAGAACTCTGCCAATTTTTTTGATTTCGATCTCAAGTTCCTTTGATATGGCTGTTAATGCATTTTGGCTTTTGTTTGATTTATGGAAAATTGCATATATTTTATCAATAAAAATTTTAAAATGATTTACTTGCTTGACTTCTTTTATTGCATCGTCTAAAACAAGTTGGAGGCGATGGTTTAAGCAGTGCCATATTATGATGTTTGGGAACTCTTTGGCCATTCTAGTGCTCACTCCAGATTTTCTCCCAAGCATAACACTGGCACCATCAGAGCAAAATCCTATTAAATTTTGTGCCAGGTACTGCTTAGAAAACCCAACATTTTTTAAACATTGAATTACTGAACCAAATATTGTCTCTGCATCTTGTTTTTCTAATTCAACTAGCTCCACAAAAAAGGTTGGTGAGACATCTGAACCCACACCCTCAACTTTTACGAAAACTATCACAACTGCTTTGCTAGATATTGTTGAGGCTTCATCAACAATCAAACAGATCTTTAGATTCTTTGCAATCACTCTACCAAATACTGTCTCTTTCAGGTCTTGTGCAATGAAATCTATTATTTTCACTGCAGTTCCATGTGAATGCAATCCGATTCCAATATTTGATCCAGTTTTAGCGTGTGCTTGTAGGTCATCTTCCATTTGTTGGAATGGTCTACTTAATTTTGCCACGTTGTAAGCTACAACAAATATGTTATGCGTGGTAAGCAAATGTCGTTCTACGCTCTTATCTACTGATTTTCTTAGAGCTTCCTTCGCTCCTTCCTTGATGTTCTCTTTGCAAATAAGATGAGTTTTTGATGCAAAATGTTCATTCATCTTTTTCCTTAGAGATGCCTGTTGTACTTCCTTAACTGTCCCTGATGGCATAATCTGGCAATTTTTCCATCCTTTTGACACATGAACCCCTCTCTCTCTTGAAAAGTCATGTTTTGCACAATAGTTACAACCTAATTTTCTTTTGGAAATTACCAGTCCATCATATTTTTGTTTAAAAAAGTTGTATTGTGCCTCTGTCCAGCATTCTGGAATATTTTCTTCAACGTTGGCACTTTCTAGTGCAATTGAGCTGATGCTGGTGCTGCGTTCCCCACATTCAGATGATGAACTTTGTAATGAATCCTCTGTAAGATCCAGAGGTGTAGCTACCGCCGTATCAGCCGTATCAATTATACGGGGCCCCCGGGCTATGGGGGCCCCCAACGGCAAAAAATAAAATTAAAAATAATCTCCTCATAAAGGCTCTGTTGCGGCAGCAGAAGCTGGTTGAGGATCCGCAGGGAGCCCCGACGGTACCGGATCGCTTCCAAACCCATGGCTAAGTTTCCACGGCAGGAGGCGGAGCCGCAACAGAGGAGGGAAAGGGGAGGCAAGTTGTTCACCAAGCCTCCGCTGGGTCCTAGTGCGCCCGATTCATGGCTCCCATTCCCTCGCCCCATCCCCGGAGAGCATCGAAGCCGTGTAGACCGGCTAAGCTTCGCGTTAATTTCAGTAGAATTCCGAGCCTTAATTGGGTCTCTTTCGGGAAAATAGCAAAAATCCGAGTTTAGTCATAATCACAAGGCCCAGCTGCTTCCGAAGAGGTGGATTGATAGGTTAAGCTGCCGAGTTAAAAAAAAACAGCACTTTTTTTTACACCAGTGCAGGACAGAATGAGCTCCCGTCTTTGTCCCAGCTCCTGCCAACCTAGCAGTTCGAAAGCAAAAAAAATTGCAAGTACTGTAGAGAAACAGTGTTCCGTGCGCTTGTCATGCCTGCCACATGACCTGTCACCCCAGCGTCGAGGTGGAGAGCGCCGCCCGGGCTGGCGCAGCCTGCCAGGGAGCCCCTGCGGCGACCGGGGGGAGGGCCTCGGGGCTGCCTCGCTGCGCCCGCTCGCCTTCCACAGCTGCCCCTTGCCTTCGCCGTGCGCGTCGAGGGAGCGGTCGTGCGATGGCAGCAGCGGCGGCGCGGCGGTGACAGCAGAGGCGGAGGAAGAAGAGGCCCCAGGATTAAGGTAAGTGAGGTTTTTGTGTTTCGGGTGGGTGGGTGGGTGGGTTGGGGTGTGTGTGGGTTTTTTTTTTTACATTTTAATTCTATTTTATTTATTTTATTTTTATTTATTTTATTTTTATTTTGGCCCTGCCCATGACGTCATGACGTTGGCTCCCCCCACGACGTCATGATGTCATGACGTTAGCTCCGCCCCACATATAAAGGGCCCCCAAATAATTTTTATACGGGGCCCCGCCAAGGTAAGCTACGCTTCTGGTAAGATCCAACACACCTTTTCCAGCTGGTGTTTGTGGTCTTGGTTGTTTATTGAAGAAAGAACTGAGAGACGGCTGTCTTTTTTTCTTAAGGGCTGCTGCAAGAATTAAAAATAAAAAGTTGCAGTGTGGACTCTATAGAAAACAACACACACAGAAGGCACAATGCATGGAAACTGTACAGAGAAGACACACCATGCACAGAAATTGACCAGAAGGAACACAAAATGCATGGAAATTGCACACAGAACACGCTCAATACATAGAAATCACACATACCTGGGTTTCTCAAAGGCTTTATGCCACACCTATGAGAATGAAAGGGAGACATTTAAAACTAATCAGAATAATCTACTGTTACTGATAGATGTAGGAAGCTGTATTTTTATGATTCTTATTGTGTGCAATTAGCACATACTTCCACCTTAGAGGAAATACAGGCAAGCAAGCATAACAATACAGCTTCCATCCTACAGCTATGAGTAGCAATAGATTATTAAGTTTTAAATGACTCCCTTTCAGTCACAAAGGTGTGGAGTAAAACCTTTATGAAAAGACCTGTGATGGTGCAGTTTGGCCCTCCTGCTGTTTTTGCACTTCAGTTCCTGGAAACCCAAAAAGACACACACAGTAAACTGAAATGCAAAGACAGCAGGAGGGCCAGGCAGCATTTGGTATCATTTGGTGGGGAAGCTAAAATCATTCCGTTTGGTCTGCTGTTTAGTCATGCCTGCTTTGTGGTGAAATAGTCACTTGGCAGGCACGTTTTTCAAATCTGTTCCCAGAAACCCAAAAGACACCATCAGGCTGCCTTCACACACCTGTGTGATGGTGTGTAGACCAACATTAAAAAATACATACACACAACATTAAAAAATAAATACACACACACGTGAATGTTTAGTAAATATAAAATACTACAAAAAATATTAATTAAAAATTCCCATGTAGGCATCATCTCCCTACCCTGTCCCTTGGCAGGCATGTTTTTGCCCTTCAGGTCCATGGATACCCAAAAAGACACACACAGTAAACTGAAATGCAAAGACAGCAGGAGGGCCAGGCAGCATTTGGTATCATTTGGTGGGGAAGCTAAAATCATTCCGTTTGGTCTGCTGTTTAGTCATGCCTGCTTTGTGGCCAAATAGTCACTTGGCAGGCACGTTTTTCAAATCTGTTCCCAGAAACCCAAAAGACACCATCAGGCTGCCTTCACACACCTGTGTGATGGTGTGTAGACCAACATTAAAAAATACATACACACAACATTAAAAAATAAATACACACACACGTGAATGTTTAGTAAATATAAAATACTACAAAAATATTAATTAAAAATTCCCATGTAGGCACCATCTCCCTACCCTGTTACTTGGCAGGCATGTTTTTGCCCTTCAGGTCCATGGATACCCAAAAAGACACACACAGTAAACTGAAATGCAAAGACAGCAGGAGGGCCAGGCAGCATTTGGTATCATTTGGTGGGGAAGCTAAAATCATTCCGTTTGGTCTGCTGTTTAGTCATGCCTGCTTTGTGGCCAAATAGTCACTTGGCAGGCACGTTTTTCAAATCTGTTCCCAGAAACCCAAAAGACACCATCAGGCTGCCTTCACACACCTGTGTGATGGTGTGTAGACCAACATTAAAAAATACATACACACAACATTAAAAAATAAATACACACACACGTGAATGTTTAGTAAATATAAAATACTACAAAAATATTAATTAAAAATTCCCATGTAGGCACCATCTCCCTACCCTGTTACTTGGCAGGCATGTTTTTGCCCTTCAGGTCCATGGATACCCAAAAAGACACACACAGTAAACTGAAATGCAAAGACAGCAGGAGGGCCAGGCAGCATTTGGTATCATTTGGTGGGGAAGCTAAAATCATTCCGTTTGGTCTGCTGTTTAGTCATGCCTGCTTTGTGGCCAAATAGTCAGGCTGCCTTCACACACCTGTGTGATGGTGTGTAGACCAACATTAAAAAATACATACACACATTAAAAAATAAATACACACACACATGAATGTTTAGTAAATATAAAATACTACAAAAAATATTAATTAAATATTCCCATGTAGGTACCATCTCCCCACACATCTCCCCACCCCCATTAAGTTTTTTTTAAACATTGTGTGATCAATTTGTCGCACAACATTAAAAAATACACACACATGCATTTTAAATAAATATAAAATATTACAAAATATTATTAATTAAAAATTCCTAAGTAGGTACCATCTCCCCACACATCTCCCCCCCCCCTTTTTCAGGTTTTTTTTAACATTGTGCAATTAATTTATCGCACAACATTAAAAAATACACACACATGCATTTTAAATAAATATAAAATATTACAAAATATTATTAATTAAAAATTCCCACGTAGGTACCATCTCCCCACACATCTCCCCCCCCCTTTTTCAGGTTTTTTTTAACATTGTGCAATCAATTTATCGCACAACATTAAAAAAAACACACACATGCATTTTAAATTACTATTTAAAAACCTATAAAATATTATTAATTAAAAAATCCCTTTTGGCTACTAACTTACCTGAAAGTTGTAAAGGTTCTTCCTCTGTTTCGGAGGAAGGGACGGACACAGAGGGTCCCGTCGTCGCCTCTCCTTCCATCACCTCACCCCCTCTTCCGACGCGGCTTGCTGGAGTCAATGAGCCCTGGGGCCTCGAGTCTCTGAGGCCTGCCCACTGACGCTGCCGCGCCCCTCTGGGACCGACGAGGTTCCACGGGAACTTTGAGGGCTGCCCGGACCATCCGCCGTCGACGAGCCCCCCGACTGCGGCCTCCTCCAGGCGCCAAGGCCCGCAGCCGCGTGTTGCTGCTGTCGCTGCTACTGCTGCTGCTGCCACCGGACCTGGAGCTGCTCCGAGAACGTCCAGCTCTAGCAAAATCTAGGCAGCAAGTGGCGGCCTCCAATCGCACGTGCGCAGAAATTCAATCTGCGCACGCGCTATTTGCAATTTCAGTGCGCATGCGTCAGATTGGTTTCTGCGCATGCGCACTGAATTGGAGCCATTTTGGCTCAAATTAATTTTTTTTTTCTGCCGGTGAGGCGTCCGATCCGGACGCCTCAAAAACGGTATTACCCTCCAGGAGACCCCTCCGGAAATCCTTATAACGGTTCTGTGGATCCGGTCAGAACCGGTAACATCCCATCACTGGTCCCTTCATGGATGAGGGCGATAAACAAATATAAATATAAATAAAACTAAAATAAAATAAAAAGATGGGCTTCATGTGGCTTCCATGGAGCCCTCTCAACCTACCTGGGTTGCCTCTGGGCTTCTCCGCACCTTTAAAGTTTAATGTACCAGGAGGAGGAAACAGAGAAGATGGAGAAGAAATGTGCCCTTGGCAGACAGTAGAGGCATCAATCTGGCTTGAAACACTATATCAGGAGTTCTCTACCTTTTAAAGCCAGGGGCTGGGTCATGCTTCCTCAGACAGCTTCGGGGGCCAGATGGCCATTTTCCCTTTCATCCACCACATGGCACTTCTGGGTGTGGTAGAGATGTTTTTTGGCCACATGAAATAGCACCGAGGACCACATGCGGCCTGCAGGTTGCAAGTTGAGAATTCCTGCACTGGATCTTGTTTTCAATCCAAACTGGGTTGTTTCTTTTAAAGAACTACAAACAAACATCTAGTTTACTGAAAAAGTTGGTGAGGCCTACAGCTCTCAGGTATGGCAGGGAAATGGAGTTGAAACAAACCCTCAAACTAGATAGAAAGAAGCCTAATTAATGGGGTATAAGTTAGGCCATGTGGTTCTTCTTATCCATTGCTGCTTGCAACCATTAGGCCTGCCATATGCCAGTACATCTTATATTATGTAGTAATCACTAATTTGAGAAAGCCATTACGAGGTCATAATTAGGAAGCAATAATTACATGATGTCCTGTATGCAAGTGTAAGTTGTCTACAGACTCTGCCCAAGTGGTCAAAGCAATTCACAACAAAGTCAAGCAGAGAAATAACAAATACAGAATTTATTTTGGTGTGTACATAAAAGTTTCAATGGTAACATATAAAGCATCTCTAGCAAAATAAAATAATCACAACACAGTAATGTAACAGATAAATAGAGAATAAAGGGACAATACTTTCACAACTGGATTAAAAGACATTGTCTGGCTTTGTTGGTTAGCCATAGCTGCAGAGTAGGAAGTTGTGGGGGGAAATATATATCATTATAAAAATGCTATAGTAACGCAAGACCAGCCGAATAAGTCATGAAGTGAGATATAGATCTTGCTGCCCTTCCATTCCAGGAAGATATAGAAAAGAATCCACAGTCCAAACTGATTAGCAGAAGATGATGTGCTCAGAGATGTGTATTTGTATAAAGTGCAGGAAGTATATTGCTGAAAATTCAGATGTCATAGAAATTCTGGCAACCAAAGGGGGTGTTTGGGTTTCATTTCTCCTCCAGGTTAAAAAGGATGGAATCCATACTAGGTCTCATTTGGGCAGCAAGGGATTGGAGATCACCAGACCTGATGTGGAGCAAAGGACTAGGACTTGCTCTAGGTATTTTCCACACAATGCTCTAGGTATTTTCCACACCATGGTGGATAGTCAACCCTTCAGTCATTCCAAACCTTGATCTGTGTCTTCACCTTTACATTCTTCTTCTATTGTGATCTTAGCCATTGGATATGTTGTCTTCTAGTACTCTTACTGTGCAATCCTATGGCCATGCTCTGACCACCAGGGTGACATTAAGTAAACCTAGCCAGGATCAAACACCTTCCCAAGAGCCTCTCTTACTTCCTACTTCCTCTGCTATCCTCACTGGAATTTGGACTCCCAATTGCATGTACAGGATCTCGTTTGGTAAAACCCATGGGAAAGTTACTGTGTAGGAGAATTTACACCCTGAGCCCTCAGATCCCCAGTTCAGAATCCAAACGGGGCACCCTTTCTGAATGGTGCCTGGATTCTGAACTGCCCCCCTTCTCCCGTGGCATCCCCTCCCTCCCACACACACCCGCTAAGCTGCCTCTGGCTCCACCTGCAGCAATGGTGGGGACAGGAGGGCTTCCCCCTCTGCCTTCCTGCCCCTCGTCCTCTGGCACGTGGAAGGCTGCGATGGCTGCTACATTTCCCAAGTTCCCCTGTGCCTTCAGCACTTTAAAAGGAATATTCTACCTGTTGGGGGAGCCTGGGAAATGTAGGAGATCAGATGTTGCTGAGCTGCTTTCTTAGATAGATAGATAGATAGATAGATAGATAGATAGATAGATAGATAGATAGATAGATAGATAGATAGATAGATAGATAGATAGATAGATAGAAAGAAAGAAAAAGAATTAATTAATTAATTAATTAATTAATTAAAGAAAGACTCTACCCAGGCATTCAAGTACAGTGAGATTCCCAGTCTTATTGGGGGGCCATAGCCTAGTGAAAGAGAGAAAATTTCTTAGCACCAAGTCAAGAGGTCCACCAAACGACTTCCTGTTTTCCTGTTACACTGTGCAGTGACTGAGACCAAACAATTATGAAGGAAGAAATGGATGAAACCATGATGACAACTAAGTGAGAAGTTTTCCAAGGAAAAAATAGTGTCCCTGAATTAAGTATGTGGCCTGTATAATTTGTTAAGGAATTTGATAACCACTGAGACATTTTGGGCAAGAAACAAATGTCAGAAGGTTCTTTGACTTCTAAGCCATAAACACCTTTTGAGAAACTCCATTGAGCTTCTGGAGGGAATTGCAAGTTAGAGAAGTTCTAGACAACTCGGGATCCCAAAATAAATTTGAGAGGGATTCAGTGCAAAAAAAGTATTTCATGTGGGATCAGGCATGTTATAACTGACTCTCATTGGTATGAATGAGGAAGAGTCAAAGGAATATACTAAAGAGAATGAAAGTAGAGAATGACCCCTCTCTACTCCATAAATGAACCCTGATTGTGCCCATTTTGGGAAGATACTCATTTGGCATTGAGGTTGGAGGTGAGGGTAGAGATCTCAAAGGGTCTAAGAACAGGAATTAGATGAAGGAATTTCCAGTGAAACCATTCAATAGCAACGAACTCCATAGCCAAAATGGTCTACAAGCAGAGTGTAGGACTCGCGAAAGAGAAAGAAAGAATATCTGCAACATAGCTGGGAGGAAAAAAGAGTAATGATAGGAAAATTACCCAACAAAATATTTTCATTTGCTACAATTTAACTAAAAAGAGTTGTAATAGCAATAGAAGAAACTGCAGTAGTTTTCAGGCGGTCTTACTGTTCCTTTGTTTTAGTACACACTACAAAGATGAGATGTTATAGTGGAGTCTAAAATAGTTCATTCTTGATTCCTTGATTGAGCAGACCATCAAGGAATAAGTTCTTGCTGGTCGCAGCTCATTTTCCATTCATTTTGCTGCCCTGGTCTTTCTTCTACTTCACACCAAACTGAAAACCTGTGCTAATATCAGTCAAACCTTCTTGAAGGTGCCACCAAACAGAGGTTGGGATGAAGCACACTGTGTGAAACCTACATGGCATTCTTTGATATATGGTAGGTAGTCAATTAATATGATAGGGACATGAATAATTTTCCTTCCTTCCTTCCCCTTGTGTGTATGATTAAACCGTAAGTAACCCTATTGGATTTGAAGTAGACTGATGAGGATATCAGTAGCAGAAGTCAAGATGAATGAGCAGGAGATAAAATTCCCCCTGGACTCCCAAGAGTTGTTTTACCACTCTCCCACTGGATGTATTTTGACTAAGATGCCCTCTAGTCACAAAAGAACCAGCAAAACCACAGCAAGAATGGTTGAAAGACAAGCAGAGTGTGATGAAAGAGTAAGAAAGCAATCTGAAGAATGAAATTTGTGGTCCAGCATATTCAACTCTTCCAGTAGGATAAAAGAGCATGTGAAATTGTGGCTTTCTTTAAACTCATGGGATGAGTAGCATTAGGCATCAACTTAAGACTCAACACAAAGTCATACCTCCCCATCCTGTTTCAGGGTCAGGGCCACATGGGGATTGAGACCTTGCAAACTTATTCTGGAACAACTAAGAAGAAATGTTGGTTTTTCTAGACATAGAACCTGGAAAAGTTGTTTCTGGGAAAGCAGAACAACTCAGATCACAGAAGCAGTTCAACCCCAGATCCACCAAGAATAAGAGATGATCCAGAATGCTTGACACTTGCAACTCCACTGATGTCCCCAAAGTTGAGAGCAGACATGGAGAAACTTAACTAATGGGAAAACTGCAGAAGAGGACAAGAAAGGCATGATATGATACCCATGATCCTTCTGCACTCTTCCAAGGAGATTCAACAGACTGGAAATCATCTTTAAACAGGACGTTTCAATAGCACACACACTTTACTCTCACTGGATGGTTAACCCAAAAGACCGTTATGTTCGCACAATGTTTCTCACTTCTTGGATGCCAACCACAATCAATTCATGGAGGCAAGTAAGGGGACCTCTTTGTCAAAGAGGACATCTCCGTGGATCTTCCAGTGCAGAAAATGCAGAGATTCATGCCATCAAAAAATTGTGGCTCAAGAAGATGTGAGGAAAGCCCCTTGTTTGGAAGTAGAACTAGAGAAACTGCTCAGGGGCTCAGGAAGAATTGAGACCATACAAGAATAGGGAGAGTGATCTCTTTTGCTCAGTTGGGTGATCCTTTGACCCACAAAGGACCCATCTTAATTATCTGGAGTCAGAAGCACAACACAGGAAGAGGTTGACTGGTCTCCTCTTGGCTCAATCAATGTAAGAAACTCTTTCCATCAACATTCCTCTTCCACACCTGGAAAATTTCCCATCTCCTATTGGAAGCTAGTTCCAGTATTGGAACCTAGTTCCAATAATAAAAACATTGATTCTTCTTGAGTTAGGTCTATTTTCCACCCACCTCAATTCTCTAACCAGATTATAAGGGACTCCAGAACCAATCTAGGGGGCAAGAGATACAGTACACCCATTCCCTCCCTCCCTCCCTCCTCCCATCCCTATATGGAACTTAGACTGCAGCAACAGTGATGTCAAGGAGGAAGGGAGTATTCCTCTCCCAACTTCTCTTCTCCCTTCTATCCTCCCAGTCTTATCTTCCTCTCTTCTCCTTTTCTAGAGACCCTGGGAAATCACCTCTTTAACTAATCATGCTTTGGATGTGGCACCATAATTATTCCCTAGACTGGACTATCATCCAAAACAGAAAAGAACTGAGGGGAAAGGATTGCTCCTCTCTCCTTGTTCCTTGGCTATGACTTTGTACACAAAAGGAGAGAAAGATCTCTCTCTCTCTCTCTCTTTGGCCCTTCTCTCTTCCCCTCTTGTCTCTTGCTTCTACTCCTCATCCTCACCCTTCCTCCTTGGCCATAGCAGCATTTCAGGTGTCAGGGAAATTAAAGACCTGCTGCTCCTCCTGATCCCAATTTGGGAACAGGGAAGTGGCCATCTGAGCCAGAGGACAGCTAGGAGAGCAAAAGGTAGCTCCTCCCTCCCACTCACATCCACTTACCTGATTTTGGCTGAGCTGAGAAAATGGAGGTGCCTCTTTTTGCCAGGCTTTCTTATGGCTCAACTCAGAACCACAATGATGGTGCATCGTAAGGCTCCCCTCAAAAACAAGGGAAGCTTTACGACCCCCCTGGAGTTCTTGCCTGGCTGGGATGTCAATCTGAGCCAGGAAAGAACTCAACTCCCTGGTCCCCTTCCATGAGTCTCCAACGCTCCTTCTTCCTCCTCCACCTGAGACCACTCAACCCTACCACATTTCCTACCTGATTCCAAGCCACCTCCCTTCAGCCCACCTGCCCTCTAACTAATATTCCTCTGGTTGGATGTTTGGAGGCTCAAAGAAGAGTTGGGGGAGTAATTTCATAGTTTTGGTGTTGTTGCTTTTTAGCCCCAACTGGGGACCAACACAGTTGTCCAATTGAATTCAGCTTTCTTGGAAGAGGCCAAGCCAAAGGCTTTTCTGCCCCTCTGATAGTAAGGTGGGGGAGGGGGAATCACACATCACTAGATGGCAGGAAAGGAAGGAAGGAATGTGGCTCCCTCCCTCCCACTCTCTCTCCCCTTCCTTCTCCTCCTTCCCAGCTCCCTTCTTCTCTCCTCTCTTCCTTTTCTTCCCCTGCCCTTCTGACACTTGCAAGGCTACTCTAAGAGCATTGGAAGAGCCAGAAGGGAGGAGGGGAGGAAAAGGAAAAGGGAGAGAAGGAAGAGAGTGAACACAAGTGGAGGGAGGAGAAAGAAGGGGAGAGAACCCTCCTTTCTTTTCTGCCATTGTCTCTGTCCAGCACCCTCCCTGTAGCCCCATATTTGATGGAGCCCAGCAGCTGCAGCCCTCAGGTAAGGGTGCCTGGGGGTTCACGGGTCGGGGGATGAGATGGGGCTTACCAGGGGGAATGGGGGGTCCTGTGGAGGGCTCCATTAGATTTGCCAATTTGAGTCATTGCATCAGTGGGAATGTCCCACCTCATTGCCCAATTTGGATCCATGGTTCAGAATTCAAGTGATTGGGAAGACTTCAGCCTGAGATCCTGGCATCACTGCACATCAATTTGAAAGGGAGGGAAGGAGAAAAGGGTGGGAGTGAGGTGGATTGACCCTCACTTGATATTACTCAGGTGTCAGTGCTCAGTGGAGAGGGAGACCATAGGATTGCAATCATGGCACAAAGTATTTTCCATGGCTAGAATGACTGAAGTTCTCTAATCTTTCCAGCTGGGGTGGGCTGGCACTGGCCAGTGATGAAGACATCATGAAGGTTCAACCATGTTCTTCGAGGAGACCTGTTTAGAGAAAGAATTTAACTGGTCAAAAAGAAGGATCTTTCTCCACTAAAAAAGTAAATTTTGCAGCCTCACAAATTAGTAGAATCATGAAAATTTGAAAAGTTCAGAATGTTTATAATAGAATTGTAAACCATATTTTGGCAGCAAGTAGAGGTCATCATGACCTGTCAGGCAGTTTGGGAGGGAGGAGCCATGGAGATTAAGTCATGACCCAAGATGGAACCAGCACTCAACAGAGATTGTCACACCATGTGATTTAGGAAACCAATCTGAATATGTTCCAATTTGTTTATTTATTTATTTTGAGAAGTTGATCATTTGGTGTTATTGATCACTCAGTTTTGCTTTTAATCATTTTTTAATAAACAGAATGTGCATTCCCAACGAGGCAGAAAGAATATACTGTACTCTTCAAAATGGTAGAAGTAAATATTAACGTCTAAAGTACATATCTTACCTAGGTTCTTAGCCTGGTCTTTTACACATGATCAGTCCCTGTTAATGGGCATTGTTGATGTTTATTGTGACAGGTGGCATGGCAGGAGCTCATTGGTCGGTATTCAACATTAGGAGGAGAGCTGTGTAAAAAAAAACAATGCTACTTAGTAAGACAATTGTCTGTGTTACGTAGGAGACAAATCATAATTCATATTAAAAAGACCTGCGAGGGCAAATCAAAATGTTTAATTTAGAAATGGTGTGTGAACTACATTTGCACACTGACTACTTATCCATCCTGAAACAAAGAAATATGCTGCCCCGTAAGATATTGGTGGCATGTTTCTGTTCAGGATAGAGTTGTCAGAGATAAAGATGATTTTTTTGTGCATGTGGCTTGCTACATTCCCCCCCTCCTTGTTAAGAAGGCATCAACTCCTTCTGCTCTTGTTCCCCTTTCTTTCTTTCTAAGCAACTCCTTCTCCACCACTTTTCTCATGAAGCTCAGCAGTGTTTATTATCTGAAGACTTTCAGATCTTCAATGCTACCCAGTATGCAAAAACAAAGGCATATTTTATTTTAACATGTACAGCCCTCCCTATATCACTGGATCTTGGGGATGGGTTACAAAGCAACAAAAAATTTTTTTTGAATTTATACTTAATACAGTTTAAATTCAAACATTAAAATATTAACACTGGGGCACTAAAATTTACATAGGCCACAATTCTCAACCCCAAAAGCTCTAATCGGTAAGGAAATCTTGACTCGGTGACAACATGCCCACCTCACATCCTGCCCAACCTCTAGTCAAAGTTAATGGTACATGCAAGGCAGGTAACATTTGTTTTGATACCTGAGTCTGAAGATCTTTCAAAGACATCTCATGGGGGAGTTGAAGCATAGTAAAAAATTATTTTGCTGTTTTGAGGGCCATAGTTGACTCCCTCACTCTGCCTAAGGCCAGGGTGCTCCGTATCTATGAGTTTTAGTTGAAAGAGAAAGAGAGAGGTAAGTCTACAACAGGAGTCAGGAAACTTGGGTGTGGATTCAGGCAGCTGTACTAGGCAGGGAAAGCTATTGACCTCATCTGCAAGACAATCCCATATACAGGAATGCTGCTACTTCTTTACAAGAGGTATGGAAGAACAACATGAAAATGTTGTTACAAACCCTTCAAGCTCCCATCCTTCTGTGATAAAGGTGAAAGGAGACTTCAAAATGCCCTGTGCCTTCAAGAAGAGATCTCATGACAGTTAAGACCCAACATGACTGTTAACTGACTCTTGGTTTGCCAAGGCAGAGAACCTTATTAAGATTCCGAGCTCAGTGTGAAATCACAGAGTTGTGATTCTGTTTGGCATAAACTGTATCCATGCCAACCCGCCCTGAGTTGGGTTTCCTGATTGGGCGGCATACAAGTGGGATAATTAAATTAAAATTAAACTGTACTGGCCAATCAGCCTCTGATTTTTAAAATTTAATTAAAATACAAAACACCCCACACACAAAAAAAAAGCATCAGAGCTGCAAAAACATATACAAAATACCATATATACTCGACTATATATGTCGTCCCGAATATAAGTCTAGATACCTAATTTGGACCTCTAAAACTAGGAAAATAGATTGACAGGAATATAAGTCGGGGTGGAAATTGCAGCAGGTGTTAGTGAGTTTTGATATTTAAAATATTCCCCACCCATGCCGGGCCGGGTGGGGAAGAGATGTGTCTCAGTTGCTGCCTGGCAGGAGAGAGTTAAAAGGAGGCCCTCCAAGACTGCTTCAGCCTCGCAATTCCACCTGCAACTCCCCACGCCGGGCCGGGTGGGGAAGAGATGTGTCTCAGTTGCTGCCTGGCAGGAGAGAGTTAAAAGGAGGCCCTTCAAGACTGCTTCAGCCTTACAATTCCACCTGCAACTCCCCACGCCGGGCCGGGTGGGGAAGAGATGTGTCTCAGTTGCTGCCTGGCAGGAGAGAGTTAAAAGGAGGCCCTTCAAGACTGCTTCAGCCTTGCAATTCCACCTGCAACCCCCCACGCCGGGCCGGGTGGGGAAGAGATGTGTCTCAGTTGCTGCCTGGCAGGAGAGATTTGAAAAGAACACCTCCAAAAGGAACACCTCTACTACCTCCGCTGAACTTTCAGCTATGGGGCAGCGAGCCCCACTACCCTCCTGGGAGAGGAGAATGGCCGGGATCTTGGCTGGTCCCAGGAGCACCTCTGAGGAATGGGCAGTGGTGGGGCAGCCGGCCCCACCCTCCTAGGAGGACATTGGATGGGGGTTGGGGGAATGTGGATGGGGGGAGGGAGAGAAAGGCCTGCCACCTAGGGAATAGGGATTGGGCTCTGTCTGGTATGGGCAGGGGGTTTCCTGTGGCCCGAATTGGTGTTGTGACGGGCATGGGGCGGTATGGCGGTTACCGAGGGGCGGGCCGCACTCGGGGAACACGGGACAGATGTTTAGTTGCTGTCCCTTGTTCTGGCCCCCTGGCTACACCTCTGGTTCCTGAGCTGCCGGTCAAGAGTGACCCTTCCCTTAGGCTGCTGCTGGTGAATGCCAGGTCAGTCTGTAACAAGGCCCCCCTGCTTTCAGATTCTATATTGGGGTGCGGGCTGACCTGGCATGCATCACCGAAACCTGGCTGGCACCTGAGGACGGGGTTCCTCTATCCGAACTGTGTCCAGCTGGGTTCGGTATTTGGCACCAGCCTAGGGAGAAGGGGAGGGGCGGTGGGGTCGCCGTAGTAGCCAGGGAGTCATTGGGAGTCGTCAGGGCCACGGCTCCACATATTCCGGGCTGTGAGACCCTGCTCCTGCGTTTGGGCCCTAAAGGGCAGTCGGGAATCCTACTCCTATACCTGCCTCCCTGTAGGGTAGCAGATTCCCTGCCTGAGCTCCTTGAGGCGGTCTCGATGTTGGCGTTGGAGCTCCCCAGACTTATGGTTCTGGGGGACTTCAACTTGCCATCATTAGGGGCTGGCTCGGAGGCGGCTCGGGAGTTCATGGCTTCCATGGCAGCTGTGGGCCTGACCCAGGTAATTCAGGGCCCTACCAGGAGCAGTGGTCACACCCCGGATTTAATTTTCTTATCGGAGCTGTGGCAGAGTGATCTGAAACTACAGAAATTAGACATTACCCCTGTGCCATGGTCAGATCACTGTCTGGTGACTCTAGACTTCCTGGGGGCGAGGCTTCACCGCAGGGAGGTAGGGCCAGTTAAATGGGCCCGCCCCCGGCGACTAATGGATCCGGAAGGATTCCAGAGGGAACTGGGGTGTTTTCCTCTTGACCTGCAATGCGATTCGTCTGAGGCTCTTGTCAACTCATGGAACGAGAGAGTAACGGCAGCCTTGGATGTGATCGCTCCACTACGGCCTCTCCTTGCCCGCAGGCATCGATCATCCCCTTGGTTCACAGAAGAGCTGAGGGAGCTCAAACGGGCAAAGAGACGCCGAGAGCGCCGCTGGGTGAAGACCCGGAGTGAGTCTGATCGAACACTTGTTAGAGCTGCCATTAAAGCCTATCTAGTGGCGATGGGGGCGGTGAAACAACAATATTTCACCGCCCTTATTGCCTCCGCAGATAATCGCCCAGCGACCTTGTTCCGGGTGACCAGGTCCCTCCTTGGAACAGGGGGGTCTGGCCCCGGTTGGCAGGGATCAGCTGAGGCTTTTGCTGATTATCTGGCGGAGAAAATCGCTCAGATTCGCTTGAAGTTTAATCCCGGCGTGGAAGAGACAGAGCTGGGGTTGACCAGAGTACAGTCTGGCCATGTTATCTGGGATCAGTTCGATCCAGTTGCCCCTGAGGA
Organism: Furcifer pardalis; assembly: GCA_030440675.1. NCBI lineage: Eukaryota > Metazoa > Chordata > Lepidosauria > Squamata > Chamaeleonidae > Furcifer > Furcifer pardalis. Next base: position 31,933,060 of record CP126897.1, read on the forward strand.
AGTGGACAGGCTTCTTGGATCTGTTCGCGCCACTGCCTGTGAATTGGATCCATGCCCTGCCTGGCTAGTCAAGGCATCTAAGGCTGTGGCAGGCGGTTGGGTCGAGGCAATTATAAATTCATCTCTGCAGGAGGGGCTTTTTCCAGCACCCTTAAAACATGCTTTGGTGCGTCCCCTCCTGAAAAAGCCATCCCTCGACTCTACGGTACTTACCAACTACCGACCTGTATCCAACCTACCCTTTTTGGGTAAGGTCTTGGAGAAGGCAGTGGCGTGGCAGCTACAGGAAGTCCTGGATGAAGCGGATTATCTGGACCCTTTCCCGTCAGGATTCAGGCCCGGATATGGTACTGAAACTGCATTGGTCGCATTGGTGGATGATCTCTGGCGAGAACGGGATGGAGGTCATCCATCCGCCCTGGCTCTTCTTGACCTCTCAGCGGCTTTCGATACTGTCGACCACGGTATCCTTCTGGGAAGGCTCCAAGGATTGGGGATCCAGGGCACTGTGCTGGCCTGGTTCTCTTCATTTCTGAGGGGCCGGACCCAGTCGGTGTGGCTGGAAGGCGAGAGGTTCAGCCCTAGGCCCCTGCAATATGGGGTGCCTCAGGGCTCGGTACTCTCGCCTCTCCTATTTAACATCTACATGAAGCCACTGGGTGAGATCATCCGTTCCCACGGGGTGAGGTATCACCAATATGCAGATGACACCCAGCTGTATATCTCAGCCCGTGGAGATCCAATTGATGCAGTGGAAGTCCTCTCCAGGTGTCTGGAGGCTGTTAGGGTCTGGATGGGGGACAACGGGCTACAACTGAATCCCGGCAAGACTGAGTGGCTATGGGTAAGGGGTCCTGCGCTATCTCGGGAGTTACCATCTTTGGTTCTGGATGGGGCAGTTTTGCCCCAAACAGACCTGGTGCGTAATCTGGGGGTCCTCTTGGACTCACGACTACTGCTCGAGGAGCAGGTGGCAGCCGTGGCCAGGAGGGCTTTTGCACAACTTCGTGTAATACGCCAGCTACGCCCACTCCTAGACCGGGATTCCTTGCTCATGATCACACATGCTTTGGTCACCTCCAGACTTGATTACTGTAATGCGCTCTACATGGGGCTGCCCTTGGTGACCATTCGGAGGCTGCAGGTCCAGAATGCGGCTGCTCGGGTAGTGATGGGGTGCGGGCGTTCTGCTCGTGCCTCACCACTGCTTCGGGAGCTGCACTGGTTGCCAGTATGTCTCCGGGTGCAATTCAAGGTGCTGGTTATTACCTTTAAAGCCCTACATGGTAGTGGGCCAGGATACTTAAGAGACCGCATCGTCCCAAGGACATCTGTCCGTCCCACCAGGGCGGATCGGAGAGGCTCTCTTATCATTCCATCGGCTAGAGAGGCGCATCTCTCTAGCACCAGAAGGAGGGCCTTCTCCGTGGCCGCCCCAGCCCTTTGGAACCTCCTGCCAACTGAGTTACGTCTACAGACAGAGCTCCTGCCCTTTCGGAAGGGCCTAAAAACCTGGCTGGCAGGGCAGGAGTGGGGGTCCAGGAACATGGGGTCCCATGTTGGGTGGCTGATATGATGGGACAGCCACCCCTCCCTCACTCTTTTAAACTTTTAAAATCTTTTTAAACCTTTTAACCTTTTTAAATCTTTTAGATTTTTGTAAATTCATGGTTTAATTCTTTTTAAATTGACTTTTAAGTAATTTATGAACCTTAAGGTTTTAATTTATGAATTTTCTGTAAGCCGCCTAGAGTCAGGTTTGCCTGATTAGGGCGGGATAATAAATCTAAATAAATAAATAAATAAATAAATAAAATACATGAAACTATGGTAAAATCAATTACCGGTAATTTAGACGTTTGTGTGGGTATGTTTTTGAGTGTTTACATTGAGCCAAGTGTAGGTTGAGTCGCATTTTTAGACCTCATTTTGTGGGTTAAAAAACCTGACTTATACTCAAGTATATATGGTATTAACAAAATTACATATGGTACAATATAACCAGTGATGGGATGTCAAAAATTCTACTACCACGCCATGACGTCATGGACGTCATGGGCGTGGCCAATGTCATGATGTCATGACGTCATGGGCGGAGACAACGTCATGACGTCATGACGTTGTGGGCAAGGCCAAAAATAAAAAAAATTAAAAAAAAATAAACATGCACACAGACCCGTAAATAACTTAAAGAAATAAAATAAATAAATGAATAAAATAAAAATTAAATAAAAGTACAACCACCCACCCAAAACACAAATAAATCACCCACCCACCCTAAATATAAAAGCCTCACTTACCTTCCTTGGCGCCGACGAACCTCCCTGTGGCCCGGGGCCACCCGGCAAGGCACGCTGCCCCCGACTGTGGCCGTTTCCTCCTACGAAGGCCGTGGCTGGCCCTGCATCCGCCGGCCATGGCCGCCACAGCCGCCTGCAGCCCCTGCCTGGCCACCGAACTCCCACGGGCACGTTGGTGCCTGGCCGCGCCGTCCGCCCACGCCGCGCCCTCCTAGGGACTTAGGGCCGACAAACCCCCGTGCCCTGGGTAAGCCCGGCGGGGCTCGCCACCGCCGCATCGTCTTCTGCCGGGCGCCTGCTGCTTCCTCGGGCCGTTGCCTTTTCGGCCCCGCCGGGCTTACGCAGGGCATGGGGGTTTGTCGGGCCCAAGTCCCTAGGAGGGCGCGGCGCGGGCGGACGGCGCGGCCAGGCACCAAAGTGCCCGTGGGAGCCAGGTGGCCGGCTAGGGGAGGTGCCCTTCTCTTAGGGCTGCCGCCGCTGCTGCCGGAGCCACTCTAAAAAGGGGCAGCTCCAGCTTCGGAAGATTTTTTTTTTAATTGGAGCCATTTGGCTCCAATTGACTGCGCATGTCCAGAAACTCAATTTGATGCATGCGCAATGCGTCAGATTGAGTTTCTGCACATGAGCTGTCAATTGGAGCCATTTTAGCTCCGATTTTTTTTTAAAAAAAAATTCTTTCGTTGAGGCGTCCGGAACCGGACGCCTCAAAAGTGGACTCCCCTCCTGGAGAACTCTCCGGGATTGGTCCTACCGGTTCCAGGGATCCGTCTGGAACCGGGGACATCCCATCACTGAATATAACTACTACGTTCCCCCTACCACCAGTGATATTTATAAACAGCAGGTTTGCACCAGTTCATCAGAACTGGTAGCAGAAATTCTGGCTGGCCCTGCCCATCCAAGTTTTGAAATAAAGTTGTCTTAATTTGGTTGCAACGCAGGGCTTTCCCCCTGGCCACGCCCATAATACCATGCCCACAGTGTGGTAGTAAACATTTTTTGAGCCCATCAATGCTTATAAACCTTCTCAATGGTTTGAAATTGTATCATATAAACAAAACACTTATATTCAAGCAGAAAGGTCTTAAGGAATAAATGTTTCAGTCAGCCATAAGGAGAATAACAACCTTTATTCCAGCTTCAAAACTACCTCAGTAATGCCTGGGACAAAGGATCATAATGCGGTTTCACTCCTGTTCCAAGCACTGAAACAGCTAATTGGATTGGAATTGAATCTCAGCTCCATGTAAGGTAATAATAATTTCATGTCAGAAATTATTCTGGGTTGAAAGGATTTTTGCTGGTGAAACTCCGCTTAGGGATGCCCGAATGAGGCTCCTTTCATGTCCCCAAGAGCTGGGATGAAGATGGGTGCTCAATCCATCATGCAGTACCCGGGTCTTGAACTTCTGACTTTGCCTGCCTTCCAGCTAATAAGGCGAGCTTCTTAACCACTGAGCCACTGCAACCATCCTACGTAAGGTAATTGGACAGCAGCTGGCTGACCTCAGACGAAGAGAGGCTCTCTGGTTGTGCCATCAGCCAGAGAGGCGCATCTCTCTGGCACTAGAAGGAGGGCCTTCTCGGTGTCCGCTCCGGCCCTGTGGAACCTGCTCCCGATAGAGCTACGCCTGCAGACAGAGTTGCTGTCCTTTAGAAAAGGCGTGAAAACCTGACTGGCAGGTCTGGCCTGGGGAGTGGATGGTTCAATTTCCCCAACCAGTTGTATGGTTTGATCCCCCCAGTATGTCCAAGTTATAATACCTAGCTTTGAATTAAGTTTTTAAGCTTTTTAAAGTTTTTAATTTTTTAAGTGTTTTTAAAATTGTTGGAAATCGCCCTGGGTCCCTTCGGGGAGGAGCGCAATAAACAAATATAAATATAAATAAAACTAAACTAAAATAAAAAGATGGGCTTCATGTGGCTTCCATGGAGTCCTCTCAACCTACCTGGGTTGCCTCTGGGCTTCTCCGCACCTTTAAATTTTAATGTACCAGGAGGAGGAAACAGAGAAGATGGAGAAGAAATGTGCCCTTGGCAGACAGTAGAGGCATCAATCTGGCTTGAAACACTACATCAGGAGTTCTCTACCTTTTAAAGCCAGGGGCTGGGTCACGCTTCCTCAGACAGCTTCGGGGGCCGGATGGCCATTTTGCCCTTACTCCACCACATGGCACTTCTGGGTGTGGTTGAGGTGTTTTTTGGCCACATGAAATAGCACCGAGAGCCACATGCGGCCTGCAGGTTGCAAGTTGAGAATTCCTGCACTAGATCTTGTTTTCAATCCAAACTGGGTTTTTTTAAAGAACTGCAAACAAACGTCTAGTTTACTGAAAAAGTCAGTGAGGTCTGCAGCTCTCAGGTGTGGCAGGGAAATGGAGTTGAAACAAACCCTCAAACTATGTAGAAAGAAGCCTAATTAATGGGGTATAAGTTAGGCCGTGTGGTTCTTCTTATCCATTGCTGCTTGCAACCACTAGGCCTGCCATATGCCAGTACATCTTATATTGGAACCAGGTGGCCTTTTTGGCAATACTATGCATCAATTATTGCAATTTTTTGTACCAATATATTTTAGTGTTGGCATCTTTTATGTAGTAATCACTAATTTGAGAAAGCCAATACGAGGTCATAATTAGGAAGCAATAATTACATGATGTCCTGTATGCAAGTGTAAGTTGTCTACAGCCTCTGCCCAAGTGGTCAAAGCAATTCACAACAAAGTCAAGCAGAGAAATAACAAATACAGAATTTATTTGGGTGTGTACATAAAAGTTTCAATAGCAACATATAAAGCGTCACTAGCAAAATAAAATAATCACAACACAGTAATGTAACAGATGAATAGAGAATAAAGGGACAATTCTTTCACAACTGGATTAAAAGACATTGTCTGGCTTTGTTGGTTAGCCATAGCTGCAGAGAAGGAAGTTGTGGAGGAAATATATATCATTATAAAAATGCTATAGTAAAGCAAGACCAGCTGAACTGGGCATGAAGTGAGATATAGATCCTGCTGCCCTTCCATTCCAGGAAGATATAGAAAAGAATCCACAGTCCAAACTGATTAGCAGAAGATGATGTGCTCAGAGATGTGTATTTGTATAAAGTGCAGGAAGTGGATTGCTGAAAATTCAGATGTCATAGAAATTCTGGCAACCAAAGGGGGTGTTTGGGTTTCATTTCTCCTCCAGGTTAAAAAGGATGGAATCCATACTAGGTCTCATTTGGGCAGCAAGGGATTGGAAATCACCAGACCTGATGTGGAGCAAAGGACTAGGACTTGCTCTAGGTATTTTCCACACAATGCTCTAGGTATTTTCCACACCATGGTGGATCTTCAACCCTTCAGTCATTCCAAACCTTGATCTGTGTCTTCACCTTTACATTCTTCTTCTATTGTGATCTTAGCCATTGGATATGTTGTCTTCTAGTACTCTTACTGTGCAATCCTATGGCCTTGTTCTGACCACCAGTGTGGCATTAAGTAAACCTAGCCAGCATCAAACACCTTCTCAGGAGCCTCTTTCACTTCCTACTTCCTCTGCCATCCTCACTGGAATTTGGACTCCCAATTACATGTACAGGACCTCGTTTGGTAAAACCCATGGGAAAGTTACTGTGTAGGAGAATTTACACCCTGAGCCCTCAGATCCCCAGTTCAGAATCCAAACGGGACACCCTTTCTGACTGGTGCCTGGATTCTGAACTGCCCCCTTCCCCCGTGGCATCCCCTCCCTCCCACACACACCCGCTAAGCTGCCTCTGGCTCAACCTGCAGCAATGGTGGGGACAGGAGGGCTTCCCCCTCTACCTTCCTGCCCTTTGTCCTCTGGCACGTGGAAGGCTGCGATGGCTGCTACATTTCCCAAGTTCCCCTGTGCCTTCAGCACTTTAAAAGGAATATTCTACCTGTTGGGGGAGCCTGGGAAATGTAGGAGATCAGATGTTGCTGAGCTGCTGTCTTTTGAAGAAAGAAAGAAAGAAAGAAAGAAAGAAAGAAAGAAAGAAAGAAAGAAAGAAAGAAAGAAAGAAAGAAAGAAAGAAAGAAAGAAAGAAAGAACGAAAGAACGAACGAACGAACGAACGAACGAACGAACGAACGAACGAACGAACGAACGAACGAACGAACGAACGAACGAACGAACGAACGAACGAAAGAAAGAAAGAAAGAAAGAAAGAAAGAAAGAAAGAAAGAAAGGATGAATGAATGAATGAATGAATGAAAGAAAGAAAGAAAAAGAATGAATGAATAAAAGAAAGACTCTACCCAGGCATTCAAGTACAGTGGGATTCCCAGTCTTATTTCGGGGCCAGAGCCTAGTGGAAGAGAGAAAATTTCTTAGCACCAAGTCAAGAGGTCCACCAAATGACTTCCTGTTTTCCTGTTACACTGTGCAGTGACTGAGACCAAACAATTATGAAGGAAGAAATGGATGAAACCATGATGACAACTAAGTGAGAAGTTTTCCAAGGAAGAAATAGTGTCCCTGAATTAAGTATGTGGCCTGTATAATTTGTTAAGGAATTTGATAACCACTGAGACATTTTGGGCAAGAAACAAATGTCAGAAGGTTCTTTGACTTCTAAGCCATAAACACCTTTTGAGAAACTCCATTGAGCTTCCTGAGGGAATTGCAAGTTAGAGAAGTTCTAGACAACTCGGGATCCTAAAATAAATTTGAGAGGGATTCAGTGCAAAAAAAGTATTTCATGTGGGATCAGGCATGTTATAACTGACTCTCATTGGTATGAATGAAGAAGAGTCAAAGGAATATACTAAAGAGACTGTAGGACTTGCGAAAGAGAAAGAAAGAATATCTGCAACATAGCTGGGAGGAAAAAAGAGTAATGATAGGAAAATTACCCAACAAAATATTTTCATTTGCTACAATTTAACTAAAAAGAGTTGTAAAAACAATAGAAGAAACTGCAGTCGTTTTCAGGCGGTCTTACTGTTCCTTTGTTTTAGTATACACTACAAAGATGAGATGTTATAGTGGAGTCTAAAACAGTTCATTCTTGATTCCTTGATTGACCAGACCATCAAGGAATAAGTTCTTGCTGGTCGCAGCTCATTTTCCATTCATTTTGCTGCCCTGGTCTTTCTTCTACTTCATACCAAACTGAAAACCTGTGCTAATATCAGTCAATCATTCTTGAAGGTGCCACCAGACATTTTCTCCAGGGGTTGGGATGAAGCACATTGTGAGAAACCTACGTGGCATTATCTGATATATAGTAGATAGTCAATTAACATGATAGGGACATGAATAATTTTCCTTCCTTCCTTCCCCTTGTGTGTATGATTAAACCGTAAGTAACCCTATTGGATTTGAAGTAGACTGATGAGGATATCAGTAGCAGAAATCAAGATGAATGAGCAGGAGATAAAATTCCCCCTGGACTCCCAAGAGTAGATTTACCACTCTCCCACTGGATGTATTTTGACTAAGATGCCCTCTAGTCACAAAAGAACCAGTAAAACCACAGCAAGAATGGTTGAAAGACAAGCAGAGTGTGATGAAAGAGTAAGATAGCAATCTGAAGAATGAAATTTGTCGTCCAGCATATTCAACTCTTCCAGTAGGATAAAAGAGCATGTGAAATTGTGGCTTTCTTTAAACTCATGGGATGAGTAGCATTAGGCATCAACTTAAGACTCAACACAAAGTCATACCTCCCCATCCTGTTTCAGGGTCAGGGCCACATGGGGATTGAGACCTTGCAAACTTATTCTGGAACAACTAAGAAGAAATGTTGGTTTTTCTGGACATAGAACCAGGAAAAGTTGTTTCTGGGAAAGCAGAACAACTCAGATCACAGAACCAGTTCAACCCCAGATCCACCAAGAATAAGAGATGATCCAGAATGCTCGACACTTGCAACTCCACTGATGTCCCCAAAGTTGAGAGCAGACAGGAAAAAACTAAACCAATGGGAAAACTGCAGAAGAGGACAAGAAAGACATGATATGAGACCCATGATCCTACTGCACTAGTCCAAGGAGATTCAACAGACTGGAAATCATCTTTAAACAGGATGTTTCAATTCAGTGCAATAGCGCACACACTTTACACTCACTGGATGGTTAACCCAAAAGACTGTTATGTTCGCACAATGTTTCTCACTTCTTGGTTGCCAACCACAATCAATTCATGGAGGCAAGGGAGGGGACCTCTTTGTCAAAGAGAACTCCGTTGATCTTCCAATGCAGAAAATGCAGAGATTCATGCCATCAAAAAATTGTGTCTCAAGAAAATGTGAGGAAAGCCCCTTATTTGGAAGTAGAAGTAGAGAAACTGCTCAGGGGCTCAGGAAGAATTGAGACCATACAAGAACAGGGAGAGTGATCTCTTTTGCTCAGTTGAGTGATCCATTGACCCACAAAGGACCCATCTTAATTATCTGGAGTCAGAAGCACAACACAGGAAGAGGTTGAATGGTCTACTGTTGGTTCAATCAATGTAAGAAACTCTTTCCATCAACATTCCTCTTCCACACCTGGAAAATTTCCCATCTCCTATTGGAAGCTAGTTCCAGTATTGGAACCTAGTTCCAATAATAAAAACATTGATTCTTCTTGAGTTAGGTCTATTTTCCACCCACCTCAATTCTCTAACCAGATTATAAGGGACTCCAGAACCAATCTAGGGGGCAAGAGATACAGTACACCCATTCCCTCCCTCCCTCCCTCCTCCCATCCCTATATGGAGCTTAGACTGCAGCAACAGTGATGTCAAGGAGGAAGGGAGTATTCCTCCCCCAACTACTCTTCTCCCTTCTATCCACCGAGTCTTATCTTCCTCTCTTCTCCTTTTCTAGAGACCCTGGGAAATCACCTCTTTAACTAATCATCCTTTGGATGTGGCACCATAATTATTCCCTAAACTGGACTATCATCCAAAACAGAAAAGAACTGAGGGGAAAGGATTGCTCCTCTCTCCTTGTTCCTTGGCTATGACTTTGTACACAAAAGGAGAGAAAGATCTCTCTCTCTCTCTCTTTGGCCCTTCTCTCTTCCCCTCTTGTCTCTTGCTTCTACTCCTCATCCTCACCCTTCCTCCTTGGCCATAGCAGCATTTCAGGTGTCAGGGAAATTAAAGACTTGCTGCTCCTCCTGATCCCAATTTGGGAACAGGGATGTGGCCATCTGAGCCAGAGGACAGCTAGGAGAGCAAAAGGTAGCTCCTCCCTCCCACTCACATCCACTTACCTGATTTTGGCTGAGCTGAGAAAATGGAGGTGCCTATTTTTGCCAGGCTTTCTTATGGCTCAACTCAGAACCACAATGATGGTGCATCGTAAGGCTCCCCTCAAAAACAAGGGAAGCTTTACGACCCCCCTGGAGTTCTTGCCTGGCTGGGATGTCAATCTGAGCCAGGAAAGAACTCAACTCCCTGGCCCCCTTCCATGAGTCTCCAACACTCCTTCTTCCTCCTCCACCTGAGACCACTCAACCCTACTACCTTTCCTACCTGATTCCAAGCCACCTCCCTTCAGCCCACCTGCCCTCTAACTAATATTCCTCTGGTTGGATGTTTGGAGGCTCAAAGAAGAGTTGGGGGAGTAATTTCACAGTTTTGGTGTTGTTGCTTTTTAGCCCCAACTGGGGACCAACACAGTTGTCCAATTGAATTCAGCTTTCTTGGAAGAGGCCAAGCCAAAGGCTTTTCTGCCCCTCTGATAGTAAGGTGGGGGAGGGGGAATCACACATCACTAGATGGCAGGAAAGGAAGGAAGGAATGTGGCTCCCTACCTCCCTCTCTCTCTCCCCTTCCTTCTTCTCCTTCCCAGCTCCCTTCTTCTCTCCTCTTTTTCTTTTCCTCCCCTGCCCTTCTGACACTTGCAAGGCTACTCTAAGAGCATTGGAAGAGCCAGAAGGAAAGAGGGGAGGAAAAGAAAGAGGGAGAGAAGGAAGAGAGTGAATACAAGTGGAGGGAGGAGAAAGAGGGGGAGAGAACCCTCCTTCCTTCTCTGCCATTGTCCAGCACCCTCCCTGTAGCCCCATATTTGATGGAGCCCAGCAGCTGCAGCCCTCAGGTAAGGGTGCCTGGGGGTTCACGGGTCGGGGGATGAGATGGGGCTTACCAGGGGGAATGTGGGGTCCTGGGGAGGGCTCCATTAGATTTGCCAATTTGAGTCATTGCATCAGTGGGAATGTCCCACCTCAGTGCCCAATTTGGATCCAAGGTTCAGAATTCAAGTGATTGGGAAGACTTCGCCTGAGATCCTGGCATCACTGCACATCAATTTGAAAGGGAGGGAAGGAGAAAAGGGTGGGAGTGAGCTGGATTGACCCTCACTTGATATTACTCTGGTGTCAATGCTCAGTAGAGTGGAAGACCATAGGACTGCAATCATGACACAAAGCATTTTCCATGGCTAGAATGACTGAAGTTCTCTAATCTTTCCAGCTGGGCTGGGCTGGCGCTGGCCAGTGACGAAGACATCATGAAGGTTCAACCATGTTCTTCGAGGAGACCTGTTTGGAGAAAGAATGTAACTGGTCAAAAAGAGGGATCTTTCTCCACTAAAAAAGTAAATTTTGCAGCCTCACAAATTAGTAGAATCATGAAAATTTGAAAAGTTCAGAATGTTTATAATGGAATTGTAAACCATATTTTGGCAGCAAATAAAGGTCATCATGACCTGCCAGGCAGTTTGGGAGGGAGGGAGGAAGGAGCCATGGAGATTAAGTCATGACCCAAGATGGAACCAGCACTCAGCAGAGATTGTCACACCATGTGATTTAGGAAACCAATCTGAATATGTTCCAATTTGATCATTTGGTGTTATTGATCACTCAGTTTTGCTTTTAATCATTTTTTAATAAACAGAATGTGTATTCCCAATGAGGCAGAAAGAATATACTGTACTCTTCAAAATGGTAAAAGTGAATATTAACGTCTAAAGTAGGTATCTTACCTAGGTTCTTAGACTGGTCTTTTACACATGATCAGTCCCTGTTAATGGACATTGTTGATGTTTATTGTGACAGGTGGCATGGCAGGAGCTCATTGGTCGGTATTCAACATTAGGAGGAGAGCTGTGTAAAAACAACCAAAAAAACAATGCTACTTAGTAAGACAATTGTCTGTGTTACGTAGGAGACAAATCATAATTCATATTAAAAAGACCTGCGAGGGCAAATCAAAATGTTTAATTTAGAAATGGTGTGTGAACTACATTTGCACACTGACCACTTATCCATTCGGAAACAAAAAATGTGCTGCCCAGTAAGAAATTGGTGGTGTGTTTCTGTTCAGGATAGGGTTGTCAGAGATGACGATGATTCTTTTGTGCATGTGGCTTGCTACATTCCCCCCCTCCTTGTTAAGAAGGCATCAACTCCTTCTGCTCTTGTTCCCCTCTTTCTTTCTGAACAACTCCTTCTCCACCACTTTTCTCATGATGCTCAGCAGTGTTTATTCTCTGAAGACTTTCAGATCTTCAAGTCCACCCAGTATGCAAAAACAAAGGCTTATTTTATTTGATTTTAACATGTACAGCCCTCCCTATATCACTGGATCTTGGGGATGGGTTACAAAGCAACAAAAAACAATTTTAGAATTTATATTTAATACAGTATAAAATCAAACATTAAAATATTAACACTGGGGCACAAAAATTTATATACGCCACAATTCTCAACCCCGAAAGCTCTAATCGGTAAGGAAATCTTGACTTGGTGACAACATGCCCACCTCACACCTTGCCCAACCTCTAGTCATAGTTCATGGTACGTACAAGGCAGGTTACATTGGTATTGATACCTGAGTCTGAAGATCTTTCAAAGACATCTCATGGGGAGTTGAAGCATAGTAAAAAAAATTTTTTTTGCTGTTTTGAGGCCCGTAGTTGACTCTCACACTCTGCCTAAGGCCAGGGTGCTCTGTATCTATGAGTTTTAGTTGAAAGAGAAAAAGAGAGAGATGTAAGTCTACAACAAGAGTAAGCAAACTAGGGTCTGGATTCAGGCAGCTGTACCAGGCAGGGAAAGCTATTGACCTCATCTGCAAGACAATCCCATATACAGGAATGCTGCTACTTCTTTACAAGAGGTATGGAAGAACAACATGAAAATGTTGTTACAAACCCTTCAAGCTCCCATCCTTCTGTGATAAAGGTGAATGGAGACTTCAAAATGCCCTGTGCCTTCAAGAAGAGATGTCATGACAGTTAAGACCCAACATGACTGTTAACTGACTCTTGGTTTGCCAAGGCAGAGAACCTTATTAAGATTCCGAGCTCAGTGTGAAATCACAGAGTTGTGATTCTGTTTGGTATAAACTGTATCCATGCCAACCCGCCCTGAGTTGGGTTTCCTGATTGGGCGGCATACAAGTGGGATAATTAAATTAAAATTAAACTGTACTGGCCAATCAGACTCTGATTTTTTTAATTTAATTAAAATACAAAACACCCCACACACACAAAAAGCATCAGAGCTGCAAAAACATATACAAAACACCGTATATACTCGACTAAATGTCATCCCGAATATAAGTCTAGGTACCTAATTTGGACCTCTAAAACTAGGAAAATAGATTGACAGGAATATAAGTCGGGGTGGAAATTGCAGCAGGTGTTAGTGAGTTTTGATATTTAAAATACATGAAACTATGGTAAAATCAATTACCGGTAATTTAGACGTTTGTGTGGGTATGTTTTTGAGTGTTTACATTGAGCCAAGTGTAGGTTGAGTCGCATTTTTAGACCTCATTTTGTGGGTGTAAAAACCTGACTTATACTCAAGTATATATGGTATTAACAAAATTACATATGGTACAATATAACCAGTGATGGGATGTCAAAAATTCTACTACCACGCCATGACGTCATGGACGTCATGGGCGTGGCCAATGTCATGATGTCATGACGTCATGGGCGGAGCCAACGTCATGACATCATGACGTTGTGGGCAAGGCCAAAAATAAAAAAAAATAAACATGCACACAGACCCGTAAATAACTTAAAGAAATTAAATAAATAAATAAATAAAATAAAAATTAAATAAAAGTACAACCACCCACCCAAAACACAAATAAATCACCCACCGACCCTAAATATAAAAGCCTCACTTACCTTCCTTGGCACCGACGAACCTCCATGTGGCCCGGGGCCACCCGGCAAGGCATGCTGCCCCCGACTGTGGCCATTTCCTCCTTCGAAGGCCGCGGCCGGCCATGCATCCGCCGGCCATGGCCGCCACAGCCGCCTGCAGCCCCTGCCTGGCCACCGAACTCCCACGGGCACGTTGGTGCCTGGCCGCGCCGTCCGCCCGCGCCGCGCCCTCCTAGGGACTTGGGGCCGACAAACCCCCGTGCCCTGGGTAAGCCCGGCGGGGCTCGCCACTGCCGCATCGTCTTCTGCCGGGCACCTGCTGCTTCCTCGGGCCGTTGCCTTTTCGGCCCCGCCGGGCTTACCCAGGGCATGGTGGTTTGTCGGGCCCAAGTCCCTAGGAGGGCGCGGCGCGGGCGGACGGCGCGGCCAGGCACCAAAGTGCCCGTGGGAGCCAGGTGGCCGGCTAGGGGAGGTGCCCTTCTCTTAGGGCTGCCGCCGCTGCTGCCGGAGCCACTCTAAAAAGGGGCGGCTCCAGCTTCGGAAGATTTTTTTTTTATTGGAGCCATTTGGCTCCAATTGACTGCGCATGTCCAGAAACTCAATTTGACGCATGCGCAATGCATCAGATTGAGTTTCTGCACATGCGCAGTCAATTGGAGCCATTTTAGCTCCGATTTTTTTTTTAAAAAAAATTCTTTCGTTGAGGCGTCCGGAACCGGACGCCTCAAAAGTGGACTCCCCTCCCGGAGAACTCTCCGGGATTGGTCCTACCGGTTCCAGGGATCCGTCTGGAACCGGGGACATCCCATCACTGAATATAACTACACTAGTACCCCGAATAACGTTATGCCTTGGTTCCACAAGTCCCGTCGTTATTCGGTTTTTAACGTTGTGCGATACATTGAACACACAATGTTAAAAAAAGCCCTGTTTCCCTGGAGGCTGCAGGAAGCGAGAACATCGGGATTTGAATCCTGACATTTTGGCTTGCTGCTGCCTCCAGGGAGGTGGGAGAACTTTGGAAACAGCTTGGAGCGGGTTTCCCCACCTCCCTGGACCCGGCGGGGGGGTCAGAGACCCCAAAATTGGTAAAAAAAAAACGTCCGTTTTTTTTTACCAATTTTGGGGTTTCTGACCCGCCCCCCCCCCGCCGGGTCCAGGGAGGTGGGCAGACCCGATCCAAGGTGTTTCTGGGCTTCCCCGACGTCCTGAGCCAGTGCAGCAACCCAGAACGTTGGGATTCGAACTCTGACATCCTGGCTTGCTACACTGGCTCAGGACGTCGGGGAAGCTCAGAAAAAGCTTGGATCGTGTCTGCCCACCTCCCTGGACCCGGCGGGGGGGTCAGAAACCCCCAAATTGGTAAAAAAAAACGTCCTTTTTTTTACCAATTTTGGGGGGTCTGACCCCCCCGCCGGGTCCAGGGAGGTGTGGGGACCCGATCCAAGGTGTTTCTGGGCTTCCCCGACGTCCTGAGCCAGTGCAGGAAGCCAGAACGTCGGGATTCGAACTCTGACATTCTGGCTTGCTGCACCGGCTCTGGACGTCGGGGAAGCCCAGAAACACCTCCAGAGAGATCAGAGGACCCGATCTACAGCTGCAGGGTGGCTGGGGAAGCCGACGGGGACTCCCTGTTGGCTTCCCTAGCCACCCGCCCATGCCTCCGCAGCTGTGGGGTGGCTGGGTAAGCCGATGGGGGAGCCCCCCGTCAGCTTTCCAGCCTCCCCACCCCTGCCTCCGTAGCTGCAGGGTGGCTGGGAAGCTGAACGGAGAACCCCGTTCAGCTTTCCACCCACCCTGCTGCTAAGAACGACTGTATCGTGTAACGTTAAAATCGCGTTACTCGATACAAGATGTTTCCGAAAATCTTGTAACGTTATGCGGTTTTAACGATATACGGTACTCGCGTTATACGGGGTATTACTGTACTACATTCCCCCTAACACCAGTGATATTTATAAACAGCAGGTTTGCACCAGTTCATCAGAACTGGTAGCAGAAATTCTGGCTGGCCCTGCCCATCCAAGTTTTGAAATAAAGTAGTCTTAATTTGGTTGCAACGCAGGGCTTTCCCCCTGGCCACGTCCATAACACTATGCCCACAGTGTGGTAGTAAACATTTTTTGAGCCCATCAATGCTTATAAACCTTCTCAATGGTTTTAAATTGTATCATATAAACAAAACACTTATATTCAAGCAGAAAGGTCTTAAGGAATAAATGTTTCAGTCAGCCATAAGGAGAATAACAACCTTTATTCCAGCTTCAAAACTACCTCAGTAATGCCTGGGACAAAGGATCATAATGCGGTTTCACTCCTGTTCCAAGCACTGAAACAGCTAATTGGATTGGAATTGAATCTCAGCTCCATGTAAGGTAATAATAATTTCATGTCAGAAATTATTCTGGGTTGAAAGGATTTTTGCTGGTGAAACTCCGCTTAGGGATGCCCGAATGAGGCTCCTTTCATGTCCCCAAGAGCTGGGATGAAGATGGGTGCTCAATCCATCATGCAGTACCCGGGTCTCGAACTGCTGACTTTGCCTGCCTTCCAGCTAATAAGGCGAGCTTCTTAACCACTGAGCCACTGCAACCATCCTAAGTAAGGTAATTGGACAGCAGCTGGCTGACCTCAGACGAAGAGAGGCTCTCTGGTTGTGCCATCAGCCAGAGAGGCGCATCTCTCTGGCACTAGAAGGAGGGCGTTCTCGGTGTCCGCTCCGGCCCTGTGGAACCTCCTCCCGATAGAGCTACGCCTGCAGACGGAGTTGCTGTTCTTTAGGAAATGAGTGAAAACCTGGCTGGCAGGTCTGGCCTGGGGAGTGGATGGTTCAATTTCCCCAACCAGTTGTATGGTTTGATCCCCCCAGTATGTCCAAGTTATAATACCTAGCTTTGAATTAAGTTTTTAAGCTTTTTAAAGTTTTTAATTTTTTAAGTGTTTTTAAAATTGTTGGAAATCGCCCTGGGTCCCTTCGGGGAGGAGCGCAATAAACAAATATAAATATAAATAAAACTAAAATAAAATAAAAAGATGGGCTTCATGTGGCTTCCATGGAGTCCTCTCAACCTACCTGGGTTGCCTCTGGGCTTCTCCGCACCTTTAAAGTTTAATGTACCAGGAGGAGGAAACAGAGAAGATGGAGAAGAAATGTGCCCTTGGCAGACAGTAGAGGAATCAATCTGGCTTGAAACACTACATCAGGAGTTCTCTACCTTTTAAAGCCAGGGGCTGGGTCACGCTTCCTCAGACAGCTTCGGGGGCCGGATGGCCATTTTGCCCTTACTCCACCACATGGCACTTCTGGGTGTGGTTGAGGTGTTTTTTGGCCACATGAAATAGCACCGTGGGCAACATGCGGCCTGCAGGTTGCAAGTTGGGAATCCCTGCACTAGAGCTTGTTTTCAATCCAAACTGGGTTGTTGTTTTTAAATAACTGCAAACAAACATCTAGTTTACTGAAAAAGTCAGTGAGGTGTGCAGCTCTCAGGTGTGGCAGGGAAATGGAGTTGAAACAAACACTCAAACTATATAGAAAGAAGCCTAATTAATGGGGTATAAGTTAGGCCGTGTGGTTCTTCTTATCCATTGCTGCTTGCAACCACTAGGCTTGCCATATGCCAGTACATCTTATATTGGAACCAGGTGGCCTTTTTGGCAATACTATGCATCAATTATTGCAATTTTTTATACCAATATATTTTAGTGTTGGCATCTTTTATGTAGTAATCACTAATTTGAGAAAGCCAATACGAGGTCATAATTAGGAAGCAATAATTACATGATATCCTGTATGCAAGTGTAAGTTGTCTACAGACTCTGCCCAAGTGGTCAAAGCAATTCACAACAAAGTCAAGCAGAGAAATAACAAATACAGAATTTATTTGGGTGTGTACATAAAAGTTTCAATGGTAACATATAAAGCATCACTAGCAAAATAAAATAATCACAACACAGTAATGTAGCAGATTAATAGAGAATAAAGGGACAATACTTTCACAACTGGGTTAAACGAAATAGTCTGGCTTAGTTAGCCACAGCTGCAGAGAAGGAAGTTGTGGGGTAAATAGATATCATTATAAAAATCCTATAGTAAGGCAAGGCCAGCTGAACTAGTCATGAAATGAGATATAGATCCTGCTGCCCTTCCATTCCAGGAAGATATAGAAAAGAATCCACAGTCCAAACTGATTAGCAGAAGATGATGTGCTCATGATGTTCAGAGATGTGTATTTGTATAAAGTGCAGAAAGTGGATTGCTGAAAATTCAGATGTCATAGAAATTCTGGCAACCAAAGGGGGTGTTTGGGATTCATTTCTCCTCCAGGTTAAAAAGGATGGAATCCATACTAGGTTTCAATTGGGCAGCAAGGGATTGGAGATCACCAGACCTGATGTGGAGCAAAGGACCAGGACTTGCTCTGTCTAGGTATTTTCCACACAATGGTGGATCTTCAACCCTTCAGGCTTTTCACATTGACTATTCCAAACCTTGATCTGTGTCTTCACCTTTACATTCTTCTTCTACTGTGATCTTAGCCATTGGATATGTTGTCTTCTAGTACTCTTACTTGCAATCCTATGGCCTTGCTCTGACCACCAGGGTGACATTAAGTAAACCTAGCCAGGATCAAACACCTTCCCAAGAGCCTCTCTTTCTTCCTACTTCCTCTGCCATCCTCACTGGAATTTGGACTCCCAATTGCATGTACAGGATCTTGTTTGGTAAAACCCATGGGAAAGTTACTGTGTAGGAGAATTTACACCCTGAGCCCGGAGATCCCCAGCTCAGAATCCAAACAGGGCACCCTTTCTGATTGGTGCCTGGATTCTGAACTGCCTCCTTCCCCCGTGGCATCCCCTCCCTCCCACACACACCCGCTAAGCAGCCTCTGGCTCAACCTGCAGCAATGGTGGGGACAGGAGGGCTTCCCCCTCTACCTTCCTGCCCCTCGTCCTCTGGCACGTGGAAGGCTGCGATGGCTGCTACATTTCCCAAGTTCCCCTATGCTTTCAGCACTTTAAAAGGAATATTCTACCTGCTGGGGGAGCCTGGGAAATGTAGGAGATCAGATGTTGCTGAGCTGCTTTCTTAGATAGATAGATAGATAGATAGATAGATAGATAGATAGATAGATAGATAGATAGATAGATAGATAGAAAGAAAGAAAATGAAGGAATGAATGAATGAATTAAAGAAAGACTCTACCCAGGCATTCAAGTACAGTGAGATTCCCAGTCTTATTTGGGGGCCAGAGCCTAGTGGAAGAGAGAAAATTTCTTAGCACCAAGTCAAGAGGTCCACCAAACGACTTCCTGTTTTCCTTTTACACTGTGCAGTGACTGAGACCAAACAATTATGAAGGAAGAAATGGATGAAGCCACAATGACAACTAAGTGAGAAGTTTTCCAAGGAAGAAATAGTGTCCCAGAATTAAGAATGTGGCCTGTATAATTTGTTAAGGAATTTGATAACCACTGAGACATTTTGGGCAAGAAACAAATGTCAGAAGGTTCTTTGACTTCTAAGCCATAAACACCTTTTGAGAAACTCCATTGAGCTTCTGGAGGGAATTGCAAGTTAGAGAAGTTGTAGACAACTTGGGATCCCAAAACAAATTTGAGAGGGATTCAGTGCAAAAAAATTATTCACGTGGGATCAGGCATGTTATAACTGACTCTCATTGGTATGAATGAGGAAGAGTCAAAGGAATATACTAAAGAGAATGAAAGTAGAGAATGACCCCTCTCTACTCCATAAATGAACCCTGATTGTGCCCTTTTTGGGAAGATACTCATTAGGCATTGAGTTTGGAGGTGAGGGTAGAGATCTCAAAGGGTCTAAGAACAGGAATTAGATGAAGCAATTTCCAGTGAAACCATTCAATAGCAACAAAGTCCATAGCCAAAATGGTCTACAAGCAGAATGTAGGGCTCATGAAAGAGAAAGAAAGAATACCTGCAACATAGCTGGGAGGAAAAAAGAGTAATAATAGGAAAATTACCCAACAAAATATTTTTATTTGCTACAATTTAACTAAAAAGAGGTGTAAAAGCAATAGAAGAAACTGCAGTCGTTTTCAGGCGGTCTTACTGTTCCTTTGTTTTAGTATACACTACAAAGATGAGATGTTATAGTGGAGTCTAAAATAGTTCATTCTTGATTCCTTGATTGACCAGACCATCAAGGAATAAGTTCTTGCTGGTCGCAGCTCATTTTCCATTCATTTTGCTGCCCTGGTCTTTCTTCTACTTCATACCAAACTGAAAACCTGTGCTAATATCAGTCAATCATTCTTGAAGGTGCCACCAGACATTTTCTCCAGGGGTTGGGATGAAGCACAGTGTGTGACACCTACATGGCATTCTCTGATATATGGTAGATAGTCAATTAATATGATAGGGACATAAATAATTTTCCTTCCTTCCTTCCCCTTGTGTGTATGATTAAACCGTAAGTAACCCTATTGGATTTGAAGTAGACTGATGAGGATATCAGTAGCAGAAGTCAAGATGAATGAGCAGGAGATAAAATTCCCCCTGGACTCCCAAGAGTTGTTTTACCACTCTCCCACTGGATGTATTTTGACTAAGATGCCCTCTAGTCACAAAAGAACCAGCAAAACCACAGCAAGAATGGTTGAAAGACAAGCAGAGTGTGAGGAAAGAGTAAGAAAGCAATCTGAAGAATGAAATTTGCGGTCCAGCATATTCAACTCTTCCAGTAGGATAAAAGAGCATGTGAAATTGTGGCTTTCTTTAAACTCATGGGATGAGTAGCATTAGGCATCAACTTAAGACTCAACACAAAGTCATACCTCCCCATCCTGTTTCAGGGTCAGGGCCACATGGGGATTGAGACCTTGCAAACTTATTCTGGAACAATTAAGAAGAAATGTTGGTTTTTCTAGACATAGAACCTGGAAAAGTTGTTTCTGGGAAAGCAGAACAACTCAGATCACAGAAGCAGTTCAACCCCAGATCCACCAAGAATAAGAGATGATCCAGAATGCTTGACACTTGCAACTCCACTGATGTCCCCAAAGTTGAGAGCAGACATGGAGAAACTTAACTAATGGGAAAACTGCAGAAGAGGACAAGAAAGGAATGATATGATACCCATAATCCTTCTGCACTGTTCCAAGGAGATTCAACAGACTGGAAATCATCTTTAAACAGGACGTTTCAATAGCGCACACACTTTACTCTCACTGGATGGTTAACCCAAAAGACCGTTATGTTCGCACAATGTTTCTCACTTCTTGGATGCCAACCACAATCAATTCATGGAGGCAAGTAAAGGGATCTCTTTGTCAAAGAGGACATCTCCGTGGATCTTCCAGTGCAGAAAATGCAGAGATTCATGCCATCAAAAAATTGTGGCTCAAGAAGATGTGAGGAAAGCCCCTTGTTTGGAAGTAGAACTAGAGAAACTGCTCAGGGGCTCAGGAAGAATTGTGACTATTCAAGAATAGGAAGAGTGATCTCTTTTGCTCAGTTGAGTGATCCATTGACCCACAAAGGACCCATCTTAATTATCTGGAGTCAGAAGCACAACACAGGAAGAGGTTGACTGGTCTCCTCTTGGCTCAATCAATGTAAGAAACTCTTTCCATCAACATTCCTCTTCCACACCTGGAAAATTTCCCATCTCCTATTGGAAGCTAGTTCCAGTATTGGAACCTAGTTCCAATAATAAAAACATTGATTCTTCTTGAGTTAGGTCTATTTTCCACCCACCTCAATTCTCTAACCAGATTATAAGGGACTCCAGAACCAATCTAGGGAGCAAGAGATACAGTACACCCATTCCCTCCCTCCCTCCTCCCATCCCTATATGGAGCTTAGACTGCAGCAACAGTGATGTCAAGGAGGAAGGGAGTATTCCTCAACCCAACTTCTCTTCTCCCTTCTATCCACCCAGTCTTATCTTTCTCTCTTCTCCTTTTCTAGAGACCCTGGGAAAACACCTCTTTAACTAATCATCCTTTGGATGTGGCACCATAATTATTCCCTAAACTGGACTATCATCCAAAACAGAAAAGAACTGAGGGGAAAGGATTGCTCCTCTCTCCTTGTTCCTTGGCTATGACTTTGTACACAAAAGGAGAGAAAGATCTCTCTCTCTCTCTCTTTGGCCCTTCTCTCTTCCCCTCTTGTCTCTTGCTTCTACTCCTCATCCTCACCCTTCCTCCTTGGCCATAGCAGCATTTCAGGTGTCAGGGAAATTAAAGACCTGCTGCTCCTCCTGATCCCAATTTGGGAACAGGGATGTGGCCATCTGAGCCAGAGGACAGCTAGGAGAGCAAAAGGTAGCTCCTCCCTCCCACTCACATCCACTTACCTGATTTTGGCTGAGCTGAGAAAATGGAGGTGCCTCTTTTTGCCAGCCTTTCTTATGGCTCAACTCAGAACCACAATGATGGTGCATCGTAAGGCTCCCCTCAAAAACAAGGGAAGCTTTACGACCCCCCTGGAGTTCTTGCCTGGCTGGGATGTCAATCTGAGCCAGGAAAGAACTCAACTCCCTGGTCCCCTTCCATGAGTCTCCAACGCTCCTTCTTCCTCCTCCACCTGAGACCACTCAACCCTACCACCTTTCCTACCTGATTCCAAGCCACCTCCCTTCAGCCCACCTGCCCTCTAACTAATATTCCTCTGGTTGGATGTTTGGAGGCTCAAAGAAGAGTTGGGGGAGTAATTTCATAGTTTTGGTGTTGTTGCTTTTTAGCCCCAACTGGGGACCAACACAGTTGTCCAATTGAATTCAGCTTTCTTGGAAGAGGCCATGCCAAAGGCTTTTCTGCCCCTCTGATAGTAAGGTGGGGAGGGGGAATCACACATCACTAGATGGCAGGAAAGGAAGGAAGGAATGTGGCTCCCTCCCTCCCACTCTCTCTCCCCTTCCTTCTCCTCCTTCCCAGCTTCCTTCTTCTCTCCTCTCTTCCTTTTCTTCCCCTGCCCTTCTGACACTTGCAAGGCTACTCTAAGAGCATTGGAAGAGCCAGAAGGGAGGAGGGGAGGAAAAGGAAAAGGGAGAGAAGGAAGAGAGTGAACACAAGTGGAGGGAGGAGAAAGAAGGGGAGAGAACCCTCCTTTCTTTTCTGCCATTGTCTCTGTCCAGCACCCTCCCTGTAGCCCCATATTTGATGGAGCCCAGCAGCTGCAGCCCTCAGGTAAGGGTGCCTGGGGGTTCACGGGTCGGGGGATGAGATGGGGCTTACCAGGGGGAATGTGGGGTCCTGGGGAGGGCTCCATTAGATTTGCCAATTTGAGTCATTGCATCAGTGGGAATGTCCCACCTCATTGCCCAATTTGGATCCATGGTTCAGTAGTCAAGTGATTGGGAAGACTTCAGCCTGAGATCCTGGCATCACTGCACATCAATTTGAAAGGGAGGGAAGGAGAAAAGGGTGGGAGTGAGGTGGATTGACCCTCACTTGATATTACTCAGGTGTCAGTGCTCAGTGGAGAGGGAGACCATAGGATTGCAATCATGGCACAAAGTATTTTCCATGGCTAGAATGACTGAAGTTCTCTAATCTTTCCAGCTGGGGTGGGCTGGCGCTGGCCAGTGATGAAGACATCATGAAGGTTCAACCATGTTCTTCGAGGAGACCTGTTTGGAGAAAGAATTTAACTGGTCAAAAAGAAGGATCTTTCTCCACTAAAAAAGTAAATTTTGCGGCCTCACAAATTAGTAGAATCATGAAAATTTGAAAAGTTCAGAATGTTTATAATGGAATTGTAAACCATATTTTGGCAGCAAGTAGAGGTCATCATGACCTGTCAGGCAGTTTGGGAGGGAGGAGCCATGGAGATTAAGTCATGACCCAAGATGGAACCAGCACTCAACAGAGATTGTCACACCATGTGATTTAGGAAACCAATCTGAATATGTTCCAATTTGTTTATTTATTTATTTTGAGAAGTTGATCATTTGGTGTTATTGATCACTCAGTTTTGCTTTTAATCATTTTTTAATAAACAGAATGTGCATTCCCAACGAGGCAGAAAGAATATACTGTACTCTTCAAAATGGTAGAAGTAAATATTAACGTCTAAAGTACATATCTTACCTAGGTTCTTAGCCTGGTCTTTTACACATGATCAGTCCCTGTTAATGGGCATTGTTGATGTTTATTGTGACAGGTGGCATGGCAGGAGCTCATTGGTCGGTATTCAACATTAGGAGGAGAGCTGTGTAAAAAAAAAAACAATGCTACTTAGTAAGACAATTGTCTGTGTTACGTAGGAGACAAATCATAATTCATATTAAAAAGACCTGCGAGGGCAAATCAAAATGTTTAATTTAGAAATGGTGTGTGAACTACATTTGCACACTGACTACTTATCCATCCTGAAACAAAGAAATATGCTGCCCAGTAAGATATTGGTAGCATGTTTCTGTTCAGGATAGAGTTGTCAGAGATAAAGATGATTTTTTTGTGCATGTGGCTTGCTACATTCCCCCCCTCCTTGTTAAGAAGGCATCAACTCCTTCTGCTCTTGTTCCCCTTTCTTTCTTTCTAAGCAACTCCTTCTCCACCACTTTTCTCATGAAGCTCTGCAGTGTTTATTCTCTGAAGACTTTCAGATCTTCAAGGCTACCCAGTATGCAAAACCAAAGGCATATTTTATTTTATTTTAACATGTACAGCCCTCCCTATATCACTTGATCTTGGGGATGGGTTACAAAGCAACAAAAAATTTTTTTTGAATTTATACTTAATACAGTTTAAATTCAAACATTAAAATATTAACACTGGGGCACTAAAATTTATATAGGCCACAATTCTCAACCCCAAAAGCTCTAATCGGTAAGGAAATCTTGACTTGGTGACAACATGCCCACCTCACATCCTGCCCAACCTCTAGTCAAAGTTAATGGTACATGCAAGGCAGGTAACATTTGTTTTGATACCTGAGTCTGAAGATCTTTCAAAGACATCTCATGGGGGAGTTGAAGCATAGTAAAAAATTATTTTGCTGTTTTGAGGGCCATAGTTGACTCCCTCACTCTGCCTAAGGCCAGGGTGCTCCGTATCTATGAGTTTTAGTTGAAAGAGAAAGAGAGAGGTAAGTCTACAACAGGAGTCAGGAAACTTGGGTGTGGATTCAGGCAGCTGTACTTGAGAGGGAAAGCTATTAACCTCATCTGCAAGACATTACATTTCCATATACAGGAATGCTGCTAGTTCTTTACAAGAGGTATGGAAGAACAACATGAAAATGTTGTTACAAACCCTTCAAGCTCCCATCCTTCTGTGATAAAGGTGAAAGGAGACTTCAAATTGCCCAGTGCCTTCAAGAAGAGATCTCATGACAGTTAAGACCCAACATGACTGTTAACTGACTCTTGGTTTGCCAAGGCAGAGAACCTTATTAAGATTCCGAGCTCAGTGTGAAATCACAGAGTTGTGATTCTGTTTGGCATAAACTGTATCCATGCCAACCCGCCCTGAGTTGGGTTTCCTGATTGGGCGGCATACAAGTGGGATAATTAAATTAAAATTAAACTGTACTGGCCAATCAGACTCTGATTTTTTAAATTTAATTAAAATACAAAACACCCCACACACACAAAAAGCATCAGAGGTGCAAAAACATATACAAAATACCATATATACTCGACTATATATGTCGTCCCGAATATAAGTCTAGATACCTAATTTGGACCTCTAAAACTAGGAAAATAGATTGACAGGAATATAAATCGGGGTGGAAATTGCAGCAGGTGTTAGTGAGTTTTGATATTTAAAATATTCCCCACCCATGCCGGGCCGGGTGGGGAAGAGATGTGTCTCAGTTGCTACCTGGCAGGAGAGAGTTAAAAGGAGGCCCTTCAAGACTGCTTCAGCCTTACAATTCCACCTGCAACTCCCCACGCCGGGCCGGGTGGGGAAGAGATGTGTCTCAGTTGCTGCCTGGCAGGAGAGAGTTAAAAGGAGGCCCTTCAAGACTGCTTCAGCCTTGCAATTCCACCTGCAACTCCCCACGCTGGGCCGGGTGGGGAAGAGATGTGTCTCAGTTGCTGCCTGGCAGGAGAGAGTTAAAAGGAGGCCCTTCAAGACTGCTTCAGCCTTGCAATTCCACCTGCAACCCCCCACGCCGGGCCGGGTGGGGAAGAGATGTGTCTCAGTTGCTGCCTGGCAGGAGAGATTTGAAAGGAACACCTCCAAAAGGAACACCTCTACTACCTCCGCTGAACTTTCAGCTATGGGGCAGCGAGCCCCACTACCCTCCTGGGAGAGGAGAATGGCCGGGATCTTGGCTGGTCCCAGGAGCACCTCTGAGGAATGGGCAGTGGTGGGGCAGCCGGCCCCACCCTCCTAGGAGGACATTGGATGGGGGTTGGGGGAATGTGGATGGGGGGAGGGAGAGAAAGGCCTGCCAGCTAGGGAATAGGGATTGGGCTCTGTCTGGTATGGGCAGGGGGTTTCCTGTGGCCCGAATTGGTGTTGTGACGGGCATGGGGCGGTATGGCGGGTACCGAGGGGCGGGCCGCACTCGGGGAACACGGGACAGATGTTTAGTTGCTGTCCCTTGTTCTGGCCCCCCGGCTACACCTCTGGTTCCTGAGCTGCCGGTCAAGAGTGACCCTTCCCTTAGGCTGCTGCTGGTGAATGCCAGGTCAGTCTGTAACAAGGCCCCCCTGCTTTCAGATTCCATATTGGGGGTGCGGGCTGACCTGGCATGCATCACCGAAACCTGGCTGGCACCTGAGGACGGGGTTCCTCTATCCGAACTGTGTCCAGCTGGGTTCGGTATTTGGCACCAGCCTAGGGAGAAGGGGAGGGGCAGTGGGGTCGCCGTAGTAGCCAGGGAGTCATTGGGAGTCGTCAGGGCCACGGCTCCACATATTCCGGGCTGTGAGACCCTGCTCCTGCGTTTGGGCCCTAAAGGGCAGTCGGGAATCCTACTCCTATACCTGCCTCCCTGTAGGGTAGCAGATTCCCTGCCTGAGCTCCTTGAGGCGGTCTCGATGTTGGCGTTGGAGCTCCCCAGACTTATGGTTCTGGGGGACTTCAACTTGCCATCATTAGGGGCTGGCTCGGAGGCGGCTCGGGAGTTCATGGCTTCCATGGCAGCTGTGGGCCTGACCCAGGTAATTCAGGGCCCTACCAGGAGCAGTGGTCACACCCCGGATTTAATTTTCTTATCGGAGCTGTGGCAGAGTGATCTGAAACTACAGAAATTAGACATTACCCCTGTGCCATGGTCAGATCACTATCTGGTGACTCTAGACTTCCTGGGGGCGAGGCTTCACCGCAGGGAGGTAGGGCCAGTTAAATGGGCCCGCACCCGGTGACTAATGGATCCGGAAGGATTCCAGAGGGAACTGGGGTGTTTTCCTCTTGACCTGCAATGCGATTCGTCTGAGGCTCTTGTCAACTTATGGAACGAGAGAGTAACGGCAGCCTTGGATGTGATCGCTCCACTACGGCCTCTCCTTGCCCGCGGGCATCGATCATCCCCTTGGTTCACAGAAGAGCTGAGGGAGCTCAAACGGGCAAAGAGACGCCGAGAGCGCCGCTGGGTGAAGACCCGGAGTGAGTCTGATCGAACACTTGTTAGAGCTGCCATTAAAGCCTATCTAGTGGCGATGGGGGCGGTGAAACGACAATATTTCACCGCCCTTATTGCCTCTGCAGATAATCGCCCAGCGACCTTGTTCCGGGTGACCAGGTCCCTCCTTGGAAGAGGGGGGTCTGGCCCTGGTTGGCAGGGATCGGCTGAGGCTTTTGCTGATTATCTGGCGGAGAAAATCGCTCAGATTCGCTTGAAGTTTAATCCCGGCGTGGAAGAGACAGAGCTGGGGTTGACCAGAGTACAGTCTGGCCATGTTATCTGGGATCAGTTCGATCCAGTTGCCCCTGAGGAAGTGGACAGGCTTCTTGGATCTGTTCGCGCCACTGCCTGTGAATTGGATCCATGCCCTGCCTGGCTAGTCAAGGCATCTAAGGCTGTGGCAGGCGGTTGGGTCGAGGCAATTATAAATTCATCTCTGCAGGAGGGGCTTTTTCCAGCACCCTTAAAACATGCTTTGGTGCGTCCCCTCCTGAAAAAGCCATCCCTCGACTCTACGGTACTTACCAACTACCGACCTGTATCCAACCTACCCTTTTTGGGTAAGGTCTTGGAGAAGGCAGTGGCGTGGCAGCTACAGGAAGTCCTGGATGAAGCGGATTATCTGGACCCTTTCCCGTCAGGATTCAGGCCCGGATATGGTACTGAAACTGCATTGGTCGCATTGGTGGATGATCTCTGGCGAGAACGGGATGGAGGTCATCCATCCGTCCTGGCTCTTCTTGACCTCTCAGCGGCTTTCGATACTGTCGACCACGGTATCCTTCTGGGAAGGCTCCAAGGATCGGGGATCCAGGGCACTGTGCTGGCCTGGTTCTCTTCATTTCTGAGGGGCCGGACCCAGTCGGTGTGGCTGGAAGGCGAGAGGTCCAGCCCTAGGCCCCTGCAATATGGGGTGCCTCAGGGCTCGGTACTCTCGCCTCTCCTATTTAACATCTACATGAAGCCACTGGGTGAGATCATCCGTTCCCACGGGGTGAGGTATCACCAATATGCAGATGACACCCAGCTGTATATCTCAGCCCGTGGAGATCCAATTGATGCAGTGGAAGTCCTCTCCAGGTGTCTGGAGGCTGTTAGGGTCTGGATGGGGGACAACGGGCTACAACTGAATCCCGGCAAGACTGAGTGGCTATGGGTAAGGGGTCCTGCGCTATCTCGGGAGTTACCATCTTTGGTTCTGGATGGGGCAGTTTTGCCCCAAACAGACCTGGTGCGTAATCTGGGGGTCCTCTTGGACTCACGACTACTGCTCGAGGAGCAGGTGGCAGCCGTGGCCAGGAGGGCTTTTGCACAACTTCGTGTAATACGCCAGCTACGCCCACTCCTAGACCGGGATTCCTTGCTCATGATCACACATGCTTTGGTCACCTCCAGACTTGATTACTGTAATGCGCTCTACATGGGGCTGCCCTTGGTGACCATTCGGAGGCTGCAGCTGGTCCAGAATGCGGCTGCTCGGGTAGTGATGGGGTGCGGGCGTTATGCTCGTGCCTCACCACTGCTTCGGGAGCTGCACTGGTTGCCAGTATGTCTCCGGGTGCAATTCAAGGTGCTGGTTATTACCTTTAAAGCCCTACATGGTAGTGGGCCAGGATACTTAAGAGACCGCATCGTCCCAAGGACATCTGTCCGTCCCACCAGGGCGGATCGGAGAGGCTCTCTTATCATTCCATCGGCTAGAGAGGCGCATCTCTCTAGCACCAGAAGGAGGGCCTTCTCCGTGGCCGCCCCAGCCCTTTGGAACCTCCTGCCAACTGAGTTACGTCTACAGACAGAGCTCCTGCCCTTTCGGAAGGGCCTAAAAACCTGGCTGGCAGGGCAGGTGTGGGGGTCCAGGAACATGGGGACCCATGTTGGGTGGCTGATATGATGGGACAGCCACCCCTCCCTCACTCTTTTAAACTTTTAAAATCTTTTTAAACCTTTTAACCTTTTTAAATCTTTTAGATTTTTGTAAATTCATGGTTTAATTCTTTTTTAATTGACTTTTAAGTAATTTATGAACCTTAAGGTTTTAATTTATGAATTTTCTGTAAGCCGCCTAGAGTCAGGTTTGCCTGATTAGGGCGGGATAATAAATCTAAATAAATAAATAAATAAATAAATAAAATACATGAAACTATGGTAAAATCAATTACCGGTAATTTAGACGTTTGTGTGGGTATGTTTTTGAGTGTTTACATTGAGCCAAGTGTAGGTTGAGTCGCATTTTTAGACCTCATTTTGTGGGTTAAAAAACCTGACTTATACTCAAGTATATATGGTATTAACAAAATTACATATGGTACAATATAACCAGTGATGGGATGTCAAAAATTCTACTACCACGCCATGACGTCATGGACGTCATGGGCGTGGCCAATGTCATGATGTCATGACGTCATGGGCGGAGACAACGTCATGACGTCATGACGTTGTGGGCAAGGCCAAAAATAAAAAAAATTAAAAAAAAATAAACATGCACACAGACCCGTAAATAACTTAAAGAAATAAAATAAATAAATGAATAAAATAAAAATTAAATAAAAGTACAACCACCCACCCAAAACACAAATAAATCACCCACCCACCCTAAATATAAAAGCCTCACTTACCTTCCTTGGCGCCAACGAACCTCCATGTGGCCCGGGGCCACCCGGCAAGGCACGCTGCATCCGACTGTGGCCGTTTCCTCCTACGAAGGCCGCGGCCGGCCCTGCATCCGCCGGCCATGGCCGCCACAGCCGCCTGCAGCCCCTGCCTAGCCACTGAACTCCCACGGGCACGTTGGTGCCTGGCCGTGCCGTCCGCCCGCGCCGTGCCCTCCTAGGGACTTGGGGCCGACAAACCCCCGTGCCCTGGGTACGCACGGCGGGGCTCGCCACCGCCGCATCGTCTTCTGCCGGGCGCCTGCTGCTTCCTCGGGCCGTTGCCTTTTTGGCCCCGCCGGGCTTACCCAGGGCATGGGGGTTTGTCGGGCCCAAGTCCCTAGGAGGGCGCGGCGCGGGTGGACGGCGCGGCCAGGCACCAAAGTGCCCGTGGGAGCCAGGTGGCCAGCTAGGGGAGGTGCCCTTCTCTTAGGGCTGCCGCCGCTGTTGCCGGAGCCACTCTAAAAAGGGGCGGCTCCAGCTTCGGAAGATTTTTTTTTTAATTGGAGCCATTTGGCTCCAATTGACTGCGCATGTCCAGAAACTCAATTTGATGCATGCGCAATGCGTCAGATTGAGTTTCTGCACATGCGCAGTCAATTGGAGCCATTTTAGCTCCGATTTTTTTAAAAAAAAAAATTCTTTCGTTGAGGCGTCCGGAACCAGACGCCTCAAAAGTGGACTCCCCTCCCGGAGAACTCTCCGGGATTGGTCCTACCGATTCCAGGGATCCGTCTGGAACCGGGGACATCCCATCACTGAATGTAACGACTACGTTCCCCCTACCACCAGTGATATTTATAAACAGCAGGTTTGCACCAGTTCATCAGAACTGGTAGCAGAAATTCTGGCTGGCCCTGCCCATCCAAGTTTTGAAATAAAGTAGTCTTAATTTGGTTGCAACGCAGGGCTTTCCCCCTGGCCACGCCCATAATACTATGCCCACAGTGTGGTAGTAAACATTTTTTGAGCCCATCAATGCTTATAAACCTTCTCAATGGTTTGAAATTGTATCATATAAACAAAACACTTATATTCAAGCAGAAAGGTCTTAAGGAATAAATGTTTCAGTCAGCCATAAGGAGAATAACAACCTTTATTCCAGCTTCAAAACTACCTCAGTAATGCCTGGGACAAAGGATCATAATGCGGTTTCACTCCTGTTCCAAGCACTGAAACAGCTAATTGGATTGGAATTGAATCTCAGCTCCATGTAAGGTAATAATAATTTCATGTCAGAAATTATTCTGGGTTGAAAGGATTTTTGCTGGTGAAACTCCGCTTAGGGATGCCCGAAGAGCTGGGATGAAGATGGGTGCTCAATCCATCATGCAGTACCCGGGTCTCGAACTGCCGACTTTGCCTGCCTTCCAGCTAATAAGGCGAGCTTCTTAACCACTGAGCCACTGCAACCATCCTACGTAAGGTAATTGGACAGCAGCTGGCTGACCTCAGACGAAGAGAGGCTCTCTGGTTGTGCCATCAGCCAGAGAGGCGCATCTCTCTGGCACTAGAAGGAGGGCCTTCTCGGTGTCCGCTCCGGCCCTGTGGAACCTCCTCCCGATAGAGCTACGCCTGCAGACGGAGTTGCTGTCCTTTAGGAAAGGCGTGAAAACCTGGGTGGCATGTCTGGTAGGGGAGTGGATGGTTCAATTTCCCCAACCAGTTGTATGGTTTGATCCCCCCAGTATGTCCAAGTTACAATACCTAGCTTTTAATTAAGTTTTTAAGCTTTTTAAAGTTTTTAATTTTTTAAGTGTTTTTAAAATTATTGGAAATCGCCCTGGGTCCCTTCGGGGAGGAGCGCAATAAAAAAATATAAATATAAATAAAACTAAACTAAAATAAAAAGATGGGCTTCATGTGGCTTCCACGGAGCCCTCTCAACCTACCTGGGTTGCCTCTGGGCTTCTCCGCACCTTTAAAGTTTAATGTACCAGGAGGAGGAAACAGAGAAGATGGAGAAGAAATGTGCCCTTGGCAGACAGTAGAGGCATCAATCTGGCTTGAAACACTATATCAGGAGTTCTCTACCTTTTAAAGCCAAGGGCTGGGTCACGCTTCCTCAGACAGCTTCGGGGGCCAGATGGCCATTTTGCCATTCCTCCACCACATGGCACTTCTGGGTGTGGTAGAGGTGTTTTTTGGCCACATGAAATAGCACCGGGGGCAACATGCGGCCTGCAGGTTGCAAGTTGGGAATCCCTGCACTAGAGCTTGTTTTCAATCCAAACTGGGTTGTTTTTTTTAAAGAACTGCAAACAAACATCTAGTTTACTGAAAAAGTCGGCGAGGTCTGCAGCTCTCAGGTGTGGCAGGGAAATGGAGTTGAAACAAACCCTCAAACTATATAGAAAGAAGCCTAATTAATGGGGTATAAGTTAGGCCATGTGGTTCTTCTTATCCATTGCTGCTTGCAACCACTAGGCCTGCCATATGCCAGTACATCTTATATTGGAACCAGGTGGCCTTTTTGGCAATACTATGCATCAATTATTGCAATTTTTTGTACCAATATATTTTAGTGTTGGCATCTTTTATGTAGTAATCACTAATTTGAGAAAGCCAATACGAGGTCATAATTAGGAAGCAATAATTACATGATGTCCTGTATGCAAGTGTAAGTTGTCTACAGACTCTGCCCAAGTGGTCAAAGCAATTCACAACAAAGTCAAGCAGAGAAATAACAAATACAGAATTTATTTTGGTGTGTACATAAAAGTTTCAATGGTAACATATAAAGCATCACTAGCAAAATAAAATAATCACAACACAGTAATGTAGCAGATGAATAGAGAATAAAGGGACAATACTTTCACAACTGGGTTAAACAACATATTCTGGCTTAGTTAGCCACAGCTGCAGAGAAGGAAGTTGTGGGGTAAATAGATATCATTATAAAAATCCTATAGTAAGGCTAGGCCAGCTGAACTAGTCATGAAATGAGATATAGATCCTGCTGCCCTTCCATTCCAGGAAGATATAGAAAAGAATCCACAGTCCAAACTGATTAGCAGAAGATGATGTGCTCATGATGTTCAGAGATGTGTATTTGTATAAAGTGCAGGAAGTGGATTGCTGAAAATTCAGATGTCATAGAAGTTCTGGCAACCAAAGGGGGTGTTTGGGATTCATTTCTCCTCCAGGTTAAAAAGGATGGAATCCATACAAGGTTTCAATTGGGCAGCAAGGGATTGGAGATCACCAGACATGCTGTGGAGCAAAGGACCAAGACTAGCTCTGTCTAGGTATTTTCCACACAATGGTGGATCTTCAACCCTTTAGTCTTTTCACATTGACCATTCCAAACCTTGATCTGTGTCTTCACCTTTACATTCTTCTTCTACTGTGATCTTAGCCATCGGATATGTTGTCTTCTAGTACTCTTACTGTGCAATCCTATGGCCTTGCTCTGACCACCAGGGTGACATTAAGTAAACCTAGCCAGGATCAAACACCTTCCCAAGAACCTCTCTTACTTCCTACTTCCTCTGCCATCCTCACTGGAATTTGGACTCCCAATTGCATGTACAGGATCTTGTTTGGTAAAACCCATGGGAATGTTACTGTGTAGGAGAATTTACACCCTGAGCCCTCAGATCCCCAGCTCAGAATCCAAACAGGGCACCGTTTCTGAATGGTGCCTGGATTCTGAACTGCCCCCCTTCTCCCGTGGCATCCCCTCCCTCCCACACACACCCGCTAAGCAGCCTCTGGCTCAACCTGCAGCAATGATGGGGACAGGAGGGCTTCCCCCTCTGCCTTCCTGCCCCTCGTCCTCTGGCATGTGGAAGGCTGCGATGGCTGCTACATTTCCCAAGTTCCCCTATGCTTTCAGCACTTTAAAAGGAATATTCTACCTGCTGGGGGAGCCTGGGAAATGTAGGAGATCAGATGTTGCTGAGCTGCTTTCTTAGATAGATAGATAGATAGATAGATAGATAGATAGATAGATAGATAGATAGATAGATAGATAGATAGATAGATAGATAGAAAGAAAGAAAGAAAGAAAAAGAATGAATGAATGAATGAATGAATGAATGAATGAATGAATGAATGAATTAAAGAAAGACTCTACCCAGGCATTCAAGTACAGTGAGATTCCCAGTCTTATTGGGGGGGCCATAGCCTAGTGAAAGAGAGAAAATTTCTTAGCACCAAGTCAAGAGGTCCACCAAACAACTTCCTGTTTTCCTGTTACACTGTGCAGTGACTGAGACCAAACAATTATGAAGGAAGAAATGGATGAAACCATGATGACAACTAAGTGAGAAGTTTTCCAAGGAAGAAATAGTGTCCCTGAATTAAGTATGTGGCCTGTATAATTTGTTAAGAAATTTGATAACCACTGAGACATTTTGGGCAAGAAACAAATCTCAGAAGGTTCTTTGACTTCTAAGCCATAAACACCTTTTGAGAAACTCCATTGAGCTTCCTGAGGGAATTGAAAGTTAGAGAAGTTCTAGACAACTCGGGATCCCCAAAAAAATTTGAGAGGGATTCAGTGCAAAAAAGTATTTCATGTGGGATCAGGCATGTTATAACTGACTCTCATTGGTATGAATGAGGAAGAGTCAAAGGAATATACTAAAGAGAATGAAAGTAGAGAATGACCCCTCTCTACTCCATAAATGAACCCTGATTGTGCCCTTTTTGGGAAGATACTCATTTGGCATTGAGGTTGGAGGTGAGGGTAGAGATCTCAAAGGGTCTAAGAACAGGAATTAGATGAAGGAATTTCCAGTGAAACCATTCAATAGCAACACAGTCCATAGCCAAAATGGTCTACAAGCAGAGTGTAGGACTCGCGAAAGAGAAAGAAAGAATATCTGCAACATAGCTGGGAGGAAAAAAGAGTAATGATAGGAAAATTACCCAACAAAATATATTTTTTGCTACAATTTAACTAAAAAGAGTTATAAAAGCAATAGAAGAAACTGCAGTAGTTTTCAGGCGGTCTTACTGTTCCTTTGTTTTAGTATACACTACAAAGATGAGATGTTATAGTGGAGTCTAAAATAGTTCATTCTTGATTCCTTGATTGACCAGACCATCAAGGAATAAGTTCTTGCTGGTCGCAGCTCATTTTCCATTCATTTTGCTGCCCTGGTCTTTCTTCTACTTCATACCAAACTGAAAACCTGTGCTAATATCAGTCAATCATTCTTGAAGGTGCCACCAGACATTTTCTCCAGGGGTTGGGATGAAGCACACTGTGAGAAACCTACATGGCATTCTCTGATATATGGTAGATAGTCAATTAATATGATAGGGACATAAATAATTTTCCTTCCTTCCTTCCCCTTGTGTGTATGATTAAACCGTAAGTAACCCTATTGGATTTGAAGTAGACTGATGAGGATATCAGTAGCAGAAGTCAAGATGAATGAGCAGGAGATAAAACTCCCCCTGGACTCCCAAGAGTAGATTTACCACTCTCCCACTGGATGTATTTTGACTAAGATGCCCTCTAGTCACAAAAGAAGCAGCAAAACCACAGCAAGAATGGTTGAAAGACAAGCAGAGTGTGATGAAAGAGTAAGAAAGCAATCTGAAGAATGAAATTTGTGGTCCAGCATATTCAACTCTTCCAGTAGGATAAAAGAACATGTGAAATTGTGGCTTTCTTTAAACTCATGGGATGAGTAGCATTAGGCATCAACTTAAGACTCAACACAAAGTCATACCTCCCCATCCTGTTTCAGGGTCAGGGCCACATGGGGATTGAGACCTTGCAAACCTATTCTGGAACAACTAAGAAGAAATGTTGGTTTTTCTAGACATAGAACCTGGAAAAGTTGTTTCTGGGAAAGCAGAACAACTCAGATCACAGAAGCAGTTCAACCCCAGATCCACCAAGAATAAGAGATGATCCAGAATGCTTGACACTTGCAACTCCACTGATGTCCCCAAAGTTGAGAGCAGACATGGAGAAACTTAACTAATGGGAAAACTGCAGAAGAGGACAAGAAAGGAATGATATGATACCCATAATCCTTCTGGGGAGATTCAACAGACTGGAAATCATCTTTAAACAGGACGTTTCAATAGCACACACACTTTACTCTCACTGGATGGTTAACCCAAACGACCGTTATGTTCGCACAATGTTTCTCACTTCTTGGATGCCAACCACAATCAATTCATGGAGGCAAGTAAGGGGACCTCTTTGTCAAAGAGGACATCTCCGTGGATCTTCCAGTGCAGAAAATGCAGAGATTCATGCCATCAAAAAATTGTGGCTCAAGAAGATGTGAGGAAAGCCCCTTGTTTGGAAGTAGAACTAGAGAAACTGCTCAGGGGCTCAGGAAGAATTGAGACCATACAAGAATAGGGAGAGTGATCTCTTTTGCTCAGTTGGGTGATCCTTTGACCCACAAAGGACCCATCTTAATTATCTGGAGTCAGAAGCACAACACAGGAAGAGGTTGAATGGTCTCCTGTTGGCTCAATCAATGTAAGAAACTCTTTCCATCAACATTCCTCTTCCACACCTGGAAAATTTCCCATCTCCTATTGGAAGCTAGTTCCAGTATTGGAACCTAGTTCCAATAATAAAAACATCGATTCTTCTTGAGTTAGGTCTATTTTCCACCCACCTCAATTCTCTAACCAGATTATAAGGGACTCCAGAACCAATCTAGGGGGCAAGAGATACAGTACACCCATTCCCTCCCTCCCTCCTCCCATCCCTATATGGAGCTTAGACTGCAGCAACAGTGATGCCAAGGAGGAAGGGAGTATTCCTCCCCCAACTTCTCTTCTCCCTTCTATCCACCCAGTCTTATCTTCCTCTCTTCTCCTTTTCTAGAGACCCTGGGAAATCACCTCTTTAACTAATCATCCTTTGGATGTGGCACCATAATTATTCCCTAAACTGGACTATCATCCAAAACAGAAAAGAACTCAGGGGAAAGGATTGCTCCTCTCTCCTTGTTCCTTGGCTATGACTTTGTACACAAAAGGAGAGAAAGATCTCTCTCTCTCTCTTTGGCCCTTCTCTCTTCCCCTCTTGTCTCTTGCTTCTACTCCTCATCCTCACCCTTCCTCCTTGGCCATAGCAGCATTTCAGGTGTCAGGGAAATTAAAGACCTGCAGCTCCTCCTGATCCAATTTGGGAACAGGGACGTGGCCATCTGAGCCAGAGGACAGCTAGGAGAGCAAAAGGTAGCTCCTCCCTCCCACTCACATCCACTTACCTGAGTTTGGCTGAGCTGAGAAAATGGAGGTGCCTCTTTTTGCCAGGCTTTCTTATGGCTCAACTCAGAACCACAATGATGGTGCATCGTAAGGCTCCCCTCAAAAACAAGGGAAGCTTTACGACCCCCCTGGAGTTCTTGCCTGGCTGGGATGTCAATCTGAGCCAGGAAAGAACTCAACTCCCTGGTCCCCTTCCATGAGTCTCCAACACTCCTTCTTCCTCCTCCACTTGAGACCACTCAACCCTACTACCTTTCCTACCTGATTCCAAGCCACCTCCCTTCAGCCCACCTGCCCTCTAACTAATATTCCTCTGGTTGGATGTTTGGAGGCTCAAAGAAGAGTTGGGGGAGTAATTTCACAGTTTGGGTGTTGTTGCTTTTTAGCCCCAACTGGGGACCAACACAGTTGTCCAAATGAATTCAGCTTTCTTGGAAGAGGCCAAGCCAAAGGCTTTTCTGCCCCTCTGATAGTAAGGTGGGGGAGGGGGAATCACACATCACTAGATGGCAGGAAAGGAAGGAAGGAATGTGGCTTCCCTCCCTCCCTCTCTCTCTCCCCTTCCTTCTTCTCCTTCCCAGCTCCCTTCTTCTCTCCTCTCTTTCTTTTCCTCCCCTGCCCTTCTGACACTTGCAAGGCTACTCTAAGAGCATTGGAAGAGCCAGAAGGAAAGAGGGGAGGAAAAGAAAGAGGGAGAGAAGGAAGAGAGTGAATACAAGTGGAGGGAGGAGAAAGAAGGGGAGAGAACCCTCCTTCCTTCTCTGCCATTGTCTCTGTCCAGCACTCTCCCTGAAGCCCCATATTTGATGGAGCCCAGCAGCTGCAGCCCTCAGGTAAGGGTGCCAGGGGGTTCACGGGTCGGGGGATGAGATGGGGCTTACCAGGGGGAATGTGGGGTCCTGGGGAGGGCTCCATTAGATTTGCCAATTTGAGTCATTGCATCAGTGGGAATGTCCCACCTCATTGCCCAATTTGGATCCATGGTTCAGAATTCAAGTGATTGGGAAGACTTCAGCCTGAGATCCTGGCATCACTGCACATCAATTTGAAAGGGAGGGAAGGAGAAAAGGGTGGGAGTGGGGTGGATTGACCCTCACTTGATATTACTCAGGTGTCAGTGCTCAGTGGAGAGGGAGACCATAGGATTGCAATCATGGCACAAAGTATTTTCCATGGCTAGAATGACTGAAGTTCTCTAATCTTTCCAGCTGGGGTGGGCTGGCGCTGGCCAGTGAAGAAGACATCATGAAGGTTCAACCATGTTCTTCGAGGAGACCTGTTTAGAGAAAGAATTTAACTGGTCAAAAAGAAGGATCTTTCTCCACTAAAAAAGTAAATTTTGCAGCCTCACAAATTAGTAGAATCATGAAAATTTGAAAAGTTCAGAATGTTTATAATGGAATTGTAAACCATATTTTGGCAGCAAGTAGAGGTCATCATGACCTGTCAGGCAGTTTGGGAGGGAGGAGCCATGGAGATTAAGTCATGACCCAAGATGGAACCAGCACTCAACAGAGATTGTCACACCATGTGATTTAGGAAACCAATCTGAATATGTTCCAATTTGTTTATTTATTTATTTTGAGAAGTTGATCATTTGGTGTTATTGATCACTCAGTTTTGCTTTTAATCATTTTTTAATAAACAGAATGTGCATTCCCAACGAGGCAGAAAGAATATACTGTACTCTTCAAAATGGTAGAAGTAAATATTAACGTCTAAAGTACATATCTTACCTAGGTTCTTAGCCTGGTCTTTTACACATGATCAGTCCCTGTTAATGGGCATTGTTGATGTTTATTGTGACAGGTGGCATGGCAGGAGCTCATTGGTCGGTATTCAACATTAGGAGGAGAGCTGTGTAAAAAAAAAAAACAATGCTACTTAGTAAGACAATTGTCTGTGTTACGTAGGAGACAAATCATGATTCATATTAAAAAGACCTGCGAGGGCAAATCAAAATGTTTAATTTAGAAATGGTGTGTGAACTACATTTGCACACTGACTACTTATCCATCCTGAAACAAAGAAATATGCTGCCCAGTAAGATATTGGTGGCATGTTTCTGTTCAGGATAGAGTTGTCAGAGATAAAGATGATTTTTTTTGTGCATGTGGCTTGCTACATTCCCCCCCTCCTTGTTAAGAAGGCATCAACTCCTTCTGCACTTGTTCCCCTTTCTTTCTTTCTAAGCAACTCCTTCTCCACCACTTTTCTCATGAAGCTCAGCAGTGTTTATTATCTGAAGACTTTCAGATGTTCAATGCTACCCAGTATGCAAAAACAAAGGCATATTTTATTTTATTTTAACATGTACAGCCCTCCCTATATCACTTGATCTTGGGGATGGGTTACAAAGCAACAAAAAAATTTTTTTGAATTTATACTTAATACAGTTTAAATTCAAACATTAAAATATTAACACTGGGGCACTAAAATTTACATAGGCCACAATTCTCAACCCCAAAAGCTCTAATCGGTAAGGAAATCTTGACTCGGTGACAACATGCCCACCTCACATCCTGCCCAACCTCTAGTCAAAGTTAATGGTACATGCAAGGCAGGTAACATTTGTTTTGATACCTGAGTCTGAAGATCTTTCAAAGACATCTCATGGGGGAGTTGAAGCATAGTAA
The DNA here is from genome assembly GCA_030440675.1 of Furcifer pardalis. Taxonomy (NCBI): domain Eukaryota; kingdom Metazoa; phylum Chordata; class Lepidosauria; order Squamata; family Chamaeleonidae; genus Furcifer; species Furcifer pardalis. The sequence continues at coordinate 31,972,483 of CP126897.1, forward strand.
AAAATTATTTTGCTGTTTTGAGGGCCATAGTTGACTCCCTCACTCTGCCTAAGGCCAGGGTGCTCCGTATCTATGAGTTTTACTTGAAAGAGAAAGAGAGAGGTAAGTCTACAACAGGAGTCAGGAAACTTGGGTGTGGATTCAGGCAGCTGTACTTGGGAGGGAAAGCTATTAACCTCATCTGCAAGACATTACATTTCCATATACAGGAATGCTGCTAGTTCTTTACAAGAGGTATGGAAGAACAACATGAAAATGTTGTTACAAACCCTTCAAGCTCCCATCCTTCTGTGATAAAGGTGACAGGAGACTTCAAAATGCCCTGTGCCTTCAAGAAGAGATCTCATGACAGTTAAGACCCAACATGACTGTTAACTGACTCTTGGTTTGCCAAGGCAGAGAACCTTATTAAGATTCCGAGCTCAGTGTGAAATCACAGAGTTGTGATTCTGTTTGGCATAAACTGTATCCATGCCAACCCGCCCTGAGTTGGGTTTCCTGATTGGGCGGCATACAAGTGGGATAATTAAATTAAAATTAAACTGTACTGGCCAATCAGACTCTGATTTTTTAAATTTAATTAAAATACAAAACACCCCACACACACACAAAAAGCATCAGAGCTGCAAAAACATATACAAAATACCATATATACTCGACTATATATGTCGTCCCGAATATAAGTCTAGGTACCTAATTTGGACCTCTAAAACTAGGAAAATAGATTGACAGGAATATAAGTCGGAGTGGAAATTGCAGCAGGTGTTAGTGAGTTTTGATATTTAAAATATTCCCCACCCATGCCGGGCCGGGTGGGGAAGAGATGTGTCTCAGTTGCTGCCTGGCCGGAGAGAGTTAAAAGGAGGCCCTTCAAGACTGCTTCAGCCTTGCAATTCCACCTGCAACTCCCCACGCCGGGCCGGGTGGGGAAGAGATGTGTCTCAGTTGCTGCCTGGCAGGAGAGAGTTAAAAGGAGGCCCTCCAAGACTGCTTCAGCCTCGCAATTCCACCTGCAACCCCCCACGCCGGGCCGGGTGGGGAAGAGATGTGTCTCAGTTGCTGCCTGGCAGGAGAGATTTGAAAGGAACACCTCCAAAAGGAACCCCTCTACTACCTCCGCTGAACTTTCAGCTATGGGGCAGCGAGCCCCACTACCCTCCTGGGAGAGGAGAATGGCCGGGATCTTGGCTGGTCCCAGGAGCACCTCTGAGGAATGGGCAGTGGTGGGGCAGCCGGCCCCACCCTCCTAGGAGGACATTGGATGGGGGTTGGGGGAATGTGGATGGGGGGAGGGAGAGAAAGGCCTGCCACCTAGGGAATAGGGATTGGGCTCTGTCTGGTATGGGCAGGGGGTTTCCTGTGGCCCGAATTGGTGTTGTGACGGGCATGGGGCGGTATGGCGGGTACCGAGGGACGGGCCGCACTCGGGGAACACGGGACAGATGTTTAGTTGCTGTCCCTTGTTCTGGCCCCCCGGCTACACCTCTGGTTCCTGAGCTGCCGGTCAAGAGTGACCCTTCCCTTAGGCTGCTGCTGGTGAATGCCAGGTCAGTCTGTAACAAGGCCCCCCTGCTTTCAGATTCCATATTGGGGGTGCGGGCTGACCTGGCATGCATCACCGAAACCTGGCTGGCACCTGAGGATGGGGTTCCTCTATCCGAACTGTGTCCAGCTGGGTTCGGTATTTGGCACCAGCCTAGGGAGAAGGGGAGGGGCAGTGGGGTCGCCGTAGTAGCCAGGGAGTCATTGGGAGTCGTCAGGGCCACGGCTCCACATATTCCGGGCTGTGAGACCCTGCTCCTGCGTTTGGGCCCTAAAGGGCAGTCGGGAATCCTACTCCTATACCTGCCTCCCTGTAGGGTAGCAGATTCCCTGCCTGAGCTCCTTGAGGCGGTCTCGATGTTGGCGTTGGAGCTCCCCAGACTTATGGTTCTGGGGGACTTCAACTTGCCATCATTAGGGGCTGGCTCGGAGGCGGCTCGGGAGTTCATGGCTTCCATGGCAGCTGTGGGCCTGACCCAGGTAATTCAGGGCCCTACCAGGAGCAGTGGTCACACCCCGGATTTAATTTTCTTATCGGAGCTGTGGCAGAGTGATCTGAAACTACAGAAATTAGACATTACCCCTGTGCCATGGTCAGATCACTATCTGGTGACTCTAGACTTCCTGGGGGCGAGGCTTCACCGCAGGGAGGTAGGGCCAGTTAAACGGGCCCGCCCCCGGCGACTAATGGATCCGGAAGGATTCCAGAGGGAACTGGGGTGTTTTCCTCTTGACCTGCAATGCGATTCGTCTGAGGCTCTTGTCAACTCATGGAACGAGAGAGTAACGGCAGCCTTGGATGTGATCGCTCCACTACGGCCTCTCCTTGCCCGCGGGCATCGATCATCCCCTTGGTTCACAGAAGAGCTGAGGGAGCTCAAACGGGCAAAGAGACGCCGAGAGCGCCGCTGGGTGAAGACCCGGAGTGAGTCTGATCGAACACTTGTTAGAGCTGCCATTAAAGCCTATCTAGTGGCGATGGGGGCGGTGAAACGACAATATTTCACCGCCCTTATTGCCTCCGCAGATAATCGCCCAGCGACCTTGTTCCGGGTGACCAGGTCCCTCCTTGGAAGAGGGGGGTCTGGCCCTGGTTGGCAGGGATCGGCTGAGGCTTTTGCTGATTATTTGGCGGAGAAAATCGCTCAGATTCGCTTGAAGTTTAATCCCGGCGTGGAAGAGACAGAGCTGGGGTTGACCAGAGTACAGTCTGGCCATGTTATCTGGGATCAGTTCGATCCAGTTGCCCCTGAGGAAGTGGACAGGCTTCTTGGATCTGTTCGCGCCACTGCCTGTGAATTGGATCCATGCCCTGCCTGGCTAGTCAAGGCATCTAAGGCTGTGGCAGGCGGTTGGGTCGAGGCAATTATAAATTCATCTCTGCAGGAGGGGCTTTTTCCAGCACCCTTAAAACATGCTTTGGTGCGTCCCTTCCTGAAAAAGCCATCCCTCGACTCTACGGTTCTTACCAACTACCGACCTGTATCCAACCTACCCTTTTTGGGTAAGGTCTTGGAGAAGGCAGTGGCGTGGCAGCTACAGGAAGTCCTGGATGAAGCGGATTATCTGGACCCTTTCCCGTCAGGATTCAGGCCCGGATATGGTACTGAAACTGCATTGGTCGCATTGGTGGATGATCTCTGGCGAGAACGGGATGGAGGTCATCCATCCGTCCTGGCTCTTCTTGACCTCTCAGCGGCTTTCGATACTGTCGACCACGGTATCCTTCTGGGAAGGCTCCAAGGATCGGGGATCCAGGGCACTGTGCTGGCCTGGTTCTCTTCATTTCTGAGGGGCCGGACCCAGTCGGTGTGGCTGGAAGGCGAGAGGTCCAGCCCTAGGCCCCTGCAATATGGGGTGCCTCAGGGCTCGGTACTCTCGCCTCTCCTATTTAACATCTACATGAAGCCACTGGGTGAGATCATCCGTTCCCACGGGGTGAGGTATCACCAATATGCAGATGACACCCAGCTGTATATCTCAGCCCGTGGAGATCCAATTGATGCAGTGGAAGTCCTCTCCAGGTGTCTGGAGGCTGTTAGGGTCTGGATGGGGGACAACGGGCTACAACTGAATCCCGGCAAGACTGAGTGGCTATGGGTAAGGGGTCCTGCGCTATCTCGGGAGTTACCATCTTTGGTTCTGGATGGGGCAGTTTTGCCCCAAACAGACCTGGTGCGTAATCTGGGGGTCCTCTTGGACTCACGACTACTGCTCGAGGAGCAGGTGGCAGCCGTGGCCAGGAGGGCTTTTGCACAACTTCGTGTAATACGCCAGCTACGCCCACTCCTAGACCGGGATTCCTTGCTCATGATCACACATGCTTTGGTCACCTCCAGACTTGATTACTGTAATGCGCTCTACATGGGGCTGCCCTTGGTGACCATTCGGAGGCTGCAGCTGGTCCAGAATGCGGCTGCTCGGGTAGTGATGGGGTGCGGGCGTTATGCTCGTGCCTCACCACTGCTTCGGGAGCTGCACTGGTTGCCAGTATGTCTCCGGGTGCAATTCAAGGTGCTGGTTATTACCTTTAAAGCCCTACATGGTAGTGGGCCAGGATACTTAAGAGACCGCATCGTCCCAAGGACATCTGTCCGTCCCACCAGGGCGGATCGGAGAGGCTCTCTTATCATTCCATCGGCTAGAGAGGCGCATCTCTCTAGCACCAGAAGGAGGGCCTTCTCCGTGGCCGCCCCAGCCCTTTGGAACCTCCTGCCAACTGAGTTACGTCTACAGACAGAGCTCCTGCCCTTTCGGAAGGGCCTAAAAACCTGGCTGGCAGGGCAGGTGTGGGGGTCCAGGAACATGGGGTCCCATGTTGGGTGGCTGATATGATGGGACAGCCACCCCTCCCTCACTCTTTTAAACTTTTAAAATCTTTTTAAACCTTTTAACCTTTTTAAATCTTTTAGATTTTTGTAAATTCATGGTTTAATTCTTTTTTAATTGACTTTTAAGTAATTTATGAACCTTAAGGTTTTAATTTATGAATTTTCTGTAAGCCGCCTAGAGTCAGGTTTGCCTGATTAGGGCGGGATAATAAATCTAAATAAATAAATAAATAAATAAATAAAATACATGAAACTATGGTAAAATCAATTACCGGTAATTTAGACGTTTGTGTGGGTATGTTTTTGAGTGTTTACATTGAGCCAAGTGTAGGTTGAGTCGCATTTTTAGACCTCATTTTGTGGGTTAAAAAACCTGACTTATACTCAAGTATATATGGTATTAACAAAATTACATATGGTACAATATAACCAGTGATGGGATGTCAAAAATTCTACTACCACGCCATGACGTCATGGACGTCATGGGCGTGGCCAATGTCATGATGTCATGACGTCATGGGCGGAGCCAACGTCATGACGTCATGACGTTGTGGGCAAGGCCAAAAATAAAAAAAATTAAAAAAAAATAAACATGCACACAGACCCGTAAATAACTTAAAGAAATAAAATAAATAAATGAATGAAATAAAAATTAAATAAAAGTACAACCACCCACCCAAAACAGAAATAAATCACCCACCCACCCTAAATATAAAAGCCTCACTTACCTTCCTTGGCGCCGACGAACCTCCCTGTGGCCCGGGGCCACCCGGCAAGGCACGCTGCCCCCGACTGTGGCCGTTTCCTCCTACGAAGGCCGTGGCTGGCCCTGCATCCGCCGGCCATGGCCGCCACAGCCGCCTGCAGCCCCTGCCTGGCCACCGAACTCCCACGGGCACGTTGGTGCCTGGCCGCGCCGTCCGCCCACGCCGCGCCCTCCTAGGGACTTAGGGCCGACAAACCCCCGTGCCCTGGGTAAGCCCGGCGGGGCTCGCCACCGCCGCATCGTCTTCTGCCGGGCGCCTGCTGCTTCCTCGGGCCGTTGCCTTTTCGGCCCCGCCGGGCTTACGCAGGGCATGGGGGTTTGTCGGGCCCAAGTCCCTAGGAGGGCGCGGCGCGGGCGGACGGCGCGGCCAGGCACCAAAGTGCCCGTGGGAGCCAGGTGGCCGGCTAGGGGAGGTGCCCTTCTCTTAGGGCTGCCGCCGCTGCTGCCGGAGCCACTCTAAAAAGGGGCAGCTCCAGCTTCGGAAGATTTTTTTTTTAATTGGAGCCATTTGGCTCCAATTGACTGCGCATGTCCAGAAACTCAATTTGATGCATGCGCAATGCGTCAGATTGAGTTTCTGCACATGAGCTGTCAATTGGAGCCATTTTAGCTCCGATTTTTTTTAAAAAAAAAATTCTTTCGTTGAGGCGTCCGGAACCGGACGCCTCAAAAGTGGACTCCCCTCCTGGAGAACTCTCCGGGATTGGTCCTACCGGTTCCAGGGATCCGTCTGGAACCGGGGACATCCCATCACTGAATATAACTACTACGTTCCCCCTACCACCAGTGATATTTATAAACAGCAGGTTTGCACCAGTTCATCAGAACTGGTAGCAGAAATTCTGGCTGGCCCTGCCCATCCAAGTTTTGAAATAAAGTTGTCTTAATTTGGTTGCAACGCAGGGCTTTCCCCCTGGCCACGCCCATAATACCATGCCCACAGTGTGGTAGTAAACATTTTTTGAGCCCATCAATGCTTATAAACCTTCTCAATGGTTTGAAATTGTATCATATAAACAAAACACTTATATTCAAGCAGAAAGGTCTTAAGGAATAAATGTTTCAGTCAGCCATAAGGAGAATAACAACCTTTATTCCAGCTTCAAAACTACCTCAGTAATGCCTGGGACAAAGGATCATAATGCGGTTTCACTCCTGTTCCAAGCACTGAAACAGCTAATTGGATTGGAATTGAATCTCAGCTCCATGTAAGGTAATAATAATTTCATGTCAGAAATTATTCTGGGTTGAAAGGATTTTTGCTGGTGAAACTCCGCTTAGGGATGCCCGAATGAGGCTCCTTTCATGTCCCCAAGAGCTGGGATGAAGATGGGTGCTCAATCCATCATGCAGTACCCGGGTCTTGAACTTCTGACTTTGCCTGCCTTCCAGCTAATAAGGCGAGCTTCTTAACCACTGAGCCACTGCAACCATCCTACGTAAGGTAATTGGACAGCAGCTGGCTGACCTCAGACGAAGAGAGGCTCTCTGGTTGTGCCATCAGCCAGAGAGGCGCATCTCTCTGGCACTAGAAGGAGGGCCTTCTCGGTGTCCGCTCCGGCCCTGTGGAACCTGCTCCCGATAGAGCTACGCCTGCAGACAGAGTTGCTGTCCTTTAGAAAAGGCGTGAAAACCTGACTGGCAGGTCTGGCCTGGGGAGTGGATGGTTCAATTTCCCCAACCAGTTGTATGGTTTGATCCCCCCAGTATGTCCAAGTTATAATACCTAGCTTTGAATTAAGTTTTTAAGCTTTTTAAAGTTTTTAATTTTTTAAGTGTTTTTAAAATTGTTGGAAATCGCCCTGGGTCCCTTCGGGGAGGAGCGCAATAAACAAATATAAATATAAATAAAACTAAACTAAAATAAAAAGATGGGCTTCATGTGGCTTCCATGGAGTCCTCTCAACCTACCTGGGTTGCCTCTGGGCTTCTCCGCACCTTTAAATTTTAATGTACCAGGAGGAGGAAACAGAGAAGATGGAGAAGAAATGTGCCCTTGGCAGACAGTAGAGGCATCAATCTGGCTTGAAACACTACATCAGGAGTTCTCTACCTTTTAAAGCCAGGGGCTGGGTCACGCTTCCTCAGACAGCTTCGGGGGCCGGATGGCCATTTTGCCCTTCCTCCACCACATGGCACTTCTGGGTGTGGTTGAGGTGTTTTTTGGCCACATGAAATAGCACCGTGGGCAACATGCGGCCTGCAGGTTGCAAGTTGGGAATTCCTGCACTAGAGCTTGTTTTCAATCCAAACTTGGGTTGTTTTTTTTAAATAACTGCAAACAAACATCTAGTTTACTGAAAAAGTCAGTGAGGTGTGCAGCTCTCAGGTGTGGCAGGGAAATGGAGTTGAAACAAACACTCAAACTATATAGAAAGAAGCCTAATTAATGGGGTATAAGTTAGGCCGTGTGGTTCTTCTTATCCATTGCTGCTTGCAACCACTAGGCCTGCCATATGCCAGTACATCTTATATTGGAACCAGGTGGCCTTTTTGGCAATACTATGCATCAATTATTGCAATTTTTTATACCAATATATTTTAGTGTTGGCATCTTTTATGTAGTAATCACTAATTTGAGAAAGCCAATACGAGGTCATAATTAGGAAGCAATAATTACATGATATCCTGTATGCAAGTGTAAGTTGTCTACAGACTCTGCCCAAGTGGTCAAAGCAATTCACAACAAAGTCAAGCAGAGAAATAACAAATACAGAATTTATTTGGGTGTGTACATAAAAGTTTGAATGGTAACATATAAAGCATCACTAGCAAAATAAAATAATCACAACACAGTAATGTAGCAGATGAATAGAGAATAAAGGGACAATACTTTCACAACTGGGTTAAACGACATAGTCTGGCTTAGTTAGCCACAGCTGCAGAGAAGGAAGTTGTGGGGTAAATAGATATCATTATAAAAATCCTATAGTAAGGCAAGGCCAGCTGAACGAGTCATGAAGTGAGATATAGATCCTGCTGCCATTCCATTCCAGGAAGATATAGAAAAGAATCCACAGTCCAAACTGATTAGCAGAAGATGATGTGCTCATGATGTTCAGAGATGTGTATTTGTATAAAGTGCAGGAAGTGGATTGCTGAAAATTCAGATGTCATAGAAGTTTTGGCAACCAAAGGGGGTGTTTGGGATTCATTTCTCCTCCAGGTTAAAAAGGATGGAATCCATACTAGGTTTCAATTGGGCAGAAGGGATTGGAGATCACCAGACCTGATGTGGAGCAAAGGACCAGGACTTGCTCTGTCCACGTATTTTCCACACAATGGTGGATCTTCAACCCTTCAGGCTTTTCACATTGCCCATTCCAAACCTTGATCTGTGTCTTCACCTTTACATTCTTCTTCTACTGTGATCTTAGCCATTGGATATGTTGTCTTCTAGTACTCTTACTGTGCAATCCTATGGCCTTGCTCTGACCACCAGGGTGACATTAAGTAAACCTAGCCAGGATCAAACACCTTCCCAAGAGCCTCTCTTTCTTCCTACTTCCTCTGCCATCCTCACTGGAATTTGGACTCCCAATTGCATGTACAGGATCTTGTTTGGTTAAACCCATGGGAAAGTTACTGTGTAGGAGAATTTACACCCTGAGCCCTCAGATCCCCAGTTCAGAATCCAAACAGGGCACCGTTTCTGACTGGTGCCTGGATTCTGAACTGCCCCCCTTCCCCCGTGGCATCCCCTCCCTCCCACACACACCCGCTAAGCAGCCTCTGGCTCAACCTGCAGCAATGGTGGGGACAGGAGGGCTTCCCCCTCTACCTTCCTGCCCCTCGTCCTCTGGCACGTGGAAGGCTGCGATGGCTGCTACATTTCCCAAGTTCCCCTATGCTTTCAGCACTTTAAAAGGAATATTCTACCTGCTGGGGGAGCCTGGGAAATGTAGGAGATCAGATGTTGCTGAGCTGCTTTCTAAGAAAGAAAGAAAAGAAAGAAAAGAAAGAAAAGAAAGAAAAGAAAGAAAAGAAAGAAAAGAAAGAAAGAACCAACGAACGAACGAACGAAAAAGAATGAATGAATAAATGAAAGACTCTACCCAGGCATTCAAGTACAGTGAGATTCCCAGTCTTATTTGGGGGCCAGAGCCTAGTGGAAGAGAGAAAATTTTTTAGCACCAAGTCAAGAGGTCCACCAAATGACTTCCTATTTTCCTGTTACACTGTGCAGTGACTGAGACCAAACAATTATGAAGGAAGAAATGGATGAAACCATGATGACAACTAAGTGAGAATTTTTCCAAGGAAGAAATAGTGTCCCTGAATTAAGTATGTGTCCTGTATAATTTGTTAAGAAATTTGATAACCACTGAGACATTTTGGGCAAGAAACAAATGTCAGAAGGTTCTTTGACTTCTAAGCCATAAACACCTTTTGAGAAACTCCATTGAGCTTCTGGAGGGAATTGCAAGTTAGAGAAGTTCTAGACAACTCGGGATCCCAAAACAAATTTGAGAGGGATTCAGTGCAAAAAATTATTTCACGTGGGATCAGGCATGTTATAACTGACTCTCATTGGTATGAATGAGGAGGAGTCAAAGGAATATACTAAAGAGAATGAAAGTAGAGAATGACCCCTCTCTACTCCATAAATGAACCCTGATTGTGCCCTTTTTGGGAAGATACTCATTAGGCATTGAGTTTGGAGGTGAGGGTAGAGATCTCAAAGGGTCTAAGAACAGGAATTAGATGAAGGAATTTCCAGTGAAACCATTCAATAGCAACAAAGTCCATAGCCAAAATGGTCTACAAACAGAATGTAGGGCTTATGAAAGAGAAAGAATACCTGCAACATAGCTGGGAGGAAAAAAGAGTAATAATAGGAAAATTACCCAACAAAATATTTTTATTTGCTACAATTTAACTAAAAAGAGGTGTAAAAGCAATAGAAGAAACTGCAGTAGTTTTCAGGTGGTCTTACTGTTCCTTTGTTTTAGTATACACTACAAAGATGAGATGTTATAGTGGAGTCTAAAATAGTTCATTCTTGATTCCTTGATTGACCAGACCATCAAGGAATAAGTTCTTGCTGGTCGCAGCTCATTTTCCATTCATTTTGCTGCCCTGGTCTTTCTTCTACTTCATACCAAACTGAAAACCTGTGCTAATATCAGTCAATCATTCTTGAAGGTGCCACCAAACATTTTCTCCAGGGGTTGGGATGAAGCACACTGTGAGAAACCTACATGGCATTATCTGATATATGGTAGATAGTCAATTAATATGATATGGACATGAATAATTTTCCTTCCTTCCTTCCCCTTGTGTGTATGATTAAACCGTAAGTAACCCTATTGGATTTGAAGTAGACTGATGAGGATATCAGTAGCAGAAGTCAAGATGAATGAGCAGGAGATAAAATTCCCCCTGGACTCCCAAGAGTTGTTTTACCACTCTCCCACTGGATGTATTTTGACTAAGATGCCCTCTAGTCACAAAAGAAGCAGCAAAACCACAGCAAGAATGGTTGAAAGACAAGTAGAGTGTGATGAAAGAGTGAGAAAGAAATCTGAAGAATGAAATTTGTGGTCCAGCATATTCAACTCTTCCAGTAGGATAAAAGAGCATGTGAAATTGTGGCTTTCTTTAAACTCATGGGATGAGTAGTATTAGGCATCAACTTAAGACTCAACACAAAGTCACACCTCCCCATCCTGTTTCAGGGTCAGGGCCACATGGGGATTGAGACCTTGCAAACTTATTCTGGAACAACTAAGAAGAAATGTTGGTTTTTCTAGACATAGAACCTGGAAAAGTTGTTTCTGGGAAAGCAGAACAACTCAGATCACAGAAGCAGTTCAACCCCAGATCCACCAAGAATAAGAGATGATCCAGAATGCTTGACACTTGCAACTCCACTGATGTCCCCAAAGTTGACAGCAGACATGGAGAAACTTAGCTAATGGGAAAACTGCAGAAGAGGACAAGAAAGGAATGATATGATACCCATGATCCTTCAGCACTGTTCCAAGGAGATTCAACAGACTGGAAATCATCTTTAAACAGGACGTTTCAATAGCGCACACACTTTACTCTCACTGGATGGTTAACCCAAAAGACCGTTATGTTCGCACAATGTTTCTCACTTCTTGGATGCCAACCACAATCAATTCATGGAGGCAAGTAAGGGGACCTCTTTGTCAAAGAGGACATCTCCATGGATCTTCCAGTGCAGAAAATGCAGATATTCATGCCATCAAAAAATTGTGGCTCAAGAAGATGTGAGAAAAGCCCCTTGTTTGGAAGTAGAACTAGAGAAACTGCTCAGGGGCTCAGGAAGAATTGTGACTATTCAAGAATAGGAAGAGTGATCTCTTTTGCTCAGTTGAGTGATCCATTGACCCACAAAGGACCCATCTTAATTATCTGGAGTCAGAAGCACAACACAGGAAGAGGTTGACTGGTCTCCTCTTGGCTCAATCAATGTAAGAAACTCTTTCCATCAACATTCCTCTTCCACACCTGGAAAATTTCCCATCTCCTATTGGAAGCTAGTTCCAGTATTGGAACCTAGTTCCAATAATAAAAACATTGATTCTTCTTGAGTTAGGTCTATTTTCCACCCACCTCAATTCTCTAACCAGATTATAAGGGACTCCAGAACCAATCTAGGGGGCAAGCGATACAGTACACCCATTCCCTCCCTCCCTCCCTCCTCCCATCCCTATATGGAGCTTAGACTGCAGCAACAGTGATGTCAAGGAAGAAGGGAGTATTCCTCCCCCAACTTCTCTTCTCCCTTCTATCCACCCAGTCTTATCTTCCTCTCTTCTCCTTTTCTAGAGACCCTGGGAAATCACCTCTTTAACTAATCATCCTTTGGATGTGGCACCATAATTATTCCCTAAACTGGACTATCATCCAAAACAGAAAAGAACTGAGGGGAAAGGATTGCTCCTCTCTCCTTGTTCCTTGGCTATGACTTTGTACACAAAATGAGAGAAAGATCTCTCTCTCTCTCTCTTTGGCCCTTCTCTCTTCCCCTCTTGTCTCTTGCTTCTACTCCTCATCCTCACCCTTCCTCCTTGGCCATAGCAGCATTTCAGGTGTCAGGGAAATTAAAGACCTGCTGCTCCTCCTGATCCCAATTTGGGAACAGGGATGTGGCCATCTGAGCCAGAGGACAGCTAGGAGAGCAAAAGGTAGCTCCTCCCTCCCACTCACATCCACTTACCTGATTTTGGCTGAGCTGAGAAAATGGAGGTGCCTCTTTTTGCCAGCCTTTCTTATGGCTCAACTCAGAACCACAACGATGGTGCATCGTAAGGCTCCCCTCAAAAACAAGGGAAGCTTTACGACCCCCCTGGAGTTCTTGCCTGGCTGGGATGTCAATCTGAGCCAGGAAAGAACTCAACTCCCTGGTCCCCTTCCATGAGTCTCCAACACTCCTTCTTCCTCCTCCACCTGAGACCACTCAACCCTACTACCTTTCCTACCTGATTCCAAGCCACCTCCCTTCAGCCCACCTGCCCTCTAACTAATATTCCTCTGGTTGGATGTTTGGAGGCTCAAAGAAGAGTTGGGGGAGTAATTTCACAGTTTTGGTGTTGTTTCTTTTTAGCCCCAACTGGGGACCAACACACTTGTCCAATTGAATTCAGCTTTCTTGGAAGAGGCCAAGCCTAAGGCTTTTCTGCCCCTCTGATAGTAAGGTGGGGGAGGGGGAATCACACATCACTAGATGGCAGGAAAGGAAGGAAGGAATGTGGCTTCCCTCCCTCCCTCCCTCTCTCCCCTTCCTTCTTCTCCTCCTTCCCAGCTCCCTTCTTCTCTCCTCTCTTTCTTTTCCTCCCCTGCCCTTCTGACACTTGCAAGGCTACTCTAAGAGCATTGGAAGAGCCAGAAGGAAAGAGGGGAGGAAAAGAAAGAGGGAGAGAAGGAAGAGAGTGAATACAAGTGGAGGGAGGAGAAAGAAGGGGAGAGAACCCTCCTTCCTTCTCTGCCATTGTCTCTGTCCAGCACTCTCCCTGAAGCCCCATATTTGATGGAGCCCAGCAGCTGCAGCCCTCAGGTAAGGGTGCCTGGGGGTTCACGGGTCGGGGGATGAGATGGGGCTGACCAGGGGAAATGTGGGATCCTGGGGAGGGCTCAGGTAGATTTGCCAATTTGAGTCATTGCATCAGTGGGAATGTTCCACCTCATTCACCAATTTGGGTCGATGGTTCAGTAGTCAAGTGATTGGGAAGACTTCAGCCTGAGATCCTGGCATCACTGCACATCAATTTGAAAGGGAGGGAAGGAGAAAAGGGTGGGAGTGAGGTGAATTGACCCTCACTTGATATTACTCTGGTGTCAGTGCTCAGTGGAGAGGGAGACATAGGATTGCAATCATGGCACAAAGCATTTCCCATGACTAGAATGACTGAAGTTCTCTAATCTTTCCGGCTGGGCTGGTGCTGGCCAGTGACGAAGACATCATGAAGGTTCAACCATGTTCTTCGAGGAGACCTGTTTGGAGAAAGAATGTAACTGGTCAAAAAGAAGGATCTTTATCCACTAAAAAAGTAAATTTTGCAGCCTCACAAATTAGTAGAATCATGAAAATTTTTATAATGGAATTGTAAACCATATTTTGGCAGCAAGTAGAGGTCATCATGACCTGTCAGGCAGTTTGGGAGGGAGGACCCATGGAGATTAAGTCATGACCCAAGAAGGAACCAGCACTCAACAGAGATTGTCACACCACGTGATTTAGGAAACCAATCTGAATATGTTCCAATTTGTTTGTTTATTTATTTTGAGAAGTTGATCATTTGGTGTTATTGATCACTCAGTTTTGCTTTTAATCATTTTTTAATAAACAGAATGTGCATTCCCAACGAGGCAGAAAGAATATACTGTACTCTTCAAAATGGTAGAAGTAAATATTAACGTCTAAAGTACGTATCTTACCTAGGTTCTTAGCCTGGTCTTTTACACATGATCAGTCCCTGTTAATGGACATTGTTGATGTTTATTGTGACAGGTGGCATGGCAGGAGCTCATTGGTCGGTATTCAACATTAGGAGGAGAGCTGTGTAAAATTTTTTAAAAAACAATACTACTCAGTGAGACAATTGTCTGTGTTACGTAGGAAACAAATCATAATTCATATTAAAAAGACCTGCGAGGGCAAATCAAAATGTTTAATTTAGGAATTGTGTGCAAACTACATTTGCACACTGACTACTTATCCATCCTGAAACAAAGAAATATGCTGCCCAGTAAGATATTGGTGGCATGTTTCTGTTCAGGATAGAGTTGTCAGAGATAAAGATGATTCTTTTGTACATGTGGCTTGCTACTTTCCCCCCCTCCTTGTTAAGAAGGCATCAACTCCTTCTGCTCTTGTTCCCCTCTTTCTTTCTAAGCAACTCCTTCTCCACCACTTTTCTCATGAAGCTCAGCAGTGTTTATTCTCTGAAGACTTTCAGATCTTCAAGGCTACCCAGTATGCAAAAACAAAGGCATATTTTATTTGATTTTAACATGTACAGCCCTCCCTATATCACTGGATCTTGGGGATGGGTTACAAAGCAACAAAAAACAATTTTAGAATTTATATTTAATATAGTATAAAATCAAACATTAAAATATTAACACTGGGGGACAAAAATTTATATACGCCACAATTCTCAACCCCGAAAGCTCTAATCGGTAAGGAAATCTTGACTTGGTGACAACATGCCCACCTCACACCTTGCCCAACCTCTAGTCATAGTTCATGGTACGTACAAGGCAGGTTACATTGGTATTGATACCTGAGTCTGAAGATCTTTCAAAGACATCTCATGGGGAGTTGAAGCATAGTAAAAAAAAATTTTTTTTGCTGTTTTGAGGCCCGTAGTTGACTCCCACACTCTGCCTAAGGCCAGGGTGCTCTGTATCTATGAGTTTTAGTTGAAAGAGAAAAGGAGAGAGATGTAAGTCTACAACAAGAGTAAGCAAACTAGTGTCTGGATTCAGGCAGCTGTACTAGGCAGGGAAAGCTATTGACCTCATCTGCAAGACAGTCCCATATACAGGAATGCTGCTACTTCTTTACAAGAGGTATGGAAGAACAACATGAAAATGTTGTTACAAACCCTTCAAGCTCCCATCCTTCTGTGATAAAGGTGAATGGAGACTTCAAAATGCCCTGTGCCTTCAAGAAGAGATGTCATGACAGTTAAGACCCAACATGACTGTTAACTGACTCTTGGTTTGCCAAGGCAGAGAACCTTATTAAGATTCCGAGCTCAGTGTGAAATCACAGAGTTGTGATTCTGTTTGGCATAAACTGTATCCATGCCAACCCGCCCTGAGTTGGGTTTCCTGATTGGGCGGCATACAAGCGGGATAATTAAATTAAAATTAAACTGTACTGGCCAACTAGCCTCTGTTTTTTTTTTAATTTAATTAAAATACAAAACACCACACACACACAAAAAAGCATCAGAGCTGCAAAAACATATACAAAACACCGTATATACTCGACTATATATGTCATCCCGAATATAAGTCTAGGTACCTAATTTGGACCTCTAAAACTAGGAAAATAGATTGACACGAATATAAGTCGGGGTGGAAATTGCAGCAGGTGTTAGTGAGTTTTGATATTTAAAATACATGAAACTATGGTAAAATCAATTACCGGTAATTTAGACGTTTGTGTGGGTATGTTTTTGAGTGTTTACATTGAGCCAAGTGTAGGTTGAGTCGCATTTTTAGACCTCATTTTGTGGGTTAAAAAACCTGACTTATACTCAAGTATATATGGTATTAACAAAATTACATATGGTACAATATAACTACTACATTCCCCCTACCACCAGTGATATTTATAAACAGCAGGTTTGCACCAGTTCATGAGAACTGGTAGCAGAAATTCTGGCTGGCCCTGCCCATCCAAGTTTTGAAATAAAGTAGTCTTAATTTGGTTGCAACGCAGGGCTTTCCCCCTGGCCACGCCCATAATACCATGCCCACAGTGTGGTAGTAAAATTTTTTTGAGCCCATCAATGCTTATAAACCTTCTCAATGGTTTGAAATTGTATCATACAAACAAAACACTTATATTCAAGCAGAAAGGTCTTAAGGAATAAATGTTTCATTCAGCCATAAGGAGAATAACAACCTTTATTCCAGCTTCAAAACTACCTCAGCAATGCCTGGGACAAAGGATCATAATGCGGTTTCACTCCTGTTCCAAGCACTGAAACAGCTAATTGGATTGGAATTGAATCTCAGCTCCATGTAAGGTAATAATAATTTCATGTCAGAAATTATTCTGGGTTGAAAGGATTTTTGCTGGTGAAACTCCGCTAAGGGATGCCCGAATGAGGCTCCTTTCATGTCCCCAAGAGCTGGGATGAAGATGGGTGCTCAATCCATCATGCAGTACCCGGGTCTCGAACTGCTGACTTTGCCTGCCTTCCAGCTAATAAGGCGAGCTTCTTAACCACTGAGCCACTGCAACCCTCCTACGTAAGGTAATTGGACAGCAGCTGGCTGACCTCAGACGAAGAGAGGCTCTCTGGTTGTGCCATCAGCCAGAGAGGCGCATCTCTCTGGCACTAGAAGGAGGGCGTTCTCGGTGTCCGCTCTGGCCCTGTGGAACCTCCTCCCGATAGAGCTACGCCTGCAGATGGAGTTGCTGTTCTTTAGGAAATGAGTGAAAACCTGGCTGGCAGGTCTGGTCTGGGGAGTGGATGGTTCAATTTCCCCAGCCAGTTGGATGGTTTGATCCCCCCAGTATGTCCAAGTTATAATACCTAGCTTTTAATTAAGTTTTTAAGCTTTTTAAAGTTTTTAATTTTTTAAGTGTTTTTAAAATTGTTGGAAATCATCCTGGGTCCCTTCGGGGAGGAGCGCGATAAACAAATATAAATATAAATAAAACTAAAATAAAATAAAAAGATGGGCTTCATGTGGCTTCCATGGAGCCCACTCAACCTACCTGGGTTGCCTCTGGGTTTCTCCGCACCTTTAAAGTTTAATGTACCAGGAGGAGGAAACAGAGAAGATGGAGAAGAAATGTGCCCTCTTGGCAGATAGTAGAGGCATCAATCTGGCTTGAAACACTATATCAGGAGTTCTCTACTTTTTAAAGCCAGGGGCTGGGTCACGTTTCCTCAGACAGCTTCGGGGGCCGGATGGCCATTTTGCCCTTCCTCCACCACATGGCACTTCTGGGTGTGGTAGAGGTGTTTTTTGGCCACATGAAATAGCACCGGGGGCAACATGCGGCCTGCAGGTTGCAAGTTGAGAATCCCTGCACTAGAGCTTGTTTTCAATCCAAACTGGGTTGGTTTTTTTAAAGAACTGCAAACAAATATCTAGTTTACTGAAAAAGTCAGTGAGGTGTGCAGCTCTCAGGTGTGGCAGGGAAATGGAGTTGAAACAAACCCTCAAACTATGTAGAAAGAAGCCTAATTAATGGGGTATAAGTTAGGCCGTGTGGTTCTTCTTATCCATTGCTGCTTGCAACCACTAGGCCTGCCATATGCCAGTACATCTTATATTCAATCAATCAATCACTTTATTACAGTCTATGACCAGCACAGTAAAATGGAGATAAACTTTTAAAATTTAAATGCTTAAAATATAGTTAAAATATATTATTTAAAAACATATCCATTCAAAATTTAAAAACTGAGTAAAATCCGATAATGATAAGGGTGAAGAGATAACATAATAAGTAGTGTAGGTCAGCTGCTCAGTGCGGGAGCAATCTCAGTAAACTATAGAGCCACACTAGACTTCCTAGTCAGCAGCCGACGTATCCTACTAGCCTGTGCACATAAACCCGCCACTTTGCGCGTGATAGCAATACTACTGTCCTGGAGTAGGAAGGAAGCTTGTTGGGCCGGCAATTTCCCTGGGCATTGGCGCAGCAAGGGGATTATTAATTCTGCACGGGCATCCCTATAGAATGAGCAGAAAAGGAGAACATGCTCAATCGATTCAACATCCCCATCTCCACATGGACATAATCGTTCTGAATAGGGTATCCCGTTATATCTGCCCTCAAGGACAGCTGAAGGCAGGCATCCACAGCGGGCCTGGGTGAATGCCAGCCTATGTTTTGGGAGATCTAATTCCTGCAGATAAGCTGCGGGGACAAGCTGGTACCTGATGGAAACATTGGAGAAGAAACCAGGAGACTTGGCCACATCTTCCTGCCGTTCAGTGTCCCTTATTCTCTGTTTCACTAGCTCCCTGGCTTGTTGTGCTTCCATTGCAAGCAGGGTAGCTGGACACAAGCCCAAAGAAGCCAATTTATTAAGTATAAAACATTTCCAGGAAGAGCGAAATGAATCTTGAAGTGTAAGAAACACCAAGGTTCCCTGGGAATTGTGTATTTTAAGCCAATATGAAATCATCAGCATCCAGCACCTCGCCTCTACCTTCACTAAGCCCGTCTCCAGTCTTAATCTGGCATTGGAAACGCAGCGGGGGGTCGAGAGAGCAGCTCTAAGAAACTTTGACTGAACTCTCTCCACCTGCTGATAACTGGGTAAGGGTCCTAGCTGCGCACCATATGTGAGCTGGGCAAGTGATTTAGCTTCATACAGTTTAATGGCTGCTGGTACATAACGCCCTCCCCTGCTCCAGTAGAACCTAAGGATTGCTGATGCACTCCTCTGCGCATTCTGAACTACATGGTCAATATGGGTTTTCCTAGAGCCTGAGGCATGGAAAAGAACCCCCAAATAATTAAAGCTGGGGACCTGCTGAATAGGATGCCCCTCGATTTCCCAATTGTAAAGTTTGGGTTTCCTGCCAAAGACCATGATCTTGGTTTTGGCATAATTGATAACTAGATGGTTTTCCGTGCAATAGGCAACTAATGCTCTGAGTGCCCGTCTGAGGCCTACTGGTGATCTTGCCATAATGAGGGTATCATCAGCATAAAACAGTGAATTAATATGCCTCTCTGCTAACTTTGGAGGATGGAAGTCTGGATTTGCCAAATGATTGACCAAGTCATTAATATAGAAATTAAACAGAAGTGGGGCCAATATACATCCTTGTCTCACACCTTTCTGGGTGGCAACTGCAGAGGACAAGTGACCCCATGGGGAGCAGCGCACCTTCAAAGCTGAGTTCTCATGCACCACAGAGATCAAGGCCAAAAGGCGGTGATCAATTGAGGTGGCTTTTAGTTTCTCCCACAGTTTGGTCCATGAAATGGAATCAAAAGCAAATCTTAAGTCTATAAAGGCGGCATACAGTGAACTCGGATACTTCTCACGAAGGTGATGTAGGATCAGGCAATTGTCCATGACTGATCTTCCTGTCCTGAACCCAGCCTGTTCCTCAGCCAAAATAGCTTCCTGGTCGACCCAGTCTTTTAGCTTCCAGTAAAGATGTCTAGTATAGAGTTTGCTGACCACACTAAGAAGACTTATAGGTCTGTAGTTAGATGGATCATTTCTTTGTCCTTTCTTAAAAATAGGGACAATAACTGCCATCCCCCAGTTCTGGGGTACACAACCCATCCTATCTATAAAAGTAAATAGAGAAGCTAGAATGGGTGCCCACCAACTAGCGTTGTTTTTAATTAATTCTGGGGGGATACAGTCAATACCTGCTGCCTTACCAGGCTTGAGTTGGGCAATCAGATCCTTGATTTATTTCTCTGATACTGGTGGCCAGGGGGGCAATTCCTCCCACTTAACCTCTATGGGATCAAGGGGTTCAGTCTCACTGTATAAAGACCGAAAATGATTTTCCCATGTCTCAGGTGGAATGCTGCATTCAATATATGGTGATCTTACTGCCGAGAGGCCTGCCGTGATATGCCAAAATATTGTAGAGTGGCCTCCTTTGACTGCTTGTATGAGACGCTTCCATGTTAACTTGGTGCCCTCATTTTTTTTCTTGGCTATCAGCTTCTTATAACTCTTTTTTGCTTCCAAAAGAGCTTGTGGCAAGAGAGGATTGGGACTTTCCTTGTAAGCTTTAAATTGGGTGATCAGTCTTTGTTTGGCTAAAATGCATTCGTTGTCAAACCAGGGCTTAGACCGAGGGTTATTACGCTGTGACCTTCTATCAGATTTGAAGGTGAGATGTTTATTCAGGTCTGCAACAAGTTCATCGTAATGAGCTAAAAGCCCTTTTGGGTCCGCCTCCGAAATAATAGCAGTGGCCCTTTGCTGGTACTGTTCAGAGTCCAGGAGTGTCTTCATCCTGCCATCCAGGGCTTGAGACCATTTCACACCACAACCCTGTGCCCTCTGAGTTAGTTCCAAGTTATGCCTCTCTCTTAAATGCAGAGGGTAGACAAATGACCTCAGAAGTAGACGGAGTGGAAAATGATCGCTGTCCGCGCATGGAGTAACCTCAAGCTGATCTATCCACTTGAGCAGATTATTAGACACTATCATATAGTCAATGGTACTCTGTCCGGCTCTGGCACAGTATGTAAACTCTGCTGGGGAGTCCCCTGGGGTTACCCCATTAAGGACCTGGAGATTTAATGCATGTGTCATCTGAGCCAGGCAGAAACCTGCAATTAGAGAGTCCTCAAGGGGCCGGAACAAAGGGGGGCTTGCGATTTTGGTGGCAAGCTCACTCCGGGCCACTTCCGATACCATCTCTTCTTTGGATCAACTAGCTTTGACAGTCCGGATTTCCCTTGGAAAAATTACTCTTATTGTGGTCTGTGTTTATTTTCCACCTCTGACAAGATTGAGCCAAGTTAAAGAGCGCTGGACCAAGTTTGAGGTTTACATCTTATATTGGAACCAGGTGGCCTTTTTGGCAATACTATGCATCAATTATTGCAATTTTTTGTACCAATATATTTTAGTGTTGGCATCTTTTATGTAGTAATCACTAATTTGAGAAAGCCAATACGAGGTCATAATTAGGAAGCAATAATTACATGATGTCCTGTATGCAAGTGTAAGTTGTCTACAGACTCTGCCCAAGTGGTCAAAGCAATTCACAACAAAGTCCAGCAGAGAAATAACAAATACAGAATTTATTTGGGTGTGTACATAAAAGTTTCAATGGTAACATATAAAGCATCACTAGCAAAATAAAATAATCACAACACAGTAATGTAACAGATGAATAGAGAATAAAGGGACAATACTTTCACAACTTGATTAAAAGACATTGTCTGGCTTTGTTGGTTAGCCATAGCTGCAGAGAAGGAAGTTGTGGAGGAAATATATATCATTATAAAAATGCTATAGTAAAGAAAGACCAGCTGAACTAGTCATGAAGTGAGATATAGATCCTGCTGCCCTTCCATTCCAGGAAGATATAGAAAAGAATCCACAGTCCAAACTGATTAGCAGAAGATGATGTGCTCATGATGTTCAGAGATGTGTATTTGTATAAAGTGCAGGAAGTGGATTGCTGAAAATTCAGATGTCATAGAAATTCTGGCAACCAAAGGGGGTGTTTGGGATTCATTTCTCCTCCAGGTTAAAAAGGATGGAATCCATACTAGGTTTCAATTGGGCAGAAGGGATTGGAGATCACCAGACCTGATGTGGAGCAAAGGACCAAGACTAGCTCTGTCTAGGTATTTTCCACACAATGGTGGATCTTCAACCCTTCAGGCTTTTCACATTGACCATTCCAAACCTTGATCTGTGTCTTCACCTTTACATTCTTCTTCTACTGTGATCTTAGCCATTGGATATGTTGTCTTCTAGTACTCTTACTGTGCAATCCTATGGCCTTGCTTTGACCACCAGGGTGACATTAAGTAAACCTAGCCAGGATCAAACACCTTCCCAAGAACCTCTCTTACTTCCTACTTCCTCTGCCATCCTCACTGGAATTTGGACTCCCAATTGCATGTACAGGATCTTGTTTGGTAAAACCCATGGGAATGTTACTGTGTAGGAGAATTTACACCCTGAGCCCTCAGATCCCCAGCTCAAAATCCAAACAGGGCACCATTTCTGAATGGTGCCTGGATTCTGAACTGCCCCCTTCTCCCGTGGCAGCCCCTCCCTCCCACACACACCCGCTAAGCTGCCTCTGGCTCAACCTGCAGCAATGGTGGGGACAGGAGGGCTTCCCCCTCTGCCTTCCTGCCCCTCGTCCTCTGGCACGTGGAAGGCTGCGATGGCTGCTACATTTCCCAAGTTCCCCTATGCTTTCAGCACTTTAAAAGGAATATTCTACCTGCTGGGGGAGCCTGGGAAATGTAGGAGATCAGATGTTGCTGAGCTGCTTTCTTAGATAGATAGATAGATAGATAGATAGATAGATAGATAGATAGATAGATAGATAGATAGATAGATAGATAGATAGATAGATAGATAGATAGATAGATAGATAGATAGATAGATAGATAGATAGAGAAAGAGAGAAAGAAAGAAAAAGAATGAATGAATGAATGAATGAATGAATTAAAGAAAGACTCTACCCAGGCATTCAAGTACAGTGAGATTCCCAGTCTTATTTGGGGGCCAGAGCCTAGTGGAAGAGAGAAAATTTCTTAGCACCAAGTCAAGAGGTCCACCAAACGACTTCCTGTTTTCCTGTTACACTGTGCAGTGACTGAGACCAAACAATTATGAAGGAAGAAATGGATGAAACCATAATGACAACTAAGTGAGAAGTTTTCCAAGGAAGAAATAGTGTCCCTGAATTAAGTATGTGGCCTGTATAATTTGTTAAGGAATTTGATAACCACTGAGACATTTTGGGAAAGAAACAAATGTCAGAAGGTTCTTTGACTTCTAAGCCATAAACACCTTTTGAGAAACTCTATTGAGTTTCCTGAGGGAATTGCAAGTTAGAGAAGTTGTAGACAACTCGTGATCCCAAAACAAATTTGAGAGGGATTCAGTGCAAAAAATTATTTCACGTGGGATCAGGCATGTTATAACTGACTCTCATTGGTATGAATGAGGAGGAGTCAAAGGAATATACTAAAGAGAATGAAAGTAGAGAATGACCCCTCTCTACTCCATAAATGAACCCTGATTGTGCCCTTTTTGGGAAGATACTCATTAGGCATTGAGTTTGGAGGTGAGGGTAGAGATCTCAAAGGGTCTAAGAACAGGAATTAGATGAAGGAATTTCCAGTGAAACCATTCAATAGCAACAAAGTCCATAGCCAAAATGGTCTACAAGCAGAATGTAGGGCTCATGAAAGAGAAAGAAAGAATACCTGCAACATAGCTGGGAGGAAAAAAGAGTAATAATAGGAAAATTACCCAACAAAATATTTTTATTTGCTACAATTTAACTAAAAAGAGGTGTAAAAGCAATAGAAGAAACTGCAGTCGTTTTCAGGCGGTCTTACTGTTCCTTTGTTTTAGTATACACTACAAAGATGAGATGTTATAGTGGAGTCTAAAATAGTTCATTCTTGATTCCTTGATTGACCAGACCATCAAGGAATAAGTTCTTGCTGGTCGCAGCTCATTTTCCATTCATTTTGCTGCCCTGGTCTTTCTTCTACTTCATACCAAACTGAAAACCTGTGCTAATATCAGTCAATCATTCTTGAAGGTGCCACCAGACATTTTCTCCAGGGGTTGGGATGAAGCACACTGTGAGAAACCTACATGGCATTATCTGATATATGGTAGATAGTCAATTAATATGATAGGGACATGAATAATTTTCCTTCCTTCCTTCCCCTTGTGTATATGATTAAACCGTAAGTAACCCTATTGGATTTGAAGTAGACTGATCAGTAGCAGAAGTCAAGATGAATGAGCAGGAGATAAAATTCCCCCGGACTCCCAAGAGTTGTTTTACCACTTTCCCACTGGATGTATTTTGACTAAGATGCCCTCTAGTCACAAAAGAACCAGCAAAACCACAGCAAGAATGGTTGAAAGACAAGCAGAGTGTGATGAAAGAGTAAGAAAGCAATCTGAAGAATGAAATTTGTGGTCCAGCATATTCAACTCTTCCAGTAGGATAAAAGAGCATGTGAAATTGTGGCTTTCTTTAAACTCATGGGATGAGTAGCATTAGGCATCAACTTAAGACTCAACACAAAGTCATACCTCCCCATCCTGTTTCAGGGTCAGGGCCACATGGGGATTGAGACCTTGCAAACTTATTCTGGAACAACTAAAAAGAAATGTTGGTTTTTCTAGACATAGAACCTGGAAAAGTTGTTTCTGGGAAAGCAGAACAACTCAGATCACAGAAGCAGTTCAACCCCAGATCCACCAAGAATAAGAGATGATCCAGAATGCTTGACACTTGCAACTCCACTGATGTCCCCAAAGTTGAGAGCAGACATGGAGAAACTTAACTAATGGGAAAACTGCAGAAGAGGACAAGAAAGGAATGATATGATACCCATAATCCTTCTGCACTGTTCCAAGGAGATTCAACAGACTGGAAATCATCTTTAAACAGGACGTTTCAATAGCGCACACACTTTACTCTCACTGGATGGTTAACCCAAAAGACCGTTATGTTCACACAATGTTTCTCACTTCTTGGATGCCAACCACAATCAATTCATGGAGGCAAGTAAGGGGACCTCTTTGTCAAAGAGGACATCTCCGTGGATCTTCCAGTGCAGAAAATGCAGAGATTCATGCCATCAAAAAATTGTGGCTCAAGAAGATGTGAGGAAAGCCCCTTGTTTGGAAGTAGAACTAGAGAAACTGCTCAAGGGCTCAGGAAGAATTGTGACTATTCAAGAATAGGAAGAGTGATCTCTTTTGCTCAGTTGAGTGATCCAGTGACCCACAAAGGACCAATCTTAATTATCTGGAGTCAGAAGCACAACACAGGAAGAGGTTGACTGGTCTCCTCTTGGCTCAATCAATGTAAGAAACTCTTTCCATCAACATTCCTCTTCCACACCTGGAAAATTTCCCATCTCCTATTGGAAGCTAGTTCCAGTATTGGAACCTAGTTCCAATAATAAAAACATTGATTCTTCTTGAGTTAGGTCTATTTTCCACCCACCTCAATTCTCTAACCAGATTATAAGGGACTCCAGAACCAATCTAGGGGGCAAGAGATACAGTACACCCATTCCCTCCCTCCCTCCCTCCTCCCATCCCTATATGGAGCTTAGACTGCAGCAACAGTGATGTCAAGGAGGAAGGGAGTATTCCTCCCCCAACTTCTCTTCTCCCTTCTATCCACCCAGTCTTATCTTCCTCTCTTCTCCTTTTCTAGAGACCCTGGGAAATCACCTCTTTAACTAATCATCCTTTGGATGTGGCACCATAATTATTCCCTAGACTGGACTATCATCCAAAACAGAAAAGAACTGAGGGGAAAGGATTGCTCCTCTCTCCTTGTTCCTTGGCTATGACTTTGTACACAAAAGGAGAGAAAGATCTCTCTCTCTCTCTCTTTGGCCCTTCTCTCTTCCCCTCTTGTCTCTTGCTTCTACTCCTCATCCTCACCCTTCCTCCTTGGCCATAGCAGCATTTCAGGTGTCAGGGAAATTAAAGACCTGCTGCTCCTCCTGATCCCAATTTGGGAACAGGGATGTGGCCATCTGAGCCAGAGGACAGCTAGGAGAGCAAAAGGTAGCTCCTCCCTCCCACTCACATCCACTTACCTGATTTTGGCTGAGCTGAGAAAATGGAGGTGCCTCTTTTTGCCAGGCTTTCTTATGGCTCAACTCAGAACCACAATGATGGTGCATCGTAAGGCTCCCCTCAAAAACAAGGGAAGCTTTACGACCCCCCTGGAGTTCTTGCCTGGCTGGGGTGTCAATCTGAGCCAGGAAAGAACTCAACTCCCTGGTCCCCTTCCATGAGTCTCCAACGCTCCTTCTTCCTCCTCCACCTGAGACCACTCAACCCTACTACCTTTCCTACCTGATTCCAAGCCACCTCCCTTCAGCCCACCTGCCCTCTAACTAATATTCCTCTGGTTGGATGTTTGGAGGCTCAAAGAAGAGTTGGGGGAGTAATTTCATAGTTTTGGTGTTGTTGCTTTTTAGCCCCAACTGGGGACCAACACAGTTGTCCAATTGAATTCAGCTTTCTTGGAATAGGCCAAGCCAAAGGCTTTTCTGCCCCTCTGATAGTAAGGTGGGGGAGGGGGAATCACACATCACTAGATGGCAGGAAAGGAAGGAAGGAATGTGGCTCCCTCCCTCCCACTCTCTCTCCCCTTCCTTCTCCTCCTTCCCAGCTCCCTTCTTCTCTCCTCTCTTCCTTTTCTTCCCCTGCCCTTCTGACACTTGCAAGGCTACTCTAAGAGCATTGGAAGAGCCAGAAGGGAGGAGGGGAGGAAAAGGAAAAGGGAGAGAAGGAAGAGAGTGAACACAAGTGGAGGGAGGAGAAAGAAGGGGAGAGAACCCTCCTTCCTTCTCTGCCATTGTCTCTGTCCAGCCCCCTCCCTGTAGCCCCATATTTGATGGAGCCCAGCAGCTGCAGCCCTCAGGTAAGGGTGCATGGGGGTTCACGGGTCGGGGGATGAGATGGGGCTTACCAGGGGGAATGGGGGGTCCTGGGGAGGGCTCCATTAGATTTGCCAATTTGAGTCATTGCATCAGTGGGAATGTCCCACCTCATTGCCCAATTTGGATCCATGGTTCAGAATTCAAGTGATTGGGAAGACTTCAGCCTGAGATCCTGGCATCACTGCACATCAATTTGAAAGGGAGGGAAGGAGAAAAGGGTGGGAGTGAGGTGGATTGACCCTCACTTGATATTACTCAGGTGTCAGTGCTCAGTGGAGAGGGAGACCATAGGATTGCAATCATGGCACAAAGTATTTTCCATGGCTAGAATGACTGAAGTTCTCTAATCTTTCCAGCTGGGGTGGGCTGGCGCTGGCCAGTGATGAAGACATCATGAAGGTTCAACCATGTTCTTCGAGGAGACCTGTTTGGAGAAAGAATTTAACTGGTCAAAAAGAAGGATCTTTCTCCACTAAAAAAGTAAATTTTGCAGCCTCACAAATTAGTAGAATCATGAAAATTTGAAAAGTTCAGAATGTTTATAATGGAATTGTAAACCATATTTTGGCAGCAAGTAGAGGTCATCATGACCTGTCAGGCAGTTTGGGAGGGAGGAGCCATGGAGATTAAGTCATGACCCAAGATGGAACCAGCACTCAACAGAGATTGTCACACCATGTGATTTAGGAAACCAATCTGAATATGTTCCAATTTGTTTATTTATTTATTTTGAGAAGTTGATCATTTGGTGTTATTGATCACTCAGTTTTGCTTTTAATCATTTTTTAATAAACAGAATGTGCATTCCCAACGAGGCAGAAAGAATATACTGTACTCTTCAAAATGGTAGAAGTAAATATTAACGTCTAAAGTACATATCTTACCTAGGTTCTTAGCCTGGTCTTTTACACATGATCAGTCCCTGTTAATGGGCATTGTTGATGTTTATTGTGACAGGTGGCATGGCAGGAGCTCATTGGTCGGTATTCAACATTAGGAGGAGAGCTGTGTAAAAAAAAAAAACAATGCTACTTAGTAAGACAATTGTCTGTGTTACGTAGGAGACAAATCATAATTCATATTAAAAAGACCTGCGAGGGCAAATCAAAATGTTTAATTTAGAAATGGTGTGTGAACTACATTTGCACACTGACTACTTATCCATCCTGAAACAAAGAAATATGCTGCCCAGTAAGATATTGGTGGCATGTTTCTGTTCAGGATAGAGTTGTCAGAGATAAAGATGATTCTTTTGTGCATGTGGCTTGCTACTTCCCCCCCCCTCCTTGTTAAGAAGGCATCAACTCCTTCTGCTCTTGTTCCCCTTTCTTTCTTTCTAAGCAACTCCTTCTCCACCACTTTTCTCATGAAGCTCAGCAGTGTTTATCATCTGAAGACTTTCAGATCTTCAATGCTACCCAGTGTGCAAAACCAAAGGGATATTTTATTTTATTTTAACATGTACAGCCCTCCCTATATCACTGGATCTTGGGGATGGGTTACAAAGCAACAAAGAACAATTTTAGAATTTATATTTAATACAGTATAAAATCAAACATTAAAATATTAACACTGGGGCACTAAAATTTATATACGCCACAATTCTCAACCCCGAAAGCTCTAATCGGTAAGGAAATCTTGACTTGGTGACAACATGCCCACCTCACACCTTGCCCAACCTCTAGTCATAGTTCATGGTACGTACAAGGCAGGTTACATTGGTATTGATACCTGAGTCTGAAGATCTTTCAAAGACATCTCATGGGGAGTTGAAGCATAGTAAAAAAATTTTTTTTTGCTGTTTTGAGGCCCGTAGTTGACTCCCACACTCTGCCTAAGGCCAGGGTGCTCTGTATCTATGAGTTTTAGTTGAAAGAGAAAAAGAGAGAGATGTAAGTCTACAACAAGAGTAAGCAAACTAGGGTCTGGATTCAGGCAGCTGTACTAGGCAGGGAAAGCTATTGACCTCATCTGCAAGACATTACATTTCCATATACAGGAATGCTGCTAGTTCTTTACAAGAGGTATGGAAGAACAACATGAAAATGTTGTTACAAACCCTTCAAGCTCCCATCCTTCTGTGATAAAGGTGAAAGGAGACTTCAAAATGCCCTGTGCCTTCAAGAAGAGATGTCAAGACAGTTAAGACCCAACATGACTGTTAACTGACTCTTGGTTTGCCAAGGCAGAGAACCTTATTAAGATTCCGAGCTCAGTGTGAAATCACAGAGTTGTGATTCTGTTTGGCATAAACTGTATCCATGCCAACCCGCCCTGAGTTGGGTTTCCTGATTGGGCGGCATACAAGCGGGATAATTAAATTAAAATTAAACTGTACTGGCCAACTAGCCTCTGTTTTTTTTAAATTTAATTAAAATACAAAACACCACACACACAAAAAAGCATCAGAACTGCAAAAACATATACAAAACACCGTATATACTCGACTATATGTCATCCCGAATATAAGTCTAGGTACCTAATTTGGACCTCTAAAACTAGGAAAATAGATTGACACAAATATAAGTCGGGGTGGAAATTGCAGCAGGTGTTAGTGAGTTTTGATATTTAAAATACATGAAACTATGGTAAAATCAATTACCGGTAATTTAGACGTTTGTGTGGGTATGTTTTTGAGTGTTTACATTGAGCCAAGTGTAGGTTGAGTCGCATTTTTAGACCTCATTTTGTGGGTTAAAAAACCTGACTTATACTCAAGTATATATGGTATTAACAAAATTACATATGGTACAATATAACTACTACGTTCCCCCTACCACCAGTGATATTTATAAACAGCAGGTTTGCACCAGTTCATCAGAACTGGTAGCAGAAATTCTGGCTGGCCCTGCCCATCCAAGTTTTGAAATAAAGTAGTCTTAATTTGGTTGCAACACAGGGCTTTCCCCCTGGCCACGCCCATAATACTATGCCCACAGTGTGGTAGTAAACATTTTTTGAGCCCATCAATGCTTATAAACCTTCTCAATGGTTTGAAATTGTATCATATAAACAAAACACTTATATTCAAGCAGAAAGGTCTTAAGGAATAAATGTTTCAGTCAGCCATAAGGAGAATAACAACCTTTATTCCAGCTTCAAAACTACCTCAGTAATGCCTGGGACAAAGGATCATAATGCGGTTTCACTCCTGTTCCAAGCACTGAAACAGCTAATTGGATTGGAATTGAATCTCAGCTCCATGTAAGGTAATAATAATTTCATGTCAGAAATTATTCTGGGTTGAAAGGATTTTTGCTGGTGAAACTCCGCTTAGGGATGCCCGAATGAGGCTCCTTTCATGTCCCCAAGAGCTGGGACGAAGATGGGTGCTCAATCCATCATGCAGTACCCGGGTCTTGAACTGCCGACTTTGCCTGCCTTCCAGCTAATAAGGCGAGCTTCTTAACCACTGAGCCACTGCAACCCTCCTACGTAAGGTAATTGGACAGCAGCTGGCTGACCTCACACGAAGAGAGGCTCTCTGGTTGTGCCATCAGCCAGAGAGGCGCATCTCTCTGGCACTAGAAGGAGGGCCTTCTCGGTGTCCGCTCCGGCCCTGTGGAACCTCCTCCGGATCGAGCTACGCCTGCAGACAGAGTTGCTGTCCTTTAGGAAAGGCGTGAAAACCTGGGTGGCATGTCTGGTCTGGGGAGTCGATGGTTCAATTTCCCCAACCAGTTGTATGGTTTGACCCCCCCCCCCCCAGTACGTCCAAGTTATAATACTTAGCTTTTAATTAAGTTTTTAAGCTTTTTAAAGTTTTTAATTTTTTAAGTGTTTTTAAAATTGTTGGAAATCGCCCTGGGTCCTGTCAGGGAGGAGTGCGATAAACAAATATAAATATAAATAAAACTAAAATAAAATAAAATAAAAAGATGGGCTTCATGTGGCTTCCATGGAGCCCTCTCAACCTACCTGCGTTGCCTCTGGGGCTTCTCTGCACCTTTAAAGTTTAATGTACCAGGAGGAGGAAACAGATAAGATGGAGAAGTAATGTGCCTTCAATCTGGCTTGAAACACTACATCAGGAGTTCTCTACCTTTTAAAGCCAGGGGCTGGGTCACGCTTCCTCAGACAGCTTCGGGGGCCGGATGGCCATTTTCCCTTACTCCACCACATGGCACTTCTGGGTGTGGTTGAGGTGTTTTTTGGCCACATGAAATAGCACCGAGAGCCACATGCGGCCTGCAGGTTGCAAGTTGAGAATTCCTGCACTAGATCTTGTTTTCAATCCAAACTGGGTTTTTGTAAAGAACTGCAAACAAACGTCTAGTTTACTGAAAAAGTCGGCGAGGTCTGCAGCTCTCAGGTGTGGCAGGGAAATGGAGTTGAAACAAACCCTCAAACTATGTAGAAAGAAGCCTAATTAATGGGGTATAAGTTAGGCCATGTGGTTCTTCTTATCCATTGCTGCTTGCAACCACTAGGCCTGCCATATGCCAGTACATCTTATATTGGAACCAGGTGGCCTTTTTGGCAATACTATGCATCAATTATTGCAATTTTTTGTACCAATATATTTTAGTGTTGGCATCTTTTATGTAGTAATCACTAATTTGAGAAAGCCAATACGAGGTCATAATTAGGAAGCAATAATTACATGATGTCCTGTATGCAACTGTAAGTTGTCTACAGACTCTGCCCAAGTGGTCAAAGCAATTCACAACAAAGTCAAGCAGAGAAATAACAAATACAGAATTTATTTGGGTGTGTACATAAAAGTTTCAATGGTAACATATAAAGCATCACTAGCAAAATAAAATAATCACAACACAGTAATGTAGCAGATGAATAGAGAATAAAGGGACAATACTTTCACAACTGGGTTAAACGACATAGTCTGGCTTAGTTAGCCACAGCTGCAGAGAAGGAAGTTGTGGGGTAAATAGATATCATTATAAAAATCCTATAGTAAGGCAAGGCCAGCTGAACTAGTCATGAAGTGAGATATAGATCCTGCTGCCATTCCATTCCAGGAAGATATAGAAAAGAATCCACAGTCCAAACTGATTAGCAGAAGATGATGTGCTCATGATGTTCAGAGATGTGTATTTGTATAAAGTGCAGGAAGTGGATTGCTGAAAATTCAGATGTCATAGAAGTTTTGGCAACCAAAGGGGGTGTTTGGGATTCATTTCTCCTCCAGGTTAAAAAGGATGGAATCCATACAAGGTTTCAATTGGGCAGCAAGGGATTGCAGATCACCAGACCTGATGTGGAGCAAAGGACCAGGACTTGCTCTGTCCAGGTATTTTCCACACAATGGTGGATCTTCAACCCTTCAGTCTTTTCACACTGACCATTCCAAACCTTGATCTGTGTCTTCACCTTTACATTCTTCTTCTACTGTGATCTTAGCCATTGGATATGTTGTCTTCTAGTACTCTTACTGTGCAATCCTATGGCCTTGCTCTGACCACCAGGGTGACATTAAGTAAACCTAGCCAGGATCAAACACCTTCCCAAGAACCTCTCTTACTTCCTACTTCCTCTGCCATCCTCACTGGAATTTGGATTCCCAATTGCATGTACAGGATCTTGTTTGGTAAAACCCATGGGAATGTTACTGTGTAGGAGAATTAACGCCCTGAGCCCTCAGATCCCCAGCTCAGAATCCAAACAGGGCACCGTTTCTGAATGGTGCCTGGATTCTGAACTGCCCCCCTTCCCCCGTGGCATCCCCTCCCTCCCACACACACCCGCTAAGCTGCCTCTGGCTCAACCTGCAGCAATGGTGGGGACAGGAGGGCTTCCCCCTCTGCCTTCCTGCCCCTCGTCCTCTGGCACGTGGAAGGCTGCGATGACTGCTACATTTCCCAAGTTCCCCTATGCTTTCAGCACTTTAAAAGGAATATTCTACCTGCTGGGGGAGCCTGGGAAATGTAGGAGATCAGATGTTGCTGAGCTGCTTTCTAAGAAAGAAAGAAAAGAAAGAAAAGAAAGAACAAAAGAATGAAAGAAAGAACCAACGAACGAAAAGGAATGAATGAATTAAAGAAAGACTCTACCCAGGCATTCAAGAACAGTGAGATTCCCAGTCTTATTTGGGGGCCAGAGCCTAGTGGAAGAGAGAAAATTTCTTAGCACCAAGTCAAGAGGTCCACCAAATGACTTCCTATTTTCCTGTTACACTGTGCAGTGCCTGAGACCAAACAATTATGAAGGAAGAAATGGATGAAACCATGATGACAACTAAGGGAGAATTTTTCCAAGGAAGAAATAGTGTCCCTGAATTAAGTATGTGGCCTGTATAATTTGTTAAGAAATTTGATAACCACTGAGACATTTTGGGCAAGAAACAAATGTCAGAAGGTTCTTTGACTTCTAAGCCATAAACACCTTTTGAGAAACTCCATTGAGCTTCTGGAGGGAATTGCAAGTTAGAGAAGTTCTAGACAACTCGGGATCCCAAAACAAATTTGAGAAGGATTTAGTGCAAAAAATTATTTCACGTGGGATCAGGCATGTTATAACTGATTCTCATTGGTATGAATGACCCCTCTCTACTCCATAAATGAACCCTGATTGTGCCCTTTTTGGGAAGATACTCATTTGGCATTGAGTTTGGAGGTGAGGGTAGAGATCTCAAAGGGTCTAAGAACAGGAATTAGATGAAGGAATTTCCAGTGAAACCATTCAATAGCAACAAAGTCCATAGCCAAAATGGTCTACAAGCAGAATGTAGGGCTCATGAAAGAGAAATAATACCTGCAACATAGCTGGGAGGAAAAAAGAGTAATAATAGGAAAATTACCCAAAATATTTTTATTTGCTACAATTTAACTAAAAAGAGGTGTAAAAGCAATAGAAGAAACTGCAGTAGTTTTCAGGCGGTCTTACTGTTCCTTTGTTTTAGTATACACTACAAAGATGAGATGTTATAGTGGAGTCTAAAATAGTTCATTCTTGATTCCTTGATTGACCAGACCATCAAGGAATAAGTTCTTGCTGGTCGCAGCTCATTTTCCATTCATTTTGCTGCCCTGGTCTTTCTTCTACTTCATACCAAACTGAAAACCTGTGCTAATATCAGTCAATCATTCTTGAAGGTGCCACCAGACATTTTCTCCAGGGGTTGGGATGAAGCACACTGTGAGAAACCTACATGGCATTCTCTGATATATGGTAGATTGTCAATTAATATGATAGGGACATAAATAATTTTCCTTCCTTCCTTCCCCTTGTGTGTATGATTAAACCGTAAGTAACCCTATTGGATTTGAAGTAGACTGATGAGGATATCAGTAGCAGAAGTCAAGATGAATGAGCAGGAGATAAAATTCCCCCTGGACTCCCAAGAGTTGTTTTACCACTCTCCCACTGGATGTATTTTGACTAAGATGCCCTCTAGTCACAAAAGAACCAGCAAAACCACAGCAAGAATGGTTGAAAGACAAGCAGAGTGTGATGAAAGAGTAAGAAAGCAATCTGAAGAATGAAATTTGCGGTCCAGCATATTCAACTCTTCCAGTAGGATAAAAGAGCATGTGAAATTGTGGCTTTCTTTAAACTCATGGGATGAGTAGCATTAGGCATCAACTTAAGACTCAACACAAAGTCATACCTCCCCATCCTGTTTCAGGGTCAGGGCCACATGGGGATTGAGACCTTGCAAACTTATTCTGGAACAACTAAGAAGAAATGTTGGTTTTTCTAGACATAGAACCTGGAAATGTTGTTTCTGGGAAAGCAGAACAACTCAGATCACAGAAGCAGTTCAACCCCAGATCCACCAAGAATAAGAGATGATCCAGAATGCTTGACACTTGCAACTCCACTGATGTCCCCAAAGTTGAGAGCAGACATGGAGAAACTTAACTAATGGGAAAACTGCAGAAGAGGACAAGAAAGGAAGGATATGATACCCATAATCCTTCTGCACTCTTCCAAGGAGATTCAACAGACTGGAAATCATCTTTAAACAGGACGTTTCAATAGCGCACACACTTTACTCTCACTGGATGGTTAACCCAAAAGACCGTTATGTTCGCACAATGTTTCTCACTTCTTGGATGCCAACCACAATCAATTCATGGAGGCAAGTAAGGGGACCTCTTTGTCAAAGAGGACATCTCCGTGGATCTTCCAGTGCAGAAAATGCAGAGATTCATGCCATCAAAAAATTGTGGCTCAAGAAGATGTGAGGAAAGCGCCTTGTGTGGAAGTAGAACTAGAGAAACTGCTCAGGGGCTCAGGAAGAATTGTGACTATTCAAGAATAGGAAGAGTGATCTCTTTTGCTCAGTTGAGTGATCCATTGACCCACAAAGGACCCATCTTAATTATATGGAGTCAGAAGCACAACACAGGAAGAGGTTGACTGGTCTCCTCTTGGCTCAATCAATGTAAGAAACTCTTTCCATCAACATTCCTCTTCCACACCTGGAAAATTTCCCATCTCCTATTGGAAGCTAGTTCCAGTATTGGAACATAGTTCCAATAATAAAAACATTGATTCTTCTTGAGTTAGGTCTATTTTCCACCCACCTCAATTCTCTAACCAGATTATAAGGGACTCCAGAACCAATCTAGGGGGCAAGAGATACAGTACACCCATTCCCTCCCTCCCTCCCTCCTCCCATCCCTATATGGAGCTTAGACTGCAGCAACAGTGATGTCAAGGAGGAAGGGAGTATTCCTCCCCCAACTTCTCTTCTCCCTTCTATCCACCCAGTCTTATCTTCCTTTCTTCTCCTTTTCTAGAGACCCTGGGAAATCACCTCTTTAACTAATCATCCTTTGGATGTGGCACCATAATTATTCCCTAAACTGGACTATTATCCAAAACAGAAAAGAACTGAGGGGAAAGTCTCTCCTTGTTCCTTGGCTATGACTTTGTACACAAAAGGAGAGAAAGAGCTCTCTCTCTCTCTCTCTTTGGCCCTTCTCTCTCCCCCTCTTGTCTCTTGCTTCTACTCCTCATCCTCACCCTTCCTCCTTGGCCATAGCAGCATTTCAGGTGTCAGGGAAATTAAAGACCTGCTGCTCCTCCTGATCCCAATTTGGGAACAGGGATGTGGCCATCTGAGCCAGAGGACAGCTAGGAGAGCAAAAGGTAGCTCCTCCCTCCCACTCACATCCACTTACCTGATTTTGGCTGAGCTGAGAAAATGGAGGTGCCTCTTTTTGCCAGGCTTTCTTATGGCTCAAACTCAGAACCACAATGATCGTGCATCGTAAGGCTCCCCTCAAAAACAAGGGAAGCTTTACGACCCCCCTGGAGTTCTTGCCTGGCTGGGATGTCAATCTGAGCCAGGAAAGAACTCAACTCCCTGGTCCCCTTCCATGAGTCTCCAACGCTCCTTCTTCCTCCTCCACCTGAGACCACTCAACCCTACTACCTTTCCTACCTGATTCCAAGCCACCTCCCTTCAGCCCACCTGCCCTCTAACTAATATTCCTCTGGTTGGATGTTTGGAGGCTCAAAGAAGAGTTGAGGGAGTAATTTCACAGTTTTGGTGTTGTTGCTTTTTAGCCCCAACTGGGGACCAACACAGTTGTCCAATTGAATTCAGCTTTCTTGGAAGAGGCCAAGCCAAAGGCTTTTCTGCCCCTCAGATAGTAAGGTGGGGGAGGGGGAATCACACATCACTAGATGGCAGGAAAGGAAGGAAGGAATGTGGCTTCCCTCCCTCCCTCTCTCTCTCCCCTTCCTTCTTCTCCTTCCCAGCTCCCTTCTTCTCTCCTCTCTTTCTTTTCCTCCCCTGCCCTTCTGACACTTGCAAGGCTACTCTAAGAGCATTGGAAGAGCCAGAAGGAAAGAGGGGAGGAAAAGAAAGAGGGAGAGAAGGAAGAGAGTGAATACAAGTGGAGGGAGGAGAAAGAAGGGGAGAGAACCCTCCTTCCTTCTCTGCCATTGTCTCTGTCCAGCACTCTCCCTGAAGCCCCATATTTGATGGAGCCCAGCAGCTGCAGCCCTCAGGTAAGGGTGCCAGGGGGTTCACGGGTCGGGGGATGAGATGGGGCTTACCAGGGGGAATGTGGGATCCTGGGGAGGGCTCAGGTAGATTTGCCAATTTGAGTCATTGCATCAGTGGGAACGTCCCACCTCATTCCCCAATTTGGGTCGATGGTTCAGTAGTCAAGTGATTGGGAAGACTTCAGCCTGAGATCCTGGCATCACTGCACATCAATTTGAAAGGGAGGGAAGGAGAAAAGGGTGGGAGTGAGGTGGATTGACCCTCACTTGATATTACTCAGGTGTCAGTGCTCAGTGGAGAGGGAGACATAGGATTGCAAACATGGCACAACGCATTTTCCATGACTAGAATGACTGAAGTTCTCTAATCTTTCCAGCTGGGCTGGGCTGATGCTGGCCAGTGATTGAAACATCATGTAGGTTCGACCATGTTCTTCAAGGAGACCTGTTTGGAGAAAGAATGTAACTGGTCAAAAAGAAGGTGCTTTCTCCACTAAAAATGAGTAAATTTTGCCTCACAAATTAGTACAATCATAAAAATTTGAAAAGTTCAGAATGTTTATAATGGGATTGTAAACCATATGTTGGCAGCAAGTAGAGGTCATCATGACCTGCCAGGCAGTTTGGGAGGGAGAGGAGGAGGAGCCATGGAGATTAAGTCATGACCCAAGATGGAACCAACTCTCAACAGAGATTGTCACACCATGTGATTTAGTAAACCAATCTGAATATATTCTAATTTGTTTATTTTTTGAGAAGTTGATCATTTGGTGTTATTGACCACTGTTTTGCTTTTAATCAATTTTTAATAAACAGAATGTGTATTCCCAACGAGGCAGAAAGAATATACTGTACTCTTCAAAATGGTAGAAGTAAATATTAACGTCTAAAGTACATATCTTACCTAGGTTCTTAGCCTGGTCTTTTACACATGATCAGTCCCTGTTAATGGACATTGTTGATGTTTATTGTGACAGGTGGCATGGCAGGAGCTCATTGGTCGGTATTCAACATTAGGAGGAGAGCTGTGTAAAAATTTTAAAAAAACAATACTACTCAGTGAGACAATTGTCTGTGTTACGTAGGAAACAAATCATAGTTCATATTAAAAAGACCTGCGAGGGCAAATCAAAATGTTTAATTTAGAAATTGTGTGCAAACTACATTTGCACACTGACTACTTATCCATCCTGAAACAAAGAAATATGCTGCCCAGTAAGATATTGGTGGCATGTTTCTGTTCAGGATAGAGTTGTCAGAGATAAAGATGATTCTTTTGTGCATGTGGCTTGCTACTTTCCCCCCCTCCTTGTTAAGAAGGCTTCAACTCCTTCTGCTCTTGTTCCCCTTTCTTTCTTTCTAAGCAACTCCTTCTCTACCACTTTTCTCATGAAGCTCTGCAGTGTTTATTCTCTGAAGACTTTCAGATCTTCAAGGCTACCCAGTATGCAAAAACAAAGGCATATTTTATTTTATTTTAACATGTACAGCCCTCCCTATATCACTGGATCTTGGGGATGGGTTACAAAGCAACAAAAATATTTTTTTTGAATTTATACTTAAAACAGTTTAAATTCAAACATTAAAATATTAACACTGGGGCACTAAAATTTATATAGGCCACAATTCTCAACCCCAAAAGCTCTAATCGGTAAGGAAATCTTGACTTGGTGACAACATGCCCACCTCACATCCTGCCCAACCTCTAGTCAAAGTTAATGGTACATGCAAGGCAGGTAACATTTGTTTTGATACCTGAGTCTGAAGATCTTTCAAAGACATCTCATGGGGGAGTTGAAGCATAGTAAAAAATTATTTTGCTGTTTTGAGGGCCATAGTTGACTCCCTCACTCTGCCTAAGGCCAGGGTGCTCCGTATCTATGAGTTTTAGTTGAAAGAGAAAAAGAGAGAGATGTAAGTCTACAACAAGAGTAAGCAAACTAGGGTCTGGATTCAGGCAGCTGTACTAGGCAGGGAAAGCTATTGACCTCATCTGCAAGACAATCCCATATACAGGAATGCTGCTACTTCTTTACAAGAGGTATGGAAGAACAACATGAAAATGTTGTTACAAACCCTTCAAGCTCCCATCCTTCTGTGATAAAGCTGAATGGAGACTTCAAAATGCCCTGTGCCATCAAGAAGAGATCTCATGATAGTTAAGACCCAACATGACTGTTAACTGACTCTTGGTTTGCCAAGGCAGAGAACCTTATTAAGATTCCGAGCTCAGTGTGAAATCACAGAGTTGTGATTCTGTTTGCCATAAACTGTATTCATGCCAACCCACTCTGAGTTGGGTTTCCTGATTGGGCGGCATACAAGCGGGATAATTAAATTAAAATTAAACTGTACTGGCCAACTAGCCTCTGTTTTTTTAAATTTAATTAAAATACAAAACACCACACACACACAAAAAGCATCAGAACTGCAAAAACATATACAAAACACCGTATATTACTCGACTATATGTCATCCCGAATATAAGTCTAGGTACCTAATTTGGACCTCTAAAACTAGGAAAATAGATTGACACGAATATAAGTCGGGGTGGAAATTGCAGCAGGTGTTAGTGAGTTTTGATATTTAAAATACATGAAACTATGGTAAAATCAATTACTGGTAATTTAGACGTTTGTGTGGGTATGTTTTTGAGTGTTTACATTGAGCCAAGTGTAGGTTGAGTCGCATTTTTAGACCTCATTTTGTGGGTTAAAAAACCTGACTTATACTCAAGTATATATGGTATTAGCAAAATTACATATGGTACAATATAACTACTACGTTCCCGCTACCACCAGTGATATTTATAAACAGCAGGTTTGCACCAGTTCATGAGAACTGGTAGCAGAAATTCTGGCTGGCCCTGCCCATCCAAGTTTTGAAATAAAGTAGTCTTAATTTGGTTGCAACGCAGGGCTTTCCCCCTGGCCACGCCCATAATACCATGCCCACAGTGTGGTAGTAAACATTTTTTGAGCCCATCAATGCTTATAAACCTTCTCAATGGTTTGAAATTGTATCATATAAACAAAACACTTATATTCAAGCAGAAAGGTCTTAAGGAATAAATGTTTCAGTCAGCCATAAGGAGAATAACAACCTTTATTCCAGCTTCAAAACTACCTCAGTAATGCCTGGGACAAAGGATCATAATGCGGTTTCACTCCTGTTCCAAGCACTGAAACAGCTAATTGGATTGGAATTGAATCTCAGCTGCATATAAGGTAATAATAATTTCATGTCAGAAATTATTCTGGGTTGAAAGGATTTTTGCTGGTGAAACTCCGCTTAGGGATGTCCGAATGAGGCTCCTTTCATGTCCCCAAGAGCTGGGACGAAGATGGGTGCTCAATCCATCATGCAGTACCCAGGTCTCGAACTGCCAACTTTGCCTGCCTTCCAGCTAATAAGGTGAGCTTCTTAACCACTGAGCCACTGCAACCCTCCTACGTAAGGTAATTGGACAGCATCAGGCTGACCTCAGACAAAGAGAGGCTCTCTGGTTGTGCCATCATCCAGAGAGATGCATCTCTCTGGCACTAGAAGGAGGGCCTTCTCGGTGTCCGCTCCGGCCCTGTGGAACCTCCTCCCGATAGAGCTACGCCTGCAGACAGAGTTGCAGTTCTTTAGGAAAGGCGTGAAAACCTGGGTGGCATGTCTGGTCTGGGGAGTGGATGGTTCAATTTCCTCAGCCAGTTGGATGGTTTGATCCCCCCAGTATGTCCAAGTTATAATACCTAGCTTTTAATTAAGTTTTTAAGCTTTTTAAAGTTTTTAATTTTTTAAGTGTTTTTAAAATTGTTGGAAATCGCCAAGGGTCCCGTCAGGGAGGAGTGCGATAAACAAATATAAATATAAATAAAACTAAAATAAAATAAAAAGATGGGCTTTATGTGGCTTCCATGGAGCCCTCTCAACCTACCTGGGGTGCCTCTGG
This sequence comes from Furcifer pardalis, assembly GCA_030440675.1. Classification (NCBI taxonomy): domain Eukaryota; kingdom Metazoa; phylum Chordata; class Lepidosauria; order Squamata; family Chamaeleonidae; genus Furcifer; species Furcifer pardalis. The sequence goes on from CP126897.1 coordinate 32,012,835, forward strand.
GCTTCTCTGCACCTTTAAAGTTTAATGTACCAGGAGGAGGAAACAGAGAAGATGGAGAAGAAATGTGCCCTTGGCAGACAGTAGAGGCATCAATCTGGCTTGAAACACTACATCAGGAGTTCTCTACCTTTTAAAGCCTGGGGCTGGGTCACGCTTCCTCAGACAGCTTCGGGGGCCGGATGGCCATTTTGCCCTTACTCCACCACATGGCACTTCTGGGTGTGGTTGAGGTGTTTTTTGGCCACATGAAATAGCACCGAGAGCCACATGCGGCCTGCAGGTTGCAAGTTGAGAATTCCTGCACTAGATCTTGTTTTCAATCCAAACTGGGTTTTTTTTAAAGAACTGCAAACAAACGTCTAGTTTACTGAAAAAGTCGGCGAGGTCTGCAGCTCTCAGGTGTGGCAGGGAAATGGAGTTGAAACAAACCCTCAAACTATGTAGAAAGAAGCCTAATTAATGGGGTATAAGTTAGGCCGTGTGGTTCTTCTTATCCATTGCTGCTTGCAACCACTAGGCCTGCCATATGCCAGTACATCTTATATTGGAACCAGGTGGCCTTTTTGGCAATACTATGCATCAATTATTGCAATTTTTTGTACCAATATATTTTAGTGTTGGCATCTTTTATGTAGTAATCACTAATTTGAGAAAGCCAATACGAGGTCATAATTAGGAAGCAATAATTACATGATGTCCTGTATGCAACTGTAAGTTGTCTACAGACTCTGCCCAAGTGGTCAAAGCAATTCACAACAAAGTCAAGCAGAGAAATAACAAATACAGAATTTATTTGGGTGTGTACATAAAAGTTTCAATGGTAACATATAAAGCATCACTAGCAAAATAAAATAATCACAACACAGTAATGTAACAGATGAATAGAGAATAAAGGGACAATACTTTCACAACTGGTTTAAAAGACATTGTCTGGCTTTGTTGGTTAGCCATAGCTGCAGAGAAGAAAGTTGTGGGGGAAATATATATCATTATAAAAATGCTATAGTAAAGCAAGATCAGCTGAACGAGTCATGAAGTGAGATATAGATCCTGCTGCCCTTCCATTCCAGGAAGATATAGAAAAGAATCCACAGTCCAAACTGATTAGCAGAAGATGATGTGCTCATGATGTTCAGAGATGTGTATTTGTATAAAGTGCAGGAAGTGGATTGCTGAAAATTCAGATGTCATAGAAATTCTGGCAACCAAAGGGGGTGTTTGGGATTCATTTCTCCTCCAGGTTAAAAAGGATGGAATCCATACTAGGTTTCAATTGGGCAGAAGGGATTGGAGATCACCAGACCTGATGTGGAGCAAAGGACCAGGACTTGCTCTGTCTAGGTATTTTCCACACAATGGTGGATCTTCAACCCTTCAGGCTTTTCACATTGACCATTCCAAACCTTGATCTGTGTCTTCACTTTTACATTCTTCTTCTACTGTGATCTTAGCCATTGGATATGTTGTCTTCTAGTACTCTTACTTGCAATCCTATGGCCTTGCTCTGACCACCAGGGTGACATTAAGTAAACCTAGCCAGGATCAAACACCTTCCCAAGAGCCTCTCTTTCTTCCTACTTCCTCTGCCATCCTCACTGGAATTTGGACTCCCAATTGCATGTACAGGATCTTGTTTGGTAAAACCCATGGGGATGTTACTGTGTAGGAGAATTTACACCCTGAGCCCTCAGATCCCCAGCTCAAAATCCAAACAGGGCACCCTTTCTGACTGGTGCCTGGATTCTGAACTGCCCCCCTTCTCCCGTGGCATCCCCTCCCTCCCACACACACCCGCTAAGCAGCCTCTGGCTCAAGCTGCAGCAATGATGGGGACAGGAGGGCTTCCCCCTCTGCCTTCCTGCCCCTCGTCCTCTGGCACGTGGAGGGCTGCGATGGCTGCTACATTTCCCAAGTTCCCCTATGCTTTCAGCACTTTAAAAGGAATATTCTACCTGCTGGGGGAGCCTGGGAAATGTAGGAGATCAGATGTTGCTGAGCTGCTTTCTTAGATAGATAGATAGATAGATAGATAGATAGATAGATAGATAGATAGATAGATAGATAGATAGATAGATAGATAGATAGATAGATAGATAGATAGATAGATAGATAGAAAGAAAATGAATGAATGAATGAATGAGTGAATGAATTAAAGAAAGACTCTACCCAGGCATTCAAGTACAGTGAGATTCCCAGTCTTATTGGGGGGCCATAGCCTAGTGAAAGAGAGAAAATTTCTTAGCACCAAGTCAAGAGGTCCACCAAACGACTTCCTGTTTTCCTGTTACACTGTGCAGTGACTGAGACCAAACAATTATGAAGGAAGAAATGGATGAAACCATGATGACAACTAAGTGAGAGGTTTTCCAAGGAAGAAATAGTGTCCCAGAATTAAGAATGTGGCCTGTATAATTTGTTAAGGAATTTGATAACCACTGAGACATTTTGGGCAAGAAACAAATGTCAGAAGGTTCTTTGACTTCTAAGCCATAAACACCTTTTGAGAAACTCCATTGAGCTTCCTGAGGGAATTGCAAGTTAGAGAAGTTCTAGACAACTCGGGCTCCCATAACAAATTTGAGAGGGATTCAATGCAAAAAATTATTTCACGAGGGATCAGGCATGTTATAACTGACTCTCATTGGTATGAATGAGGAGTCGTCAAAGGAATATACTAAAGAGAATGAAAGTAGAGAATGACCCCTCTCTACTCCATAAATGAACCCTGATTGTGCCCTTTTTGGGAAGATACTCATTAGGCATTGAGTTTGGAGGTGAGGGTAGAGATCTCAAAGGGTCTAAGAACAGGAATTAGATGAAGGAATTTCCAGTGAAACCATTCAATAGCAACAAAGTCCATAGCCAAAATGGTCTACAAGCAGAATGTAGGGCTCATGAAAGAGAAAGAAAGAATACCTGCAACATAGCTGGGAGGAAAAAAGAGTAATGATAGGAAAATTACCCAACAAAATATTTTTATTTGCTACAATTTAACTAAAAAGAGGTGTAAAAGCAATAGAAGAAACTGCAGTCGTTTTCAGGCGGTCTTACTGTTTCTTTTGTTTTAGTATACACTACAAAGATGAGATGTTATAGTGGAGTCTAAAATAGTTCATTCTTGATTCCTTGATTGACCAGACCATCAAGGAATAAGTTCTTGCTGGTCGCAGCTCATTTTCCATTCATTTTGCTGCCCTGGTCTTTCTTCTACTTCATACCAAACTGAAAACCTGTGCTAATATCAGTCAATCATTCTTGAAGGTGCCACCAGACATTTTCTCCAGGGGTTGGGATGAAGCACACTGTGAGAAACCTACATGGCATTCTCTGATATATAGTAGATAGACAATTAATATGATATGGACATAAATAATTTTCCTTTCTTCCTTCCCCTTGTGTGTATGATTAAACTGTAAGTAACCCTATTGGATTTGAAGTAGACTGATGAGGATATCAGTAGCAGAAGTCAAGATGAATGAGCAGGAGATAAAATTCCCCCGGACTCCCAAGAGTTGTTTTACCACTCTCCCACTGGATGTATTTTGACTAAGATGCCCTCTAGTCACAAAAGAACCAGCAAAACCACAGCAAGAATGGTTGAAAGACAAGCAGAGTGTGATGAAAGAGTAAGAAAGCAATCTGAAGAATGAAATTTGTGGTCCAGCATATTCAACTCTTCCAGTAGGATAAAAGAGCATGTGAAATTGTGGCTTTCTTTAAACTCATGGGATGAGTAGCATTAGGCATCAACTTAAGACTCAACACAAAGTCATACCTCCCCATCCTGTTTCAGGGTCAGGGCCACATTGGGATTGAGACCTTGCAAACTTATTCTGGAACAACTAAGAAGAAATGTTGGTTTTTCTAGACATAGAACCTGGAAAAGTTGTTTCTGGGAAAGCAGAACAACTCAGATCACAGAAGCAGTTCAACCCCAGATCCACCAAGAATAAGAGATGATCCAGAATGCTTGACACTTGCAACTCCACTGATGTCCCCAAAGTTGAGAGCAGACATGGAGAAACTTAACTAATGGGAAAACTGCAGAAGAGGACAAGAAAGGAATGATATGATACCCATAATCCTTCTGCACTGTTCCAAGGAGATTCAACAGACTGGAAATCATCTTTAAACAGGACGTTTCAATAGCGCACACACTTTACTCTCACTGGATGGTTAACCCAAAAGACCGTTATGTTCGCACAATGTTTCTCACTTCTTGGATGCCAACCACAATCAATTCATGGAGGCAAGTAAGGGGACCTCTTTGTCAAAGAGGACATCTCCGTGGATCTTCCAGTGCAGAAAATGCAGAGATTCATGCCATCAAAAAATTGTGGCTCAAGAAGATGTGAGGAAAGCCCCTTGTTTGGAAGTAGAACTAGAGAAACTGCTCAGGGGCTCAGGAAGAATTGTGACTATTCAAGAATAGGAAGAGTGATCTCTTTTGCTCAGTTGAGTGATCCATTGACCCACAAAGGACCCATCTTAATTATATGGAGTCAGAAGCACAACACAGGAAGAGGTTGACTGGTCTCCTCTTGGCTCAATCAATGTAAGAAACTCTTTCCATCAACATTCCTCTTCCACACCTGGAAAATTTCCCATCTCCTATTGGAAGCTAGTTCCAGTATTGGAACCTAGTTCCAATAATAAAAACATTGATTCTTCTTGAGTTAGGTCTATTTTCCACCCACCTCAATTCTCTAACCAGATTATAAGGGACTCCAGAACCAATCTACGGGGCAAGAGATACAGTACACCCATTCCCTCCCTCCCTCCCTCCTCCCATCCCTATATGGAGCTTAAACTGCAGCAACAGTGATGTCAAGGAGGAAGGGAATATTCCTCCCCCAACTTCTCTTCTCCCTTCTATCCACCCAGTCTTATCTTTCTCTCTTCTCCTTTTCTAGAGACCCTGGGAAATCACCTCTTTAACTAATCATCCTTTGGATGTGGCACCATAATTATTCCCTAAACTGGACTATCATCCAAAACAGAAAAGAACTGAGGGGAAAGTCTCTCCTTGTTCCTTGGCTATGACTTTGTACACAAAAGGAGAGAAAGATCTCTCTCTCTCTCTCTCTTTGGCCCTTCTCTCTTCCCCTCTTGTCTCTTGCTTCTACTCCTCATCCTCACCCTTCCTCCTTGGCCATAGCAGCATTTCAGGTGTCAGGGAAATTAAAGACCTGCTGCTCCTCCTGATCCCAATTTGGGAACAGGGATGTGGCCATCTGAGCCAGAGGACAGCTAGGAGAGCAAAAGGTAGCTCCTCCCTCCCACTCACATCCACTTACCTGATTTTGGCTGAGCTGAGAAAATGGAGGTGCCTCTTTTTGCCAGGCTTTCTTATGGCTCAACTCAGAACCACAATGATGGTGCATCGTAAGGCTCCCCTCAAAAACAAGGGAAGCTTTACGACCCCCCTGGAGTTCTTGCCTGGCTGGGATGTCAATCTGAGCCAGGAAAGAACTCAACTCCCTGGTCCCCTTCCATGAGTCTCCAACGCTCCTTCTTCCTCCTCCACCTGAGACCACTCAACCCTACTACCTTTCCTACCTGATTCCAAGCCACCTCCCTTCAGCCCACCTGCCCTCTAACTAATATTCCTCTGGTTGGATGTTTGGAGGCTCAAAGAAGAGTTGAGGGAGTAATTTCACAGTTTTGGTGTTGTTGCTTTTTAGCCCCAACTGGGGACCAACACAGTTGTCCAATTGAATTCAGCTTTCTTGGAAGAGGCCAAGCCAAAGGCTTTTCTGCCCCTCTGATAGTAAGGTGGGGGAGGGGGAATCACACATCACTAGATGGCAGGAAAGGAAGGAAGGAATGTGGCTTCCCTCCCTCCCTCTCTCTCTCCCCTTCCTTCTTCTCCTTCCCAGCTCCCTTCTTCTCTCCTCTCTTTCTTTTCCTCCCCTGCCCTTCTGACACTTGCAAGGCTACTCTAGTCTAAGAGCATTGGAAGAGCCAGAAGGAAAGAGGGGAGGAAAAGAAAGAGGGAGAGAAGGAAGAGAGTGAATACAAGTGGAGGGAGGAGAAAGAAGGGGAGAGAACCCTCCTTCCTTCTCTGCCATTGTCTCTGTCCAGCACTCTCCCTGAAGCCCCATATTTGATGGAGCCCAGCAGCTGCAGCCCTCAGGTAAGGGTGCCTGGGGGTTCACGGGTCGGGGGATGAGATGGGGCTTACCAGGGGGAATGTGGGATCCTGGGGAGGGCTCAGGTAGATTTGCCAATTTGAGTCATTGCATCAGTGGGAATGTCCCACCTCATTCCCCAATTTGGGTCGATGGTTCAGTAGTCAAGTGATTGGGAAGACTTCAGCCTGAGATCCTGGCATCACTGCACATCAATTTGAAAAGGAGGGAAGGAGAAAAGGGTGGGAGTGAGGTGAATTGACCATCACTTGATATTACTCAGGTGTCAGTGCTCAGTGGAGAGGGAGTCCATAGGATTGCAATCATGGCACAAAGTATTTTCCATGACTAAAATGACTGAAGTTCTCTAATCTTTCCAGCTGGGGTGGGCTGGCGCTGGCCAGTGACGAAGACATCATGAAGGTTCAACCATGTTCTTCGAGGAGACCTGTTTGGAGAAAGAATTTAAGTGGTCAAAAAGAAGGATCTTTCTCCACTAAAAAAGTAAATTTTGCAGCCTCACAAATTAGTACAATCATGAAAATTTGAAAAGTTCAGAATGTTTATATAATGGAATTGTAAACCATATATTGGCAGCAAGTAGAGGTCATCATGACCTGTCAGGCAGTTTGGGAGGGAGGAGCCATGGAGATTAAGTCATGACCCAAGATGGAACCAGCACTCAACAGAGATTGTCACACCATGTGATTTAGGAAACCAATCTGAATATGTTCCAATTTGTTTATTTATTTATTTTGAGAAGTTGATCATTTGGTGTTATTGATCACTCAGTTTTGCTTTTAATCATTTTTTAATAAACAGAATGTGCATTCCCAACGAGGCAGAAAGAATATACTGTACTCTTCAAAATGGTAGAAGTAAATATTAACGTCTAAACTACGTATCTTACCTAGGTTCTTAGCCTGGTCTTTTACACATGATCAGTCCCTGTTAATGGACATTGTTGATGTTTATTGTGACAGGTGGCATGGCAGGAGCTCATTGGTCAGTATTCAACATTAGGAGGAGAGCTGTGCAAAATTAAAAAAAAACAATGCTACTCAGTGAGACAATTGTCTGTGTTACGTAGGAGACAAATCATAATTCATATTAAAAAGACCTGTGAGGACAAATCAAAATGTTTAATTTAGAAATGGTGTGTGAACTACATTTGCACACTGACTACTTATCCATCCTGAAACAAAAAAATGTGCTGCCCAGTAAGATATTGGTGGTGTGTTTCTGTACAAGATAGGGATGACGATTCTTTTGTTCATGTGGCTTGCTACTTTCCCCCCCCCCCTTGTTAAGAAAGCATCAACTCCTTCTGCTCTTGTTCCCCTCTTTCTTTCTGAACAACTCCTTCTCCACCACTTTTCTTATGATGCTCAGCAGTGTTTATTCTCTGAAGACTTTCAGATCTTCAATGCTACCCAGTATGCAAAAAAAGGCATATTTTATTTTATTTTAACATGTACAGCCCTCCCTATATCACTGGATCTTGGGGATGGGTTTACAAACCAACAAAAAAAAAATTTAGAATTTATACTTAATACAGTTTAAAATCAAACATTAAAATATTAACACTGGGGCACTAAAATTTACATAGGCCACAATTCTCAACCCCGAAATCTCTAATCAGCAAGGGAATCTTGACTTGGTGACATGTCCACCTCACACCCTGCCCAACCTCTAGTCAAAGTTCATGGTATGTGCAAGGCAGGTCACATTGGTTTTGATACCTGAGCCTGAAGATCTTTCAAAGACATCTCATGGGGAATTGAAGCATAGTAAAAAATTATTTTGCTGTTTTGTGGCCCATAGTTGACTCCCTCACTCTGCCTAAGGCCACGGTGCTCTGTATCTGTGAGTTTTAGTTGAAAGAGAAAGAGAGAGAGGTAAGTCTACAACAGGAGTCAGGAAACTTGGGTCTGGATTCAGGCAGCTGTACTAGGCAGGGAAAGCTATTGACCTCATCTGCAAGACACTTCCATATACAGGAATGCTGCTACTTCTTTACAAGAGGTATGGAAGAACAACTTGAAAATGTTGTTACAAACCCTTCAAGCTCCCATCCTCCTGTGATAAAGGTTAATGGAGCCTTCAAATTGCCCAGTGCCTTCAAGAAGAGATCTCAAGACAGTTAAGACCCAACATGACTGTTAACTGACTCTTTGTTTGCCAAGGCAGAGAACCTTATTAAGATTCCGAGCTCAGTGTGAAATCACAGAGTTGTGATTCTGTTTGGCATAAACTGTATCCATGCCAACCCACCCTGAGTAGGGTTTCCTGGTTGGGCGGCATACAAGCGGAATAATTCAATTAAAATTAAACTGTACTGGCCAACCAGCCTCTGATTTTTTAAATTTAATTAAAATACAAAACACCCCACACACAAAAAAAGCATCAGAACTGCAAAAACATATACAAAACACCATATATACTCGACTATATGTCATCCCGAATATAAGTCTAGGTACCTAATTTGGACCTCTAAAACTAGGAAAATAGATTGACCTGAGTATATTTCGGGGTGGAAATTGCAACAGCTGTTATTGAGTTTCAATAATTAAAATACATGAAACTATGGTAAAATCAATTAATGTAGACATTTGTGTGGGTATGTTTTTGAGTGTTTACATTGAGCCGAGTATAAGTTGAGTCACATTTTTAGACCTCATTTTGGGGGCTAAAAAACCTGACTTATACTCGAGTATATATGGCATTAACAAAATTACATATGGTACAAAATAACTACTACATGCACCCACCACCAGTGGTACTTATAAACAATAATGGGCACCAGTAGGTTTGCACCAGTTCACCAGAACCAGTAGCAGAAATTCTGGCTGGCCCCACCCATCATACCATGCCCACAGTGTGGTAGTAAACATTTTTGAGCCCATCACTGCTTATGAACCTTCTCAATGTCATTAAATGTATATATATCCATCCCCTCATTCTCAAATGAACTTTCCCTTTGCTCCTTTCCCTTTCACTAATACATAATCTATACATTATCCCCATAAAATAAGGTTTTTTAAAAAAAATTATCCCTTTTTAACTTTTAACTCACATTTTAATTTTCATTTATAGCTACAGTGGTACCTCGCTTAAAGAGCATAATGCGTTCCACAGGATTGCTCTTTAAGCGAGTTTGCTCTTTAAGTGAAACACCGTTGTAAATGACCAATTGTGGGGGGTACTGCAAACCCCAATTTATTTGTTAAGCGAGTTTTTGGTTGGTTTTATTTGTTAAGCGAAGCAAACATTCAGAGAAAATTCTGCTCTTTAAGCGAGTTACTCTTTAAGCGAAACACTCTTTATGCGAGGTTTGACTGTATATCCACACCCCTTTATACCAGGGATTCTCAACCTGATGTCCATGGGCCGGATGGAGCCCATGGCACCATTTCATGTGGCCCACCACCACCATGCCCAAAAGTGCCATGTGGTGGAGGAAAGGCAAAATGGCCATCCGGCCCCCGAAGCTGACTGAGGGAGAGTGATCTGGCCCCCGGCTTTAAAAGGTTGAATACTGCTTTATACCAATCATCCAATTCAAATTCATAATCTACATTCCATTTTTAAAAAACAATATTCAATCTCAAAGGTATAAAAATATATAACAATAATTTGATTTGATGTGATTTATTGGACTTGTATTCCACTTATCTCTTGCTTATCCCATTCTACCTGCATATTTCCAAAATCCATTAATAATGCTTTTTTTTAGAACACATCTCCACTTTTACATGAGGTAAAACCACAAGGATTCAGGCAGTTATGCTAGGCAGGGAAAGCTATTAACCTTATCTGCAAGAGGCTTCCATATACAGGAATGCTGCTACTTCTTTACAAGAGGGATGGAAGAGCAGCATAAAAATGTTACAAATCCTTCAGAAACCCCTCTTCTTGTGGTAGAGGTTAATGTAGCCTTCAAGTACTCTGTGCCTTCATGAAAAAATGTCTTGACAATGTTAAGACCCACTTGGTTTGGCATCACTTTGACATTACAGAGTTGTGGTTCTGTTTGGCCTAAGCTGTATCCATGCTAACTGTAGTGGCCTATCAACATCAACTTGCATCTGCAGCAGTTAGGATCTCTGGAATCCTAACAGACCTTTGGAAGAGTCCCAATGCTGCCTCTAGTTTTAAAAACATACCAGCAAATCCCAAACATTGGTCGCTACCTAGTATTTTAAGCATAGACTGTTTTTACTGAAGAACAAGAAATGCCTCTTGAATTAAGAATAAACCATTAACTAGGCATCCAAATCAGAAGATTCTGTACAGTACTCAATTTTAAGGAACATTCCCATTCACCTTGTGTTATATATATATTTATTTTCAATAAAATATGCTTCTCTCATTATTTTAATCATGTCGACAGACACCACACTATACCATGATTTACTTGCAGGTAAGATAACTGCAAGGGTTGATTTTTTATAAATTTATAAAGACTTCAAACTGATGTTTAGAAAGAGCATGGCTGGGGGCAAGGCTCCCCGGGTCTCAGTTTCAGCAGAGAAAAGGCTGGAAACTGCAGTTTGGGTCAGAATGCATTTTTCTGGCAGTTTTCCTTCTGCTGGGGAGACACACCAGACATAACCCTTTCACTTTATTTCATTATACCTAGGATGTCAAATAAATTAATAAAGATGTTTGAATGTACTTTAAACTGTTCGATTCAAAATAGAAGCTCTTGACTTCCTATCAGACCATATGGGCAAGCAGGAAACCCTACAACCAGACTGTCCTGGGAGTGTTTACCTTGAGGCAAAAGGTGCTAATTGTTTTAGGAGTCAGTGATAGATTAGCTATTAACATAGCTGAGTGGGGCAACTTTACTGAAATCCCTGCAGTCCTGCAAATCATGAATGGGGCTATTAAATTCCCCTTTATAGATACATTAATAAAAGGTTCTTTTTAATATTTCCCTTGCTCTGTAATATTTTGGTAAGCATTGGTTCTTCTTTACGTGATTCTTAACATGTTCTGTTTGTATTTCTAAAGCAGAAAAATTCTAAAAGTATTTTCTTCAGCCTAAGCTTGCTCCCAGAAACAATTAAGTCGACCTCTCACCTAAAGCCAGACTTCCTGAGACAAAAACAAGGGTCACACCTGAAATCGCCTGAGGATTATTTTCTGAGTTTTCCCCATCACATCTTTTGTCCCTGGAATCTGTATTCAACATATGTACACTGCCAGACAGGAGAAGCCACCAGCCACGTCACTGCCATTAATTACTGCATTGAAATGTCATCCCATTCCTTCCCCTTATCATTTTCCGGATTTTGTAAACTTTCACAATGTCATTATTTGCTTAAATACTGTACTTGTCATTGTATCTTGAATTTGAGGTGCTAACAAACCATTGTAACTAAAGATTGAATTATTTACCTATGAAAGAAACCCCCACTGCTGGTCTTTTGTTTTATTGTATAAACTATATTGTAGCAATAGATAATTGGATAGATGTTAAAGATTAGCAGAAAAGTATAACAGGTCCTGCGTTTGGGGGGGCGAGACAGCTCTCCCATCCAATTTTCATAGGGAAGCTCATCACATAGATTTTTCTAGCAGACAAAAATGGATGAGATATATCTCTTTATCCGGCAGTGGGGCCCTCTGTTGCTTAGATGCTGTTTTTGTCAATAAACCAGTCTTGTTTTTGTCTGAAATTAAAATCTCTGTGGTTTTTGGGGAGGGCTCCACCAGCAGATGAACTTTTTTAATTTTAAAAGGCATCTCCACATTAAAAAGGGATAGCAATTTTTAAGTAACAAGTATTCGCCTAACTAGTTGTATAGGATCAGTGGAGTAGCATGGGTTTCAGCCATCCAGGGCATAGGTCAAATTCGCCGTTATGGACAGACTTCCCCAAAGGGACTTATCCGCACCGTATCCTATTGAACTCTATTCTTTATATGAATATAAAACTTTATATGCCGCTGTTTTACTGTACCCCCAACCAACATCCTTTGGCCGGGATGAGGAATTGGACTATAGTCGCAGGTGGACATTTTTGCATTATAATGTTTTCTATGATGATGTGTATTGTTTCAACTGTATGATATTTATTGAGCCTTATTGCTCTGTTGTACTACATGCCATGGTATTCTGATTGTACTGTAATGTGTATTGATGTGTAAGGTGTACTGACCTACTATATTTATTTATTTATTTATTTAGATTTATTATCCCGATATTTACTGTACTGTACTTTACTGTTTTGTTATATTGTATGCTACTGTATTTGTTTGCACTTTAATAGTGATATTAGGGGACTCTGTGAGCCGCTCTGAGTCGGTTGCTACCGAGGAGAACAGGATACAAATCTAAATAAATAAATAAATAAATTCTTGCTGAATATTCATCGTGAGCAATCCGAGCACAAAATAAAACATGGGTAATTGCCGCAAGGCAACTGGTTCCTACAGATGGTGTTGCCAGTCGCTAGAGCGAGCAAGATGACTACACTCCTTTAAAGAAAGGGGATTCCCCATTTCCATCACAGATTAAATAATAAAAAGTTCCGTGCTCATTTTAATCGGTCCAAATTGTAGGTACGTCAAAAATATGAAATGAAATGGTTCAAATTTTTAGTTCAGATTACAAGATATTATTATTATGTATTGTAAAATTTTGCTGCCCCCAAAAAGTGCCACCCTGGGCAGGAAACCCCCACTCCGATGTGCTACGCCACCGTATAGGATATTATACATCACTGTAATACTGTTGTATCGCTTTAAGAGGTTTGTGGCTACAACAACACAGGTGTTATCCCAAGACCTGTGTATAAATCAAGGCACTTGCTCACATATCCTCAGCTTATGTGCTCACCAGAGCCTATGTGCTCACTGGAATCCATGCACAACATGTGCTTGTGTGCCAAGGATTTCTACTGGTCACTACACTCTGGAAGAAGAAACTGCAGACTCACCGAGGATCATCTTGCCAAAGGAAAGAGTAAGACTAACTGCCTTTTTTGTGCTGAAGGTTTTTGGAACTGTTTCTGCTTGTCTATGCTGACTCATTCCTTTGTCACCATACCAAAGGACTTTACAACTTGCATAGTAAGCAAAACCAACTGCTCAGCCAAGGACTGCTGTTTTGCTGAGCCACGTAACTTGTAAGTTACAGACTATGTTATTAGTGCCACAGTGAACTGAACCGCATGCCACCAAAGAGAAGTTGTCTTATTTGAGTTACTGTTATATCTGTTTTTCACCATAAATAAACTCTTTTGCACAAAACAAGCTTTGGTTGTTGCATTGTTAAAATGCCCACACCTTCTGCTGCGCGTCCTCCGATCGCTCTGCTACACACCAACAGTGTGTAATTGAATGACACTTTCTTAGCATTAAGGATTTGGAAACTGAAGACATGGCCCAGAAAAATGCCAGCTAGGGTGTTGCTTGTTAGAACAGATTTTGTCAAGGTCAAATTAGACCTGTATGGGAACTAGCATCCAGTAAATATCAACCCATTGACATGGCCCAGAAAAATGCCAGCTAGGGTGTTGCTTGTTAGAACAGATTTTGTCAAGGTCAAATTAGACCTGTATGGGAACTAGTATCCAGTAAATATCAACCCATTGATCCTTGCATTTGCAGTCTGCATAAGCCTTGTGAAGTTAACAGCATTCAATTCTCTGGGAGTTCCAGTCCAGAAACTAAGGCAAGGGTTAGTGATGTCACAGAGGCAGGACAGGCAAAGGTTTATAGAGGGGGAAGTACTTTTTTCTCAGGTTTTATACTTCTGCCAGGATTTGTGCAACAAGACTCATATAGGTCACAATGTTGATGAGTCTAACATTAGCATGCAGAGAGCTCTGAGAATGGAGTTGGAGCACTGATGAAAGCACGCATTTGGCAACAGAAACCCAAATAACTTCATCCAGCAAAGAATGCAGTTGGAGAGGCATACACAGGCTTTAAAACCACCACCAATATTTATTATTTTTTAAATTCCCTCTTCTCCTGTCTCATGCATTTTCAGAGTTCTCTCTCTAGAGAATCATAGGACTTCACTGAGATCTCCTCAGTACCTTGACACCTGGTAACTCTATGCATACAGGTGAACTTGGGTCTGATTCCACCTCTCATTGGTTCTCCATGGGTCCTTGTCAAGGATACGGTGGATCTCTTCTTCAGGGCAATGCTCCTGACAAGAGGCATGATGGACTATAAGAAGCAGGAAGGAAAGGAAGTCCACCATGGAGATTTCCCACTGTAAAGGTTTTTTTTAATGGAGGCATTTGCCCCAGGAAGAAAAGGGACCATGGGACTATTGGCAAGCAGGAAGAGGAAAGCTAGATGGAGATGTAGGACGGGGTTTGATACCACTGTGTATCTTGTCTATGCTGTACCAGAAGGAAATTCACCTTTGGGTTACATCCTCCCATTTTCCCTACTGTGATGACTAACAAGTGATTCTGAGGAGGACTCTAGAGCAGAAAATCAGCGAACTTGGTTTTCCAGGTGTTCTTGGACTTCAAATACCAGCAGCCCAAGTCAGTACACATTTCTGATCAGGGCTTCTGGGAATTGAAGTCCAAGAACATCTGGAGAGCCAAGTTTGCTAACCTCTGCTCTAGAGGATCTGATGGGGTTGAGATGGAGCCAGGAGTTGCTTCTTTAAAATAAAATTAAAAGGACCCAGTAGTATCTCTGGCAGTCTGAGAGACAGACTGACCATCTGCTAATGACATTCAAGAGAACATCTAAGGGTCTATAACCCATGGTTGATGGTTAGACTGTCCGATACAGAGTGCAGTGAGTGTCACTTCACTGCTGTCCACCTGTAAGTGGCTCAATAGATTGGTGAATGGAAATGAGTGGTGAAAAGTATAAAGAGTTTTGAATAAAATATCTCTGGCTGAATTAAGAATTGATTCTGGGTCTCCTTCAGGCTAATGGTCAATACTGGGGTCTCTTTCCTAATTGCCACCCCTTCATACTCTGCATTTGCATTTGTTAAATAAAATTCTGAGAAACCAATTGGATGCAGGTTCCCATGAACAGGGCCTTATAAAATTGAGGTTTGGACAGATGAATGTAAGTGGGGCCAGAATGATCATGGTATTCCAACACAATTTGGCTTGGATTACGTTGTTGGCCAAGGAATTAGGAAACAAAACTCCTCAACTAATCTTGATTTGCCAGCATTGCCCATAGTTTTGCATCTAAAACTAAGGCAGAGAAAGTAAACCAGAAGGAAAGACAAAGATCTTTGTAATGTCTCTTCATTATTTATTTGGCCACTGTGCATTGTTTCTTAACAGCAGCAGATCCAATCTCTAGCTCTCACAGCAATACAACACAAGTGTTCCAAATCTAGTGTGATTCACAACTCTGCCTTCATTTACTGTATGTAATCATTCATACTCCATATTCCTAGTACTATGTCATCAATTCAAAAAAGTCACATTCCAAAGCAAGAAAAGAAGAAGTGAGGACATCAGAGACCCACAAAGCTGTATTAACTGGTTTGAAAGATATGTTTAAGTCTTGTAAGCAGTAGTATAGGATGGTAAACAACTTTGAGGTATGCCAAGTTAGAATAACTTAACATAGCCTAAAGTAGGAGAGGCAAATAGAGGGTGATTGAAAAGAGATTTGTTGTATTTAGTATAGATCAGCCTCTATCAGAAATCTCTTTACTGTGCTACTTTTCTGACATATCAGACTCCTGGATCCACAGGATAGGAACCCACCCCCCAACCCAAGAAATGGTATGCATTCCCAGGTCCCTTGTATAAAGTTGCCACTTCTCAAGAAGGACAGGAAACTTAGTGCCTCAAGACAAATTTTCCCCTTCCAATGGTATTATAGAAGCCCCTAGTGCCGTCTGGCCCTTGAGGAAGGCGGATCACTTCTGGCCGGATTCTGAGCGATTCAGACATCCGTTTGCAAGAAGCCACTGGGCTTAAAGGCTCGGTTTTCTGTGGAAGGTGTTGACTGCAAGCTGGTCCACGTCGCTTGGACATCCACACGTTCCCACTACCTACCCCACTGTCCCAGCAGGAGTCAGATGGCTTTTGTAATTCTGCAGTGGCATTGCTCAGCTTGGGTGCAGACAAAGGTGGGGGGTAGAAGGGCCAGGCCAGTGACTTGGGCAATGGGAGAGGGCCAGCATATGGGATGCTAAAGAAATTTGGTTTGAAAGCCCGGCCAGCTGAGCTGCAGAAGCCGGTGGTGGGCCAGACTGGAGCAGAGAGGAAGTTCTGAGGCAGGATCGGGGTAGAAACTGGGGTGCCCTCTGACTCTGTAGATGAGCTATAGAAGAAAGAGTCTTCCAGGGCATGTTGGAGATCTTCTGGCAACATGTTGGTCCACTTTCTAGGCTTCTCCATCTCCTCGGTCTCCTCACTATCATCTTGGTTGGCTGTACTCTTCTTCTTGGAACCCCTTCCAGAAAGGCTGACCACTTTGATGGCTTCTCCAGTGCGGGAGGCTTGGTTGTTGTGGCCAAGCTCCTCAAAAGCTTTCCGGGCACTCTCCAAACTCTCATACTCTACCAGGGCACAACACTTGGTCAAGAGTTCCGGGTACCGTGACGAATACTTCTTCACATCTGAAGGGAGCTTCTTGCCAGGTCGGAGGATGCGAATGGAGGTGATGTCCCCAAAAGGCCCAAAGAGCTTAGTGATCTTGTCAAGAAAGGTGGTCTGAAACAGGAGTGAGGCAGGAACCGTTTGCTCATACGGAAGGACATTCCAGGCCAGGAGCATTTTGCTTGGAGGGATGTTCACCAGATACTCTGGGATAGGATTCCTCCTCCTCACCTTTGTCCCTTCTTCATTCACTTCCAGCTTGTCTGAGAACTGCAGAGCATAGAGGGTCACCCGCCAGTCTCTAGTTAAATATTTCACCTAGTTATTTAAAAAGAAGGAAGAGTTTTAATTGCTCAGTTTTTTTAAAAGAAGGATTTCTCACCTCAGGTGAGAACTCATTACAGTTCCTCCATGGTAACTTGTTTTTCTAAAGAATAAAAGAACAGACTATAAGAGATTATCCTCTCATAGGATGGACACCATGCATTTTGCCACTTTAACCAAGACATCCTGCTCAAACCAAGAAGTGCCATGCTGGGACTGTCTAAAAAAATCTCTTGAGATTACTGAAGTGTGGAGAGGCCATTATAGTATTGTATTTTGATGTATATTATTACAGTGGAACCCCGCATAACAAATGCTTCGCATAGCGAAAAATTCGCATAACAAAATGTTCGCTATGCAAGGGTGATATCCCGCATAACAAAAAAAACCACCATTCGTTATGTGTGATTTTCGGTAGCCGAGGTATGCCCGCTCAATGGGAACCCCGGTTAACAAACTCCCCCCTCCCGTTATGCGGGGTACCACCAATGGTGCTTCACATAACGAAAAAATCCCCCTGACAAAGTACTCCGTGGAATGGAGTTTTTTCGTTATGTGGGATTCCATGGTATATTCTGTTTTTGTATATTGTATTACTGTGTATTTACTGTGTACAGTACAAGTAAAACCTCATATAACACTAAAACCTGGTTCCACAAGTCTTGGTGTTATATGATTTTTAGTGTTATCTGATGCATGTTAAAATCCTATGGGATCCATAGAGATACATTGTAACCACACAGGCTTTAGCGGTTGTTATCTGAAGCATCCCATAGGATCTTAATGTTATCTGATGCAATTCTTCCCCCCAGATTCCTTAATGTTATGCGATTTTAGTGTTATTCAATACTAATGTTATATGAGGTATTACTGTATATTAATTATCATGTGAGTTGCCCTGAGTTGGGTTCCCTGATTGAGTGGTATACAAGTGCGAAAGTTAAATTAAATTAAATTCCCTACTTATATTTCAGATTCTTATCTCTGATCGTCATTAAATTGGATTAATCTTTCTACATAAGTTGGCTAGCACAACACAGATGTGATCATATTTCTAGCTGACTTTTTGATGCTTCATTTAAAGTGGCTGATAATTCTCAGCATTTTGAAAACTGCAATTAAAATAATTATTATTAATAATTGGGCACAATCAAGTCCATTCTGACTTATGATGGCCCCTTCCATGGGTTTCTAAGTCAAACCTCATATAACACTAAAACCTGGTTCCACAAGTCTTGATGTTATATGATTTTTAGTGTTATCTGATGCATGTTAAAATCCTATGGGAGCCATAGAGATACATTGTAACCACACAGGCGTTAGCGGTTGTTATCTGAAGCATCCCATAGGATCTTAATGTTATCCGATGCAATTCTTCCCCCCAGATTTCTTAATGTTATGCGATTTTCGTGTTATTCGATACTAATGTTATATGAGGTATTACTGTACACAGAAAAGGTTTACTGTTCCATTCTTTTGAGGATGCCCTGCGACAGCACAGCTTGCCTATGACTACATAGGCCGGCTCTTTCCATAGTAGACAAGGTGGGGAATTGAACTGACATTTTATGAGGTCAGGAAACATTGTCTTTCCTCTAACTTGGCTTTGGGACAAACTATCTGTTTTATCACAGAATTAATATTCAAGTAAATGTGAATTATTTCATGCAAATGTGCATAGTTTATTTCCGCTTCCTTTGAATCAATTACAAAGGCTTGGAGTACGGTTGTGTGATTATTGGAAAACAATCATATAAGGAGAAAACAATGAGGCATTTTCAGTTCGTAGCAAAACTGATTTTAAAATAATGCAGTAGGTTAAATCCATCTTTTCTCCCCAGGCTGGGGGATAGTGGGCGTTATGGTCTGAAAAAGTAACTTTGTCAAGCTTTGAGAAGAAAAGGAAGCCAAAAAAGGAGGAAAGTTATCACCCACCTTTTTGAAAGAGGTGAGGAGTTTAATGCTCACAAACCCCATTTTGTTCTTTTGCACATGTTTCAGGAGAAAGGCGTCCCTGGACAGGTTCTCATCAGAGAGGTAGAACTCCACCTGAGAGACTATTTTTCTGACCAGCTTCAAATCTGGCATGGAGGAGTCACTGCTTTCTAATAGTCCTGGGCTGAGGTCATTCAAGTCATAAGGGCTTCTGCCAGAAAAACAAGAATATAAGACCATTCGTTTATTCAAAGACTCACTCCCAAAGCATGAGCTTGTTCACACTTTTTCAGTCTCAAATGACCATACACTCTGTAGTTCTGTGAAGATCAACAAGATGGTCTTCTGAGAAGCTCTCCAGATAGTTTGGACTTCAAGGCCCAAAAAACCACAGCCACTATGGTCAATGATAGGGAATTATGAGAGCCATAGCCAATGACATCTGGAGGACAACCCAGTTCCCCAGTCCTGATATAGCAGGGGTGCCCAAACTATGGCCCAGAGGCTGGATCCGGGGCCCAAAGCTAATTCATCCAGCCCACAAAGTCCTCATCACTCCCAGAAGTGGAAGCTCCCACTTCTGGGAGCGACAAGGGCTACATTGGCCAGATGAATTGGCATCAGGGGCTGGATCCAGCCCCCTGGACATAGTGACCGGCCCCCCAAACCACGTGACTGGCCCATGGCCTGAAAAGTTTGGGCACCCCTGTGATATAGGAACCGGTTCCCTAGTTTTCTGGGACACAGATTTTAGCTGCCAGCTGCTGATTGCTTCCTTATGACCCAGCACACAAGCCCAGTCCTAAAAATTAGTTAATTACTTAAAGAAGAAGAATTTCCAAGTCATGAGAAAACAGCAGGCCATTAGTTATTAATTTATTGTGTTCCAAGGGGCGGGCAAAGGCACTTGTTGGATTTTCTGGCTTACATTTCAAAACACCTTACTTTGCCCAGAGGTAAAATACATCTTTAATACACACCAGGCTGGGGGCATAGTGCCCTCAGCCCAGTGCCTTATTTGAGCCCCCGTTGTCCTTAGTTATAATGAAATATAAAATTTTACTCGTTACATTTTTAACTGGTTTTAGCTAGTTTTAAATTTTTTTAAATGGTTTTTGGATTTTATAACCGTGTTGTTGTTTTGTATTGTGAATCGCCCTGGGTCACTTTTTGAGAAGGATGATTAATAAATCTGAATAGTAAACAAACAAACAAGCAAGCAAGGGGGGCTGCTGTGCCTCAGCAGCAAAAGGCCTCAGACCAGCCCTAGTAGCAAAATCTCTCCAGAAGATGGGTCAGGACTCGGAGTATAAGTTTACTGTAAATGCTCAGCTAACTTCAGCCTCCAAAGTGGGAGTCAAAAGCCAGGACGTAGCCCAGAGCAAACTCCAGCTCCCCAATGCTGTTCTTTACATGGAAGGAGATGGGGACATCTGTAGTGCAGCAAAACCAGGGCTCATGAAAACCTTTGGATATTCTCAGTTGCAACTGCAATGGTATCATACACAGCCAGCTAGCCACAAAGTGAATGGCCTTTATTTGCATGCTCAAGACAAAATCACCCCCCAAATACTTTGCGTTCCCAGAGAGATAGCTCACAGCCAGGTATATTCCAGGGAAGATCCATTTCTCTCCCAAGTATTGGGAGAAGCTACAGCTAAAAACGAAGGGAAAAGAAAACCTGATGAGTGAGGCAACAAATGTCCCAATCGCTGCTATTCAGAAAGTCTCAGGGTTTCAACCCTGTGAGTTGTGGTTCTATGATACAAGCATTTGTCAACTTTGAATAGTAAGAGCTCACCCTTAACCATGTCTGGCTCAGCTCCAGTACTACTATCCCTTAAAAAAAGAACACAAGGAATTATACATAGCAAGGTAAAGGCCGCCCTTGCTCAAAAGCCAATCGTATCCAACTCTAGGGTTCAGTGCTCATCTCTGTTTATACCCAAAGAGCCAGTGCTGCCTGTGTCTGCAGATGTTTCCATGGACATGTGGCAAGCATAACTAAACACCAGAGTGCACAGAACACTGTTTACCTTCCCACCAAAGTGGTCCCTATTTATCTACTTTCAATTTCTTGCTTTCAAACTGCTAGGTTGGCAGGAGCTGGGACAGAGACAGGAACTCATTCCATCATGCAGCACTTGGGTCTCAAACTCCTGACCTGCTGATCTTCCAGTCGTCAAGTTCAGTGTCTTAACCACTAAGCCACCACAATCCCTCATACATAGCAAAGGAATCTTTAAATTGTGTTGCTTACCCATTGAAGGTTTCCAGGAGTTCCTCATGGGTCAGCAGAGGAAAAGACCTACTGGGCCGAGTGAAGAAATGGAGAGGAGAGAACGGCCTTCCTTGGACTGGAACTGGTGTGCTACTTTTCAACTGGGAGTCAAACCTCAGCGCCATGGTGGAATGGCACAAGGACCGAGCACTTCATCTGGGGAGCAGGACAAGTGAGAAGAAATTTCACAAACTCTACAAATGACCTTGCCAAAATGCAATTTTAAAAGTAGTTCCTTTAAGACAGTGGAGACCCACTAGTTCAGTGATGTCTAACCTTGGCACTCCAGGTATTCTTGAACTTCAATTCCCAGAAGCTCTGTTCAGCAAGAGTGCTGACTTGGGCTTCTGGTAATTGAAGTCCAAGAACACATGGAGTGCCAAGGTTAGCCATCACTGCACTAGTTCATAGAGTGCAGCGCTTATGATTTGTCTAAGGCCTTTGGAACTTGTATAGTCCAAGAACATGTTGGGTCCTACATTTTGTCCTTCAGAAACAGTCCAATGAGATCACATGATTTCAGTAAGAATCAGGTGCACAACATTTATTCAACCAGTTTTAGTCACTTCAGGGGAAAGGAATCATGAAGAAATTCTGTGGAAACCCCAAGAAACTATTCTGACTACAGTCACAAAACTCTAATTCTTAGAATTAGGGGAAAGTGTGACAGGAACCCAAACTCACCTACATGGTAATCAATGTACTGTACATTAAAAGCATTTTCTTAATCTTTGAATTATCGGTGTTAACATCCCCTTTGCATTTATAGACTGTAATTATCAAAGCTCCTCTGCTAAATCCAATCATTCGTCATCATCTCCCGTCCTTCACTTCGCACAAAGCCAACCCTCCTTTGCACATCTGCTTCATTTCTAAGGAGAAAGAGTGAAGCCCTGGAAAACATGTGCGCAGAATACCAAAGTGCCTGTCTTACTTCCAGATACAAAGGAAGAGATAATCAATGTTTAGTTAAGAAGACATGCTTAAGAACACCTCTCCATTGCAGCTAATTAAGGCAGATGCTCATTTTAAAACTTCTATTTATAAAGTCTCCCTTTAGCAGACTCATTTACCCAACTACCTGCGAACATGAGCAGAAAACAAAGGAACTAATGACATAATAAAAAGAACACCTCACAGACACTTTTCAACAGAATAAACTAGAGGCTGATGACTACATAGGCTGATGACTACATATTTTATTATTTAAAATAATATTTTTCAACCCCACCTCAGCCCCGCTAGTTCAAAACAAGCCCCACAAGCTTACCTAGGCTCGACAAATTTCCTGTAACCAATTACTTTGGAAAAGTTGTTTGACCTCTTCTGCCATCCAAACCAAAACCAATTTGAAGGTAAAAGTAAAGAATGACTAAGGGGAAAGAGAGTGACTCTAAACTCCCAGGAAACAGGATCTTAAGAGAGAAAGCTATTCCAGGAGAGAAAGATCAGGTGCAGCTGCTTGGAAATTAAAGTGGCAAGGAGGGGGGGGGAGAGAAAAGATTATTATTTTTAATCCAGCTGAAGCTCATTTACACCATTAAATTAGAGAGTTTAGGGATGTATTGGGCAGGAGACATAGGAGAATTTTACAAGAGGTTAGTTGCTCCAGAGAGTGTCAGATAGGACATGTTTAAACTGGTAAGGTTTATTTTAGGGAAAGATTACCCTTGCTCAAAAGCCAGTTGTATCTGACTCTAGGGTTCAGTGCTCATCTCTGTTTATAGCCAAACATCAGTGAGCACTGCAGAGGTTTCAGTGGAATTGTGGCAGAGATGACTAGACACTGGAGCGTATAAAATGCTGTTTACCTTCCCACTGCTGACCTGCTAACCTTCCAGTCTGCAAGTTCAGCGTCTTAACCACTAAGCCACTGCAGTCTCATAAGGTTTCTTTTAGTCACAACTGATTCAAATGAGAAGTCCATCCATACCAATGGGTTTACTCTTTTATCTATTTTTATTAGGTTTATAATAAGGTGTCTTAAGTAATATTTGAGGTGGAAAGGTGGGATATAAATGTAAACATCAGCAATAATAAATATGACTAAATCTACATCCAAGCCCATTTCTTATCTTGCTCTCAGACATTTTTTCTTACAAATGGAAAGAAGAGCCATCCTAGATTACACCAGTGTAGCTTGACTTGCCAGCTGTGTAGAAAAGGATTCCACACAGCTGTTAGTATTGTCATTCATGATCCAGCTTTTGTGGGTTATTCTAGACTTGAGACCTTTTGTGGAGAGCTCATCATGGAAAAAAGAATTGTCATTCATCCTATCTTCAGTGCCATCAAGTTGGAACCAGCTCATAGCAACCCAAATAGAGTCTTCAAGGTAAGTGGGATATTTAAGAAATATTTTACTAGTTTTACTCTCTCAATAAATTTTGATGACTGAGAAGGGATTTGAACCCAGGCCTCTAGAGTTCTAATTTGTCAGCCTATCCACTACACACACACACACTGGTATCTATATACACTCACCAGTGGTTAAGAAGCTGTCCTTGTTAGCTGGAAGGCCAGCAAGTCACCAGTTCAAGTCCCGGGTACTGCATGATGGTTTGAGCACCTGCCTCTGTCTCAGCTCCTGCCAACCTAGCAGTTCGAAAGCAAGGAATTGCAAGTAGACAAATAGGGACCACTTCAACGGAAAAATATCCTGGGGACATGAAGGGAGCCTCATATGGGTGTCCCCTGAGCGTAGTTTCTCCAGCAAAAATCCTTTCAACCCAGAATAATTTCTGACATGAAATTATTATTATACTATGAATCTTTAAACTCTCCCCCCCCCCCAAGTTTCAGGAAGAACATGGCCTGCTCCTCAAAGGTTAATCACTTCTTGTTTTACAAATGGAAGAAGGGGATTATCAGCAGATGTAGAGGACAGCCATAACCACACATTCCATGGAGCAAATGTTCTCAAAAACCATCTTCTTCTTTCAATATATTTGGCTATGCAGGGGAAAGTTCAGCAAAACTGACCGTTTGACACAGGCAATGCTTGTGGTTCAGGGGAAAAACTTCGAAACTCTGCCCAGCTGTTAAGATTACCATCCTAGTGACTCCTTTTTACAATCAATGCACCAAATTTACTTAATTAGCTCCAAACAATAAATGGCCCTTGTTTAAAATCACCAAGGACAATTTAACCCTCGAGTTACAGGTTTTTCTTTGGGGCTAAAGCAGTGGTGGGCAGCAAAAAAAAAAAAAAATTGCTACCACACCGTGGGCGGAGCCTAAATCATGGGTGGAGCCTATATTGTGGGTGGAGCCTACATGTCATGGGTGATGTATACATCTGCAAACACAGGCAGCACTGGCTCTTTGGCTGTAAATGGGAATGAGCACTGCACCCTAGAGTCGGATATGACTGGCTTTTGAGCAAGGGAGACCTTGAACACTTGCAAGGACAAAACCTGATGGGGCAAGACAGAGAGTTGGGTGTGGCCACCCAATTTCCCCACCACCACTCTGCCCGAAGGCCACCCAATTTTGCCACCACCCCTGCCCAGAGGCCACCCAATTTTGCTACCTTCCCTCCCAGGGGTTGCGAACCTGTTGCTGCCCACCACTGGGCTAAAGCCGTGCCATTGGGATTCCAGTAGGTTCTCCTAGCTGAAAATGATTGTCTCTCCTGGTGGCTTAGTGGTTAAAAACACTGAGCTGGAGCCTGGAAGGTTGGGGTTCGATACCCAAGAGCTGCACTTAGGGACATGAAAGGAGCCTCATTTGGGCATTTCTTACAACCCCCCTTTAAACCCAGAGTAATTATATACTTGAGTATAAGCCTAGTTTTTCAGCCCCAAAAAGGGGAAACGGCTTATACTTGGGTCAGTGACCATGAGGGTCCCAAGTCCGCGTCAGATTGAAACGTCTCAAAAATTTAATTAATTGTACCATATTTTCATGTATTTTGATTTTTGAAATTCACTAGCTGCTGCTGCATTTCCCATCCTCAGTTTATACTTGTAGAGGTAGATGCTTCGTGTTGGCACACCACACCAGCCTCTGCCCTCTTTTGGTCACTGACCCAAGTATAAGCCGTTTCCCCTTTTTGGGGCTGAAAAACTAGGCTTATACTCAAGTATATAAGGCAAGTACAGTAAAACCTCATATAACACTAAAACCTGGTTCCACAAGTCTTGGTGTTATATGATTTTTAGTGTTATCTGATCCTCTATGGGATCCATAGAGATACATTGTAACCACACAGGCTTTCGCGGTTGTTATCTGAAGCATCCCATAGGATCTTAATGTTATCTGATGCAATTCTTCCCCCCAGATTCCTTGATGTTATGCGATTTTCGTGTTATTCGATACTAATGTTATATGAGGTATTACTGTATATACTCAGGTCAATCTATTTTCCTGGGTTTTCAGGTCAAAATTAGGTACCTCGGCTTATATTTGGGTTGGCTTATATTCGAGTATATATGGTAATCTTTCACATGAAATTATTATTGGAAAGATATCGGACTGAGCTCAAACCTGGCCTATTCTAACTGTCTCCAATTTAAAGGGGTGAATCTCGGAAACTTTGGTCACTTTGTGTGGTGGTGCAGTTCTATTGAAGAATCAGGGCCAAAATCTTCCAAAGAATTGCACATAAAATAGCAGATGAGGGCAGGGAAGTACCAGCAGCATAAACAGGATTGATGCTCCTGGCTACAACTTTTTTCCCTACTTGTATCACTATTTTGCAGTTGGACACCAGCTCATTGAGCATGATCTTGGCTATGGATGCTCATTTTACTGTTCCTTTACTTTTAAAATGTATTTTTAAACAAACTGATTCTTATTCTCAGGGCAGCCAGATTACCCTCCATTTCATGTTGATGGTTAAACTGAGGCTACAGTTGACATCAGGTTTAAAATGGAAACTTGGTGTCTTCAGCAAATTTCCTTTTCGTTGAAAGCCTGGCAACAGTTTTTTGTTGACATGGTTTGATAGGAAAATCGGAGAAATATTTCTCCTTTGGACCTCACTACTCATACCAACACCAACTGGTAAGTGGGTTCTAGGCCATGAAAAGTGTCTGCACACAACTCAGAGCTTGCCTACACTAAGTCATCCTGGGGCTGGTGTTCTTCAGCTACGTACTTAAAAACAGCTGAGGGGAGGAGCTAAATGCTGTTTGGCCTGATCCCTCCATTTTAGCAACATTTTGTTATACCATGGCGCAGCTCACTCTGTGGCTTAGTGATTAAGATGCTGAGCTTGGAGACTGGAAGGTTGGGTTTCGATACCTGAGGGCTGCACTTGGGGACACGAAAGGAGCCTCATTTGGGCGTCCCCTGAGCAAAGTTTCTCCAGCAAAAATCCTCTCAATCCAGAGCAATCTGCTGAAGGTGTGGGAGGAGAGAAAGATGGCTTGCACGGAGTAGTAGTCGTACTCGTACCCGTACTTGCACAGGATCCTTTTTTGGCATGCCCGTTGAGATTTTGGGAGCCAGTTATGGTGTTAGGGCACTCCGTGCAAGCCATCTTTCTCTCCTCCCACACCTTCAGCAGCATGCTTCATTGACCCTGCGCAAAGCTCTGCAAAGTCCTCTTGGGGCCCCTTCAAGTCACCTTCTCACTTTTTCCTCTCCGGCTCCAAAGCTAGAGCTTCGCTAGCAAGAGGGGGAGGCTCAGAAAGAGAGGAGAGGCAAGCCAGACACGTCCCAAGCCATCCTTGTTTGATGGCAAAAGTTCAAAAATCCGGGACTTTAACAAGATTTTTATTGAACTGGCTGGGACAATTTTTCCGACCTTGAATCCAGGACAATCCCAGGTTTCCAGGACATATGGCAAACCTATCCCCAGTGTACAGGTATGAGCAACAGGATAAACTAGGCCAATTGAGTTGAACCCCTAACAGAGTCTCAAACTAGGATCGGTTGGCTTATTGATATGTGCACAAGATCAGACCAACCCGCTCCAAAGAATGGTCTATATGCCTATGGAGAGAGCATTTCAGTTGAGTTTTAAGATGACTGGCCCCAAACATCTTGCTGCTGCAGCAGAACAGGCAACCCTTCCCTCTTTGAAGGTATATAAAACTGATGGTGAACCTCGGCGCTCCAGGTGTTCTTGAACTTCAATTCCCAAAAGCCCTGATCAGCAGGTGTGTTGACTTGGGCTTCTGGGAACTGAAGTCCAAAAACACCTGGAGTGCCAAGCTTTGCCATCACTGGTATATACTATTCAAAGCAAGCCTAATTTTGGCACGTGGGGCAGATTCTCTCCTAAGCACATTTCCATATATTCCCAGCTCCTGCCAGCCTAGTAGTTTGAAAGCAAGAGATCATAGGTACCGCTTTGGTGGGAAGGTAACAGTGTTCCATGCACTCTAGTATCTAGCCATGCTTGCCATGTGACTGTTTAAATCTCTGCAGATGCAGACAGTCCTAGCTCTTGGGCTGAAAACGGAGATGAGCACCAAACCTCAGAGTCAGATATGACTGACATTTACCTATACTTTTACAACTTTGCTGCCTGTCCATGGTATTTCATACTTCCTGCCTCCTTCTGTTCCTGGCCTAGAAAGTGCCTCAAGGCTCTCTCTTGTTTTTCCCTACAATACATTAGCGAAGTGAGCACTCAAGAACAAAAAGTATAATCATGTGCTCTTAAAATAAATTCTTTCCTTTGATCCGACACCAAATGCCTACTGTGAGACTAGTTACTTTCATGCAAGTGTAAAGAACTGAGATTTTGATGCCAAAGTCTGAGAAACAGGGGAGCACTCATCATGCAGGCCAGCAGAGTTTGAGAAGTGGCAGCTCCTTTGTTATGGCCTTGTCTCTTGCCAAATGGTTGCGGGATTGAGATTTCCCTCTAATTATTTGGAAGGTGAAAAGAGAAAAGTGGTTTAATGGGTATATTTTGGTCCAATTCTATCAAGCATGAACTAGTTTAATGACTTATGAAACTGTCTTTCTCTCCCTCCCCTAATAATTTCCCTTCTCTCCCTCCTACTCCTTCACACTCTGTTGTGTGCACTGACATACATACACGCAGATCCACATGTCATCGTCCTCTTTTGAGGTTCATGTAGGGATTTGTGGTTTGGCAGCTATAATTATAGCTTCCTTAGTACATTTATTTAAATACTAATTATTCTTTTAGGCTAGACCAAAAACCGGGAAAAGAAGAGAAAAAGGAAAGACAATTAAACAGATAGCATCCCAAAGGTTTTCATTAACAGTGCCTTGCTGGAGTTATGTGTGCGTCTGTGTTACCATAGAGATAATTGCTGGAGTTATTGTGCTGTCAAGTATAGTCTTATTTGGTATTATGGGCTAGCTCATGTAATATAAATATATGTGTGTGTGCATACGTATGCTTGTCCTTCTGTCGACGCCATATGCCGCCACCTGGCTCTGAAATTATGTTCTCACTTCCTTTGTCAATGCAAGACAATTTGGGGGGGGGGGGGAGAAGCCAAAATACAAGAAATAGAACCAGACCAGGATTTTCACTCCAAACTGTCAAAAATGGATGGCATCTCTGTTTCTGGACAGTTTAAATTAGAAATGGAAAGAGATAACTGTTTGCTAAACCAAAATGGACCAAGAGGGGATAAATCTTGAATCTGCACCTGAGTATCTTCATTTTATCTTTGTTTTTGAAACATCTTTTTTGGTCTCACTTTTGCCAAGTTGTGGCTAAGAGACTGGACAGTAGGAATATATTTATTTATTATTTATTTATTTAAATTTATATTCCGCCCTACTCGCACAGGCAACTCAGGGCAGATTACAACCAATATAAATACATAGTTAAAAACTCTTAAAAACAAATTAAAAACCATGTTGGTCTTGCATTTAGGGGCTCCAACCCTCAGCCTATTCAGGGTCCTCCAAGTGATGTAGGGGAGGTAAAGTTTCTCAGCTATATCCTCCTTTTAGTATGTCACATTTGTATTTCCTGAACACGTCCACTAGAACGCTCTTATTACTTGAAAGTCCCTCATTATTTATAGAGATCATTGTTATGATTGACCTTGACCAGGGATTCTGAACCGGCAGCCCATGGTACCATTTCATATAGTCCCCCCACTGCCTCCACCTCACCAGGAAGTGCCATTTGATATACGGTAATACCCCAGATAACGTTATGACTTGGTTCCACAAGTCATGACGTTATCCGATTTTTAGCATTGTCCGATGCATGCATCAAACAACGCTAAAAAAAAAAAGCCCTGACTTCAGGGACAAACCGCTTTAAAGGCAGGCAGGGAAAGAAAGAGATCTCCCTGCCTTTAAAGCAACCCCCCACGAGCAGCGGTCTCTGCGACTGTAGTAGGCTCGCGGAAAGCACCTTTCTCCAGAACCTACTGCAGCCGAAATCTCTTTTTCTCTTTATTTCCCTCCCTGTATTTAAACTAGAGAACCAATCACCTCTCTCTCTTTCCCCCTCCCTGTAGTTTCAATACAGGAAGGGAAAGATAAAAACACAAGCATGACGTCTTTTTTCCTCCCTGTATTTAAACTACAGGGAGAGAGAGGCTTGTAGTTCCAATACAGGAAGTGAAAGAAAAAACACAAGCCTCCCTCTCCCTGTAGTTTAAATACAGGGAGGAAAAAAGACGCAATCGGCTGCCTCTGCCTGCCATGAGGCATAGCTCTGTGCTCTGCAATCGGCTGGTCAAGCCTGGCTCAGTCGGAGCGTGCAGCTCAGCAAGAGAAGCTTGAAGGGGCAGGGCTGGGCTGGATTCTCTCGTGGCCGAGCAGGCAGTGGGGTGGGTGTGGGGAGTCCCCAAACTGCTGGGGGTGGGGGAAAGGAGGGAAGTGGCAGGGAGAGGAGCTTTGGCCTCCTTTACTTCTTTATTACATTGGATCGGATAACACTAGAAAGAACGTTCTCCGGTGCAAATCTTCCCCCCAAATTTGTCGTCATTATGCGGTTTTAGCGTTATCCGGTGCATCGTTATCCGGGGTATTATTTATTTATTTATTTATTCTTCAAATTTATACCCCGCCTTGCTCAGGCGAACCTGACTCTACGCGGCTTCCATAGTATACAAAAACAACATCACAAATTACTACCAACTCCCACAAAGAGACTCCCACAATACAAGGTCCTCTATTGCCGCCCAAGACCCCCAGGTTTCTCTCCCTTCAAGGCCGGCTGGCCGAGAGAGAGTCCAACAAAACATTGGCGGCGTCTTCGAGCCTCCCTCGGCCAGGGAGGCTCCTTTTAACCTCCCGGCCAGTGATGGGGGCCGGTAGGGCGCGTCGTCGTCTCGCGCGGCGGCGGCGGCATCTCGTGTGGCGTTGTCGGCGTTGTCTTCGAGCCTCCCTCAGTCAGGGAGGCTCCTTTTAACCTCCCAGCCGGTGACGGGGGCCGGGAGGGCGCGTCGTCGGCGTCTTTAAGCCTCCCTCGGCCAGGGAGGCTCCTTTTATCCTCCCGGCCAGTGACGGGGGCCGGGAGGGCGCAGCGGCGGCAGCGGTGTCTCGTGCAGCAGCGGCGTCTTCGAGCCTCCCTCGGCCAGGGAGGCTCCTTTTAACCTTTTTACTGTACTTTCCAATCCCAAAAAAGGGCAATGCCAAAGAATGTTCAAATTGTCGAATGACCTTGCTCATCCCACTTGCTAGCAAGGTCATGCTCAAGATAATACAGGCTAGGCTTTAGTAGCACATGGATAGAGAATTACCAGAAGTGCAGAATGAAGAAGGGTTGGGAAAAGTGCCCGTGGGTCTAATGACACTCTTGTAAAGGGCATTTGAGAAATAAAATGACCACCCCTTTGGAGCTCTTGGGACAAAATGGCCATTCCCATCGTGAAGGCAGGGCAAAGTGCCCACCCCACCTGCCAAGCTGATTGAGAGAGTGTAAGCAAGGTTTTTGGTTGGTTTTATTTGTTAAGCGAAGCGACCAGAGAAAATTCTGCTCTTTAAGTGAGTTACTCTCTAAGCGAGGCACTCTTTATGCGAGGTTTCACTGTACTTGATGTGTGTAAATTGATGCCATGAAGCCTCACTCTTCTGTCTGAGGAAGTGGACTTGATCCAGGAAAGCTCACGTTAAAATACAGCAGTTAGACAGTTCTTTGTCTTTTTGTTTTGTTCTGATTACTCTCTGATCTTGCATAGAGTAAGGGGAGGTAAGGAGAAATGGCCAAAATGATGGGCAGAAAAGCAGGGAAAGTTTTAAATGAGCCTTCTTTTAAAAATACTTTAAAAAAAGATGGAGAGGGGAGGCAGAGAGTCAGATAATTAAAACATGTGCTCTGGCTGGTTGTACCAACTCTGCTTTGTGGCTGTGACCCAGCCACTCTGCTGAGAAGAAGCTGAGAAGCTGCTCAACATGGACTCTGTTCATAACAAGTTTGCCACGGTGATAATTCCATTTTGTCTACTAGGTGTCATTTTAAATGTGACTTTCCTGTCCAAAAGCCGCAGTAATTGGACAGCCAACAAAAGGAATGGTAAACGTAAATTGTGCATGCCACGGGGGCAATGATGCCTCTGTGAAAATTGCAGAGATTCTTTCCCCTGCTGTTGCAAGGATAAAATTATATGCAGGTGTGCAATGGAAAGGCAGAAGGTTCTTTTCTGGCCAATGCTTCTGAAAAACAGCAGCAAAATACAAAGAGCACATTTCCCAGGCCCATTTTTTTTTCACTTTCTTACTCCTTCCCCTTTCTCATCTGTCATTTTCTACCCTTCCGCCACCAGATTTTTGAAATCTGAGTTATTTATTTTATTTATTTATATTTCACACTTACTAACCCGCCCCAATCAGGCAAGCCCGACTCTGGGCGGCTTACAACCCAAGTTAAAACACATCAATAAAAAATTTAAAAATTCATAGACTAAATTAATTTCTACCAAAAACTCACTGCCATTCTCTATTGGTCCTGTTTATTATTCTTTAATTGTCAAGAGATTGACAAGCAGCATGATCTGGAGTAGAGGTCCTCATACGTGGATCTCCAGATGTTCTTGGACTTCAGTTTCCAGAAGCCCTGGTCAGCAGGTGTGCTGAGTTGGGCTTCTGGTAATTGAAGTCTAAGAACACCAGGAGAGCCAAGTTTGAGGAACCCTGATCTAGAGGATGGTTCCTCAACCTCATGCATCAGGTGTTCTTGGACTTCAATTCCTGGAAGCCCAAGTCAGCACAACTGCTGGTCAGGGCTTCTGGGAACTGAAGTCCAACAACATCTGGGGGGGGAGAGACACAAGGTTGAGAAATCCAAATCTAGTGGTTGACGACGGAGAAATTATGACTGAGTTATTTTACCCGGGTGGGTGGGGGAGGAGCATAATGGATATGAACAGAAAATGGATAAGCCTCCCAGAGTGTCATACTTGGGTTCATCTTAGAGAAATGAGTAGCAGTGGGGGAGGGTCACTGTTAATGGTATTAAAATCTTATGTTTTAACTCCAAACTTTAGTAGAATTCATTCTGGTGGCAGAACTAGTCGGGGTGCATTAATTGTTTATCTAATTGGAATAACAAAGCAAGACGCTTAAGATGGATTAACTAAGGACCTTTGGATGTGGGGTGGGTGGGTGTACAGTATTTTAATGTGTATTTAATACCTTTACCTATATTGATGTACTACCACAGTTCCTAAAAAGGCCTGGCAGTTGGCAGGCCTAGCGGCCTGGCTTGGGGTTTTTAAGCAAAGTCTTGGAGTTACCTCATCAATAAACTACACCTGTCTTGTTCCAATTGGAGAACCCTTAAGGAGGTAGAGCTGTTTTACATTTAAATTAAGGCATATTATTCTAGAGAACTGGTACGATGATCATATCCATCTTGCAACATGGTGCTTCCCAGGCACTTATACTAACAGGTAAGTGACGGGTTTGTGTTTGGGGTGGGTGGGTGTATTTTAATGTAATTTTCATTTTATTTATTTATTTTATTTATTTAATTTGTTTACAGGTTTGTGTTGTGGGTGGGTGGGTTGAGGTGTGTGTGTGTGCTTATTTTTATTTTATTTTATATATTTCTCCTTTGGCCCGACCCATGACATCATGACGTTAGGTCCGCCCATGCTGTAATGATGTCACGGTGGGGTAGTAAAATTTTTGACACTGGGTCCAGCCCATGACTGGAAAAGTTTGAGAACCCCTGTTCTACATGCTATCAATTCCCCCATCTAAATTGATTCAAACTATTGCAGTAGCTTTCCATTTCATTTCTCCCTCCAGCGTGTGACTATTCTATCATTACAGTTGCATAAAAACAGCATATCTATTTAGCTCACTGGAATCTCAAACGATCAAATTTGATGAGTTGGTCCAAGGGCTCTGAAGCGCAGCTATGTCGTTTGCATACATCAATACTTTTCACAGGGCATGGGCAGCAAAGTTTTGACTATAAATATCGCCGCCACCCCCAATTAGATTATCCTTGAGTTAGGGTTCATCAGTTGCATGGGGGAGGCAGAAAATCTTGGCTCCCAAAGCAATTTTATCCATCTCTCCTGGACTTGGTGTTGCCCTAGCAACGCTCTCAGTATCTCCAAAAGTATTGACATGCATGTTTTACTTGGTAGTGTGAGGTAAAATACGGGGGCTGAGAGCAGGAAGGAGCTCCGAGCATCCTTCTGCCTGGGGGCAGCTCAGAGGCAATTCTGAGATGGAGGAGAGGAAGCAGGAGAGGGTGAATCTCCTCCAGTCCACTTTTGCAAAACCTTGAAGAATAAATAAATAAATAATAATTAATCCCCACAGAGCGCTCCGGCCCTCCTGAACAATAAATATGGGGTGAGCAATGTGTAGCCATTCAAATCGTGTTGGACTACAAGCCCCACCATCCATACCCAGCATAGCTAATGGTGTGGATTGATGTTGTTGGATTCCTGGGATTTCTTACCATAGACTTCTGGTGACTAACCTTGTTCTGGAACTTCAATTCCCAGAAGCCCCAGTCAGCACACCTGCTGATCAGGGCTTCTGGGAACTGAAGTCCAAGAACAGCTGGAGTGCCAAGGTTCTCCATCACTGCCATAGACGGTGCAGTGTAAGGCTGGTGGGAGTTGAAAGTGCGCAAAATCTGGAAAGCTGCATGATTGTCCTCTGCAAATAGATGCTTCATTTCTGCAGGAATAGCTGTGGGACTCTCTTAGTCTCAAGTTTAGTCAGAAAGGCGGACATTTCCCCCAAGTTTTGGCTCTGAATGGTTTTTTAAATTTTTTGCTAGAGAATAATTTACTTTTAAATCACATACAGCCAGTGGTGGGATGTCAAAAATTTTACTACCCCACCATGATGTAATCACAGTGTGGGCGGAGCTAACATCATGACAT
The DNA here is from genome assembly GCA_030440675.1 of Furcifer pardalis. NCBI lineage: Eukaryota > Metazoa > Chordata > Lepidosauria > Squamata > Chamaeleonidae > Furcifer > Furcifer pardalis. Next base: position 32,047,320 of record CP126897.1, read on the forward strand.
CATAGCTTCATGGGCGGAACCAACATCACGACGTCATGATGTTGTGGGTGGGGCCAAAGAAAAAAATAAAAATAATAAATAAAAATAAGCACACATACACACCTCAAACCACCCACCCACCCACAACACAAACCCGTAAATAAATTAAATAAATAAATAAAATAAAAAATACATTAAAATACACCCATCCACCCAAACACCCACCCACCCCAAACACAAATCAACCAGAGCTTTTAAACCAGAGCTTAAAGCTTATTATGGCTAATCTTTCTCACACTAGGTCAGATGGAAGAAGCTACAGAATGAACTCACCACAAAATGTCTTCATTTTGGCACTTTTCAACTTTTCAACAGCTAAAGAAGTTAGGTACTAAGTCTTTGCCTAACCAGTTCTCTAGGATAATATACCTTAATGTACCAGTAAATGTAAAACAGCTGTACCTCCTTAAGGGTTCTCCAATTGGAACAGCAATTGGAACAGCACAAGTGTAGCTTATTGATGAGGTAACTCCAAGCCAGACCGCCAGGCCTTTTTAGGAACTGTGGTAGTACGTTAATATAGGTAAAGGTATTAAATACACATGAAAATTCACACTGACGAGAAGGACAGAGGACGAGAAGGACAGAGCAAACAAAGGCCTTAAGACATGCAAATAGGGTCAGGTGACCTCTGTGGCAGAAAAGAACCTTTCTAAGCTGAATTAGAGGCAAATAATGAAAAACAATTTCCTTTAGGTCATGGTAGTCTTTCCTGTCTCTCTGGTCACTGCATGTTGAGGTTGTAGCAGAATACTCAACAGTTTGAAAATTAGATAAGACTCAAGTTTATTATTTATTAGTTCAAATGTATATTGCTGTCCACTCGCCGTAGCGACTCAGTCCAAGTTGCTCCCCTGCTGTTGGCTCTTAGAATTGGGTTTGGGCTTCTAAGGGGCGCATTCAGCCACACCAAACTGCCAGGCAATGCTAACAAGTGAAAAGAGTCCTTGTCTTGGATGCTTGCATTTCGTAGCACCTTTCAAACCTCCCAGCCGCCACAAGCCACTAATCAAAAGATAGGCTGCCCTGCTCTCTCAGCTGTGCTGCCGTCGCTGAAGAGAGCTTGCCGCCCCCTCCTTCCCTTGCATGACAGATGCCACAAAAGAGCTCTAGGCATGGTAGGCCTCATTAGCCATACCTGCTGCGCACCTGAGCAGGCAATCGAAATAAGGCACCCTCGGCCTGAAAGAGCCACCTAATGAGACACCCCATGTTCCCAAGACCCCCCGTTGACACCCGTCAAGTGTCAAAAGAGGATGTTTGCAATCCTTCAGCTAAATCTGAAAAAGAGAAAAACAATAAAATGTCAACCCAGCAAGCCTGAGAAAAAAATTCACGTCTGAATTGGAGGGTGGGGATAAAAGTACCATATATGTGCGAGTATAAGTTGGGGGTTTTAACCCCCCAAATGAGGTCCAAAAATGGGACTCGACTTATACTCAGGTCAATATAAACACTCAAAAACATACCCACACAAATGTCTAAATTAATTAATTTTACTGTATTTTCATCTATTTTAATTACTGAAACTCACTAGCAGCTGCTACATTTTCCACCTCCGACACACAGTACTTGGGTCAATCTATTTTTCTAGTTTTAGCGGTCCAAATTAGGTACCTCGGCTTATATTCAGGATGACTTATAGTCGAGTATATAAGGTAAGAGGACAGGAAACAGGCTGAACTTTCAAGAGCCTTGAATTTATTAAGCCTCCCCCTCCTCTCATATCCCCTGCCTAATCTATAGTGGACCGGATTACCCCAAGGACATCTGCCCATCCCACTAGAGCAGACCGGATAGGCTCCCTGGTAGATCATGAGTTTGAAGATTTAAGCTTGGCCAATAACAAAGCCAAGAAGGTGGCTTCATTTTGGCAGTTTAAAGTATGACCTGGACGCAAAAGAAGAGAAGAAAGTCATGAGTTGGATGAAATGATATAGAAACAGGTTTAGTATGAATTCATTTTCATTCCTACCACCTCCTGATGGTATATTTATGGGGGCTATTGGGTGGTATCATGAAGGCTGTCATGATAGAGGAGTAGAGGAGCCAGACATATTCAAAATGCTGGCTAAGGCACAAGTAGGCAGAGCAGAAAAGTATCTCATTATAGTTCACTTTTACAATAAGACACAAGAGTGAGACTTCGTGGTATTAATGTATACATGGCAGGTTCTCATGACCCACACAGAAAAGATTTTGTTGCAGTTCATTAAGAATAGACTAATTTTTTTCTGAAATTCTATGACACACTCCAATATAAACCTGATATTTGCAATATGGTGTCTAGTGTCTCTTCCTTTTTGGAATCCAGCTTGAACATCAGGCATTTCTCACTTCATATAAGGTAAAAGCTTTGTTGCAGCACCTTGAACATCCCCTTGTTTACATGGGAAATTAAAGCAATGGTCCTCAGGCTACTGGAGTGTCATATAGCAAGAAAATAGCCAACTGCATCTCAAGAGTCTTCTGGAAATGTAACTGGCCATTTTAATTCTAGCTGAGCAGTGGCAAGTGCTATAGCATGGTCTCACAGAGCCCACAGGCTGCAGTTTGACCAATGCTGCTCTAATTTTAGAAAAGAGTGCATATGACATCTAGAGAAACCTACAGTTTGTTTCCGAACACAATGGCTGCAAGCACTTCTGTCTGAGGTCTATGGAAGGTAATAAAGGGTTACCCACTTGTAGCATGGATTTTGTTTTACTTCCACAAAGTAACATGGCCTCATCTCTCTCTCTCTTTTTTAACCTCAGTTTATGTTTCTTTGCCATAAGGACAGAGGACAATAATGAGCTGCAGGGAAGATGTTTGAAGTGAAAACTCTCCTTTTGGTTGCTAGAAAAGCATATGATTAACGACCAACAGGTGAACAAGCGTGGGTTAGATTCGTCCAGCAGTTACCAGTTGCCTAAACAAATGAGACAAAGAATTCAAATGGCCATTTAACTAAAAGCTCAGCCAGTAATATGAGTGGAAGGTTGTTAATGTAACCTTTGTGACTTGTAAGGATGCAAAGGCAGTTGGGAGCTGGCTAAGATGCTAGACTCAGCCGGGTAGAATTGCCTACTTCTGACTCATGTTGAGTCAAACTGTAATTAGCAACGTCCAAAGTGAGCTTGGAGGGTTGCATTCATGCACACATGCGTCCTCTCCACTGTGTGGGCTGCATTCTGGCGAAGAAGAGGAAAAAGAGGGAATTCATTTCAGCACTTGGACAGCTCCACATTTCTTCTGGATGCAGAGTGTCTGCAGGCAGATGTACTGTATCTGCTCATTAAAAACCCTTCTTTTACCTCCTTTTTACTAGAATTGTGAAAATTACCTTTTTTGGGGAGACTCCACTGCCCAGAATCCATAGGGAAGAAGTAGTCCAGAAGAAAAAAGAATGTACACAAGTTCATATTTTTGCTGGAGAAAGGAAAAAAGAGGCCATGCCTTAAACTTTCCATATACAGTAATACCTCGGAGAACGCTAAGACTTGGTTCCACAAGTCTTGGTGTTATCCGATTTTTAGTGTTATCCGATCCATGTTAAAATCCTATGGGATGGATCGGATAATGTTAAAGCTCCATAGAGATACATTGTAACCACACAGGCTTTTAGCGGTTGTTATCCGATCCATCCCATAGGACCTTAACGTTATCCGATCCAATTCTCCTCCCCAGATTACTTAACGTTATGCGATTTTAGCGTTATCCAAGGTAAACGTTATCCAAGGTATTACTGTATACTCAAGTATAAGCTGACCCAAATATTGTGAGAGCTGGACCATTAGGAAAGCTGAGCGCAGAAGAATAGACGCCTTTGAGAGGTAGTGTTGGAGGAGAGTTTTGAGAGTCCCCTGGACAGCAAGGAGAACAAATAGGTCAATCTTAGAAGAAATCAACCCTGACTGCTCCTTAGAAGGTCAAATAGTAAAGATGAAGCTAGAGTACTTTGGACATCAAATGAGAAGAGAGGATTCACTTGAGAAAGCCTTGATGCTTGGAAGGGTCAAGGGCAAAAGAAGAAGGGGACGGCCCAAGATGAGATGGCTAGATGGTATTGTAGAGACAATGGGCACAGAGCTGAGCGAGTTGAGGAGGATGGTGGAGGACAGAAGTGCCTGCTGGACAGTGGTCCATGGGGTCGCAAAGGGTCAGAATCGACTGTGCGACTGAACAAAAAACAAAAAAAACCACCTACTTTTGACCTGAAAACCCAGGAAAATAGATTGACCCAGGTATAAGCCAAGGGTGGGAAATGTAGCAGCTGCTAGTGAGTTTCAATAATCAAAATACATGAAAATATGGTAAAATTAATTAAATTGTCAGCACATCTCAGTCTGGCACAGTCTTGGGACCATTGTGGTCGTTGACCCGAGTATAAGCCATGTTCGCTTTGGGGGCTTATTTTTGGGGCTAAATAACTCTGCTTATACTCGAGTATATACGGTAACTTACTGTTTAGTGCAGGGGTGCCCAAACTTTTCAGGCTGCAGGCTGGTCATTTGGTTCAGCGGGCCTGTGACGTGGTTCAATGGACTGGTGATGTGGTTCAGCAGGCCGATCATGTGGTTCCTCCCACAGGAAGCCGAAGTAAAATGTGCCTTGCAATCTGTTTTGCAACAGGATGAGATAGATTTTTTTTAGGCTGCCATTTTTTCTGCTTAAAGTTTGAGCAAGTTTGAGCAAGTGCAACCTTTACTAGTTATTTAATAAGACCTCTGCCCCCATCCTGTAAAGAAAACTGCTGGTGTAATGGTGAAAGTAGTCGATACACCCCATCCAACAAGTGATTCTGTGTGGCCCATGGACTTCAGGAAGTCGTCTTTTCCCATTAGATGTATACAAAAACCAGTTGTATTTGACTCTAGGGTTCAGTGCTCATCTCTGTTTATAGTCAAAGAGCCAGTTTATAGCCAGTGCTGTCTGCATCTGCTTCAATGGACATGTGTCAGTCATTACTAAACACCCAAGTTCACGGAACACTGTTTACCTCCCCACCAACGTGTTACCTATTTATCAACTTGCAAATTCTTGCTTTCGAACTGCTAGGTTGGCAGGAGCTGGGACAAAGATGGGAGCTCACACTGCTGGCCTTCCAGTCATCAAATTCGGTGTCTTAACCACTAAGTCACCACAGTTCCTCAGAACATACATAGGAATATGATACAAAACAAAAATGGGGGGGGGGGACTGCAGGTGTGAATTTAAGAAGTGTGACAAAATTAAATCTGATGCTACACATCCCTCCCCTTAAGGCTCTACCAGCTGCTGACACTGTTTCTATTTCCATTGGGGATCAGACAGGACTTATAATTAGAGCTTTGAGAAGCTGTTTGAATTTCATTCCATTCCTATAAAACTTTTCAAACTCTGTGTCTGTGCGCACACACGACTGCACGCGTGCACACAGACAGATCAGACACATCTATCACTTATTTCCCCCTGAATTTTGTTACCTGGTACCACCTCACATCCCAGATAGTCTCCAGTGACTACCGTGCTGTGGAAAGATGTCCCGAATTCATTCATTTTAAAGCAGGTAGGCGAAATTAACCTGTACAACGAAGAGTAAGAAATGGAAATGACTTCTCCTACCAGTGCAGTTCTGGATTTAACCAAAAATGATGAGTGTCTCTGTAGCTACGAATGAGAGACGGAGCCCTTTCAAATCAGTGAATTTTTGCACTTTTACAGCAACAATGACAAATATGTCCCTAAGATTTCTATATTTTAGACAACAAAGAACAGCTGAGAGAATAGCAGTCAAGAGGGTCCATGTTTGTAAAGAGCCATTTTGCACAATATCATCAAGCAAGAGAAAAGAAAATCTTGACTCCCCTTTTCATCAGTTAAACATTCCTCGTCCAAACACAAAGCAATTGCCATGGCGGTTTTTTGACGAGTCACTGACTGGGAAGCGGAAGGTCAGCAGTTCGATTCCCGAGTACTGCAGGACGGAATGAGCTCCCGTCTCTGGCCCAGCTCCTGCCAACCTAGCAATTTGAAAGCAAGAAATTGCAAGTAGATAAATAGGGACCACTTCGGTGGGAAGGTAACAGCGTTCCGTGCGCTCCGGTGTCTAGTCATGCCTGCCACATGACCATGGAAACGTCTGCAGAAGCAGACAGTGCTGGCTCTTCAGCTTAGAAACAGAGATGAGCACTGACCCCTAGAGTCGGATACGACTTGCTTTCGAGCAAGGGAAACCTTTACCTAATGAACACAAAAGGCTTGGTCTGTCAGCACAGGTGCCTTAAATTTGTCAGTTAAAAAGGTATAAAGAAGTGTAAAGGCTATAAAGAAAAGTCACCTGAGAAATATTCTCCTTTATCCTGTTTTACCTTTCTTTCAAATTCCCTTTTGAATGCAATATAGATTATCAAAAAGGTTGTATAGTTCGGAAAACAGTTGTTTCAATACAGTTCATAGAGATGTGGACGTAAGAATGAAGATCTAAAGTATGTGCTGTTATGTCTAATAGGGTGATTAGCTTTCTAAATTATAGTAGAGAAGTATGATTGGGTTCTTAGCCTGAAGAACTGATTGAAAATAATTAAGTATATTATAATAATCCAGTGGAAGGACAGTAAAATAGAAAGAGATGGGAGCTGATGAGATTATTTTAGATTATGGAAGCTACCCAGTAAAAGGTGTTTAAATTAAGATGAAGGATTGTTGGGTGTTTTTTTTTAAAAAAAAGAGAGAAATCTTTTTAATCAATGTAGAGAATAAGAAAGGGACTACAGTGGCTTAGTGGTTAAGATGTTGAGCATAACAACTGGAAGATTGCCAGGTCAGCAGTTCAAGTCCTGAGTGCTGCACGGAAGAGTGCAGGTCTGTCGTCTGTCTTAGCTCCTGCCAACCTAGCAGTTCACATACAAGAAATTGCAAGTACTGTACCCAAATATACTCAACTATAAGCTGTCCCGAATATAAGTCGAGGAACTGTACCTAATTTGGACCTCTAAAACTAGGAAAATAGATTGACCCGAGTATAAGTCAGGGGTGAAAAATGCAGTAGCAGCTAGTGAGTTTCAGTAATTAAAATACATGAACATACGGTAAAAGTAATTAATTCAGACATTTGTGTGGGTATGTTTTTGAGTTTTTACGGTAGTGGTAGTGTTTTGTTTTTTTAATGTATGTTGGAATTTGCACCACTGGGGTTTTGGGACCCTCGGAGCTGTTGACCCAAGTATAAGTGGAGTCCCTTTTTTGGACCTCATTTTGGGGGCTAAAAAATTAGACTTATATTCGAATATAAATAGGTACCACTTTGGTGGGAAAGTAACAGCATTCCGTGCACGTTTTACTTCCGCTTCCGGGAGCAACGAGGGCAGCGCAGGCTGGATGAATTGCAGTAAACCCATTCGTGTGGATTCACAGGGTGCTTGGGCTTCTGGGAATTGAAGTCCAAGAACATCTGGAGTGCCAGGGTTTGCCATCATGGTCTTAGGGAATAATCCATCTTCCTTTTGGCGTTCCTCATTTCCTCCTGCCTTCCACCTTTCCCAGCATTCTTGTCTTTTCCAGCATTCTTGCCTTCCCTTTTCATGATGTCCCCAGAGTAGAACAGTTTCATCATTTCTGCCTCTAAAGGCAAGGCAGGCTTGACTTGCTCCTGGACCAACTGATTTTGTCTTTTGGACAGTCTAGGGCAATGGTTCCCAACAAGGGGTACACAGCCCACAGGTGGACTTCAATTCCCAGAAGCCTAAGTCAGTACATTGGCTGATCAGTGCTTTGGGGAAATGACTTAGGCTTCTGGGAATTGAAGTCCAAACACCAGCATTTGGGAAACACTGTAGGCCAGTGATGGTGAACCTTTTAGAGACCAAGTGCCCGAACTCAACAGACTGCCATCCATAGCAAGTGCTCCCATTGGACTGCTGGCAAGAGGGGCGGGATAAACTCCGTGCTGGGGGGGAGGAAGTCCTTGCATTGGGCTGTTGGGCAGAGGAGAGGAGCCAACTCTGTGCTGGGGTGATGGCATGCATGCCCACAGAGAGGGATCTGAGTGCCCCCTCTGGCACACGTGCCATAGGTTCATCACCACTGGTCTAGGGAATCTGCAAAAAAAATTTCCAGCACCACGTTTCAAATGAACTTTTCCTAACACCTTTTCTACCATCCAGCATTCTAGGTGTCATTTATCCGAACCTTAGAACTCACCTCACCCCATTCCACTATCACCCCAAGATGCTGTCTGCAGCTCTGCATCCTATGGCTTCATGCAGATATACCACCGGTTCTTGGCCTTGCTTGTTTCCTTTGGTGAATTCTGCACCTTGCCACAGAGCTCTTGCTATGAGGGGCAGGGCTGAAGATCAGCAACAAAATTCAAGACTCCTTAACACAAAGTCCCAGAGCAAACCCAGCCATTGTCACTTCAGCCTGAGAGAGCTACATTTCTGGAAGAAAATATAGCTCTAGACCATCTAAACCAGGGGTGCCCAAACTATGGCCTGAGGGCCGGATGCAGCCCCTGATGCCAATTCATCTGGTCCACAAAGTCCTCGTCGCTCCTGGAAACGGAAGTAAAACGCGCCCATATGGGTGCGTTTTACTTCCACTTCCAGGAGCGACGAGGGCTTCATGGGCTGAATTGGCATTGGGGGCTGCATCCGGCCCCCAGGCCTTAGTGACTGGATCCCTGAACCACATGATCAGCCTGCGGCCCACAAAGTTTGGGCACCCCTGATCTAAACCAGTGGCTCCCAACCTTTTTTTGTCCATGCCCTACCTAGGCATCTCTAAAATCTTGACACCCTCCCCCCCCCCATGACACATAAACACTGGTGGCGCAGTGGTTAAAACTGCTGTACTGCAACTAAAAGTTTGTGAGTTCAATCCCAACCAGGAATCAAGGTTGACTCAGCCTCCCACTCTTCCCGAGTCAGTAAAATGAGTACCCAGTATATTGGGGCAAAATAACTTTTGAACCACCCAGAAAGTGCACTAAGCACTATGGGGTGGTATAGAAGTGTGATTGGTTTGCTTTGTAATTCTTATTATTCAAAAAGTGACCTCCTATTCACGTGGAGGAAGGCTAAAAGGCCATTCACTGTTAATAACTCATTTTTGAATTGCCCCCTCCTTAAAAATAAAATTGCCCCCCTGTGGGTCCCATATTGGGAACCACAGATCTAAACAATTATACTGGCCTATCATAGACCATCAGTCAACTGAAGGCAGGTTCCTATGAATGTACACAAGTTTTGATTTCAGGAAAATTCTTTTGATAGATTGGATATTTTATTCCAAGTTTTTGTGGTGGTGGTTTCTTTGGGTTTCATGGTGAAAAGTGGAGAAAATAAGTATCTGAGGTGTGTAAAGTTTCTTAACTCTGGGGGAAACACAACAAAGCCAGAATATGTTCAACCTCCTGGAAGGAGACATATGTAGTCTTCTTACGAAAAACCTTTTTCTGAGGTCACTCTTAACTGGCACATTATTGCCCTCTGCTGTATTTACTGGGTATAACCACAAAATTAAGCAATTTCATAGCAGAGTACCAAAATTTAATAATAGCTCATTAAAAACTTGAGAGCCAATCAGGACTATTTTTGTTTTATTCTAAAGCCACTTTTCCTGACTAATTTTCTCTGACACAAACTGCAATTTGGATTTTTTTTTTTAAAGGATTTTAAAGAAAGCTTCCATTCTCGTTTGCAACCCGGTTCTCTTCTGGGACAGGGAAGGGTTAGACATTAGCTGATGCTTGGGGGTACAGCCAATTTAACTTTTTATCTCACTACCTGATGACACCCTAGAATTGACTGTTGCCTGTTTTTTATGCTTATAATTAAAGCAACTGTTCAGTTTTATTTATTTATTTGAGCAAATTTCTATTGCCACCCAAAAACGGCTCTGGGTGGCTAACAATTAAAAAAAATATCAAAATTAACTAAAAACCCTTTAAAAAACCCATTAAAAAGTCAAAATAATTTACCCCGCACACCCCATACATCTCCAACCATACATCAGTTAATAATAATTTTGTGCCAGAAATTATTCTGGGTTGGAAGGAATTTTTTTGCTGGAGAAACTCCACTCAGGGGACACCCAAATAAGGCTCCTTTCATGTCCCCAAAAGCTGGGACAGATGGGTACTCAATCCCATCATGCAGTACTCGGGTCTTGAACTGCTGACTTGCTAACAAGGCGAGCTTCTTAACTACTGAGCCATTGCAACCCCTTACATCAGTTAAGAGACGAACAGTGATACAGTATTGGGTGTATAAGAAGTCTCTAATCCTGTCCAGAGTTTAATTTATGCCAGGGAGCACAATGCCCCAGGCTTGGTTTCATTTCAAAGGCTAAAACTTAGAATGTATAAAGCATTTATAAGAGACTGTCATTACTCAATGAACCTGCAGTTGGCTTTAGTGGTTAAGACCGTGAGGTCAACTAGAAAGTTGGCAGCTAAGCTGTTCAAGCCCAGAGTGCCGTATGACAGAGCGAGTACCTGTCGTCTATCCCAGCTCCTGTCAAACTAGCAGTTCGTAAGCAAAAAATTGCAAGTAGATAAATAGGTACCCACTTTGGTGGGAAGGTAACTGCGGTCCTACATTCTGGTTCTTCTCCCTGAAGTCACAATGAAGAATCAAACTCTGGGTCCACAGATAAATAGTTAAGCCACTGAGCTATCCATTTGTAATTTGTAGATTCATGGGTCATTTTATTATTAGAATGGAATATATATCTCACCAGAAGATGGCAGCTTCTACTTACAAAATACTTCCAAGGCACTTAACAGTCTGAACATAGGCCGTCTCCTGCTCAAAGCGGAAGCAAGATTACCTGGAGACGTGTTTATCTCCAACACAATATGTTCAAAGTGCATTAAGAGAACAGTGGCTCTCTTCTTTTGTTAAGAGTCTGCCGAACCTAAACCTGTACACGATAAACTCCGATTCCATGGCGTCAACAACCTAGAAAAGGACCAAAAGTCAGAAAACTAAATAAGGAAATAATTAATCTTTTGGCAATAACTCAAGACACATGGACTTTCTTGGTTCTAAAACAGGGCTTCCTAACCTACAGCCCGTGGGCCACACCCGGCCTGCAGTTCCAAATCATCTGGCCCACGCCACCCTTGCTGCTCCCGGAAGTAGGAAACATGCCTGCGCAAAATGCTGCTGTAAATGACCCACAGCTGTCATAAATGTGTTTCCAACAGCCACAAGTGCATTTACGACAGTGTTTTGTGCATGTGCGGGCGCATTTTACTTCCGCTTCCGGTGGGAAGAACCACTTGACCGGCCCGCTCAACCACATGACTGGCCCACAGCCTGAAAAGATTGGGAACCCCAGTTCTAGGAAATATGAAGGCCCCCCAGAAAACTAGGTTCCGAATCAGGATTCACTGGCAGAAATCTTGTTGCTTAGAGCATTAAGCCACAACTAGAACCATCCACATTACATCAGTGGGGACTGTTGACCACATCCTGTATATGTTCCACTGAGTTATTGGGCTGGCTCTTGTTGTGACTTACTACCGTATGCGACGCTACAGGGTATTCAGCCAACACTTCTTCAAGATATATTGCCATTTTACCCTGATCCCTCCACTGTGGTCACTAAGATTCAAAGGCATAACCCACCTGTTAGAAAAGTTGTGCGTGGTTTGCAGGCACCCACTCTGGGTAGGAATGAACCACCTTGCAGGTCACACGATAGGTAGACTATTAATCAACTCTTGCCACTACTAGTGGAGTTTGGCTTCCTTATCTGAATCATACCGAATGTTTGTGTTTTCCTTAGAACCTCTATCTCTAGTCCAGCATTTCCCAATGTTTGGTTTTTGGACTTCAGTTCCCAGAAGCCTAAGTTGACCCCAAATCACTAATCAGCCAATGTACTGACTTAGGTTTCTGGGAATTGAAGTCCACCAGTGTTCCGCGGAACATAGTTTGGGAAACGTAGCTCTAGCCTATGTATCACTGTATCCTAAGACTCAAGTTTGATCAGGAGAATGAGGAGGGTTATAGTGCTGAACCTGATAAGCTTTGGGATCCCTTTCAGCTCCATGTATACATACCGTATATACTCAAGTATAAATCAGGTTTTTTTAGCCCTCAAGAAGAGGTCCAAAACTGGGACTCGACATATTCAGGCCAACGTAAGCACAAAAATATAACCACACAAATGTCTAAATTAATTTTACCATATTTTCATGTATTTTAATTATTGAAACTCACTAGCAGCTGCTGCAATTTCCACTCCCGACTTATACTCGGGTCAATCTACTTTCCTAGTTTTAGAGGTCCAAATTAGGTACCTCGACTTATATTCCGGACGACTTATAGTCGAGTATATACGTTAATTCCATCAGGTGTACACCAGAAGTCCAGGTTTCTCTTCACCATCATAAAATTATGAAACTTTTATAAATTAAGAAAACTGCCAAGTGTGTGCCCTTTCCTCCTGCATTTGAATACTTATAATCAATGTACTACATCACTGAAGCCATTTTATACATTCCTGGCACTTGGGCAATCTCAAGGTCACAACTGGGTGGTTTCAAAAAGGAGAGGTTGTTGCTTGATAAAATCCTGTTCAACATACCAAACCGTATCATACCTGCCCTCACTTATATGAAACACAAACTGCCTATTTGCTCACATGGTGGACCAACATGTAATACAGACAAGATACTCAGGAATAAAAATGCAAACAAACTCATGCTCTTTGGGATTCTAATTCAAGAATAACAGGAATCAGGACAATAGAGCCATCAGGGTCTACCAGGCTTCCCTAACTACAGGTCAAAAGAAGGAAGAGGAACCTGGATTAGAGAACTAAGCTGTAAATGCCAGAAGAAAAAAAAGAAATTGAATGAAACCACAATCACTATGTTGAATGTTTACCTTGCCTATTTTGGACTTTTTAAAGCTGCTTATATCAACTGTTAACATTGCTCATATCAGTATAAATGGAGCAAGAATCAAATAAGGAGTTATAAAAGAACATGTGCTCTGATAGCAAATTCTACATGCTATAAAGTTGTGTATTTCAAGGCAAGGTAGAAAAGCATTTGTGCTAAAGCAGTCAAGAGAGGAGGCGTGTCCTGAACTGTAGCCTTTGATAACAAAGCAATTAAATGAAAAAACTGAGGTATAGTTTGGAGACCAGGAAATCCGCCACTAAATTAGCCACTAGGACAAGATTTATGTCTGCGGTTCCCAACCTTTTCGAGCCACGGGGCGGTCACGTGGTTGGGCGGACGGGTCACGTGGTTCCTCCTGCTGGAAACAGAAGTAAAACGTACCTGCGCATGCACAAAATGCTGCCGTAAATACACCCACGGCTGTCATAAATGCGCTTATGACAGCTGAGGGTCATTCACGGCAGTGTTTTGCACATGCACGTTTTGTTTCCACTTCTGGGATCACCGAGGGTGGCGTGGGCCATATGGTTTGGCACAGTGTGTCAGGTCTGGCCCACAGGCCGTAGGCTGAGAGCCCTTGATTTATGTGAACGACAAAACTTTACTCAGCCTGGGCACACTTAGTCAGAACCCCAAGAGCCCATACTGATTATCTTAACAAGGAATGACTCTGTGCACTCTTCTTGTTAGCAAACCATCTAATTTCAGAACAACAGGATACATGAGACATTGGAAGTTATAAGCAGTTACCATTAGAGGCTATACATATTAGTCCAACAGAAGTTAGTCCATTGCAATCTATGGGAGCTACCCCCACATAAAATCTGAACAAGACTGCAGCAATCAGTACATTGAAGGAAGCCAGAGGTGATAATACTGCAGTCCTGTGAATTTCCATAATTTTTCTTGTGTATCCATGAGGACTAGAAAGGTTTTACACAAGCAAAAGTTGAGATTTTTTCCAGTTGTGTTGGATGACACGTTCTAGCCGCTGTAACAAAACACTGTTGCTACATTGTCGAACCAGTGGCACCGATTACAAGAAATATTTTTCATAACAAATATTCTCCAGGATTTACTCCAAAATGCATTACAACTCCAAAGCTATGCATCTCTGACTATACATCTTTTTTCTAAGCCTTTTGACACGTGGACGTTCAGAGCTGGATTCTGCCATCTAAGATGTGACTACTTCCATCCATCGCATCCAGACCCCTGAACTCTGCTTACCCTTCTGAAAGCAAATCACTTCATTGGAATTAGTCCAGCCTTAACAGCAGACACAGAAGCCATGGCTACCAGAGAAACATCTCACTGGATTAGGAGGGGGTCTATTTACTTAATCCACTGTGGGAAGCATGGAACTCTCCTGGTCTTCTGGCAATGCAATAAGGTAAAACCAGTAAATCTCTCAAACAGAACTGTCCCATTTTCATCATGTGGTATTCATATTGATTATAGTCTAGCTCACAAGGAACAATCTTGGCCTTGGGTGTTCTTGGCCTCATGGTTTCAGTGATAGCATACCTGGGCATTTTCTCTGTACGGGTTATGTGGCTTCAGGAATGTGTGCTGCTACTTTAAGAGGTACACTATCATCGCATGCCACACTGTCGAATCAGCCTGAGTGTTCCACAGGGAAGCATGCCCACCACGTGACTGAGGAATGGCACTGAATCCAAGTGTTGTGTGGCTTCCTAACTATCACTCAGTGTCCGGTGTCTCGAGCCCCTACATGCCACTAAACGTGCGCATCACAGGAGCTATACAGAGAACATGACCAATCCAGAAGGCAGGGAGGTTCACAGTCTATGGAAGTCTATGACGAAAGGCAGTCCAACGCGGTCCATTGGCAAGCTCTCAGGCTACTCATGTCAGATATTGCACCACAAGGACCATGACCACACATGTCACGATCATGCCTCCAATCATGAAGAATTTATCCTGGAAGGCACGTTTCTCAATGAGGCGCATGACAGTATTTGATAAACCCAACATGTTGGCAACGTCCATGATTTTCTTGTGGGCGCCCTGAAGATGACAAAGAGAAGAGATGTTAGCAAACAACCTATCATAAAGATCTTTCAAGTCCCAACAGCAGCAAGCTAAAATATGGGGCTGTGGCCCATATAGTATATATATGTAGTCCCCAGTAGGGATTGTGGTGGCTTAGTGGTTAAGAAGCTGAACTTGATGACTGGAAGGTTGGCAGGTCAGTAGTTCGAGACCCGAATACTGCACAAGAGTGAGCTCTCCCATCTCTGTCCCAGCTCCTGACAACCTAGCAGTTCGAAAGCAAGAAATTGCAAGTAGATAAAAAGATACTTTGGTGAGAAGGTAAACAGCATTCCTGACACATCCACAGAAATGTCTGCAGATGCAGACAGTGCTGGCTTTTGGGCTAGAAACAGAGATGAGCACCACACCCTAGAGTCGGATACAACTGGCTTTCAAGCAAGGGCAGCCTTTACCTTTCCTAGTCCATATTATGCATACAAACCTCACCATTTTTCCCTTTTACACTTTCCCCATGGCCATTTTTTCTCATTGGCTGTTGTTTAAAATCCCCATATCATCCATAAAGGCAAGACTTTAAAGAATTTTAAACTTCTAAAACTATTGTGGCACCTTCTGTTGGTTTTCATGTGCTTTGTACTTTTAATTTTGCTATTCATACTATCCTTTCTTTTCTTCGTTTGCTAGAAAAGCACAAGCTGCCCCACTCCTACCATACATCTCTTCTCCCGTGCATGTTTTGTCTAACCTGGGATCAGACTAAGAAACAAAGTGAGATGTCAACTTCCATCGAAATAAAGTCATAGGCGGGGAAAATATGGAGCTGGAGGCCAAATTCTACCAATTTTACTATTTTAAAATTTGTCATGTTTCCAATGGGGATATTTATATCGCTGAGGTCCTGTTTTGAAAAAAAGAAAACTATGTACTGCACATCCATATAACCTTGATGCTTCCTTTTCTCATGACTCCCCAAACCTTGGCGGTTTTTAATATGACAGATGACAGCAAAGATGGCAACACCTATGGCCACCAGAAGCACAGCAATGCAACGCTGCGGGAACAATGTCTAGGAAAGGAGCAGTTGTCACTTGAAGTATAGTCTGTGTTATCCCTACAGAGGCATATAATAATACCCATTGTGCCCATCCTCCTACCCTAAGTTGTTCCAACCAGCAACATTTGTTCAAAGACTAGTCCTCTAGGTTATTTAATCTTTGCCCGTATCTAAAATAAGGCAGATCTACTCTCGCATTGATTGAAGAAAGACCCATCTTAACTCTAAGACGGGTCAAAGGTATCCTTGAGGGTAAGGTCAGAATCTTTCTCAAAAATTTGTTCTGTTGAATTTCCAATTTGGGTTTCCTATAATAATATATACAAATATTCCCCTGAAATAAAGACTGGAATCGTCTACTTCCACCTACAAATATTCTGCAAATGAGCCTCTACTTAATTGATTTCTCATTTTATTACTGAAATGGGGAAAGACTACAATTCATTTGAAGACAACATCATCATCCGCAACCAAAGGTCGCATCCAGCTACATCTTTAAGTGATAAGCTGTCTGAACAGGCAGCTTTGACGTCGGACCATGACGGCGAACCTTGGCACTCCAGCTGTCCTTGGACTTCAATTCCCAGAAGCCCAAGTCCCTGTGAATCCAAGTGAATGGGTTTACTGCATGTACAGTAAACTTGGGCTTCTGGGCATTGAAGTCCAAGAACAGCTGGAGTGCCAAGGTTCACCATCACTGAAAAGAGTTACATTCCAAGTGGGGTCAAGACGGTATAGGCCAGGGGTGCCCAAACTATTTGGGCCACAGGTCAGTCACTTGGCTCATGGGGCTAGTCACTATGACCCGGGGGCCAGATCCAGCTCCCGACACCAATTCATCCGGCCCAGAAACCTTCATCACTCCCGGAGGCGGAAATAAAATGTGCATTTTACTTCTGCTTCTGGGAGCGACGAGGGCTTCATGGGCCAGATAAATTGGCAACAGGGGCCAGATCTGGCCCCCAGGCTGTAGTTTGGGCACCCTTGGTGTATAGGCCAATAAGTTCTCTATCTTAACAGAACAGCAAGAATTGTCCTACTCTCCCTAGACCCCACACCCAGTTGACCAACAAGTCTACCTCTGACGGTCAGCTCCACCAAAAGAAGAGGGCTTTGTTTGGGACATAAAGAGGTGTTGCCTTCAGAAACTATACTTATGTCAAAAGCCTTCAAGAATTCTTTAGCTTTTAACCTCTGTAGTGCAATGTATGTGTGCAACATCCCATATAGCACAGAATCAGGAGAGACAGTGTGTTACTGTGACAATGTACAGAAAGGTGTGCAGGACAGATTCAGCAAAAAGTGAGGGAAGGCACAAGCACGGAAGTGATAGCGATGCAAGTCTGCAGGAGGTAGCCTTGGGCAGTGATGGGTGGACCTGAGGCAAGCAAAAGGGAGAATAAGCAACATGGCAAAGGACCGACAGGACAATGAGAAAGCCAAGGAGATGGAAACCTCATCCAGATAAACATCTCTCTCTTTAAGAACCACTGGCATGGAGGATCCTCTTTCAAGGCATGTTGAGGTAGGACAGGGAACCTTCAAGTTCTCTTTGAGCTCTATTATTGCAGGTCGGACTGTTCATCCAAGCCAATAGAGGAAACAGCTCTACAGAGTCTGGGACATTTCTTTTATATTAGTGTCTTTTTTCCCCCCATATCTGCTGATAGCAGGACTGAACTTGGGCCATTTTGCATACTAAGAATTAGCTATATAATACTGAGCTACATCATCCCTCCTTTACTGAAATCCCAACTGACAAAAGGATTTCCCTTTTGGAAGCAGATTTGCAAAACTCAGTTCCAGCGGGTAGATGAAAATTTTGAAGAACCAAATTGTTATCAAGTTCTCAAAATCAGAATTTCCAAGTTTCCCTAAAAGATTCATCCAGGAGCAGGAGGTTCCAAAAACCAAACCCTTAGCTTTGCCACTAAAACATAAAGAAAAGAAGAAGACAGACAGATCTAGCTTCTCAACAATTCAAGGTCGGAATGGCTCACGTGAGACAGTTAGGTAAAGTTAAGGGTTGCCCTTGCTTGAAAGCCAGTCCTATCTGAGTCTAGGGTTCAGTGCTCATCTCCGTTTATAGCCAAAGAGCCAGCTCTGCCTGTGTCTGCAGATATTTATGTGGACATGTGGCAGGCATGCCTTGACACTGGAGTGCATGGAATGCTGTTTACCTTTCCACCGAAATGGTACCTATTTATCTACTTGCAATGTCTTGCTTTCAAACTGCCAGGTTGGCAGGAGCTGGGACAGAGACGGAAGCTCAGTCTGTCCTGCAGTACTTGGGTCTCAAACTACTGACCTGCTGACCTTCCAGTCATCAAATTCAGCTTCTTAACCACTTGAGCCACTGCACTCCCGAGATAGGTGGGAGGAGGGAATAAATATGGAAAGAGATCCCGTAAAGGATTTTGATCCCTCTGAATCTTGGAAACATCTCAGCATCCAAAGATGCCGAGTGCCTAGTCACCAGACATTATAAAAGAAAGAGCTGAAGGTCTCGTCCTGTGCCCACCTTCAGTGTCATTCTCTGATCTCTGAGGCCCTGTAGGATGCTGGTTCCGCTGCCAATAAGATCATCCATGCCACGGTGCGCATTTTGAAGGGATTCGTTAAATTGTAAGGTTTCATCAATCGGAATGGTGGTGTCAGAATCCTGCAAGTGGAGGGGAAAGGGAAGCATCTTGGTTACCTTTCCTTGACACTCTGAGCTCCAAAAGGACAAGGGAATCAACATAAGCCCAAAGCCAAAACAACAAACCAGCAGCATTGTAACGCAGAGACATTCAAACTCTTTATCCTCAATGAGGCTTACCTTACATGACTGGCCTGGCTGGAAACCCTTGCATTTAGGAGGCCAGCCAACCTTGATAGGGTTTAAGCCAGGTGTGCCCAAACTATGGACCACGTAACCAGCCCATGGCCTGAAAAGTATGGGCACCCCTGCCTTCAGGTGTTATGTCACATGCCCTGACAGCATCTCCCAGAACACTCTCTTATGCATTTGTACAAATAAGATTTCACGATGGCAGACAAGTTGTCTTTTTCTCAAATTTCTGATGTGGCAGCCATGTTAGTAGTCTGTGCAAGCATATCAAGAGAGTAAATAAAACAAAAAAATTTAAAAGGTTGTGGCACCTTTGAGACTAACTCCTGTATTTAAATGTGAGCTTTCATGGATCAAGTCCACTTCATCAGACATAAGAGTAAAAGTTCATGGCATCAATATATACACAGGTACAGAGGCACACAATGGCTGGCCAGCCTAAGAGAAAAATAAAATTGTAGCTCTTTACAACTGACAATCATAGAAAATCCCTGGTTGCTATTCAAGAATTTCTTTTAGATCTTAGAATTCTTCTGCCCAGCATTGGTTTTACTTTGGTTTTATACACCATTTTTACTTTTCACTGCTGACTTTTTCTTGGTTATAAAGTATGTTCTGTCTCTAACTCTTTCATTGGTTGTACAGTGGTACCTTGCTTAAAGAGCATAATGTATTTCATGGGATTGCTTTTTAAGTGAGTTTGCTCTTTAAGCAAAACACCATTGTAAGTGAACAATTATGACTTGGGGGGGATTGAGAACCCAGATTTAGTTGTTAAGCAAGTTTTTGGTGGCTTTTAGTTGTTAAGTGAGGCGACCATTCAGAGAAAATTCTGCTCTTTAAGCGAATTAGTCTCTAAGCGAGGTGCTCTTTATGCAAGGTTTTCTTGTATCTTTTAATGGACAGTCAACAATTAATGATCTTCTCCATGCTGAGACGTGAGATTCCATGAGACGTACTTTGAGATCTATTCAGTGTACTTACTGGGACTCTAATAAATGACTAACTTTCTTCAAGGCACAAATAAATATATAAATATTAGAATGGTCAGGTTTATAGTTGGGGCTATTAAAAAGAGAGCTTGTTTCATAGGGGTTGCATGCAAAGGTGATGAATTTTATTGATAATTTATTAAGTAAATTTTATATCTCATTTTATTGCTATTGCATAATTCTGCAGTGGCTCAAGTGACTAAAACACTGACTGGAAGGCGGGAGGTCAGCAGTTCGATTCCTGAGTACTGCAGGACAGAATGAGCTCCTGTCTTTGTCCCAGCTCCTGCCAATCTAGTAGTTCGAAACCAAGAAATTGCAAGTAGATAAATAGGGACCACTTTGGTGGGAAGGTAAACAGCATTCCATGCGTTCTGTTGTCTAGTCATACCTGCCTCATGACCACGGAAACGCTGGCTCTTCGGCTTTGAAACAGAGATGAGCACTGAATCCTAGAGTCAGATATGGCTCAAACAAAGGAAACCTTACCTTTACGATCATTCTGCTTTTAATCTGTTTTTACTCTGTTCTATGTAATATTTTATCTAATGTATTTTACCACATTTTAACATTTATTATCAGTTTACAAAGGATACTGATACTCATTGTAAATCCCCAACAAGTGCAAAAGTTGGGGAAAAGAGGGTGTGTTTTTGTACAAATCCCCCAGCTTCGCAATACAACATACATTAGTAGTGAAAGTCCGGGCCAGAAGCTCCTCCCGTTGTCTCTCTTGCTGCTCCCTTGCGTAGCGTCGATGTTGGAAATTTCTCAGTGCTGTTTGCAGGTGCTGGATGTCATATTTCAACTGGTCAACTCGGCTGCAAACAACGAAAAAGAGGCAAGCAGTTATAAGAAGGGTACTCCGGGCTGTAGTAACCAGCTCCCTGAACCACCTGACTGGTCCAGGGCCTGAAAAGTTTGGGCACCCCTGCGTTATAAGCTCCAAAAAGGCAATATGGTATAAGCAATCCCATCTTACTTAAATGGAACAATGCAATATCAATACTGCCCAGTGAAGCACCGAACTTCTAAATGAGCTGATGCTTGCGCTTGAATAAGCAAAAGCTGCTTTATGCTTGTTCCTATGCAAGTAAAGGTAAAAAGCCAGTCGTATCAGACTCTAAGGTTTCATCTCTGTTTCTAGCCAAAGAGCCAGCACTGTCTGCGTCTGCAGAAGTTTCTGTGGACATGTGGCAGCCATGACTAGAGACCCGAGTGCACGGAAAGCTGTTACCTTCCCATCGAAGTGCTATCTATTTATCCACTTGCAATTTCTTGCTTTTGAATTGCTAGGTTGGCAGGAGCTGGGACAGAGACAGGAGCTCACTCTGTCATGCAATACTCAGATCTCGAACTGCTGCCCTGCCGACTTTCCAGTCATCAAGTTCAGCATCTTAACCACTAAGCTACTTCAGTCCCCTATGCAGGTATGACCATGCAAAACTGTTCTATATCAAAAACAGGCAATCTAGTCCCTAGCTGCCAACTTTGCTTAACATCAGTTCTCAAGATCAAGGCAAATATCCTTCCCAGACCTGAAATACAACAACTTTTTTGGCTGGAAATACCTGAAATCAAACCTGGGAAGTTTTGTAGTCAAAACTCAGGTACTATTTCTGACCTATTGCCCCTCCCTGTTTTATCATGGGGTTTGTAATGGCAGAAAACTAGTTAATGATGACTTTCCCCAACATCAGCTTTCTCAGTTCTGCCCTCTGACACCATGATATTCCGCAATGGGTTTGCTTAGAGACCTCAATGGATAAAAAAAAACCAAAAATCCTGACTGCAGCTCATTTCATTACAAGCTGGCCACACCTTTATGGAATCAAACAAAGAGATCCAGGTTGGCCTATGCTAACTCAATCTACAAGCACAGCAAAGTACCTTTGCTTAGTGTAGTACAGTAATACCTCAGATAATGTTTACCTCGGATAACGCTAAAATTGCATAATGTTAAGTAATCTAGGGAGGAGAATTGGATTGAATAACGTTAAGGTCCTATGGGATGGATCGGATAACAACCGCTAAAGCCTGTGCGGTTACAATGTATCTCTATGGAGCTTTAACGTTATCCGATCCATCCCATAGGATTTTAACATGGATCGGATAACACCAAGACTTGTGGAACCAAGTCTTAGCGTTATCCGAGGTATTACTGTACTACATTGCATCTACCTTAAGATCTACTAACTTTCACCTGTAATCTGCTAATGTTTATACTCACAGACTTACCTACATTCTTTAGAAATTAATAGGTTAGGTTATTAGAACATGTCTTCATATAACCACCGTTATTTATAAGAAGATGTTTATAAAAAGCACTTTCCATCCAGCATCAAAGGCTCATCTAGGGTATATGCCAGCTTATTTACAATATGGGGTTTCTTGGGAACAGGTCCGATTAATACATTAAAAGTCAAAGGCAAAAGAAGGCAGACTGGGGTAGAAAGGAAGAACAGAACTCACAGTTTGGCATTTTGCCTCTTGTTGGGAGGTTCCTTGTTACAGAAGATTTCTAACCGTTCTAGATTGCTGAAGATCCTGTCTATTCGAGCCTGAATTTCGTTTTCTACCACTGGAAGAGAAGAAAAAAGAGGGAAAGCACCATCAAGGCCAGAGGATAATTCAAGGTTTTTATAGCTGCACAACACTTTCTTCCATTTATTTTATTTAGTTTTGCCAGGGAAATTTGCTCTGATGATGAATTGCTGACCTAATAAGCCAGTATAGTCAAACCTTGCATAAAGAGCACCTCACTTAAAGAGAAACTCACTTAAAGAGCAGAATTTTCTCTGAATGTTCGCTTCACTTAACAACAAAAAACTCACTTAACAACTAAATTGGGATTTGCAATCCCCCCCCCACCAGAAGTAACAATTGGTCACTTACAATGGTGTTTCACTTAAAGAGCAAACTCGCTTAAAGAGCAATCCTGTGGAACACATTATGCTCTTTAAGCAAGGTACAACTATATCCTTTATTAACTGATTAATCATCTGACCGTATCAGGTTAAAATGTGATAAAACACATTAGATAAAACAAGATTACAAAAACAGAATAAAAGCCAGATTAAAAGTAGAATGGTACAATCATAATAAAATGAGAAGCAAAATTTACTCAATAACATTTGTCACGTTTCCATGAAACCTCTGTTGTAGTGTGAAGATGCACACATGTCACTAAAAACATCATCTCAGAAGAGGAGAGGATCATGCATCATCTAAAAGGCATCTACTATCCACATTTTTGTGGTATCTGAATGCTGAAGTATCTCCCCAAAGGCAATTTACACTGGCAAGAGACAAACAGAAATATAAAACTTTTACCACCCATGACTTTCTCTGATTTACCCTTCACTCAGCACAGCAAGACAGAAATTTCAAATGTATATGGGTAAACCTCTCCTAGAAAGCCCAGCCCAATGACATTAAGCCAAACTATCAGTTTAATTATCATGTGTATGGGTTACTCACAATGAACTGACTGCTTGTCTGTCTTCTCTAGACGGCCCATATGAGACTGAACCTCATGGATTTGTCTGGGGAAAAAAAGAAGACAGGAAATGGGAGTGTTCCAATCAGAGGGCAGAACACTTCTCAGATAGAAATTGT
Source organism: Furcifer pardalis (assembly GCA_030440675.1). NCBI lineage: Eukaryota > Metazoa > Chordata > Lepidosauria > Squamata > Chamaeleonidae > Furcifer > Furcifer pardalis. Next base: position 32,070,758 of record CP126897.1, read on the forward strand.
GGGTGCTCAGAGACAGAAAGTCTACATCTGAAGGTTGCCAATATAGTAAAACCTCGCATAAAGAGCACCTCACTTAGAGACTAACTCGCTTAAAGAGCAGAATTTTCTCTGAATGGTTGTCTCGCTTAACAACTAAAACCAACCAAAAACTCACTTAACAACTAAATCGGTGTTCGCAATCCCCTCCACCAGAAGTCACATTTGGTCACTTACAATGGTTTCACTTAAAGAGCAAACTCGCTTAAAGAGTAATAGCGAGGTACCACTGTATTTGTATTAAGTGCTTTATGTCCAAGGATACATATGGCTCCAAAAGGCATTTTAACATCCCACACACCCCAACTCTTCCAACATGAAACAGGCCCATTAAAATGGCCTCTAACAGTGCAAATGTATGCAACAGGTAAACGATATATTTTTGGTAATGCTACTTATCATTTGCAAGACACCATTTCCAAGTACAGTTGTACCTCGCTTAAAGAGCATAATGCATTCCATAGGATTGCTCTTTAAGCAAGTTTGGTCTTTAAGCGAAACACCATTGAAAGTGACCAATTGTGGGGGGGGATTGTGCACCCCGATTTATTTGTTAAGCGAGTTTTTGGTTGGTTCTTTTTGTTAAGCGAAGCGAACATTCAGATAAAATTCTGCTCTTTAAGCGAGTTACTCTTTAAGCCAGACGCTCTTTATGCGAGGTTTGACTGTACAGTATTTTGACTGCTTCCTATACATTTACAGCAGTTCTCAACCTTGCCAGCTGGAAAACCTGTTTTAGAAACTACATAAGGATATCAGGGCAGAGGTGGGGAAATGACAACAGGACGTGGGAGAATGAGTTTGGAAAGAATGCCCTGCCCCTCGGCACCTCCTGGATACGGATGTGTTGCAGAGAAATTAATTGTGCCCACCAAGAGAACTAAAAGTAGAACTAAAACAATAAAAAGCAGACGTCGCTGGGAGCCAGAAAATATAGAGTTTGAAAACCTGTTCCTATGCTTTAGTAGGTCACAACTAGAGTAGGTCCATTTACATCAATTGAACTTACAGAAGAGTTGACTCACCAAATCCACACTGGTTCAATGGGCCTATTCCAGTGGCCATTTAATACACTCTGCAACAGGATTTCCGCCAAAGAATTCAGTGGCAGAAAGGAACTTAAGCCTTAAATTGTTTGTTTTTTAAGACATTTATAGCTGTCCATTGCTAAACACCACTCCAGGCAGCTTATAATGTTAAAATCATGAACAATATCAATCTATGAAACAATAAATTGCTGCCACCTCCGGGGCCCCACCAATGGCCGGAGGGAGGAGTCGCCATGGACTGATGGGCGGCTGGAGGCATCACTGCCACCTCCATGGCCCCAACAACAGCTGAAGGGGAGATGTTCTGTATTTGTTTACCATATTTTGTTACAGTTGTTGTATTGTAAGCCGCCCTGAGTCGCCACGCGAGTGGGCAGCAATATAAATTTGAATGAATGAATAAACTAGTTACACACAGCTAGTTTGTATGATTTACAGAAATGTTGTCCATCAAACAATGCCACGTGGGGACATCTGGTATGCAAATGTGTTTTTCACAGAGTCTGAGAGTCAAGAAGACCTGGTCTCTGGTGATTTTCTGGTTTGAATCAGTAAACTGAATCAGATTGCCTTGAGCCCAATTCAGTGATTCTCTCACCTCTCAGCAGCATGGTATAGTCAACCCAAACTGGTTTTACTGTGTGAGGAAGAAGTGTAACAACTGCTATAGCATATCACCAAAACACAGGTTGAAAATGAAGGTGTGAAAGAACTGATGAACTTAGGATGCTAAAATACATCAGCAGGGGATGAAAAAGTCACTTTGTGTTTAATCATCAAGAAGTAATAAGCCCTTTCAAAGTTAAATTTATTTATTTATATTTGTTTATCGCCCTCCTTCCCAAAGGGACCCAGGGTGATTTACAACAATTATAAAACCATTTAAAAGATTTAAAAATTTAAAAAACTTAATATTAAGAGCTAGAAATTGTAACATAGGCATACTGGGGTCAAACCAACCAATTGGCTGGGGAAATTGAACCATCCACTCCCCAGACCAAATAGTACACATAGAGGCAAGTGGAACCTGGCATAAAAGTTCAGGGGTAGTCTTTGTGAGTTTAAATGTGCAGTACAGTAATACCCCGTATAACGTATCATATAGCGCTAAAACCGTATAACGTGACAAGATTTTTGGAAAAATCTTGTTTCAAATAACACGATTTTAACGTTATCCGATACAGTCGTTCTTAGCAGCAGGGTGGGTGGAAAGCTGAACGGGGTTCTCCGTTCAGCTTCCCAGCCACCCTGCAGCTACGGAGGCAGGGGTGGAGAGGCTGGAAAGCTGATGGGGGGCTCCCCCGTCGGCGTCCCCAGCCACCCCACAGCTGCGGAGGCATGGACGGGTGGCTAGGGAAGCCGACAGGGAGTCCCCGTCAGCTTCCCCAGCCACCCTGCAGCTGTAGATCAGGTCCTCTGATCTCTCTGGAGCAGGCAGGGGACGTGATCCAAGCTGTTTCTGGGCTTCCCCGACGTCCTGAGCCAGTGCAGCAAGCCAGAATGTCAGGGTTCGAATCCCGACATTCTGGCTTGCTGCACTGGTTGAGGACGTCGGGGAAGCCCAGAAACAGCTTGGATCGGGACTCCCAACCTCCCTGGACCCAGCGGGGGGTCAGACACCCCAAAATTGGTAAAAAAAACACGTCCTTTTTTTTTTACCAATTTTGGGGTTTCTGACCCCCCCGCCGGGTCCAGGGAGGTGGGCAGACATGATCCAAGCTTTTTCTGGGCTTCCCCGACGTCCTGAGCCAGTGTAGCAAGCCAGAATGTCAGAGTTCGAATCCCGACATTCTGGCTTGCTGCACTGGCTCAGGACGTCAGGGAAGCCCAGAAACACCTTGGATCGGGTTCCCACACCTCCCTGGACCCAGCGGGGGGGGGGGTCAGAGACCCCAAAATTGGTAAAAAAAAAACGGACTTTTTTTTACCAATTTTGGGGTCTCTGCCCCCCCCCCCCGGCCGGGTCCAGGGAGGTGTGGGGACCCGCTCCAAGCTGTTTCCAAAGTTCCCCCACCTCCCTGGAGGCAGCAGCAAGCCAAAATGTCAGGATTCAAATCCCGACGTTCTGGATTCCTGCAGCCTCCAGGGAAACAGGGCTTTTTTTAACATTGTGTGTTCAATGTATCGCACAACATTAAAAACCGGATAACGACGGGACTTGTGGAACCAAGTCATAACGTTATTTGGGGTACTAGTGTATTACAGATACAGTACTGTAAAGCTCTAGGAAGAAAGATGACAGGATTTAAAACACACACACAGTTTAACTCAAATGTAAGGGTAAACATAAGTCACCCTTGCTCGAAAGCCAGTCGTATCCGACTCTAGGGTTCAGTGCTCATCTCTGTTTATAGCCAAAGAGCCAGTGCTGTCTGCGTCTGCAGACAGCGTTTCCATGGACAGAGACGGGAGCTCCATCATACAGCACTCGGGTCTCGGACTGCTGACCTGCTGACCTTCCAGTCATCAAGTTCACCGCCTTAGGGTACAATTCCAAAAGAAAGCTGGTGCTTCAAGCCGAGCAAAACACAAGAGAGAGAAGGTGCAAAGAGCCATCAGTATTCATTGGACAGAGAAGACATTCTGTACTTTGGCTTAAACCACACGTGTAATTTAAGAGACTATAGAGCAGCCCTATTCTTATTGGCACAGAACTCAAGATGGCAGTTTCATTCTCAGCTTCCTAATACCCTAGGCCAATGACCTAAATCCAATTTATAAGGCTGAGGAAATGAAGTGTGCGTATCTTTGCAAATTTAACACATTTTAAATGACAATTCACATAGCTGAAACCAAGAGAGCTGGAGGAAATCTATTCCTGTGGAACTTTGATCTCATTCACTTTTAAAACTCCAGAGATGCAATCCCATACCCATTTGCCTGGGAATAATCTCTACTGACCTTAGTGGGGTTTATATAGGTACAGGACTAAACCTTAATTCTTAGTCATCACTGCACGTTCTTGCTACCAGTGTAATAATAATTTCATGTCAGAGATTACTCTGGATTGAAAGGCTTTTTGTTGCAAAAACTCCACTCAGGGGATGCCCCATGCAGCCCTTGGGTATCGAAACCCGACCTTCCAGTCTCCAAGATCAGCATCTTAATCACTAAGCCACCTGGGGAGTTGCACCAGTGTAATGGATGCAGTGACAGTCTAGGACTCAGGAAATCTGGGCTGAAATTACACCCAGCAAACATAACTCACTGGATGTGGTGGTCGTAAAACTATATTAAAACTTTGCATAAAGAGCACCTCGCTTAGAGACTAACTCACTTAAAGAGCAGAATTTTCTCTGAATGGTCGCCTTGCTTAACAACTAAAAGCAACCAAAAACTCACTTAAATGAATCAGGGTTTCCCTCCCCCCCCCCGGCCGCAGTCACAATTGGTCACTTACAGAAGTCACAATTGGTCACTTACAATGGTGTTTCACTTAAAGAGCAAACCTGTGGAATGCATTATGCTCTTTAAGCGAGGTACCACTGTACTTCTTAACTTGAAAACCCTTTTAGAGTTGCCATAATACGTGTGACTTGACACTATGTAATACACACACTATTGTACCTGGCTTGATACTAAGAATGGTGTGCTGTATAGACGATTCCTGCTTATGGCTATCATTCCCAAGGGTTCCCAGCTATGAAGTACAGTAAAACACCGGATAACGATTGGATCGGATAACGCTAAAATCGCATAACGTTAAGTAATCTGGGGAGGAGAATTGGATCGAATAACATTAAGGTCCTATGGGATGGATCGGATAACAACCGCTAAAGCCTAAGCGGTTACAATGTATCTCTATGGAGCTTTAACGTTATCCGATCCATCCCATAGCATTTTAACATGCATCGGATAACACTAAAAATCGGATAACACCAAGACTTGTGGAACCAAGTTTTAGCGTTATCTGTTGTTTTACTGTACTTGGAAGTAGATTACAATTTCCTTCTCCTGCTGGTGCTCAGGGACAATGCATCTTGCCCAAGACTATACATGCTGGCACGCTTCCTGGGAGGCACTCTGGGGAAAGGAACTGCTGAAACCTGGAGTCCAACAGTCCAACTCACTGCTACTCAGCCAACTACAGTACTGTACTTTATTTGCTTTCTTATGTGCCTTGCTGAAATGTACCACTGCCATCTCACAGTGAACTTCCATGGCAGAGTGGCGATTTGAACCCCAGTGTCCCGAGTCCTAGACCATTACCCTACAGTCCAGTGGCTCCCAACAAGGGGTACACAGCCCACTAGTGGACATCAATTCCCAGAAGCCTCAGTCAGTACATTGGCTGATCAGTGCTTTGGGGAAATGACTTAGGCTTCTGGGAATTGGAAGTCCAAAAACCAGCATTTGGGAAACACTGCTCTACACAACCAAGAAGGTGCCTTTATTTTGGCAGTTTCATGTCTGGCCTCGACACAGAAGCCACCAAGCCAAACTCTCCAACTGGTCCTTCTCTGCTTTCTCAGACATATCCCCCATTTCCATATTAATTACAACCACCACAACTTCAAAGTAGCCTGTATTAATGAACATGTTTGACACCACACCGCAATCCATCCAACCTCTTATTTGTGTCATTCTAATGTTCTGCATTCCTCCTTATTATCATGGGTCACCAGGTCTCTCTCTCCCCCCCACTCCTAAATTTCATGACTAATGGTGATGCGAGTTCAATCCTGATGGGGAACAAGGTTGACTCAGCCTTCCATCCTTCCAAGATCAGTAAAATGAGTACCTGGCATGTTGGGGGCAAAAGGCTAATTAACTTGTGAAGTGCCCAGAGAGTGCACTATGAGGTGGTATATAACTGTAATTGCTGGGATACACAGAAAGAGCCCCTTTGAAGATTGTGGTATTCTTGTGCCACAATCTGGCGTAGCCTGGTAACAGCATCCTTATGTTACTGGATAATCTTTCTCACGCTGGGTCAAGCGAAAGGAACTGCAGAACAAACTCACCAAAAGGTGCCTTTATTTTGGCAGTTTCACATCTGGCCTAGACATGGAAAAAGAGGAAGTGTAGTGTAACTACTACCGGTAGTACCTCCCTGCCTAAATATTACCTTCACATAACAACTTGTACCCTAGTATTACCATGAGTCCTTGCTCTTTTCCTTTGACAATTCCCAGAGGAAAATAGATAGTATAGTACAGTACAGTACAGTAATACCTCATATAACATTAGTATCGAATAACACTAAAATCGCATAACATTAAGGAATCTGGGGGGAAGAATTGCATCAGATAACATTAAGATCCTATGGGATGCTTCAGATAACAACCGCTAAAGCCTGTGTGGTTACAATGTATCTCTATGGATCCCATAGGATTTTAACATGCATCAGATAACACTAAAAATCATATAACACCAAGACTTGTGGAACCAGGTTTTAGTGTTATATGAGGTTTTACTGTATAGTACAATACAGTGGTACCTCATAAAACGATTTTAATCCATTCCACGGGGCTCATTGTTCTACGAAACAATTGCTATACGATGCATGCATCGTATAGCAATTTTCCCTATGGGATGCATCATACAATTTTTTTCGCTAAGTGGTTTTTCCAATTAAAAAATTGTTGTACAATTTTCTCCATAGGGAAAATTGTTATGTGGGACACCATTTCCCCCCAAAACCTAACTCTTATGCAATTTCGTTGCTATACGGGGTGATTGTTGTATGAGGTTCCACTTGTATTAGTATTAATAACATCAGACATTTGCCTGATATTACACGGTCCTCATTTTAGGGTTCTTGGAAGAGCCCTAATATATATACACCTTGCTGGGCTCTTCCAAGAACCCTAAAATGAGGACCGTGTAACATCAGGCAAATCATGTCTGATGTTATTAATACTAATACGGTCTATATATATTAGGGCTCTTCCAAGAACCCTAAAATGAGGAGCACAGAACAATAATTTAGTGTCAAATTATTTTGGGTTGAAAGGATTTTTGTTGGAGAAACTCTGCTCAGGGGGCGCCTGAATGAGGCTCCTTTCATGTCCCCAAGAGCTGGGACAGAGACGGGCGCTCAGTCCGTCAGGCAGTGCCCGGGTCTCGAACTGCCAACTCGCCGGCCTTCCAACTAACAAGGCGAGCTTCTTAACCACTGAGCCACCGCAGCCCCCAGGACCCTTGAGCGGCAGGCAAATGCCCAATGTTATTACTACCCATATGTTACTTGCCTTATTACCCTTGGCTGCCGTAGGTTCCTCCATACATCCCAGTTCCCCACCCCAGGTTTTATCCACCCCCCTCCACTCCCCACCACCACGCCTGAGCTTGAAATGGGCGCACACGCACTTATTGGTCTGGTGGTAAAGCGCTTCCATGGTGGCACTTTTCCCTCCCGCTGGACCCGACGCTCTCCCTCCGGCGGGCTCGAACACGTCACCTTCCGCGCGCGAGAGAGAGAGAGAGCGGCGCTTCCGGTTTCCTCCGGCTGGCCGGGAAGCCCGCTTGTGACGTCGCCCCGCGCGAGCCCGCCTGCCTTGGGCTCGCGCCCGCGGAAGCCCCATCTTGGAGACGGATATGTGTGTGTGTGTGTGTGTAGCACATACATTGATGAATGAATAAACTCAATAATAAAGCACAGGACTAACTGCTATATTTTCGTTTTCTGATATGCCTGAAACACAGCCTAACAACCCTACTATTCAAAAATAATAATAACAACAATAAAGCATAGGAGTTTCTCCAGCAAAAATCCTTTCAACCCAAAATAATTTCTGAACACGACATTATTATTATTATTATTATTATTATTATTATTATTATTATTATTATTATTATTATTATTATTATTATTATTATTATTATCATCAGAGAATAAAGCCTGTGTTGCTCCTGGCTGTCTCAATCAATGTCTCAAAATGGTTGACATAAATTTCTCTCCCACCCCTTTTCCTATCTCAAGTCATTTCTGATTGTCTTAATTAAGAGAGAACAGCGACATTACAAGCCAAGTACTGTACTACAGTAATACCCAGTGGTGGGATGTCAGAAATTTTACTACCCCACCATGACATCATCATGGTGTGGGTGGAGCTAACATCATGGGCGGAGCCAATATCATGACATCATGATGTTGTGGGCGGAGCCAAAGAAAACAAATTTAAAAATTATAAAAAATAAAATAAACACAGACACACACACACCTCAACCCACCTACCCACCCACTCACAACGCAAACGTGTAAATAAATTAAATAAATAATACATTAAAATACACCCAAACACCCACAACACAAATCAACCAGAGCTTTTAAACCAGAGCTGAAAGCTTATTCTGGCTAATCTTTCTCACACTAGGTCCTCAGGCCCGGCCCTCACTCCCGCGCGGCCCTCCTCCGGGGGTGGGTAGCGCCCGCCGGCTCCGGGCTCCGGGCTTCCCTCCCTTCGGCAGCTGTACCCTTGCGCCCCGGGTAGCGCGCCCCCTCGCCGTGGCTCCGGAAGCCGAAGGGGCAACCAATTCTCTAGGACAGGGATCAGCAAACTTGGCTCTCCAGATGTTCTTGCACTTCAATTCCCAGAAGTCCTGATCAGCAGGCATACTGACTTGGGCTTCTGGTAATTGAAGTCCAAGAACACCTGGAGAGCCAAGTTTGCAGATCCCTGCTCTAGGATATCTAGGGGAGCAGGCTATAGGGAGCTTCAGGTTAGCAGCTTCTCTTCCTCCTCCCCGCTTGGGAGGACAGCAAGGAGGCCGTGCATACGCGGCAAGCACTGTAGGCGTGCATGCACACCAAGTGCTTGGCACATGTGCAGTGGAGGAACCAGTGAAAAGGTAAGCCCCGAAGGTGGTTTCCCCCCAAAAGCTGCAACCGGTTCTCCAGGACACTGAGAAAAGTTACTACCTGTTCTGGAGAACTGGTGAGAACCTGTTACATCCCATCGCTGGTAATACCTCATATAACATTAGTATCGAATAACACTAAAATCGCATAACATTAAGCAATCTGGGGGGGAGAATTGCATCGGATAACACATTAAGATCCTATGGGATGCATCGGATAACAACCACTAAAGCCTGTGTGGTTACAATGTATCTCTATGGATCCCATAGGATTTTAACATGCATCGGATAACAGTAAAAATCGGATAACACCAAGACTTGTGGAACCAGGTTTTAACGTTATCCGAGGTTTTACTGTACAGTACAGTACTGTACCATTAATGGGACTTTCCCCCTTTAACAAAATAGCCATCCCAAAATTGGGGGGAAGGAGTCCTGGCTCGGAAATAAATTATACCATGTTCTTCAAAATTGTGCAATTTTTTAAAAATAAACCAGAGATATATATTCAATATACTGTATTGTAAAGGGTTTCATGGCTCTGAATGGAGTTAAATAAATAGAAAAAAGGAACTCTGTTATCATCATTGCTTCACTAAACATTGTGAAGGGATGTAGACTTATACAAATAGCTTATGCATACATGCAGGGACATAAGTTTTCTTGCAGAAGTTTATAATTTTGGCAAAAGAATCTGAAATATTTTCTTTGGAGGGTCAGAGGTTGTCTGGCCAGGTTATCCTTGGTCTCAGTTGGAGAGTCAAGAGCCAGCGCTGTCTGGGGGACTTGATCTACGAAATAAAACATTAAAACGCGGCAGTGTGTCTTTAAAAGTGCTGCAACTTTTTTTTTTGTTTTGGTTTCGTTTCTTCTCTGATATGCCAACTTAGCAGTTCGGAAGCAAGAAATTGCAAGTAGATAAATAGGGACCACTTCGGTGGGAAGGTTAACAGCGCTCCGTGCACTCCGGTGTCTAGGTATGCCTGTGACATGTCCACGGTAACGTCTGCAGACGCAGACAGCGCTGACTCTTCGGCTATGAACAGAGATGAGCACTGAAGCCTAGAAGTGGATACGACTGGCTTTCGAGTAAGGGTGACCAAGGATAACCTGGCCAGACAACCTCTGACCCTCCAAAGAAAATATTCCAGATTCTTTTGCCACAATTATAAACTTCCCAAAGAAAATTTATGTCCCTGCATGTATGCATAAGCTATTTGTATAAGTCTACATCTCTTCACAATGTTTAGTGAAGCAATGATGATAACAGAGTTCCTTTTTTCTATTTATTTAACTCCAGAGCCATGAAACCCTTTCCAATATATTGAATATATATCCCTGGTTTATTTTATTTTTAAAAAATTGCACAATTTTGAAGATCATGGTATAAATTATTTCTGAGCCAGGACTCCTTTCATGCTCCCCCCCCCCCCCCCAATTTTGGGATGACTATTTTGTTAAAGGCGGAAAGTCCCATTAATGGTACAGTACTGTACTGTATTTGGCTTTTTCTGTAATGTCGCTGTTCTCTCTTGGCAGCCTGGTGGTACCAGAGGAAATAGCAAATTAAGACAATCAGAAATGACTTGAGATAGGAAAGGGGTGGGGGGCCGGGAGAGAAATTTATGTCAACCTTTTTGAGACATTGATTGAGACAGCCAGGAGCAACACAATCTCAAATCACAGCCGCAGTCCACCTGCTGGATTACACATCCAGGCTTGAGTTAATGCATTTTGCCTGAATGAGGGGAAACAACCATGATCTTTTCATGTTCTGCTTGTGAAAGCCTGGAGAAGCATTTGGCTGGCTGCTTTTGAGAAATGTTGGCATAGATAGAGCTTTGATCTTACCCAACAAGGCTGTTTTTATGAGCACGATGGCTTGTAAAAGCCTAAAATACTAGGTCATTTCAAAATGCTTTCTTGGTATTTTAGTAATCTGAAGATAATTGCCTTTGAGGAAATAACATGGCATGACCTTCAACATTAAGGAGAAACGTGCTTCTAATTATTCAGCCACAGGTCAAATTGAGGACTCTGCAAATTTGCAGGAAATTACCTTTACACTAATGTATCCAGCCCGACATTCCTTGTCCATTTGCCCTCCCCACCCAATGATCCCATCCCACATGGAGGGAGGGGGGCTGAGGAACCAGAAAGGATAGTGAAAGATTTTGTACACCTAGGTTCAGTCATAAATTCAAACAGGAACTGAAGCCAAGCAATCAAAAGAAGAGTGAATCTCAAAAGGGCACGAATGAAGGCATTAGAGAAGATTATAAAGTATAAGGTGTTCCTGGAGACCTTCCAGACTATTGTATTCTAGATCACCATGTATGGATGCAAAAGCTGGACAAGGAAAAAAATTGTATAAAAACGAGAGTTTTTGTGGATACCCTGGACTGCCAAAAAAATCAAACAAGTGGGTTATAGAGAAAAATCAAGCCTGAACTGTCTTGATGACAAATATGATGAAATCAAGACTGTCTTTTTTGGCACATAAGAAGGCAAAACCCTTTGGAAAGTACATGCTAGAAAAGATTGAAGGCAGCAGGAAAAGAGGAAGGCCAAATACAAGATGTTTTGATTCCCTAAGAGAACCCACAGATCTTCAGCCTTATAACAGGTCCCATGTTGGGTGGCTGATCTGATGGGACAGCCACCCCTCCCTCACTCTTTTAAACTTTTTAAATCTTTTTAAACTTTTTAACCTTTTAAAATCTTTTAGATTTAATGGTTTAATTATTTTTAAATTGATTTTAAGTAATTTTGAACCTCAAGGTTTTAATTTATGAATTTTCTGTAAGCCGCCTAGAGTCAGGTTCGCCTGATTGGGGCGGGATAATAAATCTAAATAAATAAATAAATAAGATCAGGCAGGTAGTTCATAGGAGAGAAGGCCTTATCTTATGTGGCTTCCAAACTGCAGAACTTTTTCTCCAGGCATGTTTAGCAAGGAGCATCTGATAACACTTAGGCTCTGAATGAGGGATTGGTGCAGAGGTGGTGGATAATTTTTGTTTAGAATTTTATTTATTTATTGACAGTACTCTCACAATACATAAGCAACCGTGCAGTTTCATAGTAAAAAAGTTTTAATGTAATCTTCTTCGCCTTCTTCTCCTCCTTCTGTTATGACCTCATACTCACCCATACATCCACTAAATTCATATCCTAATATACTTAACAATTATTTTCCAATCCATTGGTTCTAATTACTGTATGTATTTTAAAAGATTACAGACAAATAGTCCAAATTATTTCCTGTTACATATTCCTCGTTCCTTAGCTCTGTGGCATATTTTAATATGGGCTGCCAAGTTTTCATAAATTGATCATGCTTATTAAGTAAGTTTCAGGAGTTGAGCACATTTAATAAGGAAAAAAAATACCATTTGATAGAGCAAAGCAAAGCAATCATATTTATATACCACCTCATAGCACTTAGTGCACTCTTGGGCACATTTTGCCCCCAATGTCCTGGGTACTCATTTTACCAACCTTGGAAGGATGGTAGGCTGAGTTCAAATAGATCAACTGCCACACAGATGGAGTAAATTTCCTTTTCGTGCTCTGTAGATCAGGATCCTAGACCAATGGCTAGAATCCTATTGGGGATTTGTACAGGTGTAAATTAAATTGCATCACTCACCATGGTAACATGTTAGTAACTAATGAGGCACCATTTCATTATGTGATGTGTGCCTACATGAGCAACAAGTACTGTATGTATATTGCTACCAGTACCTCAGTGGCAGTTAGTGGTAGTTTTGTTGTTCAGTCACACAGTCCATTCCGACCCTTTGCGACCCTATGGACCATTGCCCCCCAGGCACCTCTGTCCTCCACCATCCTCCTCAACCTGCCCAGCTCCGTGCCCATTGCGTCTACAATGCCATCTAGCCATCTCATTTTTGGCTGCCCCCTTCTTCTTTTGCCCTCCACCTTTCCCAGCATCAAGGCTTTCTCAAGCAAATCCTCTCTTCTCATTTGATGTTCAAAGTACTTTAGCTTCATCTTTACTATTTGACCTTCTAGGGAGCAGTCAGGTTTGATTTCTTCTAAGACCGGCCTATTTGTTCTCCTCGCTGTCCAGGGTACTCTCAAAACTCTCCTCCAACACCACATCTCAAGGTTTATCATGTTGTAATACTCAATATAATACAGTACATATGTGTATATCACCACCAGGATTCTGCTAAGGTATTCAAATTATAAGAAGAAAAATAGACTAAACATTACAAGGAATGTCTTGGCAGAATGAACTGTTTGCAAGTTGAACAGACTGCCTGGGAAGATGGTGGATTTTACTTTCTCACAGGATTTTAAACAAAGGTTGAGTGACCAGGTGACCACTTGCTTATCACGGCTGCTATAGCAGTTCCTTTCTTTCATTGGCCAGAGGTTAGTTGTGCTGGATTAGCTTCAAGGGTAGCTGCCAACATATGATTCTGCCAAAGCATCTAAGGGTTTTAGTATATTAGAAATGAAGATGCATTTTAATAATCAAGCAAACATACAGTGGCATCTTATAAAACAAATTAATAGCAGCAATGGCCTTCAAAAATAAGAGTCTGGTGTAATTTGGTGCCATAAGAGGGTCAAGATTGTGGTAAACTGAAGTACTGTATGTTCGGAGATACACTGGCAGCTCAGCCTTATGTAAACCCAATCAAATTAAATCCTGCTGGGTACAATAGTACTTATTAGTGTGCAATAGAACTGCAGGCTTGATAGCTTCTTTTAACTCTTTGCCTTGTGAATCTCAGTTCACAACTGTGTGGGCCTATAAGACCAAAATAGAGAAATGTCCAGTATAAATAAGATACAAATCCTGATCAACTGCAGTTCCCCTTGGCCTCTCCCCTCTCAGCTGTCATCCTGACTGTTTGAGTCATAAGTATGGGGATCCATTCCATTATTCCCAAACCAGTTCTGTCATGCTGTACATTAAGTTAACCAGTTTTTAGGCTCGACCCCGTTCCTCATTTGCATTAAGGGTATAATAATACAGACCTACCTTACAAGGTTATAACCCAGGGTGCCCAAACGATGGGCCACAGGCTGGATCTGGCCCATGGTGCCAATTAATCCAGCTCATGCCGCCCTCACCACTCCTGGAAGAGGAAGTAAAACATGCATGCACAGGCGCAGACTGCACCCACGCATGCACAGAACACACCCACACATGGACAGAATGCTGCTGTAAATGATCCGCGGCTGTCGTAAACGCATTTACAACAGCCACAGGTCATTTACAGCAGCATTCTGCACATGTGCATTTTACTTCTGCTTCTTGGTGGGACAGAGCAGTAGCCAGGGGGTGGCCAGGGTGGGCACCCACTGGTACCCACCCTTGGTTAGCAGTTTGCCCACCCTCAAATGCTTGGCTATATATATATATATATATATATGACATTGTTGCCCATCTTGAAAAATGTTTGCCAACCCACATCTAGAATCCTGACTATGGCCCTGGGGTGGGAGGAACCACATGACCAGCATGCTCGACCACGTAACCAGCCTGTGGTCCAAAAGGTTTGGGCACCCCTGTTATAACCTGACACCCACCAGATTAATCATCACTTCTCAGCCAGGTTAATCATGACTTCACTGGCTACAGGGCGACGGGAGTTGTATTTCAACATATCTTAAGATAACAGGTGAGTAGGGGTTATAGTAAATAAAGTCAAACCTCGCATAAAGAGCGCCTCGCTTAAAGAGCAGAATTTTATCTGAATGTTCGCTTCGCTTAACAAATAAAACCAACCAAAAACTCGCTTAACAAATAAATCAGGGTTCACAATCCCCCCCACAATTGGTCACTTCCAATGGTGTTTCACTTAAAGAGCAAACTCGCTTAAAGAGCAATCCTGTGGAACGCATTATGCTCTTTAAGCGAGGTACAACTGTATTACAGAAACATGATCAGGGGCGAAGTCATCAAATCAATAAAAGTTCTATATATTTTTGATCCTGAGAGAAGAACTGACAAGCGGGAAGACTTGAAAATTGTCAGGATTATCAAGTGAGCCAATTATTCCCTGTGGTGCCTCAGTTTGAACTCCCAGGCAGAGGTCCTCTGCTCTTCTAATGAAATATGCCAACTGATATTGGTATTTAACTTATCTTTAAAAAAAACCCCTGCATTTATTTGTTTGTTTAGTCCAGGTGCAGCCACCTGTAATGCATCTCTAGAAATCTGCCTGCTTTGGGTGAAAGAGTGAGACTGATAAATTGCCTCAAATAACTGACAACAGCCAGGAGCTTTGGGGGTAGGGGTAGTGCTCTTGGAGTGTGGGAGGGATGAATTTTGTTTGAGGAAAAGCTGTTGTATTGTAAACAGGATAGAAAGAGATGGAGACGATCACTTAGGGCTTGTCTGATGTGTCCCCAGGTCATTCCTGTGTGGGATCTTCACCAGCAGCATCAGAGGCAGAAAAGGCTCTGCGCATTAGCTGATCTTGTTAATTTTTCGAGGGCAAAGGTGACGGTGTCCTTCGTCTGACTGATTTTCACGGACACCGTGAATGCTAGTCTTTTGCAAGGGTCAGATTCACAGTACATAAAAAAGTTCTTTTTCCCAATAATTGTTCCTAGAATTTCCCAGCGAGCTTGGTCAGTATCCATGCTGGTTCTAGGATTTTGTCAATTGTCATTAAATCCCTTTATTTTTACAAAATGTGCTGTCCAGTGCTTCACTTTTGTCATGCAACCTTCACGTCAGTTTCTCACACATTCTCTCCTCAAGCCCCAAAAGCATAGTTTCCTATTGTCTGCGCATCTAATGGATAGTCCCCTCTCCACCTGCAACCCCACGAGTTGAAAAGTGTAGGAAAGAGTTGTCATACTTATCATTCTGAATATACAGTATATATATATATATAAATTTGACAAAAAAAAAACACTTTTTGTTGTTCAGTCGCATAGTCGAGTCTGACCCTTTGTGACCCCATGGACCATTGCACACCAGGCACCCCATCCGCCACCATCCTCCTCAAACCGCCCAGCTCTGTGCCCATTGCGTCAACAATACCATCTAGCCATCTCATTCTCTGTCTTCCCCTTCTTCTTTTGCCCTCCACCTTTCCCAACATCAAGGCTTTCTCAAATGAATCCTCTCTTCTCATTTGATGTCCAAAGTACTGTACTTTAGTTTCACTTTCAGTATTTGACCTTTCAGGGAGCAATCAGGGTTGATTTCTTTTACGATTGACCTATTTGTTCTCTTTGCTGTCCAGGGTACTCTCAAAATTTTCCTCCAACACTACATTTCAAAGGCATCTATTCTTCTGCGCTCAGCTTTCCTTATGACCCAGCTCTCACTACCATATATTACTACCGGAAATATCATTGCTTTGACTAAGTGGACTTTTGTTTGCAATGTGATGTCTCTACTTTTCACTATGTTCCCCAGGTTTCTCATCACTTGTCTCCCAAGAATTAATCACCTTTTTTATTTCATGGCTGCAATCACCATCTGCAGTGATCTTGGATCCTAAGAATGTAAAGGTCTGTCACTGCTTCTACTTCTTCCCCATCTATTTTCCAGGGACTGATACGGCCTGTTGCCATTATCTTGGTTTTCTTGATGTTTAGTCTCAAGCCAGCTTTTGTACTCTCTTCTTTCAACCTAACCAGAAGCTTCTTTAGGTCTTCTTCACTTTCTTCCATTAGGGTAGTATCAATTGCTGATGTTTCTTCCAACTTGATTCGTCCAGCCCTGCATTGTGCATTATGTCCTCTGTATATGTTAAATAAGAAACAAAAAATGGTGGCACCTTAAAGATTAATTCTTATATTTTAAGGTGGTTTCATGCATCAAATTCACTTCCTAAAACAGAAGAGTGAGATTATATGATTATCATATTTATATATGGCCCCTTGATGGGTGAGGTAATACAGATAATGGACAAAATATGAACTGCTAGATAGCTCAGTGGCTTAGTTATTTGTCTTTGAGGCCAGAGACTGGGAATTTGATTCCTAACTGTGCCTCCTTGAGAGGGGCTGGACTTGATCCACAGGGTCCCTTCCAGCTCTGCAGTTCTAAAATGAGGATGATAAATTGATAAATCATCTGATGTACACCTCTGTTTCTAAGCATAATTCAAAGGGCTGGTGCTTACCTTTAGAGCCCTACACGTCTTAGAATCAAAGTACCTCAGATAAACCTGTTGCCACATCAACTTGAAGATGTTGCATTGAGATCATTTTCTGGGTAAGGCAAATGGTGGCTAGAAGAAGACCCTTTTCAGAGGTAATAATTAATACCTCACATGTGGAATTACTTTCCTAGGATTTTCATGGTTATACTTTTCACACAAAACACATGTTTATTAACCTGAAATTTTCAATGTCCCTAAATGTCCTTCCTTTCTCTTTGAACATGTTTATAATATTCTATTTACAAATTTTACCTATCTCTCCTCTGTGTGTCATTCCCTGAAGTTCAGACTTTGATCCAGACACTCACAAATGTCCTTCTTAGCTGGAGTTCCTAAAACATCTAGGAAAAAAGCATGCCTTCTTAATGCTGATAATTTTATAGCAAAAGCGAAGGAGTGTTGGGCCTGAGGGCATGAGTGAAGGAATGAGGAATTTCAGTTAAGTGCTGGATGGATGCTCCTCACTTGGTTGGTCCCCCTTAGAGCCACAATGGGGCCATCCTGTCCGAACGTTGACAGATTCACTCTTACACAAGCCAGAGCTCAGAAAATGCCTCACGGCTCTTGCGAAAACGAAGGGAAATAAGACAAGTGCCAGAGGCTCCTCTGACAAGAATTCTCCCAAGTGACAAGCAACTTGTGAGATCTCAGATTCAGCTCGAACTGTTTGACTTTTGGAAAGTGCACCATAGGTAAAGGTTTCCCTTGCTCGAAGGCCAGTCGTATCCGACTCTAGGGGTCAGTGCTCATCTCTGTTTCTAAGCCGAAGAGCCAGCGCTGTCTGCTTCTGCAGACGTTTCCATGGTCATGTGGCAGGCATGACTAGACACCGGAGCACATGGAACGCTGTTACCTTCCCATCGAAGTGGTCCCTATTTATCTACTTGCAATTTCTTGCTTTCGAACTGGTAGGTTGGCAGGAGCTAGGACAGAGACGGGAGCTCATTCCGTCCTGCAGTACGCGGGAATCGAACTGCTGACCTTCCGCTTCCCAGTCAGCATCTTAGTGACTTGAGCCACTGGACCATACACTGTATATTTCCCTAATTCTTTAATCCTGCAGGAACCATCCATTTTACAGAAAAAGTGAAAAACCCATCCAGTGGTATAGAATGTAGGAAAGTTACTTTTGGATACTACAATCCTCAGAAGCCCCTACTAGCTGGGAGCTTCAAGATGTTATGGTGAAAAATAACATTTTTAACGTGGTGATGTTATACAGCTTTATCATTTTATGGCTGTTGTGACATGAAGGGCAATTGACTTGACAACCTACTCCCATTGAAAACAGCACTCTTTCAACACTCCTATGACCCTAAGGCACGCTGGTTAAGCTATCCTTCCACCCAAACCTGATTCATAGTCTAAGTTTGATCCAGATGGCACAAGGTTGATTCAGCCTTCCATCCTTCCGAGACTGGTAAAATGAGTATCCATGGCTATATGAATCATCTGATAAGGACATTGTCCTATCTCAAATATTAAACTAAAGTTCAGCTTAGACTGGAAGGTGTTTTGTGTTTCATTCAGGCAGCAAAATGTCCTGGGCTATTACGAGAGACTGATTCTTCTTCAAGTGCCATATCAGATTCTGAATATTGGCTGTCATCATGGTGATCAGCCATTAAGATTGTCTTGGGAACAATATAATGCAGTAGTCTTCTATTTGCCTGACACCTGTACCGCTGATCCAGTTCTGCAAGTCTCTTTCTGGTCCTGAGCCCTTTTGGCACACAAAGTCTTCTTCAGCCCCAGGCCAGTATTGATGAAACTGTTGCCCTCCAACAAGGTGGATTCAATTGGGATTTAATCCACTTAGGGACCATCACCCTTCCCTGTGAACTTTGCCACCCATGGCCATTAGTTCTCAGGGTGGTCAGATTAGTTAACCACCACCTAACAACTGGTGTTGAGTCATTGGCACTATGGTACACTCTATTACTATAGCAGGATAAACTTTACAGACTGTGAGAGACTGATTACTCCAGATATTATGATAATCATCTTCCAGTTAGCACTTGGGACCCCATTTCACAAACACAGTGTAGAGCAGTAGTTCCCAATGTGACTTCCAATCCCAGAAGCCTAAGTCAGTACATTGGCTGATCATTACTTTGGGAAATGACGTAGGCTTCTGGGAATTGAAGTCCAAAAACCAAAGGTTGGGAAAAACTGGTGTAGATTAACTCTGGAAAGAAACTTCTACAAACAAAGCCCTTGTTATTGGCCTATACCTCCACTCCACTAGTGGAAATTTCACAATATACTAGGAGGATAAATGATTGAGACAAAGGGAAACTTTTAAAGGGTGAGATTTTTTTTTAAAAAAAATGAAACTTGGCTATTAAAAATGTAGCTGCATCTAATTAAAATTGCCCCCAGGCTTTATGTTACATGAAAGAAATTCAACATCTTATCACTTCTATGGCACGGAGCTATTAGAAAGAGGTCAGAAGTTGAAGGCATCCTGCTGAATCCAGCAAACCTTCAAATCCAAATAAGTGCCACCATTTTCCTGCCAGGCTTCTTGCGTTTTTTAGACCCCGAATCATAGGGTTAAAACTCAAGACAGATGATTTGTCATTATCGCTGCATTTTGAGTGAAAGAACTCTGCTTGTTGAATATCTGCCAGGGAAGTAGTTCTTCGTGGCACAGAATCTCTTCCAGAAAGCAAAGAGCCAAACAGTTAAGAGAAATGTAAATTCAGCTTTCAAGATAGGGTTGGACTAACACTAATATGATGGTGTAACTGAAAACATGTTAACTTAATTTTCACACTGCACTTTGCCTGGAACTGAACTTGAAGGCGGTTCATTGACTTCTGCTAGAATGTGCCACCCAACGCTGGCTTCTTCTTCTGCCATATCTGAATCCGAATATTGGTGATCATCATGACAATCAGCCATGAACAGTCCTGAGAATATAATGCAGTGGCCTTTCATCTGCCTTCCGCATTGTCTCCTGTAAGAAGTTTATCCTAGTTTGAGCTTGCCTCATTCCAACTGTAGGGCCTGCAGTGGCTCAGTGGTTAAGAAGCTCGCCTTGTTAGCTGGAAGGCCGGCAAGTTGGCAGTTCGAGACCCAGGTACTGCATGATGGCTGGAGTGCCCGTCTCTGTCCCAGCTCCTGCCAACCTAGCAGTTCAAAAGCAAGAAATTGCAAGTAGATAAATAGACACCACCTCGGTGGGAAAAGATCTTGGGGATATGAAAGGAGTCTCATTCAGGCATCCCTTGAGTGTAGTTTCTCCAGCAAAAATCCTTTCAACCCAGAATAATTTCTAACACAAAATTATTATTACTGTATTATTATTCCACCTGTTGCATTTGTAGCTTGCTTCTCTTTTTTTAAGTCACTAGGTGATAAATAGGTACTCTGTTTGCAAGCTTGATTGATCTTTGAAGGAATTACATTCCTGGAAAGAAAGCATTGCAATACGTATTATGAAAGATGCATTTTCTTTGATATATGATTTGACTCTGAGCTGGATGCACTGTTCATCTGCTGAGCATAAGGTAAATTCTTATGTTGATAAGATAAATTCAATGAAAACATTGTGGGTTTCCTGGACATATGAGCTGTACAGAGCAATGCCTCCCCTCCATGTCAGCATTACATTTTTCAGCTTGCAGCCTATACAGAAGAAAAAGAAGAACAGTAGATGGATAGGATTAAACAAGACTCAGCACAGAAAGCTCTGAATTTCTCCACACCCTTAATAATACCCAGGCAACCTAATGAGTAGTTTAATGACAAGCATAAAATCAGATAAACAAAAGAAATTCTCAGGTGTCTAGTCGGGGAGTTCTGGATAATTAGACGTTACTCTAGGGTGTTTGGACTGATGATTGTTGAGCTAAAGTGAGTGAACAAAGTTAGAACAAAGAAAGAGGTAGAGGAGACAAAGTTAGATGGTTCACCCAACTCTGGTGTGGAGGTGTGATAGGGGTGAAAAGACAAGTACAGTGGAACCTCATACAACGATTGCCCCACATAGCAAAAAAAATTGTTGTACAATGCATCCCATTGGAAAAACCACTATATGATGCATGCATCATATAGCAATTTTTTCGTACAACAACAAGCTCCATGGAATGGATTAAAATCGTTGTACGAGGTACCACTTTATATACTCCTCAGTCTTACTGAATTGAACTTTCTCACAACAACACAATGCATTGATTAATTGGTTGGTTTCAAATTGCATTTCTATGCTGCCTTTCTCCTACCATTAGGACAAGGTGGCTCAGAAATCATTAAAAGACACAACAATTAAAATCAAGATAAACAAAAAAGCAAACATTATTGTACAGAACATGGAACTATTGTTATAAAACAAATTAAGAAATAGAAAAGCATTTGAAAACCTATGATAAGGAATATATTGTCAGAAACTAGCTGTGTGAAAATTAGATATTAGACATTGAAAGACTCTTGGAATAAAAGCATGTTCCATTTTGTATGAAATTAGG
Organism: Furcifer pardalis; assembly: GCA_030440675.1. NCBI lineage: Eukaryota > Metazoa > Chordata > Lepidosauria > Squamata > Chamaeleonidae > Furcifer > Furcifer pardalis. The sequence goes on from CP126897.1 coordinate 32,092,286, forward strand.
AGTTCAACCAAGTGCCAAAAGGTAAAGGGATTCCATAAACAGGGAGGCAATGACTGAGAAAGTCTTCTTTTTGGTCTGTGTCAAATGTACCTATAAAGGGGATGGTACTTATGGATTAAGATGCTGAACTTGACAACTGGAAGGTCGGAGTTCGATTCCCGAATACTGCACAACGGAGTGAGCTCCTGTCTCTGCCCCAGCTCCTGCCAACCTAGCAGTTCGAAAGCAAGAAATTGCAAGTAGATAAATAGGTACTGCTTCAGTGGGAAGGGAAACAGCACTCAGGTATTGAGGCATGCCTGTCACATGTCCATAGAAACATCTGCACACGCAGACAGCACTGGCTCTTTGGCTATAAATATAGATGAGCACTGAAGCCTAGAGTCAGATGCGACTGGCTTTCAAGCATGGGCAACCTACTTATGGATTAAGGCAGCATAAATGCATGCACTAGATATCCAGCTCCATCATGGAGGTGGAACAAAGGAATGTTTAGGTGGCAGACACTAGACGCCAAACATAATCTGTTTAGGGGCGAAATAGCTGGTGCTGTCAAGTTCTATTTATGGTCTTGCCATAGGTATCGGGCCAGGAGCTCTTGTAAACAGCAAAGTTTAGAAGTTACTTTAGCATTATTAGTCACATGCCACCAAGTCAGAACTAACAGGGCTTTCAAGATAAGTGAGACATTTAAGGACTGGTTTTACCAGTTCCACTCCCCCAGTGTGTTTCCATGGACAGGTGGGGATTTGAACTCTGGTCTCCAGTGTCCTAATCCAGTGATGGCCAACCTTGGCACTCCAGGTGTTCTTGGACTTCAATTCCTAGAAACCCAAGTCAGCACTCCTGCTGATCAGGGCTTCTGGGAATTGTAGTCCAAGAACCGCTGGAGTGCCAAGGTTGGCCATCACCATCCTGTCAGTGGTTCCCAACAAGGGGTACACAGCCCACTAGTGGACGTCAATTCCCAGAAGCCTAAGTCAGTACATTGGCTGATCAGTGCTTTGGGGAAATGACTTAGGCTTCTGGGAATTGAAGTCCAAAAAACAGCATTTGGGAAACACTGGTCCATCACTCTATCTACTACCTCACACTGGGTCCCTGCCTTGATATACTACTCCCAGAATCCTGGTAGATTAGGGAATTTAGGGGGTTAATCGTCCCAAAAAATAATTTTTCCAAGTTTTGGGAAACAGGATACCCAAATGCTAGGTGATAAGTACCTTGAGCCTTATCTTCATTGTATGCGGTAGTGAGGAGGGGCAACAGAACAGGTAGAGTACGTAAGATTTACAATGTGTTTCCAATGACAGAGCCTAACATTGAGGCAGATTGTTGGTTTTTGAGCCAACTGGTGCTTCTGAGGGATTTTCATTTCCCCCCCCCCCCCCATGTTTTGCTCCTGTGGTCTTAAGAGAAGACAATTCAGTAGGTACATTTTCCTCTAGCATTAAAGCAAAATAATAGGAGGGGACTTTGCTTGCTTGGTTTTTACAGATCAGGCGTAAAGATGTAAGCGTTCTAATCATTTTACTCTCTCGTTTTCCACAGTTTGGGAATGTCATTTGTTGTTGGGGGCTTTTTATGGAAGGATGCTGTGGGTGATCATGTAAAAGCCTGGTCATCCTGCGTATCTGATGAGAAGATAGGCTCATTCACAACCATGTCAATGGGTTGCCTCAAGCTACATGCAAACTTACAACACACACAGACAGAAGGTTTGTGCCCCCGCCCCGCTTTTCTTCAGATTTTAATGAATGCTAAATGTTTGTAGAAACCTTTGACCTTGCACTAATGTCTGATGCCGACCACAACAAGACCTTTTAAAATCACTGGCCACCCATTAGATTCAAAGTCGAGTTTGGCCAAAGCGTTTATTAGATCACTAAAACATTACAAATAAGACTAGCTTTCTAGTCGTTGAGACAAAGATGATATCAAACTTATTTATTGCTGTTATTTATTTATACCGCTTTTACCTCATTATATATCCTGGAGAATTCAAAATCCCAGTGTATTTCCAGATTTTCAGTGATCAAGGGGCTGCAGTGGCTCAGTGGTTAAGAAGCTCGCCTTGTTAGCTGGAAGGCTAGCAAGTCGGCTGTTCAAGACCCGGGTAGTGCATGATGGATTGAGTGCCCATCTCTGTCCCATCTCTTGTGGACATGAAAGGAACCTCATTTGAGCGTTCCTTGAGCGGAGTTTCTTACACAAAAATCCTTTCAACCCAGAATAATTTCTGACATGAAATTATTATTAGTTATGAGTGATCAATAAAATAACTTGGACTTAGCTGCTATCAATGCATTGTGTCACAATTTTTTGTATTTTGTATTAGATTTAGCCGTTTATTTTGGTGTCACCTGTACTATGGAGCAAAGTGACAGAATTAGTTTGAAATTAGTCTCCTGCTTGAGAACGGTGAGGGGAAGGGGAGACAGACGAAACACACGCTTCAGGAGACTGACTTATTAGATTCATTGTGGAAAATGTTTTAAGGGTTTATGACAAAGACGTTTAAAGAAAGACTGACCGGAGGCACTGGGACGAACATGTTTAGGCATAGCAGCTAAAAAAATCTGTGGGTCTAAGAGGGGAAAAAATGTAGTGAGGGGGAGGAAGAAGCAGGCTAATGCTCAGAAATTTTCCCAATTAAGAAGTCAGGAGGAAAAACTTGTTTCTCATGCGTCCTTCCAGAAATTATTTCTTGTCTTTTCAAATACTGTACAGTATTCTCATAAAACAATTTTCCATATTGTACTTGCTGGATCTATTCACAAACACCCCAAGGTGGAAGAAATACCGTATTACTTAAGAGCAGAGGTCAGTCTTTCCTTTGACTGTTTCTCCTCACTAAAATCACAACAAAACAGAATCAAAATATTCCAGCAAATATTTAAATCACCTCAGTGGAAAAGGTTCAAGCCCATTCCTACCTTCTCACTGGAGCACTGTATATACTCAAGTATAAGCAGTGATGGGATGTAACAGGTTCTCACCAGTCCCCCAGAACTGGTAGTAACTTTTCCCAGTGTCCCAAAGAACCGGTAGCAGCTTTTGGGGTGAACCACCTTCGGGGCTTACCTTTTCACTGCGCATGCGTGCCAAGCACTTGGTGTGCATGCACGCATACAGTGCTTGGCACGTATGCACGGCCTCCTTGCTGTCCTCCCAAGTGGGGAGGAGGAAGAAAAGCTGCTAGCCTGAAGCTCCCTATAGCCTGCTCCCCAGGGTAAGTGACTCACCTTTGGATGTGGTGTGTCTGTGTGTATTTTAATGTGTATTTAATACCTTTACCTATATGGACATACTACCACAGTTCCTAAAAAGTCCAGGCGGCCTGGCTTGGGGGTTTTAAGCAAAGTCTTGGAGTTACCTCATCAATAAGCTACACCTGTGCTGTTTCAGTTGCTGTTCCAATTGGAGAACCCTTAAGTAGGTACAGCTGTATTACATTTACATTAAGGCATATTTTCCTAGAGAACTGGTTAGGCAAAGACTTGGTACCTAACTTCTTTAACTGTTGAAAAGTGCCAAAATGAAGCCATCTTGTGGTGAGTTCATTCTGTAGTTCCTTCCATCTGACCTAGTGTGAGAAAGATTAGCCAGAATAAGCTTTAAGCTCTGGTTTAAAAGCTCTGGTTGATTTGTGTGTGGGGTGGGTGGGGGTGTTTGGGTGGCTAGCTGTATTTTAATGTATTTTTATTTATTTATTTAATTTATTTACGGGTTTGTGTTTTGTGTGTGTGTGTGCTTATTTTTATTTTATTTTTTAATATTTTATATATATATTTTAAAAAAATATTTGGCCCTGCCCACAACATCATGATGTGATGATGTTAGCTTCGCCCACACTGTGATGACATCACGGTGGGGTAGTAAATTTTTTGACATCCCACCACTGAGTATAAGCCTAGTTTTTCAGTCCCAAAAATGAGCCCCCAAAAGGGGAGATGGCATATACTCGAGTCAATGACTATAGGGGTCCCAAGACCACATGAGATTGAGACACACCAAAAATTTAATTAATTTTACCATATTTTCATGTATTTTGATTATTGAAACTCAGAAGCAGCTGGTGCATTTCCCATCCTCGGCTTATACTCGGGTCAATCTATTTCCCTGGGTTTTCAGGTCAAAATTAGGTGCCTCGGCTTATATTCGGGTCGGCTTATACTTGAGTATATATGGTACTCATTTTCTGCTGTCAAAGAGGTGTCCCATGTCTGATACAGGAGGTCAAACTCCACACAAGCTCCTGCTGAAATAAATCTGTTGGTCTTAAAGGTACTACAATATTTTGTTTCTGATTTATTTTCTATTTTTGGTTGTCACCTCAAGCAAGCTAATGTGCCCCCCTAATGCTTGTAGTTGGATGGGTTGCATGCAAATGACTCCCTATCTTTCTTCTTCTTTAATGTCCAGATCAAACTTTGGACTGCCAAAATAAAGGCACTTTCTTTGCTTTGTTATTCGCCAACCTTTCGTCAGTGCATGTTTCTGGCAGTAATCAGCAGACCAGTAAATTTGCTGACTTCTGTATCTCTCCACATTCACACAGCATTTGAGCATGTTGCCCTGCTTGAACATGTTGGCCTTCCATTTAGGGACTCCAACCCTCAACTTATTCAGGGTCCTCCAAGTGACGTAGAGGAGGTTGAGTTCCTATCCTATCTCTATCCTGAATATGCTTCTTTTAATGAATCACTTTAAAGGAACTATTGTATCACAATAATGACAGATACACCAGTTTTATGCTAGGGGTAAATGTGTTAATAGCAACTGACCAAACAGATGGTAAGGATCTCCCAACCTGCCCCCGCTCCCAAAAAAGCTCTGCTCCACATGCATATTGAAGGGAAAGGCTTATTAGGTAACCAAGTTATACAGACACCTGTAAGTTACAGAACTGGAATAGCCAAAGTGAATGTTGTAGAACATGGATGGACCAGTAGACCTCAGAAATATTTTTTTTCTACCTGAGGCTCCAATACCCTTGAACACAACACCCTTCCCAAGGTTGAGGTTGGGTATTTCCAGTCAATTTCACACCCTCTGACCCAATGGATACAGCCACCCAGCAGCAAAGAGTGACCCACCAAACTCCTAGAGGGTATTCACCCATGTCCCCTAGCAAGCCGCCTCATTCTATGGCCCCGCCAATTGTGTGGGATAGACTGTGCAGAAGGAATGGGAGTCGGCAGCTTCTACTCTCTTGGGAGGCCCAGGAAGGGTTTAAGCTTAGACTTTTGCACTCCGGCATGACCTGACCTCCCTTTTTTTTGGCACTGCACCCCACCCCTTGCACCTCTTGTCTGCTCTGTTGGTGGTAGAAGAAGCCTGTGAGGTCAGGCAGTGGAATTTTAGCTGCAGGCATCTCAGGCGAGATGCTGTTCAGCTGAGTGATCTGAGCTATGGGGCTGTCTTGAAGAAGGAGATCATCCACTTGGTGAGGCCAAAGCCTAGTCTATTCTGGAATCACTCCAGCATGTTTATTCAACTTCTCTTTCACTCTCCCATCCTACAACCTCACCTCACTCCACCCCCACCACTGCCTCCAATGCCTTTCTTCTCCCCTCTAGTTTAATGTGTCTCCAGTCACCCCCCAGCCTGACCTCCTCCATGAGACAGAGCACAGGTAGAAGCCATAATTACCTTGCTTTGTTATGCTGGGTCACTGGAAATATGCATCTAATGGACAGTCCCCTCTCCACCTGCTTGCCAGACACCCCACAACGATGAAGGAGAACAAGGGTTCATGACCGGAATAAAAAAAATGTGCCTTATTAAACCACACAAGATCTATCCATGAGATTTGCCAATTCCTGCTGAATTTTTACCTTCTCTCTTCAAAATGGAATCCACTCCAAGTTTGAAATAAAAGCTTTATGGAAAGCTAAGGCGTACTTAGTAAGTGCCCACTCACGTGTCTTTTTGATTCACATTCACACCTTCCCTGTTCCCATTGGGGCTACCTTTTCCTCACCCTCTCTCCTAAGTAGGCCAAGGACTAGGATGGGTGGTACCCAGTGGTGGGGAGCCAAAGTTTTTACTACCACACTGTGGGTGGAGCCAACATTGTGGGTGGAGCCAATGTCATGGCATCATAAGCGGAGCCAATGATGTGGGTGGAGCCAATGTAAAAAAACCCATTAAAATAAGTACACATAAAAATACAAATTAAATAGACATAAAAACATATTAAAAGCAAATTAAATAAAGTAATACCTCAGATAATGCGAAGACTTGGTTCCACAAGTTTTGGTGTTATCCGATTTTTAGTGTCATCCAATGCATGTTAAAATCCTATGGGATGGCTCAGATAACCTTAAAGCTCCATAGAGATACAGTGGTACCTCGTTTAAAGAGCATAATGCGTTCCACAGGATTGCTCTTTAAGCGAGTTTGCTCTTTAAGCAAAACACCATTGTAAATGACCAATTGTGGGAGGTACTGCAAACCCCGATTTATTTGTTAAGCGAGTTTTTGGTTGGTTTTATTTGTTAAGCGAAGTGAACATTCAGAGAAAATTCTGCTCTTTAAGCGAATTACTCTTTAAGCAAGACGCTTTTTGTGCAAGGTTTGACCGTATATTGTAACCACACAGGCTTTAGCGGTTGTTATCCGATCCATCCCATAGGACCTTAACGTTATTCGATCCAATTCTCTTCCCCAGATTACTTAACGTTATGCGATTTTAGCGTTATCCGAGGTAAACATTATCTGAGGTATTACTGTACACATAAAACACATAAATATACACATTAAAAATAAACACACATTAAATACACATTAAAATACACCCACCCACCCCACACCCAAAGGTGAGTCACTTACTCTGGGGAGCAGGTTATAAGGAGCTTCAGGATAGCAGCTTCTCTTCTTCCTCCCCGCTTGGGAGGTCAGCAAGGAGGCCGTGCATACACGCCAAGCACTGTAGGCGTGCATGCACACTAAGTGCTTGGCATGCATGGACAGTGCGGGAACCAGTGAAAAGGTAAGCCCCGAGGTGGTTCCCCCCAAAAGCCGCTACCGGTTCTCCGGGACACTGGGAAAAGTTACTACTGATTCTGGCGAACTGGTGCGAACCTGTTGCTCCCCATCACTGGAGTTACCTCACACAAAAAAACAAAAATATAATTGTACTGTGCCTCTCCAGCCCCAATCACAATCACAATCACAAATCATCTATACCCTCAACTTCCCTATCAGTAAGTATTTGCCTCTTAGTTGGTCTATCTAAGAAATGGGAAAGATTCGTAGAATGGAACTAAGAAGAAATAATGTTGGTAGGTCTGTTAAAATTATATACAGTACTGCCGATCCATCAGATTCTGGTACTCTGGTTTGCAAGCAAAGACATTATAATATGACAGACTGGATATGAAAGCAAAACAGTCATCAGTAAACAGTGGTGGCATTAACATCAGTGATAAGACTTATGATTCCTTTCCTTTCATCTGGGGAAGAACTCTTCAAAGTTTCTCCTGAATGCATGGTTTTTAAAAGTTTGTTAAAAGTAGAAAGGGACAGGGATGAGTGCAGTGATGGTGAACCATGGCACTCCAGGTGTTCTTGGACTTCTCAATTACCAAAAGCCCAAGTCAGCACTCCTGTTGATAAGGGCTTCTGGGAATTGAAGTCCAAGAACACCTGGAGTGCCAAGGTTTGCCATCACTGGACTAGTGTATCTTTTGTGTCATGACATTCTGCAAGGAAGAGGACACTATGGAGAAGTTCCAGTTCCTGGTCAAAAACTTATCAGCTTCTCTGAGAGTGAGTATATATAAATGTATGGCCAGGGAAGACTGAATAGGACAGGCAAAATAACTTAAGAAGTTACAGTACACTCTAATACAGGGGTTACCAACCTTTTCAAGCTGGGGGCCGGGTCATGCTCTCTCAGTCAGCTTTCAGGGTTGGACAGCCATTTTGCCCTGCCTGCATGATGGAGGTGGCCATTTTATCCCAAAAGCTTCAAAGGGATGGCCATTTTATTTCTTGGATGCCCTTGCAGGGTGGGGAACCACATAAAATGGCGCCATGGGCTGTATCCAGCCTGCAGGTCTTAGGTTGGGAACTCCTAATAGGTAACAAGGTCCCAAACTATTTAGAACTTTATAAGTTAATACCAAAAAATTGAATCTAGCACAACCAGTGTAGGTGAGCCAAAATTGGGAACATATGATGAAATCTGCTGTCACCTGTAATCAATCCGTCCATTGCATTCTGGGCCTGCTGTAGCTTCCATATAAGCTTCAAGGGTAGCCCCACATAAAGAACATTACAGTAGTCAATCCTTGTGACTACCAATACAAGGGGAAAGGTTCTTAGGGACTTGCTGTCCAGATAAGGTGATCCACTGAAGGTGGGAAAAGGTGGGATGGACTACAGCAGCTACCTGTTGTTTCACAGACAGTGCCAGGTCCACATGTTCATCCAGACTGTGTATACTTCAAGCAGGCTATGGTTCTGAGCATCTTCATGAGAAACCATGACTTTATTATTTATGCATAATGCCCTTATACACTTTAGTCACTAGGTGGCACTGAGTATAATAGGATCATTTTCTAATAATATTGTAATAAGCTGTCAAATCAATTCTGAGGGGCAGCAGCTCTTTACAGAGGTTTCCAGGGTAGAGTGGATTCAGAAGTGGTTTACCATTCCGTTCTTCTGGGACCATGCAGCTTGCTCAAGGTCACACAGGCTGGCTCTTCTCTAGCACAGTGTGGAATTGAACTCCAAACCTCCAGCTTCACATCCTGGTAACCTAACACATTGAGCTATCAAAATAATCATCATCATCATAATTTTAATTGAGTTACGCTTCCTGACAAGTATGATATTTAAACCATGGTTTGTGGTTCAAAATGTATCAGGTAAATCACAGATCAGAAGTCTTTGTCATATTTTATTTCAAGCTCAATCAGCATCTTATATTCTCTAGAACAGGGATTCCGAACCTAAGGCTCGTGGGCCATATATGACCAATGGTGCCATTTCATGTGCCCCCTTCCTAGGGCATTCAAGAAACAAAATGGCTGCCCTTTAGAAGCTGTTGGGACAAAATGGCCACCACCATCCCCATCGTGCAGGTAGGGCAAAATGGCCATCCGACCCTCAAAGCTGACTGAGAGAGTGTGACCTGGCCCCTGGCTTGAAAAGGTTGGGAACCCCTGCTTTAGACTCTCAAGGGTCAAGCCATATCTATGATATAAATCGAATAAATCAAATAAATCAAATTTGTCAATTCAGAATTTAAATCAAATAATGATTCACCTTTCTTAACTGCACTTGGCAATGGCATGTGTTCGCTGAAGCTGTCGTTGTTACATGTCGTCAAGTTGCTTTTAACTTATGGCAACTCTGTGAATTCATGTTCTTCAAAAAGACTTCTGTCATCCACAGTCTTACTCAGTTCTTGCAAACTCAAGGTGATGGCTTCCTTTATCTTGTCAATCCGTTTTTGGAGCTGCGTGTAGATAAAATGTAACGTTCCAGAACAGCAATGCCTTCAACCTTGGCGAAGCAAAGTGTGGCCCTTCAGATGTTGTTGGAATGCAATACTTAGCAGTCCATACCACTGTGCTTTCAGTCAAAGGCTGATGGAAGCTGCAAGCCAACATCATCTGGAAAGTTGAAAACCCTCAACTTCAACATGGTTGTCAACTTTTGATTTCAGAACTTCTTGTCACCAAGGCAAAAATTAGCAGCTAATCAGGCTGAATGCAGAGTTTGGAAGGATCTGGCAAGTTGAGGTAGAAGAGAAGTGAAGAATTTGGCTGTTTAAGGAAGAAGCCAGTTCATGGACAAAGACCATCAGTGGTAGACCACAGATAATGGAAAATCCTGTGTTTATTGTGTCTTCAGATCCCAGTATTGATTTCATCCTGTAACCAATGTCTTTATGGTAAACTTTGATATGGAAGAGCTCATCATAACAGTCCCTAAGGGGGTTGCAGGGGTTCAGTGGTTAAGAAGCTTGCCTTGTTGGCTGGAAGGCCAGCAAGTCGGCAGTTTGAGACCCGAGTACTGCATAACAGTTTGAGCGTGCTTCTCTGTCCCAGCTCCTGCCAATTTAGCAGTTTAAAAGCAAGAAATTGCAAGTAGATAAATAGGTACCACTTTGGTGGAAAAAAGATCTTGGGGACATGAAAGGAGCCTCATTTGGGCATCCCCTGAGCAGTCTCTCCAGTAAAAATCCTCTCGCTGGAACATCTGCGGCGGGGCGGAGAAGCCGACACGGCATCCAGCCCGGGGATTCGCGCCACCTGGCCCCGGAGCCCTGCCCTGCCGTGGGCTTTAAAAGAGAGACGCCGATGCCGGGACCCTCGCACCGCCGCCGCTCTCGCTGGAACATCTGCGGCGGGGCGGAGAAGTCGACATGGTGTCCAGCCCGGGGATTCGCGCCACCTGGCCCCGGAGCCCTGCCCTGCCGTGGGCTTTAAAAGAGAGATGCCGATGCCGGGACCCTCGCACCGCTGCCGATCTTACTGGAACATCTGCGGCGGGGCGGAGAAGCCGACACGGCGCCCAGCCCGGGGATTCGTGCCACCTGGCCCCGGAGCCCTGCCCTGCCGTGGGCTTTAAAAGAGAGACGCCGATGCCTGTAAGACCTGCCCCCCCCAACGAACTTTGGCTCCTCGTCCGGTCCGGCCCGGAGAGTGAGCCCAGCTGCTGCGCGGCGTGGGCGGGCGGCTATAAGACCTGCCGCCGCCCCCAACGAACTTCGGCTCCTCATCCCGTCCGGCCCGGAGAGAGAGAGACGCCAGTCCCGCTATTGCCGCCACAGCTGAACCACGGCCAGCCACTCTCCAGTTAAATGTATATTTATTAATTGAAATATTTATAAGGGTTGAGGACTTTCCCTATTGCTTTGTACTGTATATCCATGATTGTTTTTGTATTTCTTTGACTGTACTGTATTTATATATATATATTTATTATTTTTTATGAAGGTCTTGTCGACCACATTGATTGTATTATACTTGTTATATTATATTGTATGTACATTATGTTTTTTATTGTAACATTGTTAGCCGCTCTGGGTTGCTTCGGCAAGGAGAGCGGCATATAAATTTGAATTTAATAATAATAATAATAATAATAATAATAATAATAATAATAATAATAATAATAATAATATATATATATATATATATATATATATATATATATATAGATAGATAGATAGATAGATAGATAGATAGATAGATAGATAGATAGATAGATAGATAGATAGATATATATATATATATATATATATATATATATATATATATATATATATATATATATATATATATATATATATATATAATTCTTGGTTGGACATATGGCAGGCATGGACGTATGGCAGGCATGTCTAGACACCAGAGTGCACAGAACACTTGCAATTTCTTGCTTACGAACTGCTAGGTTGGCAGGAGCTGGGATAGAGATGGGAGCTCACTCTGTCGTGCAGTACTCAGGTATCAAACTCCGACCTTTCAGTCTTTAGGTTCAGTGTCTTAACTACTTGAGCCACCTACTTTATCTTAAAATCAACAAACCTATTCTCGCAGATATCATTTCTATGCAAAGCAGGCCATTTGTAAAGCTAATGTGTTTTAATTGCCTATTCAAGAGCAAGCCATCTCAAAACACTTTCTACTAAAATAGGGAAAGCTTACAACAATTTATATTTTTCCGGAGAAATCCATGGTTCCCACAGGCATTGTCCAGATTGTGGCTGTGCTTAGAAATAAATTGGGGCAGGAGATGAGGGCATCTCCAACACTGCTAGCCAGAAGTTCCCAGTTGGATGGGAAGTGGAGTTTTGGTTTACCAGCTGAATTGGTAAGATATTGACAGATCATTCTTGTGTTTTTGTTGTTGTTCAGTCACACAGTCAATTCCAACCCTTTGCGACCCCATGGTCCACTGTCCGCCAGGCACTTCTGTCCTCCACCATCCTCCTCAACTCGCTCAACTCTGTGCCCATTGTCTCTACAATACCATCTAGCCATCTCATTTTTGGCTGCCCCCTTTTTCTTTTGCCCTCCACCCTTCCCAGCATCAAGGCTTTCTCAAACGAATCCTCTCTTCTCATTTGGTGTCCAAAATACCTTAGCTTCATCTTTACTATTTGACCTTCTAAGGAGCAGTCAGGGTTGATTTCTTCTAAGATTGACCTATTTGTTCTCCTCGCTGTCCAGGGGACTTTCAAAACTCTCCTCCAGCACCACATCTCAAAGACATCTATTCTTCTGCGCTCAGCTTTCCTTATGGTCCAGCTCTCACAACCATACATTGCCACCAGGAATACCACTGCTTTGACTATACAAATTTTTGTTTGCAATGTGATATCTCTACATTTCACTATGTTTCCCAAGTTTCTCATGACTTACCTCCCAAGGATCAGTCGCATTTTTATTTCACAGCTGCAATCACCATCTGCAGTGAGCTTTGATCCTAAGAAAGTAAAATCTATCACTGCCTCTACTTCTTCCCCATCTATTTTCCAGGGATTGATAGGGCCTGTTGCCATTATCTTGGTTTTCTTTATATTGAGTCTCAAGCCAGCTTTTCCACTTTCTTCTTTCAACCTAATCAGGAGCTTCTTTAAGTCCTACTCACTTTCTGCCATTAGGGTGGTATCATCTGCATATCTCAAATTGTTGATGTTTCTCCCAGCAATTGTGTTTTTAGCCTTCTTCAAACTGAACAAATATTGAAAGCAGTGATTCCTATTTCACTCTCATCTACGGTGCTTCCCAACATGACTGCCTCTCTGATAGTCTACTCATGAAGCATCTAATAAATGAGTGCCATGAGGAATTCCTAGCAATGCATTCCTTCCCTGACATCCATTATCAATCTGGGCAAAGCTCTTGCCTTATGCGGGTCTTCTGACACGTTATGAAACTGCAAGTATTTTAAGCTGAGTCAAAAGAATGACAGTGGTCTGTAATCCAAACTGACAAGCAACCAGAAAGGCAATAGGGAGGGTAATGATGTTTTGGGAAGGGGGGGGGGAGATGAACAGAAGAAGAGTGTGAAAAGATCTACAAAAGGGGGGGGGGATAGTTTGTTGCAGCTGCTTTAGGTGTGGCAAAGGGAAATATTGAGGAGAGAGGATAAAGGAGAGATTGCCTCCGGGAATGGGATGTACTGTACCTTTAAGGCCTCTTCTGGTCAACAGGAAGGTCTTATTTGACAGGTAGGCCAGCAATCTAATACATCTCCATCTCTACCAGACATTTATCCCAATCCTTGTCTGAAAAACCACCAAGGAAGCAAAAATTGAGACTGGCTGAGGAATGTATGGCTAATCTGTTCTTTTCAGATTACAACTCTCATCAGCTTTCACCATTGGCTATAGTTATGGGGGCACATGGAAGTTTCAGTCCAGTAATATCTGAAAGGCCATATGCTCCAGAGCAGGGGTTCCACAACCTAAAGCCCGTCAGCTGGATCCAGCCTGCGGCACCATTTCGTGTGGCATCCCACCCCTCCAAGGACATTTGAGAAACAAAATGGTGGCCCCTTTGAAGCGGTTGGGGTAAAATAGCTGTCACCATCGTGCAGGCACGGCAAAATGGCCATCCGGTCCTCGAAGCTGACTGAGAGAGTGTGATCTGGCCCCTGGCTTGAAAAGGTTGGGAACTCCTGCTCCACAGCTTCTGAAGGCAGGCAGCTGATCAATTCTAGTTGCATGCATCAAGATAATCAGATGCAGTGGTGGGATTCAGCAGGTTCGTCCCAGTTCACCAGAACCAGTAGCATAAATTCCAGCCTAGAGTTGGATACGAGTGGCTTTTTCCTGGTGATGTTGATAGGTAGTCCAAAACTCACATTGTGATGTAGTTCCAGTGGGGAATGTGATGCTTTGCTATCTTAAGGAAATGAAGGATAAAATAGGTTCCCCCTTTAAAAATGAACTTTCAGCTATTCAAGAGAGGTACAGTTTGAATGGATTTTAAATAAAGGGGGGGATATGAGTTCTGAAAAGAGGACTTTTGGTTATCCTATGTACACCAGAAGAATGCCGACTATTAGCATCTATAGTAATGACTTCAAATCTGTCTGCTAGGGTAGAAATGAAAGCTTACATCCTTTCCTATGAGCCTACTTTGTACAGTATCTTAACAACCTTCATATGAGGCCTTTCTCTGCTACAGCTCAACACCAAGTGTGACCAAGCTGGTAAGTGTGAGAGATAGGGTCTTTTGGGGGGGCTGGTTGATAGGTGGAGTTTTGAAGAAGAAAACTGAAGGATTTATATTGTCAGCTCAAAAACAAGTTTTGACAAAAAAAACCTGCATGGAGGCTAAAATACGCCATGTATCCAACAAGAGCAAATGTCAACTAGGCAATGAAAAGGATTAAACAATCGATCATCAGCAGACGCAGCTAAATTTCAGAGACTGATTATTTGTAGCACCATGACAATGTTTCAAAAATTATTCACTGGAAAGTATTCATTAAGAACTTTGTCAGAAGGTTGGATTTTAATGCAGTAAAAATTATTGGGAACATTATTTGGAGAAAGTTTTTAGAAAATGAGAGAGTCAAGATTCTGTGGTCCTTTAAAATTCAAACAGATAGGCATCTGACTCACAACACACTGCCTTTGCTAGGCAACTAGGGCATGGAGTTGATAAGTGCCAAATCAAATCAAATCATTATTACGGTCCACGACTACCACATAAGTGGCTGGAAGACAATAAAACTCCCTGAAGAATCTGGATGAGGGTGAATAAACTACACTGGTACCTCGCTTAAAGAGCATAATGTGTTCCACAGGATTGCTCTTTAAGCAAGTTTGCTCTTTAAGCGAAACACCAATTGTGACTTCTGGTGGGGTTGATTGTGAACCCCAATTTATTTGTTAAGCGAGTTTTTGGTTGATTTTATTTGTTAAGCGAAGTGAACAGAGAAAATTCTGCTCTTTAAGCGAGTTACTCTTTAAGCAAGGCACTCTTTATGCAAGGTTTGACTATACAGTATTTGATTATGGAAGCCTATTACCAGTCTGAGACATCAAAACATGAACTTCAAAAACATATGTACCAAATTTTTAAAGAAAACCATCCAGACTTGGAAACTGGTGACCAGAGATATGTTATTTTGAAACAAATTCTTCTCTGATGTTGAACAACAAGAGATTGTAAGCAGATCAGTACAAGATTCAGACCCAAACATAACTTTTAAGGTAGCTAATTTACAAACTGAGCTGCAAGTAGTAGAGGAAAGAGAGGAGACCAATAGGGCTACTGAAAAACAAGAATTAGTAGCTGGGAAAGATTCTGAAAAACCAATGGCCAGTAACAAATTAGCTGAGATAATGAAGGTTCAAATGTATTGGTCAGTTTTTATGTTTTTGTCATCATTTGCTGCCAAGTTCCATTTAACTTGGGAGGATCCATGATTTAATTATTTCTGAAAGGTCCAATAACAACAGTAGGCTCTTAAACTGAAGGCTATGCCTTCCTTTATTGAGTCAACCCATGTACTGTAATCTTAGATCTTAGTATTATTTAATTTTCTCTCAATAATACTTTTCATCTCATGATACACTTGAAGTCATAGAATTTCTTCAATTTGGTGCCACTAGATGGCCCTTATCTTTGGATAGGTTTTCAGTAGACAGAAATATGCTATCTGTTGCTTTAGGAAGGTTAACTTACAAATTGTCCACCTTCACTTTCAGGACATGCTGAGCTAATATGTTCAGCTGAAGAACGTAGGTTCTACTGTCACATCCTGATACATTCCTAAAGGCACACCCATTGGTTTTAGTTACACCAAAGAGTTCAAAGTTGAGCACCACAAGGCATGATTATTTCTTGGGACATGTTGTTGTCTGTCCTGAAAGAATCCTACTATGACTCCCTTGGGGCTAATAGTCACAGAAGATTCCTCATGTTTAAACCTGACCCACCATCTTTCAAGCAAGAAGAAACATGAGAAGTAAGGCTGGCAGCCATAAGGTTATTGTGTGTGTGTGTGTGCGCGTGTGTGCGAGAGAGAAAAAGAGAAGAGAGAATGTCACTTGCATGTCTCTTTTACACATACCTTCCCCATCAGCAATTCCTTGATCCTTTTCTTGGAGTAGGCAAGGAGCACACCTGTGTACCTTTACCGTTGGGTGCCTCTA
This sequence comes from Furcifer pardalis, assembly GCA_030440675.1. Classification (NCBI taxonomy): domain Eukaryota; kingdom Metazoa; phylum Chordata; class Lepidosauria; order Squamata; family Chamaeleonidae; genus Furcifer; species Furcifer pardalis. The sequence continues at coordinate 32,108,430 of CP126897.1, forward strand.
GGCTTAGAAATGACATGGCGCAGTAGAGGAGGAGGATGGGGGAAACTTCCATTTTTAAAAATCTGCAACATGCTGGTTTCAGGTGACCTGCCACCCACAACCCCCAATGGATTTTGGCTTTTGTTTCAGAGCATGGCAAGTCAGTGACTGAGGCTTACCCAGAGTAATCTCTGACACGAAAATGAATGAAGTGACTGAGGTTGAATAGAAGCCAAGAATAATTAAAATGGTTTAGTATCTTAACCTCCTAGGCTAGTCTGGGCAAAAGGACAGTGGATTGCTGCGGGGTGGCATTAGTTCTTTTGGGAATTTCCTGACCCTGGCTATGGCAATCAATTCAGTCAATTTTATTCAATCAAGGCTATGGCAATTGTACAGATATCTACGAAATGTTCCTCTCAAGTGCTGTTTGGGACTCTACCACAAAAAGTATAAGTTAGGAGTTTTTGCTTCCATTGTCATCAAGGTCCGAATCACATTTGGTAGGTTTAGCATGTCAGGTTGCAAGAAGAAGTGCTACTGAATTAGACAGAACATTCATCTGGTCTAATATCCTAGCAATTGAACTGCTGTATTGCAGCCAACAATAATTTTTTTAAAAATGCTAACATTGTGAATTTGCTCCTGTTGTGTGTGAATCTAAGCTGACTCAACTATTCAAGATCAACACAATGAGTATCCAGCATGTTTGAGGGAAAATGTTAATTACTGTACCTTGTCAACCTCCCAGAGTTTAATTATCTTGTGAACCATTCAGAGGTTCACTAAGCATCACTAAGGCCCGATGTGGCCTGCAGCGCCATTTCATGTGGCCCCCACTACCTCCACCACACCCAGAAGTGCCATGTGGTGGAGGAAGGACAAAATGGCCGTCAGGCCCCCGAAGCTGTCTGAGGTAATGTGACCCTGTCCCTGGCTTTAAAAGGTTAAGAACTCCTGCACTATAGGGTGGCATATAAGTTTAACTGCTATTGCTATTTTGCCAAAGTTGCTAATCAGAAGTCTTTGAAACCCCCTTAAGTGAGCGGGCATGAAAGCAACAGACATCCTAGTTGATGTTCTTTGTATTTGAGACTTACCGTATATACTCGAGTATAAGCCGAGTTTTTAGCCCCAAAAATGAGCCCCCAAAAGGGTACATGGCTTATACTCGGGTCAACAACCACGAGGGTCCCAGGACCGCACTGGATTTATTTATTTATTTACTTATTCTTCAAATTTATACCCCGCCTTGCTCAGGCGAACCTGATTCTAGGTGGCTTCCATAGTATACAAAAACAACATCACAAATTACTACCAACTCCCACAAAGAGACTCCCACAATACAAGGTCCTCTATCGCTGCCCAAGACCCCCAGGTTTCTCTCCCTTCGAGGCCGGCTGGCCGAGGGAGAGTCCAACAAAGCATTGGCGGCGTCTTCGAGCCTCCCTTGGCCAGGGAGGCTCCTTTTATCCTCCCGGCCGGTGACGGCGGCCGGGAGGGCGCAGTGGCAGCGGCAGCATCTCATGCGGCGTCGGCGTCTTCTAGCCTCCCTCGGCCAGGGAAGCTCCTTTTATCCTCCCAGCCGGTGACGGGGGCTGGGAGGGCGCAGCGGCGGCGGCAGCATCTCGCACGGTGTCGGCGTCTTCGAGCCTCCCTTGGCCAGGGAAGCTCCTTTTATCCTCCCGGCCGGTGACGGGGGCCGGGAGGGCACAGTGGCGGCGGCAGCGTCTCGCGTGTCGTCATCGTCGTCTTCGAGCCTCCCTTAGCCAGGGAGGCTCCTTTTATCCTCCCGGCCGGTGACGGGGGCTGGGAGGGCGCAGCGGCGGCAGCGGCAGCGGCGGAGATATGCCAACTATTTAATTAATTTTACCATAGTTTCATGTATTTTGATTATTGAAATTCACTAGCAGCTACTGCATTTCCCATCCTTGGCTTATACTTGGGTCAATCTATTTTCCTATGTTTTCAGGTCAAAATTAGGTACCTCAGCTTATATTCGGGTAGGCTTATATTCAAGTATATACGGTAGATAGACTGCTTCTCAAGATGGGGGTTCTGTTTCCTCTGAGCTTGAAAATGTTCTTTTTGTTCATTGTCTAAGAGCCTCAATAGAAAGAGCAAACAAATCTGTGTCACATCCTGCATCCCAAATAACCTTTATCTTTGAAGGCAGTGGGATCCAGGCAAAGTCTCAGACTTCTCTAATGCTGGCAGTGCCCATATTGAACTGGGGAGTCTTGAGAGCAGCAATCCATATGTCCCATGAAGGCTGAAAAACTGAGAGTGGCAGAGGTGAATGGAAGTCAGGTGGCATTCAGCCCCACCCACCCTGGGCTATGTCCAGTTTCTCTAGGTATAGCCACACTTGACATCCCAGCCAAAACCAGTAAAACTAAAAGGCACTCCTGCCTGGCTTCTGTTGCCCTTTGTACCTCAATAGATAGTGTTAAGTCCAGAAGAGGCTGTTGCCTGTGAATTTGGCCCTGCAAAGAGGCTGCAAACTCATATGGAGGTTAGCAAGAACCTTGCAACTCTGTCTTCTCTGGATTAAGCTTCATTTTATTCACCCACCTCTATCTTGCTATAGTTTGCAAACATCTATACAGTACAGGAGTTCCACAGCCTCCATGGGATTAGTAAGTGAGGATCAGATCTTGATTGGGAGGCCATGAATATATTGCTGGCACTATATTGGTATCCCCTATTTGCTTCGTGTAGTTGTTTAATTATCATGAGATAGAGCCCATGAAGCAGTAGCTAACATCTAAAATTTTATGCCAAACTATATGGTCTAATCCAGGACTTCTCAACCTTTTTTAAACCAGGGACCGGGTCACGTTCCCTCAGACAGCTTCGGGGATCAGAGAGCCATTTTGCCCTTCCTCCACCACATGGCACTTCTGGGAGTGGTGGAGGGCCACATGAAATGGTGCAGTGGGCCACATCTAGCCCATGGTCCGCAGGTTAAGAATCCCTGCTCTAATCAGTGTATTTATCATTGGTTCCCCACCCCCACCCCATCTCCTGCTTCCAGAGGAGCGGGAAAGCCCTGGTAACATATGGTAGGGAAGATTGATCTTGTCTCTATACAGGGAGTTGTTCCTTGGCGATGACAGCAACAACCTAGGCTGCAGATCCCTCAGGGACTTTTGGCCCTCACCAGAGGCATTCTGGGAAACTCCCTGGAATTAACACCTGTATGCTGCACAAGCCATGGGAGGAGAAGTTGTATGTGCCAAGTGCCTAAATGAGGGCTGCTCTATTAGGTAATACATTTGGGAAATGTCCCAACACCTGCAGTAACACAGCAAAGGTAATGAGGGGGTTTATTGGGAAGCCCTTGAAACCCAAGAAGTAACTATATAGATATGTATTTATGAGTAGGGTTACACCTGGGCCCTGAAGGAATATAGATACGTGGGATATGTTGATGATCGAATATGTACTTGTTATTTAAAAAATAAGGTGAAGTACATGACCTCAGATGGGGTGCTGCTCCCTATATCAGCTGCAAACTATTTTTCATATTGGGGAGAAGGAATAGATAAGTGCCAATGAACTGCTGAATCATCTGAGGCCGTTTAATTCACTGTTTGCCATTGCCTTGAAGGAAGGACACATATATCCCCATACAGCGATGCTACAGTAGTCATCCATTGCAACCGAGTGTACTATAAGCATAGATCAGTGATGGTGAACCTTTTAGAGACTGAGTACCCAAATTGCAACCCCAAACAGTGGCGTAGGGTAGGGGGGCAGGGGGCGGCCCACCCCGGGCGGCACTTTTTGTCTATGGGTGTTCTTGGACTACAATTCCCAGAAGCCCTAGCGGGAGCAGGTGTCCACCAGGGAGTGGCAAATTTGTCTTAAGCCCTGGGCGGCTGAAATCCACGTAAAGTTGCTGACCCCAACCCACTTATTTATCACAAAGTGCCAACGTAGCAACAAGGGAGGGAGGAAATGCTCCCATTGGGCTGCTGGGCAGAGAGGTGTGGTGAATTCTGTGCTGGGGGGAGGGAGGAAGTGTTCCCATTGGGCAGGGGGCAGGGAAAACTCTGTGCTAGGGTGACTGCATGGGTGCCCACAGAGAGAGCTCCGAGTGCCACCTCTGGCACGCGTGCCATCGGTTCACCACCACTACTCTAGATGGAGTTAATAGGGACATGGTACCCAGGGATGATGCGCTTTCACGGAAGAACTTTGTAACCCCTAGGAGTTAGTGGCATTCATATTATCCTCCTCCAAGCTGTTGATGGATCTTCCTGTGTTCCAAAGTGTCCTCTGTTTGGGTGCCTATCCATACATTCATTGCTTGAATATAGCCATCAACATCACCAGGATTACAGGCTGAAACAGTGCAGTTGTCACCCGTCATGGGACAAGATACATTAGGTTGCAAATGTTTCAAGGTATGTGACATAGGCCTGAGGCTCAAACTCCTGAAGTGTATGACTAATTCCCTGACCCTGATTAATAACTATATCCATGATGGTGAACCTTGCCACTCAAGGTGTTCTTGGGCTTCAATTCCCAGAAGCCCAAATCAGCACTCCTGCTGATCAGGCCTTCTGGGAATTTAAGTTCAAGAACAACTGGAGTGCCAAGGTTTGCCATCACTGAACTATAGTTACAAAGGAAGACTATACTGGACACCTCTGTACCCTATTCTGTCACATCTTTTGAATCTCAAGCTCTTTCTTTTGAATTTGTAATGAAACCTGCAAAAATTGTTTTTGTCCATACAATATTTAAAAATGAACTAAACAAAACTGTTAGCCACCTGTACAGGATAAACACAACAAATGAAGCTATTCACATCCCAGAATAGAGAATGCAATTCAATGTTTGTGTACATGCTGACCATGCAGCTAATTCAGCATTGCAGAGATCCCTGAATATGTGGCAATTCAAAGCCAGATGTTTACGAGCTATGTACTTAACATTCTCTGTCCAGATGGATGAAATTGGTAAGATTTGGTTTTAAGGTTTAAAAAAATTTCTACATTCAAGCCTTTTTATATTTATATTTAAAAAATCATGCTTTTGCAGTCCCAATAACAGTACTGTTATATAAAAAGAAAAAAGGCAATCATAACATTAGACCACTGCCACCACCCCTGCAGGCTATCGACTCAATGTAACAGGGATTCTCAACCTGTGGCCTGTGGGCCGGATGCAGTTTACAGCACCATTTCACGTGGGGGGCCCACTGCCTCCACACCAGGAAGTGACATATGGTGGAGGAAGGGCCAAATGGCCGTCTGGCCCCTGAAGCTGTCTGAGGGAGCGTGACCCAGCCCCTGGCTTAAAAAGATTGAGAACTCCTGCATTATAATAATAATAATAATTTCATGTCAGAAATTATTCTTGGTTGAAAGGATTTTTGCAGAAGAAACTCCACTCAGGGAATGCCCAAATGAGGCTCCTAATGGCAAATAGAACATTTGATCATCACAACCCCGGCAAGGCAGCCTATTGAACCACTATGAGCAAGACTCTGTGATGATTTGGTTGTCCTTCCACAATCAAAGGAGCTATATGTGGGCTAATACATGTTTGGTTTTCTTCAAAAGCTATACTTTTGTAAGGAAACACACAGGCCTTGAGGGACTCCTCAGTGTAATAGCTTGCATCTTTCCAAGGCCATGGCCCTTCTTTTGGTTTTTGACCAATCAGTTAAGCAAGAAAATGAGTGGGAAAATATAATGAGCTGGCTGTTGTGATATTGCACACTTTGTAATGTGCTTTGCCCACTGGACATAAGTTTCTCCAAGCTTTAACCTTTGTATTTTCCAAAAACCGTACAACTCCCGAAAAGCTTTTTAATAAGAGATGTTATTATGGAATGATCTGAGATTATTCAAAATAGTCCTCCAAACTTTGGAAAAATCATTGTCAAAGAGTTTTGTGGCCATCAACTGGTTCTTCTGGAGCAGGGGTTTTCAACCTGTGGCCCACAGGCTGGATCCGGCCCATAGCACCATTTCATGTGGGGGGCCCACAGCCTCCACCACACCAGGAAGTGCCATGTGGTGGAGGAAGGGCAAAATGGCTGTCCAGCCCCTCAAGCTGTCTGAGGAAGTGTGACCCAGCCCCCGGCTTTAAAAGGTTGAAAACTCTTGTTCTGGGGTGTCATTTTGAACAGATTAGCAGGTCAATATCCCTCCAAAGTGGAACATTGAGAAGTGTTGCTCTCGGTACTATATATGCTACGTTGATTACTTTGTCATGAAGTTAGCTACAAGACTGAAGACGAATTGTTTAGACGGTGAACTTGGAGACTGGAAGGTCGGGTCTTGATATCTGAGGGCTGCAATTAGGGACATGAAAGGAGCCTCATTTGGGTGTGCTCTGAACAGTTTCTCTAGCAAAAATCCTTTCAATCCAGAGCAATCTCTGACACGAAATTATTAGTGAAATTTGCTCATAGGCCTTCAAGTTGGCCATGGTGTTTTGGAGTTCTGCAATAGTATATCACCATGGATAATTTTCCATGTATGTACATGTAAGAACATTTCTTTTCAGATACATATTATGTATGTTATGTTTTAGTCTTTTTAAAATACTCCTACTTGGCAGAGTCTACTCCTCAGAAATCTGGCCTACTTCGCCTGCTCTTCTCTTACACCTCAACTCCAAATACTGACTCCCAGGTTTGCTAGACAGTCCGTTACCCATCAGAGGGCTTTTTCAGTGGCGGCCTCAGCTAACTGGAATGCTCTACCTGGGGAGATGTGTTTGATTGACCCTTTAGGATCCTTATGAAGCAACTGAAAACTTTTCAAGCAGGCTTTTGGCAGCTTGTTGAAGTTTAAATAGGTGACCCTCCCATGGTGGGCACTTGGACTAGTGGTCCTTGGTGCTGATTGGACTGGGGGGGGTGTTCTATGGTATGGTGGTTGTTCTGGGAACATCAAGTAGAGAAAGTTTTAGAGAATAAGAGAGTCAAGATTCTGTGGGACTTTAAAAATCAAACAGATATACATCTGCTTCACAACACACCTGATATAACTGTTGTGGAAAAGAAAAAGATCTGGTTTGTTGACATTGCTATACCAGGAGATGCATGAATTGAAAACAAACAACTGGAGAAAATAACAAAATATCGTGATTTGCAAATTGAAGTTGAGCTTCTATGGAAGAAGAAATCTGTTGTTGCTCCCATAGTGATGGGAGCTCTTGGAGCAGTACCTAAAGGACTCCCTAGATATTTGGAATTTTTGGACTTACCTGATTTGAACATCCTAACTCTCCAGCAAACAACTCTACTGGGGACTGCATATATACTTGGACGTTATCTTAACAGCTCTTAGGTCCTTGGTTAGGGCTTGAACTATTAATTTTATTCCAGCCCTTGACTGTGAACCAAATGGTTGACTTGTATAATAACAACAATTTGTTATTGTTATTCAGATTAATTTTAGCTTTGTAATTTGCTTATTTTTTTTAATTCTGATTTCAGCTAAATTGTGTGTGTGTGTGTGTGTGTGTGTGTGTGTGTGTGTGTGTGTGTGTGTGTGTGTGTGTGTGTGTGTGTGTGTGTGTGTGTGTGTGTGTGTGTGTGTGTGTGTGTGTGTGTGTGTCAATTTGTAGCATAGATTTCATTTCCTCTTCAAGGAGACAATTTCCCACATTTCTGGCTGTATCTTCAATACAGAAACGCAGAAGACAAAATGGACCAAGGAACTAGAAAAAGGAATAGCCTGAGAAAGATGTGTGTGAATATGTTGGATGAATTATGTAGAGGAATAGAGAGAATTAAAATTAAACAGCAAGAAAAGATCAGTATACACGTCTGTGAGGAATAATTTGATTTTTCACCCACCACTTCGTTTCTCACATACTCAACACTGAATTTCAGAGGTGAAATGATAGCAACATTTATTCATGTACTTAAACTATTTGTACCATTTGTTCCAAGGTGGTTACATAACAAAAGCAAATAATAACACTATAACTGAAAATGAGCATGCAGCTACATTGGTAAAGTGATATAGAAGAGTCAAAAACAAAGGATATCACAAAAAGAGTATTGTAAAATGAAAAATTGTTCACAGTCTACTTCAAAGCAGAGTGAGAGAAGGAGAGATTGGGTTAAGCAGAGCTCCCAGAGTGAGGTGAGACAAACAATAGTAGAATTTCCATCAGTTATTTCCGTGGATACTACTCTAGTCATTATTTCTCCTATATGCCTCTTGGAGGACCCACACGAGGTGCCAAAATCAATTATTGAAGTCTTGGTGGTGAAAGTTTCATGGTATGTCATACTGTATCTCATATGCCCAGCTTAAACAACCTGCTATCAACTTCCACAAACATTTCACTTCTGCACTGTGTTGTGGTAAACATTTTGATGGCCTCTCACACTTTCTGTTGCTATAACAGCTGAATTAAGATGTCGTGGGAAAGAGCTTCCTGGCAAACAAGTATGAGCAAGATTCTGTGCATCCATGCTGAAAATCCTCTCCTTTCCTTTCCCAATTGCACTGCCTGGTTCTTGCCTTAAGACTTCCACAAACCTTTATGTAATGGGTTGGCGATGAAGAGATCTGGCCTTAGGCCACTTCTGGGCTAACAAGATATGAGAGAACTTCTCACAGAACATTTCCTCCCCCCGCTCCAATCATCTGAAATCCATCAAAACATTTTTTTTTGACATTTTAACAATGAAAAATAAAGAGGCATTCATTAGCCATCTTAGAATCTAGTAGTAACAGTCCAACTCAATGAGGTACCCAAGTTAGAAAGCAGTCAATATATATTTTCCATGTTTTTATAGGAAAGAACTCATAAAGAATCAGCAGATTCAAGTTTTAGTCACCTTATTTTTAAGGGCACAAGAGACAAATTAATTCATTCTGTTTCACTTAGTCAAGTCTGGCCAGGTTATCCTATAGTAATATAGTAGACAATACCACCAACGACTCAACACCGATCGTCATGCAGTGATTAACTAACTTGACAACCATGACAACTAACGGACTTGGCAAAGTCCGCAGGTAAGGGTGATGGTCCCCAAGTGGATTGAATCCCACTTGAATCCATCTTGATGGAGGGCAGCAGCTTCATCAATACTAGTCTAGGGCTGAGGAGGGCTTCGTGTGCGGATCAGAAAGTAACTCGCGGAGCTGGATCCGTGGTATAGGTGTCACGCTGCGATGTAGAAGGCAGATGAAAGGCCATGGCATTATATTTGCATGACAGTTTTTCATGGCTGATCGTCATGACGATTGCCAATACTGTATTCGGTATTGGATTCGGCACAAAAACAAGAAGTATCACTTAGTATACTTAGTATACTTCATGGGCCTTTAGCCATTTAAGCCTACCCAACCCCCCAACCCCCCCCAACTATGAAACTTTAACCACGGCATCATATTTCATAAGCATTCTAATTAACAGAAAGTTCTGTAAATTGACTACTCAACATGAAAATCATCTCAAGCATCAAAGCAGATAGCTTACAGGCAATAAATGAACTGAGCACTCAACATAATATTTCTTGTGGAAACTGTCTCAATGGCAGCTGACAATTTTTGACTGGATTCAGGCCAATAATTTTTGCTGCACCCCATTTCCACAAAACACAACTCAAGAGAACACTAACAAAGGTTTGAAAAATATAGAAAGAAAATTATTGGGTCCCTGCTAGAAAGAAACACAGCAAATATTAGTGCAATACCTCTGGGATAATATCAACAGCAGTATCAAAAACAGATACTCATTAAAAATTAAGGCATACACAGTGTTATATACAATTAAAAGCCATAAACTAAGGTGGCAATACAATCAAAGACTTATCCATTTCAATTGAATAGAAAATATAAAAAAAGATATAAATAACATAAATAGTCTCTTCTCTCCCAAAGAACTGTACATTCTGAGGTAGGAAAAATGCCCAAAATCTTCCCTTAGCTTAGAAGCATTAAGTTTATTAAAATCAATGGCTGAAATCCTGTCACTTTTTGTTTACACATGCAGAAGGCAAATGCCGCTTCACTTTCTTCTAGCTGTCAATTAACAAGTTGCTGCTGCAATACCTGAGAGTGGATATGCCCACCCGCTTGACACGTACTTGAGAATCCAGTGGGGATTTGTTAATTGACAGCTAGAAGCACTAAGTGAATGTTATACCATTTGCCTTCTGCAAAAAGCAACAAAATTATGTTGCACCCATTATGGTTGTTAAATTAACAAAGCTAAACTAGTAATTCCCTTTTGTTGCAGGTCAGGTATCTGTGGTGTATTCACTCCAATGTGTCGTGGGTTGAGAGAATGAGAAACATTCTGCATTTTCATTTTTGCTTTCCTTATATAATTTGTCAAAGCCTGCTTCAACAGACAGCTAGTGCCCCCAGGATACATTTTGGAACTATTATACTATATATAGAACTATTATACTATATATAGAACTGGCAACAGGACAATATCGGCATTGATACCTGGGAGCACTAATGCTAATCTAGGATTGATGCAGGCAAGCATTGGTAGTTTGGAATTTAGATACAAAATATGGACAAAGCCTGTTTCAGCTGCCAATCTATCCCCAACTTGTAAATTTCTTGTTGTGTTGTATGCCAAGAGGCTGTGTTATCTTGAGATGAATAGAACTAGTAGTCCATCACACCAAGTTCAAAAAACAGTTCAGAGGAGACTGAGATAGGAATAGCCCCCATAAAACAAAACTACACCTCAGTTCAGTGGTGGGCATGGGCTGGTTTGCCCCGGTTCTGTAGAACCAATGGTAACAATCCCGGGTGGTCTTGGGGGCGATGGTAGTAACCTTCCTGGGAGACCACCCGGGATGGTTACCTTTTTTTTTTTTTGAGGCGACCAATTCAGTCGCCTCACCGGCTGCCTGATTCTGCAACCCAAAATGGTTGCTGGTGAGTATGCATGCGTCAAAATACCAATTGACGCACACGCTAGCCTGCCCAGGCTCCCTGCTTTAAGATCGGGCTGGCTGGGGCTGTCAGGCACCCCCAGCCAGCCCGATCTTAAAGGAGGGAGCCTGCCTGCTATGGGATCGGGCTGGCTGGGGGTGTAAGGCACCTCCAGCCAGCCTGTACTGTATTTGTATGTTTTTAACTTTGGCTCCTTTCCCAATTTATGTTTTCGTTCACCTGAATTGGTCATCTAGAATTATTTAGTAATAAAAGCCCCATAGTGTGGTCCAGTCCCATTCCACACTTATGGACGCATGAAAGCCTCCACTAAGTGAAACTGGTGTGTTTGGAGGGAACAGATACATGTTTCTCTCCATCGCCTTCACTGAACTCCCCAGCCAAATGTCTTGAAATCCCGTGGGAAGCCTTAAAGAAAAACTTTCCTTAAGGATTAACAAGACTAACCCAGAAATAATGGGTCAGTTCATGCTTAATAATTATCAAAGTATTTAGGGGTGGGTGGGTTATAAATCAAGAGCAATTAGAGGCCAACTGGCTATAAAGTGGAGATTATAGCTGCATCAATTGGAATTAAGATCTAAGAATGTCTTAGCAAATGCAAAACATAATATAAATATAAATGTACAACCAACTGCCAAGAGGAATATAGCAAAAAGGGTAAAGATGGAATGCCTGGAGCCATTATGTCCCCAGCAGAGTCCTGAACATCTTTACTTATAAGAGAGGAAATTGGTTTCTAGTCCACATGATCAATGTTGCTTGTGGCAAGACGGACAGGAAAGCTGGCTAGAAAGGACAAACTAGCCCCAGAAATAATTCCTTTAGATAAACCTCTACGATCTAAAACACCTCCAGGAGTCTTCCACTTCAACTTCCATTTTAGTCTCAAACAACAGAGCCAATATTAAAGGGAGAAGACAGTTTAAGTCCAATCTCTGGAGGATAGCTAGGAAAACGGAACTAGGGATTCAAATCAAACTATTTATACTGGGCTATTGGTCTAAAGCAGCTGCAGTTTTTTTGACTAGAAGAAAAGCAGGATAAAAATAAAACTGTTAGACTGGCCAATCACGGACAACCAAGAAAGAGGACCGCATCATACATGCATGCATAAAGGTTTCTGTTAAACTTGCATGTGCTAATGTGTAAATGGAAGTCAGGGACAATGGCTTTAATGTAAGAAAAAATACTGCACATCTCATTTTTATCTTTAAAAGTTAATGCTAAGGATGGTTCGGAATGAAATGCTTTGTTTGGTATTTTAACTGCAATACATTTGTAATCGACAGCAACGTTATTTTTAAATAAATTTCTAGTGGGGGGGGGGGACTTGTCACATAGAAAGACTGCCCCCATCTTCCCGTCAATTTCCAAGCTCTGTGGTTGGATGACAGCTGTACACCTTAGGCCTCCACATAAGCTGTGACTCTGCCCTATCAAAGTTTCAGCTCATGTGAAGGCTTCCAGATGTGTGTGAATTCTAGGCCCTTCTACAAAGCTTTAGAAGCTTTTTAGGACAGCGATATCATATACACAATATCATGTTAAGGAAAACAGGTTTGTAAATGCATAGAGTTTGGCGTAAGGTTTGCATAACTTGCCAGGGCTAATTTTGGCTAATTGACAAAGTACTAGAAGCATTTCTAGCATGTGCCTGGTTGTACATCTAAATCCCACCACCTCATTTAGTCACAATTAGCTGTGGCAAATTATGCAAACCTTGTGTGAACACCAGTAATATTCTGACCTCAAAGCCAGGCCATGCTCTTCATGAGAAGTTACACAAACATACATGTGAGTTTGCACAGGTGCATACTTACCAAATGAAAACTGTTTTATATATTCTAATCTCAATATGTGCCAAAAATAGCATTCTTGGTAAAGCTGAACAGGAACTCAAACTGAAGAATTCCAAATCAACCTCACCTTGTGAATATTTGTGTTGCTTCCTAGTGTTATTTTCCCCCCGTTGGCCCTCAACGTACAGTTCCCACATTTCAGACTGCTGTATCTAAAAAGCTCAATTGACAAATTATGCAATTGTTTTGCAAATTATAGACTCCCCCAATGCAGGGTCTACTGTCCTGGAATGGCATCCATACACCTAAGCTTGCTGCTGGCCAAACTCCTACTTCTGACATTATTAAGTACTGTACATTATAAGTGTACTTAATTTATGTGAGATTTTTCTATCTTCTAGGGCAGTGATGAACCACGGCACTCCAGGTGTTCTTGAACTTCACTTCCCAGAAGCCCTGATCAGTAGGAGTGCTGACTTGGGCTTTTAGTAATTGAAGTCCAAGAACAATTGGAGTGCCAAGGTTTGCCATCACTGTCCTAGGGTCATCTCTACAAAGCCTAAATAATAGTAGAAGCAACACTCTCATACATCCCCTCTTCTATGCCACTCACACTTTTTCATTCTGGATCTACAAGTGCTTGATTGCTTATGAATGCAAACCTCATCTCTACTGACTCAAGTGTCACAACTCCTTCGTGCACTGATGGGAGAAAAATATGCTCATCGCTGTGGCTTCCAAAACTGGTTCCCCATTTCCTGTTCAAATAAGCAGACTCTATGAGGCAGAGAACAGCTGGTTGCAGATGTGGGGTGGTCCTCCCTAATGCCCTCTGGTGCTCTTTTCCTTTCAAAAAGTAGCCTCAAGAACAGCTGTACTATCCTGAACTGGCTGGGAGACCATGGACTTCTGTAAGCATCATCAGTGGTGACATGTGTGCTGACTTCCCGTCTATCAACAGCTAAGAGGTGTTCCCTAATCTTGCTCACGATTTAAATTTTCAGCATTGTTCCGGAGGAATGCTACATCAGGAAACTGAATGGAGGAATCGAAGATGGCCAGATAGAGGGTCCAAGGCAAAAGAAGTCAACAGTCTGGTCTACTGCTATGCAATAGATAACATGGATCTAATGTATTCATGCTGGCCTTGCAGCCAAAGCTGCAGTGCCAGCCAATGGCACATTATAGCCAAAGGCAATGTTTCATTGCAACTAAGGACAACCCAAACTACCGTATATACTCAACTATAAGTCATCCCAAATATAAGTTGAGGTATCTAATGTGGACCTCTAAAACTAGGAAAATAGATTGACCTGAGTATAAGTCGGGGGTGGAAAATGCAGCAGCTGTTAGTGTTTCAATAATTAAAATACATTAAAAGACAGTAAAATTAATTAATTTAGACATTTGTGTGGGCTTGTTTTTTGAGTGTTTACATTGACCCGAGTACAAGTCGAGTCCCATTTTTGGACCTCATTTTGAGAGATAAAAAAGCCGAGTTATACTTGAGTATATACGGTACTTAGAATATTCTGATAATTAAGCAGCACCCATAAAATGGCCATTCAGGCCATCTCACTGTAAAGGCTTAGTAGCTATCTTGGACTCAAAACCACTGATCAGCCAATGTACTGACTTAGGCTTCTGGGAATTGAAGTCCAAGAACCAAAGGTTGGGAAACACTGGCTTACTCTAGGAAAGGGTGACAACTTGGCACAACGGTCCATGTTTTGCATAGATAGAACATCCAGTTTTAGTCCACAACATCTCCATTTAGAAAAGCTAGGAAGAGTCTAGATAGCTCTCCTGGTCAGAGTTCTAAGCTAGCTGGCCCAAGTGTCTAGAGAATATAAAGCAGTTCCTCATGTATCTTCTGAGGTCCTTGACTCTTTAGAAGAGTCTGATTGTCCACAGCAGAGCCAGATCTGGAGTTTGGCTGCCAGCACTACTGTCCATGTATCTTGCCCTTCTTGTAGAGCAAGAACCTCCAATGTTGCAGAACTGCTGCAAGCAACAGGACCACATGCATATCTTTCATCTCCAATATGATGGAGGGAACCAAAGTACGAAGAAGGTCCAAGCATGTTGCCTTATTTCGCCAGCAGCCACCACTTACTGCTTGCAGCTATACACTACTTCTTCTTGCATGCACTGTTGGCACTCAACATAGCAGCACCACTGCACCTGACAATGGCAGGAGAAGGTGACCAGACGGGTCTGAATGTTGTAACCTCGGCCACAGCACATGCTGTCACAGTTGGTCTCCCGGGAACAGGTCCTTCCAGCGGTGCCCACCGAGAACCTGCTGGGCCGGCAGAAACTTGGAGAGTCTTCCATGTAAACCAGGTCAGTAGGGCGAGGAGAGGAAGGGCCTTTGGTCAGGTGAGCATGGTGCTGGGGGCTCACCAGCTCTGAGTGGCCCATGGCATCGTTGGTGGCACTGAACACCTTGACGGCACCATCATAGCGTAACTTGAGGAGCTTTCCTGTTTCATGGAAAGGTGACAGCTGCTTCCAGCAAGTTCTTACTGCGCACGAGCCAGAGACGCCGTGACATTTGCATGTGGTCTTGAGGCCATTTTTCACAGCCTGTGAAGGACACAGATAGAATTAGACAGCTATTCAGCATCAGCTACCAGGATGGTGGACAATGATTTGGAAAACAACAAGAGAACTTTAACACTAGTCTTTATGCAAAATACTAACACCATAAAGTTTAACAGAATTACCACCAAATGGATCTTTATATATAACAGCCTGCTTTGAAAAGTTTATGGTAATTCAACAATCGTAGCAAAAAAATATAGCCTACAGTCATCAAATTGATCTATTCTAGTTTGATAATTTCATGGTAGAATTTCCTTTTGAAGGATCTGCTAAAATATGTTAAAATTAATCAGTGATCAGACATAGATTTTTGCTGTAAAACAGATAATGAGTTAAAGATAGTCACTATGTCAGCAACTAATTCTTTCTCTTTTCTTTATTTACGTAGTCAGACTTCTTGTATTTTTTAATTTCTTCTCCCTTTATCATAATTATACAGGCAACACACTGCCCGATTGCCACTGAGAGCCTTTCTCTTTGGTAGCATTCAAGTCTAGCCCTGTCAAGGAGGCAGAGTGGAGAATCAAAGTCTCAGCCATTACGCCACAACTAAAATAGGCCCTTTTGAATCAATAGAATATACAGAGAATTTGACTCAATTGATTCAATGGGCCTATGGTACTGCACCTTACTATCGTTAAGTAACAGAATTTGAGCCAAGGGATGCTCGTCTCTTCCAGTCTTCTTCTTCTACATGTGAACCACACAAGGTCTCAGTCCTCACCTTGATGCCTACGTTAGTGTTATGGATATCCACCTTAGCCCGCAGGTCTTTCCCGACCTTCTTTTGCCCCAGGAAGTTCTTTAGGAACCTGGTACTATACTTGAGGTTGTCTCCACACACTCCCCACTGCCAGGCCTTGCGATTCTCCAGGTCCGGTGAGTCATCACAGGTGCAACGCTCCATCCGCCCGGCACTGCAGGCCCGAGCTAGGGAATGAGTCAATGCTGCTGAAGACACCGCGTACAGAAAAGCTGTTTCTTTGAAGCCTAAAGAAGAAGAACCCAACAGCCAAGAGGAAGGAAGGACATTAGAAAGAGAGAACCATTCTGCCTAAGTGAATCTATGGAGGATAGGGAAAAGACAAGAAGTTGGGTAGGTCTTACCGTTAGACAGAGTAAACCATCCACCTCAGCTAGTGGATATTGGATTTCATGCAAATGCAGCAAATGTTTAATTTTTTCTTCTCTTTTCATTTTTACAACCAAAAGTGGAGAGTAGTGTTGACAGAACTTTCTTCCAGATATGGCAAAATAACCTGACTAGCTAATGGGCTGTGGTGGCTCAGTGGTTAAGAAGCTCGCCTTGTTAGCTGGAAGGCTGGCAAGTCAGCAGTTAGACCCGGTTAGTGTACGATGGACTGAACACCCGTCTCTGTCCCATCTCTTGGGGACATGAAAGGAGCCTCATTTGGGCGTCCTCTGAGAGGAGTTGCTTCGGCAAAAATCCTTTCAACTCAGAATAATTTATGACATGAAATAACAACAACAACAACAACAACAACAACAACAACAACAACAACAACTATTATTATTATTATTATTATTATTATTATTATTATTATTATTATTATTATTATTATTATTATTATTATTATTATTATTATTATTATTATTATTATTATTATTATTACCTGACTAGCTTTGGGCATGATGTAGCATCATTCAGGTAAACACAGAGACACCACCTATTGCTGCATCTCAGGCAGCAAAGTATCTTGGAGGAATCCTATTTGACAGGGGCTGGTCTTGATGTTCCATAGGGTCACTTTCATATCTGCAGTTCTAAGATTATTTATTCATAACCAGATGAGGCCAATTTGAATCGATGGATCACCAAATCACAATGGAATAGACTGATTAGCAATAATGTCTAAAGCAGGGATTCCCAGTCTTTTCAAGCCAGGGGCCGGGTCATGCTCTCTCAGTCAGCTTCAAGGGTTAGATGGCCATTTTGCTCTGCCTGTATGATGGGGGTGGCCATTTTGTCCCAACAGCTTCAAAGGGGTGGTCATTTTGTTTCTCAAATGCCCTTGGGAGAGATGGGGGCGCACATGAAATGGCACCGGGGGTTGAATCCGGCCCACAGACCTTAGGTTGGGTGCCCGTGCTATAGACCATGGGTGCAAACTATTTGGTCCTCCATTCTATTCTCAGCTGGGCAGTTTAGGCATCAATTCCAGGATGCTCACCATTACAGACTACAAAACCAATTCTTTAGTTGTTCAACCTCAGGTACAGATCAACCCTGAACAGTAAACTTTTATAAAAGTGAGTGAAGCAGTGAATCCATTCTAGACTGGAAGGGGAGTCACTTTTGGTTGGTCTCCTTGGAGTTCTGAAATCTAGGTTGAATCTATACCTCATGTTCCTATGACCACAAAGGAAGTCTTGAAATCAGCTTTAGATTTCAATTTTTCTCCCCTATTTTTTCTATTGCAAAAGTTTCTGAAACTTCACTCATTTGAAACTGAGGAGAAATAACCTTTGTTGCTATTTATAGTAACCTACTGGTTTATTGATCAAGAATAATAATGAAGCACATGGAATACTTTTCTTTTGAAAGTGCTACAGACATACTTTTTGAGTTAAAACCTTGTCACTAATCTCCTGTTTCAATGCGGTTTCTGGAGGGCTATGACTTACACAGCCAATTCTCACATTAAAGAGCCAGCGCTGTTTATGTACAGACATTCCCACAGTCATGCGGCAGCCATGACTAGACGCCGGAGCACATGAACACTGTTACCTTTCCTGCCACAGTGTTACCTATTTATCTATATGCAATTTCTTGCTTTTGAACTGCTAAGATAGCAGAAGCTGGGACAGAGACGGACGTTTACTCCACTACTCAGCATTCAGGTTTCAAACTGCTGGCCTTCTGGTTGTCAGGTTCCACATCTAAACCACCTTGGCCCCATAAAAGAGAATATACCATATATACTCAACTATAAGTCGTCCCAAATATAAGTCAAGGTACCTAATTGGGACCACTAAAATGAAGAAAATAGATTGACCCGAGTATAAGTCGGGGGTGGAAAATGCAGCAGCTGCTATTGAGTTTCAATAATTAAAATGCATGAAAATATGAAAGAATTAATTAATTTAGACATTTGCGTGGGTATGTTTTTGAGTGTTTATGTTGACCCGAGTATAAGTTGAGTCCCATTTTTGGACCTTATCTTGGGAGCTAAAAAAACCAACTTATACTTGAGTATATACAGTAAATATCTAAATATTTGGTGTCTTTTCATGATACCCAGACACCTGTTGCCAGGACACCTGCCTTACCTTGGTCATTGCTTGTGGCAGATCTGGGTGAAAGGAAGGGGTAGAATTAAAAATAAATACATCCTAGCACTCTTTCTCATTTCTGCCGCTTTCTTTCTTAGACTTTGTTGAGAATTGAGCATTCATACCTCGCTTCAGAAGGTCAGCCCTTCCATCTAGGCTGCAATTCCACCGCTCATTGCGAAACTGATACTGGCACTCAAGGATACCCAGCCGGATGGCATCTCGCAAGGTCTCGGCCAGGCCAGGCTCCCGCCGGCAAAGCCTTTTCTGTTTTCGGGAAAGCCGGAGCAGGTCACATTGCTTCAAGTGAGCCTTCCAGTGAACAGGATTCGTGGAAGATCCCAGCAGAGGGAACTGGGTTAGCGCCTCCTTCCCTGTCAGGCTAAAGGGAGAAGAAGAAAGCAGTGGTCTTTTTAAAAATCCTGAAACAAAAAGTGTCTCACATTAAACATTAACAGACTGTCAACAGTGTACCTATCTCAGTGTGTTGCCCCCAACTAACGAT
Organism: Furcifer pardalis; assembly: GCA_030440675.1. Taxonomy (NCBI): domain Eukaryota; kingdom Metazoa; phylum Chordata; class Lepidosauria; order Squamata; family Chamaeleonidae; genus Furcifer; species Furcifer pardalis. The sequence continues at coordinate 32,127,524 of CP126897.1, forward strand.
CATTTGGTTCACACATGCCTGTAGATCAGGGGTCCCCAACCTTTTCAAGCCGGGGCCCAGGCCACGGTCTCTCAGTCAGCTTCGAGGGCTGGATGGCCATTTTGCCCTGCCTGCACAATGGGGGTGACTATTTTGTCCCAACAGCTTCAAAGGGATGGCCATTTTGTTTCTCAAATGCCCTTGTAGGGGAGTGGGGCACATGAAATGGCACTGGGGGCTGGATCCAGTCCATGGGCCTTAGGTTGGGAATTCCTCAGTGGTGGGATGTCAAAAATTTTACTACCCCACCGTGAAGTCATAGTGTAGGCGGAGCTGACGTCATGATGGCATGATGTGGGCGGGGCCAAAGAATTTTTTAAAAATAAAATAAAAATAAGCACACTCACACACACCCCTCAACCCACCCACAACACAAACCTGTAAATAAATTAAATAAATAAAATAAAAATTACATTAAAATACACCCACCCCAAACATAAATCTGTATTTATGGTACTGTGGTAGTATGTCAATATAGGTAAAGGTATTAAATACACATTAAAATACACACAGACACACCACATCCAAAGGTGAGTCACTTACCCTGGGGAGCAGGCTATAGAGAGCTTCAGGCTGGCAGCTTCTCTTCCTCCTCCCCGCTTGGGAGGACAGCAAGAAGGCTGTGCATACACGCCAAGCACTGTAGGCGTGCATGCACAGTGGGGGAACCAGTGAAAAGGTAAGCCCCAAAGGTGGTTCCCCCCAAAAGCTGCTGCCGGTTCTCCAGGACACTGAGAAAAGTTACTACCGGTTCTGGCGAACTGGTGAGAACCTGTTACATCCCATCACTGGAACTCCTGCTATAGATCATGGGTGTAAACTATTTGGTCCTCCTATTCTGTTATCAATTCTCCATTCTGTTCTCAGCTGGACAGCTTAGGCATCAATTCCAGGGTGCATTACTAGAGCTCACCATTACAAACTACAGTACTATCTAATGTAATGTTGAAAAAGAAAGGATTGTTTTCAAGGGAATCATTTCCTTAGCAGAGCTAAAAGATTGATGGAGACATTTGCAACACACACACACGTATATGACTGAGATATATGGGCTATAATATAGGCTTTGCAGTTCAAGGTACTGCATCTGCATAAAATCTTGAAACATATTCTCTGTAGTGGGGATTTTAAAAATGAAATGCAGTTTTAGGGTGCTTCAAATCTATCTCGCTACTGGACATTTTGTGATTAAAATCCTCTCCCTTTGGGCTATGTTCTTTTCCCTATGTCCTGGGGAGAATAATATGGACTAGTCTTGACATCCATTAGTGAGAAAGTGACTTGGGTGGTTAATTTAAAAAAAAAAAAACTCATTGGGAAACTGTTAAGCAATTTTTTCATTGCAGCAATAAAAATGCAGTCTTACTCCAAGACGGTATAAAACCATGTTTTATTTTGACAAACGGGATCAGCAGATCAACCACTGACTATAACTGACACCTCCTATAAGTTTTTGTTGTTCAGTCGCACAGTCGACCCTTTGCGACCCCATGGACCACTGTCCGCCAGGGACTTCTGTCCTCCACCATCCTCCTCAACTCGCTCAGCTCTGTGCCCATTGTGTACCAACTCGTAAAGATCTCTTTAGATCAGGGGTGCCCAAACTATGGCCCAGGGGCCAGATCCAGCCCCTGACGCCAATTCATCCAGTCCGCGAACCCCTAGTCGCTCTCAGAAGTGGAAGTAAAACGGGTGTGTTTTACTTCTGCTTCCAGGAGCGGCGAGGGCTTTGCAGGCTGGATGAATTGGTGTTGGGGGGCTAGATCCGGCCCCTAGGCCATAGAGACCAGCCTCTTGAACCACATGACTGGCCTGTGGCCCAAAAAGTTTGGGTACCCCTGCTTTAGATATTACTCACTGGTTTAGTTATTCAACTCAAGCCCTGTCCTGCCCTTGGTCAGGTTCCGCACTTGGACACTTGCTGGACTTAAGAATACAGTTTGCATCCAGGAGATCTTCTATGTCAGAACCTATGATCAATCAAGCATGCCCAATCATAGTGGTGGGTGGTGAAAAGGCCTCTGGTGCTATGAGAAATGCACCAACGAAAAGATGCTTATCGTGACAACGGAATGTTCTTATCCCCTCCTCAACCCAGAGCTCCTCCTCCTGCTACCGGGCAGCATTGGTTAATAATTAAGCAAGTAAATTTCCAAATCGCCAATGCTCGGCAAGATGGCAGCAATTTCTTACAATGCAATGTTGCACCTCTAATCACTGCTTGGGGATTGGTGACTCCTTGCCTATGAACATCCTCTCTAAAGTGAGCTCTGGAGTTAGAGCATCTTCCAGTTTGGAGATGAAACAAGATCATCAAAAAATAAGACAGTGGTTCATGATATGGGATTTTTTTTAGCAAGTTGAATAGCTGGGGGGGAATCTGTACAGTTGGAAATTGATAAATCCTGATGCCTCACTATTAGAGCAATTCCACTTCTTCTGAGTTGATCTTTACCAGTTTCCAACTATGGTACATGTTTTGTATCCAACTATATACTAAAAAAAGGCTAGTTCTTGAATTCTTGGAGGATTCCCTAATGATGCTGGGAAATGTGCATTTATACATTAGCTTTCAGAATGCATCTTTAAAAAAACTAATTGAAAATGGCCAAGCTTATAAAATATCCACATTTAGATGATCATATCTCAATAAGCTGAGATATATGGACTTTTTTGCTTCCTTCCTCCTATCACTCCTTGTCTGCTCAACATACCACATGAAGCCACACAAGTCTTAATTAACCATGAATCATTAAGGGCCTCAAGGATCATTGCATCTAGGGAACCTCCACTTCCTAGGATAGTACTCCCACCTTAGTAATTGGTACAGACAGTTGTGTCTGAACTAGGAAACTACAGTTCCCAGAAACCAAGATTTTAATGTACATTTTGAAGTTGCTTCTAGGTTCTACCAAACCTAGTAACTGTAGTTTCCTAGTTCAGACACAACTGTCTGTACCAATTACTAAGGTGGGAGTACTATCCTAGGAAGTGGAGGTTCCCTAGATGCAATGATCCTTGAGGCCCTTAATGATGCTGGGTTGATTGGAGATTGCAGGAGCTGTAAATCTAACAACATCTTGGGTCTATCTGGCCCACTGATAATCTTAGGGAAGCCTCAGGATTCTAAGTAGGGCCTTTTACATACAAAGGAAGTGCACTATAAACCAATTAGCCTAATAGTTCTGTGCTACTCAATGGCTACAATGCAACCATGTGATCAATATAGCAAGTGACATGGTGATAACCATCCTACTCCCAACAATATCTATATCACCTCCAATGGCCATCTGGCTGAGGCAGGACTTGAATTCAAGTTTCAGAAATTTGCAACATAACTTTGATCCTTATTTGGGAGTCATCTTTTAGTTCACGTTTTTCCCCAAAAGAACACAACATGCTTCCTTTCCCATCATTCATAACTCTTAAATGACTGTCTAGCAACTTCTGTAGGATAAGGAAGTGCAAAGTACGGTCCTCGAGATGCTGGACTGCGCCTCCCAAATTTCTAACTACCGTATATACTCGAGTATAACTCAGGATTTTTAGCCCCCAAAATGAGGTCCAAAAATGAGACTCGACTTATACTCGGGTCAGCATATCCACTCAAAAACATACCCACACAAATGTCTAAATTAATTAATTTTACCATATTTTCATGTACTGTATTTTAATTATTGAAACTCACTAGCAGCTGCTGCATTTTCCATCCCTGACTTATACTCAGGTCAATCTATTTTCCTAGTTTTAGAGATCCAAATTAGGGACGCCAACTTATATTCGGGATGACTTATTGTCGAGTATATATGGTATTGGTTATGCTGCTTGAAGCTAATGGGATTTACAGTCCAATAACATATCCTGGGCTAGACACTATCCAGTTGTGCTCTAGGACACAGATGGACAAAAGACTGATTTGGATCTTCCACTAAATCTTTGGTTAACTTGCTGTACACATCATCAAGGATTTATTTATATAGCCATTACCCAAGCTAGTGGATGAAAATTGGTATTATTACTATTTTATACAGGTTGGGTTGCTGTAGAGCAAGGTTTCTCAACCTTGGGCCTCCAGTTGTTTTAGGACTTCAATTCCCAAAAGCGCAAGTCAGCACACCTGCTGATCGGGGCTTCTGGGAACTGAAGTCCAAGAACATCTGAGGGCCCAAGGTTGAGAAACCCTGCTGTAGAGTATAAAGTCAGTAGAGATAGAATACCGGCTATAACAACAGACTTCTTGTCAAGATCTAGCAACTGACCATTGCAATGTGAACCAGTTAACTTTGGGTGAAGCTTGTCTGCTGTATACCCATTCTTCTTGCTCAAGGAAACTTAAATGATTCACTACAACTACAGTTTTAAAAGAACTTAATCAAAAGATAACTTGGGCAAACAATATATTATTTCTCATTAAAAGCCGAGTCAAATAGTCTGACAATTAAGGAATACAACTTTTGCAAGATTGCGGCTCCTTTAAGCTGATCAAACAACCAAATATACGTAAAGCAATAATCAATATTTGTTTTGCATTAAGGAAATAACAGCTAGGAGGGAAAGGAAATATTGCCTCTTGTTTTCCAGATGTTGCTATATGCCAATGCCATTCCTGAAAGGAGAAAACCCCATTTGGTGTCTCATGCTTCCCAGAAACTGGTAAAACAGACATGTCAGATTTACCAAAAACAAAATATAGCTTAATTTTGACCCTCATGAAAATATGCTGTCAAAAGAACAAGTTTATGTAGGATGGCAGTTCAAGGCCCGAGTACTGCATGACGGAATGAGCGCCCATCTCTGTCCCAGCTTCTGCCAACCTAGCAGTTTGAAAGCAAGAAATTGCAAGTAGATAAATAGGTACACTTCTGGGTGTCTTCCAGCAAAAATCCTTTCAATCCAGAAAGCACCATTGTGTGCTTCGGACACAATTTTAAAAAGTTAAGACATTCATAACATAGGTTATGAGAGTTATCACACACCAGGAATTCTGGCACTTTATTTAATTCAATATCCTGCACTGGCAGAGAAAGTAAGATGGCTTCTTCCAACTCTAGTATTGCTTTCCAGTACCAATTAGCAGAGCTTTAGAAAGAGTAGAAATAAGCCCCAGCACAACGTTTCCTATGCCAGTGGTTCCTTCATTATCTACCCCCTCCATTATTAGAAACCACAAAACCCTTGGTGATAAATTTCAAACCACTTAAGAGATTCAACAGAATGTAGATCCCAACCCAAACTCTAAAATAATGGTGTGCTGGTTTTGCCTGCAGAATCCTGAGGGTTGTCACCTACAAACACAAAGTTTTACACCTCTATTCTAACCGAAATGAGAAGTAATGATCACTTGTTGAGGTGGAAGGTATAAATAAACTCCGAAAAGTCCCAGAAGTCACAGACTGCCAGACTTAAGACCCAGATAGCATCTGAAACCAGATTTTCATTTGGGTTTTCTAACAAGCAATTTGCCCCAGACAATGAAAATCTAATCACTACACATGGTTCATTCACATACTGTTGTGTTCAGTACCGTTTTCACAATACAGTACAGTACTGTACTATGTGTTACTACTAGATTGCAGTTCCCAAATACAGAGATGGATACAAAGAAAGCTTGAAGGCTCTATGAAAGAAGCCTGAACAGCAAGTCCATTACAATCATGAGAAAAACCTCAAGCTAGAGACTGCAGATTATGTTTAAGGATGTTTACTCAAACATACTTCCCTATGTAAATACAACTCCACTCTAGAGAACTTGTAGAGAACGCTTGGGGACTTGGGAGTCTGAGAAAGAAATGGCATCTAAAGTAATTACTTCAAGTACTACATGTCCCAGGTAATTGGTAGCTTTGCAGCTACTGCTTTTCAGATGACTGGTGACTTTCTGGCACAACAGAAGGTAATATTCCAACCTTTATTATTCATAAGCATGCCTCTCCTAACATAGCATTCTTCAGGTCTGTTAAAATACAACTTCTATCATCTCTCCAATCAGCATGGCCAATGATGAAAGGTATTTGAAAGCCTGTCTGACAAACTTCTGAATAATCTAATCGCCTAGATACAAATATATTTTTAAAGACCAAGCAACCATCAAATACTAATGCCAATAATATGGGTATATTAATGATGCTGGATTTCTTGAGACGCATTCTTGGGTGTCTATCCCAAAACTTCGGACTTCTTCCTTCTAGACACACAAGAAAACTGAATATTTAGGATTTGTAAAATATGACAAGCACTTAACTCCAGCTCTTTAAGATGGGCCAAATTTATTTTCCTGGTATTACATCTGGCCAGGTTATCCTGCTATGTAATAGAGTAGACCAAACTCCCAGTGACTCAGTCTAGATCAGTGGTCAGCAAACTTGGCTCTCCAGCTGTTCTTGGACTTCAGTTCCCAGAAGCCTTGATCAGCAGGAGTGCTGACTTGGGCTTCTGGGAATTGCAGTTCAAGAACACCTGGAGAGCCAAGTTTGCAGACCCTAGGTCTAGATCATTAGGCGGTGGTTAACTAACCTGACAACACTGAGGACTAACGGCCTTGGGGGGAAGAAGTCCACAGGCAAGGAAGGGTGATGGTCCCCAAATGGATTAAATCCCACTTCAATCCATCTTGATGGAGGGCAGCAGCTTCATCAATACTGGCCAGGAGCTGATGAGGACTCTGTGTGCCAAAAGGGCTCAGGACCAGAAAGTGATTCACAGAACTGGACCAATGGTATGGGTATCATGTTATGATGTGGAAGGCAAATGGAAGATTTACATGGTCAGCACTTGCCCTGCACTAGGAGTTCATGCCACTCTTTAGAAACATTGCTTGGCAGTTTCAAGAACTGATTACTATAATGCTCTCTACGTGGGGCTGCCCTTGTCATTGACATGGAGATTCCGACAGGTCCAGAATGCTGTGGCTAGACTGATTTCTGCAGTGAAAAAAATTGGGCAGCAAATAAATAAATAAATTTTAGCTAGCTTATTATTCCTTTGAATTTTCATGCAGTTGCTGCCTATCCTAACAGAGCTTTAAGGCCCTGAGTTTATTTTATAATTTATTTTATAATTTAAATTTATATAGCCGCCCACTCACCACTTCGTGGCGACTCAGTTGCAATTAATTATGACCATCCATAAGGCATTGTGTAATTATGGGTACCATTTTGCACCTTGCTTTACATATCAGGCTTGCTTTTTGCTCTGAAGTCCCATGTCTACAACATGTTTTTGCAAAGATCACTGTTATGGACATAACAGTAGCCTGCCCAGAAATCACCCACTTTTCTTTTACAGAATCTGTGCTTTGGGGAAAGTCTGCCATTTCTTGTGTAGAAAAGGATAATTGTCCAAAGAAAACAGTCTTATTCCTGCTTACATTGAGAACAACACACAGGCACTAAGGACCCATATTGAATTATATCCTCTCTAGCTCCTCAGTTTTGACATCCAGCCTTGCAAATTTCAGACATTTTGAAGTTAAATTAGCATTTCTATATACCACATATTTCCTCCCCCCCAACTGTGAAGAGAGTTTGAGTTTGTCCTCAAAGAAGAACGTTTGAAATTCAAAAGTTGCATTAAAAACCCAAGTGTGTGTATATGGACTTAGACTTAACAACAATGAAGTCTATAGGATATTGCTATGAAGTAACTGAGCATAATATGGTGATCTGAGCCATAGATCTCTTGGTAGAAATCTGACTGACCCCTCAAAGTTTTTTCCTGAACGTATGTACAGTAAAACCTCACATAAAGAGCTCCTCGCTTAGAGACTAACTTGTTTAAAGAGCAGAATTTTCTCTGAATGGTCATCTCACTTAACAACTAAAATCAACCAAAAACTCGCTTAACAACTAAATCAGGGTTCATCCACACACACACCAGAAGTCACAATTGGTCACTTACAATGGTGTTTCGCTTAAAGAACAATCCCGTGGAACGCATTATGCTCTTCAAGCGAGGTACCACTGTATATATTATCATACTGGAAAGGAACATCAATGCAATTTTCAAGATCCTGGAGAAAGAAAGAGCTGGACCATTAGCAAAGCTGAGCGCAACCGATGAGAAATCTGGGAAGCATAGTGAAAAGTAGAGACATCAAATTGCAAACAAAAATTCGTATAGTCAAAGCAATGGTATTCCGGGTGGCAATGTATGGTTGTGAGAGCTGGACCATTAGAAAAGCTGAGCACAGAAGAATAGATGCCTTTGAGATGTGGTGTTGGAGGAGAGTATTGAGAGTCCCCTGGACAGCGAGGAGAACAAATAGGTCAATCTTAGAAGAAATCAAACCTGACTGCTCCTTAGAAGGTCAAATTGTAAAGATGAAGCTAAGGTATTTTGGACACCAAATGAGAAGAGAGGATTCACTTGAGAAGGCCTTGATGCTGGGAAAGGTGGAGGGCAAAAGCAAAAGGGGGTGGCCAAAAATGAGATGGCTAGATGCAGTGGGAACAGAGCTGGGTGGGCTGAGGAGGATGGTGGAGGACAGAGGTGCCTTGCGGGCGATGGTCCATGGGGTCGCGGAGGGTCGGAATCAACTGTGCAACTGAACAACAACAAAAGAAGAAATTAACCCTGACTGCTCCTTAGAAGGTCAAATAGTAAAGATGAAGCTAAAGTACTTTGGACATCAAATGAGAAGAGAGGATTCGTTTGGGAAAGCCTTAATGCTGGGAAGGGGGGGGCAAAAGAAGAAGGGGGCGGCCAAAATGAGATGGCTAGATAGTATTGTAGAAACAATGGGCACAAAGCTGAGTGAGTGGAGGAGGATGGTGGAGGACAGAAGTCCCTGGCGGACAGTGGTCCATGGGATCGCAAAGGGTTGGCATCGACTGTGTGACTGAACAACAACAAACTACACTTGGTATTAATTCTAGAACTCACTGCTATGTTTGGGAGTGGGGAGAAATCGACACAACTTTTTCAACATGTGGACGGTAAAAAGGCTGTGGATTTTTTCAAAACAGAAGTTTATTTTGAGACAAAAGCTAAAAAGGGAGATGTTAAGAACATACTGTATGAACTAAAAGTTCCCCAAACTATTGTTATCCACCATTGCATAATCAGCTCTCCCTAGCTTTTCACTAAAGGCGTTAAGGTCAAACTGAGCACTGCTTCCTGATTTACTTAACGGAAACAACTACAGTATTTTCAGAAGAAGCTATGAGGCAGTGACAGGTGAAAAGTTGTCAACAACTTGCACCATTTCAGCTTAAGAAGCAGCATTTTACATGGAATCTCAACATCTAGAATGTGCTGCGAGAATTCCTTGAGTTTATTCCCTCGGTCAGGAAGAAGGGTTCAAAGCCAACCCAAAGGCTGTGTTCCTTCACTTTGGGTTGACAAATTTTCACTCAGAAGGAAGGCCCACCTGACTCAGATTGAACTTACTCTAAAAGTAAGCGTACACTGGACTTCACTCAGTTGAACTCACAAAAATGGACTCGCAAATATCCATCCCAAATTCCAGATTTACACATCAGTGTTCCAAGAGATTCTGTATGTAACCATTCCTCTCCTTAATGCATGTCAAGTCCTACAAGCCCAAATCTAGCAACCTGAAGTTTACAGAAATTTAGGTACAAATCCAGGATAGTCAATCCTCTGTGAACTGAGAGATGGGTTGGACGTAGAGCAGAAGAGCCATCGACATAAATGAAATTTTAGATTAGAATCCTTGTACAGTCAAACCTCGCATAAAGAGCACCTCGCTTAGAGAGTAACTCGCTTAAAGAGCAGAATTTTCTCTGAATGGTCACCTCACTTAACAATTAAAACCAACCCAAAACTCACTTAACAACTAAATCTGGGTTCGCAATCCTCCCCGCCAGAAGTCACAATAGGTCACAATGGTGTTTCACTTAAAGAGCAAACTCGCTTAAAGAACAATCCTGTGGAACGCATTATGCTTTTTAAGCAAGGTACTGCTGTATTCTTTATATACCATTAAGGAGGAAAGGAAATATGTAAAGTATTAAACTGAAGATCTATTCAGTTCTTCAGTATTGTTCTCACAGTGTCTACACTGCCTATGTACTGTTAAGCACTATCACCTCACTTCTGACTTAATGCAACCCTAGGATCAAAACACTTCCAAAGCGCCTTGTTATTACAGGCTTGCTTAGGTGTAGCAAATACAAGGCTATGGCCTTCTTTATTGAGTCAACCTACTTCATGTTCAGCCATCTACCTTCTACCTTTCTTACCAATGCTCTCTTTCCCAGCAAGCTGGATGTGCTGAAAATTAGATGCTTATAGGAAATCCATAACTGAACACAAAAGCACCTTCCCCACTTGTGGTCCCTAGATGCTTCAAATAGCAGAGACACGTTGATTGCAACTGGTGTGCTCTAAGCATCGCTAGCTCGGGACCCAATCCATAAAATATGCGGCCGACTCCAAGATGAACTCTAAAGTTGACTACAAAGAAGAGATGTTGTCTCCATCCTGGAATGTGCAGCCCAAGCTAGACATTTGTATGAAAACTAAGCGTGCGCCCCTTTACCGAATAATACTTTGCAAAATAAGCCAGACAGACCAAATTGCTCTGATTGATTAAGTGGTAGCAGTGAGAATCTTCAAAGAGGTTCTACCTGCATGATAGTGATGTGAGGGAGAATCTAATCAACTTTGTGCTTAATACAAAATGCAGTTTGCAGCTCACAGAAATGAAATACTGTATGCGCAAGATAGAGTATCCACATCCAGACAGAAGGTAAACTACATTTACACATGTATATGAACAGATGTGAATGGACAACCATATATCTGCACACACCCATGCACACACCTTTACTTTACCTATCTCCTAAACTCCAGTTCTGAATACTAATACCTCATATAACATTAGTATCGAATAACACTAAAATCACATAACATTAAGCAATCTGGGGGGAAGAATTGCATCGGATAACATTAAGATCCTATGGGATGCATCAGATAACAACCGCTAAAGCCTGTGTGGTTACAATGTATCTCTATGGATCCCATAGGATTTTAACATGCATCAGATAACACTAAAAATCGTATAACACCAAGACTTGTAGAACCAGGTTTTAGTGTTATCTGAGGTTTTACTGTATTCTGAGTATACCCACAAAGCAATATCATTGTAATCTGGAGGCAGGATGGGATTTGGTGGGGGGAAATCTTCTGCAAGGAAGGGCACTAGGATTTGCAAAGCAGCGTGAAAGGAAGCGAAATCCATCCAATACATGCAGGGAGAACACTGATCCCATAGCCTTCCAGTCCTACAAGTTTAGGGATTTTGCATTTATTTGCTCTGAGTTTGTACACAAGATGCTATTTAACTGCAGGCATGGCATTGATTTAGTTAGCATAAAACAGGATTCCTGCAAATTAATCTCAATGGGAGGAGTGACCAGGACGCAATCCACAAGCCAGTTACCCCAAAAGACTGGCTTAATTGAAATAAACTGATGGAACCCATTAAAAACAGAAAGGATGAAAGGGAGAGAGGTACAAGCAAAACTTTCAAAGCAATCCTATGCAGCTGCAGCAAAACCCCTGCACTACAAGAAACGGTGCAGAAAAAGCACCTGAAAAACAGATGTGTTTTGGAACTTGTTTTAGACACAGTTCATGTAACCTGAGAGTAATCCATATACAGGTACTGTATAGCAATGCTCCAGGTCAGTAATAGGTAACATAAAGCCCAACCATTTCAACAGATCTACTCTAAGCATAACTAATTCTGGATCCTCCTGCGTAGAAATATATATATATATAGTCAGAAAGAGAAGAAATAGACGGTAGGAAAAGAAAGGCAGAATGGAGAAGAGAGGAAGAAGAAAATTAAAGCGCGGAGGAGAAAAATCAGGAGATCAGACCAAAACAAGAGCATCTTCTGGGGTTTCGCACATGAAACGTGGAGAGGAAAGAAGAAGAGGGTGGAAGACCAATGAAACCGACAGATGGGAAGAGGCGCAAAGTTGGAGAGAAGAACAAACCATAAGAAAAAATTGGGAGACACTAAAGAAAAACATATTCGAGGGGAAACAAAGGTAAAGGTTTCCCTTGCTCTCTAGGGTTCAGTGCTCATCTCTGCTTCAAAGCCGAAGAGCCAGCGTTGTCTGCTTCCCAGGGGCGTAGCTACTGCCGTATCTGCCATATCAATTATACGGGGGCCCCGGGCCACGGGGGCCCCCAACGTGCGTAAGCAAAACAAATCTTTACCCATCCTAAGGGCCCCCAAACAAATTTTTATACGGGGCCCCGCCAAGGCACGCTACACTTCTGCTGCTTCCGCAGACGTTCCCGTGGTCATGTGGCAGGCATGACTAGACACCGGAGCGCACGGAGCGCTGCTTACTTCCCCACCGAAGCGGTCCCTGTTTATCTCCTCGCACTGTCTTGCTTTAGAACTGGGCAGGAACTGGGGCAAAGACGGGAGTCCATCCCGCCCTGCAGTACTCGGGGACCGAACTGCTGACCTCCCCCTCTTCCGCTCAAGAAAACAAAGCAACAACGAAAAAGGCGAAACAAAGTCGTGGCGGCTTAATTAAAGACCAAGGCTTGTATTTAAGCGCGAGGTGTCGTGTGGATCGAGTCCACTTCGAGCGCGGCTACCGAGCCAAAACGTCCCCACGATCAAGGATAGAAACAGGCGCGGAGGGGAAAGCCGAGCGCCGCTAACCCGAAATAGGCGTCCGCCTGCAGGACCAGCAGGCAATAAGCGGCGGCGGCCCAAGAGACGCGCAGGGGCCGGAGCGGAGGAGACCCCGGCGGGGGCCGGGAGCGCATGGTGCGGGTCCAGGATGCTCCCGCTTGGCGCTGCGCCTCGGCATGGCGCTGCGCTCTGGGAGGCGGGCGGGCGCTCCGGGCGCCCTTTAAGGCGGCACCTGGGCGGAGGCGGGAGAGGGGAAAGGCGGCCCCGCCCCAGCCAGGCAGGTGAGGGCGAAGGGAAGCGCAAATCAGTGATGGGATGTAACGGGTTCTCACCAGTTCACCAGAACCGGTAGTAACTTTTCTCAGTGTCCCGGAGAACCGGTAGCAGCTTTGGGGGGGAACCACCTTTGGGGCTTACCTTTTCACTGGTTCCCCCACTGCGCATGCACGGCTACAGTGCTTGGCGTGTATGCATGACCTCCTTGCTGTCCTCCCAAGCAGGGAGGAGGAAGAGAAGCTGCTAGCCTGAAGTTCCCTATAGCCTGCTCCCTAGGGTAAGTGACTCACCTTGGGATGTTTGTGTGTACAAGTAAAACCTCATATAACACTAAAACCTGGTTCCACAAGTCTTGGTGTTATATGATTTTTAGTGTTATCTGATCCTCTATGGGATCCATAGAGATACATTGTAACCACACAGGCTTTCGCGGTTGTTATCTGAAGCATCCCATAGGATCTTAATGTTATCTGATGCAATTCTTCCCCCCAGATTCCTTGATGTTATGCGATTTTAGTGTTATTCGATACGAATGTTATATGAGGTATTACTGTACATTGTAACCACACAGGCTTTCGCGGTTGTTATCTGAAGCATCCCATAGGATCTTAATGTTATCTGATGCAATTCTTCCCCCCAGATTCCTTGATGTTATGCGATTTTCGTGTTATTCGATACTAATGTTATATGAGGTATTACTGTATTTTAATGTGTATTTAATACCTTTACCTATATTGACAATCTACCACAGTATCAGAAATACAGATTTATGTTTATCTATTTTAATATAATTTTTATTTTATTTATTTTATTTATTTACGGTTTGTTTTGTGGGTGGGTGGGTGGGTTGAGGGGTGTGTGTGTGTGCTTATTTTTATTTTATTATTATTATTTTAAAAATTCTTTGCCCCCCCATATCATGACATCATGACGTTAGCTCCGCCCACACTGTGATGACGTCACGGTGGGGTGGTAAATTTTTTGACATCCCACCACTGAAGCGCATCCCTGCCTGGCTTCGAGAGGCCTCCCTTGGGCCCGGACTGCCAGGGCTTTTCTCCCACTAGGTCAGGGGTGCCCAAACTTTCAGGGCTATGGGCCAGGTCACGTGGTTCCCTACAACCCAGAGGCCAGATTCGGCCCATGATGCCAGTTCATCTGGCCCGCAGCGCCCTCGTGAAGCAGAAGTAAAACATGCCTGTACAGGCACATGGGATGTAACAGGTTCTCACCAGTTCGCCAGAACCAGTAGTAACTTTTCCCACTGTCCCAGAGAACCGGTAGCAGCTTTTGGCGGGGACCACCTTCGGGGCTTACCTTTTCACTGTTTCCCCCACTGCGCATGCGCGCCAAGCACTTGGTGTGCATGCACGCCTACTATGCACAGCCTCCTTGCTGTCCTCCCAAGCGGGGAGGAGGAAGAGAAGCTGCTATCCTGAAGCTCCCTATAGCCTGCTCCCCAGGGTAAGTGACTCACCTTTGGGTGTGGTGTGTCTGTGTGCATTTTAATGTGTATTTAATACCTTTACCTATATTGACGTACTACCACAGTTCCTAAAAAGGCCTAGCAGCCTGGCTTGGGGTTTTTAAGCAAAGTCTTGGAGTTACCTCATCAATAAGCTACACCTGTGCTGTTCCAATTGCTGTTCCAATTGGAGAACCCTTAAGGAGGTACAGCTGTTTTACATTTACATTAAGGCTTATTATCCTAGAGATGACCATATCCATCTTGCAACATGGTGCTGCCCAGGCACTTATACTAACAGGTAAGTGACTGGTTTGTGTTTGGGGTGGGTGGGTTTATATATGTTTGAGGTGGGTGGGTGGGTGTATTTTAATGTAATTTTTATTTTTATTTATTTATTTATTTATTTATTTACTTATTTATTTATGGGCTTGTGTTGTGGGTGGGTGGGTTGAGAAGTGTGTGTGCATGCTTATTTTTATTTTATTATTATTTTATTATTATTTTTCTTTGCCCCCACCCACATCATGACATGACATTAGCTCCGCCCACACTATGATGACATCACGGTGGGGTAGTAAAATTTTTGACATCCCACCACTGGGCACATTTCACTTCTGCTTACAGGAGCGACGAGGGTGTCACGGGCCAGATGGATTGGCATTGTGGGACAGATCTGGCCCCCAGACCGTGGTTTGGGTACCCCAGAACTTAGACCACTGGTGACCAACCTTGGCACTCCAGCAGTGGTGGGATGTCAAAAAAATTTACTACCCCACCATGACATCATCACAGTGTGGGCGGAGGTAACATCATGATGTCATGGGCGGGGCCAAAGAAAAATAAATAATAATAAAATAAAAATAAGCACACACACACACACACACCTCAACCCAACCACAACACAAACCAGTAAATAAATTAAATAAATAAAATAAAATATACATTAAAATACTCTTATTTTGCTGCTTGGCGTGCATGCGCAGTGAAAACCAGTGAAAAGGTAAGCCCCGAAGGTGGCTCCCCCCCAAAAGTTGCTACCGGTTCTCTACACTGGGAAAAGTTACTACTGGTTCTGGCGAAGTGGTGAGAACCTGTTACATCCCATCGCTGCACTCCAGATGTTCTTGGACTTCAATTCCCAGAAGCCCTGATCAGCACTCTTGCTGATCAGGGCTTCTGGGAATTGAAGTTCAAGAACATCTGGAGTGCCAAGGTTGGCCATCATTGCACTAGACCACTGATGGCAAACCTTGGCACTCCAGGTGCTCTTGGACTTCATATCCCAGAAGTCCAAGTCAGCACTCCTGCTGATCAGGGCTTCTGGGAATTAAAGTTCAAGAACAGTTGGCTGCCAAGGTTGGCCATCATTGCACTAGACCACTGATGGCAAACCTTGGCACTCCATGTGTTCATGGACTTCATATCCCAGAAGTCCAAGTCAGCACTCCTGCTGATCAGGGCTTCTGGGAATTAAAGTTCAAGAACAGTTGGTGTGCCAAGGTTCACCATCACTGCACTTGACTCTAGAGCAGTGGTTCCCAACATTTTTGGGCCATGCCCCACTAGGTAAAGGTAACAGTTGACCTTGTTCAAAAGCCAGTCAAATGTGACTCTAGGGTTCAGTGCTCATCTCTGTTTTTATAGCCAAAGAGCCAGCACTATCTGCATCTGCAGATGTTTCCATGGACATGTGGCAGGCATGATGAGACACCAGAGTGAGCCCAACGCTGTTTACCTTCCCATCGAAGTGGTACCTATTTATCTACTTGCAATTTCATGCTTTCAAACTGCTAGGTTGGCAGGAGCTGGAGCAGAGACAGGAGCTCACTCCGTTGTACAGTACCTGGGTCTCGAACTGCTGATGTGCCGACATTCCAGTCGTCATGTTCAGCGTCTTAACCATTAAGCCACCACAGTCATGCCCCATCTCTAAAATCCTGATGCTGTTTCCCCCCTCTCCATATATAATTTTTATTATTTAAAATGTGAACTCCTATTCATGTGGAGGAAGCCTAAAAGGCCATTCACTGGTAATAACTCACTCTCAAATTGCCCCCCCCTGTGGGGCGTGTGCCCCACATTAGGAACCACAGTTCTACAGAGACCCAAGTCTCAAAATAGGCCCCTGGCCTGAGATCAAGGGAGAAGGCAGTGCCCCTGGGCATATGCAGAGAGCCCCTTCCCCACCCTTTTGGACAGTGTTATGAATGTATTTGTAAAAATACATATCTTATCAAAGGCTTCTCCCCCTTTAGACTGTCTTTATTACATCTTATGAAATAAGCATCGGTCCATAATTGATGCTTGTGTGCCACCAAGTTGATTCAAAGTTACAGCAATCCTTTCCAGGATGTTCCCCAGGTACAGGCTGCTCAGAAGTTCATCATGGCGGGGAAGGGGGCACCCCTGCTTCAAGTGCTGGATCTGATTCCAAATCATTATGTTAATCAGCCATAAAGTTTGTCTTGGGAACAATATAGTGCAGTGGCCTTCCGTTTGCCATCTGCATTACAATGTGACCCATGTACCACTGATCCAGTTGTGCAAGTTACTTTCTGGTCCTGAGCCCTTTTGGTACGAAAATTCCACCTCAGCCCCAGGCCAGTATTGATAAAGCTGCTGCTTTGCCAATCAAGATGGATTCAAGTGGGATTTAATCCACTTGGGGTCCATCAACCTTCCCTGTGGACTTCGCCACCCAAGACCATTAGAATCCAGGGTTGTCAGGTTAGTTAAGCACCACCTGCTGGCAATCAGCATTGAGCCGCCAGCAATATAGTCTACTCCAGTGATGGCGAACCTTTTAGAGACCGAGTGCCCAAACTGCAACCAAAAATCCACTTATTTATCGCAAAGTGCCAACATAGCAGAGGGGAAGGAGGAAGTGCTCTCATTGGGCTGCTGAGCAGAGGGGCGGGGTGAACTCTGTGCTGGGGGGAGGGAGGAAGCGTTCTCATTGGGCTGCTGGGCAGAGGGGCGGGGCAAACTGTGCTGGGGGGAGGGAGGAAGCGCTCCCATTGGGTTGCTGGGCAGAGGGGCTGGATGAACTCTGTGCTGGGGTGACTGCATGGGCACCCACAGAGAAGGCTCCGAGTGCCATAGATTCGCCACCACTGGTCTACTCTGTTACTAAAGCAGGATAACCTGGCCAGACTACCGGGGGCGGGGGACTCCTGGGATTACATAACCTGTACAAGGCCATACAGACTTGATCTCCCGAGAAATTGAACTCTTGTTCTCTTGTTCTCCTTGACTTAATTTATTTGTCCAACTCTAGCATACACAGGTTTCTGCTAAATAAAATATGTTAGTCTTCAAGGAGCTGGATGGTTCTGGTTTTGTTGTTGTAGCAAGCTAATATACAGTGGTACAGTACCTTGCTTAAAGAGCATAATGCGTTTCACGGGATTGCTCTTTAAGCAAGTTTGATCTTTAAGCGAAACACCATTGTAAGTGACCAATTGTCACTTCTGGCAGGGGGGATTGCAACCCCTGATTTATTTGTTAAGTGAGTTTTTGGTTGGTTATATTTGTTAAGCGAAGGGAACATTCAGAGAAAATTCTACTCTTTAAGCGAGTTACTCTTTAAGCGAGTTACTCTTTAAGCAAAGCACTCTTTATACGAGGTTTGACTGTCTATCGTCCTGAAATGTTGCATCTGAAGAAGCAGGCTACAGCCCGCAAAAGCTGAGGCCACATAAAACTGGTTAATCTTAAGGGTGCCATAGGACACTTCACTTTTTAATTGTTGTTTTTATGTCATTGCAGAATGTCTCCTGTTTGCCCCACAGCTGAGAGTAATGGTTCAACTGCCACCAGTGGAGTTGGTTAAAGTCACTGAGCAATGCTGGGACAAGAGACCCTAACTTAGGTACAATAATGAACACCACTGAGTAATTCAAATGTTAATAATTGTTTAAAACCAAAATGCAGTTTTTGAAAATTGAAATATCCATATTGTAAAAGGGGCGATTTGTGTTAGTCCACGCTGGCAAAATGAAAAAGAATCCTGTGGTACTATTATTTATTTATTATTTATTAGTTCAAATTTATATTGCCACCCACTCGCCATGGCGACTCAGGGCGGCTTACAGACAATACATTACATTACATTACAATATGTTGTGGTGGGCACAGGGACACGGAGACCAATTTGTTAGAAAAGAGAGCTAGTTTTTTGTCATGTATGCTTGGGGCTGTAAAAGGTAAAGGTCAACCTTGCTCGAAAGCCAGTCGTATCTGACTCTAGGGTTCAGTGCTCATCTCTGTTTATAGCCAAAGAGCCAGCGCTGTCTGTGTTTACAGACGTTTCCATGGACACATGGCAGGCATGACTAGACGCCGGAGTGCACGGAATGCTGTTTACCTTCCCATAGAAGTGGTCCCTGTTTATCTTCTTGCAATTCCTTGCTTTCGAACTGCTAGCTAGGTTGGCAGGAGCTGGGACAGAAACAGAAGCTCTCTCTGTCATGCAGCTCTTGGGTCTTGGCCTGCCAACCTTCCAGTCGTGAAGTTCAGCATCTTAACCACTAAGCCACAGCAGTCCGTGGGCTGTACAACAACGGCCTGAGGAGAAGACTCCGTGGCCTCGCAGTGGCTGAGAACATTGCCCCCTCCTCTGGGTCCACAACAACAGCCTGAGGGAGAAGACTCCATGGCCTCGCCTGGTAACAACAATGGCCTGAGGGGATTTAGTCTGTGCTTTGGTTTGGTTGTATTTTGTGAGGTTATATTTTATAATTTTTATTGTACTGTTGTTGTTTTGACTGTAAGCCGCCCTGAGTCGCCTCTGCGAGTGGGCAGCAATATAAATCTGAATAAATAATAAATAAATAAATAAAACCCAGAAGTGGCGAGAAATCTACTCTCTGTTTTGAAAAATGGGACATTCATGATGTTAAACAGTATGGCACACCTTCTGACGTATTTAAGAGGGGGGGGGGCTCAGCGATAACACCATGTCTTGCTGAAAGACATCTCTTTTTCCAGGGATGTTTTGAGGCTATGTGGGAAGCTGTGCATTACAAACCTTGCTTCAAGATGAACAAATCTATATTACAGATATATGGAATATAGTACAGTATTAGGGCTTTGGAGGTGCATGCAGGTTGTGCAGTGTTTCCCAAATGCTGGTTTGTGGACTTCAAGTCCCAGAAGCCTAAGTCATTTCCCCAAAGCAGTGATCAACCAATGTACTGACTTAGGCTTGTGGGAATTGGAGTCCACTTGTGGGCTGTGTACCCCCTGTTAGGAACCACTGTTGTAGAGCATGAGATCAGGGCAAAACCAGAGGTGCAGAAAGGCACTTACATAAATAATGTTGGGGATCCACAAGTAGCACAGACATCTGGGCAATGCCTGCAGCAGTTAATATGTACAGTTGTACCTCGCTTAAAGAGCATAATGTGTTCCACAGGATTGCTCTTTAAGCGAGTTTGCTCTTTAAGCAAAACACCATTGTAAGTGATCAATTGTGTGTGTGGGGGATTTAAAACCCCGATTTATTTGTTAAGCGAGTTTTTGGTTGGTTTTATTTGTTAAGCGAAGCGAACATTCAGAGAAAATCCTACTCTTTAAGTGAGTTACTCTTTAAGCGAAACACTCTTTATGCGAGGTTTGACTGTAATAATAATAATTTTGTGTCAGAAATTATTCTGGGTCGAAAGGATTTTTGCCGAAGATACTCCACTTGGGGAACGTCCACATGAGGCTCCTTGTGGCAGGCATGACTAGACACCATAGTGCACGGAATGCTGTTTACTTTCCCACCGAAGTGGTACCTGTTTATCTACTTGCAATTTCTTGCCTTGGAACAGCATAGTTGGCAGGATCAGGGACAGATACAGAAGCTCACTACGTTGTGCGTACTCGGGTCTCGATCTTCCAACCTTCCAGGAAGGAGTTACTGGAAGGAGTTACTCTATCAGAAAGGCAATGTCAGGAACTTCATAAGAATTTACCGTAAGTGGCCTTTTGTGTTATCTCTGTTACAGAAAACAGAATGTCAAAATGGATTTCACTTTGTTATCTACCCTTGTCGTCTATGGAAAATCTAGATAAATTCCTCTCTCTTATAAAACTGCTTCACTTATGTCTGCTTCTTCATCCATGGTTAAAAGTGGGGTACTCAGCCCTGGCTCTTCAATATTTTCACTAAAGACTTAGATGAAGGAGTGCAGGAAATACTTATCAGATTTGCAATTAACATAAAATTGGGTCGAATGGCTAAACCTTTTGAAGACAGGAAGAGAATTCAAAATAGATCTTAACAGGATTGAACACTGGATGGCACAACATAATTAAAGTTAATATGGATAAGTGCAAAGTTCTACACCTAGTGGAAAAGGACCAAATACACAGTTACAAAATGGGGGATAGTTTCTTCAGTAATACTATGAGCAAGAAAGAACTTATGAGGGTCAAAAAAATCATAAACCGAAGCACGTTTTCCCATAAGAATGCATTGAAAAATAAATGGTCCCAACCAAACCAAAAATAATTAAAAACTGCCAAAAGAATCCAACAAATCCCAGACACAATCGTTCTCCACCCCCACAAAAGGGATGAAGCAATCTCCCTACCTTTTCCATGCCATTGCCCTGGGGGAGGTGTGCATTCCCAGCTGTAGTGCCGCGCAGGAAGCTTGGACGAAGACCAGAACGGAGCAGATATGGTCCCCACACTCCCACTGCAGGTAGTGTGGAAACAGCGGCAAAAACACCACCAACACTGCCACTGCTGCCTTTGCCTCTGCAGCAGTAAGTGAAGAATCGCAACTTCCAGCGGTGGGGGGCGGTCACCATTTTAGACTCTAAAATGGCACGGGGCTGCCATTTTAGAGTCTAAAATGTGCTGGGGATCTTGTTCTCAGTTGTAAACCAGGGACGACGTAAACCGAGACATCATTTTAGTAGGACTTGCCGTCATAAACCACTGCAAATGTTAAACCAAGGTGTTTGTAAACCAAGGTTTTACCATACTTGAAAGATAGTCATAAAGAGAACAGGCAGGATCTGTCCTTGATCATTCCAGAGTGCAGGACACATAACAATGGGCTCAAACTACAGTAAACCAGATATAGGCTGAATATCAGGAGATACTTCTTAACTATTAGAGCAGTACAACAGTGGAGCAACAATTTCCTCAGGAGGCAGTGAGTGCTCCCAAACTGGAGTCACTCAAGAGAAAATTTGACAACCATCTGTTAACATCTGCTTTGATTTGTATTCCTGCATTGAGCAGAGGGTTGGATTCAATGGTCTCTTAGACTCCTCCCAATTCAATTAGTCTAGGATTCTATGAAAATCAAAGTAGGAAAATTGATGTGGTTATTTCATATGTGCATTCATTTGGTTATTGATCAAGATCCTGATATTGTACATTCCTACACTGATTCTTCAGAGTAAATTCAACAGCTAATTGGGTATTGTATGGTTCTCTGTACTCAGAAACATTTGTCTGTGTGAAGTCAAATATGGCAAAAAGTGAGATAGGGTGATTTCAGTTATTCATTAGAGGCTTGGGGGGGGATCTTATGAGTTGAGGGAGGGCGAATATTCTGTCTTCCACATATAACGTGGGCTGCCAAAAACAAGGAGGAGAGACCCTGAAGGAAAAACTAGAAAGGGTCAGAAAGGGAAGAAGGGTGTGTGAGTGTGTGAGAGAGAAAATGCAGGGGAAATGGGCATGGTTTAAAAGGTAAGCTGCTCTTGGAGACTTGAATAGTAATAACTGTTTGCCGTCAAATCACTTCCAACACACGACAACACTTTCCAGGATTTTCTTGGTATAGAATACTCAGAAGTGGTTTACCATTCTCTGTACAGCTTACTCAAGGCTAGATTATCTAGATCAGTTGAGCTAATAGATGATCTCCAACTTCTTTCTGACTCTGATCCCGTTGTTTACCTCAATGTTCTGAATAGGAGTTCAAATTTAGATTAGCACCCACTCACAATAGCAACTCAGTAATAGATTCAGTGCTACAACAACTCATGTGTAGACTTCATTTTTATATTAGCAACTGCTAATTTTCAAGGATTTCAATTACATTTCTTTTCACTATGGTGTAGTCATGAATATTGCTAGGCCTTGGTCTGCTTTAGATGAATCTTGCCTATCAAGGCTCATTAGCTATGGTAGTTTTGTTCATTTGGATCAATCCAAAGTTGGTTTGTCTTTGTATTGGTGACACAATAGTCCATTTCTTTAGACGACCTCTCCCAACAGGTTCATTTAGATCAGTGGTTCTCAAACTTGGGGCTCAAGATGTTCTTAGCCTATAAGTGCTAGGAGCTTGGACCGTTTGGATCTGGGACACCAAAGTATGGAAATCGTCTCTTGAAATGTTAAACGTGTTATATGGGTCAATATAGCAACTTATAGTAGTTGCAGGTGAAAGGTCAAAGTGTTCAGCAGAAAGGACAAGAACCAATACAGAAGTCCTGTGAAGCAAAAAGACAAACTGTCCCTTTCTAACTTGTGATGGTCATTCACCAAAGCAACAAAGGGCATTAATAGCCCTCTCTGGGACTGTGGTGGCTCAAGTGGTTAAGATGCTGTACTCACTGATTGGAAGGTCAGAGTTCGATTCCTGGGTACTGCATGACAGAGTGAGATCCTGTCTCTGTCCCAGCTCCTGCCAACCTAGAAGTTCGAAAGCAAGAAATTGCAAGTAGATAAATAGGGACCACGAAGGCAAATCATTAAAATATAACAGCCAGTCTTCAAAGTACTACAGTGTTTTTGTTTATTCTCCGATATACTTGAATTCTTATGTGACTGCTCTGAGCTTCAGACATGCCAGTCTGTATATGGTCACGTTCTGCCTCAATCTCATGAATTTAGCATAATGTGGGAACAAGTTATCTCACGAAGAACACTGGATTTATGTGTCATGAAGCAATCGGAGGATGGGAGGTATTGGCTTGGGAATTTACACTTTTGTTGAAAAATTTCTTCCTTCTAGTTATGAACTGGCTTGTTGCTATTAATTTTAAAAATGTAAACTTCTGCATTGTGACAGCCTGAACTGTCTCTGGAAACATAAATGATGTGCCCTATTTTGGGCACATCATTAGAAGGTGGGGCTCACAGAAAGAGCCTCCTCGAAGATTGTTGTGTTCTTGAACCCCAATCGGGTCTACCCTGGTAAGGCCAACCCTGTGTTGCCGGCTAATCTTTCTCACACTAGGTCAGGCAAAGGGAACTGCAGAATGAACTCACCAAAGGATGCCTTCATTTCAACAGTTTCACATCTGGCCTATACATGGAAGAAGATTAGAAGGCAAGATTCACTGGAAAGGACCAGGTCCCCCGGTGGCTTAGTGGTTAAGACGCTGAGCTGGAGACTGGAAAGTTGGGTTTCAATACCCAAGAGCTACACTTGGGGACATGAAAGGAGCCTCATTCTGGCATCCCCTGAGCAAAGTTTCTCCAGCAAAAATCCTTTCAACCCAGAGTAATCTCTGACATGAAATTATTATTATTACTGGAAAGGACAATAATGGTGGGAAAAGTCAAAGGGTTCAGAAAAAGAGGACTATCAAATGCAAAATAGATTGACTCCATAAAGAAAGCCACAGCCTTGCAATCACAAATGCTGCGCAGGGGTGTTAAGGACAGAATATTTGGGAGATGCTACATAGTAAGATACAAGATACAAAAAAATCATATGTTTTTTCCCTCCAATATTACGTAATAAGATTATGGTGATCCACAACAAAGCCTTATTGTGTCCTGTGACACGTTTCATCTTCCCAAGTCCCTTTTGCTTATTGCATGGGTGCCCAAACTTTTCGGGCTGCAGGCCAATCACGTGGTTCAGGGAGCGGGTCACTATGGCCTCAGGGGCCAGATTCAGCCCCAATGCCAATTCATCTGGCCCGCGAAGCCCTCGTCGCTCCTGGAAGTGGAAGTAAAATGTGCCCATACGGGCGCGTTTTAATTCTGCTTCCAGGAGCGACGAGGGCTTCACAGGCCGGATGAATTGGAGTCAGGGGCCGCATCCAGCCCTCGGGTCATAGTTTGGGCATTCCCTGGCTTAATGGTTGCGTTCATACTAAAAGATAGCGCGGGAGAGAGATCTATGCCTCCTCATCTCCAGCAGGCGGCACTATCACCTCAGTGAAATAAAAGACTGGGAGTTTTCCAAGTACAGTACTGTAGATTTTAAAGTAGCTAAAGATATGATACACATCATTATTTGGCTTACTTAAGGCAGCTGCAACTGTCTGATATTGTGTGCCTGTTGTTTTGTGTTCCAGCTAAAATCATAGTCAGATTAAGCATTTCTGTGTTTTTTCTAGGACTCACTCCCTCACCCCAACCCCGTTTTTAGACGATGTAAGCCGCCCAGAGTCGGGTTCTCCCAAGTGGGGCGGGGTAATAAATTCAATAAATAATAATAATAATAATAATAATGAACCTCTAGTCCAAGGGTTTCCAACCTAAGGGGTACAGCGACATTTCATGTGGCTTCCCACCTCTCCAAGGGCATTTGAGAAACAAAATGGCCATCCCTTTGAATCTGTTGGGACAAAATGGCCACCTCCATCAGGCAAGCAGGGAAAAATGGCCGTCCGTCCCTAGAAGCTGGTTGAGAGAGTGCGACCCGGTCCCCAGCTTGAAAAGTTTGGGAACCCCTGCTTTTATCCATATGAAGGATTGTATAGAGGTGGGGATGTGATGGCCAGTTGACATCTCAGGACTTGATAGTCATAATTTTATGCAGCCACAACAAGGGAGGAAAAGGTATGGCGACTCTGAGAGAGAGGAAACCCTAATGGAGATATTGTTGAGTAGGAATAAGTCCTGAATAAAGTGCAATGGACAGCTTCTTCCTCTCTAGCCTCACCTGTTCTTGATGCTTCCTCAGTCTAAGTCTCCTGCTATAGACAAACAGCACGGGTTCAATTCCTACACTGGAACAGTTAAGACAGAGAAATGGCCATAACAAGAATTGTCTGCCAACATCACTATTTGCTAGAAAGTTGAGAGCACTGCAAAGCCAGCAGTCCCAAAGATGCTGTAGATGAAAAAGCTTATTTCAAGCAAACTTTTTGTGTGTGAAGGACAGAAGGTATCACACCAGCACAATCTGAGAAACATCTCCAGTCAGACTAGCAACAATGATTTGATATGATGGATTAAGTGCCTGTCTCTGCCCCAGCTCTTGGGGACATGAAAGGAACCTCATTTGACCATTCCCTAAACGGAGTTTCTTCCACAAAAATCCTTTCAACCCGGAATAATTTCTGACACGAAATTATTATTACCTATCACATTGGCATATAAAGATGTTTTAATGAGGGTAAACACATTCGAAATGGTGCGGTATCCCTGATGTGGCTTCTTTCCTACAAGACTTGCCTCACAAAATAGCAGTGTGTCTTAAAGTTCCCGCCCCACTCTCTTCTC
The DNA here is from genome assembly GCA_030440675.1 of Furcifer pardalis. Lineage (NCBI taxonomy): Eukaryota > Metazoa > Chordata > Lepidosauria > Squamata > Chamaeleonidae > Furcifer > Furcifer pardalis. The sequence continues at coordinate 32,153,350 of CP126897.1, forward strand.
TCAAGACTCTTCTTAAGCACAGCATACAGTGGTGGGATGTCAAAAATTTTACTACCACACCATGGGCGGAGCTTAATTTGTGGGAGGAGCCAATGTTGTGGGAGGAGCCAGTGCTGTGGGTGGAGCCAATGTTGTGGGCAGGACCATGTGACCTGGTGGGCGGGGCCAAAGTTGGTCATGTACACATAAAAATACAAATTATATAGACACAAAAATGCATAAAAATACACGTAAAACATATAATACACATTAAAATAAATATACTTTAAATAGACATAACACATAAAAATACAAATTAAATATACATAAAACATAAAAATACACATTAAAAATAAATTCACATTAAATACACATTAAATAGACAAAACACATAAAATACAAATTCAATACACATAAAACACATAAAAATACACATTAAAAATAAGTACACATTAAAATACACACCCACACCCCACATCCAAAGGTGAGTCACTTACCTTGGGGAGCAGGCTATAGGAGCTTCAGGCTTGCAGGTTCTCTTCCCTCTCCCTGCTTGGGAAGACAGCAAGGAGGCCGTGCATGCGCACCAAGTGCTGTAGGCACGCATGCACACCAAGCACTTGGCGTGCATGCACAGTGGGGAAACCGGCGAAAAGGTAAGCCCCGGAGGTGGTTCCCTCCAAAAGCTGCTACCTGTTCTTTGGGACACTGGGAAAAGTTACTACTGGTTCTGGTGAACTGGTGCGAACCTATAACATCCCATCACTGCCAGCATATCATAATTCACCAGAAAACTTTTCGTGTTCTCTTGTGTGTTTCAACAGTTGACTTCTTTTACTTACTCTGAAGACCCTTGTTTTTTTTATCAATATACGGTAAACAGAATAAGGCAAAGTGGAAGGTGTGAGGAAGCACAACTGATAAATAACTCGTAATGCAGTCCACCTGGTGGCGCTATACTACTCCAAATCTAGTGTGTCCTTCAAGGAGAGCACTATCACTACCAGTTCTCAAGATGTTGAGCGGACAAGAGAGTAGATGGCACTATACTATAGCTACCTTTTGTGCCCCCCCCACACACACACCTTGAAGAAGATCCCACTTCTTGGAAATGGTTCCACTAATTTAGCAACTTGCAGTGGCTCAAGTGGTTAAGACGCTGACTGGGAGGCGGAAGGTCAGTAGTTCAAAACCCGAGTACTGCATGACGGAATGAGCTCCTGTCTCTGTCCCAGCTCCTGCCAATTTAGCAGTTCGAAAGCAAGACATTGCAAGTAGGGAAATAGGGACCACTTCGGTGGGAAGGTAAACAGCGTTCCAGGCACTCCGGTGTCTAGCCATACCTGCCGCATTTCCACAGAAACGTCAGCAAACACAGACAGTACTAGCTCTTTGGATATAAACAGAGATGAGCACTGAACCCTAGAGTCAGATACAGCTGGCTTTCGAGCAATGGTAACCTTTACCACACAACAGTGGCTAACTAGATTCTTCTGGGAAGTATACAAGTATGAAATTAACAGGCTTGGCCCTCTCACTTATCATCCCAACCATCTGGCCGTTCAAAGTTATGCTATACTGAATGTGGAATATGTATTTAGCCATGTTCAGTATGCATTTCCAAGATGTGTACCTGGCAAGACATTGTGCCATGCCTAATGAAGAGATTTTGGATCTCAAAAGCTTGCAATGTTTTAATTTTTCAGTGATCCAAAAGAGGTATCGCCTTCCTCCTGCATTTTTTCTATTTAGTCACAGTGATTAATGATAGACTGCCTTAGAAGTTGGAGACGTTAGTCTTTTGCACTACAAAATTGCCCAGCTTGCATCTGAGAAACTGTAATCCAAACATGGAATCTTTCTATCATCTGGATTTCTGCCTTTGCCATTAACTTCCTGTTTCGTTTTAATTAAAGCTATACAAGCTAATGAGTATCAAAGCATCCTGTTGGCAGCAAGTTTCTTCATTTAATGATGCCAGACAGTAATACTGCATTTTGGTCTGTTTCGCACTTTTGATACCCAGTTGTGGTTTCCTGAGTTGATATTGTGAAAGGAAAAATGTGGATCTATGTTTTCTTCATAGTACAGTGGAACCTTGTATAACGATTGCACTATACAATGAATGAATTGTACAATTAATGGAATTTGAAAGAGAAAAAAAAAACAGTTGCATCATACAATGATTTTTATTGTTGTACTGCAGTGGCTCAAGTCACTAAGATGCTGACTGGGAGGCGGAAGGTCAGCAGTTCGATTCCCAAGTACTGCAGGACGGAATGAGCTCCCGCCTCTGTCCCAGCTCCTGCCAACCTAGCAGTTCGAAAGCAAGAAATTGCAAGTAGATAAATAGGGACCACTTTGGTGGGAAGGTAACAGTGTTCCGTGCGCTCTGGTGTCTAGTCATGCCTGCCACATGACCATGGAAACATCTGCAGAAGCAGACAGCGCTGGCTTTTCGGCTTAGAAACAGAGATGAGCACTGACCCCTAGAGTCGGATATGACTGGCTTTCGAGCAAGGGAAACCTTTACCTTTACAATCCAATGCTTCCCTATGGGATGCATCGTACAGTAATACCTTGGATAACGTTTACCTCGGATAACGCTAAAATCGCATATCGTTAAGTAATCTGGGGAGGAGAATTGTATCGAATAACGTTAAGGTCCTATGGGATGGATCGGATAACAACCGCTAAAGCCTGTGCGGTTACAATGTATCTCTATGGAGCTTTAACGTTATCCGATCCATCCCATAGGATTTTAACATGCATCGGATAACACTAAAAATCGGATAACACCAAGACTTGTGGAACCAAGTCTTAGCGTTATCCGAGGTATTACTGTACAATGAATTTCTCTATGGGGGAAATCATACAACAAATTTTTTTCTTTGTAAAAAAATTTCCCATAGAGATATTCATTGTACGATGCATCCCGTAGAGAAATTATTTACTGTATACAATGCATGCATCGTATCACAATAAAATCATATAACAACTAGCCCTGCGGAACAATTTAAATTCGTTATATGGGGTTTTACTGTATGTAGCTTTTTACTAGGGCAGGTCATTTATAGCAATAAATTTGCAGATGGTAGGACATCATAAAGCAGCCCGCATAGCAGATTTACAGATGGTATATATGCAAATAAATTGTTGGCAGTGATAAGGATTGCTTTATAATTTGCATCAAGCGAGCACCCACATTTATAGGGGGGGAAATCCATCTATATTTCCATTTGATTACATGAATGTCTGCAGAAACACTACAAGATCTACTAAGCCAACAGTAACCCTGTGCAGGAAATGCCAAACTAACCCAGTTTCTTTTGTTGGCAATGACAATGGAAGGAATGGGTCCTTTGGTAGCCATTTGTTTTTAAAAACATAAGGACAAAAGCTAGGCACAAAATTGTAAGTAAGATCTTAAAGTGGGGCTTTCAAAGCCAATTGCAACGTGATAATAGACAAGTTAGACCAATGTTTCCCAACTTTGGGTTTTGGACTTTGCTTCCAAGAAGCCTAAGTCAATTCCCCACAGCACTGATCAGCCAATGTACTGACTTAGGCTTCTGGGAATTGAAGTCCATCTGTGGGGCCTGGGCCGCACATTGGGAACCACTGATTTGGACTGTAAAATTCTGGGATACTTGTAGCTTGTCCAGACAGGCATTAAATCTGTTCTTTGCTAGGAGGAGTTTAAAAAAGAAATCTTGCTTTTTCTCTGTAGCAATGATCAAAACCGTGACTGTGATCAGCTTCTCAATTGGTACTACAAAGAAAAAGGAAGGATTTTTTTTTTACTAAGTGCAACAGCAATTAAATAGGAAGGGGGAAATTACACTTTCCTTGCTCGTCAGCTGACGAGCAGGAAAGTGTTTAATTTGCCTGTATTGTGGAGTGGTTTGTCAGCCACTTCACAATACAGGCAAAGGTTGCTCGTGCTGTATGGATGGTGGGGGTGAGCTAAAAATGGTTTAGCTTATCCACGGTGGCCAACCGTCCCGCATTCTGCGCGGCAATCCCATTTAGGGAGGGGGAATTTCGACTTACTCTTGTTTCGAAAATGGTACCAGACCTCCCCCGTTGCGTCACGGAAGCACCGGTTTCCACTCCGACCGGCAGGCAGTTAAAGAGAAACGGAGCCGAAAAGGCTCCAATAAACTGCGCCTGCGCAGAAACCCAGTTTGGCGCCAGATTGGGTTTCTGCGCAGGCGCAGTTTATTGGAGCCTTTTCGGCTCCGTTTCTCTTTAACTGCCTGCCGGTCGGAGTGGAAACCGGTGCTTCCGTGACGCAACGGGGGAGGTCCGGTACCATTTTCGAAACAAGGGTAAGTCCAAATTCCCCCTCCCTAAATGAGATTGCCGCGCAGAATGCGGGATAGTTGGCTGCCCTTCCTATCTTCAAGAAGACCACAATCTCAGACTGTCCCACAAGGGGCAATCTGGAAAGGCCATTGGCTACAGCTGAACACTCTTTTATGCTTGTCACTAGCCCAAGGTGAAGAGACAGCTGCTTGTTCAAAGGTCTTGTAGAAAAAGATTGGAAAGCCTTTTTTGAGTTTGTGCCTTCCAGATATGTTTGGTTACAACACACATGTCATCTTAAACCAGCATAGCCATTCAGCTGAGGAAGATTGGGGCAGTTAACATTACAAAACATACCATCTATCAATGATACTATCTTTGGCGGCAAACTAGAGCTTATATGTTTGGAGGCCACATTCCTTGGCCAAACTACACATTACTTTAGAAGCAATGCCAGATATGTGTTTTAAAAACTTAACCCAATTGTGGCAAGGGGACCGTCCAAAGTGATCTCACCAGGGGGAGATTAGGCCCTTTCTTCCCCACTAGGGTCGTGAAAGGCAAAAACAAATTTACACACACAGGCAGGGGTCCCTTTTAATAGCAGTAGTAGGTGTCTGTGGCTTTTAGGAGTAATGTGTATGGGAGGGAGAGAGATGTTTTAAAATAGCAGAGAGAGAGAAGGCGTAAACCTCCCATCCCAGGTCCTTTGAATTACAGGAAGGAGCTAAAGCCCTTTATGTCTTTCCAGTGAGAGTTTTAGGGACCATCTGTTTTGTTTTTAAGCAATATAGGTAGGAGGATTGTTCTCTCTCCAAATATCCCTGGTGAGGTAGTGGTTAAACTGCTCTACTGCAGCCAAAAAAGTTGAGAGTTCGATCCTGATCAGTTGAATCAGCCTTCCATTCTTCCAAGGTCAGTAAAAATGAATACCCTGCAGGTTTGGGGGCAAAATGCTAATTACCATATTTGCTGGCATATAAGACCCACCCACCCCTTAAAATACACTGGGTGCATCTTGTACTGCATGTAGTGAGACATGGATGCGTTTTGTACTGTATACAGTGGCCTATAGAGGGCTATTTTGGTAATAATGGGGTGCATCTTATACTCAGATGCTTATACGCCGGCAAATATGGTAACTTATAAACACTAAGCACTATAGGGTGGTATATAAGTGTATAGCCATACCTCGCATGAAAATTTCAATTCGTTCTGCGAGGCTTCTCACTATGCAAGTTTTTCACTATGCGAGTCGGACTCGCATAGCGAAAATTCCTATGGAAAAACTCGCATAATGATATTTTTTAGGGGAAAAACTCGCGTAGCGAATTGTTTTCGTTATGCGAGTTTTCCCCATAGAAATGCTCGTTATGCGAGTTTTCCATAGAGAAAGTCCGACTCGCATTGCGAATTTTTTTCCCCATTATGCGAGTTCCCCCCATAGAAACGCTCACTATGTGAGCCTTTCCATAGGGAAAGTCTGACTCGCATAGCAAAAATTTTCGTTAGGTGAGTCAGACCGGTTAGCGAAACACTCGCTCGTTGTGCGAGTTTTTCGCTAAGCGAAACGCTTGTTAAGCGAGGTTTGACTGTAATTGTTATATCATTGACCTGTTTGGGAACCTCAGCCAGCCCAATTAGTTAGTTATGAACCACAGTAGATCCAGTAGCCTACCTACTAGCATCCTACTACCGGTAGCAGGATGGCCCTGGGCATTTCTTGATTTCAGCTTTTTCAGACTTTGCTATTTGAGAATGAAAATTGGGGGAGGGGGCTGTTTCTTGAGCCTCAGCCAGGGGTGTTAATAGCCACATAATTTGATCCAGCTGCGAAGATCAACATGTCGCAATTGTCCATTTTGATGTGGGATGAGTTTTATTTGCCGAACGCCTGCCGGTTATGCTGCTGAAGTCTTCCCAGGAGCAAAACTCTGGTGCCCTCTTTCAGAAGTTGATGCGAGGTCACACGGAGTGCCAGTCTGCGAGCAGCATCCATCTGTCGGAACAGCAACAGGGGAAACGTTTTTTGAACCAATGTGCAGGTGACAATATTTAACTACCGTACTACTATGGCATTCAGGAACATTTCGGAAGTGAAATAAACACGAAGCCATGCAGTTCCTACAATTGCTGTATCATGTAGGCTGGAGTCAAGGAACGAACAACCCATAGGATGAACTGCAACGGTGGCAGCAATGGTTTGGGGGAGGGGGATGGAGGAGAGTCTGTAACCAAGGCCAAATAGAAGTTCACTCCAAGTCCTTGAGAAAGGAAGTTTTAATGACACAAACAACAACAACCACCGCTGACAAAAGAGGGAAAGGAGGAAAGCAAGAAAAAGCCCCTGCCGGGCAGGTTCCCATGGAGACCACAAGGAAGTTTGAACCAGCCCCTGCGCTTTTCACAGCCGCCTTTGAGACATGGAGGGCATTATGGTCGCTGATAAAAGGCGACGTGCATGCTTTCGGTCACAAGGGCCAGCCTCTCCAGTTAGTGGGGCCTGATTAATTTACCCCTCTTGCAAATTCTGACTGTGGCGAAAGGTGGGGGTGGGATGAGGGGAGAATGTAGGGCAATCCCTCCCGTGTTTCCCATACACACATCCCCTCATTTTCTAGAATCACTTTCTGAAGAGGAATACTGGCCTAAATCTAATTGCTGGTCACAATGAGGAGAGATCCATTGAATCACTTGCTGAATATGAATCAACAAGGAAGTCAGCGCTGGTTATTATTATTTTAGCACTGGTGCCACTCCTTCTCCCAGCTGAGGCAGGAAATGACACATGGCTATCAACCGGGTTGCCACCTTTCCCCACTGCCCTGCAGCCAGCCTCACATTCAGACAACTATAATGGCTTGAGGGATGGGGCAATTTCCCCTTCTTTCTCCTAGCAGCCTCACACGATGACTGCAGTGGTGTAGCGTAGCAGGGGCGATGGGGGCGGCCCGCCCTGGGCGGCACATTTTTGGGGCGGCAAAATTTCACAATAAATAATAATAATATATTGCAGTTCGAAAGCAAGAAATTGCAAGTAGATAAATAGGGACCACTTTGGTGGGAAGGTAACAGCGTTCCATGCACTCCAGTGTCTAGTCATGCCTGCCACATGACCATGGAAACGTCTGCAGAAGCAGACCGCGCTGGCTCTTCGGCTTAGAAACAGAGATGAGCACTGACCCCTAGAGTCAGATACGATTGTCTTTCGAGCAAGGGAAACCTTTAATCTGAACTAAAAATGTGAACCATTTTATTTCATATTTTTGTTATGCCTACAATTCGGACCGATTAAAATGAGCACGGAACTTTTTATTATTTAATCTGTGACGGAACCGGGGAATCCCTTTAAATGAGTGCAGTTATCTCACTCGCTCTAGCAACTGGCAACACTAACCAGTTGCCTTAATTACCCGTGTTTTATTTTGCGCTTGGATTGTTCATGACGAATATTCAGCGAGAATTAATTCTTTCATATAAAGAATAGAGTTCAATATTGTCTAAGAACACCTGCAAATTAGGATACGGTGTGGGTAAGTCGCTTCGGGGAAATCTGTCTGTGATGGTGAATTTGGCCTATGCCATGCTAAGCCACTGGATGACTGCTTCGTGTCCAGCCGTCTGCCTCAAAGCTGGCCCTGGTTTTAAAGAGGAATTTGGGGTCCCATGTTGGGTGGCTGATATGATGGGACAGCCACCCCTCCCTCACTCTTTTAAACTTTTAAAATCTTTTTAAACCTTTTAACCTTTTTAAATCTTTTAGATTTTTGTAAATTCAGGGTTTAATTCTTTTTTAATTGACTTTTAAGTAATTTATGAACCTTAAGGTTTTAATTTATGAATTTCTGTAAGCCGCCTAGAGTCAGGTTCGCCTGATTAGGGCGGGATAATAAATCTAAATAAATAAATAAATAAATAGGTCACTGTCCCGAATGCTCCACCACTTAAGGCAAACAACCACACCAACCCTGTCTAATGGCTAGACCAACACTGACATCAAGGTTCTTGCTCTGGCACTTCTAATGTGTCTCTAATGTTACCTCAAGGTCCAACCCCGCATTCATGTCCTGAGAGGTGGTAACAGACCAGAGTAAGGGACTGATGGGATTTGGGTAAAGTATGGTGTGGCTTTTTGCCACAAGACCATTGCAGCAGCCATGAAGGCCTTTGTGAGAGTCAGGATTTGGTCAAAGCTAAAAGCTTAGGATGGGTTCCATGCAGTGATGGGATGTTACCGGTTCGGACCAGTTCGCCCGAACCAGTAGCACCCATCAGGAGGGGGTCACGGGGGGGGGGGGGGAAATCCCAGGTGACCGGTTCGGTCACCTCTCCAGGGCCCCTTCAGAAATGTATTTCCAGGCAGCCAAAATGGCTGTCAGGAACTGCGCATGCGTCAAACCTCCGTTTGACGCATATGCAGTTCTATTTTTTAGTGCAAATGCATCAAATAGAGGTTTAACGCATGCACAAAAAAGAAACAGAACTGTGGATGCATCAAATGGAGGACTGACGCATGTGCAGCCATTTTAAAAAATTTTTATTGCTCCGCCCATGCCGTCATGACGTCGGTTATGCCCACGATGTCATGACGTCATGGTGGGGTAGCGAAAAATTTGACAACCCACCACTGGTTCTGTGTCCTTTATGCAAAACACATAGCTGACACCTGTTCTCTAACCCAAGGAACAGATGCCAGGATCTTTTGCCAAAAATCCAAAGTTCCCCAAGAAAATTTATGTCTCATCATACACGCAGAAGCTGTTTTGTAAGTCTATACCAGTGTTTCCTAACATTTTGCTGGTTTTTAGACTTTGATTCCCAGAAGTCTAAATCAATTCTCCAAAGCACTGATCAGCCAACGTACTGACTTAGGCTTCTGGGAATTGAAGTCCCCAAAGTTTTGTCCCTAGGGCCCATGTGGGAACCACAGGTCTATACTCTTTTATAATAATTAGTGAGGCAATGAGCATGACAAAAGTTCATTTTTTCCATTTATTTAACCACATATATGAATATGAATAACTGCAGCCGTATATGGTGTATCAATACAAGAGCAACAAGGTACACATCTTAAATGGATAATAAGACAATAACAGAAAAGCTCTTGTAGCTTAAATCAGGGAACAATCAAATGTAACTGTAAGAAATTGTGGATAATGGATTATGTCAGAGTTAAACTGTAGCATAACAGGAAAGGTTACTTCCTTACATTCAGGCAAGATTCATCCAAGGATGTGAAAACTGGGACAGGTGAATGTCACCTGATTTTTTTAAAACAACATTGGGACCCCAATTCTTTTAACAGTCAGTGTGGACCTTAATGATAGCCTTCTCTAGCTAGAGTCACACCTGAGCAAGGTATGGTGCCATCCCTGGTTTCCAGCCTAGCAGTCTTCTTCTCCATCTCCCACAATCATCCATGCCATGTCATCCATGCCATGGTAGCCGTGCTTGTACCCACTTGAACACTCTGACTATCCTACATTCATGTACTGTAGTCATAATTAAAGATTAGACAGCAGTTTTGCAGTTAGATGTTGACATCATTTCCCCCCTCCAGGCATGAACTTTGTACATATTGCTGAAGTCAAGCTAGTTTTGTTTTCTGCCTGCACTGTAAATATATAGCACTCTTCATGAGTAAAGAAGCTCTTGTTCTTTTCACCAAGAACCTGGTTGCTTCTCTTTGTTTGGAAGGCACATAAGCTGCACAGCCGGCACGTGTGTGGCTCTCAAAGTTGCAGGTGCAGATTCTGCCAAAAATTCACCATCATAGTTCTTTCAGGGTTCCACTTCCACTGCCTGAGATGTCTGGTTGGCAATGACTTCCTGATGAGCTCGTACTAGGAAAAAGAGGCATTTTCTACCGCTTAAGGGAATTTTACTTCTAATTACGGTGCCAACAGTGTCTTCTAGTTTGACCCTCAGTGCAGCAATGTTGGTTAGAAAGTAGAGGTTTCAGTTACCTGGATAGTGGCAGCAACAAGGTCTTTCCCCACTCGAGCCAAAATTTTGTCCCACACCAACTGAAAGTTGGGGGGGAGGCTCCCAATGGTCATCCCACAGAGAAGAGGCAATGACACGCAAAATTGAGAAAGTGTTTATTGAAGAGCAAAATAAGTGCAGTAGTTTCAAAAAGAAAACACACGAATGGGGTTGTCATTCAGAACTTGGAAATAACTAGTTGTAACACAGTTAACTGTGATTACGGGTAAAGATCATGTAGTTAAGTCACATTTGAAAGGTAACCTGATGAGTAGTTGTTTAGTCGCACAGTCGATTCCGACCCTTTGCAACCCTATGGACCATTGATCACCAAGCACCTCTGTCCTCCACCATCCTCCTCAACTCACCCAGCTCTGTGCCCATTGTGTCTACAATACCATCTAGCCATCTCATTTTTGGCTGCCCCCTTCTTCTTTTGCCCTCCACCTTTCCCAGCATCAAGGCTTTCTCAAGTGAATCCTCTCTTCTCATTTGATGTCCAAAGTACTTTAGCTTCATCTTCACTATTTGACCTTCCAATGAGCAGTCAGGGTTGATTTCTTCCAAGATCGACCTATTTGTTCTCCTCACTGTCCAGGGGACTCTCAAAACTCTCCTCCAACACCACATTTCAAAGGCATCTATTCTTCTGCGCTCAGCTTTCCTAATGGTCAAGCTCTCACAACCATACATTACCACTGGGAATACCATTGCTTTGACTATGCAAATTTTTGTTTGCAAGGTTATGTCTCTACTTTTAACTATGTTCCCCAGGTTTCTCATAGCCTGGCTCCCAAAAATCAGTCACCTTTTTATTTCATGGCTACAATCACCATCTGCAGTTATCTTTGATCCTAAGAAAGTAAAATCTGTCACCGCTTCTACTTCTTCTCCATGTATTTTCCAGGGACTGATAGGGCCTGTTGCCATTATCTTGGTTTTCTTGATGTTGAGTCTCAAGTCAGCTTTTGCGCTCTCTTCTTTCAACCTAAGCAGAAGCTTCTTTAGGTCTTCCTCGCTTTCTGCCATTAGGGTAGTATCATCTGCATATCTCAAGTTGTTGATGTTTCTCCCAGCAATTTTGATCCCAACTTGTGATTCGTCCGACTCTGCGTTGCACATGTTCTGTGTATAAGTTGAATAAGCAGGGTGACAAAATGCAGCCTTGTCTTTTATACAAGGCAAAATCACAAAGCAAAGCAAAAGCAAAGCAATCACACTTATATACAGTAAAACCCCAGGTTACGATGGTCAGTTCCAACAGCCTCCGTTGTAATACGAAAAAAATTGTAACCCAAAAGTCCATAGGGATGCATTGAAAAAAAATGGTCCTGAATTGATCATTGTAAACTGAAACAAATACATTAAAATTTTGTAAACTCGGACAGCATTTCCATAGGATTTGCCATTGTAAACCGGAGCAAACTTAAAATGAGGCGGTTGTTACCTGGGGTTTTACTGTACAACAAAGTAATTATTGGCACAACTAGCAATGCTTTCTTGTTACCTTCAGTAGTTCCTTTTAAAGGGCATTTTGAGGAGAATATTTTCAAGTACTGTACAGTATTGTGTCATGTTTTAAAATCAATTCTAAGTGGCATGGAAAGTATTGCTTTGTTTCGCATTCGTATTTTTATTAAATATTTTCAAGATGCAGTATCAGAATTGCACATTTTATATTTTGCTGATGGAAGAACCATAATTCCCTGTTTTAGAAGTACCGTATATACTCAACTATAACTCATCCCGAATATAAGTTGAGGTACCTAATTTGGACCTCTAAAACTAGGAAAATAGATTGACCCAAGTATAAGCTGGGGGTGGAAAATGCAGCAGCTGTTAGTGAGTTTCAATAATTTAAATACATGAAAATACAGTAAAATTAATTAATTTAGACATTTGTGTGGGTATGTTTTTGAGTGTTTATGTTGACCCAAGTATAAGTCAAGTCCTATTTTTGGACCTCATTTTGTGGGCTAAAAAACTCAACTTATACTCAAGCATATATGGTATATTGCTATCTGGTAGGATTCTTGCCTCCTGTAGACTAATGTGTCTGCTATTTTAATTACTGTACACTGATGTACTGTGTTATAGTGTTACACTGGGTTATGCTAATACACCATTATGTAGCTTTCCCGTATCGATTTTGGCAGACGCTCCTGGACAGAGATATTCATATCCAAAACAGATTGCAGATGGGGTATTCTGCTTGGTCCTACCTGCATACCGGGCATGCTTTCACTTATCCCATTAAGCATTTGGCATAAGATTTGTAAAGGTGTGGGAGACTGTATAGAATCCATAGCAACCCCACAGGGAGATGACAACATGTGCTGTAGTCACTGCTGTGACTCATAGTGTGGGCTTCTTTGTAAGCTATACAGGACTGGGCATGGGAAAGGTGGAGTCCTCAGCACCTGTTGAGAACAGCTGCAGAAGCAGAGAAAAAGAGAGAGCTTGTGATAGTAACAAAGATGTGTCAGCATTGCAGATAGAGGTGAATTACTTCCTCTGATTGATCTGTAAATGAAATGATTTATTTCCTAACCTTGCAGATCAGAATTTATTTATTTACCAATGTATATGTATCTTAGGGGCTGTGGTGGCTTAGTAGTTAAGCTACTGAGCTCAATGACTGGAAGGTCAACAGGTCATTATTTTGAGACCCAAGAGCAGCACAATGGAGAGAGCTCCCATCATCTCCTGACAACCTAGCAGTTAGAAAGCAAGACATTGCAAGTAGATAAAGAGGCACCACATCAGCAGGGAAGGTAACAATGTTCCATGTGCTCCAGTGTCTAGTCATGCCTGGCACATGACCACGGAAATGTCTGCAGACACAGACGGCGCTGGCTGTTTGCCTGTAAAAGGAAATGAGCACTGCCACCTAGAGTCAGACACGATGGGCTTTTGAGCAAGAGAGACCTTTATCTTTACTCTGTATCTTTCCCTACATCCAGAAATCACAGATCGGGGCATTAAAAAACTTGAAAACAATCTTCTTTATTTAGTTATTTCTTATATATATATCCTGCCTTTCCACTACCGCAGGAATTCTCAACCTTGTAAAGCCAGGGGCCAGGTCACACTCCTCCGGGCATCTTCTGGAGCCGGACGGCCATTTTGCCCTTCATCCACCACATGGCACTTCCTGGTGAGGTGGAGGCGGTGTGTGTGTGGGGGCACATGAAATGGTGTCATGGGTCTCATCTGGCCTATGGGCCACAGGTTGAAAATCCCTGCACTGCAGAATAGAATTAAAGATGGCTGACAATCTTCTTAATACAAAAAAATATATAGTAAAATCAGTTTTTTGCTATAAAATCAATAAAATCAAATAAAACCAATCCACCATAAAAACAATTAATATCGACTAAATGCTCAGTTAAAAACAGCACGGTAGAGACATGCAGTCCCTTGGATAGCCAGGCCACAAGTCATTTAGCACTTTAAAGATTAAAACCAACACTTTGAAATGAGCCCTGTAAACAACTGGCGACCAGCGCAGGTCTTTTAGTACCAAAAGTCATGTGATTTCAATGCCTTTCGCCAATTAGCAGGCGTGACCAATCAAAGCTCCACAGAGAGCACAACATCACTAAAACAGAAATGTATCAGTTCTTTCCCAGAGTTGGTGCAAAGGACTAAAAAAAAAAAAAAAAAAACCATCTTTCCCTGCTAATCTACCACCTGCTAAAGGACATTTCTCTTTCAGCCTTAGCTTCAAGCAGAGGATGAGAACAGTTGAAAATATAGCAGTGGAGAATGGATAGAATTTTTCTCCCTTAAATCTCTCCAAAGCTCAGAACAGCTGCCATGACAGCCAAATGGAGCTTACATATACAGAGAAAGTATGCCTCTGAATACCAGCTGCTAGGACTTTGCTGCTGGGATATAACAATTCAGTATACAAAAGGTTAACATGTAATCCTTGGGAGGAGAGAGCTTCTCTTATTTGGAAAAACTTGCTTGCATATTTTATTTGCTATCCAATCAGAAAAAGGCCCTGCCTTCTTACCTGAAACTTGACTGCCTAGCCCAGGGATCAGCAAACTTGGCTCTCCAGATGTTCTTGGACTTCAATTCCCAGAAGTCCTGATCAGCAGGCATACTGACTTGGGCTTCTGGTAATTGAAGTCCAAGAACACCTGGAGAGCCAAGTTTGCAGATCCCTGGCCTAGCCCTAATCCCTTGTGTCTTCCTTGTTGTAAGCAGTTTGTTCTTGAGGGAGTTACAGCCATTTTGAACTCTGTATTACTTCAGCCACATAGCTGTAATGGAGGAAAACTCTCTTCGCTTTTAACTTATAACTAATCTAAGTCTTCATCCCCTTCTTATGAACCTGAAACCAACCTGTCAAGATTTTTCCTCTTTTACCTCAAATATTTGGTCTGAGTAATTATTTTAGGCTGGAAAGCATGCTGACCCTGAGGGGAACTTCAGGGGAACTTGCAAACCATTCATATCTTAATAATTGCCCCACTTTCTTTGTGCAACCACATATCCCGAACACTTGTGTGCATACCTGGCTCTGCCAGAAACAAGGATACAGGGGTAGATAGGATTCTACCCCAATATAACACCAGGGGATGGGTTATAGCCATGATGGGGAACCTTTGCATTCCAGATGTTCTTGGACTTCCCGTACGGGCGCGTTTTACTTCCACTTCCGGGAGCGACGAGGGCAGCGCAGGCTGGATGAATCGCAGTAAACCCATTCGTGTGGATTCACAGGGTGTTTGGGCTTCTGGGAATTGAAGTCCAAGAACATCTGGAGTGCCAAGGTTCTCCATCATGGGGTTATAGGATCAGATTTGGTGTGCACCTTTTTATTTGGATTCCCAGACTTTTTAGAAGGGCATATTGGCTTGAACTGTGCTGAATCTCCCAGACATAACTGCACATTCCTTCCTTGTTTGTTAATTGTTCTACTGACTCCTCTACCCCTTCCCCCACCATTACCCACAGATGCAATGGAATACAGCTGCTATGGGACTGTGTGTATGGCCAGCCACCCAACTATGCTACAGAATGCAGAACAAGTGCAGACAAAACCTTAACTCATCATCTGCCCTGAGGTGAAATTAGTTGGACATTTCCACTTTGAATTTTTTTCCATGAGTCTGAAGAAGGGAAAGTTTGATAGAGAAGAAGGGAGGAAATCAGTTCAGAACTGAGGGATAGGTAATTGTATGGAAATTCGTATTGTAGTCAAGCAACTGCCTGGGGTTGGTTGATAGAGGAATCCAAGGTCAAGAGAGGCCTGGCCGTTTCTGGTCTGTGGAAAAATGAAGAAATATCAGGACAGAATTACAAAAATTGTGGTATAATTTGTTTTTGAGGTCTCCCTAGTTGGACCTGGATGTTCCGCCCATGATTCTTCTTCTTCAAGTGCCATATCTGATTCCGAATATTGGCTGTCATCATGGTGCTCAGCCACAAAGATTGTCCTGGGAACAATATAATGCAACCGTCTTCCATTTGCCTTCCATATCGCATCGTGACACCCGTACCACTGATCTAGTTCCGCAAGTCACTTTCTGGTCCTGAGCCCTTTTGGCACACAAAGTCCTTATCAACGCCAGACCAGAATTCATGAAGCTGCTGCCCTCCATCAAGATGGATTTAAGTTGGATTTAATCCACTTGAGGCCCATCCCCCATCCCTGTGGACTTCACTACCTAAGTCTCGTAGTCCTCAGGGTTGTCAGGTTAGTTAATTGCTGCCTGACAATCAGTGTTGCATCACAGACCATATGGTCTACTCTGTTACCATAGCAGAATAACCTAGCCAGACTCCACCCATGATATGCCCTGTGAATGGCATGGAGTCACTAAATACATGAAGTGAACTGGTAATGTTCTGAATGTAGAGCTTGGGGAGATTTATTTTAGAGGCACCCCCCCAAAAAAAAATAGTTCTTTCACATACTTTGCTAGGGAGAATATGCCATCTATCTCTTTTCTGTTTTCTGTAGCAGTCAACCACAAGCCCATTGACTAGATGCCAAAACACAGCTGCTTCTGTGGTGCCCTCATTCAGTATTCAGAGGGAAGCTGTTGCCTCTAAATCTGAGTCTTTCCGTTAGCTGCCTCAGTTCCTTTGGATTAATCTCAACCAGGATGAGTGGTGCATGCTGGCATTTATTAACTATGTTGGACTATAGCTTCCATAATTCTCAGACAGCAGACCATATTATGGCTTGCAAGTGATGGTGGTTGTGATCTCATATGTCTTGGCGGGTGTAGATAATTTTGATCATGAGATATAATGGCAAGTCTAAAACTAGGAGTGGGAAACTCGGACCCTTTGGACTGTCGGTCTGCAACTCCCAGAATCCCTTATAATTGACCAGCACTGCTCAGAGTTGCAGTTCAATAAACATTTGAAAGGCCACACATTCACCACTTTGCTTCAAACTTCAGGCAGTGGGACAAAGTTCTCCTTACTGTTAATGTAAGGAAGTGTTCCTCAACCTTAATAATTACCGTATTTGTCGGACCATAAGATGCAGTCCCCCACCCCAAAAAATGGGGGGGGGGGAACCGAGGGTGCATCTTATGGTCCGAAGGTGTGGTACCCCAGAACATTTGTTTGGGATCCCATGCCGCTGCTGCCACCAGGAAGAGCTACCTGCCCCAGGACGCTCTCCACCTGTGTCCAGGACCCCGCCACTTGCTGGGGCTTTAAGAACAGCTGAAGCGACAGGATTTCCTCACCGCCACCCAGAAGACTTCTGCAGCAGGCTGAGGGACCACAGCGGCTACCGCCCCCGTGATGCTCTCCACCTGCATCCAGGACCCCACCCCTTGCTGGGGCTTTAAGAACAGCCATGGTGATAGGATTTCCTCTCTGCCTCCGCCCGGAAGACTTGTGCGACAGGCTGAGGGGCTGTGGCAGCTACTGGCCCTGGGACGCTCTCCACCTGCATCCAGGACCCCGCCCCCTGCCCAGGGCTCTATTTGGTTCAGAATATTTTTTTCTTGTTTTCCTGCTCTAAAAACTGAGTGCGGCTTATGGTCAGGTGCATCTTATGCTCCAAAAAAATATGGTATACCTCTGTTTCTATATTCCAATGCTGTGTAGAACTGTTGGGGGTGTAAACTACAGCGGTACCTCGCTTAAATTTTTAAGGTTTTAAATATCACTATTATACTAGACTTAACCTGTGATTTTAAACTATGTTGTAAGCCGCCCAGAGTCGGGTCTACCTGATTGGGGCGGGATAGTAAATATGAGTAATAAAATAAATAAATAAATCTGCTTAGCATGTATGGATAGATTCGGGAAAAAATTCCCTGCTGAATTCCTGGAGACCTATTACTAGTGTAAGCTACCCTTTCCCACCGTGATACCCATATGGGGTGTTGGGATACATCATGTACCATTTATAGCCATTATGGCTACCCCTGCGATATACGTATAATATATTAGATATGGTATTGTTGTGAGCCACCCTGAGTCACATTGTCGAGTGGGCGGCATACAAGTCCAATAATGATGATGGTTGTGGTGGTGGTGGTGGTGGTGATGCTGATGCTAGGTGAGGTGATGGAATCTGTAGCCCCATACATTTGAAGGACACTAAGTTGAGGAACACTGGTATGGGTAGTAATGAACTAGAGGGGTCAGCAACCTGCGGCTTGTGGACCGGATCTGGCCTGTGTTGCCAAATCATTTGGCCTCCGCCCTTGCACCAGCCGCTGCCAGGATCGGCCACAGACTCATCTTACGACAGCCATGGATGCGTTTACGGCAGCCGTAAATAGCAAGGGGACCACCAGTCTGGCCCCCTCAACTGCCTGAGGGAGCACGACCCAGCGCACAACTTTAAAAGGTTTGGAGACCCTTGAACTAGATAGACTCAGTATACAGCATATCTGATTGTCTATGTAAAAAAGAATGGGCAAAGGAAAACCACCCGTTAATGTTCAAATCTTTTAATAAACTCGAGTTGTTGGCTCAAAATGGGTTCGTCAACCATGGCAATTTTGTGCAGTACCGTGCTATGCACATATCAAATAGCAGTCGTTTTCAAACCTTCCATCATTCAAAGGTTAGTAAAATGAGTACCCAGCCTTGTTGGGGACAAAATGGCAATTACCTTGTGAATCACTCAGAGAGTTTTCTAATGGTTTGGGGTAGTATATAAGAGTAACATCTACTTCTAGAGTTTTCACTATTGTTGAAGAAAAGGACTGCATTTCAGCTGTTGGCTTTAGAATGAATGATATTTAAATAATATCTTTTTTTTTTTGGCCTGGGAATAAACCCAGGGAATAAACCATTGCATGTGGGATTCCAGATTAGAAATCACAATTCTGTCATGAAGCTCACGTGGTCCTAGGTGGGCAGACATATAACATTAAAAACAAGTGTAAAGAGCTCTCCCATTAAAAAAAACATATATACAGTACTGTATTAACAATCTCATGAGCTAGCATTGTCTGTTCATCCATGAACCCCAAACCCAGAAGCTGCTGGAGCTTACAGCCATAGATCATAAAGGTGCTTATGCAGTGGTGGGCAGCATTTTTTTTGCTACCACACAGTGGGCGGAGCCTATGTCATGGGCAGAGCCTACGTCATGGGCGATCTAGTCATGCCTGCCATATGGCCATGTATACATCTGCAAACCCAGGCAGCACTGGCTCTTTGGCTGTAAATGGAGATGAGCACTGCACCCTAGAGTCAGATATGACTTGCTTTTGAGCAAGAGAGACCTTGAACCACTTGCACGGACAAAACCTGATGGGGCAGGGCAGGGAGGTAGGTGTGGCCAACCAATTTCGCTACCCCCACTACCTGAAGGCCACCCAATTTCGCCACCCCCCTGCCCAGAGGCCACCCGATTTTGTCCCCCCTCTCCCGGGTGTGTGTGAACCTGTTGCTGCCCACCACTGTGCTTATGGAAGAAAAGCAGAGGATACGGAAGTTAAGCCAAGAAACTTAAACCCTCCATCTTCTTGTGTCTGATATTAAGATGTATCAGGAACGTCTTTTTTCTTTTCTTTAAACTGAGGAGCATTCAAAGATGTATCTTCCCTAACTTATCTGAAATGTTTTTAGTTTCTCTGTGTATCACATGCATATATAACAGGGGTGCCCAAACTACGGCACAGGGGCCGGATCCAGCCCCCGATGCCAGTTCATTTGGCCCACGACGCCCTCGTCACTCCTGGAAGCGGAAGTAAAATACACCCGTACTTCCACTTCCAGGAGTGACGAGGGCTTCGTGGGCCGAATGAATTGGCGTTGGGGGCCAGATCCAGGCCCAAGACCATAGTGACTACCTGAACCTTATGACCGGCCCACGGTCCGAAAAGTTTGGGTGCCCCTGATCTATATCTTTACCTGTGTCCCCACCCAGCCAATATGTTTCCATAACTGAACTGCAGGTGATGTCTCCTGAATCCTAGTCCATCACTTTATACATCAAGGATCCCAACCTGTGGTCCTTTCTGTGCAGGCCTCCAACCTGCTCATTTACCTCTGAATTTTTACTTCTAATCTAAATCTGTAGATTAATAATGTTATTTTTTAAATTTAAGATGTGGCCTTCTTTATGGACTGGGTACTCTAAAGCAGTCTCCATGTCCCAGAAGGTTAGGGATCACTAGATTACACAACCCTGGGTTTCCTCTATCTTATTCTGCTCTTCACAGTTCACAGTGAATTTCCCATGCACATGAAAATACAGTGTGCAAAGTCTTCACATTCATAAGTAACACTTATTCATTTGGGCTTTTATTTTTTATTTATTTCATTTCATTTGTACCCCGCCCTCCTCTGAAGACTCAGGGCGGATTTACAACTAAAAACAATTAAAACACATACATAAAAATTAAAATTCAAGTTAAAAACACCGAAGAGAGAGGTGGAATATTTAAAAGAGTCAGGCGACCAAGTTGGCCGTCTGGCCCACTCCCCACACATGCCCCGCCAGCCAGGTCTTCACTCCTTTCCTAAAGGGCAGCAACTCCGTCTGGAGATGTAACTCTGTTGGCAGGAGGTTCCATAGGGCCGGAGCGGACACAGAAAAGGCCCTCCTTCTTGTGCTAGAGAGATGTGCCTCTCTAGCTGAAGGTACGACCAGAACGCCTTGTCAGGAAATGAACCTATTTCCTAAGGCTTGAAATTGCCAATTTTCAAATAGGCCTCAGAAAAATCCATTTTTCTCTCTCTGAGCCTCAAGGCTGTGTAACAGCATGTTTTTCAACCATGTTTTGCAGTATTTCTTATCTTTTGTAAGCTAAGAGCAATGTTATGACTAGCCCCAGTGCATTCTGTGTGCACGTGTATAAACAATGTACTGTTGTTTTGAGAAAGTTTTCTCATTTTGCTTGCTGTTACCTGATTGGCTAAGCTGTCCCACCTGACTGAAAATTCTCCATTTTGGAGAGAAGAAAGAGTTCGTCTCTGTTTCTTCATGGATTAAGACCTGTTTTTGATTAGAGAGCTTTTGTTTTTGAATCTCAATGGGCTAGAAATCTTTAGCCTAGGAGCTAAGCACTTTTGCTCCTTAAAAATGGTTACCTAGATTTGCCTGTGGACTTTATTGGACTGACCTGTGCTACTGACTTTTATGCTTTATGAACCTGATCAATAAATCTTCATCATTTTTCTGAACAACGTGTCTTCATTGGACTAAAAAGGGTAAGAGCTGCCTTTCACACACACAAATCTTTGAACACGCTACCAAAATAAAAACCCCTTAAGAGCTGATAAGCAGCTGAGAGTTGGATCTCTGTTCTAATTAGCCGTCCAGCTCGCCCTGTGTAGGTTTGTTTTGGTTTCCAGGGGTTTACCAGATGTGTGGGGGCCGGCTGGATCGTGACACGCCTCTCCGGTCCGCTCGAGTGGGATGGACAGATGTTCTCAGAATGACGCAGTCTCTTAAAATATTTTACTTTGTTTAATTTGATTGTCATTTCTTTCTTGATGAGGCAGAATGTAAGTAAAGGTAAAGATTGCCCTTGCTCAAAAGCTAGTTGTATCCGACCTTCCATTTATAGCCAATGAGTCAGTGCTGTCTGCATCTGCAGACATGTCTATGGTCATGTGGCAGGTGTAACTAGACACCAGAGTACACAGAACGCTGTTTACCTTCCCACTGAAGTGGTCCCTATTTATCTACTTGCAATGTCTTGCTTTCAAACTGCTAGGTTGACAGGAGCTGGGACAGAGACAGGCACTCACTCCGTCATGCAGCACTTGGGTCTTGAACTGCCAACCTGCCGACCTTCAAGTAGTTAAGTTCAGTATCTTAACAACTAAGCCACTGCAGTCCCTGAGCCAGAATGTACATCCATTAAAATGTGATTTTCTTACTGCCCACCTCAGACATGTTCTCAAATGGCATTAAGAGCTCCAGTAAGAGCATTTTCATGTCACTGGTAGGAGAAGGGTCCTGATTCCCATAACAGCTGCTACAGACTAAATCAGGGATTCTCAATCGGTGGCCCGCAGGCCGGATGCAGCCCACGGCACCATTTCATGTGGACCTCCACCCCAGGAAGTGCCATGTGATGGAGGAAGGGCAAAATGGCTGTCTGGTCCCCAAAGTTGTCTGAGGGAGCGTGACCTGGCTCCTGGCTTTTAAAAGATGAGAACTCCTGGACTAAATGCTCAACAACTTTTCCTCATAGGTGGCAGATCCCTGTCCGCAAAAAGCAAAGTGTTGAGATCCTCTACAACAGTGATGGCGAACCTTTTAGAGGCCAAGTGCCCAAACTGAAACCCCAAACCCACTTATTTATCGCAAAGTGCCAACACAGCAACAGGGGAGGAAGGAAACACTCCCATTGGGCTGCTGGGCAGAGGGGTGGTGCAAACTCTGTGCTGGGGGGAGGGAGGCGATTCTCCCATTGGGCTGCTGGACAGAGGGGAGGGGTGAACTCTGTGCTGGGGGAAGGGAGGAAGTGGTTCCATTGGGCTGGCAGCACAAACTCTATGCTGGGGTGACTGCACAGGTGCCCACAATGAGGGTTCTGAGTGTCACCTCTGGCACGTGTACCATAGGTTCTCCATCACTGCCCTATAAGAAAAAAAGAAGGGGGGAGAGAAAGAAAGAAAGTCCTCTTTGAGCTCAAATCGGCTGTTCCTTCCAATCTATAAAATGCAGAATAAAGGCCATTTATGGACTAAGAATTCTGGTGGGAACTCATCCCATGTGGAGTGGAGACCCCTCTTGCTTAATTAATGCATCCCCTATGCTTCAAAGAGGTTGAAGGAAAGTGAGATTTTATCCTGACATGAACACTTGATGTGGGGCAGGAAATATTCCCTGAAAAGAGATGCTTGTACCTTTATGTGGAGGTTCCCATCCCAAACTGTACTTATTTTAGGTTCTGCTCCTGCTATCCAGCCAACAGAAGAAGCACTAAAAGCATTTTTTTTCTGCACTGAAATGAAATTCAAGCAACTACTCCCCGCCTCTCTCTCTCGCACACACACACACACACACCCTGCCGTCTTACCTTCCAAGAGGCTTGCTGTATCGTGTCATGCCAGATGGGGTCATGCATTGTACATCCCTTGGAGTTTTCTTTCTTCTTCTTTTTTTTTAAATCATGTTAGCTTGGAAAAGAAACTCTTTCAAGGTTCGTCTCTTCCCCTTTCCTAGCAATCACTAGGAATAAACTTGCAAAAGCAGGAAGGCGGGGTGGGGTGGGGAGAGATGTTGGAATGATTGACAGCTCTGAACCACAGTCTCATCCCTTACCTTAGGCCATGCAATCCCATTGGCTGTCACTTGACATCCCCAAAGCACAAGCACTTCTGAACACAAGCTTTGGGTAGCTCCGTCTTGGGGTGGGTGGGGAAAATAAGTTCAGTGAGGTGCATCTCTGACAAGGCAGAAAGTCATTTTCAACACCAGGAGAGAGTTTTCTGGGGCTGTGGTAGGGGTGTGTGTACATACATAAAGAAGGGGGTGGGTGACAAGGGGGCCTGGCTTTTTATTTATTTATTTATTGTGTCCTTAAATGTTTTTCTGCAAACTTTGTGGAGAGTGGTCTTCTCCGCGACACGACGCCTGGGCTAATGGATTATCACCTGCTTGGATTAATTTTATCTTTTGTCTTTGGTGATGCAAAGGTCTTGGCCGGTTATCCCATTTGGTGGTAAGAGACCCCCCCCCATCTCAAACTTTTGCAGTCTATTTATTCTTTTGCATTATAAGCCTGTATGTTCCTAAAATGTGAGAGTGCTCCTAGTACTTTGCACTCAATCCTATGTTTGCTCTTCCTCCTTTTATAGAATTTGTGTTTTAAGGTGATTTCAGAAGGGGAAACACTTCATAAAATTTTCTCCCCTGGTTTCCTTGAGAGAGGTAGTTTTCTAGCTGCAGCCGTGCGTCGTTTCGCCATAGCATCACATAATGTAATTTTCAAGCAGTGACAGTAGCAGCGTAAAAGTCAGTGGAATAAAAGGATGGAAGCTCAGAAGTTTGGAATGAGGAAAATTATAATTCTGACTCATTTCTGTGAAGTATATTGCTGCAGGTCATGATAGTTTACCGACAAAGCTGTATAGATTGATGAATGTCAGGCGTGCCTTTCCACTTTTTATGTAACACCCTACATTCTGTTCAAGTATTTGCGATAGATGGGCGAGCGTGCACTTTATTTTAAATATAAAACAAAATATTGATCTTATGCTATTCTACATGTTTCGTTTTAAACTATTTGGATTAATAAGCTTGAGCTAACGATCAATCTAATTTTATGATGTTTGTTTGTGTCACTTGGATTGTCTGTTTATATCCAAAATAAGAATCTTTCAGCCCACACTGGAAGCTTGTTCTTGGTCTCCGTGCAAACAATCAAGGAGAAAAGGTTAAAGAAAGATTCCTCAAATATTCATTTGTCATTGTCAGTTGGGGTTAAAGAGAATAAATTTACAGCAAATCTAATATTAAGCTGAAGACATCAGCAATTAATAATTCACTATTTTTGAAAATTTTCCCTTTTGATAAGTTAAGGTTTTCTATTAAATATAGGAAATCCTAAACCTACTGGAATTAGATGCGGTGTTAGCTTCAGTGACATCTAAATATGTCTCTCTTCCACTTTCTAGGATTCCTGTCTATATTATTCATTCTTTAAGTCCTTTCTAAGCTGACACAACAAAGAAATGAGCTAGACCGGACTACAGAGGGAGGCTAGAAAGAGACAGTATTTTGAAAAATGACATTTATTCGAAAGCTCTGCTTTAGCTCCATGCTAAATATCATTAAATGAAATGTTTGGCACATTTGGCAGATTTTTAAGTAGGTTTTGTCAGATGTATGGAATTGGTGTAGAGACTTAAATCATACCAAAAAGAATTTATATTCCTTTGCCAAATGGACAGTAGCACAGCTAGGTTATCCCCAACCCCCTAATTCAAAATCTCTTCGTTTAGGATTAATCACATCTCTTTTAGCCCCAAATTTAATAAAATCAACTTCTGGCGGCGTTTATTGGGTGAGGTTGCAAAGAGGGCACCTCTCAAAATCTAAGTTAAAAGCTTTGTTCAAAGTGGAGGAATTGTCAATGAGAGCCAATTCTCAGAGCTGGGCTTCCTTGACAAATGGAGCTCTTGTTGAGGACAGTTGAGGCTGTGAATCAAACAGGCCTCTAAGCTTTGATTGAAATTAATCACTTTTGATACATAATGAGGTATTTTGATGAAACTTTAACAGCAGGACCCATCAACAGAGGAATAAACAGTTCATCCTCATCTTTCTATTTAATCCCCCCCAAAAGTGTTCTGCCTTAAAATCCGTCCGAAGAAACACTATTGAGCATCTTGAGTGAGCCCTCAGAAAACTAAAACAGTACCTTCCTGGCGACCTAGATAATCTGGCACATACTATATAATGTATAGGATTTATACCCAGTACATTTTAGAAGATGGAAATTAGAAGTCTGCAACTACTAGAAGGAGAGAGAGAGAGTAAGTGAGTGATATACAGTAAAACCTCGGATAACGTTAAAACCTGGTTCCACAAGTCTTGGTGTTATCCGATTTTTAGTGTTATCCGATGCATGTTAAAATCCTATGGGATCCATAGAGATACATTGTAACCACACAGGCTTTAGCGGTTGTTATCTGATGCATCCCATAGGATCTTAATGTTATCCAATGCAATTCTTCCCCCCAGATTGCTTAATGTTATGCGATTTTAGTGTTATTCGATACTAATGTTATATGAGGTATTACTGTATGTGAGTTAATTTCTCTCTTTGTACAATTAACTTCCCTAAAGATGGAGGCAAATTCTATAATAATTACTTTGTGTATTGTGACTAATACCAGAGTTTTACTGTGTTACTTATTTCAAGGTGTTTTAAGTGCATCAGTGTGTTGTTGAGCCAAAGCATAAACACTGGAGGCTAGTGTATTTGATTCAGATCCTTCTTCTTGCCTTATTCCACTTGCTATACGTTTTGTACCTCTTTGTCATTTTCTTCAGTTTATTATTTTCAGTTGATATGAAGCAGCCATTCTTTCACTGGGTATTAAAAGAAACGTTGCAAAGAGATGAATTTCTGGACCAAGTACCCTTTGCAAATGCTCTACTCCCCCTGCAGGATAAATCCATTACAATTTAGAAGGGATGAACTGTAGGAGAATATAAGTTGTTCTCGTGTGGTGTATCTGACACCACACAATAGGTTTTCATGGTTTGTGAAGTAATTAGGGAATGGTTTTACCTGAGTGAATTTTCAGGACTGAATGAGAATTTGAACTCAGTTCTCCTAAGTAAGGGGTGCCCAGACTTGTCAGGCCGTGGGCCCGTCACGTGGGTCCTCCCACCAGAAGCGGAAGTAAAACACACCTTGCAATCTGTTTTGCAACAAGATGAGATAGATTTTGAGCTGCCATTTTCTCTGCTTAAACCAGGGGTGCCCAAACTACGGCCCACAGGCCAGATCTAGCCCCCAACGCCAATTCATCTGGCCCCTCATGTCCTCATCGCTCCTGGAAGCAGAAGCAAAATGCGCCATACAGGCATGTTTTGCTTCTGCTTCCGGGGCGACAAGGATGTCAGGGTCCGGATGAATTGGCATCGGGGGCTTGATCTGGCCCACGGGCCGTAGTTTGGGCACCCTTGTCCTAAGTTATCACTCTGTCCACTAGGCAGTTATATTGGCCTTAACCATAACACATAACAGTTGAAACATGGTTGCTGTTGGTAATTTAACAAAAGTTGTACTGTTTTATGTCGATTATTGCAAATACATGAAAGCAGTTCAATATATTTCTAAGAGTTACCACATTCATCCCAGCTTGTAGCACATGTATCACAATCATTGGTCAGAAAATATGAGGTAGAAGTGGTGGTGGCCACAACTGCTAGTCTTTTACATTGCGAGGTAGTAGAATAACGAATTTCTCAGTTTTAAAATGTGGACAAATATACCTCCCCTCCATTTAAAAAATAATACAGTAATACCTCGGATAACGCTAAGACTTGGTTCCACAAGTCTTGTTGTTATCCAATTTTTAGTGTTATCCGATGCATGTTAAAATCCTATGGGATGGATCGGATAATGTTAAAGCTCCATAGAGATACTGTACATTGTAACCGCACAGGCTTTAGCGGTTGTTATCCGATCCATCCCATAGGACCTTAATGTTATTTGATCCAATTCTCCTTCCCAGATTACTTAACGTTATGTGATTTTAGCGTTATCCGAGGTAAACGTTATCCGAGTAATTACTGTACTAATCTAACTCAATCTGTATTAAGAACAAACATCCGATATAAAGGTGCATTTATGATTGTGGACTTGACATATCCAACTCATCCCAGCTGTAATATTTGAGGGGGTGGTGGTTGGTTGGGGGGAGGGGGTATTGACCAGAAATTGGGCTCCATCCTTGATTACCCTCATACCTGTAGAAGCCCTACCCCTACCCCATGGCACAGAGTTCCATGCAGAAAAAGAATTTCAAGTCATTTCTGTAGTGCTGGAAATGGATGGTCCACTGTTAGCATTGATCCCTATTCCACTCTCAGTGTTACAGAATATTTACACCAATCTAGTTGCTAGTCTAGCGACTGTGGTGGCTTAGTGGTTAAGATGCTGAACTTGATGACTGGAAGGTCGGCAGGGGAGCAGTTCGAGACCCGAGTGCTGCATGATGGAATGAGCTCCTGTCTCTGTCCCAGCTCCTGCCAACCTAGCAGTTCAAAAGCAAGAAAGAGCAAGTGGGTAAATAGGCAGCACTTCGGTGGGAAAGGTAACAGCGTTCTGTGCACACCAGTGTCTAGTTGTGCCTGCCACATGTCCACGGAGACGTCTGCAGACACAGACAGCACTGGCTGTTTTGCTATAAATGGAGTCGTATATGATAGGCTTTTGAGCAAGGGCAGCCTTTACCTTTATCTAGTTGCTACCTTTCTGCAGCGCTATGAGAGAATCTCATGTTCTGATCTCTCATTACTGAATAGAGGTGAGCATGAATTCCTACCACAGTGATGGAGAGAGGCATGGGCTCCCCTCCTATTTTTAGAGGGAGTGACACAGGATACATGGAAAGTGGGCATCAATATCCATTGGTTGGTTAAAGACACACACCGAGACCTCATCCGACTAAGGCAGCAATGGCTAACTTTGGCCCTCCAGGTGTCCTTGGACTTCAGTTCCCAGAAGCCCTGATCAGCAGGAGTGCTGACTTGGGCTTCTGGGAATTGAAGTCCAAGAACACCTGAGTGCCAAGGTTAGTCGTCACTAGACTAAGGATTTTCCACAGTCAAATGAGGATACATCAATACATTCTCTGACATAAATTCATTTTATGTCTTCGGGGATCCTGGTTTCAGCAGAAGTTGTTATTCTGTACAAAAGAGTACGTTAGTTGTTGCAAAAACTACTAAGTCAAGATTTCAAATTGGGCTTGCCTATTAACCATGCGTTCCAATTGCCAAATAAAACAAAAAACTGTTCAAAGTAACAAAATCAGTTTTGCAAAAGCTGGGTTGATAAGTCTAGAAAAAACCCAGCTCGCAAGTTATAGGATGTATAGTATGCCACTATCACTTTGCATGAAGGATCTAAAATTTTATAATCTTCCTTAACTCAAATGCTGAATAAATTAGGCAAAAATGTCAGAGAGGCAAGGTCCATGCATCACTTTGCAGTCTTCTTCTGAATATTTTTTAAAGCACATTTGCACAACTGCTGTGGAGCATAATACTAGGAAGCAGTGTGATTAGACCACTGGCTTGTTCATATCCACTACTTGAGTCATCCCACAGAAAAGTATAACGTCAACCCATTTGCAAATGCTAATATTTTGCCTCCAGATTGGAGCATATACAGTATCAGGATTGTTCCAGAGCAGCCCACCCCATGTGTAGGTGAAACAAGGGTTACAAACCAAATTATTTTCTTGAGTGTGGAAGAAAATTACAATTTGTTAATGTCTGGTTCAGGAAATAAAGCTTATGCTAGAACTTCACTAAGGCAAAAGGTGCGCTAGAGAAGTGTTTGATCTAGTTCCTCAGGTTTTGCAGACTTATTTTGATGTTGTTAATCTGTCAAGCAAAACATTTTTGTTAACCTGCTTCTTTGTAGGCTGTGTTTACCAAAATATTATCTAGGGGAATCGAAATCAGATGAAAGCATTTACAGCTGTGGAAAGCTGATTTCATAACACAGGGAGAACGCATTAATCACCAGGAGCAATTATGTTGTGACCTGTTACGAAAGGGCTCAAAGAGTAGCAGTGACGTAATCTTGAGGCTGCTTCACTGGAATGACTGGTCTAAATAAGATGAACTACCTTCTTATGTTTTGCAGTGTGCAAGTGTACAGTGTAGGTACAGTATAGCTGTTTTGTTGGATTGTATACATCAGGGATTCACAACCTATGGCCCATGGGACAGATCTGGCCTACAGTGCCATTCCATCCAGCCCACGCCCTTGCTCCTGCTGCCACCACTGCCATCCTTTCCCCTTCTGCCTGGCTTGCTGTGTCCCTAACGCCGCTCCATAGCAGAGTGGGTGCTATAAGGATGGGCGTTAGGGACACGCCAAGCCAGGCGGAGGAGAAAAGAACAGCAGTGGGGGCAGTGGAAGCGACAGACACCCACAGACACCCGTGTCCTTCCCGGGTGCCGCTCTGGGTGACCGCAGGTAACGACAGCAGGGGCCCTCCTTCACCCACGGCTGACCGGTAAGCAGGGAAGCGGAAGAGGAAGCGGCATGGGGGGAATGTTTGCGGACCTGAATGGTGGGGTAGGGTGGAGTGTTTGCAGCAGTGGTGGCAGTGTTTGTGGAGGGAGTGGTAGTGGAAGTGTGTGGGGAGAGTTTTGGCGGTGGCATGGGGGGAAGTGTTGGTGGGCCGGACTGGTGGCGTGTGGGAGAGTGTTGGCGGTGGCAGCAGCACCGGTGGGGGCTTTGGGGGAATGGTGGGGGCTCAGGGTGGTCCCATCAGCAGCGGGGGGGATACCTATCCGGCCCACCAACAGTCTGAGGGGACATGATCTGGCCCCCAGCTTTAAAAAGTTGAGAGTCCCTGGTATTCATCCAGAAAAAGCTGCTGTTGGTTACAGCTAATCAGGTTGCATATGTACAGTAAAACAGACTGCAGTGGCTCAAGTGACTGGAAGGCAGGAGGTCAGCAGTTCAATTCCCAGGTACTGCAGGATGGAATGAGCTCCTGTCTCTGTCCCAGCTCCTGCCAACCTAGCAGTTCAAAAGCAACAAATTGCAAGTAGATAAATAGGGACCATTTCGGTGAGAAGGTAAACACCGTCGTGTGTGCTCCGGTGTCTAGTCATGCCTGCCACATAACCACGGAAACGTCTGCAGAAGCAGACAGTGCTGGCCTTTCAGCTTTGAAACAGAGATGAGCACTGAACCCTAGAGTTGGATATGACTGGCTTTCGAACAAGGGAAACCTTTACCTTTATACAATAGCCAAAATGCATCTTGGTTTGTTCTATAACCCACTTTGGTTTTTGGACTTCCCAAAAGCCTAAGGCAATTCCCCAAAGCACTGATCAGCCAATGTACTGACTTGGATTTCTGGGGTGTGCTCCACGTTGGGAACCATTGGTTTGGAGTAAAGGCTTGGATGTTCTTTTGTGTAGATTTGAAAAAGAAAGGTGTAGATTCAACAAATGAAAAGACATTAATTATACAGTTAACACTTGTCTGGTAAACTTCATCTTACAGCTTTTTGATGAAGTGATTTCCAGTGAACTCATAGTGTTTTCTCGTTTGTTTGTACAAGCCTGATTTTGTCATGGTTTGGTAGTAGAAGTTTCAGCCATTCAGGTTTCCCTCAGTGTTGCCCAGGGTATGCCCGACTATTAATCATAGTCTTTGGGGAGGCATCTTCCACATGCTCCATTAATTACTTTAAGATTTACGAGAGATGAATAATTAATAATGGTTGAAGTCTTGCTGTACTGTACTTGCTTGTACTGTACTTGCTGTACTGCTATGCAAAAACACAACTTTTGGAGGCAGATTGCCTCACATTAAGAAATCTCTTTAGGTACTATTTTTTGGGGAAATGAGTCTCACAACTCAGCATACAGAAGATAATGTCTACAAAGATGTCTTATTTTCAATCAGTCGGCCTTCAGAAGTTACCCAATAGAATTCAATCTATGCATCCAATCAGTCCCAAATTTCTTTTGTTCAGAGTTTGACAATTTCATTTTGGATTACAATCCTGTAGCCTTTGTCCCAAAAAGTAATGTTCCCAAGTTCTATGGTAGGAAGTCAAGAAAGCATAGAACCATCCTTTTATTGGCTAACTTGAACAAGACTGTCAAATTCTGTGGCACATTTTGTGTGGTTTTGTTACAACACTACTATTGCTGCTAAAGAACTAGATCCAAGTCCCAGTTTCAAACAAGAGCCACACTGCCCTTGTCTGAGAGCAACCAAGATAGGTCAATTCACTCTTGCCAAAGAGCAACTGCTGTCTCTGCATCTGCAGACGTTTCCGTGGACACATGGCAGGCATAACTAGACACCGTAGTGCACAGAACGCTGGGACAGAGATGGGAGCTCACTCAATTGTGCAGCACTCGAGTCCCAAACTGCTGACCTGTCAACCTTCCAGTTGCCAAGTTCACTAAGCCACCACAGTCTCTACAACAACAAAGAGACCTAGAGCCAAACTACACATTACAGATTAGTTGCAAGATTTCCTTATGTGCTGACAGATGTTTTGTTGTCTCGGCAAAAGCGTTTCACACTTCTTGTAGTTTGTCAGTTAGTTCACTTTGTTTGGTCAGTGGGAGATAACCACAGACTTTGTATGCAAATGTGATTTCAGCATAACTAACATAGTGACATTTGCAACATGTAGTTTGATCCCTGGAGAATCAATATTCAAGTGATCCTGCTCTGGAACTCTCAGTCATTCTTTGGAAATACCTGTACATCAAAACCAGCCCATTGGGGTGCTGGCCAGAGGGGCCAAGTGTCCACAGAGAAGGCCCTGGGTGGGCCCTCTGGCACGTGTCCCATAGGTTCGCCACCACTGCTCTATATCAACTTACCCAACCTGGCTACTAAATTTGGCCATTTTATGAGGTATCCCACGGGGTCATTGAGTTCTCCCCTTAATTCAAAGATACGCTTGAACAAATAGGACATACCTGACAAGCCTTTATCCAACTTTTTTCTTTTTGTAAAAGCTTCTTAAAAAGTGAAAAGTTGCTCACAGATAAAGGGCAAAGTTTCTTTGTGGCAGAAGAAATGAAATGTATACATACCGTATATACTCGACTATAAGTCCTCCCGAATATAAGTCAAGGTACCTAAATTGGATCTCTAAAACTAGGAAAATAGATTGACCCGAGTATAAGTCGGGGGTGGAAAATGCAGCAGGGGCTAGTTAGTTTCAGTAATTAAAATACATGAAAATAGAGTAAAATTAATTAATTTAGACATTTGTGTGGGTATGTTTTTGAGTGTTTACACTGACCCGAGTATAAATCTAGTCCCATTTTGGACCTCATTTGGGGGCCCCTAAATAACCCGACTTATACTCGAGTAGATATGGTATTTGCATTGTTTATTGTAAATAGCATTATGTCCTCCTTCAATTAAAAAAAAAGAGCAGTGTGTATAAGACAAAATATAGGGCCAAGAAAAGAAAAATGACTATGAAATGCCAGAGGAAAAAAAGCAGTAAGATCTTAAAATCCTGCTGAAAGCAACCAGAACTATAATTACGTCTAAGAAGCCTGGGAAATAGAAAGATCCGTACCAGATGCTGAAAGAACAACAGAAGAGGCACTAGATCCGTGATGGCAAATCTTGGCATTCCACCTGTTCTTGAACTTCAGTTCCCAGAAGCCCACATCCTTGTGAATCCACTGTGTATGCACAGTAAATCCATTTGTGTGGATTCACAGAGACTTGGGCTTCTGGGAATTAAAGTTCAAGAACAGCTGGAGTGCCAAGGTTCACCACTAGATGATCACCTCTAGGGCTCTCTCCTCCAGTGGCCAACTCCCCTCCCATTTCTGAGGGCATCTACAGAAGGCTTTTTACAAGCTATCTTGTACATACTTACCTAGACAAGTGATGGCGAACTTTGGCACTCCAGATGTTCTTGAACGTCAAGTCCCAGAAGCCCTGATCAGGAGGAGTGCTGACTTGGGCTTCTGGTCATTGAAGTCCAATAACACCTGGAGTGCCAAGGTTTGCCATCACTGACCTAGACTATTGGCCTTTCAAGCATCCTGGTCTTAAACCAGGGCAGGCAACTTACATCTGTGCCTCTTGGCCCCAAAGAAACTACACTACCCCCTTGGGGGGCAGGAGGAAGTGGGGTCTGTGAGAGCAGATGTGACCTTCAAAGATTCTGAGATGACCATTTGCAGTTCTTGTGCTACTGGAAATTACCCACTCCTGTCTTAAGCTTTAGCTAAAAAGGTACTGTGCCCAGATATATTTTGGGCTGACAGACCTTCAGTCAAATGCATCATCTATCTGACCACGCAGTTGGAGATCAGAAAGATTTTTTGATCTCTCAAAGCAGATCATTCATAGGAGACAAACGGTTATCTTCTCATCCCACATGTGGCTTGACTTAGTGGTGTGAATAATACAAATATTTGCATTGCAGGCACTTTGTGTGACTAAGGATGTCTTCTTGCACAGGGTTCTCTAAATATACTATATATAATCTGACTGCTCTTGAGGGCCAGAATCCTATTAATTATGCTTACTGGTGTAATGTAGCTTGGTATAAATCTTGGAGCATAGTTTTAAATTAAGAAGTTAACATAGTCAGATGACTTGGCATGCAACACCAAATGCTGATGCTAATATCTTAACTTGTAGCTATTCACCATTGAGATTTACACCAGTGATGTTACACCTGTGTAAAAAATTAATAATAGAATTTTATAAAATGCGCCCATACAGGTGCGTTTTACTTCCACTTCCAGGAGCGACAAGGGGGCGTGAGCTGGATGAATCACAGTAAACCCATTCGTGCAGATTCATGGGGGCTTGGGGTCCTGGGAATTGAAGTCCAAGAACATCTGGAGTGGCAAGGTTTGCCATCACGGGAGTAGACCATACTGCCAGCGACTCAGTGCTGAGTGCCAAAAGGGCTCAGGACCAGAAAGTGACTCGCAGAACTGGGCCAGTGGTATGGGTGTCACACTGCAATGTGGAAGGCAGATGAAAGGCCGCTGCATTATATTCTCAGGACAGTCTTCATGGCTGATCACCATGAGGATCACCTATATTTGGATTCAGATGAAGAAGAAGAAGAAGAAGAAGAAGAAGAAGAAGAAGAAGAAGAAGAAGAAGAAGAAGAAGAAGAAGAAGAAGAAGAAGAAGAAGAAGAAGAAGAAGAAGAAGAAGAAGAAGAAGAAGAAGAAGAAGAAGAAGAAGAAGAAGAAGAGTTTATACAATTAAGAACATTTCAACCCTGTGCCACGTATTAGGGAGTAAATTATACTCACAAAGACATGGGCATAATAAGCAGTGGCTGTGAGTGGGTCATATATGGCATATGTTTCCCTGAAAGTGGAGGGACGATAGGCCAAGCTGTTGCGGTGGTTACAGAGGTGGGTGGAGAGTTGCAGTCAGATGGTTTCTGGGGAGTTGCTTGGGGCAGCTGCAATGTGCAATAGGAGTTGATCGAACTTTGTGGAATGTGAACTGCCGGTGTACAGTAAGGGAGCAGAGTTAAGCCTGACGCGTTCCTGACATAAAAGCTCCAGGCTGATCTGATAAAAAATGACAAGGCTCCTGAAAAAATGTTTAAACCTGTCCCTTCCCCATGGCTGGATGTCTTTGTGGTCTAACAGGGGAGGGAGAACAAAACAGACTCCAGAATGAGATTCTAAGGTGAAAGGGGAACAAAACAGAAACATTAAGGTGGATCTAATGTGGACTGCAGTGGCTCAAGTGGCTAAGACACTGACTGGGAGGCGAAAGGTCAGCAGGTCAAAACCCAAGTACTGCAGGACAGAATAAGCTCCCATCTCTGTCCCAGCTCCTGCCAACCTAGCAGTTCGAAAGCAAGAAATTGCAAGTAGATAAATAGGGACCACTTTGGTGGGAAGGTAAACAGCGTTCCATGGACTTCGGTGTCTAGGCATGCCGGCCACATGTCCACAGAAACATCTAAAAACGCAGACAGAGATGGCTCTTTGGCTATAAACAGAGATGAGCACTGAACCCTAGAGTCGGATATGACTGGCTTTCAAGCAAGGGTGACCTTTACCTTTACCTAATATGGTAGTGTAGACGTATCTTGGTAATTTGCATTGTTTAAAACCTTTTGGGCCGCGGGCCAGTCATGTGGCTCAGGGAGCTGGTCACTATGGCCCGGAGGCCAGATGCATCCCCCATATGGGCACGTTTTACTTCTGCTTCCAGGAGCAATGAGGGCTTTTTGGGCCAGATGAATTGGCATTGGGAGCCGCATCCGGCCTCCAGGCCGTAGTTTGGGCACCCCTGGTTTAAAGTAAGGTCGCCCTTGCTCAAAAGCCAGTCATGTCTGACTCTAGGGTTCGGTGCTCATCTCCATTTACAGCCAAAGAGCCAGCACTGTCTGCTTCTGCAGATGTTTCTGTGGTCATGTGGCAGGCATGATTTGACACTGGAGCACACGGAATGCTGTTACCGTCCCACCAAAGCAGAAGTTTGCTTCCAAACTGCTAGGTTGGCAGGAGCTGGGACAGAGATGGGAGCTCACTCTATTCTGCAGCACTTGAATTGCTGACCTGCTGATCTCCCAGTCATCAAGTTCAGTGTCTTAACCACTGAGCCACCACAACTAAAAAGGCTCACAGGATGAAAATGCCTTTTTATAGAAGGTTGCCTGCTGGGGTGTGTCATCCTCTGGCCTGGTGACTCCACTGCCCAAGGATACTGGCCATCTGCATTAGGGTTGATTTTGGCAGCTATTTTGGATATATCCATTCAGGGTCCACATTGAATTCAGAATGAGCTTTCTTCTGATGCTGCTGTATCTGAACATTGGGGATCCTCATGGCAATCAGCCATGAAGACTGTCCTGAGAATATAATGCAGTGGCCTTTCAGCTGCCTTCTGCATTGCAATGAGACACCCCAAACCACTGATCCAGTCCCACAAGTCATTTTCTGATCCTGAGCCCTTTTGGCATGCAAAGTCATCCTCAGGCCGGTATTGATGAAGTTGCTGCTCTCCATCAAGATGGATTCAAGTGGGATTTAATCCACTTAGGGACCATCACCCTTCCCTGTGAATTTCAACACCCAATCAATTAGTCCTCAGGGTTGTCAGGTTAGTTAACCGCCACCCGACACTCAGCGTTGAGTCGCTGGCAGTATGGTCTACTCTATTACCATAGCAGAATAACCTGGCCAGGCTGGCATCTGCGTGAGGGTTGATTTTTGGATGCTACTTTAGATATATCCATTCAGGGTCCACATTGGATTCTGGAAGTGGTGGTGAAATCCATTAGTGTTGATTAGTTGATAATCAGTCCCAAAATAAGGTAAGCTAGTTTGCAGAACTAGGAAGAGTGTCTGCCATGATAATCAGACGTTTTCTGTAAAGAAATTGCTCTTGGAATGTATACATTGACCTTCATTTGTGTGTGTGCGTGCGTGCGTGTGTGCGTGCACGCGCACACACGTGCACGCGTACATGTGTGCACATGTACTCTCATTCCTCTGTTCCACAATAAGCTTGGGACTCTCATGTCTCACATCTCCATGACTGGAGTAAATTTCTTTTGAGATAAATATACAGTCTCTCAAGTCCAAAGGATTTTTGGCACAATATAAGACGCTGACTCGGAGGCGGAAGGTCAGCAGTTCGATTCCCGAGTACCGCAGGACGGAATGAGCTCCTGTCTCTGTCCCAGCTCCTGCCAACCTAGCAGTATGAAAGCAAGAAATTGCAAGTAGATAAATAGGGACCACTTCGGTGGGAAGGTGACAGCGTTCCGTGCGCTCCGGTGTCTAGTCATGCCTGCCACATGACCATGGAAACGTCTGCAGAAGGAGACCGCGCTGGCTCTTTGGCTTAGAAACAGAGATGAGCACTGACCCCTAGAGTCGGATACAACTGGCTTTCGAGCAAGGGAAACCTTTACCTTTATTAATACTCCAGGCCCTTTTCAGGCCATGCTTAAGCATGCAGGATTTTGTACCCCACATAATCTTTGGACCACTCCCCCTCTAAACTGTATACCAGCCTCCTTACACTGAAATCTGAAACGGCCACTATCTTAAGCCAAAATGGTAGATATTGATCATGATCTGAGGTTGCTTCCACCATCTTCACCCAATGCCCCGTGAAGCCACCATAATCTTGTCCGTTCCTTCTGTCCCCATCTTGCACTCTTCGTCTTCAAAGCTTGTCTTTAGCCTGGAGCATTTAAAACTGCTCCCCTTCCAAGCCAGCAAGAAATCATAACACCGGGGCTCTGTTACCTAACTGGGGAAGTCCTCTTTGCTTTGGCAGGAGGCACAGAGCGAAACTGGTGCCAACCTCTTACCGTCCCTTGGATGCTAAAAATAAGCTGCTCCTTCTTGCTTGCCCTCGAAGCCTGGTTGCCTCCAGAAGTAATGAGAACAAAGCAAGCAGCTGGTAGAAGAGCAATTATCTCAGCTTCGTTACTTCCCTGGGGCTGGGTAGGCTGGCAAAGCTACAAGTCAGGTTGCCATGCCGGGTACATGCGGATGAGTGTTTAGAGCTGGCCACACCTCTTGTTCTATATAGAGAATAATCTTTCTGACCTTTCAACAAACCTCCAAGCTCTGCCCGATCACTTCTACACAGCTTCTGGGGTTTATTGACTATTGCTAAGAGGACATTTCCACTGGAAAGGTTTCTAATTGTTTATTCAGCAGCACTGTTCTCAGGAAGGGCCATAGTGGCTTAGTGGTTGGCGCAAGTGGCTAAGACGCTGACTGGAAGGCGGGAGGTCAGCAGTTCGATTCCCGAGTAATGCAGGACAGAATGAGCTCCCGTCTTTGTCCCAGCTCCTGCCAACCTAGCAGTTCGAAAGCAAGACATTGCAAGTAGATAAATAGGGACCATTTCGGTGGGAAGGTAAACAGCGTTCCGTGTGCTCCGGCATCTAGTCATGCCTGCCACATGACCATGGAAACATCAGAAGCAGACAGTGCTGGCTCTTCGGCTTTAAAACAGAGATGAGCACTGAACCCTAGAGTCGGATACAGCTGGCTTTCGAGCAAGGGGAACCTTTACCTTTACCTACTGTTCTCTGGAAGGGCCATAGTGGCTTAGTGGTTAAGATGCTAAGCTTCACGACTGGAAGGTCAGCAGCATCTGTCATCTAGCCCAGCTCCTGCCAACCTAGCAGTTCGAAAGCAAGAAATTACAAGTAGATAAACAGGTACTGCTTTGGCAAGTAAAGGTTAACAGTGTTCTGTGCATTCTGGCATCTAGTCTTGCCTGTCACGTGACAACTGAAGCATCTGCAGGCACAGACACATAATCAGCACCGCCCCTAGAATTGGACACAGCTGGCTTTTGAGCAAGGGAGATCGTTACCTTTACTGTTCCCAGGAGACATGGCTGGCCCTATTAGATATTGCCTTAGGGGTGAATTCAAAACCAGCCTCCATCTCTGAACCCATTCTCAATGCCAGTAGCTAAGCCCTTAAGCTTTAAGTGACTTTTGGAACAGCTTATCTTTGGAACTACGACTCCCAGTTTCCCCAATTGCGAGCAGTTAGCGGTTAGCTGAGAGAGCTGTGTTATCGTTGCGGGTTGATATGGTCAGAGAGTCCACTTGCCTTCCCCGTCTATGAATAATAATCAAAAATGTCCTTTTGCTTAATGTTTAGCCTCCTCCTCCAAGTATCTGGTCCAGGAGCGGCCAACCTTGGTGCTCCAGGTGTTCTTGGACTTCAATTACCACAACTCCAATCAGCACACCAGCTGATCAGGGCTTCTGGGAAACCTGAGCACAGGACTAGAATCGGGGGGTGGCCAACCTTGGTGCTCCAGGTGCGCCAAGGTTGGCCACCCTTGATTCTAGTCCAGTGTTTCCCAACCTTTGTTTTTTGGACTTCAATACCCAGAAGCCAAAGTCACTTCCTCAAATCACTGATCAGCCAATGTGCTGTGGGGCCTGGGCCCCAGATTGGGAAACACTGTTCTAGTCCCTTTATTTTATGGAGATGTAGACAAGGGGCTACCCAACTGTTGAAGAAATTTACTATTTAATGGTTTCTTACACTAGTTAGTTCAAAAAGTACCAGGAAGTCTGACAAGTAATTGATCTTATCACTCATCTTTCAAGTGGGTATATCCAGTGATGGGATGTTACTGGTTCGGACCGGTTTGCCCAAACCGGTAGCACCCCATCAGGAGGGGTCACCCCCCGGGTGGTAAACCCCCGGGTGACCGGTTCGGTCTCCTCTCCGCCCCCCCTCTAGAAATGTCTACATGTCCATTTTGGCTGCCCGGAACTGCGCATGCATCAAACCTCTGTTTGATACATGCGCAGTTCTATTTTTTAGTGTGCATGCATCAAATAGAGGTTTGACGCGTGCACACTTAAAAAAACTGTGCATGCATCAAACTGAGGTTTGATGCATGCGCAGACATTTTTTTGCTCCGCCCACGATGCCATGACGTCGGCTACGCCCACGACGTAATGACGTCATGGTGGGGTAGCGGAAAATTTAATAACCCACCGCTGGGTATATCATATCTCCTCCAATGAGGCCCAACCCCATCATATAACTTTAGCTATGACTCTGTGCTGAGGTTTTCATTAAGTCTTCCGCACTGTTTGTCTTTAGCTGGTAATTTTATGTCTCTCCTCTTTACAGATAAGCAAAGGAAGCAACAGGTAGTTGTGAGGCTTTGTGAGACACACGCAGGAAATGAGGCCCTGTGCGTCACCTAGCTTTGCTTGCTAACAAGGGTGCAGCCCTCTCTATGCTGCCTCTCTAGGGGTGGGTGTTTATATTGCTCACAAACAGACATGAGGAAAGCAAACAGCCATTCTGGTGGTGGGATTCCTGGAACTGCCGTTCAAAACAGAAACCTTTTCCCAAACTCTGACCATAAATGGATGCATGAAGCAGAGGGATGTAGTACTGTAGAAATCTCAGCAACATAGGAGGAGGAAGGAGTCGGAAAGGGTAGAACAGGGGTTTCCAAACCTTTTCAAGCCGGGGGCCGGGTCATGCTCTCTCAGTCAGCTTTGAGGGCCAGATGGCCATTTTGCCCTGCCTGCATGATGGGGATGGCCATGTTGCCCCAACAGCTTCAATCAGTGGAAGTTTAGTGAGTCAATTCCTCAGTAAGTTTCCTTGAGTCAAGTAAACCTACTCTAGTTGCAACTTACTGTGTTAAAGTAAGTTTCCACTAAAATAGGAATGTACTATGGAATGTATAGGGAAATGGACTCCCTATTGTTTCAATGGGCCTTACTACAGTAAGCAACAGTGTTTTGTCTATTGTGTTGGACTTAAGTTTGGGAGATTTTCTTTTGTACAATGTGATACTATGAAATTGATGAGCTCTGTAGATAGAACAGCCTAGCGCAGCGATGGCCAACCTTGGCACAACAGGTGTTCTTGAACTTCAATTCCCAGAAGCCCTGAGCAGCAGTAGTACCGGTTTAGGCTTCTGGAAGTTTGCTTCAGCTGGATAGAAGACTAAGGGACTATGGCTTTAGGCTGTCTATTGTGAAGGAAACCCATTCACATTGGCTGGTTAGCTCTTTGGGATGTTATAATCAATAAAATCCTAGCAATTTTCTTAAACTCACATTTAAAATAATTCCTGGTTCTAGTCAGGTTTAAATTCTAGCACACAAAATGATTTATGAGAAACAAACTTATTTGGTGCCTAAGAACACCTGGAGTGCCAAGGTTTGCCATCACTGGCCTAGTGCATTAAAATTAATGCATTCTGGTAGAAAAGACTCCAGCTAGCTCCACTTACACATCATTTTGTAGCAGATCAAACCTCCTGGAGGTAGGCAGCTAAGCTCCACTAACACAGGTTCAGCACCTTCTATTGGATAGCTCCCTGAGTAAGAAAGCAGAGCAGCTAGTGAGCAGATGGATGGCGGAGACTTCCTCTGTTTTCTATTTATTACTAGAGAAGCAAACATCCATTGTTATCAACTCCTAGCACAGTGAATTCTGTTAAACATTTCATCCAGTGTGCGTGGTAGACGATTTAAAAGAAATGTTAAATATAGGACCATCTGCCAAAACAGTCTTGTGTCAATAAAAAGATTGCCTTGCTGGATATAATTATTTTATAGTGCTGTTGACATATGTGTTGTTATACTGACTAATGATAGCGAGGTCTCTTACTATAAGTGTCAACCAATGTTTTACTTTTATGGGCTGGCAAAATTAAGAGATAAAAAAGTCATGTCATTTCCCAGAAAAGATTATACTCTAAAAGTGGGCAATGAGGAAGGAGAGTTGAGTAAATCAGATGCTCAGTTGGATAGGAGACTAAGGGACTATGGCTTTAGCCTGTCTATTGTGAAGGAAACCAGTTCACACATGACTGGTTAGCTCTTTGGGATGTTACAATCAATAAAATCCTAGAAGTTTTCTTAAACCTTCACATTTAAACTAGTTCCTGGTTCTAGTCAGGTTTAAATTCTAGCACACAAAATGATTTCTGAGAAACAAAGTTGTCTGGTGCCTAAGAACATCTGGCCAGGTTATCTTCTATGGTAATAGAGTAGACCATACTGCCGCAACTCAACGCTGAGTGTCAGGCGGCGGTTAACTAACCTGACAACCCTGAGGACTAATGGATTGGGTGCTGAAATCCACAGGGAAGGGTGATGGTCCCCAAGAGGATTAAATTCTACTTGACTCCATTTCGATGGAGGGCAGCAGCTTCATCAATACTGGCCTGGGGCAGATGAGGACAAGCAAGTGAGGCAGCCAAAAGGGATCAGGACCAGAAAGTGACTTGTGGAACTGGATCAATGGTATGGGGGTCATGCTGCAATGTGGAAGGCAAATGGAAGGCCACTGCATTATATTCTCAGGACAGTCTTCATGGCTGATTGCCAAGAGGATCGCCAATATTCTGATAGGGAAGAAGAAGAAGAAGAAGAAGAAGAAGAAGAAGAAGAAGAAGAAGAAGAAGAAGAAGAAGAAGAAGAAGAAGAAGAAGAAGAAGAAGAAGAAGAGAGCTAATACACACACTCACACGTGTATATGAACCCTATCACGAAACATATTTGCATAGAATATAAAACATGTGACCTTACTGCCCCAAGAATATATAGATTGGCTATGTGGATATAACTGCTCACTCT
Source organism: Furcifer pardalis (assembly GCA_030440675.1). Classification (NCBI taxonomy): domain Eukaryota; kingdom Metazoa; phylum Chordata; class Lepidosauria; order Squamata; family Chamaeleonidae; genus Furcifer; species Furcifer pardalis. The sequence continues at coordinate 32,195,392 of CP126897.1, forward strand.
TCAGAGTGTTTGGGGGACAGATTGGTCCATGATATTAAAGCGCCTTGTGTGTGCACCTTATGTGTTGGAGCAGTTCAACCTGCCCCATTTAGAGCTCCTATCAGAGGGTTTTCCTAAATTGCTCCACTTTATTTAATCCCATTCCCAGCATATGTGTAGGCTGAGAACAGGATAAAAGAGAGTAAAGCTGCTGCTACCTAGGTAAACTTCCAGTTCTTAAAGCAGCTGATGTGCTACTACAAGATCCAGAAAAATTGCACACTCCCCTGACTTTCCAGGGGCAATCAGGGGAAGTTATTTCCCCCCTTAGGGTTATAGAGCAGGGGGTCCCAACCTTGTTACGCCACAGACCTGACCACACTCCTGAACAGCTGAGCGGGCTGGACTGTGGGCTCATTTACAGCTGGTGCAGCAGCAGTGGTGGCAGGCCACATGAAATGGTGCCGCAGGCTGGGGTTGGCCCACGGGCCATAGATTGGGAACCCCTGTTATATAGCTACTCTGCTAATTGGGCTCTTATAGCCTTGCTGCCACCGTTCAGCTGGTGAATTGGGGAACCCATGTATTACTGATTGGCTCTTTAAATGTTGTGCAGGTAGTCTAGAGCCGTGATGGCGAACCTTAGCACTCGAGATGTTCTTGGACTTCAATTCCCGGAAGCCCAAGCCCCCGTGAATCCACATGAATGGGTTTGCTCATCCAGCCCACACAGCGCCGCCCTCGTCGCTCCTGGAAGCGGAAATAAAAAGCGCCCATACAGGCACATTTTACTTCCGTTTCCAGGAGCGACGAGGGCAGCGCAGCATGGGCCGGATGAATCACAGCAAACTTATTTGTGTGGATTCACTGGGGCTTAGGCTTCTGGGAACTGGAGTCCAAGAACATCTGGAGTGCCAAAGTTCACCATCACGGGTCTGGAGAAATATTTGCAGTCCTCAGGTCCACTTGTATCATGCTTCTAAATTAAAAAAAAACCTTTTAAACACCCTTTTAAAAGAACATTCAATAGATAGTGACTGTTTCAATGCTTTGCTTAGCTCCCCTGATATCTAAGCAATGCGTAAACACAGTGACCAAATATTTTTTTTTAAAAAAAGTTTACATCCCCATACCATTTCTCAGATGGTTCAGTTTGCCCATATTGTGAAACATCTCCTCAGGGACTTTGCAATACAGGTAACTGCTATTTAGACAAGGGAAGTGGGCTAAACTTAATTAGATTCCACCCTTCTTAAATAACCACAGAAACCCTGATACAACCTGCACTGAAAGGCCCACAGTCAGAATAACTTGACGCCAGACTCCCTACAGTCACAACCACAGCGACTGAATCTGCTGCTAAAATGGACAACACCACCCACTACAACCAGACAATCATAAGGCATTGAAGCAGAGAGGATTTTGGATGACAGAATCACTTCAAGAGCAAATGCTTTGATCTTGGCACCATACTGTAATTCAGTGCAGATCATCCAAGAATAAGGGAAGATAATTGTTTTATATTTTCTGGGCACGCATCACTTCCCCAGCCTTAATGGGTGTGTGAGACAATGTGGTTTAATAGATACAACAATGCAGTTGGGTTGAGATCCTACAGCGAGCATGGATGCCTTTTTTATTTCAAACCCCCCCCCCCTGCTATTTCCCAAATGAAATTCCCCCAAATCTGTACCTCTTGTAATCTACTGCCCTCCAGACAAGATGGCTACATGTTCCATGATATCCTGCCAGCGTGTTGCAGAGACCAGGCTGGGGCAGGTTTAAAAATAATAACCTATTCTCATGCACAAGCAATTACACTGCACAACAACAAATTTGCTATTGGGAATAACACATGTGATTTACATGATATAGAGCAGTGATGGTGAACCTTTTAGAGACTAAGTGCCCAAACTGCAATTAAAAACCCACTTATTTATCGCAAAGTGTCAACATGGCAACAGGGGAGGGAGGAAGCGCTCCCATTAGGCTGCTGGGCAGAGAGGCGGAGTGAGTTCTGTGCTGGGGGGAGGGAGGAAGCATTCCCATTGGGCTGCTGGGCAGATGGGTGGGGCAAACTCTCTGCTGGGATGACTGCATGGGTGCCCACAGAGATGGCTCCAAGTGCCACCTCTGGGATGCATGCCATGGGTTCGTCACCACTGATAGTGTGCTGATTCCAAATCTGAACTGATTTAGAATATGACACATGTATTAGACCAAGTAGCAGACAATATTTTTTTTGTGGTCCAGTTTTATAAACATATTTTTAAAACTACAATACAATAATCACAAACATCATCCATTTTGCATGTTTTTTAAAATTATTGTATTGTGCATTGCATTTTGTACATACCATATATACTCGACTATAAGTCGCCCCAATAAGTCGAGGTACCTATTTTTGTACCTCTAAAACTAGGAAGATAGATTGACCCGAGTAGAAGTCAGGGGTGGAAAATGCAGCAGCTGCTAGTATGTTTCAGTAATTACAATACGTGAAAATGTGGTAAAATTAATTAATTTAGACATTTGTGTGGGTATGTTTTTGAGTATTTACGCTGACCTGAGTATAAGTCGGGTCTCACTTTTGGACCTCATTTTGTTTTTTATTTTTTATATTTTTTTTAATTAAGGTTTTTTAACAATAAGAAATATTTAAAAAAGAAAACAAAACAAATTACATAAATGACATGACTTACTATACAGAAAGTAAAAAACAAACAAATATAACATAATACAAAAAAGGGGGAAAAACAAATTATGGTAATTCAATTGTTTTCAATACATTCAATCTCTTAACCATACTATTTATATGTATATATAAAATATACTTTTACACTTTGTACCAGTTATTCTCTTCATCATGGTATTACAACTTTTTAAAACACAATACATGTATCACCCAATGGACCTCATTTTGGGGACTAAAAATCCCGACTTATATTTGAGTATATATGGTATAACTTTATTAGAACTGGCACAGAAAGAGCCACATTGAAGATTGTGGTATTTTTAAACCACAACTGGGCATACCTTGGTAACAGTACTCTTATGTTCTGGCTAATCTTTCTCACGCTTGGTCAGGTGAAGACAACTGCAGAATGAACTCACCAAAGGTTGCCTTCATTTTGGCAGTTTCACGTCTGGTCTAGACATAGAAGAAGAAATTAGAATTGGCATTGCTCCTTCTGGAACTAAGAAAGCAAAGGACCTATGATTTGTTGTTGGTACCATAGCTGCCAATGAGGTATTATATTCAAGAGAAGACCATGTAGGTTGACCAAAAGTAGAAAATAAGGAACATGACTTTGCTGTTCTCTGTGCTGAACAGGCCACTCTTTCCTTACACACATATCTCTTCTTTTAATTCCACTCTCAAATCTACTTTTTCTTACAAGGGCTGTGGTTTAATATCTTAATCCTTGTGTGCATCTTAAAATTTAAGGATTGTAACAGTATTTCTCCTCCTCCTTCCGTATCCGAATATTGGCAATCATCATGGCAATCAGCCATGATGACTGTCATGAGAATATAATGCAGTGGCCTTTCATCAGCCTTCCGCTGCCTGACACTCGGCGTTGAGTCGCCGGCAGTATGGTCTACCATAGAATGATAACCTAGCCAGACTACCTTGCTACTCCCCCACCCCATTATTATATTTTATATTGATGGAGTGTTATAAAATGCCATGTAGACATGCGTGGAAGCATGTGATTTAGTGATTAGGGTGTAAAACTATGACAGAGGTTCTCAACCTTTTTAAGAAAGGAAGGAAGATCACACACCCCCTCAGATCGTTGGCGGGCCAGACTGGTGCGCCCTCTTGCTGCCACTGCCAACACTCCACCACACGCCACCAATCCAGCCCACCAACACTTTCCACCATGCTGTTGCCGCCGCCACCAACACACACACAGACACCACTGCGACAGACACTCCCCCCCACATCACCAGTGTGGCCCACAAACACTCCCCCCCATGACTGATGCCACAACTTCCCTACTTATCGGCCTGCCGTGGGTGAAGGAGGGGTCCTACCAGTCCTTGCATGTGCTTGGCCAGAGCGGCACCCGGGAAGGACACATGTAGTCACATGTGTCTGCTACTTCCACTTCCATTGTCGTCACTGTTGTCCTTTTCCCCTCCACCTTGCTCAGCGTGTCCTTAATGCTGGTCTGTAGCAGGGCGGATGTTGTAAGCCTTCTTACAACATCCGCCCTGCTATGGAGCGGCATTAGGGACATGTCAAGCCAGGCAGAGAGGAAAATGACGGCAGCGGTGGGAGCGAGGGTGTGGGTCAGATGGAATGGCACTGTGGGCCAGACCCAGCGTGGGCCATAGGTTGAGAACCCCTGGACTAAGATACAGTCAAACCTAGCATAAAGAGTGCTTCGCTTAAAGAGTAACTCACTTAAAGAGCAGAATTTTCTCTGCATGTTCGCTTCGCTTAACAAATAAAACCAACCAAAAACTCACTTAACAAATAAATCGGGGTTCGCAATCCCCCCCACAATTGGTCATTTACAATGGTGTTTCGCTTAAAGAGCAAACTCACTTAAAAAGCAATCCTGTGGAACGCATTATGCTCTTTAAGCGAGGTACAACTGTATCTTGTATTAAAACCATTCCTGACTTTTTCTGCAAATAAATTCTTATCATATTCAGTACCGCCTGGACTACAAATCCCAGATCTCACTCCCACTGCTCTTAAATAATAACTGCCTGCCGTCAAAACAAATCTGACTGATGGAAATCCTTTCTAGGGTTTCCTAGGTAGAGAATACACAGGAGAGGTTTCCCATCCCCTTCTTTTGGGGGCATCCTGGCACACAGCTGGCTCTTCCCCCAGGAGGAATCAAACTCCCAACCTCTGACTCCGCTGCTAGTTACCTAAACCACTGAACTATCCAGCCAGCTTGTTCTTATTTACTTCTGTTTATTTATTACATTTATATGTTTTCCTTTTTTCCCCTAACAACCTCCGTGTGGTTTACATGGGCTCTCCTTCCTCCTTTATCCACACCACATCTATTTGAGGTGAGTTGGGCCAAATATGCCAAGTAAACTCCACTGCTTAGCCAAGACCTGCCAAGACCTGCTTACTCAGGTTTAGCTACAGCAGCTGAATATGATAAGAATTTTCTTGAACAGATGGTCAGGAATGCTTTGAACTCAAGATATCCTGTCCTAGATTTGCAATAGCAATTACACTTCTATACCTTCCTATATAGAGAGCACTCTCTGGGCAGTTCACAAGGCAATTAGCATTTTGCTCCCAACCCGCTAGGTATTTATTTTAGTGATCTCTGCAAGATGGCTGGCTGAGTCAACCTTCAGTCCATCAGGGTCAAACTCGCATTGTTAAATGAGTTTTGGTTCCAGACCACTGTACTATGGGGGCGGCGTTTAGTGTTTAGACTAAGCAATCTATGTTATCCTTTTAATTGTTATAGATTCAGTGTATCCCAAAACAATCCCCATAAGTAGCCTGTTTTCCAGATTTATTCAGTTATGCAAATTCTAGGTAAATCAGGGTTGGAGATCATACTATAAGGAAGCAGTCTCCATCCAAAGGATACAAAGACAATGGTCTCAATTGACCCAGAACAGAGTTTGGAAAGTTACCCTTTTCTACTACAGCTCCCAGAATCCTTCAACCAACTTGGCCAGCGGTCATGTCAGGTGCAGGGACTGAGGCAGTGGTAGTCCTAAAAGCAACTTTCCCAAGCTCCGAGACTAGCACAATGGGCCATAAACAGAGAAGAACTGGAAAAAATGTGCAGAGTTCTTAGGAAAGCCTACTAGTTCAGCCACTGATGAGCTACAAAACATTGGCCATGCATACAGTTGTACCTCGCTTAAAGAACATAATGCGTTCCACAGGATTGCTCTTTAAGTAAGTTTGCTCTTTAAGCGAAACACCATTGGAAGTGACCAATTGTGACTTCTGGTGGAGGGGATTTATTTGTTAAGCGAGTTTTGGGTTGGTTTTATTTGTTAAGCGAAGCGAACATTCAGAGAAAATTCTGCTCTTTAAGCAAGTTACTCTTTAAGCGAGGCACTCTTTATGCAAGTTTTGACTGTAATATTTTTTATTTCTAAGACATTTGCAAGACTGGATAACTATCTAAAATATACACGTACATTACAGGTAATTTTTGGTTGTGTTTATTTTCTATTTTCTGTCAACTTGACACAAAGAAAAGGTTAAGTACTTCATACTCTAATAGAGACAACGGCTTAAATCTGTTGATCCCAAGATGACAATAGCTTGGTCCATAGTTCCTTTTAAGTATGGATGCCTTGTCTGTGAAATCAATAAAGGTATAAAGGGTAGAAAATTGCCTTTTTGGATCAAAGTGAAGATCCATTAAGTTTAGTAAGTAAAGGTAGAAGTCATCTTTGCAAGAAAGCCAGTTGTATCCGACTCTAGGGTTCAGTGCTCATCTCTTTTTATAGCCACTGTCTGTGTTTGGAGATGTTTCTCTGCACGAAAGAGTAAGCTCCCATCTCTGTCCCAACTCCTGCCAACCTAGCAGTTTGAAAGCAAGAAATTGCAAGTAGATAAATAGGTACCACTTCAGTGGGAAGGTAAACAGTGTTCTGTGCACTCTGGTGTCTAGTCATGCCTACTACATGATCATCGAAATGTCTGAAGATGCAGATAGAGCTGGCTCTTTGGCTCTAAACAGAGATGAGCACTGGACCCTAGAGTCGGATATGACTGGCTTTCGAGCAAGGGCGACCTAATGCCCAGGACCATTCAGGTGAAGATTGTGTCTGTTCTCTCTTTCTCTGCAGGTCTCTTGCGTTAGGCCAACAGTATACCTCGCTTGGATCTCAGCCGATCCTGTGTGGTTCCATTCCTGGCTTAGTGCCCAAACAGCTTCGGTTCTGCCGTAACTACATTGAGATCATGCCAAGTGTGGCCGAAGGCGTGAAGCTGGGAATCCAGGAGTGCCAACACCAGTTCCGGGGGCGACGTTGGAACTGCACCACCATTGATGACAGTTTGGCTATTTTTGGGCCTGTTCTAGATAAAGGTACGACCCCATCCCTTGTTCGAGGCGGCCCCAGTCACGAAAATATCATATCAACCCAAGAAATGGAGCAGGGATGGCTTTCTGTTTTGTTTACTCTAGGCCAGTGGTTCCCAACCTTTTTATTTATTTATTAGTTCAAATTTATATTGCCGCCCACTCGCCGTGGCGACTCAGGGCAGTTTACAAACAATACATTACATTACAATATGTTGGTGTGGGCTCAGGGTGAGGGCCGCGAAGTCCTCAACTTTTTTTTTGGCTATTTTCCAACTAAGTATTTCTAAAATCCTGACACACACACACACACACACACAGTGACATATAATTCTTATTATTCAAAAAGTGAACTCCTATGCATGTGGAGGAACCCTAAAAGGCCATTAACTTGGTCCAAACAAGCTTCCAACGAACATGGCATCCATAAAAGAGAAAAATAAAAGAACGAAAAGACAGTTGAAGTACTGAGGAAGAAATCACTCATTCTCAAATTGCCCCCCCAAAATATCAAATTGCCCCCCTGTGGGGCATGTGCTTCATGTTGGGAACCATGGCTCTAGGCCAGGGGTGTCCAAACTATGGCCTGGGGGCTGAATCCAGCCCCAATGCCAATTCATCCTCGTCGCTCCCGGAAGCAGAAGTAAAACACGCCCATACAGGCGCATTTTACTTCCACTTCCGGGAGCGATGAGGGCTTTGTCGGCTGGATGAATTGGCACTGGGGCCATAGCAACCAGCTCCCTGAACCACGTGACCATCCCACGGCCCAAAAAGTTTGGGCACCTCTGCTCTAGGCAGAGAAAAGTCTGGAATTAGTGATCTGAATGGGGCGAACCTTTGTCTGTGCTACATCAGTTCAGTCTCAAGGTGGGGAAATCACCTACATACAGGTTTTTCCACTTAAACATAATTCTGCGTGTAGAAGACTAGCATCTCATGGGGAAGTCCAGGTTAGAAATCCCCCTTCTGGATTGTCTACATGGGAATTATTACTGCTGTTGCTGTGAAGGAATCTTGAAGTAAGCGAGAGTGTGATCAGAACAGTTATTTAGAGCACATTTTGGAGTGCTCATAGCAGGGGTCCCCAAACTCCCGCCCATGGGCCAGATCCGGCCTGTGATGCCAAATCATCCAGCCTGCGCCACTCCTGGAAGTGGAAGTAAAGTGTCCCCATGCATGCGCAGAACGCTGTTGTAAATGCACCCGTGGCTGTCATAAATGTGTTTATGACAGCCATAGGTGTATTTATGGCAGAGTTTTGTACATGCATGGGTGTGTTTTACTTCCACTTCCGGTGGGAAGAACCTTGTGACTGGCTGACAGCCTCAAAAATTTGGGCACCCCTGGCTTATAGCATGGTTTGGTTCACCCTATTTACAGGTGATTAGTACTTGAGATCATAGACTGGCCCAATTTTGCTCCATCCTAAGTCTGGACCTTTTTGGTCCAGTGCCAGGGCTGGAGCAATGAGGACCAGATTGGATTGCCATCAAGTTAGAACTAACTTATAGTGACCCTATTAGGACTGTGAAGGTAAGTGAGATATTTAAGGAGTGGTTTTACCAATTCCATACTCTTCATGAGTGTCCAAGGCTGAGTAGGGATTCAAAACAGGACTCATGAGTCCTAGACCAGTAATGGCTAACCTTGGCACTCCAGCTGTTCCAGAACTTCAATTCCCAGAAGCCCTGATCAGCAGAAGTGCTGATTTAGGCTTCTGGTAATTGAAGTTCAAGAACATCTGGAGTGCCAAGATTAGCCACCAAGGCCCTAGACCCGTGATGGTAAACCCTGGCACTCCAGCTGTTCTTGAACTTCAATTCCCAGAAGCCCAAGTCTCTGTGAATCCACATGAATAGGTTTACTGCATGTATGCACTGGTTTTGGACTTCATTTCCCAGAAGACTTAAGTCTCTGTGAATCCACACAAATGGGTTTATGCGCAGTAAACCCATTTGTGTGAATTCACTGAGACTTGGGCTTCTGGGAATTGAAGTCCAAGAACAGCTGGAGTGCTGAGGTTCACCATGACTGCCCTACCATCACTCTCTTCACTACGTCACACTCAACCCAAGGTTAACACCCACAGAAAGAATTACTGTATATACTTGTCTAGTTTTTTAGCCCCCCAAAATGAGGTCCAAAAGGAGGGCTCAACTTATATTTGGGTCCCAAAGCCGCAGTGGCGCAAATTCAAACATACAGTAAAAAAAAAAAAAAAGCATGAACACTACCATAAAAACTACAAAACATACCCACACAAATGTCTAAATTAATTAATTTTACCGTATTTTCATGTACAGTATTTTAATTATTGAAACTCAGTAACAGCTATTGTGCTACTGTGTTTTTCATTTTATTTTGTTTATTTTGTTTTGTTTTGTTTTGTTTTCTGAGATGTCAGTAGCAGCTGGTGCATTTTCCACCCCTGACTTATACTCGGGTCAATCTATTATCCTAGTTTTAGAGGTCCAAATTAGTTCCCTCTACTTATATTCGGGATTACTTATAGTCGAGTATATAGGGTAGGTTAAAAGAGCAAAAAGGAGAGTGGCAAAAAGACAAAGCAAACAGGATCCTAAATGATGAAAAGGTGGTTCTTCTAGTTCAGAGTGGGGTCAAAAGGTGAGTTTTAGGATGGAAAAAGTTGCTGGTTACTCCCACTTTAGGACACCAGAGTAGACTGAAGTAAGGGAGGCCAACTGTGTTTCCCTGGAACAAGCATGTATAACAAGAACTGCAACTCAAAAGCCTCTGTGCTTCAAGGGAAATAATGGGCTGCGAAATGGCCTACTAGAGCATTGTGATAACCCAGCAGTGTTGTTTAGCTATGACACAGATGACAAATTTGCATTAAAAGAGGAGATGGGGTATATAAACGGCAAGCAATTTAAAGGCAGCGGTGCGGGTGGTGCAGAGGGAAAGAAAATGAGCTTATACGCTGGAGAAAAGAGCTAAGCCTCAAACCCGACTGTGCACTCAGGGCAAGGGGATATCGTTCCAGACCTTGAACTGTTTCACAACCCCCGGCGCCATTCACACGCCCTTTGGCGACTCAGAGCCCAGGAGGGGAGGACCTGCATCAGAGGTCTCTCAATAGAGATTTCCGAGCCTGACTGGTGGGCTCCGTGGGGGGATGGCAGGGGCAGGGTGAGCGCACAGGCCCCGTTGCCAAGGGGTGGCCGTGGGGAATGCCAGCTTGGGTACTGCCGGGGCCTGGCGGAAACATTCCACATTATGTGGGTAATACAGTGTGACACGCCGCAGACAATGGCAAATTGAGTGTCCCAGCAGGTAACGGGGTCTGGATAGGAGACCATTACAGTGAGGCTCTGTCAAGAGCCCCTAATCCACCCAAGCTTTGCTCTCCCACCCTCAGCCTGGCCCCCTGATTACTTCTGGGAACTTTGGTTTCATCACTGGGAAATGTCTCCGAGGCAAACCCAACCCCCTCTTCCTGACTCTTCCTTAGGCACCAGAGAATCCCAGGGTCTTGATAGAAGGTGGGAGGATGGGATAAGAGGATGATGATGAGGGCCAGGTTTTGTTACCTTTTTTTAAGGTTGGTTTTTCTCCCCCTGAACCTTTTCAGGGTTGGATTTCAAGATAGTAACTCTAGGATAGTCCAGAATCCTATCTATCTATCTATCTATCTATCTATCTATCTATCTATCTATCTATCTATCTATCTATCTATCTATCTATCTATCTATCTATCTACTATAGTACCTACCTACCTACCTACCTACCTACCTACCTACCTACCTACCTACCTACCTACCTACCTTCCTATCTATCTATCTATCTATCTATCTATCTATCTATCTATCTATCTATCTACAGTACCTACCTACCTATCTACAGTACCTACCTACCTACCTACCTACCTACCTGTCTGTCTGTTTATCTATCTATCTATCTATCTATCTATCTATCTATCTATCTATCTATCTATCTATCTATCTATCTATCTATCTATCTATCTAGCTATCTTGTATCCTTTATTAACTAATTAGTCATCTGACCATAACAGGTTAAAATGTAATAAAATACATTGAATAAAATATGATTACAAAACTAGAATAAAAACAGGTAGAATGATACAATCACAATAAAATGAGATATAAAATTTACTCAATAAAATTCATCCCCTTTGCATGGAAATCCAATCTAATCAATAGGACACCTTCTTTTTTGAATGGCCCCAACTATAAACTTGACAGTTCTAGTATGCTTATTGTGACCTGAAGTAAGTAAGTTAATCTTTTATTAGAGTCCCAATGTTTCATTCTGTCTTCTTTGGTTTTTCTTCAGATCGTATCATATTCTGTCTGTCTGTCTGGGACACGCAGCGTTACCATTATTTTCCAAGCAACATCCTAGGAGGGAGCTACTTTAGTTCATTGTTCCCTACATCTCTGAGTTCAAAGTCATACCTCTATTCCAAAATTAGTTTTGGAAGTTTGTTGCTGTTCACTCGCACAGCTGAATCCAACCCTTTGCAACCCCATAGACTAGCACCCTAGGCACCTCTATCTTCCACCATCTTCCTCAACCCACCCAACTCTGTGCCCATTGCGTCAACAATACCATCTAGCCATCTCATTCTCTGCTGCCTCCCTTCTTTTTTTGCTCTCAGCCTTTCCCAGCATCAAGGCTTTCTCAAGTTAATCCTTTCTTCTCATTTGATGTCCAAAGTACAGTTGTACCTCGCTTAAAGAGCATAATGTGTTCCACAGGATTGCTCTTTAAGCGAGTTTGCTCTTTAAGTGAAACACCATTGTAAGTGACCAATTGTGGGTGGGATTGTGAACCCCGATTTATTTGTTAAGCGAGTTTTTGGTTGGTTTTATTTGTTAAGCGAAGCGAACATTCAGAGAAAATTCTGCTCTTTAAGCGAGTTACTCTTTAAGCGAGTCGCTCTTTATGCGAGGTTTGACTGTACTTTAGTTGTGGAAGTATTGTTTCAAAGAAAAAGAGTTACTTTTAAAATCTGCAACAGAAAAAAAAATCCATCCCAATCCCAAAATCTCAAGTTTAAAGAAGCCCACCCTCTACATTTTCTGCTTCTTTTGAAGTACATAAAGGTAAAGTTTGCCCTTGCTGAAAAGCCAGTCATATTTGAATCTAGGGTTCGGTGCTCATCTCTGTTTATAGCCAAAGAGCCAGCACCGTCTGTGTCTGCAGATGTTTCAATGTACATGTGATAGGCATGCCCAAACGAAGTGGTCCCTATTTATCTGCTTGCAATTTCTTGCTTTCAAACTGCTAGGTTGGCAGGAGCTGGGACAGAGATGGGAGCTCACTCCGTCCTGCAGTACTTGGGAATCGAACTCCGACCTTCCAGTCATCAAGTTCAGCATCTTAACCAATAAGCCACCGCAGTCCCTTCTTTTTAAGACAATGGCCTAAATGATATTCTTCTTTTTTCATCTTCATGTACAAGATAATTGTAATAAACTGTAGTTTTATTAGGAGATGAATGCTTCCCTGTAATCAGATGATATCTACATCTCGTCTTGAGGAGCTGAGGCAGCAGGAGAGTGTGAAGAAAATCAGAAGCTTGCATTTCTGAACTTGCTAAACTGGTTAAATTAACTATGGCTTGTTTCAGCCAATTCAAACCATGAGTTATGAAGGTGGCATGTTCCAACAATCCATATCTAACAATTAATCTCAAATCAGTTTTCAGATATAATATTCAAGTCAACTAACATGAAATAGAAGCAACAGGAGGAAGGCACCTAAAACTTGCTTTGCTTGATTTCTGCAAGAAATTGCAGCCAGGATGTGGTTATATTCTCAATTTAAAAATCAATAAAACAGGCAGAATTTTAAGAAAACTCCATCTATTTTCTTCCTGCCTTGTGCCTGACTGAATGATCACATGAACTTTATGGTAGAAGGACTTGTCCCCAAAAGCTGGTGGAAAGGGAAGCAATACCAGAAATGAAAATCATACAGATACATATTCGACAGCCTATTTTTTGGGGATAACAAGGAGACAGTGTTCTTATTTTGAAAAATAATATTAATGATCACTAATATTATTAGATTTTTAGATTTTTGGTGTAATAGGTGGTGTTTTTTCATTACTTCACATGGTTATCATTTGGTAGCATCTGGGATATTTCAAGTGTATGAATTTATTTGTAAAACTTGCTAATGAGAAACATTACTTGAATGGCAGTTTGTCTTGGCTTGATCACAAAGTAGAATAAAAGAGGATCCTTAAGAATTGTCAGAGTGTGGTGGCTTAGTGGTTAAGCTGGCTCTTTGGCTATAAACAGAGATGAGCACTGAACCCTAGAGTCAGATATGACTGGCTTTCAAACAAAGGCAACCTTTACCTTTACCTAAGAATTGTTAACCTGGGTTTTCAAAGGCACCAGCTATTTATATGCAGAGATGGGTATTCCCCCCACACACTGTGACTCCTAGAATATGGCAGGCAGCTTATATTACAGGACTAATGGTGTTTTACTGCTAACAAAATTCATTGGGTCCCTTTGCTTGCAGCCACGCGAGAATCTGCTTTTGTCCACGCCATCGCATCCGCTGGTGTGGCATTTGCTGTCACGCGCTCCTGTGCGGAGGGCACTTCCACCATCTGTGGCTGTGACTCACACCACAAGGGGCCGCCGGGTGAAGGATGGAAATGGGGAGGTTGCAGTGAGGACGCCGACTTTGGAGTGCTGGTTTCACGAGAGTTTGCAGACGCCCGAGAAAATCGCCCAGATGCCCGCTCAGCTATGAACAGGCATAATAACGAAGCCGGAAGAACGGTGAGTGCAATTCTTTTTAGTCTCATCTGAAATCACAATTAAATAATACTTCTGTCCTCCTTTTATCATGTTTTCCTGGTTTAATCATTAGTTAGGACAGGGTTGCAGGTGCAAAAGCTGAAAATGTGAAACATCTAAGCAACATACTTACCCCAGGCCAAAGGAGTGAGTAGCTTGTGGGATGTTTTGGTAATTACCGTATATACTCAAGCATAAGCCGAGCCGACTATAAGCCAAGGTACCTAATTTTGACCTGAACACCCAGGAAAATAGATTGACCCGAGTATGAGCTGAGGATGGGAAATGCAGCAGCTGCTAGTAAATTTCAATAATCAAAATACATGAAAATATGGTAAAATCAATTAAATTTGTGGCACGTCTCAATCCTACACAGTCTTGGGACCCACATGGTCATTGAGCCAAGTATAAGCCATTTCCCCTTTCTGGGGTTCATTTTTGGGTCTGAAAAACTAGGCTTATACTCGAGCATATACAGTTTGCTAGCAGAATAGAGCAGAGTAGCATGGCGAGCTTATGGTTATGAATGACAAATCACTCAGGATGTTCATGCTAAAGTAAAAGGAGAAAAACAACAACATATATTCAGTGTTCCAAGAAACACATTCAAGATAAAACAAAATTAAAATCAGACTTGAGTCCAGAACTGGCTTCTATGTACACAAATGTTCTAAAGGCCAACATAGAAACAACTTTCATAAAGATGAAGGAGAACAAAAAATTGAAATTACTTCCTCTAAGAAGGTAAAGTCATCAAGAAGTTGTTAGAAAATACAATAATTTACAATTGGAGCTCAGTTGAGCAAAATGATGAGAGGACACAATGACACCTGGCTATATATCAATTCCCCTCCCAACACTAGTAATTTTAAATACAATTTTAAAGAGAATTTTTGACAATTTTAAAGACAGGGTTTTTTTTAAACCACACCAGATTTGTTGGACCTGGAAAGTTTTCTGGGAAAAAATTGTATGAAATGCATTAACAACTACTGTACTTTACTTTAAATGCTAAAAGGGCAGTATCTGTTATAGCATTTTTACAAGATGCAATCTTACTTGCATTTGCTATTATGTACTGTGTCACATATAAGTAACTTCAGAGTAAATAAGCTCTAGTAGGTGCCTTTAAGTTGTGTGCTAGTATCACTATAAACCAAATGCTTCAGTTCACTAGCAATTGGCCAGAGTATGGAAAAGTTACTTTTTTAGATTACAACTTCCAGTTTCCCTCAACCAAGGGTCAAATGGCTAGAGGGGGCTGGCAGTTGTAATTTTTAAAATGTAATGATCCCATGGAGTCTGGCCAGGTTATCCTACTATGGTAATAGAGTAGACCATACCACCAGCAATTCAACGCTGGTCGTCGACAACCCTGAGGACTAACGGTCTTGGGTGCCAAAGTCCACAGGGAAGGGTGATGGTCCCCAAGTGGATTAAATCCCACTTGAATCCATCTTAATGGAGAGCAGCAGCTTCAGCAATACTGGCCTAGGGCTGAGGAGAACTTTGTGTGCCAAAAGGGCCCAGGGCCAGACAATGACTCACAGAACTGGATCAGTGGTACGGGGGTCATGCTACGATGCAGAAGGCAAATGGAAGGCCACTACATTAGATTGCTCCCAGGACAATCTTCATAGATAATCACCATGAGGATGGCCAAAATTCGGAGTCAGAAACAGCACAAGAAGAAGAAAAATGATCCCAAGCGCTGACTTTGGCAGTCATTTTGATTGCTTGTTTTAATTGTTTTAAAATTGGGAGAGGGAGAAGCAAGCTACAAAGATGATGAGATGATCCCAGTGGATCAAGGTTCTCAACCTTGGTGCTCCAGGTGTTCTTGTACTTCAGTTATCAAAAACCCAGGTCTGCACACCTGCTGATCAGGGCTTCTGGGAACTGAAATTCAAGAACACCTGGAATACCAAGATTGGCCACCCATGCAGTAGAGACTAGGTAGGTAGCAAGTCTTTAGTTGCATAGTTGCTTTTCCAGACTTGATCTTGTTGTTCCTGCTTTCTTCCGGGCAGACTATCTTGGAGCATATGCACCTAAAATGCAAGTGCCACGGTCTCTCTGGCAGCTGTGAGGTTAAAACATGCTGGTGGGCCCAGCCAGACTTCCGGTCCATTGGTGACTACTTGAAAGACAAGTATGACAGCGCTTCGGAGATGGTGGTGGAAAAACACAGGGAATCCCGCGGGTGGGTGGAAACACTGCGCGCGAAATACGCTCTCTACAAGCCACCGACAGAACGCGACTTGGTCTATTATGAGAACTCGCCCAACTTCTGCGAGCCCAATCCCGAGACCGGTTCTTTTGGCACCAGGGACAGGATGTGCAATGTGACTTCACATGGGATTGATGGGTGTGATTTGCTCTGCTGTGGCCGTGGCCACAACACCCGGACGGAAAAACGGAAGGAGAAGTGCCACTGCATCTTCCACTGGTGCTGTTACGTCAGTTGCCAGGAATGCGTCCGGGTTTACGATGTACACACCTGCAAATGAAAAATCAAAAGGTATGTGTGCGGTGAGAGGGAAAGCCTGAAGCAGGAGCAGAGAGTTTAAAATTGTTATGCAATAGGAGTGGTGGCAAACCTATGACATGTGTGCCAGAGGGGGCACTCAGAGCCCTCTCTGTTGGCATGTGCGCCATCATTCCAGCACCGAGTTCGCCCCGCCCCTCTGCCCAGCAGCCCAATGGGAGTCCTTCCTCCCTCCCCCAGTGCAGAGTTCACCCCGCCCCTCTGCCCAGCAGCCCAATGGGAGTGCTTCCTCCCTCCCCCAGTGCAGAGTTCACCCCCCTTTGCCCAGCAGCCCAATGGGAGCGCTTCCTCCCTCCCCCAGCACAGAATTCACCCTCCCCTTTGCCCAGCAGCCCAATGGGAGCGCTTCCTACCTCCCCTGTCTGGGGTAAGGCAGGTGGCGCACATGCAGTGTGAAGGTGCGGTCCAGACGGCAGGCCCACCATCACTGCAATTGGAGGGCTAAATAGCACAAGGTGGAAAATCTCTGTTTCATGTCTAAACTCTGTTGCTAACTCTTTGTTTGTTTGCTTGTTTCCTCCTCCTCGAAGGAGCCCTTTCATCCAGCTGGAGCATAAAATGGAAGAGATTTAAATACTGTCACGAAATCTTGGGAGTTGCAGCCTGACGCATACAATGGAGGAATAAAGAAGAGACATCTGTCCCTGTTTCCTTGAAGGCAGGCAACACAGGAGGAAGAATCCACCCGGAAATCGATGCCAAAAGTTTCTGTTGGACCCTTGACTACTCCTGCCAACATCATCATCCTTTCTCTGATGAAACATGGTTGTTGACATCGGGCCACGCGGTTCCACAAGTGGCCTTCTCAAGCTTTTGGAGGTTTCCCTTTCTCTTCTTTTTTGCACATTATCAAAAAAAGATAATACTGTATATATTTTAAAGCCCTAAGAAAAGAGCAAGGCAGAGGCTACGGCAACAGAGGCCGACTGACGCTGGCCACCCAGTAGAGTTATTGGCATGCAAAATGAAGATGGGAAAAAAGAAAGCTTTTCGGACGGTGGGCCAGCCGCATGGTTCAGGGGACTGGTTACTATGGCCTGTGAACCAGATCCGGCCCTAACACCAATTCATCCGGCCTGCGACACCCTCGTCGCCCCTGGAAACGGAAGTGAAACGCACCCGTACAGGCGTAGTTTACTTCTGCTTCTGGGAGCGATGAGGGAGTCACAGGCCAGATGAACTGGCATCGGGGGCCGGATCCAGCCCATGGGTCAAAGTTTGGGCACCCCTGGTTTAAGAAAATGTGAAGGGAAGCAAAGCCCCAATTTTTATACACGGAAGTTCTCAAGTGCATCAGTTGTTTTGTGAACCACTCAATATGTGAACTGTAAAGCCTTACAAATTCTTCACCACCAAATACACACTTATGTAACCAACATATATATATATATGTTAAAAAAACACACATTTGCAGTACATTGAGCACTGATTCTGGAGCTCGGGGGGAGGGGGAAGTGAAGTAGAGTATCGTATCTTTCTCAGATCAACATGCTTTCCTGAATCGATAAAAGAAATTGCTTCCTTTATACTTGCTGGTGAATAGAAGCCCAGGAAAAATGTTATATATGTGTATATCTAACTACATTCTATTTAACATGTATATACATTTCCCTCTGTAACCCAAAATAAATAAATAATAGAAGGGTTGGTAGCAACGCTATGCAATAGCAGCAGGTAGTCATTGCTGGAAAACCAACCTCTTCTTTGATACCTTACATCATCGTTTTAAGAGCGATAAGAGGAATTTGTAACCCAAAGTTGCAGCTGTTAGGCACTCAAGATTTATTCCCTCCCGCACTGGTTTTCCACTCCACACACACACCCCTGCTTTCCCAGCCTTGCTTGTCTACAACAAAAATGAACCAAAAGTCTTGTGGGATCTTAAAAATACATTTTATTTGGCATACTTTTTCCATGGACTGTAGTTCACTTCTTCAGATGCACAAGTTATCATCTTGATAGCAGAAACCCATCTGCATAGGCATTTGTCTCATTTTTGACAGGGGTGTTTCGTTCACTTTCCCCCTGACAATCACTGAATCAAACCAATTTCCCCCAACCCTTACTGTTCTAAACGTCAGGGGGTTGTACTGGTTTGGTGGAGTTTGGTGGGCTCCAGTTTAGTCCATTACAGCACATACGGTCACTTGGACTAGACCAGTGGTCAGCAAACTTGGCTCTCCAGCTGTTCTTGGACTTCAGTTCCCAGAAGCCTTGATCAGCAGGAGTGCTGACTTGGGCTTCTGGGAATTGAAGTCCAAGAACACCTGGAGAGCCAAGTTTGCAGACCCCTGGACTAGACTAAACTAGTATTTTGCAGTTGTCAAAAGCTTCTTCATGTTAATTTCCAGTGTCTTGAATTGGCTTACAAGTGCTTCCAGATATCAGAAAATGGAACATTTCACCTGCTCTTCTATGGAGGGACAGGGCAAGTGAAGTTAGTTTTATTGTGTCTTCTACACCAGTGTTTACCAACCTTTGGATTTTGGACTTCAATTCCCAGAAACCTACTGTACATACTCAAGTATAAGTCTAGTTTTTTTAGCCCCCAAAATAAGGACCAAAAATGGGACTCGACTTATACTCGGGTCAATGACCCCAAGCGTTCCAAAATGAGGTGGTACAAATTGAAACATACATTTAAAAATAGCACTAACACGACCATAAAAACTCAAAAGCATACCCACACAAATGTCTAAATTAATTTTATCGTATTTTCATGTATTTTAATTATTGAAACTCACTAGCAGCTGCTGCATTTTCCACCCTAACTTATACTCAGGTCAATCTATTTTCCTAGATTTAGAGGTCCAAATTACAGTCAAACCTCGCGTAAAGAGTGTTTCGCTTAAAGAGTAACTCGCTTAAAGAGCTGAATTTTCTCTGAATGTTCGCTTTGCTTAACAAATAAAACCAACCAAAAACTCGCTTAGCAAATAAATCAGGGTTCGCAATCCCCCCCCCCCCCGAAGTCACAATTGGTCACTTACAATGGTGTTTCATTTAAAAAGCAAAGTCGCTTAAAGAGCAATCCTGTGGAACGCATTATGCTCTTTAAGTGAGGTACAACTGTACTGTGTTCCCCCCCAAATAAGACACCATCTTATATTTTTCTCAAAAAGACACACTATGGCTTATTTTCAGGGGATGTCTTATTTTTATTACGCCACTGGCTGCCCGTCTTCTTTACTGGGACGTTGCGTAGCCACGCCTATCACTATGTCTTATTTTCGGGGTATGGCTTTTATTGTGCAACTGCTGAGAAATCCTGCTACGGCTTATTTCATGGGTGTGTCTTATTTTCAAGGAAACAGGGTAGGTACCTCTTATATTCGGGACGACTTATAGTCGAGTATATACGGTAAGTCAATTCCCCAAAGCACTGACCAGCCAATGTACTGACTTAGGCTTCTGGGAACTGAAGTCCAAAATCCAAAGGTTGGGAACCACTGGAATCTAGATCATCACTTATGTGCCGATTTCCTTAAATTGAAAATATTTCCTTTTGCTTTTCTATATATTGCCAATCGAGAACTTTCCTGCAGCTTTGACTTCAATCAGCAGTATATGGAGAGGCAAAAAGACCCAACAACCCCATTTTCTTTAAATCTAAACAAAGCAGTGATTCTCTAGCAGACACAAAAATTCGCTAATTTTACTTCTCACTCCTCCAGACAAACTAGGGAAATGTTCAGTTCACATCAGAAGGGTCACTTGAGGTTGATATCCCAGTTTGATACTAGGATTGTACCCAATGGCATATCGCTCCTTTCCATCGTCACACCAAAAAAGGCCATAGGGGACAGGACCTACAGACATTTATACTGTAATGCAAAAGGTCTTAGAGCGGATGGTGGTTCAACACAAAGAAGAAGAAAATAAAGGATAGCTTTCTCCTCTCTGCCACCCCCTACTAGGCTTCTCAAGCTATGCTATATAATACTAGATCTCTCTATAGAAGAGAAGGGGACAAGGTCACACAATTCTGGAGATGCAAGAGACATCTCATCGCCCTTATTCTCTCCCCCTGTGTTTCTTGCAAGCCATCTTCCTCAGCCCTTCATTTACTTTGAGAAGGGACTGTATTAGAAACAATTGCTTTCAGCCACAGCCTCTTGTCAAGGTTTCCACTGGCTATTTATCCTGCTTTAAAGAGAATTTTATGTAGGGCCTTGCTATCATACTCTTAGCAATTACTTATATACCACCCCATAGCACTTAGCGCACTCTCTGGGCGGTTCACAAGTTAATTAACATTCTCCCCCATTGTTAATTCAAATATTTTCCACATTACTGCCAGATGATCCCTCGGTGGTAGAGACGGGATATTTGTAGACTTTTTGATTTGTAGTGCCAAGAGCAATCCACCTGGAAGCATCCTGGTCCGCAATGGCGAACCTTGGCACTCCAGGTGTTCTTGGACTTCAATTGCCAGAAGCCCAAGTCACTCCTGCTGATGGGCGTGTTTTACTTCCGCTTCTGGAAGCGACGAGGGCAGCGCAGGCCGGATGAATCACAGTAAACCCATTCATGTAGATTCACAGGGTACTTGGGCTTCTGGGAATTGAAGTCCAAGAACATCTGGAGTGCCAAGGTTCACCATCACGGTGTCAGCTCTCACTAGATTCCTTTGATGTGTTTTTATTTTGAACTACAATTTTGGTGTGGCAGCACCTACCAGCTGATGCTAAAAAGAGAACAAATGATGAGTTACCACAGTAATCTGACAAGATGCTGGTCACATGTAGCCATGTGCTTGAGTGAGTTGGCCAAATCCCTCTGTATTATTGGGGAGAGCCTTCAATAATTATTTTTGGGGGTGTTAATAGGGCCAAAGTGGAAATACTGAATCAACCCTTTTGTGCTTTCACCCAATGAAGAGAAACCTTTGCCAGTTTTCCACTTTCAACTAGGAAGACAAAATACATACAGATTTACATGAGAACTAGTCCTTTTCTTGCAAATATAGTCCTCAAGGCCAATAACTATCCAGCTGGGTTGTTGGTCTCTATAGGCAACACAATAAAGCGATGGTCTGCTGGAATTACACAAATCTATAATGTTGCATTGTTGAGTGTTGCCAATGTCATTTGAACAAAGCCTCCCTTCAGAGAGAAAAGCAGCATAGAAGACGCAGCCAGGCTACTGTCCTTTTCACTTCTGTGCTAATGTTTTTGTTTGAATGCGTAGATAATCCTTGATATATAGGACTTGGGATCCAATAGATACATCCTGAAGATGTCACCTTCATTTTCTTGTGATTTAATATGCCCAGACAATGCTCAGTTATCAGAGCATACTAGTTCTTAGTTGATTTTGCCTAGACTGCAACTTTGTTCTTGCTCAAATTGTCAAAAACACTACTTATCCAGTAGCTATTATGGATCCTGTTCTAGTCCTGCCACACAAAACCTCTGTACATTAAATATTTTAAACTGGCAGCCCTTAAATGTCACATCCAGGATTGAAGCTTCATCCCATCTCAGCATGGTACCCAATTCAAAAAAGACTAAAATCTGGTAAAGTTTACCTTGATTTAAATCATTCTTCCTTTGATAATCACCTCTTTCCAAAAGTGACACCACAACAGCAAAGTAGTCAATTACCTAGACCAGGGGTGCCCAAACTATGGCCACAGGCTGGATCTGGCCCCCGACACCAATTCATCCGACCCACACTCAGTTTCTCATCCCTGTTACCTCTCAATTTCTCTTTGACAATATTGTTCAGGAGACTGTATTTGCTTCAGCACTGCCAACCAACTGCTAGTCAGGGTAGACATGCAAGCTTACTGTGTCCTCAACATCGACCTTTTCATGGTTAAGCGTAACTTACCTTGCTGTGGAGGTCTTTTAACACCAGTCAATAATAACAATTCCATGTCAGAAATTATTCTAGGTTGAAAGGATTTTTGTGGAAGAAACTCCCCTCAGGGAATGTCCAAATGAGGCTCCTTTCATGTCCCCAAGAGCTGAGACAGAGACGGGCACTCACTCCGTCATGCAGTACCTGGGTCTTGAACAGCTGACTTGCCAGCCTTCCAGCTAACAAGGCAAGCTTCTTAACCACTGAGCCAATTTAACAGCAGTCGAAAAGTTGAGAGTGCGGAGTGCACCTTGGTCACCTTCCATTGTTCCGTCCTTCTGGAACAAATTCCTCAGCTAAAAATTTCATTCATTTCATTTATTAGACTTGTATAGCTAATGTAGGCTAGTATGGTGAACTACTGTTACTTCTAATCAGCAATTACTGTAAGAATCAAATCTTTAGTCACACGGGCCCTTGCCAGCAGTAACAGGTGTCATCTTTATGGCTTGTAACTATGGTTAAGCAAGTTGATCTGCAGTAAAGGAATGATGTGTTCCAAAGAATTGCCGAAGGTACATACTTGGCACACTACCAATCTTCGTAACTCTGGGTTAACAAATAATTATAATTATGGATGACTTGAAGGGGCTGGCGCAGACATTTTAATGAGTGGTGGGAAGAGGTTTTCACAGAGCCTTGAATCATTCAAAGGGAAATGTTTTCAGAGAACCTGCATTCAAACTGTTTCTGCAACACTTAGAAGGTAACGTATATACTTGAGTATAAGACAACTTGAATGTAAGCCGAGGTACCTAATTTTGACCTGAACACCCAGGAAAGTAGATTGTCTGAGGGTGGGAAATGCAGCAGCTGCTAGTGAGTTTCAATAATCAAAATACATGAAAAAATGGTAAAAGTAATTAAATTGTTGGCGCATCTCAATCTGGTGGGGACCCTCGTGGTCACTGACCTGAGTATAAGCCATGTCCCCTTTTTGGGGCTCATTTTTGGAGCTAAAAAACTCAGCTTATACTCGAGTATATACGGTACATCTACCCTCACACTAAGAAATTGGCTAGAAAACAAAAAGTGGCATGTAATATCTTAGTGGTTTCCCTCCCTTCATTCCTTCCTCCCTGTACCCAGATACTCCAGAATGGATTGAAGGTATGATTGTAGGATAGATATCCCCAGTTCACCTACTTTCTTCTCCTTCAACTTGCTGTATCCAAAGCTCTTTACAACATTGTAGAATGGTCTTTGCCAACTTGATGCATTCCCGAGGTGATCAGACCACAATTCCATCTGAAGTAGCTAAAATGGCCTTGCTGATGGAATAGTGAGAATTATATTCAATATATAAGGAAGCACTCGGTTGGTAAAGGCTGTCATAGAGGGTTTGCAACCTTGTTTTAAAAGCTATATTCTGAAAATGCTCTTTTTATAATTATTTATTGTACAATGTATATACCTTTGAGTCAACTAAGATTATATATTATATAAATAAATAAATAAATATATATATATATATATATGAAGAAGAAAATATATTTCACCTCTTTTTGTTCCTGTTGTGTCAATAAAGGTAAACAAACTTAAAACCAATGTGTAATTTTGCATATTTGTGCAGTTGTTACTATGGGAGACAAGGACACGACTGTACAAGTGAGAGATTGGCTGCCTGTGGCTGACAGAAATAAGAAAAATGTAATTACTTTGCCAGGTCAGAAAAATGGATCCAACACACCTGTTCAAGAAGTAAATGATATCCAACAAATTGTAATGCATTCTGGCATATATTCTCAAACTATTCTGTATACCTGCCAAGACAGTTCCTTCACGTACGGCATCCCATGGTGGCAAGTCAGTTTAAGAGATGTAATGTCTCTGACTGTGTAGATCAGGGGTGCCCAAACTTTTTGGGTCATGGGCCAATCATTGGTTCAGGGAGCCGGTCACTAAGGGCCGGGTGCCGAGTGCGGCCCCTGATGCCAATTCATCCGGCCTGCGAAGCCCTCGTGGCTCCTGGAAGCGAAATTAAAACACGCCCGTACGGGCGCATTTTCCGCTTCCAGGAGCGATGAGGGCTTCGCGGGCTGGATGAATTAACGTCGGGGGCTGCACTCGGCCACCAGGCCTTAGTTTGGGCACCACTGGTGTAGATTCCCACAAAGAACTGAACAACATGCTCCTTGGTCACCTGAGTTCATCAGCCTTCAGTGCGTTTTAAGTATATATGTGCTTTTTTATTGCATCAGTTTATCTGCATTTTAAACATACAATCAGTCAATCAATATATATATATATATAATCTGTATTTTTTTTTCTCAGAATAGCTTTGGACAAAAAAAAAATACCCCACAATAAAAATGTTTACATCATTTGCTCCAAGACATTACATTAAATACAACATGTGTGTTTTGCTTTCACTGAAAGGTCATTGATGAGGCGAAAGAAGAGATACAGTTTGCTAGAGTTTTGGAGTTGGTGGTAGAAAGATGGGTGCAGTTGAAAGCAGCCCAATCACACAACCTACAAAAGAAGGGATATTATAGGTCCGTGATGGCGAACCTTGGCACTCCAGGTGTTCTGGAACTTCAAATTCCCAGAAGCCCAAGACTCCGTGAAGCCACACGAATGCATAGTAAACCCATTTGTATAGCTTCACATAGACTTGGGCTTCTGGAAATTGAAGTTCCAGACCACCTGGAGTGCCCAGGTTCGCCATCACTGTTATAGGGCCACCAGAGTTCACATAATCACCAACACACAAAAAATGAACAAAATAGGACAATTTTTTTAAAAAAATCTAATCTCACATTAAAATAAAACTATAATTCAAGTACACCATAGCAGCTTTTAACACAACAGTATGCCTTTTGCTGCACATGTTTTTTCGGGGGGAAATCAAGTATTGTTTCTGAACTTCAGCAGCCTGGAGGTGAGAGCCATGCCAATAATAAAGGAGAGTTTAAATAAAATGGCAGACTAAGGAGAGGAAGAGGGAGAATCATTCAGGGACACACAATTTAGTGCTCTTCTAATCAGATGAGCTAGAAGGATAGATATTATGCTGGCAAGAAAGAATGGGATCCCCAGAGAGCATTTCTTCATCCTAAGTAATATAGTCAGTAGAAGTCCACGCCAAATGATTCCCGTCATGCTGGGCTGCAACTGTTGTTTGAGACATGCAGGCAGCAAATTCATTAATGTGATTGAGGCGACAAGTTTCAATATAAAATATAGCTGGATTGTAATGGTAATGAACTGCCACATAGCTAGACTGCCTGTAAGCTAAACATGCACAGCACTAATCGAGCAAGCTGCTTAGTGGACTTCCCAATAAAAGGGGATGGACTAGTTAAGAACAATTGGCTGAAAAGGTTGAGATAGCCACCTGCTCTTTCCACCTGTGTGGTTTTATAAACCACAGCAGAAATTTCACTAGAAAAGGTCAACACGGGTCTCCCTTAGCCTCTAACACTGTGCTGGTGAACCTTGGCACTCCAGCTGTTCTTGGACTTCAATTCCCAGAAGCCCAAGTCCCTGAGAATCCACACAAATGGGTTTACTGAACGTAAACCCAATCGTTTGGATTCACATGGGCTTAGGCTTCTGGGAAATGAAGTCTAAGAACAGCTGGAGTGCCAAGGTTCGCCATCACTGCACTACCACATAAAAATGCAAGGGTCCACAACACTAGAGGCCAGCCTTGGTCCCAAATGAAGTGTCTTATTAGCCACTGCAGGGGTGGCAGGGACTCCAGATGTTCCTGGACTGTAATTCTCAACGATTCCTCACACACTGGTTATGTTGTTTAAAACTGGTGGGAGCTGCAGACCAAATATCTGTGAAGAACCAGTTCCCTGCTCCTGCCTGAAAACAGATACCGGGATCATTTATTACATGTTGCCTTATGAGAAGTTCGGTGACTACGGCAGCTTCCAGTATTTTACAGGAAATTATACAGGCTGCTTAGACAATCGTGACTGCGCCATCTATTTTATGGCAAAACCGTATATGCATCATAACCTCATTCCTGCAGTTGTATCCAGTGAACGAACTGCCACCATTACGAATGCTCTTGAACTTAAAGCCACAAGACTCAATCCTTTCTAAAGTCCAGACAGGGCACTTTCATGATCTAATTTACTCCAAAATCAAGGTGGCGTTTAACATTTTGGTCATTGTCTGGAGAGAAACCTGATGCTGCCCCCTCCTCCACCCCCAAATAGTACAGACCACAAAGAGCAAACAACTACCCAACGTGATAAAGGGAAGAAGTTGGGCAAACTTCTGTTGGCTTTCATCTTGGATTGGGGTGGGCCAGAAAAGGAGAAAACTCCTGTCTTTGGGGCTTTATTTTTAACAGCAAAAAGAGACTGTGTGGCATTTGTCCCTTTCCTCCACTTGCGTACCAATAGTGGTTGAGCAGCAGGCAGCATAATACGAAAAGCAGGTATTCTAGAAGCGATGTAATAGCCACAAAATACCAGGGTATTAAACACAACAGGTCATGGCGGGTGGAATGTCCGGTCATGTCCGACATGCAAAACGGAGGTCTCTGAAGAGAACTGATTGTCCTGTTCTTGTCCGGACACAACGTGTGGAAGACAGAAGACGAACCCAGCAAGGTAGTCCCCCGCCTGGCAGCTTTCTTGACCATCAGCTTCTCAACAAGATTCTGGCTTCGTTCTTAATCCAGTGGGCTACTGCAAAGAAAGAGAGCGCAACTGCCACATCGGGCAAGTGTATCGTGAGGGGGACCCAAGGGTACAGACGCTGGCGGTACAGACAGGCGGCCATCCAGGGAGGGAAAGTGCATGCAAATTCACAAGCCAGTTGTGCACCAGGCCTTATTCGCAAAAGCTGCAAAAGAAAGAGGGTTGGGGGCAAATGGCAATGGCGAAAACAGGTCTCCTAGCATCTACCTGCATGTTGCCTTCAGCAGAACTGGTCATGCTTTCTCTGAGAATTAAGAGGTTCTAAAGTTGGGTTCAAATTTAAATCAACCATCGCCTAGACATCATCTCAGCAGATCTGAATTCGTATTTTAAATGCCTTTGCATTTGGTTCTCTTCCAGCTTGATTTCTATTACCATGAAATTCAAATTGAATGTTTCAATCTAAACAGCGTATTAAACACGCTGGACAGTCCCTTCTGGGCTGTACCTCTTTCAGATTGCAAGGAGGAGGAAATTATTCAAACCTGAACATAGAAAACCCTGCATATCAAGGGGAAAGTTAGAGATCAAATCACCTGCGGGCAGCTTTCCCATAATGAGAATGTACAAGAATTTACTTTGCAGATGCACTAATCCAGTGGTTCCCAAGGTGGGGCCCATGCCCCACAGGGAGCCTTCAATTCACAGAATACTAAGTCAGTACATTGGCTGATCAGTGCTTTGGGGAATTGACGTAGGCTTCTGGGAATTGAAGTAGAAAAACCGAAGGATGAGAAACACTGCCATAACCCAAATGCAGACAGTCCTCCAAACTACAGCCTGAGGGCTGGATCCGGCCCCGATGCCAATTTATCCGGCCCACAAATACCTCATTGCTCCCGGAAGTGGAAGTAAAATGCACCCGTATGGGTCTTGAACTACTGACCTGCCGACCTTCCAGTCATTAATTTTAGCCTCTTAACCACTAAGTTACCGCGGTCCACTTCTTGAGGGTATACATGAGCAAAACCAAATGGGTGCATTTTAGTTTTGGTGTCAGGGGCTGGATCTGGCCCACAGGCCATACTGACTGATCCCCCCTGAACCACGTGACCAGCCCATGGCCTGAAAAGTTTGGGCACCCCTGGTGTAGACATTACTAGAAAAAGAATGGCCTCAGAGCCCAAAATATTCAGAAATATCACATGGTTAATGTATATTTTAGTGTCGATATTATATCTGTAAATTGTCCCCATATCATAGACTCCCTCTATAGAAAATGAGCATGTTGTTGAGAAATGATTTGATCTCTAACTTTCCCCTTGATATACAGGGTTTTCTATGTTCAGGTTTGAATAATTTCCTCCCTCTTGCAAGCTGAAAGAGGTACAGCCCAGAAGGGATTGTCCAGCGTGTTTAATACACTGTTCAGATTGAAACATTTAATTTGAATGTCCTAGTAATAGAAATCAAGCTAGCAGCTTAGAGTAGGGAACAGAACATCATGCATTAGCTAGATCAGGAGTTCCCAACTTTTTCAAGCCGGGGGCCGGGTCATGCTCTCTCAGTCAGCTTTGAGGGCCGGACAGCCATTTTGCCCTGCCTGCAGAATGGAGTGGTGGCCATTTTGTCCCAAAAGCTTCAAGGGTTGGCCATTTTGTTTCTTGAATGCCCTTAAGAGGGGTAGGGCCCACATGAAATGGTGCAGTGGGCCAGTTCCGGCCTACACATCTTAGGATGGGAACCCCTGAGCTAGGTGATCTCCTCTGCATATGTAGCATAGCTAAAAGAATATTCCATAAGGGGTCATTCAAATACCATGTGACCATTTTAGGGTGTGTGTTTCCGACCAAAAGTCATGGAAAGTCATGGGGGGAGGGGGGTTCGACGTGAAGTCACATGACTCCAAAATTATCATTTGCTTTTTGCATCCAGCTGGCCATAGATCTATCTTCAAACCACATGATGGGGGGGGGGGGTAGTTTGTCAGTCATGGAAAGTCACAGAGGGGGAAGGGGGATCAAAAAGTGGGCTATTATAGCTCATGTGGTATTTGAAAGAGCCCTAAGTTATGGTCTAAGAACCTTATCCCATGACTGAGTGATCAAATCCAGCCTTGGAATATATGATAAGGCTTGGGACTGCTTTGTCAGAAAGCATGACATTCATGCAAACATCAGGGATAAAAGTTCTGTCCCACAGAACCATAACATACAGTTTGTGTTAAGTACACAAAGCAGTACCATTGACTAACACAGAAACAACAACAACCCTGATCATCAAAGCAGACCAATTTGGAGATCAAATAACATAACAGGCAAGGAGCAAAGTAGCAATTTTTGCAAAAGAGTTGACAAAAATAACTCTTGCCAAATTCCTACTTGGGCCAGTGGTAAACGTTATGCTATTAAGCATGCATGTTGATTAGGCAAGAATAAATGAACACACCCCTGCCAGATGTTCTTATAGTTACTTACGCTTCTTCTTCTCTCAGAAGTGCCAGGAACTTTCTCACACGGTATTCTGGATCCATCTTCACACATATTTTTTTTTAAAAAAAGAACACAAAAAGATAGACACATTTTCTGGTTAGGCACAGCAAACTCACTGAAGGACAAAAAAGCAAACAGGATGTGCCCAAAAAAACCTTTTCACTGTTACGTTTATCCCACCTTTTTGCTGAGGAGCTGAAGGAATTCCCTTTGCCTTCTCCCACTTACTTTTTATTATTATTTATTATTACTTTATTATTATAAGGCAAAAGTTGCAGTTGCTCGAAAGGCAGTCATATCCGACTATAGGGTTTGGTGCTCAATTCAATTTATAGCCAAAGGGCGAGGGCTGCCTGCGTATGCAGACGTTTCTGTGGACATGTGGCAGGCATAACCAAAGCACACAGAATGCTGTTACCTTCCCACCGAAATGGTACCCAAGTATCTACTTGCAATTTTTTGCTTTTGAACTGCTAAGGGGGCAGACGCTGGAACAGAGGTGGCAGCTCACTCTGTCATGCAGCACTCGGGTCTTGAACTGCTGACCTGCTGACCTTCCAGTCATCAAGTTCAGTGTCTTCACCCACTTTTTATTATACTGCCCTATAAAGTAATGGAGTAACAGCTGCCAAACGGACGTGTTTTTTACCAATTTTGGGGTCTCTGACCACCCCACCGGGTCTAGGGAGGTGGGGAGACCTGATCCAAGCTGTTTCTGGGCTTCCCCGACATCCTCAGCCAGTGCAGCAAGCCAGAATGTCAGGGTTCGAATCCCGACATTCTGGCTTGCTGCACTGGCTGAGGACGTCGGGGAAGCCCAGAAACAGCTTGGATCGGGTCCCCTGCCTGCTCCAGAGAGATCAGACGACCCGATCTACAGTCGCAGGGTGGCTGGGGAAACTGACGGGGACTCCCTGTCGGCTTCCCTAGCCACCCGCCCTTGCCTCCGCAGCTGTGGGGTGGCTGGGGAAGCCGACGGGGGAGCCCCCCGTCAGCTTTCCAGCCTCCCCACCCCTGCCTCCGTAGCTGCAGGGTGGCTGGGAAGTTGAACAGAGAACCCCGTTCAGCTTTCCAGCCACCCTGCTGCTAAGAACTACTGTATCGGATAACGTTAAAAATCGCGTTATTCGATACAAGATTTTTCTGAAAATCTTGTAACGTTATGCAGTTTTCACGCTATACGGTACTCGCGTTATCCGGGGTATTACTGTACATCAATACAATAAAAATATCATAAAACATGCTAAAAGATCGAAGCAAGATCACATTCTGTGGTCCTCTACACAAAATTAAACTTAAGTTAGATGATGAGGAAACCATCTGAAACCATATGAGCAACCGTGGGATATCTGAAAGAGTTTAAGTAGAAGTCCCTCTACTTTTTAGACAGTAAAATTAGTAAGATGTAGCAATTTAGTGTGCTTTTAATCTTTTTAGATTTTAATTTTAAATTTAAATTTTAACAGCTTTATATTTGAGGTTTTTAGGTAGTGTTTGTGTTTTTATTGTGATGTCTTTTATTACTTGTAAACCGCCCTGAGTCACTTCAGTGAGAAGGGCGGTGGATAAATATGAACAAATAAATAAATAAGTCAGAAATCTGGGCAAGCTCCAAAGTCCTGGCAATTCCTGAAGAATAGAAGAAAATAAGTCCCCTGGATAGCGAGGAGAACAAATAGGTCAATCTTAGAAGAAATCAAACCTGACTGCTCCTTAGAAGGTCAAATAATAAAGATAAAGATAAAGTACTTTGGACATCAAATGAGAAGAGAAGATTCACTTGAGAAAGCCTTGATGCTTGGAAGGGTTGAGGGCAAAAGAAGAAGGGGGTGGCCCAAGATGAGATGGCTGGATGGTATTGTAGAGGCAATGGGCACACAGCTGAGCAAGTTGAGGGGGATGGTGTAGGACAGGAGTGCCTGGCGGACAGTGGTCCATGGGGTCGCAGAGGGTCGGAATGGACTGAGCGACTGAACAACAACAAAATGTGTACAAGCATAAGAATGATTGTTAATATAGTAACAGCTAGGAGATTATTAATAGCTAAGAATTGGAAAATGTACATATATTTTGGAGGAGATGAATGGTATAAGGAATTAGGGAATATGGCCATAAATGACAAGCTGATATATTAATTAAAAATTTTAAAAGGTGTGACAAAGTAAAATGAGTTTATAGATATCAGGGGAGAATTTACTGAATATGTATTTTATAAATCCAAAGGAAGCCTGGTCAAGAATATTTAGCAATTTGGAAATAGTGGATAATGTACCTATCAATGAAGAGATAGGTATGTTTAGACTTAGGGATTCTCAACCAGCATCCCACGGGCCAGATTTGGCCTACTGCACCATTTCACATGGGGGGCCCACCGTATCTACAACACCCAGAAATGCCTCGTGGTCAAGGAAGGGCAAAATGGGTGTCCGGCCCCCAAAACCTGTCTAAGGGAGCGTGACCTGGTTCCCTGCTTTAAAAGGTTAAGAACTTCTGGTTTAGAGAACAAGGTCCCATGATGGAGGGTGCACATTGTAGATGTATTATTAAGTATCTAGCTTTGTTTTAAGTGATGTGACATGTTTGTTTGTTTTATGTTTTAATTAAGTGAAGAAGAGGAAAACAGGAAACCACCTCTGAGTATTCTGTACCTAGAAAACCATAAGAAAAGGTTATTTTAAGTCAGATTTGATTTAATAGCACATAATGATTAATTCTTTAGTACCCGAAAATAAAAGAAAACTATATTAAGCCTAACTATATAAGCCTAACACATTTATTTCAAGCATCTCAGAAAACAAAACAAAATAAACAAAATAAAATAAAAAACACTGTAGCACTTTAAAGACTAAATGCTATATTTTTATTGTTAGCTTTCGTGGATCAAGTCCACTTCATCATTCAAGGAGATCTTCCAGAGCTTACAATCTTCAAATAACAACACACAGCTATAATTCAAAACTATTCTCACTTATCCCAGATAACATAGGGTTCCTGTTCTTCAAATTGCAATAGCCACAACCAACCGCAAACTCACATGACAATACAGTAAAACCTCGGATAATACTAAAACTTGGTTCCACAAGTCTTGGTGTTATCCGATTTTTAATGTTATCCGATCCATGTTAAAATCCTATAGGATGGATCGGATAACGTTAAAGCTCCATAGAGATACTGTACATTGTAACCGCACAGGCTTTAGCGGTTGTTATCCGATCCATCCCATAGGACCTTAACGTTATTCGATCCAATTCTCCTCCCCAGATTACTTAACATTATGCGATTTTAGCATTATCCGATCCAAATGTTATCCGGTGTTTTACTGTATACTGGAAGCTGAAGGGAGGTAGAAGGTAGTATGACATTTCATTCTGCTGCTCATTAGAAAAACAATAAAAATCATGCTAGGGAAAGTTTTCAATCTTTCGGAAAGAATTCTTCTCAAAAATATCTGCGGATTCCACAGTCTCGTCTCACTTGTTTTATTGTCTATTATGCACCGTCATGTCAATCTGACTTATGGCAGCCCTAATACAATTTTCGAGATGCATCAGCTATTTAAGAAATGGTTTTACCATTGCCCTCCCACGAGTTTCCAGTGCCAAGCAGGGATTAGAACCCAAGCCTCCAGGGAGTAGCCTGTCAGTAGGCAAAAGATAAATGTTTTTTCTATATATGAGATTGGATACCAATCCAAGAGAGATCGTTTGAAGTCTATAAAGAGAATGAAATTGGCCATAAGGAGGCCAGACTTTAATCTTACAGTAGGTTTTTGCCCATTATATACACTTTAATAGGTGTGAGCAATAACTTACTGACTTTTGCCTGCGGGAATGGAATTAGAGTAAAGGGAAGAGAGGAAAAAAGTAATCTAGATAAATGACTTTGTACCCTCGGGTGACATCGAGTCAGAGCAGAACCCCAGCCCTATACAAGTTTCAACAGAATTGCAAAGAACGAGTCAAGCAGGAGGGAGAGGGAAAGTGTTTAACACATTGATGAACTGTATGCCTCTTGGCTTATGCTTAAAAGCATGTACTAGAAAGATGCAAAAAGTCTTAGTTGTAGCAGCTGAGGGGGCACTGCTAGGTTGGGAGCAGCTGGGACAGAGACGGGAGCTCACTCCGTTGTCCAGTACTCGGGTCTCAAACTGCTGACCTGCCAACCTTCCACTTGTCAAATTCAGCATCTTAGCCACTAAGCCACCACACTCCCAAAAGAATGCTTACGTTAATTTATATAGACATGTCCAGGGCACTGTCGAAGACCATGTGTTAAATCAGGGGTTCCCAAACTAAGGCCGGATCCAGCTTATGCCGCCATTTCATGTGCCCCCCCACACCCTCCAAAGGCATTCAAGGAACAAAATGGTCACCTCCTTTGAAGCTGTTGGGACAAAATGGCCATCCCATCATGCAGGCAGGGCAAAATAGCCATCTGGCCCTCGAAGCTGACTGAGAGAGAGTGACCCGGCCCCCGGCTTGAAAAGGTTGGGAACCCCTGTTAAACATTAATACTCAACTGTTTAGGATAGTGATGGCGAACCTTGGCACTCCAGGTGTTCTTGGACTTCAATTCCCAGAAGCCTAAGTCAGCACTCCTGCTGATCAAGGCTTCTGGGAATTCAAGTCCAGGAACATCTGGAGTACCAAGGTTAGCTATCACTGGTTTAGGACCAGATGTTTAGGTGCTAGTGGAAACCTGGCACGAAGTAAGGTGGCAAGAAAATCATTTGCCCATATATTTTTGCCCACAAGCAGTCAACCAACTGCAGCATTAACTCCTCTGGAAATACTGCAAGAAAGGAGCAGCATATGCCGAGAACCCTCCTTTGCTAACACTATTGCAAAATGTAAGGGAGTGGAGAATCTGGCCTGAAGAGGAGGTAATCCTCTCTTCTGCCCCACCATCAGCTACATATTCTGCAGGAAAATGTTCAGTTTATTAACAAGGGAAAGGCAGTGCAATCCAATGTCAGTGACTCATTACTAAAAAGCAGCTCAGAAAGAGATCCTAGTCTAAGCTTTTGGCGGGCATCGTCACTACTGGCATTTTATTATGTAGGCATTTAAGTTGTTATCTGCCTTGAACTCTTACAATTGGAAAAGAGAAAAACAAACCAGTGCTTTATGATCTCCCAGCTGCAGGTTCAGTAAAGGTAAAGGTCACCCTTGTTAGAAAGCCAGCCATATCCGACTCTAGGGTTCAGTGCTCATCTCTGTTTCAAAGCCGAAGAGCTAGCGCTGTCTGCTTCTGCAGACATTTCCGTGGTCATGTGGCAGGCATGACTAGACACCAGACTGCATGGAATGCTGTTACCTTCCCACCGAAGTGGTCCCTTATTTATCTACTTGCAATGTCTTGCTTTTGAACTGCTAGGTTGGCAGGAGCTGGGACAAAGACAGGAACTCATTCCGTCCTGCAGTACTCGGGAATTGAACTGCTGACCTTCCGCCTCCCAGTCAGTGTCACTTATGTGGATAGTTTGTATTGTCAAGTCAGAATTGACTTATACTGACCCTAATAGGGCTTTCAAAGTGAGATATTTAAGGAATGGCTTTACCAATGTCTCCACACAACCACAACCACCATCACTACCAGTGAGTCTGCATGGAATTGAACCCAAGCTTTTTGAGTCCTAGTCAGCTGACTACTGTGTTTGGTATTTAATGATTCAAAGGTGATCAGCCACAAGGCAGACATTAAAAATTAAGACTCCAGCTTTATTTTTGCAGCATTCTTTCCCAAAAACTTACTGATTTTTTTAATAGGCCACCCATCTGCTTAGCAAAAGGGCAAGCATCTCACCTGTAATGACATCTCTATCAACATCAGAAGCTTCTTGATGCCGATCCAGACCTTCCTCCCTTTGACATTTTGAGCAATGACGCTCCGCTCTTTGTCTTTGAAGCTGCTCAGGAGCTGAAAGCAGAAATAGGAAGAGCATAAACAGGATGAACAAGAGTCCAGCCTAGCCACTATTGGGACAGACCCCTTCCCCCCAAAAGAGGGGTTCCTGCGTGATCTACTCGGAAAGCCAACCAGCTTAGTTTTTGAAGGTTAAAACCCCCAAGCGCTCCAGTGTTTCCCCGTAGACCAAAGCAAGTCACAAGCGTAAAGGAAGATTAGTTAAATTTGTTTGATCATGATTTGCTCTATCTGTAACAAGAGCAAAAATGTTTTAGGATGGGTTTAATGATGTATGTTAATTTTTCTGAGTGGCTTTAGGCAATCGGGGAGTGAGTGAGTGAGTGAGTGAGTGAGTGAGCGAGTCTTGCTGGGACAATGGCTAAACTGCTATACCGTAACCAAAATGTTATGAGTTGAACCCTAATGGGGATCA
Organism: Furcifer pardalis; assembly: GCA_030440675.1. Lineage (NCBI taxonomy): Eukaryota > Metazoa > Chordata > Lepidosauria > Squamata > Chamaeleonidae > Furcifer > Furcifer pardalis. The sequence goes on from CP126897.1 coordinate 32,231,069, forward strand.
AGGTTGACTCAGCATTCCATCCTTCTGAGGCTGGTAATATGAATACTCAGCATGTTGGGAGCAAAATGCTAATTACCTGTAAACTACCCAGAGTGTGCACTAAGCGCTATGGGGCAGTATATAAGAGTGAATAAGTAAGGAAGGAAGGAAGGAAGGAAGAGTGGCACTTAACTCATGATTAAGTCACTGACTTTAACAGGATCAGAATTTGGAATAATCACTTTTTTTTTGCATGGTTTCTCCAAGAATCTCTCAACCTACATGGCCAGTGGCCATTCTGCCCTGAGTTTTTGGGAGCCACAAGCAACAAAAAACTTCTCTAAGTACTTCTTGGGACCTAAATTCAACCAGCTTAAAGTTGGATGTAAAGTAGAGAGTCAGGCTTCTCTCCAGAAACTAATGGAACTGAAGTCAGTTATGGCAGCTGATTTTAATGGGAAATCACAAGTGTGACTAGCTTAGCCTGAATCCAGCTTATACTCTAGGATAAAAGCTGAAGTTGTCATGCCATTAGTTCCACAAAAGGATTTCAGGGTTACTGTGATCGGCTGACAGGAACAATGACCTCCATCAGCCCTAGTTTCCCCCATTCCCACAGGATATCAGAAGCTGGGCTCCTCTTCCCGATCCCTCCTCCTGGGCAAATCTAAGTGCTTCCTGACCTCTAGAGCTTCCATCAGATGGTCTCCCGTGGCAATGTTGGGAACATGGATCGTAGTGCTGAAAGCATCCAGCATCTCCATCTCCTGCAGGACATCCTTGCGGCTGGTAGTCCCAATGATCAAAAGCTTGCGCCCCTGAATGTTTAAGAAGAGCACAAGAGAAAGAGTGCAGAAAAGAAAGAAGGATTTTAGTTTTATTATAAATATACAGTATGTAAGAAGATATAGTATTGCAAACTGGTGAGGGCGGCATGGGCTGGATTAACTGGCATTGGGGGCCAGATCCTGCCCATGCACTGTAGTTTGGGCATCCCTGTGTTAAGTGCTAGAAAAGTAAACCATGTTTCACATTGGAACAGTATATTAAACTAAGACCTAGAATTTTTTCAAGCAGAATAACATGGCTTGTAAAGGTAGGCAAAGAATCTTCTTCTTTGCTTCCTCTTTTACCCTCTCGGGTGTTGAGGGATAGTCAAAGAATACATGGCACCATCAGGTTTGAACAGAGCAATTAAAAACTTTATTCATTAAGGTATCTTAGAATGCCAGACAAAAGTATAATGGCCCATATCATCTTCTGTAGTTATGCCAGTGTAATGCAAATGGCATTTTTTTAAGATAAATTGCCTCAAAGTAAGAAATCACTGTAAATATTATTCATCTTGGGTTGAGTTGCTCTGTTCACTACACAACAGATAATACCTACAGTAATTACTCAATTTAAGACTATTTGCCTACAAAAATTATATCACACCATTTGTGTTATAGTTGTACCACTGTAATATGCAAAATACAATTGGTAATCCTTTTCTTTTATTCAAGTTCTGTTTTATCAGTTTAGCTTCACGTTTAGTGCATTCCTCTACTGATGGGCTGTATAGTCAATTTAAAGTAACCTTTAAAATGGCTTAAATCATATGCACTGCATCTAGACAATGAATTCTTAGTCTAATTTTCACCAAGAACGAGTTTTAAGAGGCCCTAGGGTTCCCTGGAGTAAGAGTTTGAAAACCACGAGCCAAAAAATTGTACCATTCTCCAAAACAGCAACTTTCAACAAAATTCTACATTCCAAAAGAGTAAAAAGATAGCTATAATATGTTCTTCAGTCAATGGCCAAAATCCTATTGTTTACATACACTAGCATAGTGGTAACTAACCTTGGCGCTCCAGATGTTCCTGGACAGTAATACCTCGGATAACGTTTACCTCGGATAACGCTAAAATCGCATAACGTTAAGTAATCTGGGGAGGAGAATTGGATCGAATAACGTTAAGGTCCTATGGGATGGATTGGATAACAACCGCTAAAGCCTGTGCGGTTACAATGTATCTCTATGGAGCTTTAACCTTATCCAATCCATCCCATAGGATTTTAACATGGATCGGATAACACTAAAAATCGGATAACACCAAGACTTGTGGAACCAAGTCTTAGCGTTATCCGAGGTATTACTGTACAACTGTATTTTGAGTTGCATGCCATCAATTAAGACTTGGCCAACAAGAACAAATATAAATGGTATCTCTTCAATTTGTACCTGTGAGTCCCACCCCTGCACTTACACTGATGTATGTAAGCAATAGGATTCTAGCCAGAACTGCCACAAAATTTCAAGTGTGTGAACTCTACAGAGTGAAAGACTTTAAAGGTCACAATTGCCACAGATCCTTTTTCAAGGCCAGAAGAAAAGACAGCCTTCGGTGAAAGAAACCCTAGTTATCTCTAAGGTCCGCAGACAGACCCTCACTCTGTTAGTATTTTGAATAAGCTCAAGAAGGCTTATTCTTTTCTGCACAAGTCTGCCAATATCTGTAGGGTAAACACAGGGAAGCAAACTTTTGTCGGACGCATCCCCAAAAGAGTCCACTGGACTTCTAGTAACACTGACCAAATTGTCTGTACAGATTAAGGGGGGAAAGTGGGGAAGGGGGGGGAAAGAGATACAGCAATGGGCTTTCACCCTCCAAGCACAATTGTAAGCTTTTTCAGAGGAACCAGCAGGGAACCACATGTGAAGTCTCCATGGGGTTCCCCAGCATCCAATGGCTTGTGTGATTCTGCATGTAGATGAAGTGAAGCTCTCCGGTTTGGAGAGAAACCCTTTTTTCTCTGGCTTGGCTCCCTGCTGAGACAGCGCTTTTCAGTCCATCCGTCCGTCCCGTCCCCCCCAGCAAATCTTCCCTCCCTTCCCTCGACAGCCTCTTCTCCTTGCAAAGCCTGGAGAAACCTGACTGAAATAAAAGAGTAGCGGGAGAGAAAGATTTCGCTTCTCTTTATTTGAGAGAAGCTTATAAAATGTTTAAGTAGTCCAAAAGTTGAACTATGGTCTATTTTTTCTTTTTAAAAAAATCTTCAACTAGTCATAAAGAATATATACAAACGGACACATATACTCGCTCCTTGAAAGACATTCAGACAGAGATTGGGGAGGGAGCAAATAGGAAAGCCTCGGAGCCCTATGTATAATCATGATATTCATTCACAATGCAAGGACTACAATGAGCCAGAAATTCATCTGTGCGGGGCAAGAATTTACAGGAACGTGGATCAAAAAGTTTGCACAAATGACAAAGAGAGCACAATGCACATGGTACATTCTGTCCACTGCATCTGGAAGGCTTGTCCTAGGGGTGCCCAAAATTTTTGGGCTTTGGGCTGGTCACATGGTTCAGCGGGCCGGTTACGTGTTTCCTCCCACCAGAAATACACCTTGCAATCTGTTTTGCAACAGGATGATAGATTTTAAGCTGCCATTTTATCTGCTTAAACTAGGGGTGCCCAAATTATGGCCCATGGGCTGGATCTGGCTGACACCAATTCATCTGGCCCACATGCCCGTACAAACATTTTACTTCCCCTTCCGAGAGCGACGCGGGCTGGATGAATTGGGCTTGAGGCTGAATCCGGCTCACAGGCTACAGTTTGGGAACCCCTGGCTTGTACAATTCCTAGTGTATGACCCCTGGAAGCAATCCTACCACACAAATGCAGCATTTTGATTCAGCTGTTTTCAGTTACTTTACGTTGATTCTTATACCTAAGCCTCAAGAAGTGACTGTAAACTTTTTTAAAAAGGCAACTTTTTATGGCTCAGAGCCTACTAACTTATCAAGAAAAATATCACATAAATCTTTCTCATGCAAGATCTTCATTATGACAGACATAGTGGGGCGGTGCTTGTGCAAGTGTGCCACCATGTGGAATAATATACGTTTAATTATATTGCACATTAGTACCTTATTCTTTCCTTCAGGGAGCTCAGAAATGCCTGCAAGAGCTTTCATTGTCTCTTCAACAGTAAACCCAGAGAAGTAAGTGTGAAATACAGTACATCCTCGGTTAATGCTAAAACTTGGTTCCACAAGTCTTGGTGTTATCCGATTTTTAGTGTTATCCGATCCATGTTAAAATCCTATGGGATGGATCAGATAACGTTAAAGCTCCATAGAGACACACTGTAACCGCACAGGCTTTAGCGGTTGTTATCCGATCCATCCCATAGGACCTTAACGCTATTCGATCCAATTCTCCTCCCCAGATTACTTAACGTTATGCGATTTTAGCGTTATCCGATCCAATCGTTACCCAGTGTTTTACTGTACAGGTATTCACATTCCATGGACATTTTACTTCTGGAAACAAAACAAAACAGCAAAAAAAAAAAGTTGTGGCACCTTAAAGACTAACTCCTGTGTTTAGCTCACATTTAAATACAGGAGTTAGTCTTTAAGGTACTACAACATTTTTTGTCTTTTTTTTTTTTGCTGTTTTGTCTTGTTTACTCTCTGATATGCTTGCACAGATTAACACAGCTACCACTTCAAACATTACTTCTGTAAAAATATGTAAGGCTTTCTGTTTGAGAGTGACGTGAAGACCCTCATGTAGCCACCTCACCATATGAAACACCATGGTGAATTTAATGCTTCACAGTTTCGGCAGATTCTTTAAAAGAAAGGGAATACCATAGAGAAATCATGAATTCTGCAAGCCTAGTACTAGCAGAAAAATAAATTGACAAATCATGCACTAGATCAGGGGTGCCCAAATTTTTGGGGCTGTGGGCCAGTCATGTGGTTCAGTGGGCCGGTCACATGGTTCCTCCCACCGGAAGCGGAATATAGATTTTAAGCTGACATTTTCTCTGCTTAAACCAGGGATGCCCAAACTACAGTCCACAGGTCAGATCCGGCCTCAATGCCAATTCATCTGGCCCACCTGCCCTCATCACTCCTGAAAGCAGAAGTAAAATGCGCCCGTACTAGCGTTTTACTTTCGCTTTTGGGAACGGCAAGAGCCAGATGAATTAGTATCGGGGGCTGGGTCCGGCCCACGGGCTATAGTTTGGGTACCCCCTGCACTAGATGTATGAATCTGTAACAGGGGTGACCAAATTACAGCCCGCGCCGTCCTCACTGCTAACGGAATTGGTAGTAAAACGTGTCTGTGCATGAACAAACGCTGCCGTAAATGCATCCATGGCTGTCGTAAACATGTTTATGACAGCCGCAGATGTGTTTTACGGTGGGAGGAACCATGTAACTGGCCCACAGCACAACAAGTTTGGGAACCCCTGATCTATAAGCAGGATTGTGTGTGCTGTAATTTGATAAAAATTCAGGGGAGAAATGAATTGGGTACAAAACCTATTTTCCCAATACTTCCACTGAGAAAATGCACATATTTCTAATACTTAAGATTGGACATGCATGCTTGAAACTATGTGGAGAATACCACTGAAAACACAGACATGTTCAATAAGAGTCTAGTGGCTGAAAGGGAAGATTTAGTGTCTTGATTTATTATCAACAAAGCAAAATGCAGGAAATTGGTAGAATTCAGATATTTTGGCTGCATACACACTGCACAGAATAATCTGAACTGCTTGGGGCCTAAATGTTATACTGTTTTGAATGACTGATTCATCATCCATGTTGAGTCACAACAAATGATACACATAGTTGGCAAGAAACATTTCCATGTATCACACAATTATAAAATATTTAGAAGTACTATTGATAGATGCATTAAGATGGCCGACTATCATTTCTCACTCCTGAAGATTCAACAAAGCCAAGCCTCACCAACTTCAATAAATCATATTAATCTTTCCTGTTTTAAGCTATGATGTATTTTCAGTGGTTTCCAACATTCACAGATATTACAGGACTTCAACTCCCAGAAGTTGCTGTTCAATTTTATCTGAGGAGCTAGAGCTAGAAATGACTGGTTTGAAGAGACTCCTGACGCGGGAAACATTTATATCTGGAGTCTCCTGCAGCGAAAAAAATCGCACAACAAAACGAAAACAAAAAAACACGGTGCCCCATACAACGAAAATTTCCGCTATGCGATACAGCGTCCCTATGGGAAAAATCGTACAAGGAAAATCTCTATTGGAAAAATCGCATAGCGAAAATAATTTCGTTGTACGATTTTTCCCATAGGGATTTTCGTTATTTATTTCATATCATATTGGGGGGGGGGGGGAATCTTACGACGATTTTGCATAGCAAAAAGTCCTATAGAGCGAATTCTTTTCGTTATACAGGGTTCCACTGTATTTTAAAATCTGCAGTAGCCTAGGATCTTATCTTTTGGGTTTCTTTAAAAATGACTCCACCTCCCTGTATCAGGAGTGGAGTCTGTAATTTCTACAGGGAATGTTTCCCTATTTCAGTTATATCCTAAAAGAAAGGTGCAAACAGCAAGAATGTTCCTCCACATTGCCATGCAAAGGATAGCGCCACTAGCATGAAAGATATCTCAGATTCTATTCCCTTATATGCCAGTTTCTCCTTCTCTGTATCAAAGGATGTAACACATCTTCCTGAGAACCTGATCTTTTCACATGCATGCTAGTGTATGATAACTCTCATATAAAATGATCATGCTCAGTATATTTCCATACATGAGGCTTTTGTAAATACGCAATCCCTCTTAGCTGAAAATACAGAAACCTAATTATGTCTGTGGCTGAGCATTACTCTGCTCTCTCCTTTGTCTTGAGTAATGCACAGTTTACAAACATTTTTATTTTGCTGCAGGAAGGGAAGACTTACATTAGGAGGTGCTTTCTTCAGCAACACTAGAAGCGCTTGCAATACCAGATTGGAGAACCGAGGTCCAATTGGAACATAATCTGAAATACAAGGGAAATAAAACAATATAGGCACTAATAGAAATCTCAGCAGCATCATTGGCGTACACGGTCAAACAAATGTTCTGACATCATCATCATCTATCATTACATTTACAGTTGGAGACTGGTATAAAATTAACAGGTCCAGACTTAACCAAGGACTTAGGAACTGTTAAGAGAACATCTAAACATATGGAGAATTCTTAGTAAAGTTCTTTTTGTAAAGATAGGATGTTCAAGTCCAATAAATCCAAAAATTTCCAGATATCTAGGGGTCTTTAAGGTATTATTACAAGGGCTCCGATTAGTATGGGTACAACAGGTTTTTCTCCCAGATTTCCTCCCCATAAACACTCAACTTCAATATGCAAACACAATATTTTGTGATTTTTCTCCAGCTGTCTGTCCTCAATTCGTGCATTGCCTGATATGGTGATGTCAATAAACCAGGGCTGCTGCTGCTATTATTATCATCATCATCATCATCTAAAAACCACAGTCAAATGATATTACAAAACACTGATTAGTATTGTATAACAGATAAAAGTTTTAACCAAAAACCTAAGTATCTGTCAAATAATAGTGTCATACATAATTGTTGTTGTTATTGATCACACGTCTGGTGGATTGAATCAGTGCTGGAAATATTTATTCATCTGGGGACTGTCTTGAACTGTTCACCCAAGAGATGTCAGAGCATTTTCGTTTCTATGCCATTCCCAGGTTTGGCCCATATAAAGGAAGGATTCTTTATGTTGATAGACAGCAGCAGGGACTGCGGTGGCTCAGTGGTTAAGAAGCTCACCTTGTTAGCTGGAAGGTCGACAATTCGGCAGCTCAAGACCCGAGTACTGCATGATGGAATGAGTGCCTGTCTCTGTCCCAGCTCCTGTCAACCTAGCAGTTCGGAAACAAGAAATTGCAAGTAGATAAACAGGGACCACTTGGGTGGGGAAAGATCTTGGGGACGTGAAAGGAGCCTCATTTGGGCGTTACCTGAGTGGAGTTTCTCCAGAAAAAATCCTTTCAACCCAGAATAATTTCTGGCACGAAATTATTATTGTAGACGTCAGCCAGTCAGGTGATCCTCTCTAAACCTCATAAAGGTTTCCACACCAGCCTTACTTGATAACCTGATAAAATGGGAGATTAACCTTTGATGACATGTGGGCCGCCTTTACTTTCTTTGCTTGCCTTTCCCCCAACTTTTTTCACTTCATCTATACAGCAGTAACAACTCAATCCATTCTCCAACATACAACCTGAATGACATTGCTTTCATATTAAGATTCAGGTGCTTCAGAAACAGAGCGCTGGACAAAGAGAACACCAGGCATGGTCTTCTTGACCTGTATCTCTATCAAGTATCTCTTCTTCCACCTTTCTTACCTAGAAGCCTTTCAATGTCGTCCACTACCACACAGCTGAGCTGAGACTTGTAAGCATCATCAAAGATCTGTTCATTGTAAAACAAAATTCACCTCTTAGTGTTACACAAACTTTATCTTCATTGTAAAACAAAACAAATGGCACAGCCGATGAAAACTGGATGGCTAGCTATAAACATATAATTTCATTATGATTTTTATCAGTAAGAATACAGAGAGCGCACAATAGTGAAAATGATGCTATATACATGACAGCACAGAAATGTTTACACACAAAGAAGAAAATTGCAGCTTGTACCTTCTTAATGGCCTGGCACTTGGCAGTTTCTGAAAAGCCAATCATTTTGTCAGGAGAGCAAATCTTGATAAAGGGAAAGTTAGATTCTTCTGCAATTTTTGCAGCCAGGGCTGTCTTCCCACTGTGAGGGGGTCCTGTGAATGGATAAAGACATCATAGGACAAAACTGATTAACAGAGTATAACAAACTTGTTGAAAAAATAATCCAGAAGAAAATACACCAAGCGAAGTTTCTGAGCCAGCAGAACTTCCTTTATTGAATGATCATATGTATGCTAGCTTAATTCTTGATCTGCAAATCTCTTCTCTTTGTTTTCTTTTGTTCATTCTGCCATTATTTTAATGCCCACATTTATTTCATACAGAATAGGATAGCTCATTATCATATAGAATATTACAGCTATGTGATTGGTAGTTTCATAATCAGTCTCATAAATCATTGGTTAATAAAATCATGTTTGCCTCGTGTAACACAAACTAAGGCAGGGGTTCTCATCCTATGGCCCTTGGGCCAGACCCGGCCCGCGACACCATTTCATGTGGCCTGCATTGCCATCGCCATCGCTGCCACTAGAAACGTTTACGACAGCTGTAGATGCATTTTATGGCAGTGTTTACAGCAGGGGGAACCACCTGTTTCAAAATCCGTGGAGCTAGGATAGCCCCATGGCGGCCCGGGGTGACGTCACCGCAGGGTGCCAGGTTTACCCTTCCAGCGCATGGATTTTGAAACAGAGGAGGCTCCGAAGATTTTCCCAATGCAGCGAACGGCTTTGGCAAAGGCTGCAGAGGCGATGGGACCGACCCAGAGGCTGCTCTCAGCAACTCTGACAAAGCACGACTGCCGCCGCCACCGCTACTGACGTCAAAACTGTCAGCAGCAGGAGCAGCCCGCCTCCGGCCCCCACAGCTGTGTGTCGGGGACGGGACCGGCCCGTGGGGAAAAAGGTTTGGGCACCACTGCTTTAAACTCTAGAGAATTAGAGAGTTTATTAAAGGAACCACACCACAGATCTTATAAAGCTAAAATGAGAATCAAAGATTCATCCATGTGGATAATTTCTGTTGGCCACTAAGCAGAAGAGTAATTATGTTACTTTTGCTGCTCTTCTCAGCAGTTGGATGCAAATCAATTGTTATTCTTCCTGATTCTATTATTTCTCAATTCACGCCACCCACTTTTATGTCTTCTTAGACTACAAGCCCAAATTAAGGAATCTCCCTGTTCATCTCCTATTCATGCCCCATATCAAATCATGATTTTTGCTAACCATAGTTGAGGACTCAACATTCAAATGCCCAGAAAGGTTTTTTTAAAAAAATTCAGAGCATCTTATCTGTTTTAAATCCATTCTCAAGACCAAGATGCGGTAAATCTAAATCCATTTCACATACATGAGTTAATAGAAATAGTGTTTCCAAAAGTCATTTTAAATATTAGTTACTTACAGATAGTTTGATATGGTATCTCTACTGAATCTATCAGACATCACTAAATTAACAGATACCTAATCTCATCAAGATTTCAGCGACTTCCCATATAATTCACAAGACTTCCTAAGTGCTGACAAGTTCTCAGCTAATTTTGTGAATACTTTAAAGCTACTTTCCCCCAACCATTGGGTTTTGGACTTCAATTCCCAGAAGCCAAAGTCATTTCCCCAAAGCATTGATCAGCCAATGTACTGACTTAGGCTTCTGGGAATTGAAGTCCAAAACCCAAAGGTTGGGGAACACCAACAACATTTTTGGGTTTATCACTTGTAAAGAAGATAATGCAGACAGGGAACCTACCTTCCAAAAGAACACTGACCAGAGGAGTACGGTCACTGTTTTTGGCCTGATTAACAAGAAGCTCCCCATCATCTAGCACTCGAGTGACAGGGTCACCCCATTTAATAATGCCGTTCATGATGTAGCTGGCATAGTCCTCTTGATTGGTCCCAAATGCCTGAGGTTGAAGAAAAGGGGATATGGTATAAGCCAAGATAAAGCTGTGAATCCATCTCAGTCTACCCTTGTTTGTCAAGGTACGGATAACCTTAACAAGTCACAACAAATACTCCACAAGAATTAAAAGGAAGGCCACCTACCGGTTTGATATCATTCTCCAAAGAAGCAAAGAAGTCATCCCTTGTCACTTGGAGGGATTCTGCCTTCTCCATGTCAACCTCCACTTTGCTGGTGGCCTGATACAACAAGAGATGGCACATTAAACACAGCCAGCTAGAAGGATGCATTCACAAACACAAGTATTAAACTCAACCAGTTGCTTTCACCTTTCACTTTGAGATGCACAGTTGTTATAATAATAATTTTGTGTCAGAAATTATTCTGGGGTGAAAGCATGTTTGCTGGAGAAACTCCACTTAGGGAACGCCCAAATGAAGCTCCTTTCATGTTCCCAAGAGCTGGGACAAAGATGGGCACTCAATCCATCATGCAGTACCCAGGTCTCAAACTGCTGACTTGCCAGCCTTCCAGATAACAAGTTGAGCTTCTTAACCACTGAGTCGCCACAGCCCCTTGCACAGTTGTTCAGGCTGCAGGAAGAATGACGTTCTTAGTACAGGCCTCTATGTTTATGTCACTCTTTCCAAGAAAGGCTGCTGGTGATGGCGAACCTTGGCAAGCCAGTTGTTCTTGAACTTCAATTCCTAGAAGCCCTGATCAGCAGGAGTGCTGACTTGGGCTTCTGATAACTGAAGTCCAAGAACACCTGGAGTACCAAGGTTCACCATCACAGGCGCTACACTGTTCCCTTCTTGCTGGTTTCTGCAGGCAAGCAAAGAAAATTCTATTCAAACAGGTTTTTGACATTTGATTGGCTGCTTTGAAGACTTCCAGTATGTGGGTGATGTGCTTTTAAATTAACTTTAATTTAATTGTGATTTAATAAATTGTAGCTAAACATTATATCTTACTTTCTAGTCATCCTGCCAACCTGGCAGTTCGAAAGCAAGAAATTGCAAGTAGATAAATAGGGACCACTTTGGTGGGAAGGTAACAGCGTTCCATGCGCTCCGGTGTCTAGTCATGCCTGCCACATGACCGTGGAAATGTCTGCAGAAGCAGACAGCGCTGGCTCTTCGGCTTTGAAACAGAGATGAGCACTGACCCCTAGAGTCGGACATGACTGGCTTTCAAGCAAGGGAAACCTTTACCTTTACTCATCTTGCCGTTACCTGTTTTGAATCCAAGATTGGGGGAGGGAGGGGGAGGATTAAATAAATACATAGCTGGCAGTAGTATTATTAGCAAACCTGGTATGAATCTAAATAATCCCATCTTCTATTTAAATAACAGAGGTAAATGTTTCAGACCTTCTCAAAAAGGCTTTTTGGAAATAGAATTGTGCTGCGTATCTTTGCTTTGTACTTTTAAGCTCTGCTGAATCCTTTCTGATTGAGAGAACTTGTCATGATGGCTGCCATGAACTATTTTTCTGGACTTCTCAGTTTTCTAGAGAGACACTTCCTGAAACTCCTACCCAAAGTACCTCTAACTTGTACGTCTCAAACTGTACTCAATTTTGTTACAATTTCTCCCACAAACCGGGCCTTTATGGTGCATAATTAAATCAAAGAATGAAAGGGGAAATGTTTAAATTCATTACGATCAAGAGCAGATTTGACAACTGGGAAAAACAGGCGAAGAAGATGAAGAGCAGAAACAGAAGGTGACCTCTGGTTTCTTAGCTAGTGCCGTTCAAAGAGGTGGAACAGATTGGTGAAACCCTCACCTTAATGTGTCTGTTCATTGCAGTAGATTGTGCTGCTCGGACTAGCCCTTCAAGCTCTGCACCACTGAAGTTCTTGGTCTCCACAGCCAACTCTGCAATATCAACTTCCTTAGACAGCAACTGGTGAGTCCGCATCCTTGCTGTGTGAATGTTGAGAATCTGAATTCGCCCCTTTTCATCCGGCAAACCTAGAAAGGGAGCATCAATGAGAGTTCTGCTCAGAGAATTCTCTGGGAGTTTAGAGTCGTGATGGTGAACCTTGGCACTCTGGGTGTTATTTATTTATATTTATATCGCCACCCACTCGCCATGGCCACTCAGGACAGCTGTATCTCGCTTAAAGAGCATAATGCGTTCCACAGGATTGTTCTTTAAGCGAGTTTGCTCTTTAAGCGAAACACCATTGGAAGTGACCCATTGTGGGGGGGATTGTGAACCCTGATTTATTTGTTAAATGAGTTTTTGGTTGGTTTTATTTGTTATGCGAAGCAAACATTCAGAGAAAATTCTGCTCTGTAAGCGAGTTACTCTTTGAGCGAAATGCTCTTTATGCGAGGTTTGACTGTACATTTTTCTAAATCAATAATAGATTTCTCTCTCCCCTCCGGCTGTTGGTGGATACACGGAGTATCTTGAAAAGTTGTGAGAATCATATTATTACTCTTAAACCATGGTTCAAACGTAGCTTCCCCATGGCTTCTGCGATGTCAAATGGCAGTTGGGATCTTGGTCGCCACCTACTTCCTTCTCTTGCCCCAGATAAGGGGGGTGGGAGGTGGCATGATTTTTCACTGATCTCCCCCTGGGCCTCTGCAATGTCAAATTGCAATTTACAGAATTGCAGAATTTATTCAATACACAGGCAGAAAAATGAAGCAAACCACTCACTATTGGAAATCTTGAAATACAGTAAAACACCGGATAACGCTAAAACTTGGTTCCACAAGTCTTCGTGTTATCCGATTTTTAGTGTTATCCGATCCATGTTAAAATCCTATGGGATGGATCGGATAACGTTAAAGCTCCATAGAGCTACATTGTAACCGCATAGGCTTTAGCGGTTGTTATCCGATCCATCCCATAGGACCTTAACGTTATGCGATCCAATTCTCCTCCCCAGATTACTTAACGTTATGCGATTTTAGCGTTATCCGATCCAATAGTTATCTGGTGTTTTACTGTACTATATTCTTTATCTTGGATTAGTAGTATTTATGATCATTTTGAGCACAAAACCAGAGATTCTGGGCAGCACCAAAAAAGGCCTGGTACCTGCAAAGAGGACTGGCGCAGCTGAAAAGGATGATGCAACTTCAAAGTCTGTAGCCAGTGCTGTATTCTAGGAATTTACACAGGGAAGATAACCTTGAGTCCATCAGGTATCTACAACTGTAACTCCTGCAAACTGTAATCACTGGCCATGCTGGGTGGAGTTTAGGAAATTTAGAATCCCAAATTTCAAAGGGTTTCAGATTACCTACATACACTCTTAGATTAGGAATCCCGATTCTAATGCACCTAACATTCACCTTGCTTGAGCTATTCTGGCTGTTCCTGTGTTTGATTTCTTACTTCATCTACGCTGTTTGTTTTATTATATTCATTTTCTCTTTATTTGTTTCAACGTGTTGCAGTAAATGCCTTTTCCACCATAAACCGACAGAGTTTGATAGCATGAATGCTCCCTGAACTAACTTACCAATTTCCATTTTCACCTCCAGTCGCCCAGGTCGCAAGAGAGCTTCATCTATCAGGTCCGGCCTGTTGGTCATACCTATGGGTCAAATGAAAATGGTTAGTAAAGACTGTCATGCAACTTGAACAACTTTTGCTCAGAGACCATTGTCTTTCTTTCTTTTCGTGTCCTGATCAGACCCTGGACTGCCAAAATGAAGCCATTTTCTTCACTATAGTTATCTCTTATCTTAACTGGAAGAATGGTCTCAGCATCAGACGCAAATGGGGATGTACCATAATTCTTTAGCCTCTCTCCTATGAGAGACCTGAGTTAAACAGTTCATTCATGCTGAGGCTCTCACAGGGGGCTCATCCTCTCATGAGGCAGCACACGAACCAGCAGATCACAGTCATGAAGTACACTATGTCTGACACTATTTGACATTCCAAAATATGCTTCAAAGATCATAGCGGCTGCAGCAGTAGAGACCTGTGAGCTGCTGACTTGTGTTACCAGTAACACTGTTTTATGTGGACAACAACACAGATATGATTTAAATCAGAGTTCCCCAACTTTTGGGTTTTGGACTTCAATTCCCAGAAGCCTAAGTCAGTACATTGGCTGATTAGTGCGTTTGAGACTTCTTTTAGGCTTCTGGAAATTTAAGTCCAAAAGCCAAAGGTAGGGGAACACTACTTTAAATAGACACACATATGTGTGCACACCCAGTAAATATAAAACAATCTGGCAGTGAAGACAGAGGAACATGGGGGGAAAGGCAGCACATACATATACAAGAGCTCAGTGGCAGTTCTTCTGCATATCTTCTCCACCCAATCATTCTCCAAGCAGCTAAAATTTTCAGTCAAACTGTGACACCTTGATTCCTTCTAGAGTCTAGTCCAGTGATGACTAACCTTGACAGTCTAGGTTGTCTTAGATTTCAATTTTTGGAAGCCCAAGTCAGCACTTCTACTGATCAGGCCTTCTGGGAATTGAAGTCCAAGAACATCTGGAGTGCCAAGGTTGGCCATCACTGGTCTCGACTGGTGCTATCTGGTTCAGTTCTATAAGGATTTTACTGTACACGTGTCTGTCTCTAACTCAGCTATCAAAATGGGGGGTTAAAAAATGCTATAACTATTTTCAACTACAGAATTGTTTCAGGATGGGGGCTAGAGAATCTAGTTTAGGAATATCAGAAGTGGACTTGATCCACGAAAGCTAACAATAAAAATATAGCAGTTAGTCTTTAAAGTGCTACAGTGTTTTTTATTTTATTTTATTCTGTTTATTTTGTTTTGTTTTCTGATATGCCTGAACCACAGACTAACACGGCTACTATTCCAAAAAAATAGTTTAGGAATACAAATTAATGCAAATGTCAGCCAACTTTCTATTCCCCATGCTAAAACTTTCAAACATTATCCGCTTTAATCTGTTGAACAAGGACTGAAATTCTAAAGCCACCCATTTCTACAGTAATTATAGCAAAGTCTCCACCCCAACCAGGACCAAGTGTTTCCATACCAATGACCAAGATGTTGTTCAGCTGCTCAACCCCATCAATTTTCGACAGGAGCTGGTTCACAACTGTGTCGTGGACCCCAGTGCTACCCGCCATACTCCCTCGCTGTTTGCAGATGGCATCAATTTCATCGAAGATGATGATGTGGACACCACTGTTTGCACCAAGCTAGAGAAGAAAACCCAAAGCATATCATAAAAGGGTGACCAGAAGTCTTTCCTTATATATTGAGAGCACATCAGGGAAGCTACTGAAAGCAAGAGTCTTGATCTCTGCACTCTCCCCCACCCCAATCATATCTACTGTTATTAAAATACAAGATACAAATCATTTCATGAGTTTTCCCTTCTCATGCATGACTTTAGCGCATGCTGTTTGCAAAGCAGGAAAATCTGCAACATTGTGATGTCTTCACAAATGTTATAATAGGAGATACAGTAATACCTCGGATAACGCTAAAATCACATAATGTTAAGTAATCTGGGGAGGAGAATTGGATTGAATAACGTTAAGGTCCTATGGGATGGATCAGATAACAACCGCTAAGGCCTGTGTGGTTACAATGTATCTCTATGGAGCTTTAACGTTATCCGATCCATCCCATAGGATTTTAACATGGATCGGATAACACTAAAAATCGGATAACACCAAGACTTGTGGAACCAAGTCTTAGTGTTATCCAAGGTATTACTGTACTGTATTACGGAAAGGGGGGACCATGCAAAACACGCTCAAAGAGACATGTTTCGTCATGTCTTGTTCCAGTCTGAATCCCCATCTTGAGTTAAAACAACCTTAGTCTTTCGTTCTTTTTACGTTACCCTTTTCTGTTCTTCTTCCGCATCTGCAAAGAGTTTGCGAATGTTTGCCTCTGACTCGCCAACGTATTTGTTGAGAATTTCAGGTCCATTCACTATTTTGGGTTCTCTAGCATTCAACATCTTGCCAATCTGCCGGGCCATCAAAGTCTTCCCACAGCCAGGAGGGCCGTATAAGAGGATGCCTTTCACGTGCTTGCAGCCTAGGATGAAATAAAAGGAAGAATCGATAAGCAACTGAAATAGAACATATTTCCTCTCCAGAGACATACAACAGTATATGATTTCAAACTAGTATCAAGTCATTTTTGTTATCAAGGGCCACAGAGGCTTAGAGGTTAAGACACTGAGCTTGATGACCGGAAGGAGGGCTTGTCAGCAGTTCGAGACCCAAGTAATTGACGAAGTAAGCGCCCATCGTCTGATCCAGCTCCTGACATCCTAGCAGCTTGAAAGCAAGAAATTGCAAGTAGATAAATACTGTTTTGGCACGATTCCACTTTGCCGGAAAAGGTAACAGCATTCCATGAGCTTCAACATCTAGTCATGCCTGCCACATGACCACGGAAACATCTGCACATGCAGACAGTGCTGGCTCTGTGGCTGTTAATGGAGATTAGCACCATCTCCTAGAATCAGATACGACCGGCTTTTTGAGCAAGGCTTTTGCCTTTACATGATTGTTGTTGTCAGTAACCAGTTTAAAAGAATCATATTGGAAGTTTGAATGATTCTTCTGGTCCACGTAAAATAGACAAGAGGCCAAAAGTCTGATGCTTCTTGTTAATTGTTTCTGCAAAGGAATCTGTGGTTTCCCAGAAGGAGAACAAGGAACTCCACTCAAATATTCTGTGTGGCAGTTTAATCTCAGGCACATACGACTCTTTTAGATTATTGCAAGGCATTATTATTTTAAAGCAAGCCCATTTTCCTACCTCTCATTGTGTTCCTTATTTACATACTAACAGAATACCATTTACTAACAGATTTCAGTTTATCTATAGAGCAGGGGTGCCCAAACTTTTTGGGCCGTGGGCGGATCATGTAGTTCGGGGAGCTGGTCACTAAGGCCTGGGGGCTGAGTATGGCCCTCCCAGGGCCAATTCATCCGGCCCGCGAAGCCCTCGTCGTTCCTGGAAGCGGAAGTAAAACGTGTCTGTACGGGCGCGTTTTACTTCTGCTTCCAGGAGCGGCGAGGGATTCGCGGGCCGGAAGAATTGGTCCCGGGGGCCGCACCTTGCCCCCAGGCCTTAGTTTGGACACCACTGCTATAGTGTCCAGAGTACATAAAAACCATTAACTTCTTATTGGCTGTGTCGTTTCTCTTCGAAATGGATTCAATGCCAACCAAATTTGTTGTTTGAGATGACAAGCGAGAACCTACTACCAAAGATGCTCCTTTCTAACATGGAGTCTTGTGAAAACCTTTTGAGTTGGCAGAATGTCTCTTTCTTCTTCCTCATCCTCCTAAAAATTTCTACTGTCCTAATGTAGCAGCTGCTTGTCCCAAATTTTAGTGTTATGTATTTTTTGTTGTCCAGTCGCACAGTCGATTCCAACCCTCTGCGATCCCATGGACCACTGTCCGCCAGGCACTTCTGTCCTCCACCATCCTCCTCAACTCGCTCAGCTCTGTGCCCATTGTCTCTACAGTACCATCTAGCCATCTCATTTTTGGCCGCCCCCTTTTTCTTTTGCCCTCCACCTTTCCCAGCATCAAGGCTTTCTCAAGTGAATCTTCTCTTCTCATTTGATGTCCAAAGTACTTTAGCTTCATCTTTACAATTTGACCTTCTAAGGAGCAGTCAGGGTTGATTTCTTCTAAGATTGACCTACAGTAATACCTCGGATAACGCTAAGACTTGGTTCCAATACATTGTACATACATTGTAGATACACTGAAACCGCATTGTAGATACATTGTAACCGCACAGGCTTTAGCGGTTGTTATCCGATACATCCCATAGGATCTTAACGTTATTCGATCCAATTCTCCTCCCCAGATTACTTAACATTATGCGATTTTAGCGTTATCTGAGGTAAACGTTATCCGAGGTATTACTGTATTTGTTTTTTTTTTAATGGAGAGAACAGTTTTTCAATCTTATGCTGTACAAATCTTATGCAATATTACGGTGTATGAATCTTCACTCCCTTCCCCATGATTACAAGCAGATACTAATAGCCATCAAAACAAGAGTGGACAACTTTGGCAGGTCCAATGGAAAAATTTTGCCCTCCTCCTGCAAGTCACAATCGGCTGCACTGACTTCATTGCCAATTTTCAGTTTTCAGGAGGGGTTAGTAAAGGTAAAGTCCGTCCTTGCTCGAAAGCCAGTCGTATTTGGCTCTAGGGTTCAGTGCTCATCTCTGTTTATAGCCAAAGAGCCAGTGCTGTGTGCGTTTGCAGACGTTTCCATGGATATGTGGTAGGCATGACTAGAACTGCACTGAACACTGTTTACCTTCCCACCTATTTATCTACTTGCAATTTCTTGCTTTCGAACTGCTAGGTTGGCAGGAGATGGGACAGAGACAGGAACTCACTCCGTCATTCACCACCCGGGTCTTAAACATCAGACCTGTTGACCTTTCAGTCGTCAAGTTCAGCATCTTATCCACTAAGCCACCACAGTACCTGTTCCAAGAGGACTTAGGAAGTGCAAAAAGCAGTCTTATAGATCACATGCAAACTGCAGGCTGTGCGTTGTACACCCTTGTGTTGCAGAGCACAATCAAAACAATTCTTAATCTCCCATTCAGCTTTCTCAGTCACCTTGAAACATCCTATGGCTCAATTCATGTCAGCTATAGAATTAACCACAGGATTGAAGAGGAGCTGTTCATTTCCAATTCCTTCAGACCAGACCTGCCTTCCCTCATCCTTTTGCCTACCAACACTAACATGCAATAACATTTTTTTAAAATAGTAGCCGTGTTAGTCTGTGGTTCAGGCATATCAGAAAACAAAATAAGATAAACAAAACAAAATAAAAATAAAATAAAATAACACTGCAGCACTTTAAAGACTAACTGCTATACCGTAATACCTCGGATAACGACTGCATCGGATAACACTAAAATCGGATAACGATTCAAAATTTGTAAAGAAATTTTGCATTGGATAACGATCTGTTAGCGTTATCCGATGCAGTCGTTCGTAGCAGCAGGGTGGCTGGAAAGCTGATCGGGGTTCTCCGTTCAGCTTCCCAGCCACTGTGCAGCTGCGGAGGCAGGGGTGGGGTGGCTGGAAAGCTGATGAGGGCTCCCCCGTCGGCTTCCCCAGCCACCACGCAGCTGTGGATCGGGGCCCCCGACCTCCCTGGAGCCAGCAGGGAGGTCAGGGAGCCCAAAATGGGCAAAAACAACCCAGACTGTTTTTTCGCCCATTTCAGGCATTCTGATCCCCCTGCTGGTTGGGGGGGGGAGTTTAGGGGACCCGATCCGCACTGTTTCCGAAGTTCCCCCACCTCCGTGGAGGCTGCAGCAAGCCAAAATGTCGGGATTCGAATCCCGCTGTTTTGGCTTGCTGCAGCCTCCAGGGAGATGGGGCAACTTCAGAAACAGCGCAGATCGGATCCCCTGACCTCTCCAGAGGCGGCAGGGGGGGGGGGGGTCAGAGAGCCAGAAATTTCAGGCTCTCTGACACC
This sequence comes from Furcifer pardalis, assembly GCA_030440675.1. NCBI lineage: Eukaryota > Metazoa > Chordata > Lepidosauria > Squamata > Chamaeleonidae > Furcifer > Furcifer pardalis. Next base: position 32,250,979 of record CP126897.1, read on the forward strand.
CCTGCCCCAGGGAGGTCTGAGGACATAATCCGTGCTGTTCCCGACCTACCCAGGCACTGTGATCACAGCATACGATCGGTGCTTGGGTTGGGGGATTGAATGGGCACGTGCCTGGTTCAACCCTCAACCCAAGCAGCTGATCCCACGCTGTGATCTGCCTGCCTCTTTGGAAAGGGCAGGGGATATTCCACTCATGTAATCCCCACTGTCCTTTCCAAAGAAGCAGGCTGATCACCCCCCTCTTCCCTTTCCTCTTCGGAAAGGGAACAGGGCTTTTTTTTAACGTTGTGCGATCAATGCATTGAACAACGTTAAAAACTGGAGAACGATGAGACTTGTGGAACCAAGTCTCATTGTTATCCGAGGTACAGGTACTAGTGTATTTTTATTGTTAGCTTTTGTGGATCAAGTCCACCTTCACACAAAGAGTGAAACTTACAGGCATGGTTTTTATACACCAAATTCGGGGGGGGGGGTCAAAGGGAGAAGGGTGTGGTCAAGAAAGATGACAGACAAGCAAGCACAACAATAAAGCTTCACACAGTCTTGATCCACGAAAGCGAACAATAAACATATAGCAGTTAGTCTTTAAAGTGCTACAGTGATTTTTATTTTATTTTTATTTTGTTTATTTTGTTTTGTTTTCTGATATGCATGCAATAACAAAGGCTCTTACAAGATACCTTCTCCTGGCCACTATCACACCAAGTTGCTACCTGGGGATAATGAGTTTTTTTGTCATTAGCAAATCAACTTTCAAAATGGGTATCATTCAAAAGAAACAAATTTTTATACACAGAATAACTTGTTTTTTTTTAAAAAAAAAATAGTTGCCATGTTAATCTGTGGTTCAGGCATATTAGAAAACAAAAAAACAAAACAAAAACAAAAACACTGCAGGACTTTAAAGACTAACTGCTATATTTTTACTGTGAGCTTTGATCCACGAAAGTTCACAGTAAAAATACAGCAGTTAGTCTTTAAAGTGCTACAGAATAACTTGAATCAGACAAAGGTGCAATTTTACAGAGACACACTGATGCTCCGTGACAAACTGAAAAGCAGTCAGGAAGAATTTTTCACATCTTTGCTGTCAGAGAAAACAAGAGGCTAGCACCCTCTGAGCTTCAAAGGACTTTAGTCATTTCAAAAAGGCTATTGGGAAACATGTACTCTGATGTGTTATGCTAAGTTGGCATTCTGTCTGGCAGCTTGCCCGGAAGGAACAAAAGATCAAAAGAACAATGGATCCAAAGCCTGATGGCCCATCAGTGACATTCTTTGTATGAAGGTGAATAACAGATACAGGTACCTGACCTTCTCAGTAACCCTGCTCTAGGACAGGAGGGGCTGCTAAACTCTCATGGTTCAAGTCTGTAAACCAAGTGTGTGTGTGTAAGTAGAGATTGAAGGTGGACCTCTGTAGCAGGTGGAAGAAATTATTTGTGAGAATGACAGGTGGGAAAAGAATTGGTCAACTTGATCTTGAATTATTCCTAGCAAGCCATGGGATCTCCAGGATGTTTTTAGAGTTGAAAAAGCAGAGCTGCCCTCAAAGTAACTACATTATCCTGAGTAAAGCTACTGGCCAAGCTAGTCTAGCAGTACCAGTTCTCACTGACCAAAGGTTAGACCAGTGTTCCCCAACCTTTGGTTTTTGGACTTCAATTTCCAGAAGTCTAGGTCGATTCGCCAAAACATGGATCAGCCAATGTACTGACTTAGGCTTCTGGGAATTGAGGTCCCCCTGTGGGATGTGGGCCCCCATGTTGGGAACCATTTACTATACAGGTATTTACTATACAGTCTTCTTAGGTGTGATCACACTGCCAGGATCATTTGCCTTGCAAAGCATATTCACATTGTGGCATATCAGTTGCATATCTCCTTGCATCTGCCTGGAACTGCCCTCTACCTAAACTCCTATGCTGCATTCCTGTCATACTGCAATATTTTTTAAAAAAATGAGACTGCTTTAGGTAAAGGTTGCCTTTCCTCGAAAGCCAGTCGTAGCCAACTCTAGGGACGTGATGGCGAACCTTGGCACTCCAGATGTTCTTGGACTTCAATTCCCAGAAACCCAAGCCCCCTGTGAATCCACACAAATAGGATTACTGCGATTCATCCGTCCCACGCTGCCCTCGTCGCTCCCAGAAGCGGAAGTAAAACGCGGCTGCTTCCAGGAGCGACAAGGGCAGTGCGGGCCCGATGAATCGCAGTAAATCCATTTGTGTGGATTCAAAGGGGGCTTGGGCTTCTGGGAATTGAAGTCCAAGAATATCTGGAATGCCAAGGTTTGCCATCACAGCTCTAGGGTGTGGTGCTCATCTCCTTTTATAGCCAAAGAGCAAGTATGCTCTGCAACTGCAGATGTTTCCATGGCCAACTGGCAGGCAGGACTAGATGCCGGAGTGCACTGAACATTGCTACCTTTCCACTGAAATGGTACCTATTTATCTACTTGCAATTTCTTGCTTTCAAATTGCTAGGCTGGCAGGAGCTGGAGCAGAGATTGGAGCTTACTCTGTCATGCAGCACTCCGGTCTCAAACTGTTGACCTGCCGGCCTTCCAGCCGTCAAGTTCACTAGGCCACCACAGTCCCTTATGAATCTGCTTTGCCCTTACCTAAATAGGGACCTGGGCTTATTACCGTAGTCAACTCTCAGGCATGTGAGAGAGACAGGTAGAAAAGCAAACACATACACTAGGTAAATGGGGGGGAAAGAAAGAAAAATATTACTGGAGGTGAAAGACTAATTTTACACATGAACCAGCAAGGTGGTGATAAATTAAAAGTGATCCTTGTCAAATTAGTGTCAGGGAAGAGCCTGTTAATTCAGCATGCGGGGAACACGATCTTTTCTGTAGCCAGAAAAACAGTGAGGCGGGATATGAATGATGAGTGATGCCGGTGAAGGGGAATCCCAGCCTGCCGAGACGAGAGAGGCTACAGAAAGGCTACGAGCAAGTCAGGACAGATTTGGCACAAACAGGTTTAGGGAATTTCTGTCAGGCAAGCCAGATGGACGTAATCCCCTGCTGCTGTATATTAGCAAGAGAAAAAGCCACAAGGTAAAGGGATAGATGCACTTAACCCATTTGAGAGATGCCTTTCTCAAAGAAATATGCATAATATAAATTATGGAGTTTGTACATGTACATACCCACAGTCTACAAAGACACAATACTCATGTTATACACACACATACATAGTTGCTTTACAACAGTGGTGCCCAAACTAATGCCCGGAGGCCGGGTGCGGCCCCCGATGCCAATTCATCCGGCCCGCAAAGCCCTCGTTGCTCCTGGAAGCGGAAGTAAAACACGTTTTACTTCCGCTTCCAGGAGCGACGAGGGCTTTGCGGGCCGGATGAATTGGCATCGGGGGCCACACCCGGCCCCCGGGCCTTAGTGATCGGCACCCTGAACCACATGATCAGCCCACAACCCAAAAAGTTTGGGCACCCCTGCTTTACAAAGACATAATATTCAAGCAATCCTTTGTTTCTTTTGCAAACGGCACATGCACATCTGCACTCTTGGATAATAGTTTACATCTGCCATCACCTTCAGCATCTTTAGATAGAAAAACTGCCCAATAATTTTGCAGAAAATTCCAGAAAAGCATGACATCATGAATAGATTGCTGGAATGTACAGTAAAACCCCGTTTTACAGACACCTCATTTTCCAGAAAGCCCGTTTTACAGACGGAAATTCCGGGGAAGCGACATCCCATTTTACAGGGGGAAATCGTTTTACGGAAACGGTTTTCCCCAGAGTCCCTTCCGTCTGGGAGAGTCTAAAATGGTGGCCCCATTTTAGACTAAAAGATTGTACCCTGTGCCACCTGCCCCCACTTACCGTGGCGATTGCAGCAGTTTTGCCACGTTTTCCACAGTCTCTGCTGCTTCTCCTGGCACTGGTAGAGTGCGGGGGGCATATCCGCTCCATTCCACTCTTCGTTTGACGTGCGTTCCCGGCTAAAGCATGCCGTGGAGGGACCTCGGACGAAGAGTGTAATGGAGCGGATATGCCCCCTGCACTCTCCCAGCGATGGCAGAAGCAGCGAGGACTGAGGAAATGGCAGCGGCGGCTCCTGCTGCCCTGACGGCCAGACAAATGACTCAGGAAGCAGCAGCAGCAACATGGAAATGGTAGGGAGATCGCTTGTTGTTTATTCCCTTTGTGCTGGTTCCCCCTTCCTTTTTTTCTCTTGCACCCACACACCTCGATCAAGGTGTGGGTGAGGGTTAAAAAAGAGAAATGCTCTAATAACACCCCCCTTCTCCACCCCAGCCACTCACCAGCTGGTGAAATGATCGGGGTGTCGGAGAGGGTTGTGTCTGCCATTATTATTATTTTATTATTATTATTTTGGCTGCCAGTGTGTCTCCAGGTGCAATTCAAGGCATTGGTGATGACCTTTAAAGATGACTTGGCATCGGGGGCCGCACACGGCCCCTGGGCCTTAGTGACCAGCTCCTTGAACCACATGATCGGCCCACGGCCCAAAAGGTTTGGGCACCCCTGCCCTACATGGTAGTGGACCTGGGTACCTAAGAGACCTGCGTTACCCCAAGGACATCTGCCCATCCCACTAGAGCAGACCGGAGGGGCCTCTCTAGCACCAGGAGGAGGGCCTTTTTGGCATCTGCTCCAGCCCTTCAGAAAAACTCTCAAAACCTGGCTTGCACAACAGGTGTGGAGTGCCTCCGGTCCAGCAAAATCCCTCCAATGGCTTATATAAGGGCTAGTCTGGGTTTTAGTGGTTGTAGAAGATGGTATGTTACGGGTATTTTAAGGGTTTTAATGTTTGATGTTTTTTAGGTAAGTTTCTTGGTTTTATTGGGATGTTTTTATATTTACACCTGTGAGCCACCCGGAGTCGCCTCGGCGAGAGGGCGGAAATACAAATATAAACAAACAAACAAATAAATATTATTTTTGGTCCGGTCAGGACTGTTTTTATTTTTCAATGCATCCCTATGGGAAATCATGCTTCAAAAAGTGTTTTATGAAAAAAGTTACAGAATGGATTTTTTCTGTAAAACAGGGTTTTACTGTATTCATATGCCAAATTAAATACTGCATTAATATACAGTCTCGTGCTACATAATTAAAAACTAATCCTTATCCATGATGACCTTTAGGATATAGGGCAGGGGTTCCTAACCTTTTAAAGTCGAAGGCCGGAGTCATCTCAGTCATCTTCGAGGGTCAGACGGCCATTTTGCCCTGCCTGCTCTATGGGGGTTGCCATTTTGCCCCAACAGCTTCAAAGGGGTAGCCATTCTCAAATGCCCTTGGAGGGATAAGGTACCACATAAAATGGCACCGTGGGCTGGACCTGGCCTGTGGGCCTTAGGCTGGGACCCCTGGTATAGGGTATTTTCCATTTTAAAAATTACCTTTAGATAAAAAAAAATTCCCCAAAAGCATTTTATTTACAAAAAATCCTATCTAAATTTTAGAAAATCCCTTTTTAATTATTGATTTTTATCTACCCCTGCAAACACTTCATCTTATGGAAGAAAACTACATAAGTTAATTTAGAATTACAAAATATACTGTGTGTGTCCTCCTGAATCATGGAATAACGGAGTTTGAAGGGGCCTTTTAAGCCAGGGGTTCTCAACCTTTTCAAGCCGAGGGATGGGTAATGCTCCCTCTGACAGCTTCATGGGCCGGATGGCCATTTTGGCTTGCATGCAACACATGACACTTCCGGGTGTGGTGGAGGCAGCCCCCCACATGAAATGGTGTTGCGGGCTGCATCTGGCTCCCAGGCTGTAGTTGAAAACTCCTGTTTTAGGTAATTGAGTCCAACCTTCTGCTCAATTCAAGAATCTCAATAAAAGAAGATATAACAGACGGTTATCCAATTCTGTCTTGAATGCTTCCAGTGTTGGAGCGCTCACTACTTCTTGAGGCAGATAGTTCCACTTTCATACTGCTGTAACCGTTAATACAGTTGTACCTCGCTTAAAGAGCATAATGCGTTCCACAGGATTGTTCTTTAAGCGAGTTTGCTCTTTAAGCGAAACATAATTGTAAATGACCAATTGTGGGGGGGAGTGCAAACCCCGATTTATTTGTTAAGCGAGTTTTTGGTTGGTTTTATTTGTTAAGCGAAGTGAACATTTAGAGAAAATTCTGCTCATTATGCGAGTTACTCTTTAAGCGAGGCGCCTTTATGCGAGGTTTGACTGTAGGTTTTCCTTGATATTCAGTCTTTATCTGGCTTCCTTCAGTTTGAATCTGTTATTATGTGTCCTGCACTCTGGGATGACCGAGAACGGATACTTCCCTTCCTCTTTATGACCATCTTTCAGGTATTTGAAGAGTGCTATTCTATCCCCTCTCATTCTCCTTTTCTCAAGGCTAAACATGCCCAGTTCCTTCAGTTTTTCCTTGTATGGCTTGGGTTCCAGTCCTCTGACCATCCTTGTTGCCTTTCTTCTTACCTGTTTGTTTTGAATCTTTCTTAATGTGCAACAGTGGCGTAGCGTGGGGGGGCCCTCCCTGGGCGGCACTTTTTGGAGGCAGCAAAATGTCACTTGGGCGTATGGGTGTTCTTGGACTTCAATTCCCAGGAGCCCTAGAGGCCACTGTGGGGACGGGTGCCGACATCTTTGGCCCCGCCCAGGGGTGGCAAATTTGGGCACGGTTTGCTTCAGCTTCCGGGAGCAACGAGGGCATCATGTGCCGGATGAATTGGCATCGGGGCAGATCTGGCCCCCATGCCGTAGTTTGGGCACCCCTAGTTTAACTGGATCCTCTCAAATCTGGGTGCTGTGAAAGAGGGGGCAAGCCCCACACAATGAAAACTGGTAGCAATAGTTTGGTTCGCTGGAGACGGTAATGGTTAAACCTGAGCCTTTCTGCACACAAAACACACACTCTGCTACAGAGCCCACTCTGCTCTCTCACCTCAGGTTAACCTGGAGAGCATCTCTATACAAACTGCGCCCACCTGGCCAACATGGAAGCCACTGAGAATGTGAAGACAGACTTCCTTCCAAATAGGGAGGCGATGACAAACTTCAAAATGTCACAGCTTTAGACCACACTGCTGTACTGGCACAACCCATCATGTCACAGCTTATCTGCCCTCTGAGAGAAAGGCCGGCAGTGTATCCAAATGTCAGTACTGTTAACAAAGACTTCATAAGATTCAACCTCTTCCTTTCCGCGAGATTTTCCTGGAAGCCTCTGTAGCGCATCAGAACCATTCTCCGCAATGAAGGTCACTTATATAAATGAACACCAGGATCATCGGGCAGCTTTTAATTACTCGCTTCTCCCCACGCAACACTCAATAGCACCGTGAAAATAAAGCTACACAACGGCACCTCAAAACAACAGTAGTAGGATCCAAACATTGTCACCACTCTAGCAGACTCGACAACCAAAGAAATGTTCAGTGGGATGACATCTGGCACAAATTAAACCGAGGCAAACGCTTCCTGATGTAGTTCATTATGCCAGTTTCCAAAGGTCATCCTGAGATGCCATTTACAGAATCATCTGCTTTGTAATAACCCTGTAAATTCATCCCATCACAATCACTCAGGTGCAAGCATACGTGACATTTGTATATTAAAAACAAATCTCGGAGGGAATAGAACGGACTTTGTTGCATACTTTCATTACGTAGCAGGTGTACTCACATAGATACTAAAATGAACTTGGGGGGAGTCACAGATGGGCTGGTAGATGTTATTGTTTAGACAGCATCATTAACGTACATGGTATCTTACAGATGTTCATAAGCAAAAAAAGACAGATTGGTGCCTCTTGTCTTTACAGTTTATAATCTAAAATTTCAACAGTGTGGAACGCAGAAAGGGAGTGGAGAATGAGCCAAGAACTGTAAGAGTTGGATGTGTGCAACTGGAGAAGATAGTTTTAGACCTTAATCTGGTTCAGGAGTAAATTTAAGGGATTACGTCAATGGCCAATTTGATACCACGGTGGCCTTATATGTGCTATTCTCATATCAGAAAGTGCAGTGGAACCTCAGTTAACGTAATCAATGCGTTCTCCAGGAAGTTTCTTACAGCAAAAATTACATTAACTGAATTTCCCATAGGAATGCATTGAATGCCATAATACCATATAGCAATGAAATCGTATAACAATTTGTTCTTGTTGTTCAGTCGCAGAGTCGATTCCGACCCTTTGCGACCCCATGGACCACTGTCTGCCAGGCACTTCTGTCCTCCACCATCCTCAACTCGCTCAGTTCTGTGCCCATTGTCTCTACAATACCATCTAGCCATCTCATTTTTGGCTGCCCCCTTTTTATTTTGCCATTCACCTTTCCCAGCATCAAGGCTTTTTCAAGTGAATCCTCTCTTCTCATTTGATGTCCAAAGTACTTTAGCTTCATCTTTACTATCTGACCTTCTAAGGAGCAGTCAGGCTTGATTTCTTCTAAGACTGACCTATTTGTTCTCCTTGCTGTCCAGGGGACTCTTAAAACTCTCCTAGGTTTTGAAAAAAAAATGGTGTTCCGCATAACAATTTTCCCTATGGAAAAAATCGTACAACAATTTTTCAATGGGAAAAACCACTTCGTGGGGAAAAAATTGTACGATGCATCCCATAGGGAAAATTGGTATATGATGCATGCATCTTATAGCAATTGTTTCGTACAACAACGAGCCCCGTGGAACGGATTAAAATCGTTGTATGAGGTAGCACTGTACTTTAACCGAAACACGGTTTCCCATAGGAATATAATGAAAACCAATTAATCCATTCCCCCCCAAAATCTGTAAACCAAGCCACTATTTTCTATGGATTTCCTTTTGTTATGCGATTGTTATGTTAACCAAGCCGTTTGTTAACCGAGGTTCCGCTGTACAGTATGGGCAATTCACAGAGTAAAATGATTTTTTAAAAAAATAAATCACGAAAAAGGATAGGCTGGTAATGAAACATGTTAATTAACTTTCAATAGATCAATTAAAAACAGGATGCAAGAAATAAAATAAAAATACTGAGTTAACATATTAAGAACCAAATCATAATATTGAAGCCAGCAGAAATTTAAAAGGCTATTTTCTTGGCACACAAAGAGAAACTGAAGGAGGCACCAAGTGTACTGTTCTGAAAAGGGCATTTCACAAACAGGCAACCACTACTGAAAAGGCCCTTCCTCTCATAAGCACCTGCCAATATACTTTACTAGGAAGAAGTACCTGAAAAAGGGCCTCAAATGACAACCTGAAAGGAGATGCATAACACATGGTAGCGAGGTCTCATACCACAATCAGCTTTCGAAATCAAACTCGGCAGTTAAGCCTTGCACAGTATAGCCAATGAAAATGACAAAGTGTTGGCATAAGACAGTGGTGGTGAACCTCTGGCACACATGCCAGAGGTGGTACTCGGAGCCCTCTCTGTGGGCACCCGTGCAGTCACCCCAGCACAGAGTTCACCCCACCCCTCTGCCCAGCAGCCCAATGAGAGCGCTTCCTCCTTCCCTGCAGCACAGAGTTCACCCCACCCCTCTGCCCAGCAGCCCAATGGGAGTGCTTCCTCCCTCCCCCCAGCACAGAGTTCATCCCGCCCCTCTGCCTAGCAGCCCAATGAGAGCGTTTCCTTCTTCCCTTGTTGCTGTGTTGGCTCTTTGTGATGAACAAGTGGCTTTGGGGTTGCAGTTTGGGCGCTTGGTCTCTAAAAGGTTCGCCATCACTGTCATAAGATACTTGTAATACTATGTCCCAGACCATGTTCTATTCCAGGATCTTAATTCCCTATCCCACACCACTGGTGTCCAGGTCATGGGTAGCCAGAACAGTCAAATGTCATCAAATCATAGCATAAGGGAAGTTTTAGTCTTCGGCAAGTAAGTCAAGGATTATGCGCGCATCAGCTAACTTCTAAAGGCTGTAGAGCATCATCCTAGCATAATGTCTAGTAGCCTCCACTGTTAAGATGAAACCAAGACCACCTGGCAGGGAAAGTGACAATGAAGGAAGATGAATTGGAACCAATGGACCCACTAGGATTTATGCATAACGATTATCTCTTTCTGATGGAATGCAAACAAAAAGAAAAATCAGATGAAAGCAGGAATTCTTAACACACATATAGAAAAGCCCTGGGCTAAATGGTAAAAATTGCACGCATTAAAAAAAAACACAAAACCAAAACCTTGAGCCCAAAAGTGGGACTCAAAGCTTGCCTTTTTTTAAAAAAAAATTATTTAAGTACATTTCATTTGCTGTAATTTTAGGCTTTCAGCAAAATCACAGCCGCAGAGGAGACACACCAGAAGCCTCATCTACTAAAAGCCTGAAAATGAGAAGGCGGCCAAACACCTGCTTGAAGATTATAGGAAAGGCCACCAGCATGGATGGGTCACAGCTCACCGAGGTTTAGCTTTACTCATCAATTGTGGGAAGCATTTTAGACATTATGACTAGCCCTCAATCGCTGCAGGTTTTAGCAATTCAGTGTGGGTGCTTAGAGCTATAAATCTAGTCTCTCCCTCTATCTATTCCTCCAAAAGAAGGGTACTGAGACACACCAGTTCATTTGTGATGTCAAAATGACCAGACACTTAATCACAGCTCAGAAATCTGAAGGACACTAAAGGCTTTTGTAGTACTTTCTGTTTTCTCTTCCAACTTTGGCGTTCACAATGGTCAACAATCCATGGCCATTTTCCATTTTTTCCGACAAGACTCTGTACTATGGTGCCTTCTACCTCCACAACTAGAAGCCAATTCGTAAACACCTTCATGTCAACTAATGAAAACATGGGTTTTTACAAAACATTAACCTTAATTACTGTCAAAAACGTACAGGAGATACTATTGCAAGAAAGAGCATGCAAACAACCCTTTGACCCATGATTCCCAGTGTGGGGCATATGCCCCACAAGGGTGTGTGTGTTGATTTTTAAGATGAACAATCCGAGAATGAGTTATCAACAGTGAATGGCCTTTTAGGCTTCTTCCACGTGAATAGGAGTTCAGTTTTGAATAATAGGAAGCATAGGGGTGAATGTCTTTTTTATTTGTTATGTTATTTAAGTACAGTAATACCTCGGATAACGCTAAGACTTGGTTCCACAAGTCTTGGTGTTATCCGATTTTTAGTGTTATCCGATGCATGTTAAAATCCTATGGGATGGATCGGATAACGTTAAAGCTCCATAGAGATACATTGTAACCACACAGGCTTTAGCAGTTGTTATCTGATCCATTCTATAGGACCTTAACGTTATTCGATCCAATTCTCCTTCCCAGATTACTTAACGTTATGCGATTTTAGCGTTATCCGAGGTAAACGTTATCTGAGGTATTACTGTACTATGGTTTTTTTAATATGTAAATTGTATTATTTTACTGATGTATATTGTGTTCAGGATATGCTGCAATGTATTTTCATTTTTATTTATTTATTTTAATTTATTAATTGTAAGGCTAGATTTATTGACTGTATTGTGTTGCATTATATGCCATATTTATGTTATGTTGTTGCACTTATATTTGAGATTGTAAGATTGTATTGTATGTTACTTATGTTGTCAGCTGCTCTGAGTCGCTTCAGCGAATAGAGAGGCATACAAATTCAAATACACATGCAAATTTTAGAGATGGTTAAGTGAGGCATGACTAAAAAAGGTTGGGAACCACTGCCTTAGACCCATGTTGACCTACCTCCTGGCATTTGTTAAGTTAATAAAACTGTACTATATCTGTCCCAAGCCACTTTGTCAGTGGCCAGAATCCTGTTTACATACATGACTGCGAACACTATGGATGTTACTGTACATTTATTTTATTTTGCTTTTTGGCAAGCTCACTACCGTATGCCCAATATTTCAGTTGACTGCTAAAATGGGCAAGTAATTGATTTCATCCCTAAACATAAAAGCAAAGGCGGGGGAGGCGGAGGGCATCAAACCCGCATATTTTCACACAACACGGAAAGAACACACAAATGCACTTCTGAATCACTCTGGACCATCACAAAAGAGCAGGAAAATTTAACGGTTACAAGAATGCTAATTGCAAAAAGGTGGAAAAATGAGTTTAATATCAACATTGAAGAATGGTAGGAGATCTGGGACACTGCTTTAAATGATAAGTTAACTTGGGACTTTCATAGAAAGAAAGGTCTGATTAAGTCTAACCGGTTATAGGATATATGGAGGATCTTTGTTGAATATGTATTTAAAAAGAACCAAGGATATAAACCCATAAACAAATCAATAGGTTTTTGGGAAGATTTTATGAGGAATTTGTGGAAGAGCAGCGCCCCAATTGATGATGGGTGCACTATTGCTTATTCACTTCTTTGTTCTTTCCTTTTCTTTTTCTCTGTAGTTGTTGTTTTACATATTTTCTCTGTTATGTCTTTATTTTTTGGTTTGTGGGTACATGTTGAAGGAGAAGAAGGTACTGTATATAAGAACATTTATATATTGAATGTCATGGTTCTGTAGAACTATGGAATCTGTAGTAGTTCAAAATGGAGTTTTTTAGGATTAGAAGTTTGTGTTCTAATTTGAAATGTACTGAAATAACTATGTTCTGTTCTCACTGCTAGTTTATCAGCAGAGGCAAAGGGATTAAGCATGTAATCATGACATTGAAGTTAAAAGTATTAAATTTATTTTTATGTTTCTTATGTTTAATTCAAATGAATTTTAAAATGAAGTAAATTTCCTTAACTATCATCATCTCTCTGGATTATGACAGATGGACTGGTAACTGGGGAGCTTAATTCACAATGGATCAAATTTTTGATATTCTACATGAGCATGATATATTATGTCATCAGCAAAGATCAACCAAACAATATCTTACAAGCTGATGTAGAAGCTTCAGTAACAGAGGAAATTATTTGGAATTGAGATTCTCAACAGGTCTACTTTAAAGCTCTTTGAGCTCCTGCCTAGACTGAGGTGCAAACTCTGCTGCTAAAATGTTTAACATTTTTGCTTGGTAGCTTAAAAAAGAGCACAAGCTCTTAGTGTGGGCAAAAACTAAAAGCTTTATTTTAAAACAAAAGTTGGGATACTAATACATTGGATAAGTAACAAAACTGATTTTCCCATCTGACCTGTGTAATACAGGAGCAACTATAACATAAAGCAGTTTCTCAACCTACAGCTCATGGGCCACATCCGGCTCATGACATCATTTCATGTGGCCCACCACCCTTGCTCCCACTGCTGCCACCACCAGAAGCAGCAGAAACAGCCATGAACCCGTCTGCAACTATCGTAGACGTGTTTACAAAAGCCATAGACACATTTTACGGCAGCATTTACGGGGGGCACCAGTCCGGCCCGATCAACTGTCTGAGGGAGTGTGACCCAGCCCTCTGCTTAAAAAGGTTCAGAATCCCTGCCATTAAGCCAAAGCCCTTACAGATGCCAATTCAAAGAGCTTATACAATACCTGTACAGCATTATTATATCCTTTAATATACTTGGGATGGACAGATGGCACAAGTGGGACTGATCCTGGTAAACGGAGCCCTAAAATATATGTGCAGCACCTGTTTTAGGGAACCTTGTCATTCACACTACCCTGTTCAATGTATATGTATTGTTAGAATGCTCTCTTCCCCTTTCATGCCTAGTTAAGTTCTTGAGGCGGAGAGAGAATCCATTATACCAATTTCCTACAGGATGTGACCCGTGTGTGGATGATTATTGTGACCATGCCTTCTGTGGTTCTCAAGGGAAAGTTCAAAAGGACACCAATGTCAGAGAGAAAATGTCCCTGTCACACTGGTGAAATCAAAACCATAGAACATGTTCTCTGCATCTGCCCTTTTTATAGAGACATCTGGAACAAGATCGTATCTCTGATGCTCTTCAAGTATCCTGGCTGATAATAGACAAGGACATTTACTTCTACCAAAGTAGAAGCTCTGGTGGCACAGTGGTTAAACTGCTGTACTTCAACCAAAAAGGTTGTGAGTTCTATCCTGACCAGAGATCAAGGTTGACTCAGCCTTTCATCCTTCCAAGGTTGGTAAAATGGGTACCCAGCATGTTGGGGGCAAAATGGCAATTAACTTGTGAACCCCCCCCCCCCGAGAGTGCACTTAGCGCTCTAAGTGTGGTTGCTTTGCTTTGGGTCAAACAACACATACTCCCACTGGCTGTTATCTGATGATAGGCCCACCTTCACCCACAACACTGCCAGGTTCTGTGCCATAGCGTGTAAGACCAGAAGAACAATCCTGGCAGGCACTACAGCTAAATAAACTACTAGCGCTACATCATAGACTTAGTAATAGTTGTAACATTATTAATCTTACTACTCCTTAACTCTGAGCAGAAACACTATTTTTAAATATATATTTTAAATACCCTCATTTTAACTTCTCTCTCATGATATATTTTAAGTATTTTCATTTTAACTTCTGTTCTTTTTGTTGTGCTACGCTGGTCTTGGACTGTAATAAAGGTTGGTTGGTTGATTGGTTGGTCGGTTGGTTGGTTGGTTGGTTGGTTGGTTGGTCGGTCGGTCGGTCGGTCGACTGGCTGAATTCCCAAATGCCTATCCAGTGATGGTGAGCCTTGGGACTCCAGATGTTCTTGGATTTCAATTACCAGAAGCCCAAATCAGCACTCCTGCTGATCAGGGCTTCTGGGAATTGAAGTTCAAGAACACCTGGAATGCCAAGGTTAGCCATCACTGGCCTATACCATCCCACAATTATTTTAACTTGGATCCATATACTGGGTACGATACCTAGATTTTTTCTCAAGTAGCTTGGAAAGCAATAAAGAAGCCTTCTGGCACCCAAAACATTTAGCACATTTATTATTACAAGAGTTTTTGTTGATTGCCCACTTTATCATTTGATACACAAGGATGCAATGAAAATAGATTTCACAATAGATTTATTATTAGCTTTTTTAGTTCCTTATTGCTGTACAGTATTTGCAAAAAGATAACACAGTTATCCTTTGACATTTGAAAAGCCACAATCCACTACCTTAACTTGCCTCACGGTAGGTCTGTCTTTGCAGATGTGGAACAGTACAACTGATTTATAAGCCTCTTTTCCTTTCCCTGCACTTTATAAAGAGAAGAATTATGGAATTCATACGCAGTCGGAAGCCAACTGCACTGAAGAAGATCAATTCAACCAGGCTCCAGTTGGCATATTTATTGCTCCTCGTTTGTGAGGCACAAGAACAGGGAAAGAGAGAAAAGAAGGAAAGATCTGCTGCTTTCTTTTCCTTTCGCTCTCATGAATTATTATGGCAGACCTAAGCAGATGTCAACCTGGCATTTGAGCCTTAAAATATAGTTAGAAGAGCAAGTTATAACTAATGCAAAGAAAAACGATGAGTGTCAGGAAGCGGCACTTTTCTTCAAATTTCAGATAAGCTTCTTTAGCCTAAGGGGGGGCTTGTCGAATGGGAAGCTTTAAGCTCTGCTTGCTAATGAGCAAGCACTCTTAATTGAAGATAGCTGCCGTTTGATGGGAAAGCCAGGCATTCAGCACACAGAGGGGTCAAAGACTGTTCCCTCATGGCAGGAATAGCTGGACTGAGAAAGATAGTCCTGCTTAAGACTTCTTAAAGAGCCCAGCTCACAGCCACCTCAAATTAGAGAAGCCCATACTGGCTGAGAAGCAATTCAGAAATTGCCTGATGCATCTCCTCATGCTTCTCGTCCTTTTTTCTTGCCTGTTCCACACTCTAAAATTAGACCTGTTGAGATATCAGAGTGCAGGGTCCCTCCATGTTTAATCAGAAATTGGATAATAATAATTTCTTGTCAAAAATTATTCTGGGTTGGAAGGATTTTTTCTGGAGGAACTCTGCTCAGAGGATGCCTGAATGAAGCTCCTTTCATGACCCCAAGATCTTTTCCCACCAACGTCATCCCCATTTATCTACTCGCAATTTCTTGCTTTTGAACTGTTCAGTTGGCAGTAGCTGGGACAGAGAGGGGTATGCAGTTTAGAACAGACCGTCATGCAGTTCCTGGGTCTTGAACTACCGACTTGCTGGCCTTCCAGCTAACAAGGCAAGCTTCTTAATCACTGAGCTACCACAGCCCAGAAATCTGATAAAACAGAATTACTGGAATAGGAAACCTAGAAGCACAATGAACACTATGGAGCACCTCTCTCTAGGTAAAAATCACCCTTGCTCATTTCCGTTTAGAGCCAAAGACCCAGCACAGTCTGTACTTGCAAGTGTTTCTGTGGTCATGTGGCACGCATGGCTAGACACTGGAGTGCACAAAATGCTGTTACCTTTCCTGCCAAAGCAGTATCTATTTATCTACTTGCTATTTCTTGCTTTCAAACTGCTTGGTTGGCAAGAGCTGGGACAGAGAGGGGAGCTCACTCCGTCATGGAGCACCTTCCAGTCATCAAGTTCAGCGTCTCAACCACTAAACCACTGCAGTCCCCCTTTACTTCCCTCGACTCTGACTTTAAACTATTCTCAGATGGGAACACCACTGTTTTACTAGGAACAACTGAGCTGTTTTAGTGGTGCTAACCTGATGAGAAGAGCTTTTTGGTCTACTTTGGTCTTCAGTCAAGTGATATTCCTAGTGCTTGCCAGCAAATCCCTTGACATCACACAAGGAAACTAGAGCAAAATTCAACAGGCCACAATGGCTCTGAATGCTTCCCAGAATTAGTATTGTATATTCAAAGGCTTTGAAAGCCACCTTCATTCTGTACAGCACCTGGCACAGCTCAAACCACTGAGTCACCTCGGTGAGGAGGGCGGTGGATAAACATGAAAAATAAATAAATAAATAAATAAATAAATAAAATAAAATAAAATAAAATAAACCAGTACTGCATATTGATATTCAGTTTTCAGGCCTCTCTCAGGGAAGAATTCAGCCCTTCAGATCAAGAAAAAATGTTAACACAAACTAATTTTTGCTATATAATCTGACTCTTGAAGTTTCTATTACCATCAACAACTTTTTATAGCCCCCGCCCTCCAACTTCCATTTTAACTCTTGCTTCACCCCAAACCTGTGCCTCTAAATCTCCATTTTAACTTCTATATCACTGAAGCGTACTTATCATACTAGCGAGACCCTCCACACACACACTTGCTTTGATGTTTGGTACTCACCCATCTGCTCCACAATCTCGGGTGGGAACACTCTGGAAGCAAATGCCCGTCGAAAGATATCTGAGAATTCTTTATCAAGACCTCCAATGCCCATCTTCTCAAAATTCCAGTCTGGATTAATAATAGACTGACGGTTTTCCCTAGTTTTGGATTTGCCTGTAAAGAGAAGACATTTCAATGATGACAAACTCACGAGTATATGGAAGCGCTGCAGAATTCTGCAGCGTGCAAAGCTGCAGAGTCAAAATTAAAATAGAATATAAAAGTTTGATGTGCGTAACGAAGCTAGTGAATGTGTAGTGGTTAAGACTATGAGCAAGGCATTTGCAATTTAAACCACAGCTCAATCACACATTTTAGGGGAAATGTTGCTAATCCACCATTTCTCAATTTCAGTTCCACTTCACTGCCCAACACGCAACACATGAATGATTGCCTTACCCTATGTTCATGGTTGCTACCAGGACTACAGTATGTGCCAGTGAGATGCTTTTCATGTCTTAAACCAGGAGTTCTCAACCTTTTTAAGCCAGGGGGTGGGTCACACTCCCTCAGACAGCTTCAGAGACCAGAGGACCATTTTGTCGTTTCTCCATCACACAGCACTTTCTGTGGTAGAGGCAGGGGGCCCCACACGAAATGGTGCCATGGGCCACATTCAGCCCACAGGCCACAGGTTGAGAATCCTTGCCTTAAAGGAACCATGTATACACTCAACTAATAATTTAATTCAGTGGTTCTCAAACTCAGGTTCCTATGTATTCTTGGACTACAATTCCCAGAAGTTTTCAGTATTGGCTGTGCAGGCTAAGGCTTCTGGGAGCTGTAGTCCTCTATGGAACACCAGTGCTGAACAAAACATAGTTTGGGAAATGCTGGTCTAATTGACCAAATGTTTAATACAATAACATTCTTCTCACATTTTTCCTGTTATAGCATGTAAGAGAAATTGGAAGGTTTATGGTACAGGGCTCCTTAGAAACAGGAAAGATTGTTTATGTAGTATTATCTCACAGTTGGGGGCTGGTGGTTGGGTTCCTCTTTTAAATGATAGGTGCCTAGAACTTACACATACTGACCTGAAAATTCTATTTTCTAACTGGGAAGAACAAGCAATACTCATAGACCAGGTTGATCATTTGTTCTATGCCTATGACTTGAGAGATTACATCCAAATACAGTACTCAAAAATTGAAATACACGCAATAACTCCTCATTCACTTCCAAGAGAAGGAAATTTCTAGATTCGATTGATTTGGCTATTTGATATAGGACTGTGATGGTGAACCTTGGCACTCCAGGGGTGCTTTTCAGTTCCCAGAAGGCCAAGATTCCGTGAATCCACACGTACTGCATATGTGCAGTAAACCCATTCATTTGGATCCACAGAGACTTGGGCTTCTGGGAACTGAAGTCCAAGCACACCTAGGTGCCCAAGACTGATAAACCCTATGTTATTGTTTTTGAATAGACACATACAAGGGGGCAACCTGAAAACTAGACTAGATATTTTATCTTATATTTGAACTTGGGAAAATTTGTGGAATCTGTTCTAAACTAGAATTCCAAAATCCATCAACTGTCTGGTATAGAAATTATTGATGAACAAATCATCCAAAATTCTACCCCTTGCCCCAAATACTTAGCTTGTGTTTCGCTTGTGGGGAATGAAGCCTTCCAACTATAATTAGCTGAACTACAGTGTTAGTAAAGATCTATTCCTCAGGAAACTGTAAGTAATAGCTCAGCTTCTGTTAAGGAAAGTAAAAATGGCCATTTGGTTGGGACTAAAATCTTGGACAAAAGCAGTTTGAGGACTGGGAGAAGGGAAGCTAGAAGACAAAAAGTCAAGGAGTAAGAAGATCAAGGAAATACAACTAGGGCAAAATCCAGTTGTTGGTCTCAGCTGAACATGACTCACTGAATCAGTGGGACTCCGAAAAGTATTGACTTAACAAATGCTTTCATTTAGTGGGCTTACACTAACTAGGCCTAACAATTGGATTTTCGCCCTAAGTGGATGAGAGATAGGAAAAGAGAACAAAGGAAAGGCTAGGTAGAGAATAAGTCTTGAAGAAAAGAGGCAGAAACACAGAAGGGACTAAAGGGCCGACTAAAGGGCTGATTAGAGGAGGAGAAGCAAATGGAAAATAGAACTGTTGTTAAACTGCACAAAGCATCTGCAGACACGAGAGGTAGAATAAATTGGAAGGAAAACAGACAAAAAAATGAAGGCTTGGAGAGGTCATGACAGCAAGCCATAGAACCAAGAGGAATTGGAACTGCTTTCTTCAAACTTGGATAAAGAAATTCCACTTACTGCTTCTACTTTTGTTGAAATTTCACTTATCACCTCAGTGACCCACCAATAGTAATGAAACAAGGGAGGTCAAAAAGAAATATATGGAAGCCATGCTGTGTCTCATTATCTAAAATAATTTGCCCGTTCTTAGGCTACAGACTGTTTTCAGATATTTCCTTCGCTTTTCTCCTTTTTACAACAGAAGCTGTGGTTATCCTCCTGCTCCCATAGGCCTCCTTCTTCATTCTACTTTCCTTATTCTCTACTGCCACATGCTGGAGCCAAGCAGTATTTTAATTTCAACAACAAAATGGACTAAGAGAATGTCTTCAATCAGGATGTCCTTTGTCTACTAACAAAATCAAATCCCACATTTGTTTAGTTTCATTTATAGCCACCTTTCTCCCCATGAAGGGGTTCAAGGTGCTCACAAGTTTAAAACAAGTGAAATTAAAATAAATAAAACATTAAAAACAATTAAACTGTCATAATAATTAAAATATATCAAGTGATTAAAATATTAACAGCGTCCAGGGTCTAGTAAAGGTTAAAAGGGAAGAGGCCTTCATCTGCCTTCTGCATCACAGCATGACAGAGACCCATACCACTGATCCAGCTCTGTGAGTCACTTTCTGGTCCTGAGCCCATTAGGTACACAAAGTCCTCCTCAGCCCCAAGCCAGGATTGATGAAGCTGCTGCCCTCCATCAAGATGGGATTCAAGTAGTCCCCCACTTGGGGACCATCACTCTTCCCTGTGGAGCTCACCAAAGCCTCTAGTCCTCAGGGTTGTCAAGTTAGTTAACCGCCACCTGATGCTTGGCATTGAGTCACTGACAGTATGGTATACTCTATTACCATAGCAGGATAACCTGGCCAGACCCATAATATAGACTAGAGAGTCCATAATATTAAAATTATGTAAATGCTAATGTAAGACTGCAGACTGGTGTAAATGAAAAGCCTTTAACAAAAAGCCTTCCAGTGGCAAAACTGCAGAAGTGTTACATGGGCTCCAGGACAGGGCATGATCTGGCTACCAGGTTTAAAAAGGTAGGAATTCCCAGATCTCAATAAAGAAATAAAAAAATTCTCAAGCTATTGCTCTTTATTCTGCAGCTGTCTCAAACAGCCACACTCAGTCAGACACTCCTGCACACAGCCTGAAGCAGCAGGCGGAAAGCAGTGTGTATAGTTGTACCTCGCTTAAAGAGCATAATGTGTTCCACAGGATTGCTCTTTAAACGGGTTTGGTCTTTAAGCAAAACACCATTGTAAGTGACCAATTGTGGGGGGGATTGTGAACCCCGATTTATTTGTTAAACAAGTTTTTGGTTGGTTTTGTTAAGCAAAGCGACCATTCAGAGAAAATCCATGTTCTTTAAGCGAGTTACTCTTTAAGCGAGGCGCTCTCTATGTGAGGTTTTATTGTATAGCTAAAAAGGGACCTTCATAGATTTTTGAGTGGCACCCTTTGGGTAGAAGGCAGTTCTTCCCTATTCACAGAGATCAGCAAGCAAGCACATGGCCACATCGCATGATTCCACAGAATGTGGCACTGAGCGGAGGGATCAGCTTTATGAGAAATGAACATTTTGACATCAAAAAGCAAACTGGCCATCATGGCTAAGATGTGCTTTCAAAGTAGAAAAACGAAAGACAGCTGAAAAGATTTCCAGTGGTCTGTGGGCTGGGAGAAGAGAGGCAGAAAAAGCTTTGATTCCCTGTGCAAATCCTTATTCCTCTTAGGAAACTTAAAGACCAAGTTCTCTTGTCTAACTTAACGCTGGCGTGGGAGAAATTGTATCGCCTGCAGACACAACCTAAAATCCAGGTGGATATTTCAAAATTGTCTCAAATGCTATCAAATAGGGTTTTCAGGCCATGCGAGATATTTAAGGGAGGCTTTACCAGTGCTGCACACCCCAGTGAGTTTCCATGGCAAAGGAGGACTCTGAACTTACATGCTGCCAATCCTAGTCCATTTATCCACTACACCACACTGGCTCGTTCTGAAGGTTCTACTGAGATTTGAACTTGGATTCAATGTCCAGAGTGCTAACCATTAGTTAGCAACCACTAATTGAAGAATAAAGTCCAGGCATTTCCATATTGTGCACAAGTTGGGTGACATGGCAGCAGAGACTCTGATCAGTAACTACTATTTTAAAAGTTCTCATTTGGATTTTGGGTTATGCTGCCATAGATGTCCTTTCCTCCTACACTGGTGTATGATAAACAAAAGGACTATATCAAGGAGATTTTACAGAAAGAATCAGTACAAATCTCATTGACATACTCCAGATTTTCAGATTTGTTTTCATTGGTGAATGTGACCTGCCCAGGGTAAGGATTAATTTATTTTTAAAGCCAAAAATGTCACAGTTTTTCTTTATTGATCCAGGATGTCTGGCTGTTGATGGAGTCAAAGAGGAGGGAACAGGTGGCTACAGGTCCAAACATGGCAACAGCAGGGTCTCTTCCCACTGAAATTTCCTTTTGCTATCTATAGAAAGCTTGGCCAGTGGTATTCATTCTGCTGCACAAATATTGAGGATACAACAGCTTGTTACTTTCTTTGGAAGAAGTAGCACCACCTCCCTTATTTGCTTCTGAAATCTAGGCCAAGGGGACAATGGTTAGCTCTGGTTTAAAAAAAAACCCCTCAAATATTTGTGGATCCTGAATCATAATTTAAAGAGAAATATACTGGTATATTTGTGAAGAATTAAAGAGTATTTGAAAATAAACCCTTCATTGAAATAGCTAACCCATTCGGCCATTGAGTGTGATTTGGATTAATAATAATTCAAGCAATAAAAGGAATGGGGAAAAGATTAAAGGCTAAAGTCCTGAATGACACTGACAAAGAACAGAAATGAAATTTGGTCCTAAGAAAAATGTTTCTCAATGTTTATTTGGGGGCAATAAAACAAATTCCAGGTTATACAAGAGAAATACAAACAATTATTACTTATTAGTTACATATGTATTCTGCCTTTCCTCCAATGATCTCAAGCCAGTGTACATGCCTCTCTTTCTCTATACGTTATACTCACAACAACTCTATGAGGTAGGCCAGCTTGAGAGACAGTAACTAGTTCAAGGTCACCAACTAAGCTTTCGTATCCTAGTAGGAACTAGAACCTGGATCTCTCAAGTCATAATCCAGCACTTTAACCATTACCCTACACTGACTCTATAAATAACATGGGTTCTCAAACTTGTGCCCCCAGATGTTCTTGGAGGTCAATTACCAGAAACTTTGATCAGCAGATGTCCTGACCTGGGCTTCTGGGAACTGAAGTCCAAGAATATCTGGAGGCCCAAGGTTGAGAAACCCTGAAATAGATATTTGTCTAATGGCCTCTAGCAAATAAATATCTTTTGAAAGAGGAGGAAGAAATGAAATCTGTAAAAAGAGAGTTTAAAGATACGAAGGGAATAGGAAAGGCTATAACGGATAAACAAGAATTGGTACAGCTAGAAAAAGAACAAAAGAGAATAGAAGCAGAAAAACTGAAATCAGTAAAACAGGAAGAAGAAAAGCAATGTTTGGGAGTAATGGAGAAAAAAATGGACATTTGGAATAAAATTGAGAAAAAGCTGGATAAGATGAATGAGACAAGGAAGCAGGAAATGAATGATATGAAAGAACAAGATTTAAGGAATTTGTTGGAAAATTTTAAGAAAATAACAAATGATAAATTTGCAGCAATAGAATTAAAATCAAAATTTATAGAAGAAGAGATCAAAAATATTAAGCAAGAAATGAATGATATTACGAAAGAACAACAGGATTTAAGGGATTGGTTGGCAAATCTTAAAACAGTAACAAATGACAAATTTGTGGCAATAGAGACAAAATCAAAATTTGTGGAAGAATCGATTAAAGATATTAAAGGAAAAGGAAAAAAGGGAGATGAAAGAAGAGCCAATCAAGAAAAAAGACTGTATATGTTGGAGGCAGAGGCGAGACAGAAGAATTTGTTGATAAAAAGGACATCTGCCCGTCCCACCAGAGCGGACCGGAGAGGCTCTCTGGTTGTGCCATCAGCCAGAGAGGCGCACCTCGCTGGCACGAGAAGGAGGGCCTTCTCGGTGTCCGCTCCGGCCCTTTGGAACCTCCTGCCAATAGAACTAAGCATGCAGACGGAGTTGCTGCCCTTTAGAAAAGGAGTGAAAACCTGGCTGGCAGGTTTTTTCTGGGGAGTGGATGGTACAATTTCCCCAGCCAATTGGTTGGTGTGACCCCAGTATGCCTGTGTTGTAGCTTTTGGGTTTTAATACCAAGTTTTTTAAAGTTTTTAGAGATTTTAATTTTTTTAAATGATTTTATAATTGTTGTAAATTGCCCTGGGTCCCTTTTGGGAGGAGGGCGATGAACAAATTTAAATAAATAAATAAATAAAATTCCAGAGGGTAATCCAGACAGATTAAGGGAAAGAATTATTAAATGGTTGAATGAATTGAAGATGGGAAGGAATTTTACAAGTTGATGGCTTATCTAAGAAGAAAAAGTACACGGGTACTAAAATTGGATGGTGAACAATTGGATATTTATCAGGATTTAACAAAAGAAGAACAATTGTGGAGGAAGAGAATTAAACCAATTAGTAAATTGTTAAGAAATAAGGAAATGAATTATAATTGACAACAATCTCAACAGCTGAGATTCTTCTGGGCAGGGAAAGCTGTAGTGATAAGAAAACAAACTGACTACCTGGATATATTAGAATCATGTACTATTATTAAAGAAGGATCAAAAGAATGGAGGAAACTTAAAAAGGAGCTCTTAATTACAGGAAGTTTCATAATTTTTTGCAACAGTAACAATATTAGCAAATAAATTTTAAGAAAAGAAAACTGATATGATTTCGTTTGGATCAAAAGAAGTTTGGGGTAACATAGTTGATAGGAAAAACTGATAATCTAGTTTTCAAGTGGACGTAACTTCTAAACTGTTATGAAGTGTTTATTGATTAATTTGTATAAAGGAAATTTAACGTAAAGGATTGTGAACTTTGGAAAGCAAATAATAAGTTATCATATTTTAAAGGAAGATGAAAAGAGAAGAAAGGAAGGAGAAAAAGAAAAGAAATAATTTTTTTAAAAGAATAATAATTTAATGACAGTAGAAGGGGAAGTTGAAGATAATTAAAGTAAAGAAAATGATAGAATGGATAACTTATGTGTATTTTCTGCCTAGACAAAGTCAGGATTGACTTGATGACATGTAATTTATTATTATTTTTATTGTTACCATTCTGTTTGGGATACACAACTTACCAATAAGAGTGAGGGAAGAACTCTCAGCTTTTTCAAACGCTACTTGACTGTTCCCGACAACCAGACCAACCTCAATCTAAGTAGAGAAGCAAATGAAACTCACAGTTAAAAACCCTGAAGAAACAAGTGACGTTTTCAATGTTCTCCAGAGTGCCTCAGAAGGGAACATTTTTTTATACTGAAACAAGTTTCCTAGCAGCAAAAATCAGCTGACAGTAGAAGATGATGCCATTGTAACACAGCTGGCCTTTTGCCACAAATTTATTCTTAGCAGCATACGTCAAAAAGATTATCCGTAACTATCTGTTTCCAGCTCTATCCCTGAAAATAGGGAACATGACCTGGAATTCAGTGTTCCAAGACAGAAATCAGCTGCCAGAAAAAATGATGGGTGGTGAAAATGAGCTATAACACTGTCCCCAAAACTGGGTGGGGTACAGGATGAGAAACAGCAGAATAAACAAATCTTACCATATTTAAAATAACATACACCTAAAAGAGGAAAAACTAGTGTGAACTAACGATCAGCAGGTTTCTTTCAGACAAGGAGATACTGTACTCCTGATTTCTCCACTTATGAAAAGATCCCAGACTAATTTTAGATGCCATGGTTGAGTGATTCCACAAAGCCTAAATTCTAGTTACTGCAGCCATTCACCAACCCATTCCTTCTTGCTTTCTTATAACCAGCCTCTTTCCTTCTTCTATTTCTTTCTCATTTTTAAAAAGGTTGGTTTAGTTATGCATTGTGGTGAAGATCACCTTATGGAATTATTTTAGACTGAGGAAAAAAGAGCGCTAGGGTTGGTTTGTGTAATTTGAATTATAGGTATATGTTGATTCAACAGGTGCATGCTTGCTTCTCACTTAAAGACTGTAGGGTCCATTGATGACTTATATGTATGGATGAACCAACACAAAACCAGTACAGTAATACCTCGGATAACGCTAAGACTTGGTTCCACAAGTCTTGGTGTTATCTGATTTTTAGTGTTATCCAATGCATGTTAAAATCCTATGGGATGGATCGGATAACATTAAAGCTCTATAGAGATACATTGTAACCACACAGGCTTTAGCGGTTGTTATCCGATCCATCCCATAGGACCTTAACATTATTCGATCCAATTCTCCTCCCCAGATTACTTAACGTTATGCGATTTTAGCGTTATCCGAGGTAAACGTTATCTGAGGTATTGCTGTACTTCTTTATGACTTAATGTAAAGTGATTTTCTAGATCTGACTTGCATACAATAGCCCAGGGATCTGCAAACCCCTGCTGATTAGGGTTTCTGGAAATTGAAGTCCAAGAACATCTGGAAAGCCAAGTTTACAGTCCTTTGCAACAGTCTATTACAGGGGTGCCAAACCTTTTCGGGCCATGGGCCTGTCATGTGGTTCAGGAAGCCAGTCACTATGGCCCAGAGGCTGGATCCAGCCCCCAACACCAATTCATCAGGCCCACGAAGTCCTTGTTGCTCCTGGAAGCAGAAGTAAAACATGCCTGTACTTCCATTTCCAGGAGTGATGAGGGCTTCACAGGCCAGATGGACTGGCATTGGGGGCTGGATCCGGCCCCCGGGCCATTGTTTGGATACCCCTGGTCTATTAGCTTTACAGTAGATTGCTTTATGCAGTTCATAGAGATAGCTTCAAATTCAGTGGCATCAACTCATGCCAGTCATTAAAGGAGGTAGACACACGCAATTCTAAGTCAGAAATACAACTCTGTCTCTTACCTTTTGTTTTTTCCCTGTGGAAGGTTCACCTTTAAGGATGCTTGGGTCCATGGCTTCAATGTCCTTGACCAAGAGGCCAAAAAGTTTGTCATTAAAAGTAAACACCAACTGTGAAAAGAAAGTGAAGGGGGGAAAATTAAGATACTATACCACTGACATTCATTCATTCATTCATTCATTCATTCATTCATTCATTCATTCATTCATTCATTTATTCTTCAAATTTCTAATGCCTTCCAACCCGGCAACGACATGTGCTTTGTTGACTACTGCAATAATTTGACAGAGAAGTTGTTAAAATAATATAGCAATCCAGCATGTAACCTTGGTTCTTCTAAGAGGGTCACGTGACCCTCTTAGAAAAAAAAAGAACCTATACAGGAAAGCAAACTTGTTTATTTGCTTGTTCTAAGTCAGCCAATCAATAGTTTCTGAGCACAATACTTGTAAGAAAATATTGTTTCAGCTTACAAATGTTTGACTATTCATTTGGCTACTCTACCTAGAGAAAGGAAATTCCTGGAGAACCTGCTTAAAATTCTAAGCCTGAAACCTGCTCTGATTTTTGCTGTGAATCCACAAAAACTCAGCATCAGTGACTCTTATTCAAAATGGGACCAAGACAAATTTTACCCAACTCATGTGTTACAAGGTTCAGTGACTCGCTGATTAAATACTTTAGAATTGAACTACGTGCTATGCAAGAAACTCATCAGCTACTGAAAGTGGTATCCTAAAATGAACACTATTCGTAGAGGGTAATTTGTATGCTAGTCTTACAAGTGATTACTTTTACTTGTGTCAATTGCTAAGAACTATAAATCCTTGTGTAACTAATTTACTATTGCTGCTAAAATCAAGAGAGCATCAGCTTTGAAATGTATTCTTCTAAGTCAGGGTCAAGGTGACAAATCTAAGACAATGCCAAACTGGATTTTTCATCAGTCTAACCCTCTGTACTCTCTGCAGACCAGAACTTTATGTGTTATAAATCCATGAAGAAATAAAAAAAGGTATCAAATCAAATCTTTATTAAGGTTGAAGAACAGCATAGGTATCTTAAGAGTGTGCCCAAGACTCCAAGAATCACTATAAGCAGTTTTTCTGAAGGAATTAGATAAGAGGCTCAATTTGAGAGACTTGGCTGGATGCCAAATAAAGCTTAAACAGCTATTACTCCTACTAATACTCAAATTTTAAGGTTCTTGGGGTTTCCGCCAAACTCTGCTTTGACTACCTTCTCATATCTCCTCTTAAGAATGACTAAAGAACTTACTCCTTGAAGGGTGGAGCTTTATGTAGTGAAACAAGGCAGCACTGAACATTACAGGGAGATGGTGAGAATACCCTATATGGTAGTGAGCCAGGATGCCTAAGAGACCGCATTGCCCTAAGAACATCTGTCTGTCCCACCAGAGCAGACCGGAGAGGCTCTCTGGTTGTACCATCGACTAGAGAGGCACACCTCTCTAGCACTAGGAGGAGGGCCTTCTCTGTGTCCGCCCCGGCCCTATGGAACCTCCTGCCAGTTGAGCTACATCTCCAGTCGGGAGTTGCTGCCCTTTAGGAAGGGGGTTATGACCTGGCTGGCAGGACAGGTATGGGGTTTGGGTCAGACATTTGTGTCGGCTGATGGCTCATCTGACCCTCTCCTTCTCTCAGTGTATGAATTTTTAATCTTTTAACTTGCTTAGTTTTATTATTTTTATATTCATTTTAACTGGATTTTATATTGTGTTTTTATGTCACTATTTAAACCTTTGTTAGCCGCCCTGGGTCTCTTTGAGAAGGGGGCATATAAGTCTGTAAAATAAATAAATAAAGGTTTGCAAAAATACACAAAAATGCCTAGAAAAATGTACTAGCAATAAACAGTTATAATGAAGAAATATACATATAACTGTGAAGGTTCGTTTTCTGGTTGCTTACGTCCACACTTCTATAAGAGGCTATTTGAGAGAGCAGGGCAAGCTACCATTTGCCACATTGAAATGGTTCTGTTGCTAAGTAAGAAACATATAGATGCAAAGAGACACACCTGCTGCCCAACTGAGAATGCCTGGTTATTGAACTGCTGGATGAACTCTGCTGCCATTTTGTCTGAATCATATGGGTTAGAGTCAACACTCTTCTTCTGCAGGAAGTCAATCTCAATGGTCATAGTGCCAATGCATTGCTTGGTTTTATCAAAGTTGTATACAGAAACTGTGCCAAAAGAAAAACACATATTATAAAAGAGTGCTCCACAATCTTGAGTCATTTTTACCTATTCATTTGAGACGAACCATGAGTAGTTTACCATGCATTGTAAAAAAAAGTAAGAGTTTTCTTTAAAATTACATCAGACATGAGCAACTGTATGTTTGTGGACAGCAACTCTCAGACTTCTCACGGTCTTTGTCCCTAATTAGTTCTCCATGTACATCTTATAAACATCTGATTTGCAGGAAAGTTCCTACACTGCCTACAGAGGGTTCACTTTTTCATAAGTTCCCAGATATAACATCCTAGAGTCAAAAGAGAATGTAGTCATTAAGTCTGTATCGTCTCTTCTTCAAAGCCCATAAGAATCTTCTGCAATAGCTGGAAAAATGCATACTGTAAAGTAAGGCTAACTTGAAGTGCTATGCTTCCCTCCACTTGATATAACTGATTAAATGAAATTAGTTTAATTGTATAACCCAGGGGTTCCCAACCTACAGCCCGCGACGCCATTTCATGTGGCGCTTCACCGCACCCGGAAGTGCCATTTGTGGTTCCTTTTTAACATACAGGTTGCCACCATCGTGCAGGCAGGGCAAAATGGCTGTCCGGCCCTCAAAGCTGCCTGAGGGAGCATGACCCAGCCCTCAGTTTGAAAAGATTGGGAACCCCTGGTATAACCTAAGGCAGAAAAACTATAGCTCTTCTCTGTTATGTACTGTATATCGTTCCCCAAATTTACACTGGGCAAAATAAACGCCACAGCAAAATACAAGTGTGTTTCACATAGCTTGACAATCCAGGACCTTGGACAGAGCACACTAGGAAAATTAATAGCACATTTTTTTACAAGGCAGACGAGGGGAGGCTTACAAACTGCCTTCAACAATGCTCCATCTATTACACTTTCTCTATATTAATAACATGAAGCACAATTTTATGTAACATGAGACATATGTAAGTTGGGGTTTTACTGTGCATCAAGAAAGTTACTTTTTTTACTGTGGAAGATACTGAATCCTGGACATCTGTTGGAAGAACAATAGAATCTGCAGGGCTTTATTCTTATCCTACTGTAGCCCTTTCAATATGACAAGAAACTACCCTGAGTTACTAGGCTACCATCTGTTTTTGATAGCTTTAAAGATCATAGAGAGGAGGAGGAGTTCCATCATCGCAGTATTTCAGGGTTAACAGATGACGAATTTAGGTCTTTCTTCTAGCTTATTTTTGATTTGTACCTACACTCTTATTTAGTTTACTGCAGTTCTTTACTTAAGAGTTTATGACTGTCTTGCTCAGCTTTTCAATGTGCTTCATTTCTCTGTTCAATCTACTTCTTTGGTTAAAGTGATATAGTAAAACCTCATATAACACTAAAACCTGGTTCCACAAGTCTTGGTGTTATATGATTTTTAGTGTTATCTGATGCATGTTAAAACATTGTAACCACACAGGCTTTAGCGGTTGTTATCTGAAGCATCCCATAGGATCTTAATGTTATCTGATGCAATTCTTCCCCCCAGATTCCTTACTGTTATGCGATTTTAGTGTTATTCGATACTAATGTTATATGAGGTATTACTGTAATTGTCATGTACTGTACTCTATCCCATTGACAGTTTGAAATTTTCATAGGCTCCTCATGAAACTTTTACTAAGAACTAAGTCAATTCATTTATACTTGCCCTCCTGTTTTCAATTTACTTCCTTCCCAATTTCTTCACTTTGCTTTCTTTTTTTAAAAAAAGTAGTTTTTAAATTCATTATCTTTTCACTCTATGTTTAAAAGTCAATGCCACCTAAGACCTTTTCTGCTATATCTCAATTTTTAGAAAAATGCCCCCGCTTCACTGGCAATATCTTTGTGTCCACATTTTCCCCTCTCTTCCTTTACGCCAGGGGATCCCAACCTAAGGCCCGTGGGTCAGATCCAGGCCCCAGTGCCATTTCATGTGGCCTCCAACTGTCGGGGACCTGCCCCAACAATAGGCGCGAAGGAAGGGAGACTGCAGTCTTGTATCCAATGCAATAGCCTTTATTAACCAGCTTGGCGTCCCAAGCAGGTCTGTTGTTCTGGTTGGCTGTGCAGTTGCTTAGCTAGGCTGAACTGATGATATCTAAGCAATGCACCGCATGGCATATTTATATAGACACACACAGGAGGAGGTACATAATAGGGTGTTTACAGGGTGTTTGCAGGGTGTTACCCAAAAGGAGGAGGAGAAAGAAGGAGGAGGGTGTAAGAAAGGGTGGGATAGGGGTGGATGATGGAAAACACCTCTATAATCTAATCATAAAAGCCACATTTATAATAGCCTCTCTGCCTTGAAGGAATATATATTTGCAAGCTATAATATACTGTGGGTCAAACTCCTTCCTCATGCAGTTTTACATCACCTTATAACATCTGCCTTTTGAGAGGCCTCTTTCTCTTTAGGCTGGAGCTGAATCCCTTATCTTTAACACAGGATGTTCAATGAACACATTTATCTATTTGCATCACACTGCTAGCTTCTGCTGTAACGAAGCCCTAACAATATGTTCTAAGCAAGCTGTCACACTTTACTAAAATTCATCACACAGGTCTATGATCTATAACACAGGTATAATAACAATCAAATCTACAAAATGAATTCCCACATCCAACCCATCCAAGGGCATTTGAAAAACAAAATGGCCACCCCTTTGAAGCTGTTGGGACAAAATGGCCACCGCCACCCATCATGCAGGCAGGGCAAAATGACCATCTGGCCCTCAAAGCTGACTGAGAGAGCATGACCTGGCACCCAGCTTGAAAAGGTTTGGAATCCCTGCTTTATGCATATATTTCAAATAATTTTGATTATTAACCTGTAAAATACTGTTTTAAATTTTTGAGAGTGAAGAAATTAAAAGGACAGTGAAAGTCTAGAACAGTGTTTCCCAACCTTTGGGTTTTGGACTTCAATCCCCAGAAGCCTAAGTCATTTTCCCAAACCACTGATCAACCAATGTACTACTTTAGGCTTCTGGGAATTGAAGTCCAACAGTGGGGCCTGAGCCCCATGATGGGAACTACTAGTCTAGAACCACATGTGTACAAGGAACATTGGCCAAATCATAGTGTACAACTAGCGTGTTTCCCCCAAAATAAGACACTGTCTTATATTTATTTTTCCTCAAGAAGACACATTATGGCTTATTTTCAGGGGATGTCTTATTTTTATTACACCACTGGCTGCCTGTCTTCTTTACCGCTCTGCACGCTGCATAGTCAAGCCTATCACTATGTCTTATTTTCGGGGTATGGCTTATATCACGCAACTGCTGAGAAATCCTGCTGTGGCTTATTTTATGGGTATGTCTTATTTTCGGGGAAACACAGTATGTATGTGCAACTTGAGATTATAACTGTGCAATGGATAAGACTGAAGTGTGATCCCCTAAGCATTTCCGCTGGTGTTCTACATAATCAGTTGTGCTGGAGACGTATGACTAATTGTACAAATGCCTGGTGCAATCCCTTATTCCCAAGCTTAACACCAGACACATCTATACCAGAATAGCTTCATGTTACACAGCCATGAGCAGAGTACTGGCTATTGCATAAATCTGAAAATAAACTGCTACGCACTGAAAAGGTACTAGCTATGTTCTTCAGGGCTCACAAAAACAGTACTGTTGTAGACATTAAATATTATCTTTATTGGCACTGGCAGTAGTAATACTGCTGTTATGTTGTTAGGTGGTATCAAATTGGAACTATTTTATAGCAATTCTATCTAGTCTTTCAAAGTACATAAAATATTTCAGGAGTGGCATTTAGTGATTCCACACCCTAAATGAACTTTCATGACTCATCAGGGATTTGAACCCAGCCCTTCTGAGTCCTAATTCATCACTTCTATCCACAACACCATACAGGGTATCTAGTAATATTACTACCATATCATTAATTCAGCAAAACACAATGCAAGAAACAAATCTAACATACAGTATCACAGTATCATTGATTTCATTAGCTTTTGCTTCTTTCAACTCATCGCCACATTTAGCTCCTGCAGGTTCTTACAGGCCACACAAGAAAGCAAGAAAAAGTAGGCAACCATCAGGCATATTTTAAGGAATTCACCCTATAGTACAAGAGATTTTGGGAGAATAAAGGTTTTTTCTCTCGCCTGATCTGTAAAAGAACACAATCTTAAAAATGTACAATGGACACTTACCATCTATTTCTTGCCCAATAGAAAGTCCAGCCCATTTTCTCTGAAATAGAAGAGAGGAGAGTGCTTCAAAAATAATATGACAAATTTTTTTAATGAGTATAGAAAAATAGCCAGTCTAAAATGGCAGAGAACAGCTTTTGGGGCAATCTTGCTCTAAGTCACCACCCAAATGGAAAGGTTCGTGTTACTTTAACAGGCACATGATACAGGCATGTGTGAAAGGAGAAGTGTAGCAGAATGTACTAAGAGATAGAACCACTATCAAAAAGTCCTTGAGTCAGTTCTTGTCAAGGCCACCTCTTAGTCACATATGTCCTCGTGTGTATCATGGAAATATCACAAATGGCCTATCTTACAGGGTTATTATAAGGATTACTAGATCATGTAAAGTTTTCTTCTTTCATGTCCCAATCAAACCCTGGACTACCAAAATGAAGCCATTTTCTTGACTTTGTCATTGGCCAAACTTAAGTCCTCATCGGTGCATGCTTCTGGCAGTAAATGGCAAACCAGTAGATGAACAGGATGCTTTGATTGTTCTACAGCTTCCTCTTCAAATGCTAGACATTATTTGTGGTTTTTCTAAACTTAAAGTGGTTTTGTCTACAACCTGATGAGAGAAACCTCTCATAACTGGCAAGGCAAGTAGATAAGGAGGAACCACAGTATACAAGAGCCACTTTTGTTCATCTGGACTTCTAAATTTGTACATATACATATACTCCTACCAACCAAGCAGTTCGAACTATATATTTTTTAAAAGGTACAGTACTCACTAACATCGGAAATATTTTTATTTTCAAGAAATCTGTACTTCCATCCTAACCAATCTACAGCTCAGGATTTACAATCCAATCTCATTACTCGTTATGGTGGACTTGTATACCTATCATCAAGCTTCTGGAGACAGAAAAACAGAGGTTATCCACAAGGCCTCCAAATTAGATTTTCATAATTCTCTTAGGAAGAAAAATCCTAAAAGAAAACCCTCCTTCGTGACAGAATTCACAACTCTGCAGGTGATTTGTCTATGTTATTTTGGTGAAAGAGGAAAAAAGGACACCTTTTATTCAGCAAATCACTCCCTTGGCTATTCTGAGCTTTGTTCACAAGTGCAAAGAGCTAGCTATCAATTCAGGAGCTCAGGGAAGCCACAAAGACAGATCGCACATTGCAAAGTGTTACTGCTAAACATCTGACACTGGTGCTACTTTTGGCAGATTGCTGCACAGAGGATTTTTGCAAGTACTAGATAATGAGCAGAGGAACATATTACAGTATTTCTTTCCAAGAGCAAGGTATAGGTTGCCCTTGCTCAAAAGCCAGTCATATCCGACTGTAGGGTTCAGTGCTCATCTCCACTTACAGTTGTAGCATCTGGTGTGTTTTTAATCTGTTTTTAATCTTTCTCAGTTTTTAATTTTTAAAAAGTTTTAAGGTTTTTAGATGGCAGCTCCTACTTCCTAATCCTGGGCCTTATCTGCCCAGGGAAGGAAAAGACTAACGTCCTCTGGCCGGAAGGAGGAATTGATTTTAGTTGTTTTGTGTTGTGTGCAAGTTATTGTTGTTTTGTTTTTGTTTTTTCCTCCTGATTGTAAACTGCCCTGAGTCGCCACGGCGAGTGGGCGGTGATATAAATTTAAATAAATAAATAAATAAATAAATAAATACAGCCAAAGAGCCAGTGCTGTCTGCATTTGCAGACGTTTCTAAGGACACATGGCAGGCATGCCTAGACACCGGAGTGCACAGAACACTGTTACCTTCTCACCATGTGGTACTTATTTATCTACTTGCAAATTCTTGCTTTCAAACTGCTAGCTTGGCAGGAGCTGGGACAGAGACAGAAGCTCATTCCATTGTGCAGCACTCGGGTCTCAAACTGTTGACCTGTCAACCTTCCAGGCATCAAGTTCAGCGTCTTAACCACTAAGCCATCACGGTCCCTTTCCAAGAGCTAGAACTTTGCATATTGTACAAAAAGATCCACACAGCAGCTGCGTTGCCTGCATTCCTCTCTTATGCACTGTATGTGACTGACGGCTGAAACTGAAATGAAGTACCTGTATCTTTATAGTAATTATCTAGCTGTACCATCATATTATGACTGATGAGACATACTATGCACCAATATTTATTCTTCCTGAGGTATGAAATAAGTAACTATTTATCACTTTTGATTCTCAAGCGGCTTCATTTTCTTTATGCTTCCTTATGTTTTCTCTATACACAATAATTTTAACTGATCAGAAGGAAACATGTTTCAAGCCTATATCAACAGATACCCCTGGAAACTTACTTTTCCCCTCATCCAGAGACTTGACACTTTTGTTGAAAATACTAACTTTCAAAATCAACATTTATTTCATATTTGACTCGAGAAGTAAAAAATAATAATAATAAAAAACGGACCTGTGGTAAACTGAAAGCAATGGTGCCCGGGACAACTGAAGAATGAGTTCTTAATGTGAAAATGTACTTGTGGTTTGGTGAAGTCTTTACAACTACATGTCTGCAAGGAGAGAAAGAAAGCACGATTACACCACATTTCCAAAAGTGGAATTTTTAAAAATGGCTTCTATTCCTGTGGGGGGGAAAAAATGAGGCCAAAGGCTCAAAAATTTATTCCCTCAAAGGTCTGAACTATTTAACACAGCGTTTATCCAGGACACGTCTAAATACAGT
This sequence comes from Furcifer pardalis, assembly GCA_030440675.1. Classification (NCBI taxonomy): domain Eukaryota; kingdom Metazoa; phylum Chordata; class Lepidosauria; order Squamata; family Chamaeleonidae; genus Furcifer; species Furcifer pardalis. The sequence goes on from CP126897.1 coordinate 32,286,511, forward strand.
AAAACCTTGAGTTACGAATAAAATCAGGTCCATGGCCTTGTTCGTAACTCGAATTTGTTTGTAACTCAAGGCATCCCCATAGGGATAAAGAAAAAGCCCCCCCCTCCAAAAATCAATCAAACCACCCAAAAACAACAGCAGCATTGAAAGGGAAGCATGCATAAGCAAAAACACTGTTCCTTACCTTAAAGAAGCTTTGAAAATGGACAGAAAATCCAGCAACAAAGAGCCATTTTGGCGCTGAAAATGCAGACAAAGTACTCCTCTCTAAGCACTCTACTGCCACCTACAGAGTTCAGAAAGGCTGCATGTGCGCAATGCACTCTAGGAAATCAGATTGTGTAATCTGAAGCAAACCCATAGGGAAAATGGCGCTTTTTGCTTCATTTGAGGCAACACAGAGGGGAAAAATTAATTCGTAAATCAGGGCATGTTCGTAACTCAAGGCATGGATTTCAGTGCAGAACCAATTCATAAGTTGAATTATTCGTAAGTAGGGGCATTCATAAATTGGGGTTTTACTGAACATAGTTGTGCACAAAGATTTGCATATCCACTGTTCTAGTCCTTTTCAACCAAGCTGCTTTTTTAGTCATGGGTGGTAACACAAAAGATTCCAAAGCTCTCCAAGTTGGGGTGGGGTGGGGTTTGAGAACAGCTTGAAGAAAGCAATTTTCCAAGTTCTTCTTTCGTGTCCAGATAAAACTCTGAACTTCCAAAATGAAGTCACTTTCTTGGCTTTGTCATTGGCCAAACTTAAATCTTCATCGGTACATGTTTCTGGTAGCAATTGGTAGACCAGTAAATGAGCCAGATTCTGTATCTCTCCACCTTCACACAGCATGCTGTTGTCCACCATTAGACCCCACTTGAGCATGTTGCTCTTACATTTAGGGACCCAGATCCTCAGCCTGTTCAGTGCCGTCCAAGTGTCGTAGGGGAGGTTGAGTTCCTCAGCTATATGTTCCTTTAATGTTATTCCTTATCCAGTGAGCTCCTTCCTCCATCTTCTAATTTCGTTTTGCTCTTGTGTACACTCAAGAATGTTTGTTCTTGACATAAAGCTCTTCCTGGATCTGAGTAGGCAGACTTAAGGCTTACATCAGTTCAGAGGATGTCAAGGCTAATTATTTTGCTTAGTTCTCTCCCTGTCTACTGCCACTTCTCTCCTCATTTTAAGTGCAGCAACATCAACAAGAGAATATATTTACTCAACTGGTGTAGATCTGAAGCATCCTGTCACAATGTGCATTGTTTCATTAACAGCAATGTCAGCTTACCGTATCTGTAAATGCACTCCATACTGGGGCAGCACACTCTGCTGCAGAGATGCTCAAGGCCAAAGCTAACGTACGCAACATGTATGCTTGAGCTCTCCATGTAGTTTGTCAGTTTCCTAATGATATTGTTCCTTGTACTATCTTTAGCTTTACTATTCAGGAAGTGTTGCTTAAAAGAGTGTGCTGTTAAGTGTTGTGACAAAATATTTAAGTGCTGAACAATGCTGTAATCTGGAACACCCAGCTCAACCCCTGCCTCTTGACTTCAAATGTGAAAAGCAAACACTTGAATCTAGTTGCTTCAGAGGGGCTGTCAAAAAAAAAAATCCAGCACCATGGACAGCTCTCAGCAAACACTTTCCTGTTACAATGGCTTGTCTTATACGTACTGCAGTTCCAGGACAAATCCTTCTAGACCAGTGGTGCCCAAACTTTTTATTTTTTTGTGGACCGGTCCCATCCCAACATACAGCTGCGGGGGCCAGAGACGGGCTGCTCCCACCGCTGACTGTCACTATACCACATTGGGTACACTCCCTCCCCTCAAATGAGTCACAGACAAGAGCACTAAAAATAGCATTATCACACCACTGCAGAGAAAAAACAGAATTACCCATTTTTTACACTAGTTGTCATGAGAACATATTGCCATCCCTGTTGATAAAGTGTCCTCTAGTATTCAGAATGCTGAAATCACAGTTCTAGGAAACATTTGGCTCAAATAATTCCTCTTAATGAGAGTTCTCTTGAAGAAATAACTTAAGACAACTGAAACTCACAAGCCAGATTGAAAGTCCTTTTCATTGACCACAGCACAGTTGGTAAGAGAAAGCTCGTCTGTGGGGCATCGTGCAGCTTGCATAGTCTGTGGCAAAAATAAATAAATGAAAAAGTCATCAGTAAGGCACCAAAGGGCATTTATACAAGATGAATTTACTTTCTAAAAATGACATTTAACTGAACTAAGGAAACAGGCAAATTGGCTGCTTACCATTTACTTAGCAATTTTTTGTTTAAAATACCATCATTTAAAGAGTGACCTGATAACGTTTGAAAGTAGCACTGTACCAATCTAGCAATGTTATCCTGCTATGGTAATCCTCAGGACTAGCAGCCTTGACTAATCCACAGGGAAGGGTGATGGTCCTCCGCTGGATTAAATCCCACTTGAATCCATCTTGATGGGAGGGCAGCAGCTTCATCAATACTGGCCTGGGGCTGAGGAGGACATTGTGTGCCAAAAGGGCTCAGGACCCGAAAGTGACTTACAGAACTAGATCAGTGGTATGGGTGTCACACTGCGATGCAGAAGGCAAGTGGAAAACCACTGCATTATATTGTCCCCAGGACAATCTTCATGGCTGATCACCATGAGGATAGCCAATATTGGGAATCAGATACGGCACTTGAAGAAGTAGCACAGCATGGTAACTCAAGAAATGAAAACTAGGCACAGAAGGCAGTCATGATAGAGAATGGAAGACACTCATCAGCCAAAGACCATACTTCTGTATATAGACTGTACCTCTTCAGAGACAGGAAAAGGCACAAAACTGAATGCTTCTACATCGTGGGGTGAGGGGTAAGGATTCCTACAAACAGAAAGCTAATGTGTCAGGAGGAAAGATTTCAAAGTTCACATTCCCACTAACATATCATCTTCTGTATGAATGCCCATGTATATGACAAGGAACAAGAGCCCCCCAACACCTATGCTATGCTATGCTATGGCCCAGACCTCACCTCAATAAGAACTAGGTCAAAGTTTCTCTGCAATATGAAACTGCTGCAAAAACTATTCCACATAATGTGGAGAAACTATGGCAGGGATTCTCAAGCTTTTAAAGCCAGGGGCCAGTCCACACCCCTCACTGTTGAAGGGTGGGACTGGTGGTCCCACCACTGCTGCTAGTGTGTGGGGAGTGGTGTGGGCTCAGGGTGGTCCCACCACCAACTGCAGCAGCAGCACAACTCTGAGCCCCCACCATTCCTACCACAACAGTGGCGGTGGCAGGACCAGCCCGAGCCATCCATGGCTCCACCTCACACTGCTTCTTTGTTTACTGATTGGAGGAACTGTATGGTGTAGGTGAAGGAGGGGTCCAGGCTATCCTTCTTGACCACTCTCGGCCAGAGTGGCCCCGGAAAAGATGCCGTCAGCCAGACTGGCCCCTGGGAAAGATGCAGCCAGCCACAGGCATCCACCACTTCCACTTCCACTGCCGTCTCCTCAATCCTTATCCCCTCTGCTTGGCTTGGCATGTCCCTGCCAGGGCTCTGTAGCAGGGCGGATGTTGTAAGCCTTACAACATCAGCCCTGCTATGGAGCACCAGCAGGGACACACCAAGCCAAGCAGAGGGGGCAAGACTTGAGGAGGCGGCGGAAGTGGTGGCTGGAATGAGAGTGCAGTACAGATGATTTAGTGCTGTGGGCCAGATCCGGCCTGCAGGCCCTAGGTTGAGGATCCCTGTACTATGGAGTTTCTGACATAGTAGCATCCAAGGTCTAGAATACAAAGACATGGCTTTTGCTTCACATTTCTGGGCCTATTTGAAAATGGAAGGTTATCTTCAACCTGAAAAAATACTATGCCTAATAATTGTGGGAGTCATAACACTTGATAGCTACTTTGCCAAAGGGCTACTGCATTTGTAAGTGCAGGGAAGGGAAGGGAGATTTCCCCATAGCATCCAGACTAGAATTGTTTCCCTGATTATCTTCTTCTGCATCCTCAAATTTCTTTTTATCCTCACCAATTTGAGAAGAATTAAATGCTCCCTCGCTTAAAATGTTTTATGAAATGGGAAACAAGACTGTCAAGAAGAAAGGTTTTTATGGCGCAGTCTTCTCCCTGTGTACTAAGATTTCCAAATATTCAGAATGTTTCTTGATTTTCTTCACTTTCACAGCAGCTTAGAGATTGCTTTCACATCATAAGAAGTAGGCAACCTCTACGATTAAAATCAGTAAGCAATAATCATGAACACAAATAATAAAATACAAAAATTATTGGCCTTGAAAAAGGTGGTTTGATTAAAGTAAAAACAGGTCAAGGTCAATAGGAAGGACCTACTTTGACTTAAGAGTACTATAGCAAAGTAAGTCACCACCAATGAGTCATCAATCCAATAGTAACTTTCTTTCAAGAAGCACTTTGGATTTATTTCAAAATCAGTGCAGTATATGTGCTTTATGTAGCCAGCCCTGTACAAGAGTCAAGATGTTTCAGGTGTGGGGAAGTGAGGAGGGTGCAACCCCCCCCCTGGCTCATTTAGAGGAGGATCACTCATGCTTTTAATAGTTTTTAAACTAGATTTTTAATTGGTGTGGGTGGGAGGAATTTTTAGGAATTGTAAGGGTTCCTATATGTTTAAGCGTTGGGGATTTTATGTACAGTATCTGAAATGAATGCTGTACGCCACCCAGAGTCACACATCGATTGGGGCAGCTATACAAATTGCATAAAATAAATAAATACTGTACATAAATAAAATCCAAGGACAGCTGAAAGTGTGAAACTGTTTGCAAGGGGTGCTCACTTTTGGGTACATTGCAACAGCGATGCGGGTTACTAGAGCATGCAAAAACAGTACATTATTCCTTGAAAGGCACATAAATAACAATCCTATGTAAGAAATAAATAACTCATGAGCACAGGCAACATAGGGAAATGTTGGTGCATTTTACCAAACATTTTTTTTCCTTTAGAAAGAATTTTATTACCACCACCACCCTTATATAATTTAAGGACAATCACCTTATTCACCTCATTGGTCTTTAAACCAGTTATCATAAGCCACTCAGCATTGTCTGGATTTAGCATCAGTTTATTCACTTTTATCCAGGCCATTACTGACTTCAGACAGTGAAAGCAAAAAGGCCAGATGGTACTTTACTGTAAAACCCTGAACTACGTCATCTAACCAGTCAAAGTACACATTAGACAGTTTCAAATGACTTTGCCCATATAGTAACATCCCTAATGAACTTTACTCTCCTATAAAGTACTCTTCAGATACTCCTATTTTGAACTGATATAATCTAAGGAAGAATGTCTCATATCTCTACTAAAGTTCTATATAAGATCTGAAACAGTGCTACCATGACAGAAACACATATCACAACTGAAGCATTTTGCTTCATTCAAAGCAAAGCAAAACAATCATACTTATATACCGCCCCATAGCGCTTAGTGCACTCTGGGCAGTTCACAAGTTAATTAGCAATTTGCCCCCAACATGCTGGGTACTCATTTTATCGACCTCGGAAGGATAGAAGGCTGAGTCAACTTTGATCCCTGGTCAGGATTGAACTCACAACCTTTTGGTTGCAGTACAACAGTTTAACCACTACACCACCAATTTTATTATGATATATTGGCATCCTTCGAGAGAGTGGTTTATGAAGTTGCATAAGCAAAATCAATGAATTCTTTTCTTCCTGAGCAGACTGCAAACCCAAAATGGTCATCAATTATAGAATAAAGAAAGGGCAAGGTTAACTCTGCCACAAGGCAAGGATGTGTGCGCATGCACATCAGATATGATCTATGACTCAGCTATAGCCTGAGAAGGAGAAAACTGGATGAATCCAAAGCACTATGAAAATGTCCTACTGTGACTGAGGACATGGGATGCCTCAAGCTGTGTTCTATTTTAGAAAGAAGTGGTCGGTGCTAGATTAGATTTGAAAACCGTGAGAAGTGTTGTGACAACAATGCAAATGACTCTTCATGTTATAAGCCCATGTTGTTTTTCAAGAGCTCTGGAATTCAAAATGCTATGTAAGTGATGTAATAAGAAAGCAGAGTGCAAATCTACCCTCTTCAAAGTAATGCAACACAGAAGCTGGGATCCCCATGAACATCTGGACATCATCCTACATACAAGGACAAGGCCAGATACTGCACTCTCTTCTAAACATCCTGAATCCAGCCATGCAAGCAACATCTGAATAATCCAGGCAGTGATGGGATGTCAAAAATTCTAATACCACGCCATGACGTCACGGACGTCATGGGCGTGGCCAATGTCATGACGTCATGACGTCATGGGCGGAGCCAACGTCATGACGTCATGACGTTGTGGGCAAGGCCAAAAATAAAAAATAAATAAATAAACATGCACACAGACCCGTATATAACTTAAAGAAATAAAATAAAGAAATAAATAAAATAAAATTTAAATTAAAGTACAACCACCCACCGAAAACACAAATAAATCACCCACCCACCCTAAATATAAAAGCCTCACTTACCTTCCTTGGCACTGACGAACCTTCATGTGGCCCGGGGCCACCCGGCAAGGCACGCTGCCCCTGACTGCCACGGCCGCCACAGCCGCCTGCAGCCCCTGCCTGGCCACCGAACTCCCACGGGCACGTTGGTGCCTGCCCGCGCCGTCCGCCCACGCTGCGCCGTCCTAGGGACTTGGGCCGGACAAACCCCCATGCCCTGGGTAAGCGCGGCGGGGCTCGCCACCGCCGCATCATCTTCCGCCGGCCGCCGGCAGCTTCCTCGGGCATGGGGGTTTCTCGGGCCCAAGTCCCTAGGACGGCGCGGGCGGGCGGCGCGGCGCAGGCGGACGGCACGGGCGGCGCGACGCAGGCGGACGGCGCGGCCAGGCACCAACGTCCCCGTGGGAGCTCGGTGGCCGGCTAGGGGAGGTGCCCTTCTCTTAGGGCTGCCGCCGCTGCTGCCGGAGCCACTCTAAAAAGAGGCGGCTCCAGCTTCGGAAGATTTTTTTTTTTTTAAATTGGATCCATTTGGCTCCAATTGACTGCGCATGTCCAGAAACTCAATTTGACGCATGCGCAATGCGTCAGATTGAGTTTCTGGACATGCGCAGTCAATTGGAGCCATTTTATCTCTGATTTTAATTTTTTTTTTCCTTTCGGTCAGGCGTCCGGAACCGGACGCCCCAAAAGTGGACTTCCCCTCACGGAGAACCCTCCGGGATTCATCTTACCGGTTCCAGAGATCCGTCTGGAACCGGTGACATCCCATCACTGAATCCAGGTGAGTTTCCAGAAAACCATGAGATGTTAAGAAATAGTCCACACTGTCATTCATCTCAAGCAACTGGTGTTCAGTAGTACATCACCTCCTCTCATAAGACCTACATATCTTCTGGTGCAGAGCTTACATTTATCTGTCAAGGCTAATAACTGGTGGTGAAACAATCTTCTCCAAATTTGTCTCAGCATCTTCTGAAACTAACAGATTGCCTATGGTGTCTCCTTCTTCATTTGCCTGACATTTGGGTCTTTTCTGTCATGATCCCTACCAAACATACACAGTTTCATGTTTGTGACAGAAAAGTATGAGATATATATTTAATCCATAATGCAAAAGCTACTTCCTTCTCCTTTCTTAGTAACTTCTATATGATGGTGTCATCATTAATCAATTACAGCCCAGGTCCATCATAGTACAGCAAAAAGCAAAAAGCAACAAAAAAAGACAGAAGTTAAAATACACATTAAAAAGAGTGTGTCTGCTCTGGGTTAAAGGAGTAATAGATTAATATTGGGGTCCAGGGCCAGCATAGTACAGCAAAAGAACAAAATGCAGAAGTCATCATTCCTGGCAAACAGAATAATAGTACAGGGTAAGCTGCAACATAGATTTCTCCCTCATGGAACCTAAAACTTTTGATGTCATTGCTCATTTCATATTTCTTATCCGATATTTGTAAACAATAGTGTTTAGATGAATAGTTATGACCTTTCATGGAGGACAAATATCTGCACTTCAAATAAAGGGCTATAAAATGTCCAAGAGTGGGCACTGCAAAATTTCAGGTTCTGATATCAAGTGCACAACCTTCAAAATAACATGTAGAAATACACAAATGCAAGATCTAGGACGGGGTTCCCAACCTATGGCCCATGGGCCTAATCTGGCCCATGGTGCCAAGTCGGCCTGCAGTAGGGACCTAGGCACCACTGGAAGCTCACCACCACCACCACCACAAAAGTGCCCAAAATACTGCATTTTCACTGCAAAAACCACAGCGAAAAGTTACCAAAACACAGTAAAAACATCACCCCACACCCACCACCATGGGAAATAGCAGAGGCACCCACTGCCGCTGTAGAAAGTGGAAGCGGCGGGAGGAACCATGCCTCTGGCCCACGCAGCTGTGTGTTGGGGGACGGGTCTGGCCTATGGTGCAAAAATGTTGGCCACCCTTGATCGAGGAGAAAGTGCAGGAGTAAAGTATCTTTTCCCCAGTCTACTCTAGTGTTAGAATTTAGACAGGAAACAATGACAAAAAAATGAGAGGCCAGGTGGGGGCAGACAGGTATTATTTTGAAGAGTCTGGTAGATGTACTAGCTATCGTTCTGGAAGCCAGATGCCACCAGTTACAATGCAATGGTAGCAGGTGCAACATAAGCTATTGTCCTTGGAGTAATGCATATTACACAAGATTTTCTGATCTAGCTGCAGTTTCCATATACAGTACAGTAAAAGAAACATGGCTTTTTAAAAAATCAAGCACATAATTTACCATTTGTGTATTTATACATGTTATTTAATGCAAAATGCTTTGGGATTTCTTTAATGACTGCCTAGGACAGTGATGGCAAACCATGGCACTCCAGGTGTTCTTGGACTACAATTACAGGCTGTTTGGGAGTAGATGTTTGGAAGTAGATGTGTAAGAAACTTCCCTAACCCATCCTGGATGCCTCTGAAAGTTGAGAAAATTACCTTGAGAGGTAAAGAACAAGGGCTATTCACACAGTAGTCTTTGAACCTAGGCTGTGCTAATCATATGATATTTACCAAACTTGGAGAAGGGAAATACAGTAGAAGAATCAGCACCTCATTTGATTAAAGCCGTCAAGAAGCTTCATGGCACCACACTGTTGCCCTACAACCCACCATGATGAGACATAAAATCTCCTCCCGATTTAGCTGCTGTTTTGTAACCTGCTCTAGCAGGGATTAGTGAGTTAAGCTTCTACGTCACATGAAGAGTATACCTCTCAAAAAAGACACATGGCAAGTGCCATCCACTAAATAATGGAGAATTAAAAATTTGTAAAGAGAGCGATGGATGATTGAAGGTAAGACTATGTTCAGCTCTTACAAAAAAAATTGTACCTTTTTAGATACACCTGGAATTTATACAACCTAAAGTAGTATTTTGTACTGACTTTGCTCAAGATTGATAACCAATTCACAGAATTATGTACATTCTGGCACTTAGTACGAAACGTAGCAATTAACACCAAAGCATTGCATGTCTGCCTTCAAGGTTTAAGTTCATTACCCTTTGGTCAGGAATCTTGTACCTCAAATTTTACAAGTGCAAACAGAAGAACCCACATGAATGCTTAATATTGGTTTCAAAACTTAAATTGTTCTTTAAATCCATTAGACAGAGATAGATACCGAAACACCATAGATCAATGAAAATGTGCAGTGAATCATCAAGCACCTAATGGTTGCTGGAATTCATTCAGAGAAGACCAAACTGTACAAACCTCAACTAAACCCTGCAGGGACTTACTTTATTTCTCATTAAGAGCATATCCATGCAATATGCATAATCAATTATGCCCTAAGTGAACCTAATGTTTGTGTTCTATATTTAATATATTTTCAGATCACAGAAATCATAGTTAAAAAAATTGAACACGTCACTTAAGACTGGTTAGCCTGCACCTGGCTTTAAAGAGTTTGACTTCTAAATTTTCCTTCAGTGTAGAAGTCTCACGTCTGAAAGTCCCACATATCTCTTCCAATAACCTTCACTTAGTGATCATCATCAATCCTTTATCAACTAAGACAGTGATGGTGAACCTTGGCATGCCAGGCATTCTTGCAATTCAATTCTCATAAGCCCAAGTCTCTGTGAATTGTACGCACAGTAGACCCATTTGTGTGGATTCACAGAGACTTGGGCTTCTGGGAATTGAAGTCCAAGAACACCTGGCGTGCCAAGATTCACCATCACAGACCTAAGATGTGTCCCTGCAGTATATGGTCACAAAGAACAGACTATGTTGAGAACAGGAAGACCTAACACCCAGTGTCTCACATGAATCAAACTTCTTCCAGAATCTTGGTAGGTTTCTTGGCAGAAAAGGCATAAATAAGGAAGATTAATATAATGTAAGCACTTCACAAATAATTACAGCATTGTGTTACCTTACACAGAAGAGACAAAAAAAGGAAAGAGGCAATTATAGGTTATTAGAGTGGAATCAACCATCAGATACTAGTTCTCCACAAATTTCCTCTCTAATTCTTATTTGTTGCTGTCTATGATTTCAGGATAGAACACAGGATCTATTATAAATGCATCTCTCGCTTTTCCTGCTTGGGACATTGTGGATAAAAGATCAAAGATGCAGTCAACACCCTCCTCCCCAAATAGTAAAGACCACAATTTCAGAGTTGTACAACGGTAAGACAAGACATTCCCAAGAGAGTCAATTCTCCAAAAGCATACGTTCCCAAGACTTCCCTGGCCAAAGGGGCTCGAGGGGAAAGACCCAGTGTGGTTCTTCTAGTCTCTCCATGACAAAATAAGTTTTCACTTCTCTAGAAAAAATAACTAAGAATAACTTAGTACTAAAGGACAAAAATGTTTTCTACCATCACCATAGGCTTTAAAGACAAAAATAGAATATAGAAACTGGGTGTAGGGATTTTTGAAATGGTAGCAGAGTTAGCAGTCAGGGTACTGCTCCTTGAAAGGGCAAATACTGAAGCTGAAGCTCGAGTACTTTGGCCACCAAATGAGAGGAGAGGACCCACTGGAGAAGTCCATGACGCTGGGAAAGATCAAAGGCCAAAGGAGAAGGGGGCAGCAGAGGATGAGATGGCTAGATGGCATCATTGACACAGTGGGTGAAGATCTGGCCAGGCTATGAAGGATGGCAGATGGCAGAGGAGCCTGGCGTGCAATAGTCCACGGGGTCGCAAAGATTGGACTCAACTGTGCGACTGAACAACAACAAGCCGTGTTAGTTTGTGTTTCAAGCATATCAGAGAGTAAACAAAACAAAAAGACAAAACATATTGTGGCACTTTAAAGACTAACTGTTGTAATTTAATGTGAGCTATTGTGGATCAAGTCCACTTTGTAAGACATAAGAGTGAGACTTCATGGCATCAATTTATACAAATCAGGTACAGAGGTACCAAACGGTTGCTTATGCTAATGGTTGGTTATTTCTAAGTTAGACTTTAAAGTCCCACAATGGGTTTTTCCCCTTTCTGTTTTATTTACTCTCTGATATGGGTATAGGAAGAAGCATTTCAAAATTAAAAGGCACTTTTCAGATAAATAAATGTGTGTCAAAAGCTAACCATAAAGTTTATTTGCATTTTCTATTTACAAATACTGTACTATATAGATGGCTTCCTTAACATATGACCATAAAAACACTGATAGTTATTTTAAGGTCAGGTGGTTATTCCACCAGAGTGATGCACCCTATCAACTGCATTTATTTATCCACACATTTTATAATTAAAGGCAGAAGCACATTATTAAAATGGGGGTGACTTCACAGCCTGAATCCAAATGGGGGGAAAGAACTCAGAATATTTGCTGACCATAACCGGCATTTTGAAAGGTAGGACAGAACAAGACACAACCGGTGTCAGGAATCAAATTTACTCATAAGTAGGACTTCTTACCCACAGGTGCTTAGTTTCTGCTTCTGAGCTGCCGCCCTCCTAGCTAAGCAACCCAGGATATCAGATTAGTGTAGATAAGTTAGCGCATAGCTGAGTAAACGCTCCAGTCATCTTCGGGTAATTCAAAAGTATATTGTAATAAGAGTAAGTTACAGAAGAAAGTTCATCAAAAGCACATCAAGCCAAAGAAAGCTTCTCCAACTGGGGAAGCTCAGGGGCACCTCCCTTCTCTTAAATCCCTGTATCTTGTCTCAATTCACAACTCACCCTCAGAGAGAAGCATCAGATCAAGATAACATCTTGGCTCTTCCCTATAGGTTTTATCTCCTCACACACGGTCCACCCCCTATCCATTCCCCCAAAGGAATCCAGCCAATGATGATACAGTATAACATGTCCATCACATATTATGTTTCATTTATTTCAACCCCCTAGACTAGCATGCTTTCAAATCCCAATCCCTCTAAGGCATGATTCTCAACCTGCGGCCTGTGGGCCGGGTGCAGACTGTGATGCCATTTCATGTGGCCCTCCACTGCCTACACCACACCAGGAAGTGCCATGTGATGGAAGAATAGCAAAATGGACATCCGGACCCCAAAGCTGTATGAGGGAGCATCAAAATGGTCATCCGGACCCCTAAAGCTGCATGAGGAGCATCAAAATGGTCACCCAGCCCCCATCTTAAAAAGGTTGAGAACTCTTGCTCTAAGGTATGTGCTATAGGTCTACCCACACATGGAAATTTCCATCTTGGAACAGGGGAGAACCAGGGCACAAATCCTGCCCTGACAACAGGAAATCAAGGAAAAGATGTCAATAATAAAAAGGGAACCTACTACTGAGATATTATCCCCTATAAAAAATTTAAAGAACCCAAAGACTATTTGGTCAATCCATAGTGTCAGAATAAGTTTCCATTGATTATCACAAAAAAATGGAACATGCTTCATCTCTAAGATGTACAGCTCTATTTTATTTATTTATTTTATTTATTTATTCTTCAAATTTCTATTGCTGCCCAATTCAGCAACAACCCTGGGTGGCTGACAGCAATTAAAGTAACACCAAAAACTAACTAAAAGCCCCTTTAAAAAACCATTAAAATTCTATATAATTTACCTACTCACCCCATCGAAAGTGTTACCAGCACTAAAAGCTGGTAACTTTATGGTTAGCTTTTAACTTACTGTATATACTCGAGTATAAGCCTAGTTTTTCAGGCCCAAAAATGAGCCCCCCAAAGTGGAAACTGCTTATACTCGGGTCAATGACCATGAGGGTCCCAAGAGCGCATCGGACTGAGATGCACAAAAAAAATAATTAATTTTACCATATTTTCATGTACAGTAATACCCCGGATAACGATTGTACCGTATAGCGCTAAAACTGCATAACGCTACAAGATTTTTGGAAAAATCTTGTATCGAATAACGCGATTTTTAGCATTATCTGGAAGAATTGTGGGGGGGGGAGGGGTTGGACTGGGTAGAACATCTACCCAATCCAACCCCCCCGGGCCCACCCACACGATGTTTGGAAAGGGTATGGTCCCCCATACCCTTTCCAAACATCGTGCAGGCGCGCGCCTGTCAAACGCGGATTGGGGACCATACGGAGAAAATCTCCGTATCCTCCCCAAACCGCGTTTGGTGCGAGCGCACCAACACGCCCGATGTCTGGAAAGGGTATGGTCCCCCATACCCTTTCCAAACATCGGGCAAGCGCGCGCCTGTCAAACGCGGCTTGGGGAGGATACGGAGAAAATCTCCGTATCCTCCCCAAACTGCGTTTGGCGCGTGTGCGCCAACGTGCCCAATGTTTTTTAGCATTGTTCGGTGTATATCCCGGACAACCCTAAAAACCGGATAACAACATGACTTGTGGAACCAAGTCATAACGTTATCCGGGGTACTAGTGTATTTTGATTATTGAAACTCATTAGCAGCTGCTGCATTTCCCATCCTTGGCTTATACTCAAGTCAATCTACTTTCCTGGGTTTTCAGGTCAAAATTAGGTACCTCGGCTTATACTCGGGTCGGCTTATACTAGAGTACATACAGTATCAATAAAAGCGGCACACAATCAACAAATCATTCCTGGATTGATGGTTGCGACTTCCAGAATTATTTTACGCTTGGAAACTGGGAATCTAAAAAACTGCCTGCTTTCACATATGGCTGTTCACACCCAAGAACTTCTCAAGTGGCTATTTTTTTTATTTTTTCTCACCATCTGAAGTACAACAGATGGTTATCAATGCAAGAGTCTTATAATGATGGCACACCTCTAATGGAATGCTATTCCTGGAATGGCTTGTTCGTTGCCCATGTTGATCTCATTTCCGAGTCAGGTAAAAGCTTTTTATTTTCCAGATGGTTATATTGCCACATGAATCTTATGCTGCTGATTCTAAGGGATGCCACTTTTAGTTTGTAGTTGTTTTTATCATTTAAATTATTTTATTGAGCTACTGATGTCATATTGTAATTCAGGACACAATTTGAGAGCTGGGATATAAAGTTCTAGTAAACAAACCAAAAACATTTTGCTCCTTCTCTGGGTTTTTTTTTTTTAGCCTCATGTTATATGAGGCTACATCAGATAAAGCAAATGGAAGAAGAATAAAGAGATTACTGCACAACACAATGGGCAGAAGCAATTTATACTGAAAGATTAAAAACTTCAGACTGGATGAGAAGGATTGGTGTTACCCAAGTGCAATTCATTCTTGTAGGTGCACCTTCCCAAAGAGGTCACTTTCCATTGTGCTTGGTTAAGAATTTTGTACAGCTTGAAAACTTATAAATTTATCCTAATCCAATACTAGTGCATTCTACTAATGAGACATCTTGTTCTCTGGAATAAAGACAGCTGTTTCATGCTTGCCAGAAAATGTCTATCACAAATTCATATCAAAGATGCATATTTCTATCCAATATCCATTTGTCATTGCTTATCTGTTTAAACGCAAATCAACTGAACTCCAAAATGTTCTATCCTTTGCCTTGTTTCCAGCTCTGGGTGAACAGCTTTACCACTGGCTCATCCCATCGTTTTCTGGGGTCTGCTTAGTGGTCTTTTGTGGTCTCTTGGTATCCAGTCTGTTAGCTGACAGGTCCATCTGTTATCCTTTAGGCAGGTGATATGGCCCCCCATCTTCTTTTTGCCACACACAGTTCATTGTCCACATCACACAGTCCAGTTCTTTGGTGTAATTCTTTGTGGGTGACCTTATCCCCGATTGTTACTCCATGTATCCGTCTTTCCATTGCTCTATGGGTTACTGCCAGTTTTTTTTCCTCTGATTTTATTATTGCCCACGTTTCAGATGCATACAACATTGCTGGTAACACTGCCGTATTGAATACATTTGCCTTGATATTCATTAGCAGACTGTCATCTATTAGCACTGTTCGGTTTATGTTACAGGCAATCCAAGCTGCTTTGTGTCTTCTTATCCACTCTCCACATGGTACATTATCTGGTTGGATTCACTGACCGATGTAGACATAATCAGCTAATTCTTCAATCTTGGTTCCATTTATAGTGATAGAACCCCGAGCACATTGGTTGTTTCTCATCCATTTTGTTTTCTATATTGGGCTACATTTTAGCACCTTCAGGGAAACAGGGCTGAGAACCAATGGAGTGTGAGATCCATCTGTAACTTATTAGTATTTGTCAGAAATGCACTACACATGCAAATGAATCATCACTCATAACCAGGATACAAAGCATCGTGCAAACCACTTCTGCACATCTAAATTAACCCTAGGATTGTGCCAGAATAACAATGGCCCAGCAAACCACAAAAGGACCTGGAAAACTACTTTTTAAATTGTGGGGACTTTCAAAAGCAGATTGCAATATAGCGAAGAAACAACCTTGTTGCACAAGAAATGCTCGAGGAGATGGGCAAACATGAAGTAACTCTTTAGATCCCTGTCCATTAGGAAGAACTGCAAGTCTGTTTTTCTTCAACAAATTCAAGTTCACTTCTGCTTGCCCATTCTAACCACACAGTGAAAGTCAATAAATCAAGTGAAATATGCTGTCTTTCACATACTAGTTAGGACCAGGCCACTAATTTGGGGTGTCAGGCTTGTTTGTATTTAGAAGATTATCTGTTCAGAATAGATAATGTGAAAGCAAGTTATTTTTACTAATGATACTGCCAATATTGTTTCTAAGAAAGAGAAACCTCTTGTGCCTACACAAAGTATGGTAAGTTTTCATCCATTTCACCTTAAAGAGGTTATGTAAAATCCAAAGCTGCTATGTTGTTCCACTTACACAGGCTGCCAAATTAAAATCATGTACTGTATTGTGAAAGAAGAGAAAAACCTCTCAAAAACTGTTAATTTTAAGTCAGCTGTTGAATGATGAATGGTTATAAACAGCCACTTACCTGTGGCACTTAATAACAGCCTTTAGGAAAGCAGGCAAAGAAACTCTGTTAGGTAAACCCCCGTCTATTAGGGTGAACATAAATGATCAAAGCTTCAACCTTATGCACACCTGGGAGGAGAAGGTCAATCCTACTGATTTGTATACACAGAAATAAGCTGTATCACATTTCTAGGTCAGACATAGGTACCCATATAGCTTTTCTAAGAGTTTCAAAGCATGATAATGCTATCTGAAAAAGTTAGGAATAGAACCACAAGCACATCACATCTAGGGTAACATTTTTCCAGTAATTACAAGGATATTGATCCCAGTAAGCTTCTTCACAAATTTCAAATAAAGTATCTAGTCCCTGCTACAAATATTATATGCATTACTATACACTCAATCTCTTCATCAGAAACTATTATACAATCTACAATATGAGAATTCTTCACTTTGACATATTCCCTGTTTCCGTAAGAAACAGTTGAACTTTTACAAAGAATAAGACCAAACACCTGGTCCACACAACTAGGTTGTCCTTGCTCAAAAGCCAGTGCTCATCTCTGTTTATAGCCAAAGAGCCAGCGCTGTCTGCATCTACAGATGTTTCCATGGGCACGTGGCAGGCATGCCTCAACATGAAAACTGTTTACCTTCCCACAGAAGTGATCCCTAATTATCTACTTGCAATTTCTTGCTTTCGAACTGCTAGGTTGGCAGGAGCTGGGACAGAGATGGGAGCTCACTCCGTCTTCCACTACTTGGGAATTGCACTCCGATCTTCCAGTCTTTGAGTTCAGCATCTTAACCAGTTGAGCCACCGCAGTCACACAACTATGAAGACTTATATATCTAATGCTTGTACTCAGACCTCAAAATAAATTTCATAACAGGATTCACGTTTACCTTTAGTAGCAGTCCACTCAGGCACATACCAAAAATAGAAATACAGTAATACCTCAGGTAACATTAGTATCGAATAACACTAAAATCGCATAACATTAAGCAATCTGGGGGGAAGAATTGCATCGGATAACATTAAGATCCTATGGGATGCATCGGATAACAACCGCTAAAGCCTGTGTGGTTACAATGTATCTCTATGGATCCCATAGGATTTTAACATGCATCGGATAACACTAAAAATCGTATAACACCAAGACTTGTGGAACCAGGTTTTAGTGTTATCTGAGGTTTTACTGTACAGTACTGTACTTCCAGACGTCACAAAAATCCACTGTCATAGGAATAGAACCCTAAGCATTACAAGTAAGGGTGGGCAACCTGTGGCCCTTCTGATGTTGCAGTGCAGTTTTCATTGACTAAAGTCGAAAAATACCTAGACAGACATCAGCTGACCATTCTGGGTCCATGAAGATGTCTCTCTAGCTCCCCAGTTATTCTTTCTGACCTGAAAGAGCTAACTCCAGTTCAGTTTTATACAAGATTGAACAATGAAGATTGTTTATGCAGCTTTATTACCCAGATAGGACCAAGCACAAGAAGAGACATGTGGGATACACCAAAATGGCTCATTTATCCACCAGTCTGTTCACACAGGGGCCAATGAGATGCTTAAAAGAAAATCACAAGAAGGCCATGAGCATAACAGCATTTTCTTGCTCCTATTTCTCAACAGCTAATATTCAGAGGCATACCACGTCTGATACTGGAAGTAATAGTCACTGTGCCCTGCAGCCATTAATAGCCTTGAATCTGTCTAAAATCCACTTAAAGTCACCCATGTGGCTGGCCATCACTGCCTCCTACAACAGCAAACGCCACAATTTTGCTATACCCTGCAATGTAAAGCCATTCTTATTTGCATCTATCCTAATTCTCCTACCATTCATATTTAGCATATGACCCCAAGTTCTAGCATTATAGGGAGAAAACCCCAGCCGCTTTACAACATCATTCATAATTTTAATGAGCTCTATCATAGCCTTCATTACTAGGTTTTCTCCTAAGCTAAACAGTCTGAAATACTGTAGCTTTTCCTCAGAGGGGACTGACTTCACTTTATTTCACTGTTCTGCATCTTTTACAGTACAGGTTTGGGGATCAGATCTTATGGGAGACAGAATGGGAGCATAGTTTTGTACCAGAGCAGTATGATATTTTCAGGTTTCTTTTCTTGATTAAGCTTTTTTTACAGTACCTACACAATGAACTGACATTTTTATTAATCTGGTGCAGTGGTTCCCAACAAGGGGTACACAGCCCACAGGGGGACTTCAATTCCCAGAAGCCTAAGTCAGTACATTGGCTGACCAGTGCTTTGGGGAAATGACCTAGGCTTCTGGGAATTGCAAAAAACCAGCATTTGGGAAACACTGATCTGGTGTATCAAATAAGAGGAGACATGGTTTCACTGGAGTATGGAACTGGTAAAATTACCCAGGGCCGTAGCCAGAGTGGGGCCGGGGGGGGGGAGAAAACCCTCCTAAACTAACACCCCACACCCCCAACCCAACCCAGGATGCCAATATTATATATATGTGTGTGACATTGTTGCCCCTCCTGAAAAAAATTCACCTCCCCCCCCCCCATCCCTACAGCTTGAAAATATTGTTTTAGAGTTGATTTCAATGCATTAATAGTTTTAAGGTAACCACTCGGCCAGGGAAAACATTTATTGAACAGGAACGTCAGTTTGCTGATTGGGAGCACACGGAGAACTAAGTGAGTGGAGAAGAGGTCAGCAGTTACCACACAGTTTATGGTGAGACTGGACTGCATGACCTTCAGATTGCCAAAATAGGTCAACTTTTTGGTTGCATCACTCCAAATTCTTTAAACGAGAAATAACAGCACATGCATCTAAAACAAGCAACTTATACTGTTGCTTATCTGGCATACAGATTTTCGATAAGAAATTATCAAAATGGACACCAGCATTTATGAGACTTGTCAAAGTTTTCTCAACTCTTGTTGAGAAACACTCTTCATCAAGCTTCAGGGACCCATCATTTGGTTCATCTCTTCCCAGAGTGCAAGGTGAATCACCTTGTGGAAGTGATTCATCTAGCACTCTGGGAAGAAATGAACCAAATGAGGGGTCCCTTAAGCAAAAACAAGCAAGAATCAATAAGCACGACTCGAATCAAGGATATTCAGCAAAGATTAGCAAATGAAATTAGTACCATTTATTAGAATATTAACTCCTCATGCTTTACCTAGGCAAACTAAAGAATCAGCATAGAGTAACTTTTGGAATATTTTCTGATTCCATAATAATTCCAAAATATCACATGGAGTTGACAGAAGGGTTTGGGAAGTCTTATATTCCTGAACCCACTAAGAATTCTAAAGTCCCCCAACACAAATGGAGCCAAATATATCTCTTTTGCTTCTCTGTGTCATGGTACATGAAAAAAAAAATATTTTTGCTCAAGTACACTGCAATGACATGGACAAAAAGAACACAATAGCAAAATAAAATAGATCTGTGGTTTTGGCTTCACTCTTGTCTTTTTACCTCAACTGCTTTTTACTTGTTTAAAATAATCTTGTGCTTGGCAGGGAGCTGAAATCTGGGGATACTGTTGTAAAATGCTTGTCATGCAGATCTAAGTCTTTATTATATGAAACAAAAACACATTTCTGGGGTACTAAAGTGCCCTCTCTCCTCCTGGTCATGGCTAACAAACCCCAGCAGCACACTTTGCAATTTTCAACAACAACAAAATAATCTTCATTTCTATGGAGCATTCAAGCCTGCCACAGAAATTTTTATATAACTCTTTTGCATAAAATTATTATGCTTCCAGAATTCCACATTACAAAAATACACACTGAAAAAAGTGTTTGCATATTTGTGTTACATGCAGGGCTTTTCTGATCAGTTGGGCATGAGAGCTATTTTAGGAACCCAAAGAATCACATCTCTCCTTTGTAACACAGGCCTATGCCTCTCTAATATAAAAAAGCTTATATTGAAGAAGGCAAACCAACCTTACATAAGTATGTTTCTTTTCTTTCCTCAATTATTTCAGTATTAATCCATCTATGCTGCCTCTTTCATTCTAGAAGACACCTAATGCTAGGCACATGTTGGGCCACTGGACAAATAAAGCAGAGGCATCCCTACAGCACTGTAACCACGAGCAGCATCACCAACTCTTCACACCAGCAACAACCTGAGTCTTTGCCAATCAAATGTACATTGCAGTAAATGCTCTCACTGCATAAACAGCTTGAGCCTCCCATCTTCACACACTAGATACTCCTGTTCCAAAGGGAGGAAGCAACAGTGACAAGAGCTTATTATCCATAGGTCACCCACAGAGTATTTATCATTAGAGAGAAGCATCTTGGTATTAGTCAGACAGGCTGTTTCTCTTCCTGCAATGCCGTGTTTAAGGTGTAACAGATGGGGGGAGAAGGGCAAGTTTTTAACCAAGCTGTCTTCAAGGAAAGCCATCTATTTCAAGAATGTGAGAATTAGCCTTTATCCATGCCGTCCAGTGTCAATGTCCTTGTTCTAAGTACACTCTGCTGCAGTAATCTGAAGGCTGAAATTGGAGGGAGGAGTAAAAAGCCATTTTTTAAAAAAAGATGCTGATAAGGAACTCTGTTTTGTTAATCACAGGCAAAGGATGGCTTTGAGATGGTTTGGGGAATAAAGCAAACAAACCAAGGAACCAAAGCGATACAAAGAGCTTCATCCAGGGGTTAGTGGTAGTTTTTTTCCACTAAGACACAAAGATGACTCATTTATTTTATTGTTAGTGTTTTTGTCATTACAGCAATACCTCGGATAACGTTTACCTCGGATAACGCTAAAATCGCATAACGTTAAGTAATCTGGGGAGGAGAATTGGATCGAATAACTTTAAGGTCCTATGGGATGTATCGGATAACAACCGCTAAAGCCTGTGCAGTTACAATGTATCTCTATGGAGCTTTAACATTATCCGATCCATCCCATAGGATTTTAACATGCATCGGATAACACTAAAAATCGGATAACACCAAGACTTGTGGAACCAAGTCTTAGCGTTATCCGAGGTATTACTGTATTTATAATTTTATCTACTTGTTTTTCTTGTTTATGTTTAGTTTTGCAATTGCATTGACAAAAAAATAATAATCTGTTGTATGCCACCCAGAGTGAGAATACTGTACACTACTGTATATCCAAAAGCCTTGGTGTACTGCATCCAAAACACTGCATGTTCGATCTGACCAGGGCTAAAGGTTGACTCAGCTTTCCATCCTTCCAAGGTCGGTAAAATGAGGACCCAGCATGTTGGGGGCAAAATGCTAATTAACTTGTGAACCGCCCAAAGAGTGCACTAAGCGCTATGGGGCGGTATAGAAGTGTGATGTTAATTTAAATTTTATTTTAATTTTCATACTTCTATGCTGCCCACTCAGGAAACCCGACTCAGGGTGGCTCACATAACAAACGAGCAATTTGCACTAAGTATAATAGTACAATATGAAAACTTCAACATCATTATGATAATCTTAAAAACCCCATTAAAACTATAGATAGATAGATAGATAGATAGATAGATAGATAGATAGATAGATAGATAGATATAGATATAGATATAGATACAGTAAAACCTCATATAACACTATAACCTGGTTCCACAAGTCTTGGTGTTATATGATTTTTAGTGTTATCTGATGCATGTTAAAATTCTATGGGATCCATAGAGATACATTGTAACCACACAGGCTTTAGCGGTTGTTATCTGAAGCATCCCATAGGATCTTAATGTTATCTGATGCAATTCTTCCCCCCAGATTCCTTAATGTTATGCGATTTTAGTGTTATTCGATACTAATGTTATATGAGGTATTACTGTATATAGATAGATAGATAGATAGATATATCTCATACAGTAATACCTCAGATAACATTAGTATCGAATAACACTAAAATCGCATAACATTAAGCAATCTGGGGGGAAGAATTGCATCGGATAACATTAAGATCCTATGGGATGCATCAGATAACAACCGCTAAAGCCTGTGTGGTTACAATGTATCTCTATGGATCCCATAGGATTTTAACATGCATCGGATAACACTAAAAATCGTATAACACCAAGACTTGTGGAACCAGGTTTTAGTGTTATCTGAGGTTTTACTGTATTTCCTATCCCGCCCCAATCTGGTAAACCCGACTCTGGGCGGCTCACAGCATGGATCAAAATCACAGGTTAAAACTAGTATAATAATTATGTTTAAAACCATAAAAATTCATAAGAAAACTAAAACAACACACAGGTAAATTTAATTTTGTAAATTTAAAACATTACAAAATTAAAGATTAAAAGGGAGAGAGAATGTTGCTATTGCTTATTGATTTCTATTGCTTATTGGTATTGCTATCGAAGATGGGTGGGATATTAAATAAATATCTAATTTTTAACAGGTAAGTCTACCACTGCCGGATCTCCATAAACCTAAAAAAGGTATACACATATACCGATTAAGTAATCTTTTTTTAAAAAAATAATAATGAACGTTTGCTATAGTTCACACAGACACAATTCAAGCTCCTCCATAGCATCCCTGTTAAAGAAAACTAAATAGTGACTGCCAACCGCCCCCGCCCCCCAAACCTATCTCCAATGGGATTTCCCTGCTTAAGGAGGAAAAGATCCGAACTCGGATCATCCCTCCCCAAGTTCGAGGCTGCGCTCACTGCAGTCGAATGGCGATACGAGGGTTATTTATTTCCCCCAGGGGAGAAGGTTGTCCGTCAGGGAGCGGCAAAACGAACACGGCCATAACAGAAAGCAAAACATGGACACGTCACTGCCGTCGCCTCCCTTTCCACTCAATCATTCACTCACCCGCGCCGCCATCTTGTCCCGCCGCTGCCGACGGAGCGACTGGCAGGAACACTGAGAGCCCGGCGAAAGCCGCCAACCAGGGAAGGGAGGAGCACGCAGTACGTGGGAGGCGGGACCACCTTTCGCCCCTCCCATTTCCTCCTTCTCCCCCCCGCCCCGCCCTGCCTCTTCAGCTGTCTCTCTCCCCCCCATCTGGGACGGCAGGTCAGCAGCTCGAGAGACTGGGAGGCGGAAGGTCAGCAGTTCGATTCCAGAGTACTGCAGGGACGGAATGTGAGCTCCCGTCTTTGTCCCAGCTCCTGCAATTCGAAAAAGCACGACATTGCAAGTAGATATTTATACACA
Source organism: Furcifer pardalis (assembly GCA_030440675.1). NCBI lineage: Eukaryota > Metazoa > Chordata > Lepidosauria > Squamata > Chamaeleonidae > Furcifer > Furcifer pardalis. Next base: position 32,310,012 of record CP126897.1, read on the forward strand.
GAGCACATAATGCGCAATGCAGGGATGGAGGAATCACAATTTGGGATCAAAATTGCTGGGAGAAACATCAACAATTTGAGATATGCAGATGATACCATCCTAATGGCTGAAAGTGAGGAGGACCTAAAGAAGCTCCTGATTAGGTTGAAAGAAGAAAGTGAAAAAGCTGGCTTGAGACTCAATATCAAGAAAACCAAGATACAAGTAATACCTCATAACATTAGTATCGAATAACACTAAAATCGCATAACATTAAGGAATGGGGGGGGGGAAGAATTGCATCAGATAACATTAAGATCCTATGGGATGCTTCAGATAACAACTGCTAAAGCCTGTGTGGTTACAATGTATCTCTATGGATCCCATAGGATTTTAACATGCATCAGATAACACTAAAAATCATGTAACACCAAGACTTGTGGAACCAGGTTTTAGTGTTATATGAGGTTTTACTGTAATGGCAACAGGCCCTATCAGTCCCTGGAAAATAGATGGGGAAGAAGTAGAGGCAGTGACAGATTTTACTTTCTTAGGATCTAAGCTCACTGCAGATGGGGATTGCAGCCATGAAATAAAAAGGCGACTGATTCTTGGGAGGCAAGCGATGAGAAACCTGGGGAACATAGTGAAAAGTAGAGACATCACATTGAAAACAAAAATTCGCATAGTCAAGGCAATGGTATTCCCGGTGGCAATGTATGGTTGTGAGAGCTGGACCATTAGGAAAGCTGAGCGCAGAAGAATAGACGCCTTTGAGATGTGGTGTTGGAGGAGAGTTTTGAGAGTCCCCTGGACAGCGAGGAGAACAAATAGGTCAATCTTAGAAGAAATCAACCCTGACTGCTCCTTAGAAGGTCAAATAGTAAAAATGAAGCTAAAGTACTTTGGACATCAAATGAGAAGAGAGGATTCACTTGAGAAAGCTTTGATGCTTGGAAGGGTCGAGGGCAAAAGAAGAAGGGGACGGCCCAAGGTGAGATGGCTGGATGGTATTGTGGAGACAATGGGCAGAGAGCTGAGCGAGTTGAGGGGGATGGTGGAGGACAGGAGTGCCTGGCGGACGGTGGTCCATGGGGTCGCAGAGGGTCGGAATCGACTGTGCGACTGAACAACAACAAAAAAAATAGGGACCACTTCGGTGGGAAAGTAACAGCGTTCCGTGCGCTCCGGTGTCCAGTCATGCCTGCCACATGACCACGGAAACGTCTGCAGAACCAGACAGCGTGGCTCTTCGGCTTTGAAACAGAGATGAGCACTGAACCCTAGAGTCGGATACGACTGGCTTTTGAGCAAGGGAAACCTTTACCTTTTATGTGGGTAAGACGAAATGAGCTCCCGTCTTTGTCCCAGTTCCTGCCAACCTAGCAGTTCAAAAGCAAGAAATTGCAAGTAGATAAATCGGGACCACTTTGGTGGGAAGGTAACAGCGTTCCATACGCTCCGGTGTCTAGTCATGCCTGCCACATGACCACGGAAACGTCTGCAGAAGTAGACAGTGCTGGCTCTTCGGCTTTAAAACAGAACCCTAGAGTCGGATACGACGGGCTTTCAAGCAAGAGAAACCTTTACCTTTAAGTGGGTACCGCTTAGGCAGAGAAGTTAACAGTGTTCCAATGTCTAGTCATGCCTGACTCATGACCACGGAAATGTTTGTAGATTCAGAAAGCACTGGCTCTTGGACTGTAAATTGAAATGAGCACTGCACCCTAGAGTCGGATACAACTGGCTTTTGAGCAAGGGAGACCATATCCCCAGTTAGCACAAGAATTTACACAGAATATAGCACAGGCGAAGGAGGATAATGGCTGCTTCTCTAGATAATAACATTATGAGTGTTTATGTTGCACAGGTTAAGCGGTATACACTGGTGAGGTTGAGCTTTAAACTATTTTTTAATTAATTTTTAAATATGTTGACATATAAAAGAAAAAAAGCACATGAAAAATAAAACAAACACTATTACATCAATAGTAACTGCTACACCAGTAGTAACTATTAAATTACATCAATAGGGACTATGGTGGCTCAAGTGGTTAAGATATTGACTAGGAGGTGGAAGGTTAGCAGTTCAAAACCCAAGTACAGTACTGTATGATGGAATCAGGGCCATAGCCAGGATTCTAGACGTGGGTGGGCGAATATTTTTTCAGGATTGGCAACAAAGCCTCTTTTCAATGCATTCCTATGGGAAACTCTGCTTTGCCAGGGTTGGCAAACTAACTCAGGCTGGGCCAAGAACCCCCCCCCCCCGCCTCCCTGGCTACGGCCCTGGATGAAATGAGCGCCAGTTCTTTCCCAGCTCCTACCAACATAGCAGTTTGAAAGCAAGAAATTGCAAGTAGATAGACAGAGACTGCTTCGGTGGGAAGGTAAACAGGTTTCCGTACATGTCGGTGTCTAGCCATGCCTGCCGCATGTCCACGGAAATGTCTGCAAACACAGACAGCGCTGGCTCTTTGGCTATAAACAGAGATGAACACTGAACCCTAGAATCAGATACAACTGGGTTTCGAGCAAGGGTGACTTATTATATAAATAAATATGTTCACCCAGCACCAATGGGACATTATATTACTTCCACCTATTATCCGAACACAACATTCATTTTATATAATTATCCCCTACTGTATTTCCAAATGGCTATATATTCTTGTCTCCCTCTTACTCCTTTAGATTTAACTAAAACATAGCTAACAAACTCTTTCAAAATCTCTTTAAAATATTTCGGCTAGTCTTTTAATTGCCTCGCGGGTGATGTCAGATGCTCTGAACCCAAGGAAATGGTCTGAAGGCAAATGGAGAAGTTGCTTGTAAATGTCCATAGCAGAGGCGCCATTGTTGTTGTTCAGTCGCATAGTCGATTCCGACCCTCTGCGACCCCATGGACCATTGCCCGCCAGGCACTCCTGTTCTCCACCATCCCCCTCAACTCACTGAGCGCTGTGCCCATTGTCTCCACAATACCATCTATCCATCTCATTTTTGGCCGCCCCCTTTTTCTTTTTCCCTCCACCCTTCCCAGCATCAAGGCTTTCTCAAGCTAATCCTCTCTTCTCATTTGATGTCCAAAGTACTTTAGCTTCATCTTTACAATTTGACCTTCTAAGGAGCATTCTGGGTTTAATTCTTCTAATATTGACCTATTTGTTCTCCTTGCTGTCCAGGGAACTCTCAAAACTCTCCTCCAACACCACATCTCAAAGGCGTCTATTCTTCTGCGCTCCGCTTTCCTAATGGTCCAGCTCTCACAACCATACATTGCTACAGGGAATACCATTGCTTTGACAATACGAATTTTTGTTTTCAATATGATGTCTCTACTTTTCATTATGCTCCCCAGGTTTCTCATTGTTTGCCTCCCAAGAATCAATTAACTTATAAAAAAGTGTTCTATATAAACTGTTCAAGAAAAAAATATTTTAAAAAAATAATTTGGTATTATTAGAGCAAGGTCTGTATGATTTATTTGTAAAGCACCATACAGAAACAAAAAACATAAATCCCTCTCCTTAGCCCTACAGTAAAAAAAGTTGTCCAGCATTTTACTTTTAATCACAGCCATCCAGCATCCTCCGGAAGCTCACAGGTAGGGAGTGAAAGTGATAGATAATGGGCAGTTTGAGAGAAACACTTTTTTCCCTGAATGTCACTGCCATACCTCATGGTAAAAATACAGTCTGCAGTGGTGATACTGCAGTCCTTGAGTTGTCGCTTTCATACCACATGAACGGGAAATTCAGCATTGCAGGAAGACATATACTGTACATTGTGCCCTTTATATACATATACAGCATGTGTTTAAACAGCCTATTTGTTTAAAATACAGCATTTTCCTTCTTAAGTCTTTAGAGCACAACTGTTGTACCAAGAAAGTAGGGCAGATCTACAATATTTTTAAATAATTTTTTTTTTTTGGATGAAATAAGACATGACTATGGAGAAGCAGAGGGAAATATCACCATGGAAACCAGAATTCTAGCAGAAGCTGCACATTCTGCTATCTTTTTTCTCAGTACCCTGTTATTTAAGCATGCGGTCAGGAGTGGGAATTTGGAACATGCACAAAAGTGTATGGCAAGAAAAATTGAGCATTGACAGATAATATAGCAGTTAAGTGTAAATCAGACTTATTTAGTTCAAAACCCACAATTACGGTTAACTCTTTAGGTGACCTTGATTTATTTGCTAAATTTATGTCCTGTCTTTCCCACCAATTTGCTCAAGGTGATCAATGTGGTTTTCCTCCATCCTACTTTATCCTTCTAACAAGTCTGGGAGGTACAGTATATGTGTTTAAGATGTGACTAGTCCAAGGTGAACTTTTCGGCTCGGGGCGGATTGGACAGCCTGGTAATGCAGTCAATGAACTATAATAAAGATAAAGGTCTCCCTTGCTCAAAAGCCGTCTCGTCCAACTCTAGGGGAGAGTGCTCATCTCTGTTTACAGCCTGTGTATCTGCAGACATTTCTGTGGTCATGTGGCAGCACGGCTAGATGCTGGAGTGCATGGAACACTGTTACCTTTCCTGCTGAATTGATACCTGTTTATTTACTTACAATTTCTTGCTAGGTTGGCAGAAACTGGGACAGACAACTGGAGGTCACTCTGTTGTGCAGCACTTGGGTCTTGAACTGTTGACCTCCAGGTTGTCAAGCTCAGAGTCTTAACAACTAAAGCAACCAAGGCGTTCAATAAACTATAACTGGCCTCTTAGTCCTGCACTTTCTTTAGCGGTAGTAACATTGACCTATTTCAAAACGTCATTCTTCTTTCCTGTCTAGGTCAGACTTTAAAACTGCCAAAATGAAGGCACCTTTTTAGTAAATTCATTCCATAGTTCCTTTTGCCTGACCTAGTGTGAGAAAGATTAGCCAGCACAACAAGGTTGCTGTTGCCTGGGGTACACCTGATTGCTGATCAAAAATACCACAATCTTCAAGGAGGTTCTTCCTGTGTACCTCTCAAAATGTTGTTATAATTATTGAGACAATGTATGTTAAATGCTTTAGGCAAGGATAGTGATTAAGTGCTATCAAGCCAATTTTGATTTATGATTACTGTACTATTCCAGCACTTCTAGACATAAGGCATTGGAAAGTAGTCACCATTCCCTTCTGCTGGGACATTATGACACTATGCAGCTTACCCATGGCCACACAAGTGACAGGGCATGTGACCTCATCAGCTGTACAGATTCCATATTATCTCAGTTGGCTGTTCCTCTGGCAGGCATAGTAGAGATTTTTATTTATTTATTTATTTAGATTTATATTGCTGCCCACTCGCCATGGTGACTCAGGGTGGCTTACAATCAGCAAAACAACACAGCACAAAAAATTAATACATTTTTCTAAATCAATAACAGATTTCTCCCCTCTGGCTGTTGGTGGGTGGGTATCTTGAAAAGTTGTGAGAGTCATATAATTACTCTTAAACCATGGTGCAAACGTAGCTCCCCCTGGGCCCCTGTGATGTCAAATGGCAAAGGTGGGATCTTGGTCGCCACCTCCTTCCTGTTCTTGCCCCAGGTGTGTGTGGGGGAAGGTGGCATGATATTTCACTGATTGATTTATTGATTGATTGATTAATTAATTAATTAATTAATTAATTAATTAATTAATTAATTAATTAATTCCTGGCTCCTGTCACCACAGCCAGGTGCTCCAATCCATGAGCTATATCAGCAATTTCAGATAACACCTACCAGTTTAACAATAAGTATACTGTATATAGCATGTCCTGTTCGTTACAAGTATTGGGGATGGTGACAGTTTTGGATCTTAATGCCACCTAAATCTGGGTGCTCAATTAGCAGCCCTGAAACTCCCATCATCTCTCTCAACTGACAACGTAGGCTAGACCTGACAAGAATTTGTTGTTCAGTCACACAGTCGATTCCGACCCTTTGCGACCCTATGGACCATTGCCCACCAGGCACTTCTGTCTTCCACCATCCTCCTCAGCCTGCCCAGCTTTGTACCCATTGCATCTACAATACCATCTAAGCCATCTCATTTTTGGCTGCCCCCTTCTTCTTTTGCCCTCCACCTTTCCCAGCATCAAGGCTTTCTCAAGTGAATCTTCTCTTCTCATTTGATAGTACTTTAGCTTCATCTTTACTATTTGACATTCTAAGGAGCAGTCAGGGTTGATTTCTTCTAGAATCAACCTATTTGTTCTCCTCGCTGTCCAGGAAACTCTCAAAACTCTGGGAAGGCTGGAATTCAGAATGGCTAGATGAAGCACACCGCGACCCTGCTCAGACAATATGTACTGTAATTTATTATGGTTCCATTATTTATTTTGGCTACCTGAAAATTACTCATATTACTTACACTGGTGACATCAAATGTTAATTTGAAAGGATAATAACAATTTCATGTCAAAGATTATTCTGGGTTGAAAGGATTTTTAGGGGACACCGAAGTGAGGCTCCTTTCATGTCCCCAAGTGCAGATCTGAGGTCTCGAAACCCAACCTTTCAGTCTCCACCTCAGCGCCTTAACCACTATGCCACTGGGGGAGCTATGATCATGCATCTCATGTATGACCATTTAGTTATACAATAGGCTGTATTTTATTGTATTGTGAATAGTGGGTTACTTTTGTTACCTACATAATTGTCATGGCCTTTGTCTGAATGCAGCAAAATTGGCTTACTTCTGGGGGCATTCAGTTTGAGATTATTTCCCCATCCTGATCCTATGGCACATTTACTTTCAAATGTGTGTCAAGTTTCTTCTCTCAATGGAACATATTTCCGGGAGGAGTGGTTGAGTCCACCTGGTATTAGCGTCTGAATTTTTCAAGGGTGTACATTGCATCACAAATAGGATTTTTATTAACTTGCTATAAAGAACAATTTAACCACAAATTTGACCTGACATATGGAACAGCTTAAGCAAAGGGGAGCTAAGGGGAGATAGAAGAACCATGTTGGTTTAGCAGCGGTCAAGATGCTGAGCTTGATGGTTGGTAGGTAAGCAGTTTGAGACCCGAGTGCTGAGAAACAGAGTCAGTCCCTATCATCTGCACCAGCTCCTGCCAACCTAGCAGTTTGAAAGCAAGAAATTGCAAGTAGATAAATAGGTACCACTTCAGTGGGAAGGTAAACAGCGTCCTGGACACTCTGATGTCTAGTCATGCCTGTCACATGACCATGGAAACGTCTGCAGATGCAGATGGTGCTGGTTCTTTGGCTCTAAATACAGGCGAGCAGTGCACCCTAGAGTCAGACACGAGCAAGGGAGACCTTAAGGTGAAACGTAAACTTCATTCTTGCTATGCTCAGATACAGTTTTGTGCATGTTCAGATAATCCCATGCACACTTTTCCTAGTTGAGCTTTAAAAAAAAAAGTTTGTCATGCCAGCGATTTTTTTCTCACATATCTCATTAGTAAAGGTAAAGGCCACCCTTGCTTGAAAGCCAGTCGTATCCAATTCTAGAGTTTAGTGCTCATCTGTTTATAGCCAAAGAGCCAATGCTGTCTGCGTTTGCAGATGTTTCCGTGGACGTGTGGCAGGCGTGCCTCGACACCAGAGTGCACAGAATGCTGTTTACCTTCCCACCGAAGTGGTCCCTATTTATCTACTTGCCGGTTCTTGCTTTCACACTGCTAGGCTGGCAGGAGCTCGGACAGAGACGGACGCTCATTCCGTCATGCAGTACAGTACTCAGGTTTTGAACTGCTGACCTTCCGCCTTCCAGTCAGCATCTTAACCACGTGAGCCTCATTAGGTGTGTGCATATATTTAAATTTTTAGAAGTGGTAGCCGTGTTAGTCTGTGCAAGCATATCAGAGAGAAAAGACAAAAAAACACTGTGGCACCATGTCTGATGGAAGTTGACTTGATCCATGAAACCTAGTCTTGAAGGTGCCACAAGGTTTTTTGTCATTTATTTGTTGTTTTGTTTACTCTCTGATATATTTAAACCAGGAGTGTCCAAACTATGGCCTGGGGGCCGGATGCGGCCCTGATGCCAATTCATCTGGCCCACAATGCCCTCGTCGCTCCTGGAAGCGGAAGTAAAACGGGCACATTTTACTTCCCCTTCCAGGAGCGACAAGGGCTTTGTGGGCCGGATGAATTGGCATCGGAGCCCGCATCCGGCCCCTGTGCCGTGAACCATGTCACCGGCCTACGGTCTGAAAAGTTTGGGCACCCCCAGATTTAAACGATAGTGATGGAGAAAACTAGAAACATATAAATTTGAACTAATAAATAATAAATAAAACACAGCGACCACAAGCCGGCCTCCTTTAGTATCCTAGCAACAGCCTGAACCCCGTGCGCTGCTTGCGTGCGCAGAGAACTACATTTCCCAGCAAGCCCTTGGAAAGAGACCCGGTCGACCATAGAGAGAAAAACACTCCTCTCTATCGTTTCTACACCGTTTGACTCAGCGGAAGGGAGGAGGGGGAGGGCAGGCGGCGCGTGGCGCGCTGCTTCCGGCGGAAGTGAGGCCCTGTGGTTCCGGCCGGCGTGAGTGAGCGAGTTTGGGGGTTTTTTTTTTAAGATGGCGGCTGCGGCGGGCTTGGAGTTCCAGCGTGCCCAGTCTTTGTTGACCACCGACCGGGAGGCCTCCATCGGCATCCTGCACTCGATAGGTGAGGCCGGCCCGGCAGGGAGGAGGACGCAGGCGGGCAAGGAGGCGTTAAATGTGGGAAGGGGACTGGCCTGGGCGAGACGTGCCGGGGCTGCTGCTGACTCACCGTGGGAGACTCTGATGGGAACCGCAAGGGAATGGGGGAGAGTTGGAAGGTTTAGAGAGGGTGGCATGGCAGGATCCTTCCTTCCTTCTCTCTCTCTCTGCTGAAATAGGGAAAGCGAGCTCGAAAGAAATAACGAGAAGGCTTTTAGGTACTAGTCTGAGGAAGGGCCTAGAATTAGGGGTGGCCAACCTTGGTGGCCCAGGGCTTCTTGGACTTCAATTCCCAGAAGCCCAAGCAAGCTCACCTGCTGACCAGGGCTTCTGGGAACTGAAGTTCAAGAAGTCCTGGGTCACAGGAGGCTCTTTCCGTGTACCCAAAAACGTCTCACTCCCATCCTTTGACCACAGCACTCCAAAACATCACAACAGAAGCACAGGACATACTTTTTTTGGGGGGGGGGGGAATCCTAGGCTGATTGACAGCGAGCCTAGGATTCCCCCCCCCCCCAAAGTATGTCCTGTGCTTCTGTTGTGATGTTTTGGAGTGCTGTGGTCAAAGGATGGGAGTGAGATGTTTTTGGGTACACGGAAAGAGCCTCCTCGAAGATTGCGGCATCACTTGTTTTATTGTGGCATCATTGTTTTATTTGCAGATACAAGTAATACCTCATATAACATTAGTATCGAATAACACTAAAATCGCATAACATTAAGGAATCTGGGGGGAAGAATTGCATCAGATAACATTAAGATCCTATGGGATGCTTCAGATAACAACCGCTAAAGCCTGTGTGGTTACAATGTATCTGTATGGATCCCATAGGATTTTAACATGCATCAGATAACACTAAAAATCATATAACACCAAGACTTGTGGAACCAGGTTTTAGTGTTATATGAGGTTTTACTGTACATGGATTGACAGTGATGGGATGTAACAGGTTCTCACCAGTTCTCCAGAACCGGTAGTAACTTTCCCCAGTGTCCCGGAGAACAGGTAGCAGCTTTTTGGGGGAAACCACCTTTAGGGCTTACCTTTTCACTGGTGCTTGGCGCATATGCATGGCCTCCTTGTTGTCCTCCCAAACGGGGAGGAGGAAGAGAAGCTGCTAGCCTGAAGCTCCCTATAGCCTGAAGCTCCCTATTATTATTATTGTGTATTTTTATTTGGCCCCACCCATGACATGACATCATGATGTTAGCTCCGCCCACACTGTGATGACATAAGGTGGGGTAGTAAAATTTTTGACATCCCACCACTGATTGTATAACCTCTGACAGTAGGTGATCCCTCCTGGTGGATTAGCACTCTTCTTGACAGGTGTTGACGCTTTGTGAAAATAAAGGAGAAAAAGGTGTTCTGTGTGGTTTGGGGGGAATTTGGTGAAGATGAATTCACTAGATCAGGGATCTGCAAACTTGGCTCTCCAGATGTTCTTGGACTTCAATTCCCAGAAGTCCTGATCAGCAGGCATACTGACTTGGGCTTCTGGTAACTGAAGTCCAAGAACACCTGGAGAGCCAAGTTTGCAGATCCCTGCACTAGATGTTGCATGAATGAGGTGAGCAGTCCAGGTGAATGCTGTTGTGAAAAGTAGATACGGTGCACCTGGTCAAGAGCTGTGCCTTGATTCTACTCTAATAACAACGGCAAAACACAAAATTAGCTTAAAGGGGGTGGACCCAAATCCTCCTACTGTTGATTCTCCCTGTCAGTAGCTTCCACTGAGATACACTTCCATTCCAAGCCTCCCCAGCGTGCACATGATCTTTAGAGTCAATTCAGAGCCCTGCCCTGGGAAAACGTGAGACTTAGGTTTTCAGCTATGACCTGGGATACACAGAAAGAGCTTCCTGGAAGATTGTGTTATTGCTAGAGAGCAGACTCAAGCCGCAGCAAAGTTGAGGGCTGGGGGCAATGGAGAGAAGTGGCTTTATATTAGATTAATGTGCAGCTGGATTGTTGTGTGCTGTCAAGTCACTTCTGACTTACAGTGACTTTAACAGGATTTTTTAGGAATGTGGGATGTTCCCGGAGTGGTTTAGTCTTGTCATCTTCCAATGAGTTTCACTGGCTGAACCAGACTCTTATCTACTATGACAAAGTGACTTGCGGATACTAGCGTGTGATAAAGTTCCCATCTTGGCCATAAAATGTTTTATTTGCTGATACATAGATTGTATAACTTTTGACAGTAGGTGATTGCTCTGTCAAATACCACATGACCTAATATAAGCCACTTTTTGACCCCTCATCTCCCCATGTGACTTTCTGTGACCTTTGACCAACCCCCATTACATGGTTTGAAGATAGAGCTATGGGCAGCTGGATGCAAAAAACAAATTATGATTTTGAGTCATGTGACTTCACGCCAAAACCCCTCCCCCCCTCACTTTTGGTCGACCCCCCCCCCCAATGGTCATGTGGTATTTGAATGAGCCCTGATACCTCCTGGTGGTTTAGCACTCTTCTTGACAGGTGTTGACCCTTAGTGAAAATAAAGGAGAAAAAGATGTTCTGTCACAGGAATGTGTGTTTTGGGGGGGATTTGGTGAAGATGAATTCACTAGATCAGTGGTGCATTTGGGAAACACTGCACTAGATGTTGCATGAATGAGGTGAGAGGTCCATGTGAATGCTGTTGTGAAAAGTAGATATGGTGCACCAAGTAAAGAACAATGGTAAAATAGTTAGCAATCGATGAAGGAAATGGGGATACTCTGTTGCCATCGATTGAATATGTTAACATGTACCAATGGAGTGTTTGACATCTTTCTGCTTATGGGGAGGGGCGAGTGTTTGCTATTAAAGCAGGCAAGAGGTTAGATCTGTGAACTGGTGCACACCTGTACCCTTTCACAGTAGCTACGCATGAAGTGTGAGAGTTATGTCTATATACTGTGATTATAGCTTTTGAAATGTGGCAGACAAACTAATGATGATACATCTATCAGTATCTATTAGTCAGCGTGATTGTATACAACTTGCTAGATCATCAGTAGTACATGATTGATTGCTACCTTTCGAAAATGTCAGTGGAAGAGAAGTCATTTGTCTTATGTCCTGCTTGTGCGCTTCACAGAAGCATCTTTCAGTCACTGTAGGGAATGGGATACTAGTCCAATCTAGTTGAGCTTTGTTTATCTCTGTAAATAATAGCTACATTGGTCAAACAAGACAATGCAGTGTAGAATCTAAATGCATATTAAGGAGGCAGGTTTCTCATTAAAATAATAAGCTACATAAGTTTCTGTCAAATAGGCTTAAATTGTATACAGTACGTTCATAGTAGTTGAGTATTGTTCATCTTTTTGCATGCTTGACCCAAAGGACCAAATTATAAATAGAATCAACAGCGTAATAAGTGTCTGAAATTCAAGTGATGTAGAACACGCACTATTACATGTGAAGCTTTCCAAAACTTTTTTCAAGTCCTCACCCGCTCTTACCTATTGAGACATCCTCTTTGTCTTTGTTCTGGACTTCACTCAAAATTATGTACATGAAATAGTGACATTGGATTTCACTACTCTTCTCAAAATTAGCCTTAAAATATCACCTGCAGTAGAGGAGGTTAATTTGTGTGAGCTTGAGGATGGAGACAGAATGAGTATGAAGCAAAAATCAGTTGGTGGAGTCTGTTTTAACACACCAGCTTCCCTCATTCTGTAACATTTGATGGAGCCCTTGCCAGGAATGTGTTTTATAGCAAAAAAGTAACAGTAGTGTATCATAGGTTTTTTTGAAATTATTGTACTAGCCGGCAAAGTGATGAATATCAATTTCTCCTCAAAATTCATCTTTATGGGAGAAACGTATTGTTTTGGTTTACTGCTACTGCTGTAGAGAACTGTTCAGTCTTCCTTAGAATGGTCTCTAATCTACCTTGGGCTGCACAGATGATGCCATTTCTTTCCATTGTAGTTTAGCTCCCTGGTCTTGAGTGTACACCCATCATAGGGGACATTTCTGCTAGAAACTCCACCATCATTATCTCAAGATTAATGAAAGGTCTGTTCGGAACGATTGGCCTTGCCAACGATTGCCTTTGGAACATACAAACAAAATGAAATGGTGTGGGTTCTTTCATTAAAGTTTTGTGAAACAAGCCATCAATATTCCTGAAACCAGTTCTTCAAGCATGAAAGAAAAACAGTTAGCTTTCTTAGTGTCCTGGTTGCTGTACACCACAGATAGTAAACAGTATTCTGAGATGCAAGCATATTGGCTTCTCTGAAAAGCAGTAAGTTTTATCTTTTTTCATGCAAGCGTACTAAAACTAGGGACATGACAACGCTTCTTAAAGCTAGAAAACATTGACTGCAGTGTATTATTTACAGTATCTGATGACACGCAGCATGGAGAAGTTTCATATTTGAAGATGTTTGTATAGCTACTATGATACTGTTATGCCAAATAGGCTGGATGATGCCACATTTCTTATAAATGTAATAGCTCAGGAAAAAGAATATCTTATGGCATTGAGGTTTTTTTTCCATCTCCAAGATGGATAAAGTAATCCTTCACATGTACTGCTTGCCCACAAAATAGTGAATTAATTTTATTATGCAGGAAAAAGCTAGGAATACATAATCCTTGTGTGTGTTTTTTAAAAAGAGGAGTGTTTCCTCTGGTTAATGTCTTTTTTCCTTCCAGTGAAGCGTGATGTCCAGGATAATGATGAAGAAGCGGTGCAAGTCAAGGAGCAGAGCATCCTGGAACTGGGCAGTCTCCTGGCCAAGACAGGACAGGCAGAAGGTAACTCCCATGTTTAAAGTAATCTATAAAGCTGGTTTAAAACTCAATATAAAGAAAACAAATATAATGGCAACAGGCCCTATCAGTCCCTGGAAAATAGATGGGGAAGAAGTAGAAGCAGTGACAGATTTTACTTTCTTAGGAACAAAGCTCACTGCAGATGGTGATTGCAGCCATGAAATAAAAAGGTGACTGATTCTTGGGAGGCAAGCAATGAGAAACCTGGGGAGCATAGTGAAAAGTAGAGACATCAAATTGCAAACAAAAATTTATATAGTCAAAGCAATGGTATTCCCTGTGGCAATGTAAGGTTGTGAGAGCTGGACCATTAGGAAAGCTGGACGCAGAAGAATAGATGCCTTTGAGATGTGGTGTTGGGGAAGAGTTTTGAGAGTCCCCTGGATAGCGAGGAGAACAAATAGGTCGATCTTAGAAGAAATCAACCCTGACTGCTCCTTAGAAGGTCAAATAGTAAAGATGAAGCTAAAGTACTTTGGACATCAAATGAGAAGAGAAGATTCACTTGAGAAAGCCTTGATGCTGGGAAAGGTTGAGGGCAAAAGAAAAAGGGGGCGGCCAAAAATGAGATGGCTAGATGGTATTGTGGACACAATGGGCACAGAGCTGAGCGAGTTGAGGGGGATAGTGGAGGACAGGAGTGCCTGGCGGACAAGGGTCGGAATCGACTGTGCGACTGAACAACAAAATTCCATTATTTTAAAAAGTAATTTCCTATGTTTAAAGTAATTTGGAATGGCACCTCTAGCATCTTTTCTAAATAAAGTATTAAAATTGTAATGTGATGCTGTACTGTACATTTCTAGCACCCTAGAAATAATAAGCCTGTGTGCTGATAAGCACACCTAGATATAATAAGCCTGTGTGCTGATAAGCACACCTAGATATAATAAGCCTGTGTGCTGACTTCGGCTTCTGGGAATTGAAGTCCAAGAATACCTGGAGTGCCAAGGTTGGTCACCACTGCCTTATGACATAAAGTAGTCTAGGTCATATTGGCTGACTTCAGGAAGGACATGTTTTTATTCCCGTCACATCTCTTTCTATTTGAACCCATTGGCTAAAATCCTGTTGTTTAGCATAATTAGGCACAACTGGAGTTGGCCAATTGAGTCAAGATGTTTTTGCCCATTCTTAGACTGTATATACAGTAGAACCCCACATAATGAGAAAACTCAATTCCACGGAGCTCATTTGCTATGCAGTTTTTTCGTTATGCGGTTCCCTATGGGAGATGCCCTGCATAACAAAAAAAAAAGTTCATTAACCGGAGTTACCATTAAGCGGGCATACCCTGGTTACCAAAAACCCCGCATAATGGGGGGTGGGGATGGTAGTTATGCGGGGTATCACCATTGCATAATGAACGCTTCATTGTGTGAATTTTTCACTATACAATGTGTGAGGTACCACTGTATTTTGTTTTTATCAGGACTGGGGATGCGCACCTAAATTTCTTTTTGAACATCTGCTGCTGTTACCTTTTATATTAATTGTGGTTACTTTTAATGGGGTTTACATTCTTGCAATTCAGAGAAAGTTACTATTTCACAATAATCTCGTTTACCTTCACAAGTATACAATTTAAAGCTCATTAATGTTCCAAAAGAGCTGAAACTATACACAAAAAATTCCCCCCAAATAATAAAGGCCCTTGGACTAATTCTTACGTTCTGAGGCCATTTACATGCCATGTCCCTCACAGTAGGGCATCTCAGATACTGTTGGAAGTGTGGTGGTTAGGAATGCATTAAATAACTGGTACAGTAAAACCTCATATAACACTAAAACCTGGTTCCACAAGTCTTGGTGTTATATGATTTTTAGTGTTATCTGATCCTCTATGGGATCCATAGAGATACATTGTAACCGCACAGGCTTTAGCGGTTGTTATCCGAAGCATCCCATAGGATCTTAATGTTATCTGATGCAATTCTTCCCCCCAGATTCCTTAATGTTATGCGATTTTAGTGTTATTCGATACTAATGTTATATGAGGTATTACTGTATTTTAAAAAGTGGTTGTGATTATTTCTTTTTAATATAGAGCTTGGAGGTCTTCTGAAGTATGTACGGCCTTTCTTGAACTCCATCAGCAAAGCAAAGGCAGCCCGCCTTGTTCGATCTCTGCTAGATCTTTTCCTAGATATGGAGGCAGCAACGGGACAAGAGGTGAGACAAGTGGGATTCTAGCATAGGCCTCCTTATTACAAAACTCAATATTTGTAGCAACTTCTGGCTGCTCTACATTCATTGGGAAGTATTCAAAAATCCATGCAGATAGCCTCCAAAGAGCAGGGGTGGTCTAAGTACTAGAAGAAAGAATGAATGTGCTTTTTTCCCTTCTAGGTCGACCTGTGTCTTGAATGTATCGAATGGGCCAAGTCAGAGAAGAGGACATTCCTTCGCCAAGCTCTGGAGGTAGGATATGACCTATGGCTTGTGTAGTAAAACTCTATATGCTCGACTTGTTATGTGGACTTAGATGTCAGATATCCTACCTGCCAGTGCACTCTACCTAAATGCTATTTCTTCAAGTTCCTCTGCATTTTATCTCAGAGTTATTGCCAGTCTTGGTTTTTTTAATTGCAATTTGAGATATGCCATTGCTTGTCTTCATCCTTCAGACTTTATAAAAGCAAACATCTCTGAAATGTACAATAAAAACCAAAGTATTGTGATACCTTTAAAATAGTACAGTAAAACTCCATATAACAACTTTTAATTTGTTCCATGAGGCTAGTCGTTGTATGATTTAATCGCTATCTGATGCATGCATCATATACCGACTATCCCTATGGGATGCATTGTACACCAATGATCTCTGGGGAAAATTGTACAATGACAAAAAAAATTTTGTACGGTTTTCCCCACAGAGATGCATTGCATCGTATAATGATTTTAGTTGTTCTATGGGGTACAATGTTTTTTCAAATCCTCAGCTTTGTACAATTTAATCACTGTAAGAGGCATTCGTTATACAGGGGTCTACTGTATACAGTATTTGTTTCACTGGCAGCTTTCATGATTTTTAGTGCATCCCCTGTGGATTTTCTGATGGGAGTGAAATTGGCCTCTGTATCCAATTTCCCATCCCTCCAGTTCGGCATTGAAGATAATCCATTCTAGTTAATGTGGAGAACTGTAATGGAGTGTGTGTTGCATAAATGTAATACTGATTTCTGCTTCTTACTCAAGATGATTGGTAGCAACATCTCTGTGTCTTTGGTCTTGTTTATATACTGGTGTACCACTCTGCGTTAGGAATGTCTTCCCTTTCAAACTTAGTATATGTTGTTTTAGCATAGTAGTGCCCAAACTAGGGGCAGGGTGCGGCCCCCGCCGCCATTTCATCCAGCCCACGAAGCCCTTGTCGCTCCTGAAAGCGGAAGTAAAACTCACCCATATGTGCGCGTTTTACTTCCGCTTTCAGGAGTGACGAGGGCTTCGCGGGCCAGATGAATTGGCATCGGGGGCTGCACCCGGCCCCCGGGCTTAGTGACTGGCTCCCTGAACCACATGATCGCCCCACAGCCCAAAAGGTTTGGGCACCCCTGTTTTACCACCATGCATTCTGCCTGCTAATTTGCCTCTGCATTGTCTTGCCTGACTGAAACTGATCTTTAACAGCAGCCTTGCCTCTTTTTTAATCTTTTGCATCATATGTGGATATAAAGCATTCACAAAGTTTTCTTCCTTTTCTACCTTTCTCTATTTCAGGCAAGGCTGGTATCTTTGTATTTTGACACTAAAAGATATCAGGAAGCATTACAGTTAGGTAAGTTAACCTGCTAACTGGGTACAACTTGATGTCTGTTCTGATGACTTCAGATTTGTTGAAAGGAATAAAATTGCTTAATGTTCACTCATGTGAATCTACATAGGAGTACAGTACAGTAATACCCCGGATAACGATTGCATCAGATAATGCTAGAATCGGATAACGATGCAAGTTTTTTTGGAAAAAACTTGCATCAGATAACGATTCTGGATAATGATTCTTAGCGTTATCTGATGCAATGGTCTGCAGGTGTGGGGTGGTTTGGGTAGAACTACCCAATCCACCCCCCACGCGCAGCGGTCTCTGCAACTGCAGTAGGGTCGGGGAAAAGCACCCACCTTTCGCGAACGCGTCTTTTTTCCTCCCTGTATTTAAACTACAGGGAGAGAGAGAACTGCTTTTGTCTTTCTTTCCCTCCCTGTATTTAAACTACAGGGAGGGGGAAAGAGAGAGATGTGATTGGTTCTCTAGAGAAGAGTTTAAATACAGGAAGGGAAAGAGACAAGGCGCTTTCCCCGACCCTACTGCAGTCGCAGAGACCACTGTGCGTGGGGGGTGGCTCTTTCTTTCCCTGCCTGCCTTTAAAGCGGTTTGTCCCTGAAGTCAGGGCTTTTTTTTTTTAAGCGTTGTTCAATGCATGCATCGGACAACACTAAAAATCGGATAACGTCATGACTTGTGGAACCAAGTCATAATATTATCCGGGGTATTACTGTATGTTTATTACAGGTTGCCCCTATATCAATGGGTTTAGTAACTGGTTTGAAGCTCTAAAATGTTCAGTAAAAAACCCTGAAATGCATAATATGTACAAAGGGTGCCAAAATGCATACACATTTTATGAAAAATCACTTTTCAAAGTAAAACATGCTACACACATCTATTTTACCTGCAATTCATATGCTTTTTGGAATGATAGCTTTTACTTCCAACATAATGGAGCCCCATCACACTTCCACCAAGATATGAGAGTTTACCAGGAC
This sequence comes from Furcifer pardalis, assembly GCA_030440675.1. Classification (NCBI taxonomy): domain Eukaryota; kingdom Metazoa; phylum Chordata; class Lepidosauria; order Squamata; family Chamaeleonidae; genus Furcifer; species Furcifer pardalis. The sequence continues at coordinate 32,328,208 of CP126897.1, forward strand.
AATGGATAGGATGAAGAGATGTGGTTGAGTTTCCCCCACATTTTCCTGACTTAACACCCCTTGGCTTCTACCTATGAGGGACCTTAAATGATGTGGTGTACCGTAGAAAACTGACTGCACTGACAGTACTTCAGGAAGGAATTAAAACAGCATGCACAGTGATGCAAGTCGACACTTTGGTCAATGCTGCTCGAGCAGTAGTGTGATATTATTAGAAGTGTCTGGACACTGATGGTAACCACTTTGAGCACCTTTTGTAATTGCAGAAGTAAAAAATGACTTGTATTCATCTTTTGAAATTGGTATATATTGAGTAATACAATTCCAATACAGTTTTTCCCTTTCTTAAAATGTGTGTACATTTTTGGCACCCTCAATGTATTTCTATAGTGCAGAGTTGGCAACTAAAAACCACAGTCTGCAATGTACTGTATTTGCTGGTGTATAAGATGCAGTTTCCCCCTTAAAATACACCAGAAAAACAGAGTGCATCTTATACACCAGTAACAGTCCCCCCCCCCCCCAGTACACTTTTGCTGGTGCAATTCAGTGGCTAGAGAAGATCGCCAGCTGGAGTCAGGAAAAGGCTGTTTTTTAAAGCCATCCTCACCCCCACTGGTGCAGTTCAGTGGCCTCTGCTGACTGCTAGGAGCTGTGCGAAGGGCAGCATCCAAAGGAGTGATCTTTCCTGGCCAATCCCACCCTCCCTGGCTCCTGGAGTTAAAATGTAGGGGGCGGGATTTCCCCCCTTTAAAATGTGGATAAAACCAGGGTATGTCCTATACTCCAATGCGCCTTATACATTGGCAAATACGGTAAAATATAGGGTTCACTGTTATCTAGTTTCATTTATCCATGGTAGGTCTAGAAATGTATCCCCTGTGGATGGGAGTGGGTGGGCAGTGACCTGTACTTGTTCATAGCATGTTGTGCTGATCTGAATGTGTAAATTGACTTTATTGTCCCATGGAAAAAACTTTACATTGTTTTATATGTTACATTTTGAAATTCAAAAATGATTTTCTCGTAGCTTCTCAAAGAGCAGTCACAGGAGCTGAACAAAAATAATAGGCTGAATACTCAATTCCCCACATATCTAGTGTATAATTCCTTAAATATCAGAAATCACTGAGCTCGGCATTCCTAATGGTTTATTTGTCAAGCTTGATCATCACCTGGTGTGGGACTCAGTAGCACTGAAGAAAGTGAGAAATATTTGTTTTAGTACATAACAGCTAGAGTCCTGTGGGAGACTTACACTAGCACAAGTGTGAGTGTATAGATTGTTGTGAGAAATGCCCACTAGTTCATGAATTGCCATTCATATTTCTTGTAATGCGAGTGGCAACTTTTTAATTAACAGCAATTCACTACCACGCTTTGTGCAGTTACAATAGGATTTGGCTACATATGTACCTGTCACTCACTCTTAAGAGTCCCAGCATAGTGTCCTAGCCTTGTTCTCTTTAGGATCAATTTGCATAGGAAGCTTCAAGATGAATTGGGAATTTGAACTTAGTTTTTCGCATCTAAGGTGGAGACCTGGACCACACTGGTTTTCTACACAGATTGCCTATGTTCTGTTAAATTGCAAGACCAAAATTAAATTTATGATGGCCCAAAGGAAGGCCTTTGGCTATTGGCAAAGAGGATTTTTTTCCACACTGCTAGCTCCACTGTATGGTTTTTATCAGGCTCACAGCTTTTACGGGAGTTGAAGAAGATGGACGACAAGGCTCTGTTAGTGGAAGTGCAGCTGCTAGAGAGCAAGACTTACCACGCCTTGAGCAACCTGCCAAAAGCAAGAGCAGCGTTAACCTCTGCACGGACCACAGCCAATGCAATCTACTGCCCACCCAAGTTGCAGGCGGCATTGGATATGCAATCAGGTAGGTCATGCTGCTGTTAGTGGTGACATATGTGATCAAGTTGTTAAATAAAGTTTTAGGTTACACTAGTAGTTCCCAGCCTTCTTTTCCCCATGCCAAAAAATCCTAACACATACACACCTGTGACATAGAATTCTTATTATTCAAAAAGTGAGCTCCTATTCACGAGGAAGGCTAAAAGGTCAATAACTTGATCTAAACAAGCTTCTGAAGAACATGGCAGCCATGGAAGAGAAGAATTAAAGAACGAAAGGACAGTTGAAGTACTGAGGAAGAAATCACTAAGAAATTGTTAAAATAATACACTAGTACCTTGGATAATGTTAAGACTTGGTTCCAAAAGTCTTAACGTTATCCGGTTTTTTAAAGTTGTGTGATGCATTGATTGCACAACATTTAAAAAAAGCCCTGTTCCCTTTCCGAAGAGGAAAGGGAACGGGGGCGATCCGCCTGCCTGTTTGGAAAGGGCAGCGGGGATTCCATGTGTATAATCCCCGCTGCCCTTTCCAAAGAGGCAGGTGGATCTAGCCAAGTGCTGGCTGGGTTGGGGAGAGAATGGATTTACACACCAGTTCACGCCCTAACCTAGCTGGCGATCACACTCTGGGTTTGCCGTTTGGGTTGGGGGTTGAACCAGCGCACGTGCCCATTCCCCCCCCCTGCCGCCGCCAACCCAAGCGGCAACCGCATGCTGTGATTGCTGCTTGGGTTGGGGGGGGGAGAACAGGCATGTGTGCTGGTTCAACCCCCAAGGCAAAGGCAAACCAGCGCTGTTAGCGAGAGAGATTCGCCCTGCCTCTCTTGCTGAAGCAACAGGGTGGGTAGGGCGAATCTCTCTCGCTGTTAGGTTTGCCTTTGGCCGGAGAAACCCTTTCCCAAGGGGAAAGGGCTTCTCTGGCCAATGGCAAACAAGCACTGTTAGCGAGAGAGATTCACCCTGCCCCGCTGCGATTGCTGCTTAGGTTGGGGGGAAGAATGGGTGCGGGCGCCATTTCAACCCCCAACCCAAGCAGCGATCGCAGTGGAGATCTCTGTCCCAAAGCGCGCAGGGCTGGAGACCAGCCCTGCGGGCTTTGGGACAGAGATCAACGTTGGGGTATTTGAGGCAAACATTTGCATCACATAACATTATCTTAACGTGCGATGCAAATGTTTGCCTCAAATTCCCCAACGTTCTCTAATTTTTAGCATTGTCAGAGGTAAACGTTATCCGAGGTACCACTAATAGTATGAAGTGATATGAAAAATAGCAAATAAAGTTTCAAAACATATAATAGAGGACTGAAATGCATAAATATAAAATGTTTTTATTTTTATTTTTAAATTTTTTATTTATGAATTTTCAATTAAAAAAATAAAGAAAACAAACATACAATACAAAAAAGATTTCACAGAAATACTACACTTGATATATATTGAATACAAAAAAAACAGTAATACATTTTTCAGCTTTTGTATCACCACTCTTCAACCAACAATTCTAATACCTCTATTATCTCTACTACATATATTCTTCATTGCTTAATTCACCTTTGTGCTATATACAATGTCCAGGAGGGTTATATCCAAAAATTAATTTGTTCTGGTACAGGGTTAACTCCTTTCTTTTCAACAATCACATATTCCACGAATTTCCTCCAGATTCCCCAGAATCCATTTACTTGAACTATGCCTTTCTTAACATTTAATTCCCATGTCAATTTGTCATTAAGAGCTAATTCCCACATTTCCTTATACCAATCTTGTATGTTCAATGGCACATTGCTTTTCCAATTTTTTGCTATACATTGTCTTGCTGCGGACAGCATCACAGCCGTCAGCTCTTTACCATCATTACTCATTTTATATTTATCCACATTTGTTAGTAGTGCGTATCTGGTCCCAATTCTAACCGCATATCCATTATATTTTCAATTTCCTTTTCAACCTTACCCCAGAATTCTGACACCTCGTTACAATTCCACCACATATGTACATATGTCCCAGTTGAATGCTTATACCTCCAACATTTATTGCTTATTTCCTTGTTTATTTGATGCAGTCTAATTGGGGTCAGATACCATCTCCAAAGCATCTTGAAATTATGTTCTTTTACTCTTACAGACATAGTTCTCATGATTCTTTTTTTCCATTTTCTGTGCCAACTCTCTTCCGAAATTGTCGTATTCAAATCTTGTTCCCAGATATTCTTTAGAACTTCCTGTATTTTCCCTCGTTTATTCATTATCTTATAAATTTTACTAACTATCCCTTTAATTCCCATATTTCCTTTTCTTATTTTAACCAAGAGTTCTTCAAAGGTTGTAAGTTGCCTATCTAAACTATTATAAGATGAGAATCTCTTATTCCAATTAATAAAATGTTTTTAATGGAAGCTTTTTTTAATACTTTGATCATTTTAATTACTATACAATAAAATAAAGGTACCTAACAATAAAGGACCCTAGAACCATAAAAATGCAAAACATTCACTGTTAATAACTCATCCTCTAATTGTCCCCCTTTAAAAATCAAATTGCCCCACTGTAGGGTATGTGCTCCACATTGGGAACCATGGGGATTAAACATTGTCATGAAGTATAAATTTGGGTGGTCTTTCCCCATTGCTTTAGCCAGCCCTTTTGGTTATCTCAGCTTCTTCAGTTATTACATAAACAATTTCCATGAATACGACAATTATTAGAAGAACAGTATGCATAGAAAAGTAGAACCAACTCGCATCACTGCAGATCTGGAGGGTTTGTAGAATTAATTAGTGTGATAGAGCAAATGTCTTGGAATTGATTTCATTGGCAGCAATTGAGGCAGAGGAAATGTCAGTTCAGGATGATCTTCCCTATGTGGACTAACGAGTAGGTCTTTGCAGCGATGTTTGCCTTTATCTTGCTTTCCACTTGGATTAGCAGTGATCTAACTTTGAGTTGTTGTTTTTCTCCTTGTTTTTTCTAATAGGCATTATCCATGCAGCAGAAGAAAAAGACTGGAAAACAGCATATTCTTACTTTTACGAGGCATTTGAGGGTTATGATTCCATTGACAATCCCAAAGCCATCACAGCACTGAAGTATATGCTGCTATGCAAGATCATGCTGAACTCGTATGTGACTTAACTACTTCAAAGAGATGCAGTAGCTCCTTTCTCCTTCCTTTCTATACCCAGGGAAATAACTGTGGTCAGGAATCTCAGGGTACATTTTGTAGCGTTAGATGACTCATAAGAGGTTTTTTTATGTAGCATAGTTGAGCAGCAAATCTTAGTGACCAATCCCAGGAGCGGTAGAAGGGAGGAGAGAGAGATTAAAGGATAAAGCAGGAAAGTAGACAAGCAACGGCAAGCTCAGGTAGCTGAGGGAAAGCAAAATATAAAGCAATATAAATTTGAACAAATAAATAAAGTTTCCTTTTGAACCTCTTTTCCAGGAATGATGGGCTTTCTAGTACAGTGGAACCTTGGTTAACGTAATTAATGCGTTCTCTGGGATGTTTCTTACAGCAAAAATTACTTTAACCAAATTTCCCATAGGAATGCATTGAAAACCAAATACTTTAACTGAAACTCAGTTTCCCATAGGATTGCATTGAAAACCAATTAATCTGTTCTGGAAAAAAATTCCATAAACCGAGCCACTATTTTCTATGGATTTCCTTTTGTTATTTGTATTTAGACTTGTATGTCGCTCTACTTGCCGAAGCAACTCAGAGCAGCTAACATAACACGGGCAACATATATTACAATATCAAATATAAATACAACATAATCATATACAGTCAGTAAATCTAACATAAAAATGAAAATGCAATACAATCAGGAGAGTCAATCTCTGTAGCAATTTATCCATATCGCACATGCTTTGGTCACCTCCAGACTTGATTACTGTAATGCGCTCTACATGGGGCTGCCCTTGGTGACCATTCGGAGGTTGCAGCTGGTCCAGAATGCGGCTGCTCGGGTAGTGATGGGGTGCGGGCGTTCTGCTCGTGCCTCACCACTGCTTCAGGAGCTGTACTGGTTGCCAGTATGTCTCCCGAGTGCAATTCAAGGTGCTGGTTATTACCTTTAAAGCCCTACATGGTAGTGGGCCAGGATACTTAAGAGATCGCATCGTCCCAAGGACAACTGTCCGTCCCACCAGGGCGGATCGGAGAGGCTCTCTTATCATTCCATCAGCTAGAGAGGCGCATTTCTCTAGCACCAGAAGGAGGGCCTTCTCCGTGGCCGCCCCGGCCCTTTGGAACCTCCTGCCAACTGAGTTACGCCTACAGACAGAGCTCCTGCCCTTTTGGAAGGGCCTAAAAACCTGGCTGGCAGGGCAGGTGTGGGGCTCCAGGAATATGGGGTCCCATGTTGAGTGGCTGATCTGATGGGACAGCCCCCCCTCCCTCACTCTTTTAAACTTTTTAAATATTTTAAACCTTTTAACCTTTTTAAATCTTTTAGATTTTTGTAAATTCATGGTTTAATTCTTTTTAAATTGATTTTTAAGTAATTTTGAACCTCAAGGTTTTAATTTATGAATTTTCTGTAAGCCACCTAGAGTCAGGTTTGCCTAATTGGGGCAGGATAATAAATCTAAATAAATTAATTAAATAAATAAATATAAAAATCAACTCCCACCTGTTAACTGAGGTTCCACTGTACAACTGTTTCCTATCATGTAGTATACATGTCTGCTGTCACTCTGTTCTTCGTTTTTTATTTATTACATTTTTATACCACTCATTTGAGAAATTTCCCACTCTGGGCAGTGTACATACAAATATCAAAATAACATAATAGAACACATTATTATGTTCTTGACCTTACAGCTTGGTGAAAGCCATTTTGCTTAGCAGGGTTTCTTTTTCTTTGACTCAAATTTCTCTGCTGAATGCTTGTTAAAGGTCACTATGCACGCTTTGGGACAATCATATTTCCAAGCTAGGTTTTTAAAAAGTGTTTTTTTTAAGACTCTTTGCTATCTACAATTTATGCTTGTATTCAGTCTGGTATTTCTAGGAAGTTTGTAAAAACATTCTCGTCCAAAGGTAATAGAGGACGATAGAGCTTTACAGAAGGCCTTTATTGGTGGTCGATGTCAGAGGTATAGTAAATTAACATTCTTGTTTCATATTCTATCTTTCCAGGCCTGAGGATGTGCAGGCATTGGTCAGCGGAAAGCTTGCACTACGGTATGCGGGCAGACAGGTATAGATATACTGAGCTACCTTTTTTGTTTTGGAAGAATTTTTCAAACTTAGATGTTCTGTTTCCTGCAGAGTTTGGCTGCCCTGCAAATGAATCTCTGCTGCAGGAGTGGTTGGACAATTTCATGTGCTACAGATTTACAGATTAGTCCTCTGTTGTCCAAGTTGGGGCATTTCTGTCATGATGGCTTACTGTCTTTAGTTTCCCAAATCCGACAACTGATGTGATGGAGTGCAGAGGAAATTGAAGTTGTCTCTTAGCATTTGTATCGAGGATCCTATCTGAATGTTTGTCTCGTCTTCTCAAGTGTTTTTCTCAAGTGTGAATGCTACATACACAACCTGTATTTCCTGCAGTCCAGACAAATGCCAACTGTAGTTCTCTTCTCTGTTGCAGACAGAAGCACTAAAATGTGTGGCACAAGCAAGTAAAAATAGATCACTGGACGACTTCAAAAAGGTGAGCAAACATAAGAAAAAAATACTTTTTCTGAGCTATAGTAAATAGTTCTAAGATAGTGATGGTAAACCTCCAGCAGGAGTGCTAACTTGGACGTCTGGTAATTGAAGTCCAAGAATAACTAGAGTGCCATGGTTCGCCATCACTGGTCTCAGAGATGGCACTTTCACACTTCTAGGCTACATGTAAAAATGAGAAAACTAAGGTACCCCCTGGTGGGTTCATTCTGCTGTTCCCTTTGCCTGACCTAGTGTGAGAAAGATTAGCCGGCAACACAAGGTTGTCGTTACCAGTGTATGCCCGATTGTGGTTCAGAAATACCACAATCCTCAAGGAGGCTCTTTCTGTGTACTTTCACACTAAGGGTGTGACTGATTGTATGGGAGAAAAAGAGGAAAGCCATCACTGTACTCTGCTTTTTAAAATAGATCTGGTTGGCCTCCATTGTACACAATATTGGATAATATGGGGTGTGATCTCACCAGTAAAGAATTAAATGAACTCTGATCATGTCTGCTCAAGAGTTCAAAAGAAGTTACTCCTCAGAAGTTGTCTTTAATATTCCATTATTTTCTGTGTGATTTCTGCTTTAATTGTACTTGTTTGGAAATTGGCAGAGCCTAGATAAGCAGAACCCTGTGTTAAATGAAAACACAATGGAAATAATTGTGCAAATAGTACATTCTGCAGACTCATTGGCTGAAATCCTATTGCTTAGCATGGTGAGTCATGCTAAAATAGGCCCATTGAATCAATACAAATGTGTTATGTTCATTCAAATGGGCCTACTTTGGTTGTGACTTACTTTAACATAGTAAGTTACAACTAGAGTAGGCCCATTTAAATCAGTGGCATTTACAGAGGATTTCACTCACCAAATCCTCACTAATTTAGTGCGCTTATTCTAGTGCAGTTTAACTACAGTAAGCAACAGGGTTTTAGCCGCTGATGAAAAACAAAACAGAAAATTCGTAGTAGAATACAGTAATACCTCGGATAACGCTAAAACTTGGTTCCACAAGTCTTGGTGTTATCCGATTTTTAGTGTTATCCGATGCATGTTAAAATCCTATGGGATGTATCAGATAATGTTAAAGCTCCATAGAGATACATTGTAACCGCACAGGCTTTAGTGGTTGTTATCCGATACATCCCATAGGACCTTAACGTTATTCGATCCAATTCACCTCCCCAGATTACTTAACGTTTTGCGATTTTAGTGTTATCCGAGGTAAACTTTATCCGAGGTATTACTGTAGTCGAATGAGGGGGATGGAATTTTCCCTTGTTAGGAATGGAACTGTCATATTTCCTCTCTTACAGTATTAAAACTCCCTTTCAAGTTGGTTTCTACTGTTGGGGAAAAATTGTTCCTCCCCATTTGACACCTGCTTACTTACAGTTTATTTTCAAGAATTTAAGTCTAAACTTGGGAGATTGACATATACTCTTAAATTAGATGAAACCTCAAATTTCCAGGCTGCTTGTTGCAGTGCATTTGTGTTGGAGAAGTTTATTTTCTTCTTCATGGTTAAGACAGTAAGATTTTAAAAAGTAGGACACATCATGATAGGATTTCCTAGGTTTTGTAGTTGCATTAGATAGGATTGGAAGCAGAATTTGTGTATGTTCAAGGGAAGTTGTATTGTAAAGTTGTTTAGATCCTAAGGTAGAGTGGAAAATGTTGGTGGTCCCTACAGAAACCTCACAATCCTGTATTTCTGTTCAATGAGGAAGGTGGTTTCAGACCCTCGCATAGCTTCTTTGATTCCTGAAGGAAAGGCGTTTCAGATCTTTGTGTAACTTTTGTGATTCCTGAAGGAAAAGTTTTTTAGCTTCTGTGATTCTCGGAACTTAGCCAGAATGTATCGTAGATAATGGCCAGAATCTTATTGCAGAGCTATGCTGCTTTAAGTATAAGTGCATAAAACTCAGTAGGATACTCCCACTAATCAGTTGCGCCTCACATCATGGGATTGATACACAACAGTGGTAATACGTCAATAAGGGATGGTTCACTTAAGTCAGTAAAAGTTTACAATAGAGTTCTGGCCAATAAGTGTTATCCAAATCTGCATAATTGTGTAGAACAGAATTGTTTAGCATATGCAAAGTCCTGAGGAACGTAAAAACATGGTTGGGAGGTCACTCCAGGTAGCTTTTGCTCCTCTGGGCTGCCAGTCCTGACCTGGTCTGCTGCAGTCATCCTTGACTTAAACTAATCTTCCACAGGCTCTGAAAGATTATAAAGTGGAACTTAGGGATGACCCTATCATCAACACACATTTGGGCAAACTGTATGATAACTTATTGGAACAAAATCTGATCCGAGTCATTGAGCCTTTCTCTAGAGTACAGGTAAGAACCTCTCTCAGAGTATCCTGTCCTATTTCTTCCGTGTGTGTGTGTGTGTGTGTGTGTGTGTGTGTGTGTGTGTGTGTGTGTTAGATTTATCTGTATTTTTATAATACTTTACCTACCTACCTACCAACCTACCTACCTACCTACCTACCTACCTACCTATCTATCTATCTATCTATCTATCTATCTACAGTAATACCCCAGATAACGTTATGACTTGGTTCCACAAGTCATGACGTTATCCGATTTTTAGCGCTGTCCGATGCATCCATCGAACAACGCTAAAAGAAAAGCCCTGACTTCAGGGACAAATCGCTTTAAAGGCAGGCAGGGAAAGAAAGAGACCTCCCTGCCTTTAAAGCCACCCCCCACGCGCAGTGATCTCTGGGGAAAGCACCTTTTCCCCGACTCTACTTTAGTCTTCCCTCCCTGTAAATTTAAACTATAGAGAAGGGGAAAATAGAGAGATGTGATTGGTTCTCTAGAGAACCAATCACCTCTCTCTATTTTCCCCCTCCCTTTAGTTTAAATGTACAGGGAGGGAAAGAAACAACCACAAATACAGTACAGGGAGGAAAAAAGACTGCCTGCTCGGCCATGAGAGAATCTAGCCCAGCCCTGTTCCTGCTTACCTTCAAGCCAGCACAGCTGCTGCTCCCACCTGGTTCCCCTTTGCACTGGAACTCATGGCTTCTCTTGCTGAGCTCCACACTCCGACTGAGCCAGGCTTGATCAGCCGATTGCAGAGCACAGAGATTGCAGAGCTATGCCTCTGTGCTCTGCAATCGGCTGATCAAGCCTGGCTCAGTCAGAGCGTGGAGCTCAGCAAGAGAAGCCATGAGTTCCAGTGCAAAGGGGAACCTGGTGGGAGCAGCAGCTGTGCTGGCTTGAAGGTAAGCAGGGCCAGGCTGGATTATCTCATAACCGAGCAGGCAATGGGGTGGGGGTGGGGAGTCCCCAAACTGCTGGGGGTTTGGAAGGAGGGAAGTGGCAGGGAGAGGAGCTTTGGCCTCCTTTACTTCTTTATGACGATGGATCGGATAACGCTAAAAAGAACGTTCTCCGGTACAAATCTTCCCTCCAAATTTGTCGTCGTTATGCGGTTTTAGTGTTATCTGGTGCAATCATTATCTGGGGTATTACTGTATCTATCTATCTACTTATTTATTGGATTTATATAACCACCTTTTTCGTCTGAACGACCCAAACAGTATTCTATCCCATCCAAACTGAACATTGATGGTAAATTGCTTTTCAATCAGTCTTCATCTTATTTTTGTTAAAACCATGAATATAAGGGGCTCGGAATTATCTGGGTGGAATTTCAAGGCAAAAGGGTAGGAAACTATTACCCAACAGATCTATAGAATACCCGGCTGGAGTGGGACTGCTATAAATAATGACTGGCAAACAGTTAGGCTGAGCCTGGGCTGCTGTGTTTTCCAGGATTAAAATAATGTATAGCTTGAGTGGCTCTGCCTTGACACCAGGGTATTTCTTTTGCTATGTTGTAGGATCATAAAAGAAATTCCGTCAAGAAGATGTTAGGAGCAAGGTGTTGGATAAATGAGAGGGATTTTGTGTTTAAAAGTTAAAATGAATAGAATCAGCTGCTATCAGATGTGGACTTAAAAATAGATGTTTACATAGTAGGTGCATGCTGCTCGCCTCCTTTAGTTAACACTAGCAAAAGAAAACCAGAGTTTATTTATTATTTCCGACCACATTGGTACCTGTGTCTCAATTTCCTTTTCAGATTGAACACATATCTAGCCTTATCAAGTTGTCAAAGGTAAGAGTCGGAGAGTACTTATATGAACAGTGTAAAGTATATCAGTTATAGAGAAAACCACCGGTGTAGAAAGGCCTCTCTGTTAATTCTTCAAAAGCAAACTAGTTTTAGTATTAGGTCTATGAGTTTACCTCCAAAGGAATATGTACATACGCCTGTTGTCATAAGCAGGAAGGGCTAGAACAAGATAATTGCATTAATTTTTTAAATTAAATCTTAGCAGCTTGCTCTTTGAGAATATAACATAAACTTACATTGTTAATGGTGTTTCTGTTAGCAAAAATTCCTCCATAGTGTGCATAAGCCATTATGAATATGGCTGTGTTGACATATATACGTTTTTATATCAAAAGAAACAAGAGTTACCAACCAGGAGGGGAAATGACTGATTATTGGGGTTTATTGTTCTTTCTAAGGCACGTATGACTGACTTAATAGTAAAGGTTTACGCAATCATGAATAAGTCTAACAAAATCAGTCAGTGCTTTAAATCTAAGGGATTGATAATCTGCTTCACTCTCAGGCGGATGTGGAAAGAAAACTCTCCCAGATGATCCTGGATAAGAAATTCCATGGTGAGTCCTTTTGCCTACATAATCTCACACTGAAAAACAAAAGATTGGGGGTTTGTCTTCCACAGCTACTTCCCACGTACCATTATGAATTTCCCAAACCTGGTGCCCATTGATAAAGTCTTAGATATTTGGGAGGAAAACAACATACAGTAAAACCTCGGATAACGGTAAGACTTGGTTCCACAAGTCTTGGTGTTATCCGATTTTTAGTGTTATCGATCCATGTTAAAATCCTATGGCATGGATTGGATAACGTTAAAGCTCCATAGAGATACATTGTAACCGCACAGGCTTTAGCGGTTGTTATCTGATCCATCCCATAGGACCTTAACGTTATTCAATCAAACTATCCTCCCCAGATTACTTAACGTTATGCGATTTTAGCATTATCCGATCCAATCGTTATCCGCTGTTTTACTGTAAATGAGTTTTGTTAGACACTTTAACATTTCTCATATTCTTGAAAGCACTGGGCTTTTGGGAAGCTCTTGTTGGTTGACCTTAGTAGAGTAGAGTGGTTTGTGTTAGAGCAGGGGTGCCCAAACTTTTCAAGCTATGGCCAAGTCACATGATTGAGTGGGCAAGTCATGTGGTTCCTCCCACTGGAAGTGGAAGTAAAATGCGCATTGCACATAACCGACAGCTGTTGTAAATGCATTTATGACAGCCGCAGGTCATTTACTGCAGCGTTTTGCACAGGTGCGTTTTACTTGTGCTTCTTGGAGCGGCATGCGCCAGATCAGGCCCATGAGCCGTAGTTTGGCCACCCCGTGTTAGAGCAATACATTCTTTTCTTTAAAAGCTCGACTAAGACTTTTCTCTTTCCATAGGAATCCTTGACCAAGGGGAAGGAGTGTTGATTATTTTTGATGAACCGCCCGTAGACAAAACGTACGAAGCTGCTCTGGAGACCATTCAAAACATGAGTAAAGTAGTGGATTCATTATACAACAAAGCCAAGAAGTTAACATAGGTGAGGAGCTTTTGAAGCCCTCGCTGAGGGCAGTTAAAAGACTTTTGCATCCCTCCAGAGGGGTTGTTCATTTGAATGACAGGCTTCCTCTTTTTTTCCCCTTCTTCTTCTTGCAGAGATGGGAACTGTTGCCTATTGCTTTGGAGAATTGGTGCGTGAAACCCTGGGGGGGAGGGGAGACACAAAAGGCTAGAAGACTGGTGGGGGTTTTATGCTCCCCACTCCCCCTTTTGCTCTATTTCTCTCTTTGAAAATTTTAAGACTTCCTCATCAGATCCATCTTGTCTATACAATTGTGTGTTCCAGTTCCATATAACCTTTTATCTGCTGAACTTTGTACTGGGATGGGGAAAATAATAATGTTTAAAAAATGTTGTGGGGTGGGGTGGGGGAAAGGAAGCAGTGGCAGTATCCTAATAAAAGGAGAGAGATGTATGCTACCTGTAAACAAACAAACAAACAAAATGCTTCCCATTTTTCTTGAGGGTGACAGAGGAGTGGGTTAAATCTATTTGTCATGGTGTGAATTCTGATACTATAGGCTGCTTCTATATTAACAAAATTCCTACACAGAAGGTATTTTTCATTTACGCTGTAACATAAGTGATTGTACACAACTGGATATGAACTATGCAGATACTGTGCCTCAGTATCCGCACAGATAATGGGAAAAGAAGAAAAGGATGAAACTTCCCCAGCTCCCTCCATCCTGGATAGGAAGTTTGCTACCGGTTGAAGGCTATGTCACCTTGTATTAACAATTCAGAGACTTTAGGTAGCCAAAGTGAAATGGGTCTGCTAAGCCTTAACAACCTTTAAGTTGAAGAAATGTAAAATATTATAGGCCTCCATCAACTCGTAAGAACGCTCTGTTGAATTTTGAGGCCTTAAGATGTAGGAGGCTGCCTGAGTATGTTTTTCCTGGATCATAAGATGACTAGAAATGACCATTATTTCTTTTAAACAGGAGCTCTGCAGTTTTCTTGGTTCTGTACTGCATGCTGTTTTTTTTCCTTGCTTTTTTTTTTTTGTTGAAGGCAAGAATGTACTTGCCTTTTGACATTATAAAACATTCTGTCCGAAGAATTGCTGAGTTTCTGTTCTCCAAATATATACCTTCCTCTCCCCAACCCCCCTCCAAAAAAAATAATAATACCTGGCTAGTTGTTTTGAGCTGCCCACACTTGTTTAAAACCATTTTGCCAACACATAAACATCCAGACCGGAATGGGTGAGATTTGTAGGCTGAATGCAAGGTTGCCGATCATGCCTGGCCATTGTGGTGGCCATCAAGAGCGGCATTCCTGTGTCCGACTCTTCCATCAGTTCTGGTGAGGCAAGACTAAGGGGCGTTCCTCACCACGACCGCTTAGTTTTGTAGAACTGCGATGGGAAGATCGCAGCGGGCTGGGGGACTTGCACTAGATCAGCGACTCGTAATCTCCGTGCCAAATCTGATCTCTAGAAATCATCATTTCCAAGGGCAGTAAAAGTGGTTTTCTACACACAAGAAGCAGCAGTGGGATTTTGTACCAGTCCACTCTCGTAGCTGGTGGAGGAGAAATGATTCTGGCCACCACTCCCATTACCTCATCGGAGTGATCTTCCAGTAAAAACGAGTTACTGGCTGTACACATTGCAGCTGCCTAGTGAAGAACTTGCCATTGTTACATGGTTTTTCGGTGGCATACCTCTGATTGATGTTAAATGTAGTGAACCTTTTAAGACTTCTTCAAAATCAGTGGGTTATTAGGGTGGTGCTTTTTGGTTGGCAAGGCGGGATGCAGTTGACTCTGACATCACTTCTTTGAAGGATGGAGTTATATTTAAGGTGTTGTTAACATCTGAGTAGTATAACCTGCATCGCTGCCCCGCCCTCCATTTCCTTTCTTCATTCTAGCACTTATTTTGATAAAATGATTCTCCTTGACCACAAAATATTTTTGCATCCGCATGAGTCTATTAACTGGCTGAACATTTTCTCCCTGAGCTGCTTTTCCTTACTTTATCCTCCCTAAACTCTAAGATTCATTAACTTTCTGTTTCAGCCAGTCCAAAAGTTCTAAGTTTTTTGGGGGGTGGGTCTTTTTTTTTTTTTTGTCTGGGAGGAGGGTTTTGGCACCATGAATTTCAAATGTACAAATGGTTCATGCTAACACACACCAGGTATATCTGATGTTCAGATGGCATACAAATAAAAAGATCTTTTTTTCAAAAAAAAAAATCCGTCTCTTGTCTTCAACTGTTGAAGCCCAAAACAAGGGTCTCATGGCATCGTCAGCATGATGTGACTTTCTCTTTGTAGTTGGTGCTCTGATAGAGTGGGGTTGGACATCCTTTTTTTGGCCAAACAGGGACCAGTTTTCTTCCATTCAAGATCCCCTTTCGGTCTGAAAAATTAAAAGATTGAAGGTGGCTCTGTGACTCACTGAAAACCACAACTTCTGGGGGCTACAGAGAGCATCTACGGCCGTGGTTCCCAATGTGGGGCACACACCACACAGAGAGGCAAATTGATTTAAAGGGGGGCAATTCGAGAACGAGTTAAGTGAATGGCCTTTTAGCAGTAGCGGAGCGGGAGCAGTGCGGGTGGCCCACCCCGGGCGGCACTTTTTTGGGGTGGCAAAATTTCACAATAAATAATATATTGTAATCTGAACTAAAACTTTGAACCGTTTCATTTCATATTTTTGTCGAACCTACAACTCGGACCGATTAAAATGAGCACAGAACATTTTATTATTTAATTGTGACAGAACCGGGGAATCCCCTTTCTTTAAAAGAGTGTAGCCATCTTGCTCGCTCTAGCAACTGGCAACACCATCTGTACTAACCAGTTGCCTTGCGGTAATTACCTGTGTTTTATTTTGGGCTTGGATTGTTCACGACGAATATTCAGCGAAAATTAACTCTTTCATATAAAAAATAGAGTTCAATATTGTCTAATAACACCTGCAAATTAGGATACTGTACGGGAAAGTCCCTTTGGGGAAGTCCGTCCATGATGGCGAATTTGGCCTATGCCCCGGGCGGCAGAAACCCATGCTGCACCACTGCCTTTTATGCTTCCTCCACATGAACAGGAGTTCACTTTTTGAATAATAAAAATTATATGTCACAGGATTTTAGAGATGCTTAGGTGGGGCATGGCCAAAAAAAGGTTGGGAACCACTGATCTAAGGCATCTAACTGGGGAATATGTTAAAATTTCTTTGGTGGTGGGGCTGAAAGGGGGAGCATCTGGGGGTCCAGGGGATGCAGAACCATCTGGGGACATGTCCACTCCACCATAGAGAAATAATATTACTCAAAAAGAGCTTTCTTCAAACAGAATTTAACTCAGCCAAGCCTTTTGTGTACTGCAGGTGCACGACAGGAAACAAAAGAGAAGTGTTCAGGTGTAGACCAGTGGTTCCCAATGTGGGGCCCGGGGCCCACAGGGGAACTTCAATTCCCAGAAGCCTCAGTCAGTACATTGGCTGATCAGTGCTTTGGGGAATTGACTTAGGCTTCTGGGAATTGAAGTCTAAAAACCAAAGGTTGGGAAACGCTGGTGTAGACTCACTACATTGGAACAGTCTTGTGCAGAGAATCCAAAAACATCTGTGGGGGATGGAGACTATTTCACATTTATGGCCTGGGTTTTGGTAGCTATTGTTTAGCCATTCTTAACAAGTCAATGTTAGACATGTGAGATTAAATGGATCACTTAATTTTCCATGCTAACTGTTCAGTAAATGGTAATAAATAAATTTCATGTCAGAAATTACTCTGGGTTGAAAGGATTTTTGCCAGAGAAACTCTGCTTAGGGGACATCCACATAAGGCTCCTTTTATGTCCCCAAGATCCGTCATGCAGCACTTGAGTATCAAACCCTGACCTTCCAATCTTCAAACTCAGTGTCTTAACCACTAAACCACCACAGTGCTGCTAGTTGTGGCAATCATATATAACTTCTACCATATCTGATTTCTTTTTAGTGGCATGTACATACCGAGGGCCTTGTTGCCAATCCCCAACTGTGCCAAGAACAGTAAAAAGAAAAAAAAATGGAAAATATATCATGCAAATAAATCCCAATATTTCTTGATTGATACACCTTAAAAGTGGTATAGCTCCAAACTGCTAAAATTTCAACATAATTAATCACTGCAACAAGTTTTGAAGGGACTGCAGTGGCTAAAGTGACTAAGATGCTGACTGGAAGGCGGCAGGTCAGCAGTTCGATACCTGAATACTGCGTGATGGAATGAGCCCCCGTCTTTGTCCCAGCTCCTGCCAACCTAGCAGTTTGAAAAGAAGAAATTGCAAGTAGATAAATAGGGACCACTTCGGTGGGAAGGTAAACGGCGTTTTGTGCGCTCCGGTGTCATGCCTGCCGCATGACCATGGAAATATCTGCAGAAGCAGACAGTGCTGGCTCTTCGGCTATGAAAGAGATGAGCACTGAACCCTAGAGTTTGATACGACTGGCTTTCAAGTAAGGGTGACCTTTACCTTAACAAGTTTTGCACGTCTTACATCTAAGAAGAACTATTCTAGAGCATGGGCACCACTGCAGAGAAGGGTGACTGGGTACCTGTCAGGTAAGCATCTCCAAAAGGTGGTACAAACCTATAGGTTTCTGAAGATGATCACTGTTTGTGGGCATAATGGCGTGATAGTAGGCTCAGGTATGCTGGGCTTGAATCACTTTGTTTTACTTCTGCTTCTGGGAGCGACAAGGGTGGTGCAGGCTGGATGAATTGGCATTGGGGGACGGATCTGGCTCACAGGCTGTAGTTTGGCCACCCCTGATTTAGGACTTTAGAAGTCAAAAATAGTTTTGCCAGCGATATAGTTGAAGAGTTTTTTTTATCAAAATATATAATACAAAAATGTTTATTGTATTCTTTTTATTATATGTAATTTTTATGGTATTTTTGGATTATATGTTTTATTATGTTTTCTTTCTGTAATTTTTTTTTGAAAATTTATATGTCACGATCCAGCCGGCCCCCACTCTTCTGGTAAACCCCTGGAAACCAAAACAAACCTACACAGGGCGAGCTGGACGGCTAATTAGAACAGAGATCCAACTCTCAGCTGCTTATCAGCTCTTAAGGGGTTTTTATTTGGTAGCGTGTTCAAAGATTTGTGTGTGTGAAAGGCAGCTCTTACCCTTTTTAGTCCAATGAAGACACGTTGTTCAGAAAAATGATGAAGATTTATTGATCAGGTTCATAAAGCATAAAAGTCAGTAGCATAGGTCAGTCCAATAAAGTCCACAGGCAAAGCTAGGTAACCATTTTTAAGGAGCAAAAATGCATAGCTCCTAGGCTAAAGATTTCTAGCCCATTGAGATGCAGAAACAAAAGCTCTCTAATCAAAAACAGGTCTTAATCCATGAAGAAACAGAGACGAACTCCTTCTTCTCTCCAAAATGGAGAATTTTCAGTCAGGTGGGACTGCTTCAGCCAATGACGTATCAGCAAGCAACAGAGAAAACTTTCTCAAAACAATAGTTGTTTACACACGTGCACGCAGAGTTTTCTGGGACTAGTCATAACATTGCTCTGCTAAAGAGATAAGACGGGTACACTGACACTAAAAACATGGTGGAAAAACATGCTCTTACACAGCCCTGAGGCTCAGAGAGAGAAAAATGGATTTCTCTGAGGCCTATTTGAAAATTGGCAATTTCAAGCCTTAGGAAATAGGTTCATTTCCTGACACGCCCTCCTTTCTGGAAAGGCAAACCGGGGGTTTGACTTTACCAAAAGGCATTGTTTACTAATGTGAGCAAAGCAATTGAGCAAACAAGCTATCCCTTGTATATGTAGGATATCAAGCATTAAAGCTTCTTCCAGTTTTAGTTACTGGAGGTACACGTTACATAAGTTACATTCTGCATTGCAAGCAAACTCAGGTATAAAACCTTGCTGGAACAAAAGACTTGGGCATTTCCAGGTACCAAAGGTTTTCCCTTTCCAAAACACATTTTGCCCAAACAGAACAACCTTTAAATCAGAAAACAGGTCAGTAACACCACACATGTCACAGAAGCCGCTTGTACGAGCCTCTGGAAAAATAAACAGATGATTAGCAAGAAACAATAACATTTCCCCCCTTCTTCGTCTTCTTCGATGTTGCACCTGCAAACAATTAAACAACCAGTTGAACAAAGTTCACTCAGAGTTCCGTTATCAGCTCTTCTTTCAGACGTCAGGAACATGTGCATCTCCTAGAAAACAAACTCAAGAAACAACCTTTAAGGTATTTATCAGAACACAGTCCAAAGGAATAAATCAAACAACCCCGCATCCTCATCCCTGTGAGGTTTGGGAACTAAACAGGCAACAGAATTGATGGCTTGACTAACGTCTCAACTCAAGAGCACGCAGAATTCCATTCACTCTCCTCAGTACGTCGGGAATCTGGATCTGGATCTGGCCTCTGCTATTGCTGAAACCGCTAGGTGGGCTTCCCACAGCCATCTTTACTTATTACTCCCACACTTCAGCTCTTGGCTTTCGGAGGGTAGTAAAACTCAGGGAAACACTGCATCCGGCAATTATTTCCCACTTCCCACTAGCTGACCAAAACAGCGTAGTGTAACAGCCTGTAGATAACACTTTTCAGAGTGGTGGCTCTGGCCCACACACTCTAGCAAAACTTCTTCCTTGGACACGTGGAGGAGTCCGTTGGAGCTCTTCCACCTTTACGCTGGTATCTCAAACACAATGAGGCAATTTGCAACTTCTCCAGGTCTTCAAAGACCAAACAGCACATGTAATCAGCAACTAGGAACTTCAATGCAGGAAAATAAATCTTATCTGAAGGGTTCCACTCCTTCTTGGCTTTGGGGAAAAATTACTTCAGGGAACTGCTTCTGAGTGAAAATAGGCGCTCTGTGGAGTTTTGACTCCAATTCAACACAAAAGAGTCTTACTTAGGGCTTGGGGCTTGCTGGGCGTCTGGGGAAGTCTCAGAAGTCATCTGGACAAGCTTCACCCACCCTGGGCCCTTCCTTTTGGCTAAACATCATCTGGGCACCTTCTCCAAGATCCCATCTGGAATGGAGTCTGTCTTGGGGTGCTAACTGTGGTGAGGGGGTACATTCATCAGCCACTGGCTTACCTTCCATCTTGTAGGCTTAGAAGACGTCTCAGTCCCTCTGGAACTGCCAGCACTGGAAACGGCCCTCGGCCCACGGCCCTCAGATCTGGGAGTTTGAGAATCCGACTCAAAACTCAAAACAGCAATCAGTTGCTTTCCTTTCAGCACCTTATCTCAGGAAAACACAACAGTTTCAGTTTCAGCCGTCGCTACTGCAGGTGCACACACGCAGGCTTTCAGCCAAAAACAAACAAAGGCTGCTGCTTCTTGCCGGGCAGAGATTAGCATGCACACACACAAAAAAAAACTTCTTCAGGACTCGTAGATCCCACCGCTAGGCCAACATGTCACGCTCCAGCCGGCCCCCACTCTTCTGGTAAACCCCTGGAAACCAAAACAAACCTACACAGGGCGAGCTGGACGGCTAATTAGAACAGAGATCCAACTCTCAGCTGCTTATCAGCTCTTAAGGGGTTTTTATTTGGTAGCGTGTTCAAAGATTTGTGTGTGTGAAAGGCAGCTCTTACCCTTTTTAGTCCAATGAAGACACGTTGTTCAGAAAAATGATGAAGATTTATTGATCAGGTTCATAAAGCATAAAAGTCAGTAGCATAGGTCAGTCCAATAAAGTCCACAGGCAAAGCTAGGTAACCATTTTTAAGGAGCAAAAATGCATAGCTCCTAGGCTAAAGATTTCTAGCCCATTGAGATGCAGAAACAAAAGCTCTCTAATCAAAAACAGGTCTTAATCCATGAAGAAACAGAGACGAACTCCTTCTTCTCTCCAAAATGGAGAATTTTCAGTCAGGTGGGACTGCTTCAGCCAATGACGTATCAGCAAGCAACAGAGAAAACTTTCTCAAAACAATAGTTGTTTACACACGTGCACGCAGAGTTTTCTGGGACTAGTCATAACATTGCTCTGCTAAAGAGATAAGACGGGTACACTGACACTAAAAACATGGTGGAAAAACATGCTCTTACACAGCCCTGAGGCTCAGAGAGAGAAAAATGGATTTCTCTGAGGCCTATTTGAAAATTGGCAATTTCAAGCCTTAGGAAATAGGTTCATTTCCTGACATTATAAATAAAAAAAAGAAGTCAATATCAAAAATATGACACCTAAACTATAGTAAACTGATACCTAGCGCAGATATCTCAGCAAAATGTGTCCTATGTTTTCCCATTCAACAACTAGGCCATTCTGTGCTGCTAAAAGGAATACTGTACAGTAATACCTCGGATTATGCTAAGACTTGGTTCCACAAGTCTTAGTGTTATCCGATTTTTAGTGTTATCCGATCCATGTTAAAATCCTATGGGATGGATCGGATAACGTTAAAGCTCCATAGAGATACATTGTAACCGCACAGGCTTTAGCGGTTATCCGATCCATCCCATAGGACCTTAACGTTATTAAATCCAATTCTCCTCCCCAGATTGCTTAACGTTATGCGATTTTAGCGTCATCCGAGCCAATTGTTATCCTGTGTTTTACTGTATAACAAGCGCAAAAGTAGCAATGAATCAAAATGTACCATTGTAGAGTACTTTGGTTTCCCTTCTGTCGAATACCAAAACAAATGCAGTAATACCTCGGATAACGTTTACCTCGGATAACGCTAAAATCGCATAACGTTAAGTAATCTGGGGAGGTGAATTGGATCGAATAACGTTAAGGTCCTATGGGATGGATCGGATAACAACCGCTAAAGTCTGTGCGATTACAATGTATCTCTATGGAGCTTTAACGTTATCCGATCCATCCCATAGGATTTTAACATGCATCAGATAACACTAAAAATCGGATAACACCAAGACTTGAGGAACCAAGTCTTAGCGTTATCCGAGGTATTACTGTACAGTATAGTAATACCAACACTATCAAATACAATCCAAGGATGTCTTTCAAATGCGTAGACGAGATTGGGTGGCTGTATTGGAAATACATCTAAATTCTTCAGTTCCTTATTACCATTCATTAATTAGATTATGAGTTCTAATGACTATGGTGACAAAATCAAAATGGGACAAAGGTAATCCAAATGCTGTGTTCAAGAAAACTGACTTCTAAAAAAATGTACCAAGTTAAACAGTTAATTGACGGGGCTCAAGTTTGACTCAGCCTCCCATCCTTCCAAGGTCAGTAAAATTAGTACCAAGCATGTTGGGGCAAAATGCTAATTACCCTGTGAAGTCCTCAGAGAGTTCACAAACTGCTATGGGGTGGTTTGTTCAGTCACAGTTGAGTCCGACCCATTGCAACTCCATGGACCACCACATGCCAGGCTCGTCTGTCCTTTGCCATCCTCCATAGCCCGGCCAGATCTATGCCCATCGCATCAACAATTCCATCCACCTCATCCTCTGCCTCCCTCTTCTCCGTTTGCCTTCGATCTTTCCCAGCATCAAGGCCTTCTCAAGTGAATCCTCTCTTCTCATTTGGTGGCCATAGTTCTTGAGCTTCAGCTTCAGTATTTGTCCTTCCAAGGAGCGGTTAGGGTTGATTTCCTTCAGAATTGACTGATTTGATCTTGCAGTCCAGGGGACTCAAAAGTCTCCTCCAGCACCACAGTTCAAAGGAGTCTATTCTTCTGCGCTCAGCATTCCTTATCGTCCAGCTCTCACAGCTATGGGATGGTATATAAGTATAATGCTACTAACTGCTAATTGTATTTATTTTGTTGGACCACATCAGGTCAAGGTGCTCCTCAGAGCAAGTGAGTCCTATCACAAGAACTGGATCATGTTCAGCCATCTTGTTGCCTTCTGAGATGTGAATGCTCCATAGGTGTTGCTTCCCATGGATTCATACATATTCAGGCAGTTAAAGAGGAGAGGAAATATGCCATTTAATAAGATGAAAATATTTTTGGAAAATTATGCATTCACTGTTCTTCAACTTGTATGCCGCCCCACTCGCAAAGCGACTCTGGGCGGCTAACAAAGATACAAAATACAGTAAAACCTCGCATGAAGAGTGCGTCGCTTAGAGAATAACTCGCTTAAAGAGCAGAATTTTCTCTGAATGTTCGCTTCGCTTAACAAATAAAACCAACCAAAAACTTGCTTAACAAATAAATTGGGGTTCACAATCCCCCCCCCCCCACAATTGGTCACTTACAATGGTGTTTCGCTTAAAGAGCAAACTCGCTTAAAGAGCAATCCTGTGGAATGCATTATGCTCTTTAAGCAAGGTACAACTGTATCACAATTACAAGGTATCACATTGTCATAACACAAAGACATTTCAAAATATTTCAAAAAATCACAAATACAAATACATAATAAATTATCATGATATGAAAACACTTCAAAAGAGAATACAGCTCCCATCTTTGTCTCAGCTCCTGCCAACCTAGCAGTTCGAAAGCAAGAAAAGGTAAGTAGATAAATAGGGGCCACTTCAATGGAAAGGTAAACAGTGTTCTGTGCACTCCGGTGTCTAGTCATGGCTGCCACATAACCACGGAAACATCTGCAGAAGCCAGATACCTGAAACACTGAGCTATCTAGCAGGGGTGTGCTGAGCACCTTGGGAGGGTGGTGGACAGGAGGGTGGTGGACAGGAAGTGATGGAGCACCTATTGGAGGGCTGGGGGAAAAAAATCCAGTGGTGGGCAGCAGCCGGTTTGGACCGATTCTACCGAACCGGTAGTAAAAATCCCAGGTGGTCTCCTGGAGGAGGTAGTAACCCTCCCGGGAGAACACCTGGGATGTTTACTTTTTTTGGAGGCCACCGGTTCGGTCGCCTCTCCGGCCGCCCTTCCTTGCAGTTCAAAATGGCTGCTTGTCAGTGTGCATGCGTCAAAACACCATTTGACGCATGCATGCTGAATACTGGAGGTGCGCATGCATCAAATGGTATTTTGATGCATGCGCACTTACGAGCAGCTATTTTGGGCAGCAAGGAAGGGTACAGAAGCTGGCTGTTGAGGCCCTCAGTGGCCTCTTTGGAGGAGCGGTGGTGGCGGCCTTCCCTCAGCGCTCCGCCAGGCTGGATCAGGCCATGCTGCTGGGCCAAGCTGTTCGGCTGGGCCAGGCCGGGCTACGCTGTGCTGGGCCGCTGTTGTTGCTGCCTGCCTGCTGCTCCCTGACCCCAGCCAGGGTAAGTGATTAGGGCTTGTGTTTGGGGTGGGTGGGTGGGTGTTTTATGTAGTGTGCTTTAATTTCTATTTAATGTCTATTTTAATTTGTATTTTTATGCTTTTTATTTCTATTTAATGTCTATTTTAATTTGTATTTTTATGTGTTTTTATTTCTATCTTTATGTGTACTGTATTTTTTATTTTATTTTATTTACTTTGGCTCCACCCACATAATTGACTCCGCCCACATCATCATGATGTAATCTGCCAATGATGTCATGTTGTCGGATCTATCCACGACGTCGGCTCCGCCCACAGTGTGGTAGTAAAAATGTTGGCTGCTCACCACTGGAGAAATCTCATACATTCCCATGACATCTGCCTGCCTCTGAGGGGCGTCAATCGCTGGGGCGCACCAGGATGAGTCCCTGTATCCCTGTGGGCCAGTACACTACTGCTTTCTAGCCAGCTACCAGTTAAAGCAGTGATTCCCAACCTTTTTTAGCCATGTTCTACCTAAACATTTAAAATCCCGATTCTCCCCCCCTCCCCCTATAATTCTTATTATTCAAAAAGTGAACTATTCATGTGGAGGATGCCTAAAAAGCCATTCACCGTTAATAACTCATTCTCAAATTGTCCCCCTTAAAAATCAAATTGCCCCCCTGTAGTGGGGGTGTGTGTGCCCCACATTGGGAACCATGGGGTTAAAGTAAGATGAGATCAAAATAAAATAGAAGACTAGCAGACTCTGAAAGTCCTAGGAAATTAAAGGCAGGGTTAAATTAACTAATCATGAATAAAATAGCTGCTCGTGTTCTACCATATTCTGTTCACCATTTCTGATGGTGCAGCAGAAGTCAATTATGCTAATTAGCAGCAGTTAATCTCTGGCCTTGAAGGTGAGAGCTGACTGATAACTCAGGTGCCCATAGTTGACGATGTGCTCTTTTCATTCAGGAGCAATGGCAGCCTTCCCACAAATTAACCAAGAGGAAAGAGCCCAATTTCTTTTCACCAATTATCGGCAGATCCAGAAGTAAACGCTTACAAACAACACTTGTGATCAGATTCTTCGTCTAATAATGAGGGTATAACTTAACTCTCACTCCTGCAGTACTTAGTCATCTGGTACTAAGCGACTATTACTATTGTAACTTAACAAGGAATGTTAGCCCCTTTCCAGTGTGAATTTCCCATTGAGGAGGCAGCAGAAATGATGTTGACTCAAATGCTGGCGTGTTCTTTTCTGGATAGTCTCTTCTTCTTCTTTACTTCCTCTTTTACTCCCTTGGGTGTTGAGGGAGATACAAGGTTCTTGTTCTGGTACTTCTAGTGGCATTATCTGGTGTTTTTGTAATATTTCTTTGGTGTTATCTCTCCACCTTCCTCTGGGTCTGACTCATTTATTTATTTATTTATTTATTATTTCGATTTATATGCCACCCCACTTGGTGAAAACTCATGGTCTCTGTCCTCCTTCTTACTACTACTACTGCTGCTGCTACTGCTACTGCTACTGCTACTACGACGACGATGACAACAACGAAGACATCTACATCTACATCCAAATCTAGGCGGTCATCATGGCGATCAGCCATGATGATTGTGGTGGGAAGAATATAATGCAATGGCCTTTCATCTGCCTTCCACATCACAGCATGATTCCCATACCACTGATCCAGTTCCGCGAGTCATTTTCTGGTCCTGAGCTCTTCTGT
Source organism: Furcifer pardalis (assembly GCA_030440675.1). NCBI lineage: Eukaryota > Metazoa > Chordata > Lepidosauria > Squamata > Chamaeleonidae > Furcifer > Furcifer pardalis. The sequence goes on from CP126897.1 coordinate 32,354,350, forward strand.
CACACAAAGTCCTCATCGGCCCCAGGCCAGTATTGACGAAGATGCTGCTCTCCATCAAGATGAATTCAAGTGGGATTTAATCCACTTGGGGACCATCACCCTTCCCTGTGGTCTTTGCCACTGAAGGCCGTTCGTCCTCAGGGTTGTCAGGTTAGTTAACTGCTGCCTGACACTCGGCGTCGAGTGGCTGGCAGTATGGTCTACTCTATTACCATAGCCTTGTAAGGTATGGAAGCCCAAGACATTCTCTCCAAATGGATAAGCAATTTTATTTGTTGCCTCTGCATGTAGTTTAAAATTGGTTCTATTCCAATTCTTTCCCTTATAACCTCATTCCTGATTTTATCACTTCTAGTCGCTCCAGCAGCCTTCCTCAGACATCTCATTTCCATGGTGACTTGCTTTCATTTATGTTTTGTTGTAAGTGACCATGTTTGGCACTGGTAACATAAGGTGGGAATGAATGTGCTTTCTATGAGGTGTTTGTTTATGCCCGTCATTATTGCCTCATGTTGTAAAAGCAGAGCTAACGAAGGGTTTTGATAATTTGGTTTGGTTTCCATTGCCTTTACATTTTAAAAAAAGTAATAATTTGTGTCAGAAATTATTCTGGGTTGAATGGATTTTATTTGGAATAAACTCTGCTCAGGGAATAGCCAAATGAGGCTCCTTTCATGTCCCCAAGAGCTGGGACAGAGATGGGTGCGCAATCCATCATGCAGTACCCGGGTCTTGAACTGCTGACTTGTCAGCCTTCCAGCTACCAAGGTGAGCTTCTTAACCATTAAGTCTTTTCCTTAGGCTTGTTACAAGCAAATAGGTAAAGGTAAAGGCTGGTTTCAAAGCCAGTCATATCTGACTCTACGATTCAGTGCTCATCTCTCTTTACAGCCAAAGAGCCAGTGCTGTCTGAATCTGCAGACGTTTCTGTGGACATGTGGCAGGCATGACTAGACACCGGAGTGCACGGAACACCATTTACCTTCCCACCCAAGTGGTCCCTATTTATCTACTTGAAATTTCTTTATTTCAAGCTGCTAGGTTGGCAGGAGCTTGGACAGAGACAGGAGCTCACTCCATTGTGTAGTACTCAGGTCTCAAACTGCTGACCTTCCACTCATCAAGTTCAACGCCTTAACCACTAATCAATACCACTATTCGGGTATTGAATTCCTGACCTGCCACCTTCCAGTCAGCATCTTAGCCACTCAACCCACTGCAGTCCTATTTATCTACTTACAATTTCTTGCTTTTAAACTGCTAGGTTGGCAGGAGCTGGGACAGAGACGGGAGCTCACTCTGTCATTCAGTACTCAGGTCTTGAACTGCTGACCGTCCAGTCGTCAAGCTCAGCGTCTTTACCACCATGGCCCCATTACAAGCTCATAAAGGTAAAGGTAAAGGTTTCCCTTGCTTGAAAGCCAGTCGTATCTGACTCTAGGGTTCAGTGCTCATCTCTGTTTCAAAGCTGAAGAGCCAACGCTATCTGCTTCTGCAGACCTTTCTGTGGTCATGTGGCAGGCCTGACTAGACACCGGAGCACACGGAACCGTGTTACCTTCCCACCGAAGTGGTCCCTATTTATCTACTTGCAATTTCTTGCTTTCGAACTGCTAGGTTGGCAGGAGCTGGGACAAAGACGGGAGCTCATAGGGCGTGTTTAACCCCCTCTTTGGGGAAATGTCAAAACTCTCAGACCAAAAAGGGGGCCTGTGACTCAGAAGCTGGTTTCATCTGGGACAGGCACCACTTATTATTTATTATTATTATTTATTAGTGCAAATTTATATTGCCGCCCACTCACCGTGGCTGGGGGCTGGGTGGGAAATGTGCAATAACTTGACACCAGCTTTTAGCTGACATCTGTCTTTTTTCTCCTGCCATGCGGTTTGCTCCACTGCCACTATCTTCCACTGAGGGGAGGCATTTCCCTCTCTCCTTCAGCCGCTATAGATAGGAGGAAGGCTCCCCCCACCTCAGCAGCAAAAAGCCCTGCAAGGGCGGCGGGAAGCCCCAGGGTACAAAACCGACTGGGCAAACCTGAGTGTGTTGGGGGTTTCCTCAAGGTCCCTGTGTATTTGCTTTCCTTCTGCCTGAGGTCCCCTTCCTTTTCCATTCCGCTCATCTTGAGGGGGTGCAAGCCACAGCCGTCTGCAGACGTTTCCGTGGCCTTGTGGCTAGACGCCAGAGCTCACTCACAGAACACTGTTACCTTACCCGCCAAAGTGGTCCCTATTTATCGACTTGAAATGTCTCACTTTCCAACAGCTAGGTTGGCAGGAGCTGGGGCAGGGACGGGCGCTCGCTCCACCATGCAGCACTCGGGTCTCAAAACTGCTGACGTGCCTGCCGACCTTCCAGGTGTCAAGCTCGGCATCTTCGCCACTAAGCCACCGCGTTCCCTAGCAAAGAATAGCAATTACACTAGCTAGCTCCTTCCCATCCAGCAGTTCGAAGAAATTGCAAGTAGATAAATAGGTAATGCTTTGGCAGGAAAAGTAACAGTGTTCCCTGCACTCTAGTTATTCCTGCCACATGACCACAGACAACGCTGGCTCTTGGGCTGTAAATGCCCCCTAAAGTCAGACATGACTGGCTTTTGAGCAAGGGAGACCTTCATCACCCCATAACGCTTAGTGTACTTCCTGGACAGTTCACAAGGTAATTAGCATTTTTGCTCCCCCCCCCCCCCAACATGCTCGGTACAGTATAATCTCAGAAGATTGAATCAACCTTGATTCCACTCAGGATCAAACTCACAACCTTTGGGCTGTACTACAGCAGCTTGACCTGGGCTTTTCAAGGTGATTTTAGAAGCATTTCCTGCCACCCTCGCTAAATCCTGTACACATGATCCACTCCTACCCATCCATCCCAAAGGCTTCAAGCTGAACATCACCTTGCCCTGAGTTCAAGGCCTGGTTTCCCTCCTAGTTCGGCTCCACTTGATCTTAGCCCCCAAAGCCAAGTTTAACAATTTGATTCAGCCCCAGATTCTTCTACTGCCACCTGCTACAACCGTACAAATGGAATTATTTGTACGCACTGTCGGGTGCTCAGAGAGTGCCATGCCTCCCTCTTCCCAGGGGAAACACCTCAGCCACCCAGGGATGTTGGACGAGCCTCAGCATAGCTGGGTGCAGCAACCTCGTTGCTTAAGATGCAAATACGAATAAAGCAGGGGTGCCCAAACTACAACCCGTGGGCCAGATCTGGCCCCCTGATGCCAATTCATCCGGCCTTTGCCGCCCTCGTCGTTCCCAGAAGCAAAACATGCCCATACACATTTTACTTCTGCTTCCGGGAGCGAAGAGGGTGGCACAGGCCAGACAAATTGGCATCGGGGGCCAGATCCGGCCTACGGTCTGTTGTTTGGGCGCCCCTGGTTTAAAATCTATCTCATCCTGTTGGAAAACAGATTGTGAGGTGCATTTTACTTCCGGTGGGAGGAACCCCGCGGCCGGCCCGCTGAACCCCGCGGCCCAAAAAGTTTGGCCACCCCCTTGAATCAAGAAACGAACCGGCAGCCAGGCACATGAAAATCCATGGGCTTTGAGACCCAGGAAAGCAATGCCGTCTGTCTGATGCTTCCCTTCTCCTCTGCTGCTGTTATTTTGGCTCTTCATCACCATTGCTCGCTCTCTCGCTCTCATCGCAGCAGGTGACTCTGCTTTTTTTCCTCCAAGGCCATGGGGGCGATGGCATTTGGGGGTGGGGAGGCCCTCCCCGCCCTGGCTGCGTCTGTCTCCCCCCCAGCTTTGGCCGGCTCCCCAGCATCCTTCCTTTTGCAAAAGCAGTGCCCCCACTCTTAGCTGCTCCTCGCCCCACTGAACCCAGAGAGGGCTTATTATTATTGCACGTCAAGACCTTGCCAGATCCGGGTTGCAGAAACCCCCCCAATACGGAAAAGTTACAGCTTCTCTCTCTGTCTTTTAAGAAACGGCACCTGCATTGTGACTTCCTGTTCAAACAGCAACTGCTGGTCCTTCCTCTTTTTTGGTGGTGGTGATGGTGGTTGGTGGGGAGTGAGTGCAAGAAAGGAAGGAGGGGGTTTAACCGATTTCTCCAAAGCACACGTTTCTTGCCAGCCTGAGATTAATGAAGGATGGAGCCCTTTCCCTTGGACACGAATTAAGCTTTCCCATTGATCCCCTCGAGTCTCCTTTATTTTTTGGGTGTGTGTGTGTGTGTGTGGTTTTTAATCTTCCTTGAAATTGACAAGGGCTGCCGGGCAGCCTGAAGGCAAGAACCGATGCTCAAGAGGATGCTGAGGATGCTGGTGGCCCCAGAGGAGGAGAAGCCTTGAGAGGTCACCTTGTTCGACGACCCCGTTCCGTTTATTCCCATCACTGCCACTGTTTGCAAAATGATAGTAAGAATCATGGACCCCCGGCTGGACGGAGCTGTATGCGTTTGAGGACTCTCTTCTTCACACGTGTTGGGAATTTCTCTTCTGCCAGCTGCCTCCAGCAGCAGTTGGGGTGGAAGTTGGTTTTTTTCGAGGAGGAGTTGACTCCCCCCCCTTCCTTTAGGAGGAAAAAAACCCAAGAAAGCTACAAATTTAACATTTCAAGGAGCCTCATAATTTATTTGACTGGTCTGGCTGGTGAGATTACAGCCTGAGGATGGGCAATGCAGCCAGCAGTATGGAGATGTCTCCGGCCAAGGAGATTAAAAGCCAACCAACGGCTTCGTCACCTTTGCCGCCCAAGCATCCGGCGCCCCCCAAACAACCCATGCCCAGCTCTGGGGAACTGGAAGAACGATTCTCTCATGTACTGGTAAGTCTCTTCTGGAACCTCATTCGTGGCTTCCTTTAAATGGCATTTCGTTTCTTCCACCATCATTCTAAGGATTTTTACCAGTTCTGGGGGTGTATTCACACATGGCAGGCTGGTTTTACAAGGGGTCAGGTCATACTTGTTATCAGGGATACCTCCATCAGTCACTTCCGTTTATAAGCATGGTAAAGCATGGACTCTTCCGAGTCAGTAGGATTGATAAGGACATAGAAAGTCTGTTGTGAGAATCACCATGCTGTTTGTTTATATTTTGGGCTGGAAAGCAATATCTGTTGCAGCTTATACGTTGATAATCTAAAATATCAATACCATTTGTCAAATGGGTGACTTTGGATCTGCATCCTATCTTGAACTCGGCTTCTCCAAGTTTGAGATGCATGACCATTGGGTGAGGGTGAAGGGAACTCCTGGTTCATGCATCTAGAGGGGTGTGCATTCTTGCTCAGCCTGCGTCGCCCATGGTGTGCAAGATATGAAATAGTCTTTCTCAGCACTTCCTGAAACTGTTCAGTTACAACATATTGTATAGCTCTAGAGCTAGTATTATTTTCTTGCACAGCTGGTGCTAAATTGATGTTAAGTAGCAATTAGCAGAGATGTTCTCCAATGTTGTATTCATAGAAGGGGTTGGAGGACTGCTCCCTTCGTGGTCATTTGGCATGGTGGTTAAGGATGATGGGGAACGATGGCTTTTACTCCAAAACCATTATCTGCACAACAGATACCCCAAAGGCTTGGTCCTAGTTTGGTATTTCTGGATTTCAAACCTCATAGGATTTTTAAGCCTAGGAAGAAATCAATTTAGGCATCCCTTTTGATATTTAAGTTGGATTGATCAAGTTGCATGGGCAGGCCATATTAGAGACAAGGTAACCAAGCCCTAGAGAAGTCACCAGCTGATTCCAAAACTTTGGTCTCGTACAGAAAAATGTATTTTCCTACTTAGATTACTGTTCTCTCCCAAATGTTGATCGATGTTCTGTCTATACCTGCTGCTAAGGAATCCTCTTTAACACACACTAGCTTTTAATGAACTATGCAGCTGAATGTCATTTAGGAGCAGCAGGGCAGAGTGAACCATTTGTAGGTCTCTGCTTTTGGTTAACTTTTATGCTCTTTCACACCCCCATGGTATGGTTTGTGAAGGCTAACTAATCGGAGGAGTGAGAGATGTATTGTAGTCCTTCGAAGGAAGAGGTATGAGTTGGCCATGTGAAATGCAAGACAGGATGTCTATACCTTTTTGTAAGTGCATAGAAGAAGGAATGTCATAGTAAGTTGCACCAGCTAAAATGGGTTGTCCAAATGTGATGGGGGCTTTTCCCTCTTCCTAGAGGTAGAGAAATATGTGCTGCAAAATTACTTCCTGTTGACAAGGTCTCCCTTATTATGCTCACCTATAGCCCACTATATTGTGCTTACAGCACCTGTAGTGGTACAGGTCTTCTGTAGATGAGAAATCTCTCTGATTTCATCTCCTGTTCAGTGTATCATTTAAGGGCAATGGAAAATAAAGTAGTATCAAGTCATCTGGGACTAGACAACACCAGGGGTGTGGCTTGTGGCATGAGTTGCATTACAAACACTGTGAATCTATTCTTAAATTGGGTTGCCATGAATAAGACTAATAGGTCACATTTTGTGGTTTAATTTAATTCAATTGTAATTGAATTTGATTTACATTAAATTAGAAAACCAAGTAACAGAGCACTTTGGAAAGCGCTGGCATAATCTGGTGCCATACATACACTGTCCCCCAGAATCTGTCTGTGCAGATAAAGGAGGAGGTATAAGTAACATTAGGTGAAGGTAAGGGTAACCCTTGCTCAAAAGCCAGTCGTATCCAACTCTAGGGTTCAGTGCTCATCTCTGTTTATAGCCAAACAGCCAGTGTTGTCTGCATCTGCAGATGTTTCCGTGGACATGTGGCAGGCATGACTACACATGGAATGCTGTTTGCTTTCCACTGAAGTGCTACCTATTTATCTACTTGCAATTTCTTGATTTTGAACTACTAGGTTGGGAGGAGCTGGGACAGAGACAGGCACTCATTCCATCATGCAGCACTCGGGTCTCGAACTACTGACTTGCCAACTTTCTGGTTGTCAAGTTCAGCATCTTGACCACTAAAGCCACCACAGTCCCCTAAGTAACATTATGGGGCAGCTAATTTATTTCCTTAAACAGTACATTGGGAGCCAACATGAAACACAGGTTTTGATAATCTAGTGCTCATTATTTGGAAGTTCTGACTGGAAATACTAATGAGTGCAGAGCTGAACTCTATTTTATCTAGTTTGCTCAGGAATGACGAACACCAATTAATTTTGAAGTTTTAGCTCTCTTCACTATAAGTAAAGGTTGCCCTTGCTTGAAAGCCAGTCATATCCGGCTCTAGGATTCAGTGCTCATCTCTGTTTATAGCCAAAGAGGTTGAAATCCAACTCTCTGGCCACTGTCGCAAAAGCCAATACTGGCATAAAGTCATATAGTGGAGTTATTTTACCAATGCAGCATAGGACCTAGTCGGGGGAGGAGGGGAGTGACTGTATTGAAACTCACTACAGTGACTTCCCTGGTGGGAGGGTACCAAAAATAAAAAGAGGAAACATATTTATATAGAAGTAGTGAAAAGAGGATGCACATTTGTATGGACTGTGTAGATGCCAATTGATAATTCAGATTCAAATTTAGAACTAATGAGGGAAATCCTATCACAAGTCAAATAACAACCAAACTGACTATAGGTAAAGGTCGCTGTGCTTCGTTTGCTGTGCTTCTTACTAAAGGTGGTAAAGGTCGCCCTGGCTTGAAAGCCAGACGTATCCAACTCTAGGGGTCAGTGCTCATCTCTCTTTATAGCCAAAAGGCCTGCGCTCTCTGTACCTGCAGATGTTTCTGTGGTCATGTGGCAGGCATGCCTAGAATACTGTTTACCTTCCCACCAAAGTGGTATCCATTTATCTATTTGCAATTTCTTGCTTTTGAACTGCTAGGTTGGCAGGAGCTGGGACAGAGACGGGAGCTCACTCCATTGTGGAGTACTAGGGTCTCGGAACTGCTGACCTGCCGACCTTCCAGTCATCAAGTTCAGTGTCTTAACCACTAAGCCACCACAGTCCCCATGGGATAGTATATAAGTGTACCGTATATACTCGAGTGCAAGCCGAGTCTTTTAGCCCCAAAAATAAACCCCCAAAAGGGGACACGACTTATACTCAGTTCAACGACCATGAGGGTCCCAAGACCGTGCTGGATTGAGACGCACCAACAATTTAATTAATTTTACCATATTTTCATGTATTTTGGTTATTGAAATGCACTAGCAGCTGTTGCATTTCTCACCTTTGGCTTATTCTTGGGTCAAACTATTTTCCTGGTTTTTCAGGTCAAAATTAGGTACCTTGGTTTATATTTGGGTCGGCTTATACTCGAGTGTATACGGTAGTTGTTATTGCTATCACCAATTGAAGTCCATAGCTCAGTGGAGAGCTGAACCTGGATTCTGCAGTCCCAGTCCAACACTCTGACTGCTTTTGCAAAACCCAATACTGGTGTGAAGTTGTATAGTGGAGTCATCTTACCAAATTTATTTATTTAGCCTATGACACTTGTACACATTGAGCCAACAAAAAGAAAAAAATATATGTAAACTGTATAAAACTAAACATTAATTTATAAACAAACATCTAAACATTTTATATATTTGATTGGACCAGGAGTTGCCCTTAGAAAAATCTTCACTATTGCTCTCATGTGCTCTAAGGGTACAGACTAGGTTCTAGTCTGAGCAATGGAGGGATAAGTCAAGTGACTTCATTATAATAATAATTTCATGTCAGAAATTATTCTGGGTTGAAAGGATTTTTAGTGGAAGAAACTCCACTCAGGGTATGCTCAAATGAGGCTCCTTTCATGTCCCCAAGTGCTGGGACAGAGACAGGCACTCAATCAGTCATGCAGTATCCCGAACTGCCAACTTGCCAGCCTTCCAGCTAACAAGGCAAGCTTCTTAACCACTGCGCCACCCTAGTGACTTCATTGGAACTCACATATATGCTGAAATGTCTTCTCTGGTGGGAGGGTGCCAAAAAATAAAAAGAGGAAACTTATTTTATATAGAAGTAGTGAAAAGAGGATGCACATTTGTATGGATTGTGTATAATGCCAATTGATAACACAGAAACAAATTTAGAAATAATGGGGGAAATCCTATCACAAGCCAAATAGGAACCAAACTGCCTATACTGGTTTCTTAACTTGCAGTTATTTGTCACTGAGATTTATTCCTGTGCAGTGGTGGGACGTCAAAATTTTTACTACCCCACCGTGACGTCATCACAGTGTGGGCGGAGCTAATGTCATGGCATCATGACATTGTGGGCGGGGCCAAAGAAAAAATTAAAAATAATAAAATAAAATAAAAATAAGCACACACACACCCCTCAACTCACCCACCCACCCAACCACAACACAAAACCGTAAATAAAATAAATAAATAAATATAAAAATTACATTAAAATACACCCACCCACCCACCCCAAACACAAACCCATCACTTACCTGTTAGTATAAGTGCCTGGGCAGCACCATGTTGCAAGCTGCTACCGGTTCTCCGGGACACTGGGTAGTTACTACCAGTTCCAGCGAACTGGTCCAAACTTGTTACATCCCATCACTATTTCTATGGTATCATGCTGGCAGGTGTATATAACACGGTTCTGGCCTGTGAGGACCATTAAAATAAAAATACAATATGTCTAATCCCAAAGGCGAAGGGTGACCTGTGTGCCTGCTAAGGCTGCTGTAAAATATGTATAGATGATTTCAAGGGCCCTTCCAGTTCTCTTCTTGACCTTCAAACCAAGCTTGAGCTGAACTGCCTTTCCATTAGAAGGCTTTAATCTTCGAGCCCTGCAAATAGTACCATCTTTGCAAAGGGCATTAATCAGCAAAGGTGTACCCATGACCAGCTTTGAAGAAAGGCAGAACAGATGTAATCAGATCATTGTTTATATGCCTTCGTCTAAGTTGTGTATAATATTTTTCTTGGAATGTGTGTACAGTTGCCCTTAGTATAAAACTTTCTGTACACTTTTTTATTGGAGAGCTGCATTCTATGTTTGGGGGAAGTGTGAATACCTGGCAGGGGTTCCCACCCTAAGGCTTGTGGGCTAGATATGGCCCATGGTGCCATTTCATGTGCCCCCCCAAGGCCATTTGAGAAACAAAATGTCACCCATTTGAAGCTGTTGGAACAAAACAGCACCCCATTGTGCAGGCAGGGCAAAATGGCTGTCTGACCCTCAAAGCTGACTGAGAGAGGGTGACCCGGCCTACAGCTTGAAAAGATTGTGAACCCGTAACCTAAGAGATAACTGTGTTTTCCAAAGTGTAAATTACCCGTATATACTCAACTATAAGTTATCCTGAATATAAGTCGAGGTACCTAATTTGGACCTCTAAAACTAAGAAAATAGATTGACCCGAGTATAAGTCAGGGGTGGAAAATGCAGCAGCTGCTAGTGAGTTTCAGTAATTAAAATACATGAAAGTACAGTAAAATTAATTAAAATTAGACATTTGTGTGGTTATTTTTTGAATGCTTACGTTGACCTGAGTATAAATCGAGTCCCATTTTTGGACCTCATTTGGGGAGCTAAAAAACTAGACTTATACTTGAGTATATACAGTAGGTTGTTTTGCCTTAAGATGCAAAGTGAAGCATTCCTTCCCTCATCTGTAATAAGTAGGGAAATTAAGGGAAGGGGGAGATCCATCCCCGGTTTCCCCCAACATGACAAAATCCTGAGATCTCTTTTAGGTAATCAGGGGTTGGAATTTGTTTGTTCCCCTTCCCTTTAGATTGTGTACCTCATTTTGCCAGCTTGCAGGAAATAATGGGTGGGGATTTATGTCATCATTAGTACTATTCTGCATGGCAGAAGTCAGTTGGGCTAACAAGCACTATGCATGTGAAAGAAGAAGGGAAAAGGTTGTCCAAACATTTCAATGATAATTCCCCTCTCTCTTTCTACCACTTATCTACTTTTCCTGAAAGGCTATCTTCTCTTGGCACCGTTATAGTAAATAGATGAGTATGATATAATGCCTGAGGAAGAAAATCTAAATGCACTCCCAATCTCAATAGTGAATGTCTCTGTCCCAGCTCCTGCCAAACTAACAGTTCGAAAGCAAGAAATTGCAAGTAGATAAATGGGTACCACTTTGGTGGGAAAGGTAACAGCACTCCGTATGCTCCAGCATCTAGTCATGCCTGCCACATGACCATGGAAACATCTGCAGATACAGACTGCACTAGCTCTTTAGCTGTAAACAGAGATGAGCGCCACACCCTGGAGTCAGACATGCCTGGCTTTTGAGCAAGGGAAACTTTACTATGTTTATGTATTATATACATTATTGACAATTTGCTGTTTATTAATCTCTGTCCCAGCTCCTGCCAACGAAGCAGTTGAAAAGCAAGACATTGCAAGTAGATCAATAGGGACCACTTCGGTGGAAAGGGAAACAGCCTTCCATGCACTTTGGTGTCTAGGCATGCCGGCCACATGTCCATGGAAACGTCTGCAAAAGCAGATAGCTCTTTGACTATAAAACAGAGATGAGCACTGAGCCCTAGAGTCAGATGTGACTGGCTTTCAAGCAAGGGCAACCTTTACCTTTAATGTGGGGTTGAACAACACATAGGCTGCATGGCTGGCTGGTTTGCAGGTGTCATGAGCTTTCTGGCAAAGCCACTCCCTAGCCGCAAAAAAACTGGAGTTGTGGCCGATGAGATAAATAGATAGGGTCCCTCCCTTCCTTATTCACCTGTGTTCAATAGCTTATGTGCTGAGATGAATGACAATTGCCTATTTACCAAGAGGGAATTGTTTTCTGTCATGATGACAGTTGCTTTTTTACTTCTTCCTCTTTGTGTTTGCACCCAAAGGGCAGATAGAGATGAGAAAGCTCTTGATCTTGTCAGCTGGAACTCATGGGATAATGTCCCAGGAGTGCTGGGGGAAATCACTTGACCATTGACTTTTGTGTCTCATTCAGTAGGGTGGTTAACACTAGGTTGCTCAAGACATCAGCATAATATGAGGCCTGGAGTGTTTACACCGTGTTGTTTAACATCATGGTTAAGCTAGCCGGGTTGTGAACGTTGGTGGCAAGCACAGTAAGAGATTCTTGTCTCCCTACTCAGGTGTGTCTCTAACATGACTTTTGTTATTTACCATTTCATTTGACAACAAAAAGTCTGAGGAAGCCTGCCCTTCCATGACAGGCGGGAATATGTAGCCCAAACTTTTCAGGCCATGGGCCGGTCACATGGTTCAGTGGGCCGGTCACATGGTTCCTCCCACTGGAAGCAGAAATAAAACATGTCTTGCAATCTGTGTTTTGCAAGAGGATGAGATAGATTTTGGCATGGCATTTTCTCTGCTTAAACCAGGGATGGCCCATGGGCCGGATCTGGTCCCCAATCCCAATTCTGCTCATGGCACCCTCATCACTCCTGGAAGCAGGAGTGCATTTTGCTTCCCCTTCCAGGAGCGACGAGGGCGGCACAGGCCAGATGAATTGGTGTTGGGGTCCAGATTTGGCCCATGGGCTGTAGTTTGGGCACCCGTGATGTAGCCTCTCATACCTTGGTCTTTAAAATGACAATTTTTAATGATGTGATGAAGTGAAAATCTACAACATACAGTATTTGAATTTCATGCAACTTTTCTAAACATCAGTGGACTTTTATGGAGAAACATCATAACGTGCAAATCAGCTTTGAGAGCTCGGCAAGAGGAGACAAAATAGTGCGTCGCTGGTGCAGCAGAGAAGCCAACTCCATCTCCAGGCTGAATCTTGCATTTACTGTCAATGCAGTAGGTGGCCTTAGGCAAGTTGCTCTCTTTGACTTCAGTTCCAGCATCTCACATCTGCAGTGCACCTGTATCAGTGTGATAATCTCAACTGTATTGTTATTGGTGGCAATCAGATATTGTAGGAGAAGCACTCTGAACACTTGAAAATGCTGTACAAGTTCAAAACAGTAAATCTAAATATTTGATTGTTGGCAACAGTAGAGAGTCTGGCCAGGTTATCCTGCTATGATAATAGAGTAGACCCTACTGCCAGTGACTCAACACCAAGCGTCAGGCAGCGGTTAACTAACCTGACCACCCAGAAGACTAACGGCCTTGGGTGATGAAGTCCACAGGGAAGGTGATGGTCCCCAAGTGGATTAAATCCCACTTGAATCCATCCATATGGAAGGCAGGAGCTTCATCAATACTGGCCTTGGGCTGATGAGGACTTTGTATGCCAAAAGGGCTCAGGACCAGAAAGTGACTTGTGGAATTGGATCAGTGGTACGGGTGTCATGCTGCGATGCAGAAGGCCAATGGAAGGCCCCTGCATGTCGTTAGTCTTGTTGGCATGTGAGTCTCCTGTAACTGGGAGTGAAAGTTGAGTTTAGGCCACTGACTCTATATCTGTGGCAAGAAAACCTGAACAATGTGATTTCTACACAGAGAGAGGGAGAAAGAGAGAGAACATATCTGCATAAAGTTTTGTGCTTCTATTATTCTTCAGTAAAGGCCCAAGAAGTTATGGTGTATAGGAGCCTTCTCATTGGGTCTATATGCCAAAACAGGCCATTTCAATCAATGATGGGGAAAGTGTGTCTTCTTGAAGCTGTTGTCTTGTAATTTCTAGCATGGTCAGTGGTGAGAGATCCTAGAACAGGGGGTCCCAGCCTGAGGTCTGTGGGCTGGATCTGGCCCATGGAGCCATTTCATGTGGCCCCCTCACCCCTCAAAGGGCATTTGTGAAAACAAAATGGCCACCCCTTTGAAGCTATTGGGACAAAATGGCTTCTCTCATTCTGCAGGCAGGGCAAAATGGCCGTCCGGCCCTTGAAGCTGACTGAGAGAGCGTGACCCGGCCCCCAGCTTGAAAAGCTTGGGAACTCCTGTCCTCGAAGCTGAAGACCAAAAATGTTTTTTGGAAGAGCACATATGCTCCATCCAAGATTTAAGTGAATTAACTAAGATCTAGTGGAAGGTTTTCCTCCCTTTTTAATTCTCTTCGTGAAGAATGTGATTACTTCTAGGAGATTCTTTGGTTTCCTGGATTTGTCAGATGCTGACAATAGTTACACAATTTCGCCACCACTAAAAGCTTCCTTTTGGGATCTCCATGCTCTAGCTGAGGAGAAGCTGGTTTCCAGGAATTTCACAACAAAGCTTCATCTTTCATGTGCTGCAGTTTAAATTCTCCTCAGCCCACCGTCCCTCATAATTTCTTCCTGGAATGAAGTGAAACAGTGACTCAATCAAGGGCAAACCGTTTCAAATTTGGCCTGGCCTTTGCCTCTCCATCCCAAAAATAGCTTCTGCCGTTTTATTGCTGAGTCAGGATCAGGTCAGCCTCCTTCCCCCTTTCTCCTCAGGTAGTGTCTCGTTTCCAATTCCTAGAGCAAATATTGCAAGTAATAGAGCAATGTCAGCATCTGGATATCACAACCAGGAAAGCTCAGAGCATTTTTTTCAGCTGTGGAAACTTTGATACACCACCACACATTTCTAATCTACATCACTGCACTCCAGAATTTCAAAAAGGTATTTTTAGAACAGAGGGGGCTCCAGTTTAACAAACCCTGCAATTTAAAAATAAATAAATAAAATAAAATGTCTAAGCTCTGCCGCAATCTATCCCTGTGGCTCTTAGGTGACAATTGCAGTTTAAATCTGTGTACTGTATATACTCGAGTATAAGCCTAGTTTTTTAGTCCCAAAAATGAGCCCCCAAAAGGGAAAACAGCTTATACTCAGGTCAGTGACCATGAGGGTCCCAAGACTGCATAGGATTGAGACGCGGCAAAAATTTAATTAATTTCACCATATTTTCATGTATTTTGATTATTGAAACTGCTACTGCATTTTCCATCCTCGGCTTATACTCGGGTCAATCTATTTTCCTGGGTTTTCAGGTCAAGATTAGGTACCTAGGCTTATATTTGGGTCAGTTTATACTCGAGTATATATGGTATTTCTTTATTTTAAAAGACTTATACGGTGTTCCTCAGCAGAGCTTCTGAGGTCCTTTACAAAGCCTTTATAATACAGTATATAGGTGGAGGGAAAGTGTCAAAAAGAGCATGAAATGAAACAAAATACTTTTTAAAGTTTAGAAGAAAAACAGTACCTTTACCTGGTAGCAAAATAACAATGTAGGTCACCTGGAAAGAGAATTCGATACATGTGGCACCACCATTAAACTTACAGTTATACCTCACTTAAAGAGCATAATGCGTTCCACAGGATTGCTCTTTAAGTGAGTTTGCTCTTTAAGCGAAACATCCTTGTAAATGACCAATTGGGGGGGGGGGATTGCAAACCCCGATTTATTTGTTAAGCGAGTTTTTGTTTGGTTTTATTTGTGAAGCGAAGCGAACATTCAGAGAAAATTCTGCTCTTTAAGCGAGCTAGTCTTCAAGCGATGCGCTCTTTATGCGAGGTTTGACTGTACTGTTTTTTCTGCTTGGTTATTTCCTGCCTTACTCATATGGTGGGGACACTTTATTTTTTAAATTATTATGTTTATATCCTATCTATCCTCTAATAGACACAAGTTGGTTTACAGGTCGCACGCTCATAATAATAATTTTGTGTCAGAAATTATTCTGGGTTGAAAGGATTTTTGCTGAAGAAACTCCGCTCAGGTGAGGCCCAAATGAGGTGCCTTTCATGTCCCCAAGATCTTTTCCCACCAAAGTGGTCCCTATTTATCTCCTTGCAATTTCTTGCTTTTGAATTGCTAGGTTGGCAAGAGCTGGGACAGAGAGGGGCACTCATTCCGTCATGTAGTACTTGGGTCTTGAACTGCCGGCTTGCTGGCCTTTCAGCTAACAAGACCAGCTTCTTAACCACTGAACCACTGGAGCCCCACCCCTCATATATGTGGCGGATATGTTCTGAGACCTACCACAGATACCTGAAGCTGCAAATAACAGTGAACCCTATAATTTATATTACAGACAGTGACCAAATCTGGTAATGTACCTTAGAAATACATACATATTACATATTTCAGGATTTTATATTGAATATTTTTAGACTTGCAGATAACTGAAATTGTGGATAATGCATCTGCAGGCATGGGGTGGGGGGGCAGGTTGTACCATATCCAGTGGCCCTGTGATGTAGGGCAGGTAGAGTGACTTATCTAAAGTTACTGGATTAGTGGCCTGCAAATTTGGCTCTCCAGATGTCCTTGGACTTCAATTCCCAGAAGCCAAAGTCAGCACACCTGCTGATCAGGGCTTCTGGGAATTGAAGTCCAGGAACATCTGGAGAGCCAAGTTTGCAAACCCCTGTTCTCTAGACAATAATCCCAAACTACAAACTTGATTATTATTGATGTTGGGAAGTACAACTCCATTCAGAATAAATGTGGAGAAACAGTGGAAATAACAGGAAGCAGTCTTAAACTATTTGGCCATTTAACCAAGTCGTCGTCAACTACTACTCATATCCCAGTATACATTTTTCCTGGAAGTCATTTTCACAGTCTGTTTATTCATATTTATATACTGCCCTCCTCACCGGGGTGTCTCAGGGTGGTTTACATACCATAAAACATAATAACATAGAAATCAAAAACCATCCCCAAAACTTCAGATTTAAAGTTATAAATGATTTTAAAATTTTAAAAGATCAGCTAATTACAATAATAAATCAAAGATTAAAAACTAAATCTTAAAAATTAAAAGATTAAGTGAGTTGGTGTTTAACCAAGTACAGTACGGCTGATTCTAACTAGTAGTAGACCTCCAGGGATGCAAAAGAAATTGTTTCCCAACCCTACCGGGATCAGTGTTATGTCACTAAACTCAGGATATCCTCCTCTTTGGTACAAAACCTAGCATTTCCTGGTAGTCTCACATCCAAAGGCTAACATTGCTTGATTCTGCTTAGTTTATAAAAACAGATGAAATTGACAAGTTTGGCATGCATTGTGATACAACCTCTCTGCCCATGTTTAAATTCTTCACCAGTGTTTTAGCATGAATTAGAAAGAGATTTCTACTCACTCCCCCTGAGCAGATGAGGGACTGGAAGTGACTGAAAAATCTAGTACCGCAGCATCCCAAAGGGACAGACTCTATGTCACTCATCCCTCCCATGTAATCCAGGCAGTAGGATAGTGCAGTTGTGTGTTTTTTAAAGGTGCCTGCAGAGCCAAGAAATCTGAGCAATTTTGCCAAGTCCCACGTCGGTAGGAAAGGTAAAAAGAGCCAGGCAGCCAAATGATTAAATAACATTTTGTCTGTTCATCCTTTGCCTTTGAGCCCATTTATTATCTCATTAAATTAAAACGCATTTGCTAGAGATGAAAACTGATATTCAGTGCCTTTTTGTGACAAGGAAGGAAGTGTGAAAGAATGTAAAATTTAATTTTAAAACCCCCCTATCATTCATTGTTAAGGAAAAGGTATATAATAATTAAAATCTTAGCACTGTAGAGCTGGATCATCAAGTCTAGTCCCCTGTCAGGGAAGCACAGCGGGGAATTAAACTCTTAACATCTGGCCCCACAGCCAGATTTCTAAGCTGGTGGTTTTTATATTAATTGTATTTTTATATGCCATAAAAGTAACATACCAAAAGCAAAATAGGTTTATAAAACACACAATGTGTCTTTATTCACTGATCTTACCCATTTTGCAGCATTAGTGAGTAATATTGTACATAATAGCCAGGGTGCTTCTCACTGTAGCAATCACTTCACTCATTTCTCAGACTATGAGGAGACCTGGATGAAGATGTAATTCCTTCTATCTGCCCTTTTTTTGGATCATAATCTGAATCTCTCACTATTCAGATCAATTAGGTGGCTCTACGTTATAGAACAAGAGCGAAAGAGCAGGTTTCCACATTCACGTTCTCCACACCATACATAACTTTGTTCATTCTTATAATGTGCCTTTTTAATAGCCTTCCTAATGTGGTATAATGGATTGAATAACAGACTAGGATTGAGGGCTTGGATTTGAATTCCCACCAGTGAGCCATCGAAGCTCACGGGAGTGTGGAACTGGTAAAACCAGTATATCTCACTTACTCTGAAATCCTTATTAGTATCACCAACCTTTTATAACAACCTTTCTGCATATGGAAGTTGTTTCATTCCTTGGTAGTATTGGTTTCTCTTTTCTGCTTCCTTTCCAATTCTATGATATCCCTTTTCACATACAATGAATTCAAATTCAATTTTATTTACAGTCCATGACCAGCATAACACATACAACGATCAAAACTCTACACTATTTCAAGTGTGGTTGTACTATATGTTTGGGGACTGCAGTGGCTCAAGTGGTTAAGTTGCTGAACTCGACGACTGGAAGGTCGGAGTTCGAGCCCCGAGTAATGCACGACAGAGTGCGCTCCTGTCTTCTGTCCCAGCTCCTGCCAACCTAGCAGTTCGAAAGCAAGAAATTGCAAGTAGAAAAATAGGTACCACTTTGGTGGGAAGGTAAACAGTGTTCCATGCACTCCAGTGTCAAGGTATGCCTGCCACGTGTCCACTGAAACGTCTGCAGATGCAGACAATGCTGGCTCTTTGGCTATAAACAGAGATGAGCACTGAACCTTTGAGTCAGATACAACTGGCTTTCGAGCAAGGGTGACCTTTACCTTTACCTGTACTATATTTGTGTACAGGTGTAGTACAAAATGTACACTTTTGTTTTTAGTTCTTTTTCTAACTATGATCAACACAGAATACCCTTTTTTATTTACTTTTTTCATAGCATTCACATTCTGTGTTGACATTTTTATTAATGTACTGTATCTACTTTCTTGGTCAGTCATTGTTGTTCTTCAAGTACTGTACTGTATCTGAGTATGAATATTGGCTACCATCATGGTGATCAGCCATGAAGTTTGTCCTGGGAACAATATTTAAAAACACATGTTGCACCATTTAAAAAGGAGGTGGAAAATAACAAATTTCTTGGGCTTTGCTTGAAAGTGCTAATTTACATTGTGGTGTGTAAAGAGTTTTTGGCTATAGTGATTATGTGATTCGTGTTGTATCCCAGCTGTCACAGAATGAGTGTTTCCAGACTCAGGTTTCTTAAGGCAATGAGTCAAAAAGCATTGTTGAGTTTGTCAATCGTCCCCTTTTAATTGATTTTTCTGTGATTAGGAAATAGATGGAAGAATTTATAGGACAGTGATGGGGAACTGAGTGCCCAAAGGAGAGAAGCCAGGCACCCTGTGTGCCCTCACATCCATCTGATGTCACCAGTGGGCCTTCAGTGGTGTCACGTGGGTGTGTGCACATGCCCCCGATAGGTCCGCACATCCCGACCCCTCACAGGTCATCATGCCTTCAGTGGGTGCACCAGGGCTGCCACCCCCTAGGTGGGATTTCAGCCTCCCCTATCGCCTTCCCATTGGTAGAAGGAGAGGGGTGGATGGGGAGGCAGCGCTGCTATTGGCACTGGTGGAGCGAGGTGGGGCTTGCCTGCGATCAATGGTGGGCAGAAAAAAAAATTTTTTTTGCTACCACACTGTGGGAGGAGCCTATGTCATGGGTGGAGCCTATGCCATGGGTGGAGCCTACACTGTGGGCAGAGCCTACATCATGGGTGATCTAGGCATGCCTGCCATATGGCCATGTATAGATCTGCAAACACAGGTCTTTGGCTGTAAATGAAGATGAGCACTGCACCCTAGAGTCGGATATGACTGGCTTTTGAGCAAGGGAGATCTTGACCCACTTGCAGGGAGAAAACCTGACAGGGCAGGGAGGTGGGCATGGCCACCCAATTTCACTGTCCCCCCCCCCTGCCCAAAGGCTACCCAATTTTGTCACCACCTCCCTTCCCAGAGGCCACCCAATTTTGCTACCCACCCTCCCAGGTGGAGTGCGAACCTGTTGCTGCCCACAACTGCTTGTGATGCATGCATGCCAACAGAATTGGCCTTGCATGCCACCTCTGACACGTGTGCCATAGGTTCGCCTACACTATTATAGGAGAATATGAGAGGGTCAGAGCTTGAATGTGTATTGACAGCTAGACCCCTTTGTTGTGAAATTCCGTGTTTGAACCAAGTCACCATAAAAATCTCATCTTAAAGATCCAACAAATTGGGGTCTGTTGCTTCAATCCTAGAAACAAACAGAAGACAGAAAAGCTTAGGAAAAGATGTGTTGTGACAAGCATTGCCCTAAAACCTGAAGCTGCAGACTTGAGAAGACAGGAGTGCATAGGAGTTACTGCAAAGTTTGAGATGTGAACAAGCAAATGGCAAAGGGAAGGCTAACAAGAAAGAGTATGTCCAGAGAAGAGAATTGTACATAGAGAAGTCCTGCTGAGGTCAATTTGAAATAGCAAGCCAAATCTCTAGCTGGAGGTGTTTAGCACATTTTTAAATGTTCCGTTTATTCTCCTAATCCACAAACGTTATGTTGATGAGTCTTCTCAGGAAACGAGTTTGTGCAAGCGGCTTCCGCCTTTCAGTGTCTCCGCTCTTACAAAGATCAGTTTATGTGCCAGTAATAACCATGTTTAAGGAAATGCAAAATAAATAACTACTTTAAAGGTGTTGGATCACTGTCAAAAGCAAACTTCAGCATGCTTGACAGTCCAAAAATTTATAGAGAAAGAAAAACAGTCTTTATAAAGTAACAGTCTAACAACAAAACCCTGCTTTTGTGTAAAGGAAAAGTTGTTTCTGCTGTTGAGTAATTGCTACTATTTTTGTCGAGCTGTTGATTCTGCTTGTCAACGGGTTGATTTATATGACTTGCAGAAGTACTAGGTTACTGATCCACCCAAATATACAGTAATACCTCAGATAACATTAGTATCGAATAACACTAAAATCGCATAACATTAAGCAATCTGGGGGGAAGAATTGCATCGGATAACGTTAAGATCCTATGGGATGCATCGGATAAAAACCGCTAAAGCCTGTGTGGTTACAATGTATCTCTATGGATCCCATAGGATTTTAACATGCATCGGATAACACTAAAAATCGGATAACACCAAGACTTGTGGAACCAGGTTTTAGTGTTATCCGAGGTTTTACTGTATATGGATTATATATATATGTCATATAAATTATATGTTGTTCTATGCAATCAAATAGCTTTTGACCCATGGTGACTTCCAAAATGTCCTATAATTATCAGACCTGCTCTACTGTTAGAACCTCACAGTCATGGCATTCTTTTCAGGTCAATCCATCCAATATTTGGTCTTTTTGCTGCCTTCAATTTTTCGTAGCATCAATGTATTTTTCAGCAAGCCCTATTTTTTCATGATGTGCTCAAAGTATTATAGTCCCAGCTTTGTCATTTTCACTTTTTATGCTAGATTTGATCTAACACTCATGTTTGTGCCTTTCTGGTGGTCTGTGGTGTCTACAAAGCTCGACTCCAGCATTACATTTTAGATAAACTAATCTTTTTCATTTTGGCTTCTTTATGGTTTACTTTTCACATGTGTACATAGTACAGTTGTACCTCGCTTATAGAGCATGATGCTTTCCATAGGATTTCTCTTTAAGTGAGTTACTCTTTAAGCGAAACGCTCTTTATGCGAGGTTTGACTGTACTAGGTAATAACAATGAGGTGAGTGATCTTGGTCAAGGTGTACAATGACACCTGTATACATATACCAAAAAAATGGAAAACAGTAAAACCCCTACTTACGAGGGGGGAAAAGTCAATTCTGTAGGCTTTTGCTTAAATTGGTTTTTTATGTAACTCGAATCAAACCCATAGGGAAAGTGAAATTTTTATGTAAATTGAAACAAACCCATAGGGAAATGAATTTTTATGTAACAGAGCAAACCCATAGGAAAAAGAATCTTTATGTAACTCGAAGCAAACCCATAGGAAATCATGTAAATCAGGACGTAGTTTTAGCACAAAATCATTATGTAAGTCAAATTTTATGTAACTCGAGGCATATGTAAGTCGGGGTTTTACTGTACACATTTTAAGAAAGGGGAAACTATATTACTATCGTAATACTCAATATATAATGATAACAAAAGATGAATACAAGTCACATTTGACTTCTGCAATTACAAGACGTATTCAAAGTTGTTATCATCAGCATCTAGACACTTCTGATTACTGTGAAATACTAATACTGTTGAGCAACGCTGACCAAAGTGTCCATTTATGTCGCTGTGCATGCCATTTCAATTCCTTCCTCAAGTTCCGTGAGTCTAGCTGGTTTTCTGTGGTATAGCAAAACCTTCAAGAAGTCGAGGGCTGTTGAGTCAGAAGAACATGGAGGAAACTCAACTACATCTCTTCAAAATGGTCTTGTGCTCTTCGAATGACAATGGTGCCTCCGCCATTTTCTTTGACTGTCATGCCCGTCATATGGGGGTGCTAGCATTCATTCTTTTGAGCAAACTGCAATTTCCTACTGATGTAAGAAATGCCATAAACTCTTGTGTTCACCTCTATATCTTTCACTTAGAGAGGGCAGCTTGTTGGTCGTCAGTCATTTGTTTAGAACAGGGGTGCCCAAACTTTTCAGGCCGCGGGTCAATCATGTGGTTCAGGGAGCCAGTCACTAAGGGATGGGGCCTGGTTGTGGCCCCTGATGCCAATTCATCTGAGCCACGAAGCCCTCTTCACTCCTGGAAGCAGAATTAAAATGCGCCCATATGGGTGCATTTTACTTCCGCTTCCAGGAGTGACTAGGGCTTTGTGGGCTGGATGGTGTCGGGGGCAACATCTGGCCCCCAGGCAGTAGTTTGGGCACCCCTGGTTTAGAATATATATTACATTAGTTCTGGGCTTCTTTCCCAACATTTTATAGGAGAGACCCAAGACAACTAAGACTGTGTAAAAGGGAATGAATGATAGAACTACTTAGTTCCCATAAAATTAACCCAAAACACTTGTCACATTTTTTGGGCACACTTGCATACATTATACAGTCCTCTACCTTACCATCTACCAGTGGTTATTAGTTGTAATAGCTAAACAGAAAGAGATGCCAAGAATTTCTAAGAGAGAGAGAGAAGGTTGACACTTACTGATGGGGTGTATGACAGCCGGCATAGTATAGCAGTTAGACAATTGGGTTAAAATTGGTGAGACTCAGGTTCAGATGCTAACTTGGCTATGAAGCTCATTAGGTGACATCTGGACAGTCAATAATCTACCTAGTTAAATTTTTGTAAGGATAAATGTAGAAAGAAGGAACACATACACCAACTTTAGTTCATTTGAGCAAAAGTGAACAATAAATGTAACCTAGAGGAGTCCATTGTTTGGAAATATTTCACCTTTCCTAAGCTTTTTGTACATTAAGAGATTTCATCAGCTCCAGAAAGCTGCACAAAGTAGGCATTACAGCTCCATGAATGTTCAAAGGTAATTTTCACTTGGATTTTTGGGTAAAATATTGTTTTAGTTTTCATTTAATTTCAAGGAGCTGCATTTCAGACTGAGTTGGAGTACTGAGTCATTTAAACTAGAACTACTTGTTCTGCAGTCTAACATGCTTCCTGAGTCAGCTACCTGTGAAGATGTTGTGGAATGCATTTGGTGTCTTAAGATGTACAGTTAGGAAGAACAACAGTAACTTGAACAATAGGAGACACTTAAATATTAGTTTTCCAAGTGTAAACATTTTCTGGGCTTAGCCCAAGACATCTTGGTATCTAAGAAGGAACAAGAAACAATACCTTCACCCTTCTACAGCAAAAATGTATGACATTCAGAGTTATGGTAACCTTGGCATACATAGCTGAAAATTTCATAAGCATGTTCCCTGTCCCTGAAAGTAAAAATACAGTTGGTTGTAATAATTTGCTGTCCTTTTCTCACACCCCAAATCCACTGTCAAAGGAGCCTACTCTCTCTATGCAGTAATGGGGCCGGCCTTTAGACCCTTGTAGATATTCAGACCTAGTCTGGCCAGGTTATCTTGCTATGGTAAAAGAGTAGACCACACTGCCAGCAACTCAATGTCAATTGTCAGGTGGCAGTTAACTAACCTGACAACCCTGAGGATTAACATCCTTGCATGGCGAAGTCCATAGGGAAGGGTGGTTTAATCCCACTTAAATCCATCTTGATGGAGGGTAGCAGATTCATCAATACTGGCCTGGGGCTGAGGAGGACTTTGTGTGGCAAAAGGGCTCAGGTCCAGGACCAGACAGTGACTTGCAGAACTGGATCAGTGGTATGGGTGTCATCCTCCAATGCAGAAGGCAAATGGAAGGCTACTGCATTGTATTGTCCCCAGGACAATCTTTATGGCTAATCACCACAATGATAGCCAATATTCGGAATCAGATATGGCACCCAAAGAAGAAGATATTCAAAATAGGACCTGTGATTCTAGACTCCAGCTGCCTTCTTTTCCACAATATTTTTGAATAAAGGGAAGAACTTAATTAGGTTCTGTTTTTCCCATTACAGTGATGAGAAAAGCAATCCAATCCACCTGGCTACCTTATTTGTTCCTCCTATTACTGAACTCTGCTTCTGTATGTGATTCAATTTGCAGCCCTAACAATGTTTTATCGGCATTAAATAGTAAAACAAGGGACCTAGCTGTAACATTTTGCTGCTGTAAACTGTGCACAATTAATCTACAGGAGACTCTAATGTAGTACAAACAAACTTTAACACTATAAAACAGCTCTCAGCTCTAGATCTGTTTCCTGCCAGGCATCCTTCCATAGAACTCACTGGTTCCTACTGCAATTATATTGCCTCTTGTACTTGCTTACCCATCATTTTTTTAAATGATAAAATATTGATGATTGAATGTAGTACAGTATGTACTTATTTAGGGAGGGGTTCAGAACACCCAACTCGATGTGCCGCTTGACGACTTGCTGGACCCCAAGAATGATTTTGCTGTGAACAATAAAAATGTGAACTAGTTTGAAATAATTTTAGCTCTCTTATTTTTCATATAAGGATTTCTGGGCAGTTTTATGAGGACATTAAAAATTATTTGTTTGACACTGCTGTGGAGAGAGTAACAGCAACGACGTCTGTTTAAATTTGTGGTGTCGACGTGTTCAGCCCCAGTTAATTATATTTATGATGGGAGATGGAGCTGTCAACATCTATTAGTTAATGGGACTTCTTTGTCCTGAAACAATCATACTCACCAAAATATAAACACACAGGACCTGAAAATGATGAAGCTACCTTCTTTCAAAACTTTGCCCACTTCCTGTTGACTTCTGCTAGTGCCTGAACTACAGAAACATACACACCCAAACTTGTGCTTTGTTGTCACTTCTGTAGGGTGCAGAAGGGAAGTGACTTTTCTGGTAAGCCTTAAGATACAACACATTTTTGTTTTACAGAAGAGTGGCAACAGAGTCCCTCTTGGCAGGATGCATTTCCTGCTCATTAAAGTTCCCCAACTGCACACATGGCAGCATTACAAGTGGAGGACAACTGATTTATGGTCTTTTATCACTGAACGTTGGATGTGGATAGGGTTCTTAGGGACCTATTCTGTCAGATCCACAACCCAAATTTGAGTACAGTATTCTTGAGTCTGGTGTAAATGTTTACAGGCTCCAAAGAAGAGAACATGCAACACTTAAAAAAGGACCAAAAAAAAAAGCATACTGATTTGAATAAATTTGCATAAGCTAATTTATATGCACAGGGGCAAAATTAGACATGATTGTTATAATTTAACAGAATTAAAATACACTAGTACCCCGGATAACGTTGAGACTTGGTTCCACAAGTCTCGTCGTTATCCGGTTTTTAACGTTGTGCGATGCATTGATCACACAACGTTAAAAAAAGCCCTGTTTCCCTGGAGGCTGCAGCAAGCCAGAATGTCGGGATTTGAACCCTGACGTTTTGGCTTGCTGCACTGGCTGAGGACGTCGGGGAAGCCCAGAAACAGCTTGGATCGGGTCCCCTGCCTGCTCCAGAGAGATCAGAGGACCCGATCTACAGCTGCAGGGTGGCTGGGGAAGCTGACGGGGACTCCCTGTCGGCTTCCCTAGCCACCCGCCCTTGCCTCCGCAGCTGTGGGGTGGCTGGGGAAGCTGACGGGGGAGCCCCCCATCAGCTTTCCAGCCACCCCACCCCTGCCTCCATGGCTGCCGGGTGGCTGGGAAGCTGAACGGAGAACCCGTTCAGCTTTCCAGCCACCCTGCTGCTAAGAACGAGTGTATCGGATAACGCTAAAAATCGCATTATTCGATACAAGATTTTTCCGAAAATCTTGTAACTTTATGCGGTTTTAGCGCTATCTGGTACTAGCGTTATTACTGTACTTGTCACTCAAGTGTCTGAGTCTGTTGTCCAGTGCTAATTTAAGATGGATAACTTCAAAATCCCTCTTTACCCTTTTTTTAAAAGTCATGTTCCAAGAGAACATTTTGGCAACCCTTTAAATAGAGGACTGCCACATTTAATTGAGAACCTGGTCACTCTGTATTTGCTTCAAAAATTGCCACTACTACATGATTTTTGGAGTTAGTCTTAATTCCAGTGCAGGGCTTTCCCCCTGGCCACACCCACCATACCAAGCCCACAGATTGGTAGTAAAAATTTTTGGAGCCCACCACTGATTAAAACCCACTTGAATCCATCTTGATGGAGGGTAACAGCTTCATCAATCCTGGCCTGGGGCTGAGGAGGGCTTTGTGTGCAAAAAGGGCTCAGGACCAGAAAGTGACTCATGGAACTGGGCCAGCTATCGAGACACACATATCGCTGGGGAATCCCTGACAACCACCACTACGGCGACCCCTCCTGATGGGGTGCTACAGGTTCGGGCGAACCGGTCCGAACCGGGAACATCCCATCACTGGTGCAGACTTGGACCATAGCTGCAAATGGGCAGTAGGTCTTTCATAAAACTAATGGATTGTGACTGCCTACATAAGACCAAACTACTTTAAACATTTTGCATTACAACATGGATAGCTTTCAACAGTATACTGGCCTGGGGGTGGGGATCAATTTTCTATTTACTCAATGTGATGATTGTAGCCAAAATTCAGAAGACACAGCCTGGGGGTGGGGAGTTGGTATCTTAATCCATGCTATTCAAAATGTTCTGCTCCACCACCAGTCCTAAAGCTGTCATATCATTTGTCATAGCAAAGTTTAGAAGGCCCTGGTAAGCATCTGAAGAAAGGACAGGAAGTTAGTCTTCTGCAGATGTAATGTCTTGCTTTGAGGAATGTCTTTATTAACATTTTCTTAGTGTAAGTTGTCAGAATGACTGTCACTCTTCAAGATTTACTTTAGCTTCGGGTTCTCTAGAAGTGTGTAGATTTATTTCTGCATATGGATGCGATTGCAGCCATCTGATGAGGTGACAGTCATGCAGTGGGGGCCCCCAAAAATTTTTTACTACCACACTGGGGGTGTGGTATGGTGGGCCTGGCCAGGGAGAAAGCCCTGCATTGCACCCAATTTAGGACTACTGTATTACTGTACTTTATTTCAAAACTTGGATGGGCGGGGCAACCATAATTTCTGCTACCGGATCTGGTGAACTGGTGCGAACCGGGTAATGCCCACCACTGCAGTCATGTGTCTGGTCACGTACAGCCAGCAGTTCTTCAGATCCCCTTGACAGCTTCTTTATTTACTGCTCTGTGTGTACATAAATAGTAAACATGATTACATGATTTGTTGTTCAGTGTTGTTCAGTCACACAGTCGAGTCTGACACTTTGTGACCCCATGGTCCACAGCATGCCAAGCTCCTCTGTCATCTGTCATCCTCCGTAGTCTGCCCATATCTGCTGTCACTGGGTCAACGATGCTGTATAGCCATCTTGTCCTCAGCCGCCTCTTCTCCTTTTGCCTTCAATCTTTCCTAGCGTCAGGGCCTTCTCCAGTAAGTCCTCTCTTCTCATTTGGTGGCCAAAGTTCTCAATCTTCAGTATTTGTCCCTCCAAGGAGCAGTCACGGTTGATTTCCTTTAGGATTGACGGATTTGATCTCCTTGCTGTCCAGGGGAATCTCAAAAGTCTCCTCCAGCACCACAGTTCAAAGGTGTCTATTCTTCTGCGCTCAGCCTTCCTTAGGGTCCAGGTCTCACAGCCATACATTACTACTGGGAAGACCATTGCTTTAACTCTGCAGACTTTTGTTAGCAAGGTGATGTCTCTTGTTGTTCAGTCGCACAGTCGATTCCGACCCTCTGTGACCCCATGGACCACCGTCCGCCAGGCACTCCTGTCCTCCACCATCCCCCTCAACTCACTCAGCTCTGTGCCCACTGTCTCCACAATACCATCTAGCCATCTCATCTTGGGCCTTCCCCTTCTTCTTTTGCCCTCTACCCTTCCAAGCATCAAGGCTTTCTCAAGCGAATCCTCTCTTCTCATTTGATGTCCAAAGTACTTTAGCTTCATCTTTATTATTTGACCTTCCAAGGAGCAGTCAGGGTTGATTTCTTCTAAGATTGACCTATTTGTTCTCCTTGCTGTCCAGGGGACTCTCAAAACTCTCCTCCAACACCACATCTCAAAGGCATCTATTCTTCTGCGCTCAGCTTTCCTAATGGTCCAGCTCTCACAACCATACATTGCCACAGGGAATACCATTGCTTTGACTATGTGAATTTTTGTTTTCAATGTGATGTCTCTACTTTTCACTATGTTCCCCAGGTTCTCTACTGTATGTTCTCTACTGTACTGTATGTTCTCTACTGTACCTTTTTCATTATCCTGCCTAGTAAACAGGATACTAGCTGATATATTTTTGTTTTTAATATAGATACGTGTTTGGATATGAAAGCTACATGCAGAGCACAGCTTGATTTATCATTGTTGACAACAAATTATAGGACAGATCTATTTTTCCAAGTTAGCCATTAGTCTGAAGATAAATACTGTACAGTACTCTGATTTCAAGTTGGTATATGAAAGAAGCAGTTGTTGTAGAGTTAATGCATATACAATCTGAACAACAACAAATCCATGTTAATCTGTAAAAGCTATATCAGACAAGAAAAACAAAGTAAACAAATATTTTTGTTACCTCAAAGATTAACTCCTATATTTTAATATGAGCTTTTGTGACTCAAGTCCACTTACTGAGACAGTAAGAATGAGACTACATGACAATCATTTATACATGGCTTTAAGTAGATAAAGACACAGATATTTGTTGGACATGGCTTGCAAATTGAGTGAGTCAATGGAAAATATCCCTCCATGTGATGATTTAAGGCCCCTGTTTGATATTCAGGTTTTTTCCAATGGAAATTAGTTCATGTAGCTTTTGGGTATTCTTCTTGTCCGGTTAATTTGTTCCTTTCTCAGTCTATATAACAGGTGCATTTTCTAGGCATCACCATGAAGCTACAATCTTAGTACCATGTGGGGGTGGGGGTAATGATCTGTAACCAGCAAAAAGTGTATGATTTATAAAATGTTTGACTAATAAATTAAGATTTTATAGGGGTCGGTCGGGGAGAATCAGTTGACCTGATCTGGCTTATTGATGTTAGGCTCAAATGGTCATATGTTCATCTCATATGATTTCCATTGATTGGAGCTAGCTGATGGTACTCTGAATTCCTACCTGACACCATTCAAAGTCTGGTTCAAGAGCCATTGTTGGCTTATTGATAACCATCTGGAGACTGGAGTTGGTCCAGAATGCCGCGGCCCGTGCTGGCTGCCTATATGTCTGCGCTGGCTGCCTATATGTCTCTGGGTGCAATTCAAGGTGCTGGTTGTCACCTTTAAAGCCCTTCATGGTAGCGAACCAGGATACCTCAGGGACTGCATCGTCCCTAGGACATCGACCTGTCCCATGAGAGCAAACCGCACCCTTCAGGTACCATCTGTTGGGGAAGCTCACCTCTCCAGCACAAGGAAAAGGGCCTTCTCGGTCATAGCCCCCACACTATGGAACCTCTTCCCAGTAGAACAATGCCTCCAGGCCCTGTTGCTACCATCTAGGAAAGAATTGAAGACGTGGTTGGCAAAACAGGTCTGAGGGCCAGGATTATCAACAAGCTCCCCTCTCTGGCTCGTCTGAGGCTTCCCCCTCTTGTAATTATTTTTTTAATGTTAAAGTTTTGTAGATTTTATATTTGTTTTTAGATAGTAAATGACACAGTGTGTGTGGGGGGTAATATTGCTATGTTTTTAAGGGTTTTTTATTGTTTTATATTGGTTTTAACTTGTGTACTCTGCCCAGAGTCCATTGGATAGGGCGATATATAAATCTATTAAATCAAATTAAATTTAAATTATTCTGGTATGTATCTATTTACCTTGAATATGTCTTTTTCACTAGTATGGTTTCTCTGTAAAATCTCAACTGCTGGCTTTTTATGATTGGTGGGCTTCTCGTTATTATTATTTTTTTTAAAGAAACAATTCTGTCTTCCATTGAGATGTATCAGCTCCAGGGCTTATATGCCACGGATACTAATGCCTGATAATATCTGCTGATTTTCCAGTTTTTTTCTGGCTGTCTTAGTACAGTATTCAGATTCTCACCCCCATTTATTCTTTCAGCCAAGCTGTTATGATACCTAAAGCATGTCACAAGCTTTGATGTATAAAAATGCGAAGAGTTCTTCCCCACTTTTCTTCCTCCTGATCTGTCATGTTCATGACTCATTTGAATAAATACCTATTTTATTTTTTGATGCCTCAAAAAGTACATATTTCTGCAACAGAGAGATTGAAGCCTCCTCATGGGCAGAGTTAGCCTACTACTACTGTATTAGAGAAAGGGAAATAGATTCTGGTGGATTTAGAAAAACAGTAGCGCATTGAAGGAGAAAGGTGTTTGTGTGTGTGTTATGAGGCCTGCCCTGCCCTCAGTTGTGGTGGAAGACCATAAATGAGAAACTCAACAAGAAACAATGCACCAAACTGTTGATTTTGACAGTACTACTTGTGGTTCTTTATGTCAGTGAAACATGGTCATTAATGAAGGCTGAGGAAGAAGAACTATCAAGTGCCATAAGAGCCATGGAATGATCAATGCTAAAGATCTCCCTTTGCAACCACATCCCCAATGCCCAGATAAGAAAGCAAAGCAGAATCAACGCAGCTGTTGTTGAATATCACAAATGGAAATTGTACTGGGCTGGACACATTTCTCAAATGACAGACACGCATTGGATAGCAGCAGTCACTGAGTGGTAACCCAGAGGAGTAAAAAGACCCCCTGGTAGCCCCCTCCCCCCAAAGATGGGAAGACTCAATTGTGAAAAGTTTTAGTCAAACCTGGAGAAGAATTGTGCGGCATCAAAAGGAATGGAAAGCGAGTTGCATCCAGCAGGAAATCATCTCTTGATAGTTTGGTCAGTTAGGAATCATCACTAAAATCTTATCTTGCATGCATTTGTTTAATCTCCTCTTAAAGCAATCTTAAATGCCAAGGTATCCTTCACGAGGGCCACTCTTATCATTAGTCAGATTGGGCATTATTTGCATCCAGAGTTGCATTCTCCACAGGCCAATTCTCTCTCAGCCTGCTAGTGACTCTTTTTTGCTGGAAGACAGAGCTATGTCTATGTGTCTCACTGCCTGGCCTTGTTCCTCTCAATCAGGGGTGCCCAAACTTTTTGGGCTGTGGGCCGGTCATGTGGTTCCTCCCCCTGGAAGTGGAAGTAAAGCGCACCTTGTAATCTGTTTCGCAACAGGATGAGATAGATTTTAAGTTGCCATTTTCTCTGCTGAAACCAGGGGTGATCAAACTACGGCTAGATCTGGCCCCTGATTTCAATTCATCTGGCCCACACCACCCTTGTTGCTCCCAGAAGCACCACCCTTGTTGCTCCCAGAAGCGGAAGTAACTTTATCTATTGCCTCAGGCTGCAATCTGTCTTGACCTGGCCCTGATTGCTACATCGTGAGGAACCAACTCCAACGTTTAACTGTGTACTTTATAACAGAATTCTTCCTTTTGCCCATTATTAGACAAAATGATATCCTACACAACTCAGTTTCACTGGAGAACCATAGGTTCTAATCTTATGAGAGAAAACATGCCTATCACAGAGAAGCATTTCCCCCCAGCCATGGCACACCTACTAGTAGAACCTAAGCAATGAATTCAATCTTTATTTCAGCATCTGACACAATCTAGCAAATGCCACTGAACAGGGGAACCAGTATTTGTTAATGAATATGCAAAAGTATTTAACTGTGATAATTGGAATATATTGTTGAATACAGTGTATGATGTTTTGTTACAGATACTGTCATAAAGTTAAATTTCTGATAACATTGTTGAATAACCTGCAATAATATTGTCTATTTAAAATCTGAGAGTTTGTATTTGATGCCTACCAAAATAAAAATAATCAATAGACAAGACACACACCTAAATTTTGAAGCAAATTTTTGACAGAACTAGAAAATAATCAACAGAAAATAATCAAATGGCAACATTTAAAACACTGATCAGTTTTAATTATTGGCTAATACCTGTTTCTGTCCTGCCTTCCGTAAACTTTCTTTTCTATACTTTTTGTCTTAGGGGAAGCTCTTAGATGGGATTGTAATGCCCATTTAGATTCTAAAATGTAGAAACTTTATTCCCTGTTTTGTCTCGAATTCATTCAATACTCATAAACAAGTGAGAACTATTATTTATATCAGAGAGTAAATAAAACAAAAACAAAAAAGACAAAATAGTTGTGGCACCTTAAAGACTAACTCCTGTATTTAAATGTGAGCTTTTGTGGATTAGGTTCACTTCATCAGACATACAACTAAAACCTCATGGCATCAGTTTATACTGGTCAGCCATTATGTGCCTCTGTACCTGTGTATAAACATACTGAACAAATAGATATAAATAAAATAAAGTGGGAGAAGAGAGGTCTATTACACAGCCTACCATACACCCACACTAATATTTTGCCCTCAAGCGTGATAGAGCAGCCAGCAATGAAGTAATCTGGAATTGATGTGAGGGAGACAATTTTGACCTATACCTCATGCTGCAAATCATCTTGAGCTTGCTGAGAAGTAAATTACACTGCTATATCCTTTATAACAGCCCAGTATGTAGCAGTGAATTTTGCTGCAGGCTAGTGTTATGCAGGTACTGTAAGCCTACATAGACCTGCTTAGTTAGTCTGGTGTTACTAATACTTGTGTAGAATCTCTGAGCAATACAGAAGGATTCAACCCATCCCTTCAAACTTTCTGTAATAGATGCTGTGAAGAATGCTAAGTTGTAGTAGGGCCCCTGCTGAGTACTTCTTAAGCATCAAGTGACTTAGATTAACATGGTTTAAACCAGGGATTCTCAATCTGCGGCCTGTGGGCCAGATGCAGCCCATGGCTCCATTTTCTGTGCCTCCCACTGCCTCCACCACACCAGGAAGTGCCATGTGGTGGAGAAAGGGCAAAATGGCTGTCCAGCCCCTGAAGCTGTTTGAGGGAGTGTGACGTGGCCCCCGGTTTTAAAAGGTTGAGAACTCCTGGTTTAAACTAAGGAGTTAACTTCTATTGAATATGTTGTTTCCAGAAGTCTTATGTTTCTCGTTTTATTGGATTGGTCTGTAGTCTGTGAAATCTTATTCTTACAGCTGATTGGCATAGCAGGTATTCTATCTTCCTTCTCACTTGGTTGCAAAACTTGAAAAAGTGACTATTTCACAGTTCATCTCAACTGGCAAGACTAATAGAGTGTGAGAGCTCTTTTCTAAGCCCTGCTTCTGCAATGATGGGGAGATAACAGAATGCTCCTTTGGTTTGTGCCAAAACCCAAGGGCTGACATACAAAGCTGGATAGGATAGAGGTATGTCAGCATATTACTGGTTGCTTTGCTGCTGCAGAGAAGGAGATGAAAGACATGAGGAGATGGCGAGAAGAATTTTTCTGTGGCTGGTTAACTTGAGGGTGGTTGGTACCATTGCAACGTCTGGGTTGCTGACTCCATCAATAATCCAGAGTGGCTGAAGCCTGGGATGGTGGCCAAGAGGCTGTCACTCATAGTTCAAGTGAGATCCTGCAGGACTTTCAGTGTGGGGAATTGGGATGCACAAAATCTGCCAGAGGAAGTAAGGTTCCAACTCTATTATCTCAGCATGGAACAGTCAATTCTCAGAGCATTGGTAAGTCAATGCATGTTTTGAAGGCATGGGCTAAATGAACCCCTTGAGGAAATTCTTAAAGTTTCACATTTTGGTGGAGAAGAACACTTCAGCATTTGATTTGCTTTTAATGAAGGCTTCAAGGGCATTGCACTTAGCTGTGTTGTTCAGTGAGGAAATCTAAGTGGCAGCTGATGACTGCTCCATGGTCACCCTTTGCGTAGATTTTGTGCGGATACTTCAAAACCAATACTCAGTGAAGTCTAAAGGAGTCAAGCCCTAGTTCCTTTCTGGACTGTTTAGAGTTACTCACAATGGTAGGTCCTGAATTTATACCAGGAGGGCATGTCTTGCCTAGTGTGGATGAAGAATGTCTGGTCCTTCAATATTGTTGAGTTGTAGCACCCATCATCTTTCACCCTTGGCTATCCTGGTTAGGACAGATGTGTGCTTCAGTTCAACAATAGTGTTGAATAGTTCTGAAGGAGTGACAGTGCTGCCTTTTCTTAATGACGCTCTCTTCATTCTCTTCTTTTGTTACAGTTAGAACTAACATGTCACCAATAACTAGTTATTTGCAGTGAGTTCCTATTTATAAAAACAAAGGCAGTTATTGTTTACTTATTGCTAAATGGTAGGGAAAGAATATCACATGGTTCAAGTTAGTTTGTACTGTGTTGTGTGCTATTGCTTCATGCTGGATGTTCAGGTGTAAGGAGGAGGATGGGTGGGTGGGTGGGAGAATGGTTTTGTAACATGGATCAGCAGCTTATGGTAGTCACATTTTTAAAAGTAGCCCAGAGTTAACCACATGTTTTTCAAGAAACAGAAAAGCAAACAGTTTCATTTTTAAAACATTAAGGCAAAAATAATTTCTTGAACACCCAATGAGGTAAAAGAGAAAACAGCATAATAATAATAATAATAATAATAATAATAATAATAATAATAATAATAATAATAATAATAATAATAATAATAATAAGAAGAAGAAGAAGAAGAAGAAGAAGAAGAAGAAGAAGAAGAAGAAGAAGAAGGAGGAGGAGGAGGAGGAGGAGGAGGAGGAGGAGGAGGAGGAGGAGGAGGAGGAGGAAATAGTTAAATAGTAGTGGGAAGAGTCACTGCTTCTGTTTGCAGAAGGATAAGCAAACTAATGAACTTTCTAATCGCAGCTTGGAAGTACAGTAATATGTTACTTGTTCCTTTTTGTTTTTCTCAGTAAGAAGAAATAATGTTACTTTTAAAATGTTTTAATGAAAATGAGGAAAACAAGTTGCCCAGTATAAGGTATAAGATTTACCTGTTTTGAATATAATAAAAACAAATACAAAATATGAAATAGTAAGGGTAAATGTTGACCTTGCTTGAAAGCCAGTCGTATCTGACTCCAGGGTTCAGTGCTCATCTCTGTGTATAGCCAAAGACCCAGCACTGTCTGCGTTTCCGTGGACATGTGGAACGGTGCACGGAATACTGTTTACACTCCCTCTAAAGTGGTACCTATTTATCTACTTGCAGTTTCTTGCTTATAAACTGCTAGGTTGGCAGACATGCAAATAATAAAACTAAGGACAGTAACAACAACAAAAGATTATATAACCTAATTGTGCACCCACCAATAATGGGACTTGATGTGTAACTTCACGTCTTTATTACTGTATAACTGTGATGGCCAATCTGGGCACTCCAGATGTTCTTAGACTTCAATTCCCAGAAGCCCTGATCAGCAGGTGTGTTGACTTGGGCTTCTGGGAATTGAAGTCCAAAAACACTTGTAGTGCCAGGGTTGGCCATCACTACTATATAACCTTCCTTTTATATATTTGTCCCCCCCTTTCCAAAAAGATGCATATTCTTGTCCCAGTCTTGCTCCTTTTGCTTCCACTTGAAGGAATAAAATTTACTCGTTGTTATAGAAATAATACATTTGGGAGGGGTTGCTTTCAAAAGTAATGGTTCAAAGCTGCTGGCTTTGTAAACAGTGTCTCTCCAATCTGTTTGATGAAACAAGCAATCGTACCCTAGGTTTTCCTTCCTTTCTTGTGATCTACTGTATAAGTGTTGTTTAGGGAGCAGGTAAGCCACATGAAACTGAAGGAAGGGTGAAGAGAGGCTCAGTCCATTAAGCTCATTGTAAAAACACTTAATGGAAGTCTTTAGTTGGCAAAGGACTTAAATAAGTACCTTTCTGGGGAGAGAACAGTGGGGTTCTAAAGAGGTTCTTAATGGAGAAGGAACGTGGCCCAGGGATGTTTCGAGCAGTAATAGGTAAGATGTTTTAAATGCAAACCATTGGGGTCAAAATAATAAATATTTTAAAATGCACGTATTTCCCTGTTGCCTTGGTTGCCACAATTTATTGCAAGTCCTCTTGCTGATTACAAATTGACTTTTAAAAATCTGCCAAATTGTCCAACAACACTTCTATATTTTTTCCATGGGCGACTGCGAAGGATATAATATAGAGTGGCATCAAATCAGAGTGATCAGTTAGGGTTTTCATGTATGTAGTGATTCTGAAAAAGTTCAGAAACAGTTAGTTGCTGTATTGTGGGGTTTATGAACACAGGTCCAAAACAAGAATGTTGCATCCTGGGAGGGGGGGATATTACTTGAGATGAATTCAGGGGCGTAGCTACCGCCGTATCTGCCGTATCAATTATACGGGGGGCCCCCAACGTGCGTAAGCAAAAATTAATAAAAATTTCCCAATTTTTTTTATTTCACAAATGACAAAAGTCAAAAAAAGCAATTTCTTTTTTCCCCGCGTAAAGCATGCGTTCAAAAGTTGGCAACACCCTACATTGGTTATCGCGGGCTGCGGGATTTCCCCGTTTAAGTCATTTACTTCAACGGGGGAATCCCACAATAATCGATGTACATACGATACGATGATACGATGATAAACCACGGACGGAAAGCAGTGTTTATTGACGTGTTTGTAAAATTTTTGGAAAAAGTGACAGATAGATAATTATGATGAATAAATATTTCTTTTAATTTTATGCAATTTTTTTTTCTTTTGTGAGAAATCTTTACCCTTCCTACGGGCCCCCAAACAAATTTTTATACGCGGTCCCGCCAAGGCACGCTACGCTTCTGGATGAATTGCTTCTGGACTGTGAGTGAATTGTACTCCAAGAGAGACTTTTCAGTTCAGGAAGAAATGACTTTGCATCAAAACGTTTGAAAAAGTTTCACGAAAATCTCCAAGAATTAATGAAGGATTCTGGGACTATAGTACAAAAAGGTAACTTTTCTAAGGTCAGGATGAGACATGGTACATTTTAAAATGTTATTTTGTCCCAAACTGCTTTTTTGTCATGGGCTTCCCTCATGGAATGGAATGACCATCTTTTTAAAAAGAAAAGTTGTCTGAAAGTTCTTCATAGATTAAAAAAAATTATCCTGGCCTTTTAGAGACTAGAAGATCCTTAATGCATTTCAATAGCCATTCAAGGCACAATTAGCCTATGGTTTTGATTTCCGCTTGGAGGATTGTTTCTCCCCTCCTGAATACTCTATGTGCACGCAAGTAAATAAGAGTTCGCTTCAAGTGTGGGGACACAGTAATGCAGGTTCTCACCTAGGATGGCTGATTTAAGGGCAGCCATCCTTCCCCCCACTTGGCATCTGTATCTGTATTTGCATCGGTTTTTAGCTGTTTTATCTGTTTTAGTGTTTTAATTTTTTATGAATTATTATGAACTTTTAAGGTTTTTATATATTGTTATGACCATTACCTATGACGGTAATGTATGTTGTAAGCCGCCCAGAGTCGGGTCTTCCCGATTGGGGCGGGATATTAAATGCGAATAATAAATTTAAATAAATAAATAAATAAATAAATCTTATCATCTCCTGTTCTGTCCAGGATTTTAAAAGTCCACTTTATATAATGTATATTATAACTGCAACATCTTGGATTGTAACACTGGAAGGGATGCTAAGAGTTTTCTAGTCCAAGCCTCTGCAGATGCCACAACATCCCTAATAAATGGAAATCTATACAGTACTCTATTTTTTAAAAAAACACAAAACCTGTAGGGAAACAGAACCCATCATTTCCAAGATGGACATATTTGAATATCTGGAAGTTCTTCTTAATACTTAACGAAAATCCCCTCACTTCGTTTGAAACCATTATGTCAGCCTTTCAAATACCTGATGATAATAATAATGTCATGTCAGAAATTATTCTTGGTTGAAAGGAACTTTTTTTTTTGGGGGGGGGGGAGAAACTCTGCTCAGGAAGCGCCCAAATGAGGCTCCTTTCATGTCCCCAAGAGTTGCGACAGAGATGGACACTTAATCCATCATGCAGTACCAGGGTTTCAAACGGCCGACTTGCCGGACTTCCAGCTAACAAGGCAAGCTTTTTAACCACTTAGCCACCGCAGCCCCTGATAAGGTCATCATATCAACTCTTCTTCTATCAGCTTCACCCTTTCCGTGTAGGAAAGACTTCAGATCTTTTACTATCTCCATAACCCTCCTCTGAGCACA
This sequence comes from Furcifer pardalis, assembly GCA_030440675.1. Lineage (NCBI taxonomy): Eukaryota > Metazoa > Chordata > Lepidosauria > Squamata > Chamaeleonidae > Furcifer > Furcifer pardalis. The sequence continues at coordinate 32,392,745 of CP126897.1, forward strand.
TTCTGGTTTGTTAATTGTTCTTTCTTAAGCCATGTTGCTATAAGAGAGTGCCTTGAATGCAAGCACAAGACATATTCCATTTGCTTTACTAACCATGGCCAGGCTCTACTCTCCAATTTAGAGAAGGGATTCCATATTGGACGGCTTGAATGACAACAATTCTTATGGTAGTAATTAAGCAATGGTTCTGACCTCATTCATTCAGATCCATATTCTTCTGGATGTCATAGACATAACTATCCTACGTAGGAATTACTAGGTTGGCCTTATCCTAACAACTGAGAGAGTAGGTAGTGTTTGTCCAACAAACAACAATTCCTTTCTTCTCCTCTGGATATAATAACACAGTTCCTCCCATTCAGCTCCAAGCATAAAAATCTGAAAAGATGTTAGATGGAGATTATTATTTCATTTTCATAATGAAGTTATCTAAGTGTTCTAGGAGTTTGTACCTCTCATACTTCATTAGGGATATAACGCAGCCAGTAATAGAAGTCCAGTTATGACGCAGACATATTCTTTCCAATGTTATGCTGATACATTGGACCTGTGGAGACCATAACATGGAACATGCCTTCTATTTCAAGAAGAAAGAATATCAGAGGAAGTTCAGAGTTAGCTGGGAACCAAGATTTTGGAACATTGCCCTAATCTATAATACCTGGGCATCACTGTGGATGAACCCTAAACCTATATTGTCTAAACAAACAAAAAGTTGCTTCCAGAAATAACATAAAGAAATAAAATAAGAAAAACAGTTTTGTCCCTATGCTACTCCACAGTTAAATATGCTAGTGCTGTATGATATAAATCAGCACTTGCCAAACAAGTGGATATAGCTCTTAATAACTTGTGCAGGTTTATAACTGCCTGCCTGATGCCTACTGCCAGTGGAAAACTATTATTTGCCTTATTAAAGCAAATCAGGAGGTTCTGGCAAATAATGAATGAGATGAGGTAATGCAGTACCAAATCTACTCACTTCATAGACTCCAACCTCCTAGGTTAGGGCTCCTCGACCTTTATAAGCCGGGGGCCGGTTCATGTCCCCCCCCCCCAAACTGTTGAGGGGCTGGACTGGTTGTCCTGCCACTGCCTATGACCACCCCGAGGCACCCACCACCATCAGCGCCGCCATTGCTGTCAGTGACCATCCTACATTTCTTTCCTGCTTACCGGCCTGGAGGAGCTGCATGGCATGGGTGAAGGAGAGGTCTAGGCTGTCCTCACCCATGCTCAACCAGAGCGGCCCAGAGAAAGATGCAGGTGTCCACGAGTGTCTGCTGTGAAAGACACATTCAGCCCGGGAAAGTCGCGGGTGGCCTCGCTCCAGCTGCCACTTCCACCGCTGCTGCCTCAATCCTTGTCCCCTCTGTTTGGCAGGGACACACCAAGTCAAGTGGAGGGGACAAGGATCGAGGAGGCGGTGGTGGTGGTGGTGGAAGTGGCAGCTGGAGCAAAGGCATGGGCCAGATGATTTGGTGCCAGCCTGTGGGTCGTAGGTTGAGGATCCCTGTCCTAGATGATGGCTAAAATCGAGGAAATGTTTTCTGCATGCTCTCAAGGTCTAAATATAAAACTAGAATTGGTTTGCTGTTGTAGTTTAGTTGCACAGTTGATTCCGAACATGTATTGCTCAATGTCAAAGAGTGCCTTCATGAGATACTGGCCAGACCATTTGAAAGTTACTTTGCAGCAAAGAATACTGGTGCTATGTGCACACAGGGGGAATTTTCTGTGAATATGGAGAAATTCGACTAATGTAGCATTTATTGTACAAAAGATCTAGTAAATAACCAAGGTAACACTATTGAAGTACAGTAGTCAGGTTCTGGTCAAAATAGTCTAATAATTTTAACATTTTAATTTGTTTTTAATTTTACCTATATTTCATACACTTCATAATTTTAAATTGTACAGCACTCTGATATGAAGAAAGAAAAGAATGATACTCACAATGATTTGAAAATCCTATTATGTGACAGCATCATTCTGGGAGCTAAATTAAAGGCACTAGATTCATTTCATCCCTTTTGAATAAAATGATTGCAAACACTAATACTTCAATTGGTACACTGGAAAAAATAATTAGTTTCCTATCATTAAATCTAATCAGTTTACTAATCAGTTTGCTGCAGCACATTCTTCAAGCTATCTTACTTTCAAAGAATCTTTTGTTTTAATTTTTGGGTCTCTAGCAGAGATCTTAACAGGAAATACCTGCTTCTCAAGTACTGTTCTTAGTCTCTGGTGCGCATTATATTTCCAGCCAGTGTTCTGTGTATAAAAAGCAAAGCAGACCAATCACTTACATACAGCCCCATAATTCTTAGGGCACTCTCTGGGCAGTTCACAAGTTAATTAGCATTTTGCCCCAAACATGCTGGATATTCATTTTACTGACCTTGGAAGGATGGGAGGCTGAGTCAACCTTGAGCCCTTGTCAGGATCGAACTCTCGACCTTTTGGTTGCAGTACAGCAGTTTAACCACTGCACCAACAGGGCTCCTAACCCCCAAACCTCTACCAGCATCATTTTTTTATCATCATCATCATCATCATTATTGAAGATAGCTAGAAAGGTGATGACAGGGCTTTTAATTGGCTATGTCACTCTAAAAAGCCTGAACGATTGTGGCTGGTAGTATTTCCTTCACCTCTTGGAGTAGGGTTGCCATACGTCCCGGAAAACCGGGATTGTCCCGGATTCAAGGTCAGAAAAATAGTCCAGGCCAGTTCAATAAAAATCAGGTTAAAGTCCTGGATTTTTAAAATTTACTGATTGTGTATTATAACACACCACTAAAATAAATTTGAACTCTTGCCATCAAACGAGCGTTTTCCTGCCACATTGGAGTTGGAGCATACCTGGAGACAAATTAGTGCCGGTCTGTCCCCTCACACCACTATCCAATAAGTGTTTTTCCTGGAACCAAGCATGTTAAGAGTTGACCGTGACACAACTTCTCAGAAGTACAACAGAGCATCTTACAGAAAGAATTAACTGTTGCAAATAAATTCATTTATGTATTGATATATTTAATGTGAAAGTGTTTTATAGCTGTCATTATGTTTGTTTTAAACAAGGCTATTTTGTAGATAATCTGCCCATTTTTGTCAAGTATACTTCTGTCCCGGTTTTGTGGGAGAGAATTATGGCAACTCTATCTTGGAGGCATATTTTGTTGATGCAGTGAAAACCACCCCAGTGATAAAGACTACATTTCTTACTTATTCTTTTATAAAACTCACTACATGATTCATTTCATACTGGTGTTGTTCTTCCTGATTAGTATGGGGTGCAGAGATGGAACTTAAAGCATGTCTCAGTCATGCTTGAGTGGCACGTAACATAATTTCAAAATAAATAGATGTTCAACTTCTTGCTGAAGGTTGACAATATCCAAGATGAGCTAGCAGAATATTATAAATAGGGTGGGACTTGTGAAATTGCTTCTGAAAGATACGCACCACATTTAAGTCAGCAGTTCATGCAAAGTGTATTAGGGTCTCCTCTTATCACAGTGGAAGGTGAATTGTGGTGTTGAAGCTGATCCTTCTGGACAAAGCAAAACATCTGTCTCAGGCAGCAGATTGGGGTATCATGAAAGGGCAACCAATTCTTAATAAATTGCTTTGTTGTTCTTATTTCTTATAAGCTAGGAATGGGGAAAGGGGTTTTGTGTCTCATGTACCACAATAACTTGATAGGCTTTACTTATCACTTTTACTTGGATAGCTGGTGGTAAGTGCTCTCTCATCCTTCATCTCAGGCAGAGCGATGTTTTAGGTCAGCCCTAGGGACTCATGTACTGTGTAAAATCCAAAATACTGGGGTCTATTTAGAGAGAAGAAACAAATTTCAGAAGACAGCACTAAACTGGATCTCTTCGAAGGGGTTCCCAACCTAAGTTCTGTGGGCTGAATCTGGCCCACGGCACCATTTCCTGTGCCCCACCCCTCCAAAGGCATTTGATGAACAGAATTTTGGCATATTGATATCATGTTAATTTGTACTCAGGTTAAAATTTACTGTTTGTCAACCCTTAGTTGCAGACATTTCAGGAGAGATAGGGACATCTTGCGTGCATCCTTGGCCTATAAGACAGGTCTTGAAGCTGTTGGGACACAGTGACCACCCCCATTGTGCAGGCAGGGCAAAATGGCCATCCAGTGCTCGAAGCCAACAGAGAGCATGACCCGCGAGAGCATGACCCGGCCTCCGACTTGAAAAGATTGGGAATCCCTGTCTTATAGGCCAAGGATGCACGCAAGATGTCCCTATCGCTCCTGAAATGTCTGCAACTAAGGGTTGACAAACAGTAAATTTTAACCCGAGTACAAATTAACATGATATCAATATGCCAAAATTCTGACCAACTTACAACTTGTATTAAATATATATGAATTGGAAAGATTTGTTAGGAATTATTCTGAATACATGGCCTAGAATCATTCTTAAAGAGAGCAGTGGCTTCTTAGCCGAATCCCAGTAGACATCTGCTACTCTCAGTGAACATGCGATACTCATAAAATTGGAATATTAAGAAGTAATAAACACCACCAAAAGCCAAAGCTCAGTAAAGCCCCCGGAAGATATGAATTTTCCTTGATCCTGGCAGATTTCTTTAATAGGCTTCTGTAGCAGGAATATGGTTTCACCTTCCTGGAAAAAAGGCAAGAATATTTATTATTCCCGAACACAGCAGAGATAAGTCTCTTGTAAGACCCTTTCATCACTGATGATTTTTAAACCCAGCATGCAAAGATCCTGAAATCTGTCCTTTGTAGTCACCTGTATAAAATCATGGGACATTACAAAAACGTTGACCATTGTGCTATTTTTTGTAATCTTGCAGTAGCACATTGCTGAAGATGCTAGGAGGGCATGATGATGGGCCATAATTAATTACTGCAGGCAAAGGGAAGCACTCCCAATCAACTGTTATTTGAGGCTGCAACCATTTTTCATTACTTGGAGGAGAACCCTGTCATGCAGCTTCTGAGGAATATGCATTTGAACACAGCTTTCTCCAGGCATTCACGATGCCTTATGAGACCCCCTTCAGTTTACATTAAAACAGACCGCTTTAAATCTGGTTGCTTTCAGATAAACCAAGGGATGGGGCAGAATTGCCTGTTCTACCCACTGCTATTTGGTCATTCCCTGAAACCTTTTGTAGTGGACTTGCGAAGTGATCCCATCAGTGTTGAAGGAGAATAATATCTTCTTTGTTGCTGCTGCCATCCTTTATAGCTCAGACCCCACATCTATGGTGTCTGCCATTCAAGGTACAAAGGGAGTTTTCTTATGGGTCTGAATTTCATGACATTATTCCAGGCCTTAGATTTTAAAACAACAACATAGAACCTTACATAAAATCTGTGGTGGGGATGTATCCTGTCATTTCCAGCTGTGAGATTTCCAAATATTCCTCTATAGAGGATCTGGAATTTCTTGTTTTGTTATTTGCTGGATAGGAGACCCTTCCTGAACCTGCTACAATATGGGCATCTCTTCTGGTTGCATGGTAACCTTGAATGGTAGCAGTCTCTTTCAATATGGTAACTCTTGTAGTTGCTATAGTAACAGGTATCAAGATGGAAATTTCTTTCAGCTTTCAAGATCTCAAGGTCTTAATATCCAAAGCCCCTTCAGATGCCAAAGGGCAGAAAGGCTTGTGCATTAGAAATCCATTGTGGATGTAGGGATGGAATAATCAACGCTGTGGCTTCTGATGCCTGTATGGTTAAGCCAGAATTAAGTTGCTTTGAGTTCTTTGAATCTGAATCTCTAGTAAATTTGTCAAGATTGTTGTGATTTTATGTAACATTGAGTCTTGCTTGGCTTTTCGAGACATATCTATCCCTTATAACTTTCAAAATCAACTTTTTAAAACGTTACAAGGAAAATACAGTACAGACAAAATCTAAATCTAATAAATAACATCTGTTAATGTTTATAAATATCAATTACACAAATGTTAGTAAATTAAATTTGAAAAATCAGTGGCATATAGTATCAGTTCACGATTGGTGCCAACCTTTTTTTAGATTTGTTTCTTAGTGAGGAAAAAACTACATACATGTGTCGTGTTTTACCCCTTCTAACCTTGGGAGGCAAGCGATGAGAAACCTGGGGAGCATAGTGAAAAGTAGAGACATCAAATTGCAAACAAAAATTTATATAGTCAAAGCAATGGTATTCCCTGTGGCAATGTATGGTTGTGAGAGCTAGACCATTAGGAAAGCTGGGCGCAGAAGAATAGATGCCTTTGAGATGTGGTGTTGGATAAGAGTTTTGAGAGTCCCCTGGGCAGCGAGGAGAACAAATAGGTCAATCTTAGAAAAATTCAACCCTGACTGCTCCTTAGAAGGGCAAATAGTAAAGATGAAGTTAAAGTACTTTGGACATCAAATGAAAAGAGAAGATTCACTTGAGAAAGCCTTGATGCTGGGAAAGGTCGAGGGCAAAAGAAAAAGGGGGCGGCCAAAGATGAGATGGCTAGATGGTATTGTAGACACAATGGGCACAGAGCTGAGCGAGTTGAGGAGGATGGTGGAGGACAGAAGTGCCTGGCGGACGGTGGTCCATGGGGTCACAAAGGGTCGGAATCGACTGTGCGACTGAACAACAACAACCTACATGAAACTGATAACATTCAAACCTTTCAGCAAAATCCAATATTCAATTTCTCACTTCCTCACAATAGTTTGGGGTGCTCTGAAATTACAAGTGACAATACAGGGTAACCCTGTAGATACGTTACTTAATTTACCCAAACCCAAACCAAGGCATTTGAGGTATCTTAGTAATTATGGGATAACATGGCGGTAATTAACACTGGCAGGTCTACAATACAGTATTTACCCCCTGGTTTTCACAGGTCTGTGGTGACTCAAATGGTAAAGATGCTGAACTCGCTGACTGGAAGGTCATAGTTCAATTCTCAGGTACTTCATGATGGAGTGAGCTCCTGTCTCTGTCCCAGCTTCTGCCAACCTAGCCGTTCAAAAGCAAGAAATTGCAAGGAGATAAATAGGGACCACTTCAGTGGGAAGGTAAACAGTGTTCCGTGCACTCTGGTGTTAAGTCATGCCTGCCACGTGTTTATGGAAACGTCTGCAGACGCAGAAAGCACTGGCTCTTTGGTTATAAACAGAGATGAATACTAAACCCTAGAGTCAGACTAGCTTTCGAGGAAGTGCAACCTTTACCTTAACTTTTCACAGGTAGTAATAAATATTGTCAAAAATTCAAAACAATAATAAAAAAAGAGAAACCAAACTAGAAGAAAGAAAAGGTTCACTTTGCTTTTAAGACATTGAGGTTTTGGTTTGGTTGGTAAACATTGCAAGGGAGGAACTACAATATATTTGAAAAGTAAACATCTGTTCCTGGAAATTACTTCATATATTTTGGCTGGAGGAAACTTTTTGCTTGAATGTTTCCATTGAGTAGAAAAGACACAGAAGAATCTGTGCTGGGATCAGAGTTATTTAACAGTTCCACTGAAGTTGCTTATAAGTGATCTGTTGAGTAGTAAGGCTTGAGAATGTCACAGCCTTTTTATTGGCACTTATGATCCAAGTGAATGAATTCTAAAAATATAATACAAAGGGGGTAAACAAGCAACAAGATAATACATGAAGTTATATGTAACTAAACTGATAATACAGGGTGACCCAAAAGTTGCCATGTACAGTAATACCTCGGATAACACTAAGACTTGGTTCCACAAGTCTTGGTGTTATCCAATTTTCAGTGTCATCCGATCCATGTTAAAATCCTATGGGATGGATCGGATAACGTTAAAGCTCCATAGAGATACATTGTAACTGCACAGGCTTTAGCGGTTGTTATCCGATCCATCCCATAGGACCTTAACATTATTCGATCCAATTCTCCTCCCCAGATTACTTAACGTTAGCGATTTTAGCGTTATCCGAGGTAAATGTTATCCGAGGTATTATAGGGAAAATATATTGAAATGTGTTTACCATGAATAGGGGAGAAGACTTTGTGTGTATGTGGCCAACATGTAGAGAATATTTTATAAGTATTTTGTAAGATTTTAGTAATGAATATTTTGTCAATAAAGTACATATAGCTACAATTTCCCATTTTCTCTATGTATGGTGGCTTTTGGGACACCCTATAGAATGAAGAAGTCTTGAGTTCACAAATACACTGATGTGTTTTGGTCTGAACTGGCATTGCCTAGATAGGAAATAATCTTTGGACCATGGCAGATAGTTCAGTAGGAATGTACTCTCATTGCATGACAACTTTGAAGTAGACTAAACCCTACCGAGTGATCATTAAGAAGGTAACTGAAAATAGAATAGTCATTACAATACATTATGGATGTCTGTACTATTTATAATGACTATATTTAATCCATAGTCATTTATAATAACTATATTTAATCTACGACAGAGCTACATTTGAAATCTTGGGTTCAGACCAGGTCATTCCATTTCAGAAAGTATATTCTAGCGCTGAAAAAGGTGCAGAAAAGTGAAAATAACTAAGGTTGGAACATCTTCCATCTGAAGGTAAACTAAAGCATTTGGGACTGTTAGTCTAGGCCAGTGATGGTGAACCTTGGCACTCTAGGTGTTCTAGAACTTCAATTCCCAAAAGCCCTGATCAGCAAGAGTGCTGACTTGGGCTAATGGTAATTGAAGTCCAAGAACAACTGGAGTGCCAAGGTTCGCCATCACTGGTCTAGGGCAGTGTTTCCCAACCTTTGGTTTTTGGACTTCATTTTCCAGAAGCCTAAATCAATTCCACAAAGTACTGGTCAGCCAGGGTACTGAGTTAGGCTTCTGGGAACTGAAGTCCCTCTATGGGGTGTGGGCCCCATTTTGGGAGCCATTGGTCTCAGCAAAAATATGGCTAAGAGGTCAGTAAAATTGTATTGTGTGAAGAAAGCTGACACATTTTCCCATCTGTCATTTATTTAGAAATTAGAGTCATTCAGTGAACTGGAATAGTGTGGAATTCTGGGCAAAGAAAAGGAAGTGTTTCTTTATACAACACTTAATTAAACTACAGAATTTGAATTCATTGCCCCAGAATGGGATAATGACCACTAATTTAGATGGTGTTTTGAAAAAGGATTAAACGATGGAAACAGAAAATTAGTGTCATAATTTAACATTTCTCACCTCTAAGTGTTCTGGTTGAGGCAAACTACTTGGTCCATGAAAGCTCACAGTTCAATACAGGAGTTAGTCTTTAAGGTGCCATGACATTTTTTGTCTTTTGGTGCTCTTCTGTTTTATTTATTCTCAGCTTAGCTCTCTTCACTGTGTCTTCATTGCTGCATATAGGAAAGGGATAGATTTGTCATGTTGCTGAACAGTTCTGCAACAGAAGTTGACAAGGGATACACATCTCTGCAAGATCTTCTCCTTCTCCTCCTCTTCCTCTTCTCCTCCTCCTCCTCCTCTGTTCCTGATATTGGCTATCATCATGTTGATAGTCTTCCTGTTCTTAACTCCTCAGAACAGTTCTTCCGAGGTCCTTCCACACCAGTCTCTCAGGTTCCTCAGCCATGAAGTCTGTCTATGTCCAGGACTTCTCTTCCCAGGGATCTTTCCTTGCAGAGCAAATTGACGTATTTTATATTTTATGTTGTTCCTCATGATTTTTCACTACCATCAGAAAAATGTTTAGTGAGGACATTAGAAGGGTCTTCCTTGTTAGCACTTGCACATTTTGTTCCTTGCCAAGAGAAAACAGGGTGGTCACTTATCTATAGAAAGAATCTTTTTATACACATGGGACTTTGAAATTTATACACATGGGACGAGGACATAATGATTGGATACTGTTTTGTTGATGTTTTGAAATCTATTTTATGGTTCAGTTGCATATGTTTTTATTTGAATTGCACTGTTGTTGGATGCCTTATGTGCTGTTTCTGGCAAAAATATGGGAGATTTAATATAGTTATAAATAAATAAATGTTCAGATGCATAGCACACTCTTGGGGGATACTAGTTGCTACAGAGCAATTTGTGCTCATGTCCCCTCATGGGTCCCTAAGGGGTTTATAGTTGACCATAGTAGGAAATAGGATGCTTACCTAGATGGACTTTTGGTCTGATCCAGCAGGATTTTGGTTTGTATTCTTAATGGTCTCTGACCTCACTTAGAAAGTCTGCTGGTATCTGTGATGACAACACCCCAAAAATTAATAGAGCCCTATTGGCACAGTGGGTAAACTGCTGCCCTGCAACTAAAAGATTGGAAGTTCGATTCTGACCAGGACTCAAGGTTGACTCAGCCTTCCATCCTTCCAAGGTCAGTAAAATGAGTACCCAACATGTTGGGGACAAAATGCTAACTAAGTTGTGAACCGCCCAGAGAATGCATTGAGTGCTATGGGACAGTTTATAAGTGTGATTGCTTTACTTTCTTGCTAGTAGTATTTAAAAAGAAAGCAGGAGTGGCAGCCGCACTTATAAACAGGCTTGTTTCTAAGACACTATGTATGAACTACCTTCCAGCAGTGATGGGATGTAACAGGTCCACACCAGTTCACCAGAACCAGTAGTAACTTTTCCCAGTGTCCTGGAGAACCGGTAGCAGCTTTTAGGGGGAACCACTTTCGGGGCTTACCTTTTCACTGGTTCCCCTCTACGCATGCGCGCCAAGCACTTGGTGTGCATGCACGCCTACAGTGCTTGGCGTGTATGCACGGCCTCCTTGCTGACCTCCCAAGCGGGGAGGAGGAAGAGAAGCTGCTAGCCTGAAGCTCCCTATAGCCTGCTCCCCAGGGTAAGTGACTCACCTTTGGATGTGGTGTGTCTGTGTGTATTTTAATGTGTATTTAATACCTTTACCTATATGGACTTACTACCACAGTTCCTAAAAAGTCCAGGCAGCCTGGCCTGGCTTGGGGTTTTTAAGCAAAGTCTTGGAGTTACCTCATCAATAAGCTACACCTGTGCTGTTTCAGTTGCTGTTCCAATTGGAGGTACAGCTGTTTTACATTTACATTAAGGCATATTATCCTAGAGAACCGATATGATGACCATATCCATCTTGTAACATGGTGCTGCCCAGGCACTTATACTATCAGGTAAATGACAGATTTGTGTTTGGGGTGGGTGGGTGGGTTGATTTATGTTTGGGGTGGGTGGGTGTATTTTAATGTAATTTTTATTTTTATTTATTTAATTTATTTACGGGTTTATGTTGTGGGTGGGTGGATGGGTTGAGGGGTGTGGGTGTGCTTATTTTTATTTTATTTTATCATTTTCTTTGGCCCCACCCATGACGTCAGCTTCACCCACACTGTGATGACATCATGGTGGGGTAGTAAATTTTTGACATCCCACCACTGCCTTCCAGCCTAACTTTCTCTGAACTTGGAAAGCATCTGAGGTCTTGCCAGAAACTTTGCTTTTCATCTCCAAGCTCACCTTTTTTTTTGAGAGTGAATTCGGAGTTTTTGTCATGCAAATTTTAGTTTGCAAGACCTAAGAAGGGTTGTTAAGTGACAGGGCTCTCTGGAGGTCTCTTAATTCATAGGACCACTGTAAGTCAGAAGAGACTTTGGGGGAGGGCTAGGCAACCTACGGTCCACAGGCCGGTCCCGGCCCATATGCAAAATCATCCGGCAAGTGCTGCCACCGCCTGCAGAAGCAGATGTTCCTAGACCGGGACGCCTTGCTCATGGTCACACATGCCTTAGTCACTTCCAGACTTGATTATTGTAATGCGCTCTACATGGGGCTGCCCTTCGTGACCATTCGGAGGCTACAGCTGGTCCAGAACACGGCTGCACGAGTAGTGTTGGGGAGCGGGGGTTATGCCCGTGCCTCACCGCTGCTGAGGGAGCTGCACTGGCTTCCAGTTTGCCTCCGGGTGCAATTCAAGGTGCTGGCTATTAAAGCACTACATGGTAGTAGACCAGTATACTTAAGAGACCACATCGTCCCAAGAACATCTGTCCGTCCCACCAGAGCGGACCAGAGAGGCTCTCTGGTTGTGCCATCGGCCAGAGAGGCGCACCTCTCTGGCACTAGAAGGAGGGCCTTCTCTGTGTCTGCTCCAGCCCTATGGAACCTCCTCCCAATAGAACTACACCTGCAAACGGAGCTGCTGTCCTTCAGGAAAGGATTGAAAACCTGGCTGTCAGGGCTGGGGAATGGATGGATCAATTTCCCCAGCTGGCTGGATGGTTTGACACCCAGGGCCTCTTAGCTACAATGCCTAGCTATAATGCCTAGTTTTTAATGCTAAGTTTTAAAGCTTCTTTTAAAACTTTTAATTTCTGAACTGGTTTTAAAATGTTGTCAATATGCTGATGTGTTGGGAATTGCCCTGGGTCCCTTCGGGGAGGAGGGCAATAAACAAATATAAATAAATAAATAAATAAATAAATAAATAAATAAATAAATAAATAAATAAATAAATAAATAAATAAATGTATTTATAACAACTATAAATCCGCCTATGGCTGTCAGAAACATGTTTACAACAGCCATGGATGCGTTTTATGGCAGCATTTATGGTGGCGGGGGGGGACCACCAGTCCAGCCCGCTCAACTGTCGGGGTGAGCATGACCCGGCCCCCGACTTTAAAAGGTTGGCAACTCCTGTTTTGGGGCATATAACAATACAGTAATACCTCGGATAACGTTTACCTTGGATAATGCTAAAATCGCATAACGTTAAGCAATCTGGGGGGAAGAATTGCATCAAATAACGTTAAGGTCCTATGCCTATGGGATGCATCGGATAACAACCGCTAAAGCCTGTGCGGTTACAATGTATCTCTGTGGAGCTTTAAAGTTATCAAATGCATCCCATAGGATTTTAACATGCATCAGATAACACTAAAATCGGATAACAGCAAGACTTGTGGAACCAAGTTTTAGCGTTATCTGAGGTTTTACTGTACAACAAACTCTTCTTTACTCTTGAAGAGCTTACTGTACTTGAAGATAGTATTATTCTAGAGAGATAAAATAGGAGAATATGAATCTAGGCTTATGCTTATTGAAGCATTTAGAAAATTATAGCCCATGGGACCCCCCCCCCCTTCCCGGCTCTGTTTCAGGCAGTGTAAAATTGAGCAAGATGAAGGGTAATATTGGGTACAACTGCTTCCCATTTTAAGCAGAAGATAGGGCAAATCTGCATGGTGCTTTGGATAAACATTTCATGTCTACATGTGAATGCCATGCCATCACTTGACTCTTCAGTGATCAGAAAGTGTTTCCACACCCTGGTGTTTTCTGTTGTTCACAAAGAAAATATATCTGCACATGACAAGAGAGCAGTTCTGACCAACAGGGCTGAACATAGTCTTGCTCATGTTTTGCTGCTCCTATCCGGAATGGGTGCTAACCACTAAACTTGTTGGGGGAAGTGGGAAGTGGCTGGGTTGAGCAACAGTAGTTGCAAACTGTGTGCAAGGGTGGCATGCAGCTTCCTGTTACTGAGATAACTGTCTGCAAATACAAGATGATTTCATCTACGTCTCAGGCCTCTGGGTCACAAGGAGTTCTTTTTGTTCCAGCATAATTTTGAAACGGGAGAATGGAACATTAATGGGCATTGGAATTATTGGTGAAATGAGGCTTTCTGTAATCTATCATGAGTCTCCTGAATTACATTCAGTTGTGAACAGCAAAGTTTGTCTAGTAGGGATAACCTAAAGAAGAGTCTAGCTCAGGGGTCCTCAGACTTGGCTCTCCAGATGTTCTTGGACTTCAATTACCAGAAGCCCAAGGTAGCACTTCTGCTGATCAGGGCTTCTGGGGATTGAAGTCCAAGAACATCTGGAGAGTCATGTTTGAGGCCACCTGGTATAGCTGCATATTGTGCTCCCAGGACACAACAGAGATTTCCTCATACTAGGAGCCTTTCTAACACCACGTGACCTAAAATAGGCCACTTTTTGACACCCCCTGTGACTTTCGGTGGCCTTTGACTGAAAAAATCCCCCCCCATCATGTAGTTTCTCCGTTTCCCCTGATTTAAAGAGAAACAACAGAGGCATGTCCGACTGGGAGCCTGAGGACGCCTGCTGCTCCACCCTGGACTCCCACCTGGCCGGGGGGGGGGGAGTTAAAAGCCACACCGGCTCAAGTGGGGGAAGACAGTCCCACCCAGACCCTGAGGACACCTTCCGCCCCACCTCTGGACTTCCACCTGGCTGGGGAGTTAAAATTTTGAAGTCAAATGACTTCATACCGAACCCCCTTCGCCCGTGACTTTTCATAACTTTTGGTCAACCCCCTCCCCCCTTAAAATGGTCATGTGGTATTTGAAAGCCCCCCTATCAATAATTAAGGCCAATGAGGGAATCACAACTTCTCCTACCTATTTCTTTGTTCTGTATCCTTCATCCCTTACGTTTTTCAGAAAAGTTGATGGTCCACCTTCAGTAAGAAGCACAGCAAATGAAGTACAGCATTTTTTGGACAACACTTCAGTGAACCAGCTAGTTTCTAACTCCATAGGTGGATTGAAACATGCAGTGGAGGTTGTAATTTGGCATCTGACTACCATTCTGATGTTAATATGAGGAGCTTGAAAATATTGCTTACATTCATACATCTCCTAGTTGCTATTATATCCTGCCTTTTACTCCAGTGTGCTCAAGGTAGCATCCATGGCTCTCCCTCTTCCCCCTATTTTATCCTAATAGGGCAGGCTGGAAGATAGTGTCTGGTTTAAAGTCATCCAGTGGGTTTCATGGGGCTTCATGAGGACTTGAATCTGGATCTCACTTTATATCACACTTTATATCACACTAGCTATATTAATGGTTAAACAGTGGCAGAAGTGAAAGGAAGCAATTTATAAGCCCTGACCGATTTAAAGGAACTGGACTTCACCCTTGCTTTAAAGAGAGTGTGAAAATAATCCATTACGTAGGCTGCTGACTGCTGTGTGAATTCACCCTCTGTTTTATATTCTCACAGTCATCCTTTTGCAGCAGTTCTGTCTCTAGTCAGAGCTAGCCCAAGCCATTTTGCTGCCTGAGATGGAACAGGAAATGGCAGTGCTACTCACCTAAACCAAACCAAGTCCCCTTATTTTGGCACATAAGGTAGAAAATCATAAGAAGACCTCTCCACAAACCTAGGAGTAACAATTCAGAGAATAATATATCAATAACTATCCATCTCCTACTCTTTCACAGTACTCAAATGCTGGTACCTGAGGCAGACACCTCGGCCCTTTCTCTGATGTGAATCCATTACATGCTGTTTCCAAAGTGAATTCTTTTTCAGATGAATTAATGATCTTGTCTGGCTGGACATCCCGCTACGGTAATGGAGTAGACTGTACAGCCAGCAACTCAACGCCTAGTGTTGGGTGGTAGTAAACAACCTGACTCCAGTGGTGGGCCATTGGCAAGTTTGCACCAGTTCACCAGAACTGGTAGCAGAAATTCTGGCCCATCCAAGTTTTGAAATAAAGTACAGTAAAACCTCAAATAACGCTAAAACTTGGTTCCACAAGTCTTGGTGTTATCTAATTTTTAGTGTTATCTGATGCATGTTAAAATGCTATGGGATGGATCGGATAACGTTAAAGCTCCATAGAGATACGTTGTAGACCGCACAGGCTTTAGCGGTTGTCATCCGATGCATTCCATAGAACCTTAATGTTATTCAATGCATTTCTCCCCCCCCCCAATTAATTAACGTTATGCGATTTTAGCGTTATCTGAGGTAAACGTTATCTGAGGTATTACTGTAGTCCTAATTCTGGTACAACGGAGGGCTTTTTTCTCCCTGGCTACAGCCACCATACCACGCCCACAGTGTGGTAGTAAATTTTTTTGAGCCCACAACTGTCTGACTCCCTGTAGGGGCCAATGGTTATGGGCAGATGAACCCCTTTAGGTGGGGTGATGGTCCCCTCAGTGGAGGAAATGCCACTGGAAACCATCATATTGGGCCCAACTGCAAAATGAGTGCACAAGGAACCACTTCACTATTCTGATTCCCAACAGTCATGGAGGCGCAAGAGGCCTTGCCTGATGGACTGGCTGTGAAGGCGCACCTTGTTAATATCCTCATGGCTTCGGTAGTCCATTGCAGTCTCAGGGTTAAATCCTGCATGTCTCATTTCATGCGTGCTGCAGGAGATGACTCCGTGATCCCAGTGTGTGGGTCACTTCATGGCAAGCTGGGATCCATCTTAAACAAATTCATGCCAATGGCATTTTTCCTGAAAATGATTTTCAGGAAAAATGTATACTTGGAACCAAGTAACAGCCGATGACGATGACCCTTGTACGCGTGCCTCTTAATGGAAAATCTCTTAATATAGGAATATACAAGGTGACCTAAGTCAAACTAGAAACCTCCCTAGTCTAGTATTTGTTAACACAGGGGCCAACCACATGGCTTTTAGAAACCCACAGGCAGTTCATATTCGTTCAGTGAAGGTCTAGGGGCTGCAGTGGCTCAGTGGTTAAGAAGCTCGCCTTGTTAGCTGGAAGGCCGGCAAGTCAGCAGTTCGAGACCCGGGTACTTTATGACAGATTGAGCGCCCGTCTCTGTCCCAGCCTTTGGGGACACGAGAGGAGCCTCATCTAGGCGTTCCCTGAGCGGAGTTTCTTCAGCAAAAATCCTTTCAATGCAGAATAAATTCTGACAGAAAATTATTATTAGTGATGGTCAGTCCCCTCCCATATCATTTCAGACAAAAGTTTAATATTGAGTGTCTTGTAAACGAGAAGTGCATTTAGGGGTGTTAACATTAGAATCTTTGGATTTTTATGGAATTCTCAACTACAACAACAAGGATAATGGTTTTCTTTGTGTAAGTTTTGTTCTTCTTCTATGTTTGACCCATTTCTGATATTCAGGCCTGAAAATATTGTTTTTTAAAAGCTGCAAATGGCACCTTTTTAAATGGTTTATTTTTGGAGACATGGCAGTACAAACCCTGGTTTTGGAGAAACACTTTGAGTCTTGACAATAAATGTGTGAGCAAATAATGTTAATACTGGATTAAAAGATAAAAATTTGACAGCATTCTTTTGTGTGTGTGTGTGTGTGTGTGTGTGTATGTGTATGTGTATGTGTATGTATATGTATATGTATATATATATAGATAGATAGATAGATATAGATATAGATATAGATATAGATATAGATATAGATATAGATATAGATATAGATATAGATATAGATAGATAGATAGATAGATAGATAGATAGATAGATAGATAGATATAGATATAGATAAGTCAAATAATTCTTTTCTTTCCAAATCCATCAATTTGGTTCTAAATTGCTCTTTCTCTTCTGATGTTGTTAACAGCTTTAATTAAAAATTTAAAGTGGTTACACGGTCACACAATGAAATGATTCTGTATGTATAATGATTCTCCCTTTTCTTCTTCCTTGCTAGAATTCTATGAACTTGCCACCAGACAAAATGAAGCTATTGAGTCAGTACGACAATGAAAAGAAATGGGAATTGATCTGTGACCAGGTGAGGGATCAGTGTGTTCTTCATTGTAAGTAGCTCTGTGAGATATATTTGGAGGTGAATTCAAACATTCATAGTTTTGTATGTATGCTACACAACACGCAAACATGAAACCTGATGCCTGATACATGCATTATTATATAGGGTGCTTCAAGATTCATTGTTTGTGTTGTACAACACAGGAATAAGTTAACTTTCTGATAACACTGGGGAATAAAAAAAAAATTTTTTTCTTGGTGCCTAAAAATTTTCAACTGGTTTCGGGCATTTTGGGGCGGTTGATTCCAAAAATGCCATCCATTTTGTTCTAGCAGCTCTAGTTCATGAGATATCGATGATGTCATTATACATTGCTCTTATGACTACACTTGTATTTGCCTCACCATTCGTAAATTGATTGTTTTAATAATACTTATTGATGTTGTTCAAGCTCTATTCCTGTTGTTGTTGCAAGTGTAATTTAACCTGACCTTTTTTTGTCATTCTCTGTGCTCTCCTTTACTGATGAGACTGGATGCTGTGCATCCCGAAACTAGTCCAACTCCGCAGCTGCTCCATGGACTCATCCAGGGAGGCTTGCATTCTAGTTTTTTTCTCCTTATCTTAAGTATGATTTTGACATTTATTTCTTTTTTTACAGGCACTAATATGGCGCGCATCGAAGACTCCCGGAGGCGGGAGGGGTGGTGGAAAAATCTTTTGGGGGTGGGAAAATATTTGGGTGGGCAAAAAAAAAAAAAGGTTGGGTAGGCAGAACTTTTTTTGGGGGGGCAGCAAAATTTCACTCCGCCCCGGGAGGCTTACTCCCTTGCTACACCTCTGGTTATCTATGGCAACCAGTATGGTTAGATTGGCCTAATGTGAATAAGCCATATCTAAAAAACTAGAGCTGATGGGGCATAACTGAAAGCATTTTTGGAATCAGTAACCAAAATATAGCCAGAAATAGGTGAAAATTGTGAGGCACCAAGATCACTGTTCCCCAGTGTAAACTTTATGTTATTTTGAAAGAGTTGTGATGTGAGGCGGTGTTTGGCAAGTACCAATGTGTTCCCTTTCTCAGCTATGAAATATTGGATGGCTTCTGGTTACCAATATACAGTACAACCTCGCATTCAGAGTGCCTCGCTTAGAGAGTAACTTGCTTAAAGAGCAGAATTTTCTCTGAATGGTTGCCTCGCTTAACAACTAAAACCAACCCAAAACTCGCTTAACAACTAAATTGGGTTTCACCATCCCCCCTGCACCAGTAAAACCCCACATAAAGAGCACCTCACTTAGAGTAACTCGCTTAAAGAGCAGCATTTTCTCTGAATGGTCGCCTCACTTAACAACTAAAACCAACCAAAAATTCGTTTAACAACTAAATCAGGATTCACAATCCCCCACACCAGAAGTCACAGTTGGTCACTTACAGTGGTGTTTCACTTAAAGAGCAAAGTCGCTTAAAGAGCAATCCCGTGGAATGCATTATGCTCTTTAAGTGAGGTACCACTGTACTACGGAGACCTCTACGGCAGTTTATTGCTTTCCTTGGTTCAACACTCTCCTTTAACACTTTTCACCGATCTCATGACCTTCCCAGGACTTGGCAATGCTATGTTTTCAATTCCCAGAATCCTCAAAGCCTTAGTGAGGATAATGGGAAGTATAGTCCAATAGATCGTTTCCCAAAAATCTGTTCCCCTTTTCTGCACTATTTTCTTAACCATCTGGGAATGATGGTAATAAGTCACTTCCAATGTAGTTTAGAATTTAACTTACTAGAATTACTACAGCATAATTTTTTGAGGATATTGAAGATTCTGAACTAATAAGACTTTATGCAAGTTAAAATGTATTAAGATGAGCTATAAGACTGCTATGAATATGTGCGCTCTGTGTTTTTCTTCTAGCTTTATTAGGGGGTGTTTTCAGGATGAAGCCTAGGAAAAACATTTTCTGGCACTTCACAATTTAACTGTGGTCTACCCCATAGCCTATTTGTGAGACAGTCCCACCAGCCCTTTCTCATAGCATTTCTTCTATTCATTTTTTTTAAAATGATAGAAAAATGTTCATTCATTCATTCATTTATTGTAACATTTTTATACCGCCCTTTGGGAAATTTCCCCACTCCTGGTTTAAGCATTGAAAATGACAGCCCAAAATCTTTCTCATCCTGCTGCAAAACATACTGTATATACCCGAGTATAAGTCTAGTTTTTTAGCCCCCAAAATGAGATCCAAAAAGGGGACTCGACGTATACTTGGGTCAATGACCCCGAGGGTCCCAAAACTGCGGTGGTTCAAATTCAAACATACAGTAAAAAAAAAAAAAGCACTAAAACTACTGTAAAAACTCAAAAATATACCCACACAAATGTCTAAATTTATTTATTTATTTATTTATTTATTTATCATACTTATCAACCACCCTTCTCACCGAGGTGACCCAGGGTGGCTCACAATTCATTAAAAAACAAACAAACAATAAAACACTCTTAAAAACATTCCTAAAACCCCCTCAATTTAAAACTTTAAAATCAAAATCTAAAAACTAATTGAGGGCAAGCAGGGCTTAACTCAACCAGTGGGCTGGGGTCATAGTCCCTCCGCACCCCAAACCTGCCCTGCCAGCCATGTTTTTAAATTTTTCCTAAAGGACAGCAACTCTGTCTGGAGACGTAACTCCATTGGCAGGAGGTTCCATAGGGCCCGGGAGGACACCGAGAAGGCCCTCCGTCTTGTGCCTTGTATTGTATTGTGCCTTGTACTGTGTTTTCATGTATTTTAATTATTGAAACTCACTAGCAGCTGCTGCATTTTCCACCCCCGGCTTATACTTGGGTCAATCTATTCCTCTAATTTTAGAGGTCCAAGTTAGATACCTCAACTTATATTCGGGATGACTTATAGTCGAGTATATACGGTATCTGTTTCAAAACAGATTGCAAAGGTATGTTTTACTTCCACTTCTGGTGGGAGGAAGCACGTGACCGGCCCGCTGAACCACATGACCGGCCCGCTGAACCACGTGACCATCCCGTGGCCTGAAAAGTTTGGGCACCCCTGTTTTAAATAGATAAATGTTCAAGCAGCACTTTATACCGTAAAAAGGAATTGTTAAACAGCAGACGGCTCGTCTGATGAATGGGCTAGAGCCAAAACTGGGCATCCGATCAGCAGTTGGCTTAGAAAGCGAGTACATCTGTCGTTTAGATCAAAGAGACTTATTGCATGGCAGAAAAACACTGTCCACTTTAGTGCATTGGTACACACAGAGAAAGTAGTGTAGTTTTTTAAAACAATGGAAGTGACTTAGAGAAATGCGTCTCTTCTTGGCACGTTGCACAGACATATTGTTGCCTCACTACTGGCTCTGATCAAATAGGTTTTGAAGGTTTCGGAAATGGCACAGAAAACCTGCCAAAACTATTGGTACCAGAGGGGGAAAAGCAGGATACATATACATTGCAAGCAGAGAGTCTGTCTTTTAAATTGCCTCCAGCTCTTTGAAGAGAGGGGGAAATCAACTGTCTCCAGCCTGACAGAAACAGGGCAAAAAGGTACCTCTTCCTACTTATAGGAATCCAGGAACGAAATGTTCAGAGAAAGGGTCACTTCTTGGCATAAGCTGCTAACAGAGAGAGAGAGAGAGAGAGAGAGAGAGAGAGAGAGATGTGTGAAAATATGGCACTGTTCATTCTGTGAACTATATATTTCTCAGTTAATAAAAGGAACAAGCTTGTGAATGATGCTAAGAAGGCAGAGAAGAGTGACTCACTGTGGGTTGTGCAGATGTCTGTGTGGGATTCAGCCATTCACAGTTCCAAGACAGTTCTACCATAGGGAATAGACTATCTGAAATAGAAACCTCTGGCATTTTGTCCCCTGTGTTTGTGGAACAAGTGGGCAGTACGGAAAGAGAAGGCAGCCCAGTCTCTAACCCCCTGTTGTGTTTAAAAGAAAACCACCACCGCAAGTCAGAGGGCCTGGCGAATAGGGATCCCACAGCGGCCATGATGACTCACAGTAAATGCACTGGAGTGACTGGCGAGAGAAGAAGTCAGTCTATGCTCAGTCGGCAGCATGAATCATGTGGGAAGTGGCAGGCAGTGTGTGGAAATCAGAATGTCCTCCTCGGTTTGTGGAGATAAAAATACATCACTGGATGTGTGAATCTGTCTTTGGAGAAAGAGGGAAAGAAGAGTGTGAGGCTGTTAGTGGAGAACTGAGCGAGTGTACGGGGAGCTGGGTTTATTTTATTTACAGTCAAACCTCGCATAAAGAGCATTTCGCTTAAAGAGTAACTTGCTTAAAGAGCAGAATTTTATCTGAATGTTTGCTTCGCTTAACAAATAAAACCAGCCAAAAACTCGCTTAACAAATAAATCGGGGTTTGCAGTACCCCCCACAATTGGTCATTTACAATGGTGTTTCACTTAAAGAGCAAACTCACTTAAAGAGCAATCCTGGGGAACGCATTATGCTCTTTAAGCAAGGTACAACTGTATTTTTATTTATTTGTTGGATTTATATAACTGCCCGATCGAAATGTTTAACTCACAGAAAACAGAAAAAATATCCAGAGTGCAAGGCAGTTGCTGCCAGTAATGGATTTGGGATGTTCTGAAGGTTAAGAGAGGGGGGAAATGGTCTACAGGTCCAGCCTGATGGAAAGGTCTCCTAACTAGCCTTGTAGAAATGAATAGGTCTCCCTTGCTCGAAAGTCAGCTGTATCCGGCTCTAGGGTTCAGTGCTCTTCTCTGTTTATAGCCAGAGAGACAGCACTGCCTGTGTCTGCAGATGTTTCCGAGGACATGTGGCAGGCATTACTAGACACAGGAGGGCACCGAATGCTCTTTACCTTCCCACCGAAGTGGTGCCTATTTATCTACTTGCAATTTCTTGCTTTTGAACTGCTAGATTGGCAGGAGCTTGGACAGAGACAGGAGCTCACTCTATTGTGTAGTACTCAGGTCTCAAACTGCTGACCTGCCACTCATCAAGTTCAGCGCCTTAACCACTAAGCCACTTCAGACCTGTAGAAAAGAATAGGAATCGCCGAACATCTCTGTGTACACCAGGAGTGGAGGGACCTTTAGGTCTCCAGATGTTTTGACTCTAGTCCAAGAGCTAACGGTAAAGGATATGGGGATCTGAGTTAGCCATCTGGATGCAAACCCAAAGGTTGGGAGTTTGATTCCCCACTGTAGTTCCTAGGATATGAGCCAGCTTATGGAGTCTTGGGCAAACTGCGTAGTTCCAGAAGGGAACGGCAACACAACTTTTAAAACTCTATACCAAGAATACCCTAGGAAACGTTGTTGTATGTTCTAATTGACTTAATTACTACTATCAGTCCAAAACACCTAGAGAGTAAGATGCATTCCAAACTCTTTCTGGCCCCAAGGTGTCCATGCTGAGAGCAGATGAAGGCTCAGAAAATGAGGTGAAAGATACTTTTGGTCAACTTGTTGATATGTTGAAGTTTTTGAAGTAGTAGCTATGTTAGCCTGTGCAGGGATATCAGAGAGTAAACAAAATGAAAACAAAAATGTCACGGCACCATAAAGATTAACTAAATACAGCAGTTAGTCTGTAAAGTGCCACAACGTTGCATCGGCCCAATCTCTGTACAGCAAATATATTTGTGAATGTAAGACCCCATAGCAATTATGTAAACTTACAGTGGATTTGTGTTACTTTAGGTGAGATGGTTTCCCTTTAAACGATCTTTGGAATTGTTGTTCATGAGAAGTACGCAGTGGTGGGCATCAGCAGGTTCGCACCAGCTTGCCAGAACCGGTAGCAGAAATTCTGGCTGGCCTTGCCCATCCACGTTTTGAAATAAAGTACTGTAGTCCTAATTCAGGTGCAATGCAGGGCTTTCCCCCTGGCCATGCCCACCAGACCACGCCCACAGTGTGGTAGTAAAAAAAATTTTTTTGTAGCCCGCCACTGGAAGTACAGTACAGATAATTTTATACTAAAATATCTCTAAGCTATTCAGGCCAAACCCTAGAACCACTTATTCGGTGGTAAACGTCATACAGTGAATTTTACTTTTGAGCAGAACTGGGTAGGATTATGGCGTTAAACTATCCAAGAATTAGTCTTAACGTGAATCTTTTCAGATTAATTTGCATTCTTTTGTTGCACTGAAAATGAATGTCATATCGTGGAATCTTCTGCCATCCTAGTCCTTATCTGTACTAGCACTTCTACTGTATAGTTAATATAAAATGTTAATTCTGTTTAACTTATGTGAAACATTTTACTTGTTTCACATAAATGGAATAACTGTTAATGATATCATTGAAAATAAAATTTTATGTGTTTATGTAATGATAGCAGGATGCATATGGAAAGATCTCTAGAAACATCTTTTCATAATGTTTCTCATTTCCTTCGTTATGCAGCTGTAATAACCAGTGTGTGTGTAGGCAAATATTTGTTAACGAGTTCCTTTTAATAACCTGCTTGAACCCAGAATAAAATTACAGGTTCAGGTAATTTGGGAAGGGGTGTTATTTTATTTATTTATTTTTTGGTCACTAACTGGAGAAGATATCTTGGTGTTAGTGGTTGTAGCTCCTGTGTAGAGCATACAGTTTTCATTCAGGGGAGGGTGAGTTTGACTTCTGGCATTTTTTTGGTAAGACTTGGAAACTACTGACTAAAACTTGAGAGAGCTGCTGCCAAGTCACTATTGGTAGTACTGGATTAATTGTCTGATTCAGTATAAGGCAGTTAAATTGTGACCACAAGATGGGGCAAGGTATGTTTAATGGTGGAAACACAAGTACACAATTGTAGTTAACTGAATCACATTGGAATATGCAGTGTAGAAGTTGTGACTATTGGGATGCCCCTTTTCCTCTGCATTCCTCTAGATGCCCAAAATACGGCTCATGGTCTGGATCCGGCCCCAATGCCAATTCATCTCGTTGCTTCCAGAAGTGGAAGTAAAACCCGCCCGTCTGGGCACATTTTACTTCCACTTCCGGGAGTGACAATGGCTTTGTGGGCTAGATACATTGCCATCAGGGGCTGGATCTGGCTCATGGGCCATAGTGACCACCCCCTGAACCACATGACCGGCCCGCAACCTGAAAAGTTTGGGCACCCTTGCTCTAGATCAGTGTATTCCAACCTTTGGTTTTTGGACTTCAATTCCCAGAAGCTTAAGTCAATTGTTGTGAGCCAACTGGAGTCGCGTTGTCGAGTGGGTGGCGTACAAATCCAAACAGCAGCAACAACAATCCCCCAAAGCACTGATTAGCCAATGGATTGACTTAAACTTCTGGGAATTGCAGTCCAGTCCCCCTGCGGGACGTGGGGCCCACATTGGGAACCACTGGTCTAGATTCTTTTGCACATCAGCCTACTTAATCAATGGGCCCTGCTTGCCTAGGAACAGCAGCATGCTAATGTTTAGACCCAGAACAGCTGCAGGGTATGTTTGGCTGGGAGACATCGGATGTTGACAGCTGTCCGCTCAGCAATTTCTGCAGGACCTGAAAATGACCAGATAAACTGTCCCTCCCATTTTTGTTCTTGACTTGAGTCTTAAAACCTGGGTGCACATTCATTCATATTGTTCTTGAATCTGTTGACAACATGCTTGTGTCTTGTGTCCTAACATTTTCATGTCAATCCACCTACAGGAAAGGTTCCAGGTCAAGAACCCTCCTTCTGCCTACATCCAGAAACTGAAGAGCTATTTGGATTCGGGCGGCTTCAGTGGAAAGGTGACTTTCAATTGGCTGATGTAATCATGTTGGGATAACTCAAAGCTTGATAAAGTTTCATTTTTGGGCTATAACTCAAGCATTGGCTGCAATGGCGGTGGTGGTGGTGGTGGTACTAGGAGTTCTTGTCCAGAAAGGCAATTTTTCCAAGTTCTGGAGTGTAATTACAATCACACTCTTCTCTCTTCCTTAACATTCACTTTGCTCATAATCTCACCTCACTGTGAATACATTTGCATAAAAATAAAACTGTTTTGCTAAAGATATTGGTTTTAAAATAAAAGATTACCAGTACAGTAAAGCCTCTCATAACGCTAAAACTTGGTTCCACAAGTCTTGGTGTTATCCAATTTTTAGTGTTATCCGATGGATGTTAAAATCCTATGGGATGCATTGGATAACATTAAAGCTCCATAGAGATACATTGTAACTGCCTGCGGTTTAGCGGTTGTTATCCGATCCATCCCATAGGACCTTAACGTTATTCGATGCAATTCTCTCCCCCCCCCCCCATTACTTAATGTTATGCAATTTTAGCGTTATCCGAGCTATTACTGTATAGATTTAGCATCCTTTTGGTCTACAGTCAGCATTAGGTTCCATGCTATATTTACCTTTCTCCTGTCCTCTATTGCTTCCCTTCTACTGTATATCCTTTGTCTAATACTAGATACTCTAATATGGAACTCCATGTAGCTGGATCAAATTCACACAACTGCTCTGTGTGTGTAATGTTCTTTCAGTACAACAGGGGTTCTCAACCTTTTTAATCCCTGGGTCGGACTACGCCCCTTCAGACAGCTGAATGGACCAAACTGGTGGTTCCTCCTGCTGTAAACGTTGTCGTAAAACTCGTCCACGGCTGTCGTAAATGTATTTACAGCAGCAGCAGGTGTGTTTACGGCTGTTGTAAACACTTCCGCTTCCACTTTTGGCAACGGCGACGCAAGCCACATGAAATGGTGCCGTGGGCCGTAGATTGAGAACCCTTGTTCTACAAGATACCCTGCATCCCCAATACAGTGAAACCTTGCATAAAGAGTGCCTTGCTTAAGGAGTAACTCGCTTAAAGAGCAGAATTTCCCCAGAATGTTTGCTTTGCTGAACAAATAAAACCAGCTAAAAACTTGCTTAACAAATAAATCGGGGTTCGCAATCCCCCCCACACACTCAATTGGTCACTTACAATGGTGTTTCGCTTAAAGAGCAAACTTGCTTAAAGAGCAATCCTGTGGAACGCATTATGCTCTTTAAGCGAGGTACAACTGTAGTTGCTTTCTTGCATGCTGCCACTGAATTTTTATTTTTGGGAAAGTTGGGAGTGGCAAGCTGCAATTTTGTACACTCTAGTACGGACTTTGGAAGGATCTGATTGAAAAAATTCATGGAAAGTGTTCTCTTCTATTAAGGGGCTAGAATGCATTAGAAGGAGCATACTTCATTTTTTTTGTTCAGTTGCACAGTCGATTCCGACCCTTTGTGACCCTATGGATCATTCCCCACCAGGCACCTCTGTCTTCCACCATCCTCCTCAGCCTGCCCATCTTTGTGCCCATTGCATCTACAATACCATCTAGCCACCTCAGTTTTGGCTGCCCCCTTCTTCTTTTGCCCTCCACCTTTCCCAGCATCAAGGCTTTGTCAAGTGAATTTTCTTGGCAGGATGTAAAGTTTTCTGGACACGCATGTGTCCTTTGCTTTAATATCCTTGGGTTTGTAAGTGTGCCTAATCTGCATAATTTACTGAACTAGCATGTCAGTAGAGGTTGACTTTGAACTTGGGTAGTTATAATTTACCCATGCTGAAGTAGCAAAATATGTATGTAGTGCCATCAGGTATAAATTGCACTGTACTGTGTCTAAAAAACCTTGCCTATGTCTGTAAGCAAATCTACAATTTTCCTAACCTTAAATTGATTTATTAAATTTGAATCATGAGATGTGCTTGAGCAAGTGCTGTTATCAGAGGCACTCATTCCATTTTTTTTCACTGCTGATGATTTTGGGTTTTGCCTTCAAGAATATAGCAATAGCAATTACATTTACATGCCACTTCATAGCGCTTCGTGCATTCTCTGAGCAGTTCACAAGTTAATTAGCATTTTGCCCTCAATATGCTGGATACTGATTTTATTTGCCTTGGAAGGATGGAAGGCTGAATCAACCTTGAGCCCCTTCAGGCCTGAACTCAGATCATGAGCTGCAATACAGAAGTTTAATGACTATGCCACAAGGTATACAATCTTTCTGCAATACGTTGGGAATCTGGAACTGGGAAAAGGAGAAGTTCTTGATTTCAACATTTATTGCAAGGAAAACTGATTGTTTAGAACAGGAGTTCTCAACCTTTTAAAGTCAATGGGCAGGTCACTGTCCCTCTGACAGCTTCGGGGGCCGGACAGCCATTTTGCCTTTCCTCTACCACATGGCACTTCCTGGAGTGGTAGAGGCGGTGGGCCCCCCACATGAAATTGTGCCATGGGCCACATCTGGCCCACAGGCTGCAGATTGAGAATCCCTGGTTTAGAAGCACATATGCCACCCTCAATGCTGTGTAAGTGCTTACACAGTTTAAACCTGAGTTGGTTTTGGGACCCACATTGAAAACCTAATGTATGAATTGAGAGTGATACAAACAAGAATGCTGGAAACATCCCTTGTTTCTATGCCAGTCATTGTAGTGGACTTTTTGTTTTGCTCTCTTTATATAGTTTAAAAGACGGGTTCAAGAGTCCACGCAGGTTCTTCGGGAGGTTGAAATATCTCTAAGGACAAACCATATTGGGTGAGTACCAATATCCTATGCAGCTGGTATTTATTGGAAGATTAGGAATTCTGTACCTTGCAGTTATAATAATTGTTGTCTTGCTCTCACTTTGAAGACTCTGATCAGTACTGTTGCATGTGTTTTGAAATATCTGCTGAATTAGTCCTTTGAGTGCCAAAATGTGTTTAATATATTTTGGAAGGGTAGGCAAATTTTGGCTGGGGTTTAAAGTGTTTCTGCGGATGTGCTATGGGAACATTGTTCATTTTTCCTTCTGCACAGTGTCGTTGGGAATTAACCTTAGCCAGAGTTTGTCAGTTGCCTTACACAGCAGATACTAGGGTAAGAGACTGTTGGCAAGGCACGGGAAAGCAGAGCTGGGTATGCTGTACAATTTCTCTGTAGCCATTAAGCTAGCCTGCTGTCCTGAAGTGTGATGGAAGATGCTAGTCTGTTGCAAAATGAGATTAAAAATATACATATGACTAACTTCTGTACATGTACACAATGGGGTGCGATGATGTCATCTTGTTCTTTACCTCTTTCACCAAAATGCTTTGCCTACCCTGTTTATGGTAGATTGGAATCATTAGATATCCTGCCATAAAATCCCTTAGCCAGAAGCATAGCGTGCCTTGGCGGGGCCCCGTATAAAAATTTGTTTGGGGGCCCTTAGGAAGGGTAACGATTTCTCACAAAAGAAAAAAAATGCATAAAATTAAAAGAAATATTTATTCATCATAATTAAATGACTTAAACGGGGAAATCCCGCAGCCCGTGATAACCGATGTAGGGTGTTGCCAACTTTTGAACGCACGCTTTACGCGGGAAAAAAAGAAATTGCTTTTTTTTTACTTTTGTCATTTGTTTTGCTTACGCACGTTGGGGGCCCCCGTGGCCCAGGGGCCCCGTATAATTGATACGGCAGATATGGCGGTAGCTACGCCCCTGCCCTTAGCCCATAGGTGTATTATTTAGAAGACACAAAGAGCTATTAAGAACACCTGAAAGCTCCAGAAGCTCATATCAAACCATTAGGGAATTGACTTTCATTTGTATAATTGTGCTGTCAGGTCACTTCCAAATGACAGCAGTTCTAATAGGGCTTTCAAAGTGTGTGAGATACATAAAAATTGGTTTTACTATTGCAACTCCCCAGTCAATTTTCCATGGACTGTAGTTCTACATCCATGAGCTCAGTAGTAACTTTAAAGTAATTGGGGCTGGCTTCTCAGGAAGAAGATAAACTCCCCAGTCAATTTTCTATGATCCCTGAGCAGGGATTCAAATCCACATCTCCTGAGTCTTAGTCAATCACTCTGTCAAATACACCATGCTGGATTTGGGTAGCTTAACTAACTTAGATTTAATTCAACTTATAGCCCAGTGATGGTGAACCTATGGCATGCATGCTAGAGGTGGCACTCAGAGCCCTCTCTGCGGGCACCCATGCAATCACCCCAGCCCCTCCCCTCTGCCCAGGAGCCCAATGGGAGTGCTTCCTTCCTCCCCCAGCACAGAGTTCACCCCCGCCCCTCTACCCAGCAGCCCAATGGGAACGTTTCTTTCCTCCCTGTTGCTGTGTTGGCACTTTGCAATAAATAAGTGAGTTTTGGATTGCAATTTGCACACTTGGTCTCTAAAAGGTTCTCCATCACTGTTTTAGCCTGTCCTATGACCAGAGTAAGGATGCTGAATTGGTTATACTGACTCCGCCTAAAGAACCTGTTCTTTTGTGTACCAAGAGACAGACAACGTGTCTTCTTTCCCAGTGTCAAAAGGAACAGGTGCTTTGGCTGTATTTGCACAAAGAAGGGTCTTTATTAAAGTGTCTGTTGTGGTTAAACCAAGAAGGTGATTTATTTGTGTTTTTCCTTGGGGTGGAGCTTATATATAATTTTGCACTGATTTCTTTCCAAATTGGGTAGGTAAGTGTGGGCTGTTCAGGATCAAGGGCAATGCAGGTCATGGAGAACCTGGATGGTGTCCCCTAAACACAAGCTTCCATCCCTAGTTCATCCCTAGAGTCAGGTTCGCCTGATTGGGGCAGGATAATAAATCTAAATAAATAAATAAATAAAACCTTAAACCACATTGGTCTGACATTCTGGAGAGTAGTTGTTAGGTAAAGTTTACAATACTCAGCTGGACAGACCAAGATTCTGACTCATTGTAAGGCATTCTTATATTCCCTAAGGGACTGCGGTGGCTTAGTGGTTAAGACACGGTACTTGGTGACTGGAAGGACAGCAGGTCAGCAGTTTGGTCCCCGTGTGCTGCACGATGAAAACAAAACAAAATAAACAAAATAAAATAAAAAACACTGTAGCACTTTAAAGACTAACTGCTATATTTTTATTGTTAGCTTTCGTGGATCAAGTCCACTTCATCAGACCGTTTACTTTGTTTTGTTTTGTTTTCTGAAATGCCTGAACCACAGACTAACATGGCTACTATTCCAAAAATTCACGTATAAACAGAGATGAGCACTGAACTCTAGAGTCAGATATGACTGGCTTTTGAGCAAGGATGACCTTTACCTTTTTTTTTTTTTTTACATTATATTCCATCGGGTAAGGTCTTTACATTCTTTCAGAAGTACATATTTCTTCCTCCATAACTTCATTGTAATGACAAATCACAAGTAATACTGGGGAAACAAGGAAAAAATGGATTAGAATAAATCTATTCTTTACCCAACTGTCATTGCCTGGGACAGTGCAGGAAATGAAACTACATTAAAGCCTTGTTAACAAGGTGCTAAAATGTTAATTGTTCATGTTAATGTACATGTCACTGTGTGTTAAACTGATTAGCTGCCTGCCGTTTTCATAAGTAGAGTTGTGGGGGGGCCCTCCACAATGGTGCCCTCTCTTTTTGGCCTGTGGGAGAGAATCTTGAGTTTTGCGACAAAGGTCTCAGCCTTCTGCAGGGAAGGTGACCTCAGCGTATCAGAGGCAACAGCCGACACTATGAAAGGACAGTGATGTATGCGGGCTAATTAACAGCTTAGATGGAGAGGCATTTATCTCCCTGGATTGACTGCCTGCCAAGCAGACAGAACATAAAAGGGAACTGTGGAGGCCAGCAATGCACATGTCATGGCAGTGTTTTGTGACAAAAATGTGTCGTGCCTGATGCCATACAAAAGAAGGAACAAACTGAACATGCAGAAAGGTCTACAGTGCATTTGCTCTAAGACTGCGGTGGTGAACCTTGGCACGCCAGATGTTCTTGGACGTCACTTCCCAGAAGCCCAAGTCCCCGTGAATCCACATGAATGGGTTTGCTGCGATGCATCCAGCCCACACCGCCCTCGTCGCTCCTGGAAATGGAAGTAAAATGCTGCCGTACGGGGGCTTGGGCTTCTGGGAACTGATGTCCAAGAACATCTGGAGTGCCAAGGTTTGCCATCACAGCTCTAAGAGATGGAATTGTAGCTTTGTGAAAAGAGTGCCAAGCAGTTTTTTGTCTCTGATGATCACGTTCATTCTATTATTAATACCTGAATTGGCCAGGATATATGTTTTGACTTTAAAATATTTTTCTTTTAATATCTGTCCCCCAGTAACATAGTGCATAAATAACAATTCCAACTCGGCATACTTAGCAGTCCTTGGGAACAGCAATTAGAGCAGGGATTTTCAACCAATAGCCCATGGGCTGGATCCGGCCTGTGGCACCAACTCAACTGGCCTGCACCCTTACTCCAGTTGCCACTTCCACTGCTGCTTCTGCCACCGCCACCGCCTCAATCCTTATCCCCTCCACTTGCCTTGCAGTGTCCCTGGCGGTGCTCCATAGCAGGGCGGATGGTGTAAGGTTTACAACCTCTGTCCTACCACAGAGCATCATTAGGGACATACCAAGCCAAGTAGAGGGACCACCAGTCTGGCCCCTGAACAGTCTAAGGGGGAATGAATCAGCCTCTGGCTTAAAAAGGTTGAGGACCCCTGCTTTAGAGGCTATGCTTCCATGTTCAAATCATTTCTTTTGTCACAAATTCCTAACAGGTATATCCTCTCGCTTGGCCCCAGATTTCATTGTACTTAAAGGAGACCTTCTTCTTCTTCTGCCATATCTGAATCCAGTTATTGGCAACCCTCATGGCAATTACCCATGAAAACTGTCCTGAGAATATAATGCAATGGCCTTTCATCTGCCTTCCGCATCGCAGAATCACACCCGTACCACTGATCCAGTTCTGCTAGTCACTTTCTGTTCCTAGAGCTCTTGTGGCACACAAAGTCCTCATCAGCCAGTATTGATGAAGCTGCTGCCCTTCATCAAGATGGATTCAAGTGGAACTTAATCCACTTGAGGACCATCACGGCTTCCCTGTGGTCTTCACCACCCAAGGCTGTTAGTTCTCAGGGTCGTCAGGTTAGTTAACCACGGACTGACACTTGGCATTGAGTTGCTGGCAGTATGGTCTCCTCTATTACCATAGTAGGGTAACCTGACCAGACTCCTAGAGGGGACCTACTGAAACACTTCATGAGTTAATTGCTAATTTAAATTTAAAAGCTGGACCATTAGGAAAGCTGGGCGCAGAAGAATAGATACCTTTGAGATGTGGTATTGGAGGAGAGTTTTGAGAGTCCCCTGGACAGCAAGGAGAACAAATAGGTCAATCTTAGAAGAAATCAACCCTGACTGCTCCTTAGAAGGGCAGATAGTAAAGATGAAGCTAAAGTACTTTGGACATCAAATGAGAAGAGAAGACTCACTTGAGAAAGCCTTGATGCTTGGAAAGGTTGAGGGCAAAAGAAGAAGGGGGCAGCCAAAAATGAGATGGCTAGATAGTATTGTGGACACAATGGGCACAGAGCTGAGCAAGTTGAAGGGGATGGTGGAGGTCAGAAGTGCCTGGCGGACAGTGGTCCATGGGGTCATAAAGGGTCGGAATCGACTGTGAGACTGAACAGCAAACTCTAACACTAACTGGGATTGTTGCATTGCTTCCACCAGAGGTCTTTTGAAACACATGGGTGTCCTTCTTAAGCAGTGATCAGGAAAACGCCTCCAAGTTCACATGTTCCACAGAAAAGTCTGTTGTAGTTTTCCAACTCTTGAGCAAATCTGCTATAGGGTTTTGGAAAATTACTTGCAGTCCAAGGGGAATCCTGGTGGTTTTAGGCCAGAAAATTAGCTTTTCAAAATGTTGTCTCTGAATAGCAAAAGTGACATTTGTAGTGCCTAAGAGCTAAATTGTCCAAGATAATGTCAATGAAATTAGCAGTTGAGTAAATGGCCTTTAACAAATCAATGGCAGGTATGTATCTCTTAATTTGAACAAGGATTCTCACTTTCTGGGGCATCTATAAATTTTCTCTCCCCACATCTAGTCCAATTTTACTTGGCTTCCTGCCATTTTTACAGTACAGAATTTATAGTAAGGTGAAAGTTCCCATTCACGGTAATGGAAAGCTTTTATTTACAAAGCAGATAACATATTTGTAGGATATAATCCAGATCAAACTCCTGGGGGTAGGTTACGATTCATTATTCCCCATGAAAAGAGCCTCATCCGGTGTAAGCCAAAAGTACCATATATAGCAGGGGTTCTCAACCTAGGGCCTGCAGGCCAGACCTGGCACTCAGCATAATTTCAGGTAGCATTTACAACAGCCGGAAATGCATCCACGGCTGTCATAAATGTGTTTATGACAGCTGTGGATGCATTTTTTACGGCAGCATTTTATGGTGAGGGGAACCACCAGTCTGGCCCGCTCAGCTCTCTGATGGGGCGTGATCCGGCCCACGGCTTGAAAAGGTTGAGAACTCCTGATGTATAGAACTGTTAATGAGGCGATATCATTAATTGCAAGGCTGGGGACCACATGTGTGGTTCCAGATGTTGCTAGACTGAGAATCTCATTAGCTCTAGTGAGCATAGACAGTGCTCCAATAGCATATAGAGGGCTACTTATTCCCCAGCCTTCACTCAATGGAAAGGGTCAAGTTTAAAATAAAATTTAATGATAAGGTCTCCATATTAATAGAAGAATTTGGGTTCATTGGCTACAAATTGCTTAAAACCAAACCCCAGAATAATTGCAAGTCTGGGGAATATAAAGAAAAAGGAAGGATCTTGAGTATGAGCTAATTGTAATTCATTTTGCTCCAATAAGCTGACTGGGGGTTTTCTGCTAGTGGAATCTGAACTGAGCTGCAAAAATTCAGACACCAGGCAATTTTTAGCCCCTGCTACTTTATATATAAGGCATAGCCATGCTTGATTAATAAATGAAATTTAACCAGATATACTGATGGGTGGTATAGATAAATGTTTTCCTGGGGAAAATTGACTGTGAATATCACTGAACATAATTGAGCTTGGAGGAGGGGAGAAAACATGCTCACTGTCCTCTACATGTATCTGATGAATCCTCTAATTTGGTCCAAGACTTTGTTCCCATTCTTAAAAATGGAGTTATTATAGTGCAATTGTATATATATCTATTGAGAAGAAAGTCCCAAATGAGTTCAATAGGGCTCGCTCCCAAATAATGAGGAAGATTAGATTTTAGTTCTAATAGTATAATTTTTGGGAAGATTATTAGATTAAATAAAAGGATGGTAGAACACTGTGATTAATGATACCAATGGGGCTGCGATGGCTCAGTGGTTAAGAAGCTTGCCTCATTAGCTAGAAGGCCGGCAAGTCGGCAGTTTGAGACCCGGGTACTGCATGACGGATTGAGTGCCCGTCTCTGTCTCAGCTCTTGGGGACACGAAAGGAGCCTCGTTCGGGTGTCCCATGAGTGCCGTTTCTCCCGCAAAAAAAAAAAAAAATCCTTTCAACCTAGAATAATTTCTGGCACAAAATTATTATTACAATGACACCAACAATAAGAAAAAATGAGAGATCTGTTTAGAATTTAGTCTGGAAAATATATGGAGAAATGCACCAAGGCATTGTGGGTAAGAGGCATAGAAATTCAAAAGTGAGGAGAAAGTTTTTTAAAAACCCTCTTCCCATGTTTAATTCAAGGATGTAATAAAATAATATGTTTTTTCTTCCCCCCGTTTCACCCAGGTGGGTCCAGGAGTTCCTCAATGAAGAGAACAAGGGTCTTGATGTGTTGGTCGAATACCTGGCTTTTGCTCAGTGCTCTGTCACGTAAGTCACCCCTATTACTTGACCAAAAAGGGATAGGTAAGTGGGGCTTAAAGGAAGACTATGATGGAGAAGATATCAAGTTGGAGCTTCTGTCTTTGTCTACTGCTGTAATCCTTGCAGAGCACTAACAACAGTGAATATACAGGCTGAGATTCAAAAAGCTGATTTATCCAATGTTTACCAAGTTTAGTGGGGCTGCAGCAGCTCAGTGGTTAAGAAACTTGCCTTGTTAGCTGAAAGGCCAGTAAGGCAGCAGTTCAAGATCCGGGTACTGCATGATGGGTTGAGTGCCTGTCTCTGTCCCAGCTCCTGCAAACCTAGCAATTCAAAAGCAAGAAATTGCAAGTAGATAAACAGGGACCACTTCTGTGGGAAAAGATCTTGGGGACATAAAAAGAACCTCATGTGGGCATCCTCTGAGAAGAGTTCCTCTAGCAAAAACCCTTTCAACTCAGGATAATTTATGACACAAAATTATTATTATACCAAGTTTAGTTTTCGACTTTATTTTTGTATTATTTATTAAAAGTATTTTTGCTTTTCTGCCTTCCAAGCTTCTCACAGGTGTGTGTGTACAATATAATGTAAAAACATTATTTTGTTGGGGGGGGGGGGAAATATTTATAGCCATTTTAAAAATATGTGTATCTTCGGCCAGGGTCGAAGTGCCAAAATTGGACCACAATTTGCACATTTCCCCATCCAACATGGCCCAAAGCTCTACAACAGGGGTTCCCAACCTTTTCAAGTCAGGGGCCGGATCATGCTCTCTCAGTCATCTTCGAGGGCCAGATGGCCATTTTGCCCTGCCTGCATGATAGGGGTGGCCATTTTGTTCCAACAGCTTCAAAGGGCTGATCATTTTGTTTCTCAAGTGCCCTTGGAGGGGTGGGGAGCATATAAAATGTTGCCGCAGGCCAGATTCGGCCTACGGGCCTTAGGTTGGGAACCCCTACTCTACAAAGTAACTTTTTCAATTTCTGAAGACACCTTGTGTCTTGTTGTAAGCTGTTTTGAAGCAACCTTTCATCACTAAATGATTTGTTCCATTGCATTCCATGGATGGCCCTAGTGCTATAGAATGGGAAAAACCAAAGTCCTATTGAGCTTAGAAAACATTTTTTTAAAACAATTTTGAATTTATGCCATGTCTTATATTTTATACATAGACAAAGTGCCCTCTTAAAGGGGAAACACTTAAATTTCATCAGTTGTTTCCCCTGTTTTGCTATCTGCCTTATCTCTTTTTTCCTCCATTGCTATGAAATACCATTCCAAAATCCTTCCAGAGTCTTTCAAGGGGATCAAATAACACAAAATTATTACCAAGAACCAAAATAATTACTTCATACCCCTGTAACATCGAGCATTTACTGAGCCAGGAATTGTGTTTGGTCAAAGTTTATAGTTTTGTGTCATGCAGCGTTCTTAATTTAACTTTAGCTTTTGAGGCAATGCCAATCCAAATCTTGTCTAATACTGTAATTCTTCCATTTCTTGGCTGCCACTTTCTTTTCTGTGCCTGCTGTTAGGAAAAACAAAAACAAAAAGAAGAAAGCCAGTAAAAAAATGACTTAATTTGATTACTGTTAATGAATTAGATTGCATGTAATTTTGCTGGGAGACATTTTCCCTGGCTAGTGACAGATTTATGTTATCTTCAAGGGAACTTTTAAGGTTTTTATATATTGTTTTGACCATTACCTATGACGGTAATGTATGTTGTAAGCCGCCCAGAGTCGGGTCTTCCCGATTGGGGCGGGATATTAAAGGAGTGCCACTTAAGGAGTGCCACTTCGGATTTTAACCAGGGGGATACTGGCGTGTAGTTTGTACTGTTTTTTAACTTTAAATGATTTTAGATAATTTTTAAATTTCATGATTTTATATGTTTTTATCTTTTACCTCTGTTTTATGACGATGTAAGCCGCCCAGAGTCGGGTTCTCCCGAGTGGGGCGGGGTAATAAATTCAATAAAATAAATAAATAAATAAATAAATGTGAATTATTAATAATAATAATAATAATAATAATAATAATAATAATAATAATAATAATAATAATAATAATAATAATAATAATAATAATAATAATAATAATAATAATTTGTAGTCTTCTAAATCAGAGGTGGGAGACTTGTAGCTCTTGGCCTAATTTTAGGCAGACCCTGCTCCAATCTTAGATGCTGTCTGCAAGCAAGCAATTCTCTGGCATGAACAATCTCTCTATTTCCTGGCAGCCTCCTAGGTGGGGAATAAGAGAGTCAGAGAAAGAGGAGGCAGTTCAGAGAGAAAGAGGTGGCATCAAAACAGAAACAACAGAAAGAAATGGAGATTCCACCTTCTTTGGGTTCTGAGTTTTCCAGAGTTTAGGAAATTTTCTTCTATAACTTTCTGAATTCTTCTACCAGTGTGTTTGGGGAATTCTGGTTGTTTCATCATAAAAAGAAACTTTTCCATCTGTCTTCTTGCCCATGTGTGTCACTTAATAGATTCTCACACACACATACATACACACACCAGTAACAAACAAAAAAGGTTCTCTATCCTAACTATAAACCATCGTTTCCCAAACTATGTTCCATGGAACACTGGTGTTCCATAGAAGGTCAATAAATGTTCTGTGA
The DNA here is from genome assembly GCA_030440675.1 of Furcifer pardalis. Lineage (NCBI taxonomy): Eukaryota > Metazoa > Chordata > Lepidosauria > Squamata > Chamaeleonidae > Furcifer > Furcifer pardalis. Next base: position 32,430,484 of record CP126897.1, read on the forward strand.
AAAGAAAAGAAAAACACAATTCTGGTAAAATGTGTCATGCCACAAAGTTTGTTTTGCATCCATCCTCTCGATGTGATACATCAGCTTGCAAGAGAAGTTTGTGTTGCAACCATTTGCAAATCAGTCGGGGCTGGCTTCATAGCAATGTTATGTACAGTAAAACCTCAGATAACACTAAAACCTGGTTCCACAAGTCTTGGTGTTATACGGTTTTTAGTGTTATCCGATGCATGTTAAAATCCTATGGGATCCATAGAGATACATTGTAACCACACAGGCTTTAGCGGTTGTTATCCGATGCATCCCATAGGATCTTAATGTTATCCGATGCAATTCTTCCCCCCAGATTGCTTAATGTTATGCGATTTTAGTGTTATTCGATACTAATGTTATCTGAGGTATTACTGTATTATTAAAACGGAAAAATCCAAAGCAATCTTTCTATTACAAAAACTAAAGTGTTCAGTTAAAATGTTAGGATTTGTAAAATGCTCTGTGATAGAATAAGTTTGGGAAATGCTGCTGTAAACCATGATTCACTTACTGTTTGTTTTACTGAGGAATTTTCTGAAGGAAAACTATATTCTCTAACACCATCCTAGAAGTTTTTCCATTTATAGTTTCTTGTATAGTCATCCTTCCTCAAACACCAACTATCATAGGGGTCCAGATTTTCTCATCTCCCATTTGTAGCCCATATTTCCAAATTAGTCTTCCATATTTTTCCTTTCTTTAAAAAATTGCACACACAAAATGGAGGGAAAGATGGACAGGTGCATGATGATTTTGATTGACAGCTCTAACAATGTTCGTTAGGAAAGCCTTGTGTGGACAAGAGATCATGAAGATATTTCTTACTGACCCCATAGAAGAATGAGTGTCTAATTCTCTGCAATAGTCTCTCAGTTTAACAAATGCTCCCTGCCCGCATAGCAAAGTAAGGACAATAGCATGGTAAAGCCATGTGCTGTTTAAATTGAACAATTGTATGTGCTTGGTTTTCATAACTTATTCTGCTTCTGCTAGCCATAAGAAGCAGGCAAGAAAGTAACATTGCTTGCACTTTCTCCTTACCTGCTTCTTTTAGTCTTGTCTCCACTACTGTAAGAATTAAAATGTCTCTTTTACAAATGCCTCAAGTGGTTATGATACTGAACTCTCTGACTGGAAGGTCAGAGTTCAATTCCTGGGTACTGCATGATGGAGTGAGCTCCCATCTCTGTCCCAGCTCCTGCCAACCTAGCAGTTTGAAAGTAAGAAATTGCAAGTAGATAAATAGGGACCACTTTGGCGGGAAGCTGAACAGTGTTCCAGTGTTGAGGCATGCCTGCCACATGTCCGTTTAAATGTCTGCAGATGTAGACAGTGCTGGCTCTTTGGCTATAAACAGAGATGAGCACTGAATCCTAGAGTCGTATACGGCTGGCTTTCAAGCAAGGGTGACCTTTACCTAAATGTGATGACTGGAAGGTTGGCAGATCAGCAGTTCGAGACTTGAGTCCTGCATGACAGAGTGAGCTCCTGTGTCTCCCCCAGCTCCTGGCAACCTAGCAGTTCAAAAGCAAGAAAATGCAAGTAGATAAATAGGTACCACTTCAGTAGGAAGGTAGCAGCATTCCATGCACTCTGGTGTCTAGTCATGCATGCCACGTGTCCATGGAGACACCTGCAGACACAGACAGTGCTGGCTCTTTATCTGTAAATGGAGATGCACACTCAGCCCTAGAGTTGGATATGACTTGCTTTTGAGCAAAGGAGACCTTTACCTTTAAATGACATGTACACAGTTAATATAGAGAGCACTAACTCCAGTTACAACTAGGTCAGCACCTTGGAGAGCAACCTGCCTTCAGCTCTGCCAGAGAAGAAATTAGGCGTGAGATGTGTTTGAGACACTAATTTGGGAATGGGGAGGGCAACAGTGTTAGCAGTTAAATCAGCTCAAGTGTGTAGTATGAACATACCATTCGTTGCAGACCCTCTTCCTTCCTTCCATCCTATGGCCATCCTCTTGACGAATCTTTGTCTCTGGCCTGCTGATGCACATCTGTTTTTTGTGTGTGTGGCTCCAGGTATGATATGGACAGCACTGACAATGGCAGCCCTGGGTCCGACAAGGGGAAATCCCTGGACAGATCCATGGAAGACCTCAGCAGAAACAACTCCCCCACACAGGGTTCCACCAAAACAAGGCACTTCACTGTCAGGTAATAGAATCAGCAACACTGGGGAACCTTTCTTTAGCCCCCCCCACCCCATTTCTTTCTAATAGATGCAGCAAATCTATGAGAAGGAGAGGCGATTCACTGTTTTTGTTCTCTCCCTGTCGTTCGTTCGTTCGTTCGTTCGTTCGTTCGTTCGTTCGTTCGTTCGTTCGTTCGTTCGTTCGTTCGTTCGTTCGTTCGTTCGTTCGTTCGTTCGTTCGTTCGTTCGTTCGTTCGTTCGTTCGTTCGTTCGTTCGTTCGTTCGTTCGTTCGTTCGTTCGTTCGTTCGTTCGTTCGTTCGTTCGTTGTTTAGATAGTTCATTGTTTAGATAGTTAGTTAGTTCGTTCATTCATTTGTTCGTTCGTTCATTCATTCGTTCGTTCGTTCGTAATGAAAATATTTTGTGGAAGAATATCTTCTGCTACAAAGAAATATCTTGAAGTTGAGAAGCCATTTCCATTCATGTAAATCAGTCAGCTTCCACTCTTAAACAGTCTTCAGTTGTTTCAGAATAAACAACAGCTAAAAATATCTTAAGAAGGTTTGGTGGTTAGGTAGTACAGTAGTTACCTAACCGAACAGAGGGACTTGGACCGTCTTACTTGATTTCTCAGCTATGTGAAAAACAAAATGGAGTTTTGTGGCACCTTTAAAAGTAACAAGTTTGATTTGGCATAAACTTTTGTAGACTTTAGCCCACTTCTTCAGCTGCAGATTTTTCATGGAAGATGTGGGTGTGTATGTCTTTAAATCTACACTTAAAATATCTAGAGTACGACAAGAATGTTTTGTCCCTTAAAGTAAGAAAAAGCTTTAGGGAGGAAGTTAACACGTAGAAAGCCTGTTAATAGACATTTCATATACAGTAGAACCCCGTATAATGAAAAAGCTCCATTTCATGGGATGCTTCGTTATACGAATTTTTCATTATGCTAATAACTATTGGCGATACCCCACATTTTAAAAAAATTGTTATGCAGGGTATACCCCGTATAACGAAAAAATAGCTCAAAAACACTTCGTTATACGAATTTTTCACTATACGAATTTTTCATTATACGAAACGTTCGTTATGCGGGGCACCATAGTACATTTGCTGAAATCCTGTTGGTGCAATTTTACGTCATGCAAGTGGGATGACATCATCAGCCTGTAATGGTAAAATTTAATTTAATTTAATTTAAAGCTTTCTATCCCTCTTCTTCATGTCCTGAAGCTCTGTAGGGCTCCCTTTTGCCCTGGGGAAACATTGGGGAGCCTTGGAATACTGGGGAGTAGGGCTTAATAGACAAAAGTCCCTACTGAATTAATGGTACCGTGTTTCCCCAAATATAAGACACTGTCTTATATTTTTAAAAACTCCAAAATATGCACAAGGTCTTATTTTCAGGGGATGTCTTATTTTTCCATGATGAAGAATACAGTGCACATTTATTGATGATACAGCGGATTGCCAGGGCAAGATTTAAGTGAGTGCCTTATTTTCAGGGGGGGCCTTTTATTTCCAAGGTGGGGAAAAATAGGGGGTGACTTACTATATGAGGAGGTCCTATTTTCGGGGAAACAGGGTAACTGTCCTGATACTGGCAGCAAGACCAGCAGTAGGTCTTGGATGTTAAGAATTCCCAGGGCTCCCAAGGTTTTCCTTTGGTCAAAAGGAAGTCCTAGCCTGCCTTGGAGCTTGAAAGAAAAAATTAAGACATTCTCAGTTAAATTGAATATTGACATCATGAGCGTATGTCATCATCCTGCTTGTATGGAGTTAAGTTAGGCCAATAGAGTTTCAACCAATAGCTACTATCTTTAAATTGGATCGTGGAAAAGTTACATTTTTCGATTACAGATCTGAGGATCCATGAGCCAGCATGGCCACTGATGAATGCTGATAAATTCTGATCCAACAATAGCTGTAAGGGTCACACATCTAGTAGCTCTGTGTAAAAGAGAGCAATAATAATATACAGTATACAGTATCTCCATTATTATTATTATTATTATTATTATTATTATTATTATTATTATTATTATTATTATTATTATTATTATTATTATTATTATTATTATTATTATTATTATTATTATTATTATTAGACTTGTATGCCGTCCCACTCGCCAAGCGACTCTGGGCAGCTAACAAATTTACAAAGTATACAATAACAAAAAACAATATACAGTAATACCTCGGATAACGTTTACCTCGGATAATGCTAAAATCGTATAACGTTAAGTAATCTGGGGAGGAGAATTGGATCAAATAACGTTAAGGTCCTATGGGATGGATCGGATAACAACCGCTAAAGCCTGTGCGGTTACAATGTATCTCTATGGAGCTTTAACATTATCCGATCCATCCCATAGGATTTTTACATGGATCGGATAACACTAAAAATCGGATAACACCAAGACTTGTAGAACCAAGTTTTAGTGTTATCCGAGGTATTACTGTATCACAGTTACAAGATATGGCATCATAAAAAAATTCAAAGGCATTTCAAAGCATCCCCAATCACAGTTCAAGTCATTATAAAACAACCATAATAGGCTGAAAATGTTGTTCCTTTTCCATTTACTACTGGAGACAAGAGCACTGTGCCTTTCAATAGTGCAAGCAGCTGCATGGAAAGTATCTCCTGCGTCTGCTCCCATGCATGGCTTCTTCCCAAACATTCATGTAGATTTACCAGGCAGGGAAACATGCTAGTTTGGAAGCCTTTCAAGCATCCGTTCACATGACAGCTGTCAGATCTTGACTTAGGTAGTAAATCAGTCAATCTGGTGGTTTGCAAAACCAACCAAACTATCACAAACCACGTCTTACACTACAGTAAAGATTAAGGAACCACTCCGCTTGTTAGCCTACCATTGCCAAAACAAACTGGTCTTAAACACTCCTTTCCTTTCTTTTGACCATTCTAGTTGAAAGTTTATCTTCCTTCAGGCAAATAACAAGTTTTGGGCTTGTTTCCCAACTTCCTCCATCTTTTTTCTACCTGGTTTCTCTTCCTCCGTTTTCTAACCCAACATTTCTTTTTCATGCTTCATTTGGGACAACACCTTATGGTAGGTACCCAATCTATGCTTTCTTCAGAATGGATGAGGAATAAAAGCACTGCTGCAATGGCTTGCTTATAGTCTCGGCACATCAGAAATGAAGGATGTGATAGTACACTATGGGACGCAAAAAAAGAGGACCTGTCTCATTCTCTCTCAGTCTCTCTAAGAGGCAAATGTTAAACTAGTTGGGTGGCTGAACTTATTCGTGGCGCACTAAGGTGCCTTCCATGTTTTGTTAGCCTTGAACTGCAGCTGCTCAGTGGCTCAGTGAGTAAAAGCACTGTGCTTGGAGGCTGAAAGCACGGGGTTTGATTCCCCAAGAGCTACATGATAGGGTACATGAAAGGAGCCTCATTTGGGCGTCCCCTTCAATAATCCTTTCAACCCAGGGTAATCCCTGACACGAAAACACACACAGCCTTGAACTGATTGTTCTTGTATCTGTGAAAGCAAAGTTCATTTTCTTCTACTAGTACTAATGAACAAAATGAACACCTTTTCTTCAGATGATTTGTGGCCTTGAGGCTCAGAGCTCAATTTCCTAAATACTGCATTAGATAACACAGTGTTTCTCAAACTATGTTCCTTGGAACACTAGTGGACTTCAATTCCCAGAAGCCTAAGTCGGTACATTGGCTGATCAGTGCGTTGGGGAATTGACTTAGGCTTCTGGGAATTGAAGTCCAAAAACTAAAGGTTTGGAAACACTGAGATAACAAATGCCCTTTGGAAACCTTAGGAAGTTACTTTAAAGAAGAATGAATTGTAGGACTTAACAAAACCACATGTAAGTGAACTTGTGGTGGAATAGTGCTCAGAAATTTTGAGCAAAGCCAGCCTCTCTGTAGTTTTGAAGTCTGGAATGCGACAATGCTTACCATGGATGACTAACTTAATGAACCTCCAAGTAAATATTTTTTCCACTCTTGGGCACAGTTTCATTTGAAAAAGCATCCAGAGAAGAAAGGGCTCTCGCCACAAAAAAACATGCAGGCAACCTTAACGAGAGACAATGTTTTGCCGAGAAAGTGGCAGTCATAAGCCACAGATCTTTGCTGGATTGGATCACATGCTCTGGAATGGTTTCAAGGGTATTTTAAAAGAAAGGATAAATTCTTTCCCTGTGGTTCTGAAGCAGCCAGGTTTCCCCATGGTTGCGGGATGGAGGGGGAAGGGAGGCATCTGCCTGAAGCATCCTATTTTTCCCTCCTGTCCTGCAGGGTTGCTATCCACCACCTCCTTCAGGTGTTGCCATTTGAACGAGCAGCTCCAAACATTCTTTCAACAAGTCCACCCAAGCGTCCCCTCCTCCAGCGCCCCCGGGAGCGAGCAGGACTGTAAGCCTAGGCCACCTATCAACTCCTACTCACCCCGGTGAGCCTCTCCCCACATGTAACCAGAAACATCCCTGGTGAATGCAATCAAAGGACACAAGCTGGCTAGGCAAGGGCATGCTTCCCCTCCCCATTAAGCTTTTGTGTTAATAGGTAGGCACTCCAGATACAGAACAACAGCTCTTGCAGCAGTTAGGTCTGTATTGTCAAAACCTTAGATTACGCAACCCAAACAGAGTTCTGTAACTGGAATGAGTGTTGTAATCTAGACTATTTTGCAGATATTTGCATGCTTTTATTTATTTTCATTGCGCAATAATGTTTTGGCACTCTATCTATTTTTCTGTGGTTTGTTGTTGCTATTTGCCCCAGGTTTTATTTTATTTTTATTTTTTTATTGTCTTGTGTAAACAATTAGAGCTGACCAGAAGAGGCTGTATAAAGGGGATGTGATGTAGGCAATTGGGGGGGGGGGGGGGGAGACCAGGCCATGGTGAGTGAAGAAGACCCCAAAATGTCCGCCCGCTTTCTGTAATTAAAATGGCCTGTGATTGTTTCAATTCTGTTCCTCAGATCATATAGTCTAATCCCCCCCCCCACATTGACGTTGAAAAGCTCAAATTCTCAGGACTTAAAGTAGGAGTTCTCAACCTTTTTAAGGTGGGGGCCGGGTCATGCTCCCTCAGACAGCTTTGGGGGCCAGACGGCCATTTTGCCCTTCCTCCACCACATGGCACTGTGGGCCGCATCCACCCCATGGACCACAGGTTGAGAATCCCTGCCTTAAAGAATGGGCTATTATACCCAATGCCAGTTGCCCCATCCTGTATTATGCTGCACATACAATCGTGTTAACGGCTCCTGATGAAATATTATTTTACCGTAATACTTCAAGCTGTTCCTGGAACCTACTTTCCATGGTCCATTGAGTCTCAGTCCCTCAGTTTCTTCAATAAGTGTGGTTCTCTAAGAACTGGATGGTAGTTTATTGTATGTGACAACATCTTCCAGACAACCCTTGAACTGGTGACTTTAGGGCCAAAGGACTCTATCTGTTGCAGTAGTAGAAACCAACCTAACCATCTCCCCTGCCCCAATTTCCTGCTCCCCAGGTCCTCACTCTTTTTATCCTCTTCATACAATTTTTGATGACGTTTGACATCCTTTCTCATTCATTTGCTTTCCTTTTCCTCCTTTTGTTTTTTTCCTCCCTACCTCAGACTCAGTACGGCACATAGCAAGAAGGCACTGCGGAATTCACGCATTGTCAGCCAGAAAGATGATGTCCATGTTTGCATCATGTGCCTCCGTGCCATCATGAATTACCAGGTGAGTGGGAGCAACAGACTAAAAGTGGTTGTACAGCAGAGGGAAATAGGAGTGGGGTGGACAATACCATTAAAATGTGCATAGTGTGAAGTACATAAACATGCTTCTTCTACTGTATCCAAATCCCAATCTTGGCAATCAGCCCTGAAGATTGTCCTGAGAATATAATGCAGTGGCCTTTCATCTGCCTTCCCCGTTGCAGTGTGACACCCGTGCCACTGATCCAGTTCCACGAGTCACTGTCTGAACTTCATGACTGGAAAGTCGGCAGGTCAGCATTTCGTGACCTGAGTGCTGCATGATGAAGTGATTTCTCATCTCTGTCCCAGCTCCTGCCAACCTAGCAGTTTGAAAGCAAGACATTGCAAGTAGATGAATAGGGACCTCCTTGGTGGGAAGGTAACAGTGTTCCGTGCAATCCAGTGTCTACTCATGCCTGCCATGTGTCCACAAAAAGATCTGCAGATGCAGACTGTGCTGGCTCTTTGGTTATAAATGGAGATGAGCACCCAACCCTAGAGTCAGATATGATTGGCTTTTGAGCAATGGTGACCTTTACCTTATTTAACCTGGAGATCTCCAGAGATATATATATATTTTAAAATCTTCTCCTATCCTCAGCTAATCCAGGTTGATGAAGGCAGTTTTAGGAGAAAATACTGGAGCATATATTTTATATTTCTCTTGGTTTCATTTCTATCCCCTTTCCTCTCCCTTATTTGGGCTTTCTTCCTTTACATGCTGTTCTTTGTTAACCCTAAGGATATGCCACATGTTTATTTTCCCATTTTCACTTGTGTAATGTTTCCGATTTTGTAATAGGAAACGTTTTGAAAAGTTAAACAGTGTTTGAGGTGACGATGTCGCCGTAAAAGAATCAAAATGGGCATAGTCCAATATTCATCTGTTGAAAGTTGACTGCACTGCTTCTTCCATCTGTCCTTAACATTCAGTGCTGTAATCTGGCTTCAAAATATTAGTGGGACAGAAATGAGCAGCTAAATTGAACATTAGAATATTTGTGTTTGTGGGGTAATGTAAATTTTCAAGCAGATCTTGATCTGATATTTCAGGTGATCTTGAATTTTCTGGAGTCAAAGAGTGTGGGGAAGGCAGTCTGGTACCATCTGTGTAGGGACACAGAACCATTATTCCATAGACATAAGAAAACTACCATTGTACAGTCTCTTACCACTAATTGGAGCCAATAGGGTTTGTAAGATGAATCATTAGAAAAGCCAACTCCACATATTGTTGGACTCCAGTTCTCTTAATCCTAGTCAATGTGGCTATTGGATAAGGGAGATGGTATCTGGTGGGCAGCGCCCTATTTTTTTAAACAAAATCATGAAGGGCAAGTCTATTTGTTTTTACTTATATGATGTCTCACCTTTTTCCACTAATGGAATTGATGGGAGCAGTCAAATAGTTATGAGTGGTAAGTAGAGTATCCATGTTCAGTGGCAGTTTACCCCTGAATTTCATTTCTGAAACCAGTAAGTGCGCAGTGAAATGGTGGCGATGTATTAGTGGGATTTGAGAAGTCAGGCTCTAGTCCTCAAAGTGCCAAGGGTCTTTCACATCCTGATGTACTTTAGAAAGTTGTTGTAAGGATAAAGTGAAGCAACAGAGAGCCATATACCTCAGGCTTATTGGTGGAGAGGTACGATACAAATGTAATAAATTAACAATCTGTTCTCTGGCTTTAGAGAAGGGGTTCCCAACCTAAGGCCTGTTGGCCAGATCCAGATCATGGTGCCATTTGTCCCCTCAAAGGACATTCAAAAAACAAAATGGCCAGCCCTTTGAAGCTGTTGGGACAACATGGCCACCCCCATCGTGCAGGCAGGGCAAAATGGCCGTCCAGTTCTCGAAGCTGAGTGATAGAGTGTGACCCGGCCCCCAGGGTTGAAAAGGTTAGGAACCTCTGCTTTAGAGGAATAAGAGTGATAGCCTTCAGTCATCCAGTCACTTTTGCTGGATCCGTGTGGTCTATTAACACTCTTTTTCTTCCTCCTCCTAGTCTGGATTCAGCCTTGTAATGAATCACCCAGCCTGTGTGAATGAGATAACGCTGAGCCTCAACAATAAGAACCCAAGGTAAGACTTCCGGTCTCCTTTTCTGACACGAATCTCGTTCTCACTAGAAACAAAGAAATTAGTTTGTTTCCATTGTATTTTAGCATTGCACATCATTCATTAGTTTGTTTCCATTGTATTTTAGCCTTGCACATCATTCATAGACCTGGAACTTTACATTTTCACATTTATCTGTAGTCTCTTAAAATACAAAAATGTGTATCTCGTTAGTGTATCTCAATCGTTAAGTAAATACCACATATACTCAACTAAGTCAAGGTACCTAATTTGGACCTCTAAAACTAGGAAAGTAGATTGACCTGAGTATAAGTCAGGGGTGGAAAATGCAGCAGCTGCTAGTGAGTTTCAGTAATTAAAATACATGAAAATACAGTAAAATTAATTAATTTAGACATTTGTGTGGTTATTTTGTTTGAATGTTTACATTGACCCGAGTACTGTATAAGTCAAGTCCCATTTTTGGACCTCATTTTGGGGGCTAAAAAACTAGACTTATACTCAAGCATATACAGTATGCATTTTAACAAACCTACTTTTTCATTGCTTCTTTGAACTACCCATTCCAGATTCAACTCCAAGCATGGCTACTAGGAGCCAAAATGCAATTTCTGATGCTTGTGGTGCGTAGGGGATTTTGGAACTTGTAGTCCAAAGAAATAACCATTTGAAGCTCAGGTTTTCAGTAGTGTTTCACAAAATGTGCATTCATAAATCTGGTTCATTCTCTAAATATGTATCCTGTCCAAATGTTGATGCTTTTTCTTTGCGACACAATTTGAGCTGCTTTGTACATTGGTCAATGCTTCTGGGAATTGAAGCCCAAGAACAGCTGGAGCATCAAGACTGACCAGTCCTGAGTTACACCATCTAAAGGAAGGTTGTTCTGTTCGACGCATTTCCCCACATGAACCCAGCATGATCACTGGCTATACTAACTGGGGGGATTCTGTGAGATTTTGCATAGCTCTATTCTTTAGTTTCTATGGAAAGAATTACTGCACCAGTCCCTTCCCCAAGTAGGTTTCTCTAATGAAGACCACATTGGTTGTCTCTGTGCTTATTAAACTAGGGGAAATGGAGCAGATTTCTGTTCTGGAACAAGAGATGTTTCTAACTCATTGTTCTCCTTCGTTTCAGGACAAAGGCACTGGTGCTTGAACTGTTGGCTGCTGTTTGTCTGGTCCGAGGTGGGCATGATATCATCTTGGCAGCTTTTGACAACTTCAAAGAGGTTTGTGTTCTCCTTTCTGTGACAGCAGAAGCAGGAATTCTGGGTTCTCCAGTTGTTTTAATGTGTGGCCTTCACAATCCCTTACCATTGACTGCCTTGACTGCAGTATCCAGCACATTATATGCAAAACATCTGGAGGGCCTAGAGTTTCCTTACCATGCCACATGATCATGGAAACATCTGCGGAAGCAGACAGTGCTGGCTCTTCGGCTTTGAAATGGAGATGAGCACTGAACCCTAGAGTCGAATACCACTGGCTTTTGAGCAAGAGAAACCTTTACCTTTACTAGGGCTAGACCAGTGGTGGCTAACCCTGGCACTCCAGCTGTTCCTGGACTTCAATTACAAGAAGCCCAAGTCAGCACACCAGATGATTGGGGCTTTTGGGAATTGGAAGTCTGATAACAGCTGGAGTGTCAAAATTAGCCACCATTGGGCTAAACATCGAGTCTTTTAACATCGAGTTTTAACATCGAGTCTTAGGATATCGATATTTTAGTCTGTAATTGCCGCTCAGAGTCGGGCTTGCCCGATTGGAGCGGGGTAGCAAGTACGAATAAATAAATAAATAATAAATAAACCACTCATCAAATGTGGAACAAAATTGTTCAGCTGTATCTGGGTTAGTTTAAAAAAATTATAAGGGCTCTAAGACTTTAGATATAATCATTTTATAAGAGCTCCTCTTTTCAAATGATAATGTGTATTACTTCGCTTATTTGAAATTGGAATAAACCAGCTCTGATGTCTTTGGGGAGCCTGCTGTGTATGTTCCTAGGTGAGACCCTATGCTTCTGATGCCACGTCCTCTCATATCAGAGTATATCCACAAGAGAGTCTCTGAATCTCTGCATGATTTCTTGCTTGGCCTTTTGTCTCTTTCCAATTAATGTTCCTTAACAGATATGTAATATTCCAGAGAGTCTACACTGGGTCTCAAATACTTGTTCTGCTACACAAAGAAAACTTTCATCTTTCACCTTTGAATTCGTATCTGCAACAGAAATACCTGCCTTCAGAGAAAGTAAACGTACAGCAATGACTCATACAGAGATACAGGGCCTGGGTTCCTTTGGGTGTGCACAGTTGTTACTTTTTGTAACCTCCTGAAATTTAAGCTTTTCAGGGAGAACATTGAAGTGTGCATCCAAATATAATTCTGGAATGTGTTAGTTAGATGCAGAGCCTGGAAAAATTTTCAACTTCCACAAATCCCCTAGCCCCGTGATGACAAACCTTTTGGAGATCAAGTGCCCAAAGAGAGTGGCAGGGTAAACTCTGTACAGGGTGGGGGGAGGAAGCGCTCCCATTGGGCTGCTGGGCAGAAGGCAGGGCGAACTCTATGCTGGGGTGAGGGAGGAAGTGCTCCCATTGGGCTGCTGGGCAGAGGGGCGGTGTGAACTCTGTGCTGGGGAGACAGTGTGTGTGTCCACAAAAAGGGCTCTGTGTTATCCCTGTGGTACATGTGCCATAAGTTCACCACCGTAGCCTGCTTGGATTTTGGGAGCTTCTGAAGATGTTGCCGGGGGTGGGTGGGTAGGACTCACCAAGATAGAAACCAACTCCATCTGTTTTCTTCTTGCTTCCTTTGCTACCCCTTATTTCCCTTTCCATCTCTGCGCAACTTTGACTGCTAAGAATATCCTTTGCAAAGACGAAAGCTCAGATTGTCAAGCCTTCCGTATTCTTGTTAAATATGCAGTGCAGTCTTCATGTATAATTTTAAATTGCTCCTAGAAATGGAAACAGAAACAAGTTCCGATCCTCTCATTGTGGTGTAGTTTGTGTATGAATGAAGGCACCTGCTGCTGTTCTAAAGCAAAACTGCACATGATATAAAATGTGACTTTCATGTGACGCCTAAGAATTTTTAAAAGCAAATTGCATCTGCTGAAGGAGACACTGATTATTGGGACAGCCAGAGCAAGTACTGAGGGGGGATACAAACTAGTCTAGTCCTGAGCATAATCCTTTAAATGAAACCAGTCATCTCATCATCGTTGTTGGCTGCTACTCATATCTGAGTATACATTTCCCTCCTTGAAAATCATTTTCAGGAAAAATGCCATTGGTGTACCGTATATACTTGACTATAAGTCGTCCCGAATATAAGTCAAGGTACCTAATTTGGACCTCTAAAACTAGGAAAATAGATTGACCCAAGTATAAGTTGGGGGTGTAAAATGCAGCAGCTGCTAGTGCGTTTCAGTAATTAAGATACATGAAAATACAGTAAAATTAATTAATTTAATTTTGTGGTTATTTTTTTTTAATGTTTTTGTTGACCCAAGTATAAGTCGAGTCCCATTTTTGGACCTCATTTTGGGGGCTAAAAAACTAGACTTATACTCGAGTATATACAGTAAATTTGTTTAAGGTGGATCCCAGCTTGCCATGAAGTGACCTACACATTATGATTATGGAGCCATCTCCTGTGGCACATATGAAATGAGACATGCAGGATTTAATACTGGGACTACAATGGACTGCTGCAGCCTTGAGGATATTAACAAGGTGCGCCTTCACAGCCGGTCCATCTTCCGCCTCTATGACCATTGGGAATCAGAATAGTGAAATGGTTCCTCCTCCGCTCATTTTGCCATTGGACCCTATATGATGGTTTGCAGTAGCATTTCCTCCACTGAGGGGGCCAACAGTCTACCTAATTGGTGATGGCTCTCTGCCGCCTGGCCAAGAACAACTATAACCTGTGTGATAAACTTTAAACAGATTATGTGCCGGGGTAGGAAGTTCAAGGGCTAATCTGAGAATGTGGGGTTTCCCTGTAGATGACAGCCTGTGTGAATGCAGAGAAGAATAAACTATTGCCCATATGATAGAATGCACACAATGCCTGTCAATGTGCACTGAGGAGGACCTTATATTGGCAAGAGGAAATGCTGTTGAGGTGGCCCAATATTGGGCAGATATATCTAATTCCTGTTTGTTTTAGATATGTTAAATTTAGCTTTGTATGTTATTATATGCTTGTGATGCCTCTGACACGAATAAAGAAAGAAAGGGGCTACTTGGGGAAATCGAGATAGTTTATAAATCTCTTCAGAAATGAGACATGATAAGTGAAGGGTAGACAAAATGCAACATGGAGGCCAAATGCATCCTAAGGCTGTTTTATATATACTGTATACTGTATACTGTATACTGTATACTGCCTTAGGTTGGGAACCCCTGATATAGGAAGCACAATTCTGATTTCATGCCTACCATGGTTAAGTAAATCTGAGTTTGTGCCCCCCCCCACACACACACATACACTTGACACAGTGTTGGTTGTATATGTTGAGAACTCTGCATTTCCTTTGTGATTCATAGATCTACACAGGTTAATCCATACTGTAATTCCTGTCCAGCTATGCTAGTGTAGGTTGAAGCAGAGATCTAGTTGTGTGTTGTGTGCGTGCACATGTGTTTTTTTTGCACCAGGGTGGCAAGGAAAAGCCTATGGGAAACTGTGGTCTGTGTGTCCCATAATTTCTGTTCCTCTACACCATTACTCCTAGTGTGTCCCTGTTTTCTTGATGGGAAAGTAATGGGCTGTGTGTTTCCCTGATGCTGCATAGAAGTGCTTATTAGCAAACAGGAAAGTACCAGTTTCAACCACATCTGCTTCTCGTCACTGTCCATGGACAGCTCAATCTTCTGCAGTCTTCCTGCCTTTCTGAGGACAGCCATGGAGATGATGTGGCAACCTGTTACTAAAGCTCTTTTTTTTTGCTTGTTCATGTGGGGAATATCCATCCTGAGTTATCATTTGGTCTAAGGCAGCACTGTTTTGCTTAGTGGTTAAGACTCTGAACTTAATGACTGGAAGGTCAACAGATCAGCAGTTCAAGACCTGAGTGCTGTACGATGGAGTCAGCTCCTTTCTCTGTCCCAGCTCCTGCCACCCTAGCAGTTCCAAAGCAAGAAATTGCAAGTGGATGAATAGGTACCACTTCGGTGGGAAGGTAAACCGGGTCCTGTGCGCTCTGGTGTTTAGTCATGCCTGCCACATGTCCACAGAAACATCTGCAGACACAGACAGCATTGACTATTTGGCTATAAATAGAGATGAGCACTGAAACCTAGAATCAGATATGACTGGCTTTCAAGCGAGGGCAATCTTTACCTTTATACTGACCATGCTTAAGATAGCTTTGTTAGCACATCTGATCGGAGGCTAAACTGTGTACAGTCAAACCTCGCATAACGAGCGTTTCGCTTAGCGAAAAACTCGCATAACGAGCAAGTTTTTTGATAAGCGGTCCGACTCGCATAACGGATTTTTCGCTATGCGAGCCGGACTTTTCCCTATGGAAAAACTCGCATAACGAGCGTTTCTATGGGGAAAACTCGCATAGCGAGAATGCATTGAATTCGTTAGGCGAGGTATGACTGTATTTATTTTATTACATTTCACTAGTGAGCCTGTGAGATGTTGCCAGTTGCTTGGGCATTGTGTAATTTTATCAGCAGTCTGGCGGGTAGAGAGCCAATTTGTGCTAGCTGCACACCCTTGTAATCTTACCTTGGGTGAAATGTACATTGACACTGAAGGATCCACGACAGCAGGTGGGAAGCGAGCAAAACAGAGCCAGGGGACCCCAGGGGAAATTCCTACTTTGACTGACCCACTGCCCTCATCCAGATCAGGTATCTTTCATAGTTTGAAACTAATAGCTGCAGCCGTGTAATCTGATGAGTGGTAACAACATTTTGAACCAAAAGAGAACATTTATGTAAGTAGTGTAATGTAATATCTCATGTTCTGGCATACCATATATACTCGAGTATAAGTCAGGTTTTGTAGCCCCCAAAATGAGGTCCAAAAATGGGACTCAACTTATACTCAAGCCAACATAAACACTCAAAAACACAAATGTCTAAATTAATTAATTTTACCATATTTTCATGTATTTTAATTATTTAAACTCACTAGCAACAGCTGCATTTTCCACCCCTGACTTATACTCCGGTCAATCTATTTTCCTCATTTTAGAAGTCCAAATTAGGTACCTCGACTTATATTCAGGACAACTTATAGTTGAGTATATACAATAAGTTCTCCTGCATGGTCCTTGGGCATTTACATAAATATATACTGTATCTTTATTTTGAGAAAAGGCACAGCAAGATTCTTCATCTTAAAGCTCTGCAAAAGTCTGTAGAGTTATCTAAATAGGTAAAGGTTGCCCTTGCTCAAAAGCCAGTCGTATCCAACTCTAGGGTTCAGTGCTCATCTCTGTTTACAGCCAAAGAGCCAGTACTGTCTGCGTCTGCAGATGTTTTCCACGGACACGTGGCAACCATGTCCTCTAAATAGAGGACTGCAATTAAACTTTTTCACCCCTTCCTTGGACAGCTCCCCTTACTTTCAAAATGTAAATAACAAATTACTGTTTTTTGTTGTTGCACATATACCTTCTGTTTAAAGCAGTGGTTCCCAACATGAGGCTCATGCCCCACAAAAGGACTTCAATTCCCAGATGCCTAAGTCAGTACATTAACTGATCAGTGCTTTGGGGAATTGACTTTGGCTTCTGGGAATTGAAGTCCAAAGACCACAGGTTGGAAAACACTACACTAGAGTCTTTTTTACTGATCAAAAAGGCAAAACCAACCCAACACTCTGTATGTGCATTTATAGATTATATATTGCACTTCAACAAAGGAAAGGTAGATTTAAATCTGTCAGCTAAGAATCTCAAGGGTGATGGTTCCCAAGAGGATTAAATCCCACTTGAATCCATCTTGATGGACAACAGCAGCTTCATCGATACTGGTCTGGGGCTGATGAAGACTTGGTGTGCCAAAAGCATTCAGGATCAGAAAGTGATTCGTGGAACTAGATCAGTGGTACGAGTGTCATGTTGCAATGCAGAAGGCAGATGAGAGGCCACTGCATTATATTCTCAGGACAGTCTTCATGGCTGATCACCATGAGGATCGCCAGTATTCATATTCGGAAACGGCAGAAGAAGGAGGAATCTCAAACAGTGCCTTTGTACCAGTCACAGAATCCGGGCCCAACCTACAATCCAGTACTGTAGTAAGGGTTAAAGAAAGGATGGTTCCATGGTTTTCTTGGAAGAGGGATTCCATTCCAATACATAATACAATAGCCTTGAATGAATTCCTTTTCCTTTGTTACTTGTTACCTATTTACTGGGTGCAATCTAGAGAACGTGAAAAATGCTGCTGAAAAATGACATTTTTTCATCAGCAAGTCTATTTGAATGTATTCTGAACCCTGATTATCTGCATACATTCTTAACATGAGATAGTTTAAAATGTGTTCTTGGGAGGGTCACCGATGGAGGGTTGGGTGAGCTTTTCACTTGACCTCAGTGGGGCTGAAACTTGCAGTACCAATCCTTTAGTCATCTGGCATGTTGGTGTCAAAACATAATGGGGCAGGAGTTGTGGTGTCCTTGTGTGGGAGTGCAAATACAGTATCTAGTTTGGAATCCTTCACCGGAGACTCCGGTATTATATAGGCAGATGCAATGTCAAAGAAAGTCCTCAATGCCCAGCCAAGCTGACGCTATCTCTTTCTTTGTAGGTATGTGGCGAGAAGAACCGTTTTGAAAAGCTGATGGAATATTTCCAAAATGAAGACTGCAGCATAGATTTCATGGTAATGCCAGGAGCAGTGGAGGGCATTGATTAGCTTCTTGGCTTCAACTGTTCTGCCATTTCTAAGTCTCTCTAATCTTCACACAGCCAGCCCTAAAGCTGGGCAGAAATAACTGTTTTACGCAGGAAATTCAGAGTATTGTGGATGGGAATGAATGTTGTTTCGTTCCTGTTCTTGTTGTTTTACCACCACAATGAGAGATTGGTGTTTCTGGCAATTTTTGTCCACAGTAACTTCATGTCCTTTGAATTAGATTGTGTGGATGGTAGTTAAATGTCCACTGTGTACATTGAGTGAATAAGACTTGCCTTTTGTCTCCCTTCATTTCGAATTAGACTCTTTTGGCTTCCAAATGTGTTTCACCATACTGGAAAGAGCTTGTTGAATGGCCACCGATCAATTTTCTAGGAGAGGAAGAAAAGTAGCTAATGATGCATTCAGAGAACCAAGTTTTATTTGCTGACAGTATGACTCTGTGAGCATCAAGTAATTGAAACTGGTTGTGGAAAGAGCACCAGTTCTAGCCGTGTAAACTAGAATTTTCAAGGCATCAAACATAAATACACATTTGACTTCTGCCAACAATGTTTCTGTGAGTCCAGTTACCTTTGGTTTTTGGACTTCAATTCCCAGAAGCTTAAGTCAATTCCCCAAAGCACTGATCAGCCAATGTACTGACTTCGGCTTCTGGGAATTGAGGTCCTCCTGTGGGGCATGGGCCCCACATTGAGAAACACTGGTTTCTGTTAGATCCATAAGGTTTCAATAAATTATAATTTACTAATAGCTGTCTTATTTTAGTTGGGATTAGCAATTGGATTTAGGCCAGCAGGTCCCATCTATAAACAGATATCAGTATTAGTCAGTAATATTTACATGCCATCAAGTTGTTTCCGACTTATGGCACCTTTTTATTGGTATAAAGTATCCAAGTGGTTTACCACTACCTTCTTCTGGAGACACCCTGAGACTGTACAGCTTGCCCAAGGTCACACAAACTGGCTCTTCTTCCTAGAATCACAGTGGGGAATCAAAATCCCAATATCTGGCTCTGTAACCAGATAACTAATTTACTGAGCTATCCAGCCAGCTTAGTTCTACATCATTTGCTGTCACTTAGTGAAAGTAAGGAAATGAGGACCATGGTGTCATTAGAACACAGATTATGATATACTATCTAAGGAATTGTGTGATGCACCATTCCTATTTGTGAAGGTAACCAAAACAAAGTAATGTTTATATTTTAATGGTATAATGGTTTGATTTATTGCTCAAGCTGAAGGCGAAGACAGAAGATGGAAATGCCAAAATAAGCAATTAGGACAATCTGTAAAAAGTTATTGCCAACCCATTTTTCATCATATTAGTACAATAAAGACCTATGCAGAAGTTTATATAATTTTTAAGCAGCTAATCATATACCAATTTTTTTTTTTCATTTTTAGTTTCCAAAGGGTTTGAAACGTCTGTCAGTTTACCAATTTATCCAATTGACTTAGATATGTATTTTTCCCAAAAAGAGGACTAAGAACCAGGCAATGGAACTCTATTAAATATTTATGTGCTGAAAGTCTTAGCCATCAAGAAACAGGCAAGAAATAAAATAAAAACTGACCTTTCCGAAAATAAAATGTTTATTTTTCTCTTCCTGCACTCCTGTTCTCATCCAAAATATCCAGGTGGCTTGCATGCAGTTCATTAATATCGTAGTTCATTCTGTGGAAAATATGAATTTTCGTGTCTTCTTGCAATATGAATTCACACAGTTGGGGCTGGATGAATACCTAGAGGTAAGAAGAATATCCCAGATATCTGGCTTTATGTGTTTTGTTTATTCATGTTCAGTTGAATGTAGTTAACTTTCTATGGGTTTTAAAAATTTATCTAGTAAATCTGTTATGGCTGCATGGCAGAATATGCACTAGTCCAGATTTTAATGTCAAGATCTCCCCTTTTCACCTCATCAGAAGCTGCGATATACAGAGAGTGACAAACTACTAGTACAGATCCAGGCCTACCTAGACAACATCTTTGATGTAGGTGCTCTACTAGAAGACACTGAAACAAAAAATGCTGTTCTGGAACATGTGGAGGACTTACAAGAGGAAGTTTCCCAGGTGAGGATGCCAGCTTGGGATCTAGGGAGATGATGCTCCTAACATAAATGTGAAAGCACTTTGCCTGGAAAATAAAGCCTTCTTCATTTTATAGGCTCCAAGAAAGAGGATGGATTCAGAGCCATCTGTGTCCTGTTCCAACATACCACATGCACAAATCACAAATCCCTATATTTGAACAAGTTTATTTTATTTATTTATTTGACTTGTTTAGCCGCTCCTGTTGCCGAGGCGATTCTGGGTGGCTTACAACATATGAAACACCCCAACATAACCCATTAGAACAACCTGTACATATGGATAAAACATTATGAAAACACTAAAATCTCTAAAATCTTAAAATCACAAAAGCTCAAATCTAAAAAAAAAATCTAAGTTGGTGTGTCTATACTTGCATCTTTTGCTCATGAAGTTGTTTTGCCTGCATTTCTTTATCTCTCTCTCTCTCATTTTGAACCTCATGAAATTCATACTGGGCTGGTCCTAAATGAGGTAATATAAAGTACAGTAGCTGTGAGTAAGTGCAGAATGGATAGAGCTCTGCCAGCTAAGATAACCTGCTACACTATGCCAAAGCTGCAGCTGCTCTGTGATCTTATGGAAAGAAAATGAAGCTGTCTTGTTTTGTTTTGTTTTTAAATCATACCATTGGCCATAGGGGAAGATGTCTTGTTCTTTGCCTCTGGCAGCAAGTCCTGCTCATTGTAATGTTTCTCATCACAGCTCGTAGAAAGACTCCAGGATGCAGAGAATGAGTCTATGGCAAAGGTTGCTGAGCTGGAGAAACAGCTATGCCAGTCACGTCGTGAACTGGAAGCTCTGAGGGCACGGACGACAAGCGATGAGCAGGTATGGAACCATCACCAAACAGATGGTGGGTGGTGTTTGGAGCTTCAAAACACTATGTGTCTAGACCAGTGATGGCAAACTTTTTAGAGACCGAGTGCTCAAACTCAACAGGCTGCCATCCGTGCCATAGAGGAGTGGGGTGAACTCTGTGCTGGAGGAGGTAGGAAGCGCTCCCATTGGGCTGCTGGACAGAGGGGTGGGGTGAACTCTGTGCTGGGGGAGGTAGGAAGTACTCCCATTGGGCTGCTGGACAGAGGGGTGGGGTGAACTCTGTGCTGAGGTTGCCAGTGTGTATGCCCACAGAGAGGGCTCTGAGTGCCCTCTCTGGCGTGTGTGCCATAGATTCACCATCACTGGTCTAGACAATAGTTCCCTGGATACCTTACTCAGCATTTCCACACTGTGAAGAAACTGTATATGTGCATCTCATAAGGTTTTGTTTGGGATTACAGTTATAAGATGGAAGACAATTAAATCTTCTGCAGGGATTCTATCAGAGAATGGTGCAAAGTCAGGTTGGCATCCAGCTGTTAAGTTATGTTGCCACAAGTAACTGAAACGCTGATTGTATACCAAGGGAAGAAATCTAAACTGGTAGTGTTTTATGCTGCTTCTTTCATGTCCTAATCAAACCCTGGACTGCCAAAATGAAGCCATTTTCTTGGCTTTGTTGTTGACCAAACCCAAGTGCTCGTCGGTGCACATTTCTGGCAGTAACATTCACACAGCGTTTTGCTGTCTGTCAGCACCCCCCACTTAAGCATGTTGGTCTTGCATTTAGGGCAGTGGTCCCAATGTGGGGGCCATGCCCCACAGGGAGACTTCAATTCTCAGAAGCCTAAATCAGTACATTGACTGATGAGTGCTTAGGGAATTGACTTCTGGGAATTGAAGTCCAAAACCTAATGGTTGGGAAACTGATTTAGGGACTCCAACCCTCAGCCTATTCAGGGTCCTCCATGTGACGTAGGGGAGGTTGAGTTCCTCAGCTATATCCTTCTTTAACGTCGTTCCTTGTCCAGTGAGCTCCTTCCTCCATCTTCTAATTGCTTTATGCTGACATGATTATATTACATACTGCTCTACTGGTCGTTAGCTGCACAGCACTGGGATACAGTAATGTGATTCTTACTACAGTGATTGACTATAGTGATTTTGTGATTGTTCCTTGAAAGGACAAGATGTGTTTCTAGATGAGAACATGTTTCTTTTGTGTAAGATAAGCATGAATTGTCTAAATATTTCCAGGAGGTATCATTTAAGGTTATTGCAGCAAAAACAACAAAAAGATCTTGTGATGCCGTAACAGTTCAAGGTTCAGTTCTGGACATTTCCAAGTAGGTCTAAGAAAGAAAGACTTGGCATGGAAACTTGGGTAATTTGTGGGCCAAAGCATGTGATCATAATAGGAAACATACATGTGGTTGATGTTTCATTTCTTAAAATTTCATGAGCTGTGATGAAGGAGTAATACTTTGCAATGCAGCAGCCTCTGTAATTATGAACACAACTTTCCTGTTCTTTTTAGTTCGGCTGATTTGATTTAATGAAACATCAAATTTTGGATGGAATCAAGTTTTGACCCAAGCTTTTCTGAATTTTTCATTCCAGATTTAAAGATGTCTTCATTTCTCTCTTTTTCTTAGAAAACACAAGAGCAGAACAAGACAAGCAGTCCAAGGACTCCCCCTTTAATACAAAGACAGCCATCACAAGGGGCAGAAGAGCCCCCCTCATACTCTGCCTTGGAGCGCAAACTGGAGGTGCTGGAAGACAAGAGATTAATCCGGATCCTGCGTGGACCTGATGGAGATGCTATCACAGGAATTGAGGTCATTCCTGTTGTGGTGGAAACCACAGCAGCTCCCTCCATTACCGTTGATGCTCCTTCATCAACCAGCACAGGTACGTTGTCTGAACTAAGACATCAGGAAGAAAAAGAGGGTAAAGGAGAAGACCTCTCCTCCCACCAAATAATGAATAAAGTGTTTTTGACTGATGGGGAGCATTCAGATGGAGAGTTGTAGAAAACTGCTATATGGGATTCTGGCCAGCAGAATTATGACATGAGATGGATGGGGGGGGTCAGCTGGGTATTTCAGAGTCTTCTCTCCACTCCTCTCTCCCTGAGCTTCTTCTCCAAGTAGCTCTATTTATCAACACTTTCACACAAGCATACAGCATATGGCAATACAATGACATGATCCATCATCCTTCACCACACTGTCACACTATGCTGCACTAGGCCTGCTCAAATAGGCGTTTACACAATTGATGATAGATGACTGCAACCTATTTGTGTATCTTTACAATACCAAGAAGGAAATGTTCCTAGATCATTGGTCCAGGATGGTCCAAAAACAGGACATTTTCACCATCATAGGGAATGGACAACCTGTGTTATTGATCAAATATTTGGAGAATTTGTTCTCACAATTAAACTGACCAAATCACAAAGATGCAACACTCCAGAGGTCACATGAAATGTTGCAAACCATAAACACTTTGACCAGAGCATGGAGAAATTATTTCTTAGGACTGCACTCCCAGAATCCCCAAGATGGGAGAGAGAATTTTTTTTCAAGCTATTTTAATCTTCCATGATGTTCTGTTAATGTGTATTGCATGCCTCTCTTTCTCTCTTTGCTTTTAAGCTTGGGCAAAAAATTCTTTTTTACAACTCACAACTGCATATAATAGGGAGGCAATCATCTTACCTGCTTCTTCTCTTTCCAGATTTTTCTTCTCCGCCCACATCCCTGGTTCCTTCATCTGCTCCAGAAATTCCACCACCACCTCCCCTGCCATTTACTAAAGAAGGCGGCCCAGAGGTTCTTCCACCTTCTCAAGAGAAAGACTCACCTCCCATTCCTCCTCCTCCTCCCCCAGCACCACCCCTTCCTGGGACCAGGGAGCCTCCTCTTGCTCCGCCACTTCCTGTGGCAACAGCTGCAACCCCTCCACCTCCACCACCGCCACTCCCTTCAGTGGGTGGCCAAGCCCCTCCGCCGCCGCCACCGCCACCTATGGCTGATGGGGCAAATCTGCCAGGGGTTATCATTAGCCCAGGTGAGCTGAATTTATGAGAACAATTTTCGAGAGAGCACTTTATATTCAACTTCAGCGTGAGTAATGTACAGTACTTTTAAAATATGTACACATTTATTTTGTACACTTACTTGCTTTGCATTATTAAATTGCGTGCACACACAGAAAAGAAAAATCTAGTTATATCATATGAGCTTTAATCAATTAATGTCACTGCTACAGCTATATATGGACAAGCCAATAGTTGTGTTGTGTTTTTTTTTTACAAATTAAAGTCAGTGCAGTGACAAGCATTAATGGACTAGAATCCTATTGCCAATTTAGACTTGCACAAGGAAAATTGTGCAAGCTACTGTTGCGACAGTAAATTCTCACTCATTAATGGGGTACTGGTTGCAATATGAGATTTCCACCTACCCAGAAGTTCAAACAGTCCCTTACTAATGAATAGCATTTTGCCACTGCAAAGTATGCAGTGTCCTTTATGCGCAATTAGTTAACGATCAAAACCAACTATCATTCCAATAAAGGTGCAAGTAAATTTTTGGATGGCAGGAAAAAAACAGTGATAGTATAGCATTGATCTTCTGTTTGTTTGTTTTTTATGGTGCTTCACTGAGGCTGAATGGGATTTTTAAGGTTCTTGAACAATTTGTTAATAAACGGTGAAAACATAAAAAAAAATAAATATTTAAACAAACAAATACTGTCAGACATCCCTTACTGTGTAAAAAGTGGGGAGGCCTTCTCCAATATGTTACAAGTTTACTTTGCCATTTTAAAAATACTAAAATAATATATTTACCTATGTACAAAATGAAAATGAATTGATCAGTTAAGGACATCTTTTTAATGCGTTAACATACACAGACAATGGGCTGCGGTGGCTTAGTGGTTAAGACACGGAGTTTGAGGACTGAAAGGTTGACAGGTTAGTAGTTCAAGACCCAAGCACTGTGTGATGAAGTGTCCCAGCTCCTGGCAACCTGCCAGTTCAAAAGCAAGCAATTGCAAGTAGATAAATAGGTACCACTTAGACGGGAAATTTAATACCATTCCATGCGCGATGGCATCTAGTCATTCCTGCCACATGACCATGGAAACATCTGTAGATGCAGACAGTGCTGGTTTTTTGGCTGTAAACAGAGATGAGCACTGCCCCCTAGAGTTGGACACACTGGTTTCGAGTAAGGGAGACTTTTACCTACTCTATACACTCAATTGTAAGTCTAGTTTTTTAGTCCCCAAAATGAGGTCCAAAAAGTGGAATCGACTTATACTAGGGTCAACGACCCCGAGGGTCACAAAACTGCGGTGGTTCAAATTCAAACATACAGTAAAAAAAACAAAACACTAGCACTACTGTAAAAACTCAAAAACATATCCACACAAATGTCTAGATTAATGAATTTTACCATATTTTCATGAATTTTAATTATTAAAACTCACTAGCAGCTGCTGTATTTTCCACCCCCGAATTATACTCGGGTCAATCTATTTTCTTAGTCTTAGTGGTCCAAATTATGTACCTCAACTTATATTTGGGACGACTTATAGTCAAGTATATACGGTGTATATAAACAACATTAAGCAGACAAACGTATCTCTAGGGCTCCATTCTTGAAAAGATTTGTCATGAGTCATCCCATTTTATTTTCACTATGCTCTTCTAAGGCAGTTTATGGTGTGAGAGTGGGTGATCCTCTGTAATATCTAGGAAGAAGCATAGATAAATATTGACTTAATAATACAAGTCTTTTTGGTTAAGTACCAACCTTGTATCAATAAGAGCTGAATCATTCCTCATGATCCAGAGGTCTGAAACGTTTTAAAGTAGGATCTGGTGCCTGTAGCTACCTTCTCAGGTTGTTTTATTATTTATTATTTATTTATTTCATTTGTACCCCACCCTCTCCGAAGACTCAGGGCGGCTTTACAACTAAAAACAATGAAAACACATACATAAAAATTAAAATTCAAGTTAAAAACGCCCTAATCAACACCACCTGGATCATAGCTGTGAATTTCTCTTTTGTCCAGTTGTGTTAGAACGGCATTGGTTATTGACAGATTCGGAAAGATAGACGTCTCCAATTGGGATGAAGGTGGTACACTCAAATACTTACAAGCTTTCTTCTCCTTTGGTAGCTGTCAAGATAAAGAAGCCAATACAGACGAAATTCCGAATGCCCATGTTCAACTGGGTGGCCTTGAAACCGAACCAAATCAATGGGACTGTTTTTAATGAACTGAACGATGAGAAGGTTCTCCAGGTGGGTCCTGGCCGACTTTTGTTTTCCCTTCCTTCTTTTGGTTGTTAGCGTTCCCTAGCTCCCCAACCAATTTTGCACGGCCATTTCTGAGTTTTTCTTTGTGCAGGAACTGGACATGAATGACTTTGAGGAACAGTTCAAAACCAGAGCTCAAGGCCCCGCTCGGGAGATCACTGCTGTGAAGGCAAAAGTGTCCCAGAGGGCCCCCAGTAAGGTGACACTGATTGAATGTAACCGGGCAAAGAATCTAGCCATCACACTCCGCAAAGGGGGCCTCACCATTGACTCCATATGCAAAGCCATCCAAGTGTAAGTAGCAGACAGATACTTAAGGATTTCTTACTAACTCCAGTTCCCAGCTAACTAGCTAGAAATTGACTACAAACTTTTGAGCTGTAGCATAAAATGTGACTCAAGTTCTCCTATACACATACATGTGCACTGAGAAAGTAAAATTAAAGGTATTCTTGATTGAACTACTGGGTCAGTTAGTAGGAATTGTTGATGATTTGGTTAGGACAGTGGTTCCAGACCTTTTCAAGCCAGGGGTCGGGTCACACTCTCTCAGTCAGCTTTGAGGGCTGGGTGGCCATTTTGCCCTGCAAGCATGATGGGGGTGGCCATTTTGTCCTAAAAGCTTCAAAGGGACAGCCATTTTGTTTCTTGAATGCCCTTAGAGGGCACATGAAACATCACCCCCCCTCCTCTGGGCCCACAACAACAGCCTGAGGAAGAAGATGCCAAAGCCTAGCAGTGGGTGAGAACATCGCCCCCTCCTCTGGGCCCACAACAACGGCCTGAGGAAGAAGATGCCAAGGCCTAGCAGTGGGTGAGAACATCGCCCACTCCTCTGGACCCACAACAACGGCCTGACAGGAGTTAGTTTGTATTCTGGTTTGGTTGTTTTATGTGGTTGCATTTTATAATTTTTATTGTACTGTTGTTGTTTTGACTGTAAGCCGCCCTGAGTCGCCTTGGCGAGTGGGCGGCAATATAAATCTAAATAAATAAATAAATAAATAATGAAATGGCACCGTGGGCTTGATCCGGCCCATGGGCCTTAGGTTGGGAACACTTGGGTTAGGACGTAAGTGAAGTTAACTTTTGTATAGTGTCAGAGGAAGCTGTTCAGTAGTAGAGAAAGGGAAAATAATTAGGAAAGGTAAGGCAGGAAATATCCTACATGATGCAACTGTCCGGCATTTCTGGATATGACCTGGTAGCTCAATTTTTATTGTTCTAGCTTTGTCATAAAGTGTTTCAATGGTGCTCTGTCAATCGCTTCTGAAACATTATTTTCAGCTCTGATAAGGAATTAAAACAATTGCTGTTCACTGTGTTACACACTGTTAGGAAATGCAAACAGCAAGTCAGTTTAGTCATTGGGAACGGGGACTCAGGCAGGAGTGTGCAAGGCACCATGGGAAGGCACTGGACAGGGAGTGGTAGGGGTGCCTATTTGGGGGGTTGGGTTGGGGGGAATCCCATAGATTACTATTGGTGCCCCAGGGCGCCAGAGTCAAGGGCAGGATGGGACCAAGCCGGATTGCCCGATATACCAGCATACACCTAGACTAAGGTCTCACTTTATGACAATGACTCATCCGTGATTGAATGTTGCACTTGCAATGCAATTTTATTTGCCGGTTTTCTTAAGAAAGCTTTGTGGTCCACTCCCACCTTACCAATAAGTCCTGACTTGTTCTACTCCCCTTCAGGTATGACTTGCAGTCCATCAGCCTTGATTTTTTGGAGTTGCTGATGCGCTTTATCCCCACGGAATATGAGCTCACCATGATCCGCAAATATGAGAAGGAGCAGCGTCCACTAGATGAGCTTTCGGACGAGGACCAGTTTATGATCAAGTTCAGCAAGATCCCCCGCCTGGCAGAACGCATGAACATCATGACCTTCCTAGGAAACTTTGGAGACACTGTACAGCTTCTTCTGCCTGTAAGAGACCGGTAAAAGCAATCCTGTACAAACTGGGTGTGAAGCAGTGAGGGAGTGATGTGGTAGGAGAGGGAAACCTGTGCTAGATAGGTATGTAAAATGGGTATAAAAGATGATGTGAAATATTGATTGATACATATTGTAACGTTTCATGGTCAGTGTGGGATATTTAGCACACTTTATAGATGTAAAGACAGCTATCCGCTTGTTTGGTGTGGATTAGTATGGGCAGAAGACAAAATGTAGCTTCTCATAGGCTGCAGGCAGAGGGCCAAACTCAGCAAATCACAGTTATCTGTTTTGTACTGCCAGAGGGAAGGAGGAAAAAGTCAGGCATATGTGAGATCCAACAGCGGCAACTAGATTTATTTTTAGTTCTTCTTATTCTTTTATGTCCCGATCAAACCCTGGACTGCCAAAATGAAGCCGCTTTCATCGCTTTGTCGTTGGCCAAACCCAAGTCCTCACTGGTGCATGTCTCTTGCAACAATTGGCAGACCAGTAAATGAGCCAAACTGTCCCTCTCCACATTCACACTGTGTGTTGTTGTTCACCAGCAGTCCCCATTTGAGCATGTTGTTCTTGCATTTATGGATCTCCAACCCTCAGCTACACAACAGTTTTGGATTCAGAAGCAAATTCTTCAGCTATGGAGATTATGTGTATTTCGCCGGTGTTGTCATACTTAACAGCCTCTTGATGCTGAGTTGTAGAGAGGAGAGTGACTGTTTGGAAGAGGGAATTTCAGCAGGGATTGGGTCATCACATATGCAAATTACACAGAAATATCCTTCTTTATGGATAGAGTTATGCCTCTTTTACATCCCTCCTGTGTGTTGAACCGGGAGCTGGGCCCAGTTGTAGAGATAATTGCTAATGGCAGCATTCTACTGAGCACCTGCTGATTACTGAGGCATCTCTAAACCTTGCCAATTCCCTGTGTGGAGTTCTACCTGGTGGTCCACAGAAGACATCGAAGTACTGCAAGAAGGATCCAAAGCATCTATCACTTGTGTTTAGAGTGGCTGGACATGTGTCTTTGCTGGATTAATGTGACATAGCAAGCAGTGGACATATTACTCCTATCCACACTTGGCAGCTAGAGGCATAATTCCTAGGAAGCATAAGTAACCTATCATTTTAGCAGCGTGGATGGGAATCTCACACTAGGCTTGTGGATGAGACACGCCCAGTTTGTCTGGACCATGAGTTTCCCCTGCCAAATAAAGTGAAATATTTTTCCTGCCTAATTGATAAACAGTTTGATGATTCAAAGTCAGAAATGTTTTGATAGATTGAAGATGGAAATTCAACATAAGACATTTGTTTTAAGCAGGGAAGGGCATCCATGATGCTCTAAATCAGGGATGCCCAAACTTTTTGGGCTGTGGTTCATTGGGCCAGTCATGTGGTTCCTCCCACCAGAAGCAGAAGTAAAATGCACCTTGCAATCAGTTTTGCAACAGGATGAGATAGATTTCAACATTTTCTCTGCTTAAACTAGGGGTGCCCAAACTATGGCCCACAGGCCAGATCTGATCCTCAATGCCAATTCATCTGGCCCATGCCACCCTCATCGCTCCTGGAAGTGGAAATAAGACACACCCTAGGAGCGATAAGAGTGGCGTGGTCTGGATGAATTGGCATCGAAGGCAGATCCGGCCCATGGGCCGTAGTTTGGGGGGCCCTGCTCTAAATGATGTTGTGGCCTACTGTTTCCATTAGTAATAAGGAATTATGGGAGCTGTAATCTAACAATAGTAGATGAGAAGCACATTTACAGCACTGATCTAAAGTTTGGATCCTGGCTTGCTTGCACCCCTGTTAACTCCCATCACAAGAATCCAGTATTTGTTCTATTACAGAGGAAAATCTAAAACTTGCAACCTGAACTTTTAGAAGTCTGAGATCTGAGCTCAGAATTTGAACTCAGTTCTTCCAACTGTAGTCTTAGCTCCAGCTGGCTTGGGTGGACATAAAACTGGGCACTAAAGTTATTGGAGAAAGCTGGAGAACTGATTATGTTGTCATTGGGTTCTTTTAGCAATTGAATGCTGTGGTTGCTGCTTCGATGTCGCTCAAGTCTTCCACCAAACTGCGCCAGATTTTGGAGGTGAGGTTTCTTCATAAATTATTATTAGTCTCCTGTAGCTAGCAGCCTACATGTCAGAGCCAAAGGAGTGATTTGTGAGAATTACTTTGGGCTCATGAGAATCATTGTTTTTATGTTTCATTGGCTGATTTCTGGAAGTCCATTACCATGCGCCAGGGTACAGCTGGGGAAGTATTGCGCAGTAAGAACACAAGGAAAGTGGTGCTGGATCAGAAGGAAGCCAGTTATGCTAGCCATAGTGACGCCACCAGGGAAGTCCACAAACAGCACACCGAAGCATTAGCCCTCTTGACATCCTGTTCCGTAACAACTTGTATTCAGAAGCCTGGTTTCCGGTGCTGGAGACAGCATGTGGTTAAAAGCCATTGATGGCTTCATAATCCATTAATTTGTCTAGTCCCCCCACCCCTCCAAGGGCATTTCAGAAAAAAGTGGCTGCCTCTTTGAAGCTGTTGGGACAAAATGGCTGCCCCATCATGCAGGCAGGTCAAAATAGTCATCCGGCCATCAAAGCTGACTGAGAGCGTGACTCGGCCCCTGGCTTGAAAAGGTTAGGAACCCTTGGTCTAGTCTTCAAGGGCATTTAATTTGGAGGTAACAAAGCTTGTTGTGAGAACAACAAGCATTACTGTGCCCATGATTTTAACCATACCAGTGGCATAGCATTAACTATACTGTTGGTATAGTGGTTTTGCCTCTAGTCAGCGAAGCGAGGAACTCAGTGTCGGAGTAGGAGGCAACCAGACCTAGTGCCTATCCACACTTTCATTCCTGTTATCTGAGCCCTTTTGGTTGCCCATAATTAGAGCAAGTTAGATCCTGCAGAACTTTGGTCTTCTATTGCTCCAGAGAGGTTGAGTTAATGTGCTGGCTCTTTTAAATCAAGTTTCAAGTGTAATTAATATGTGGATGTGTCTTAATTGTTGTTCTTATGTGCCATAGAGTCACCTCCAATTTATGGTGAGCCAAACAAAGTTTTTGAAATGTGTGAAATGTTCCAAGATTGGTTTTACCATCGCTATTCTTAGTACATTTTTATAGCTGGCCAGGGAGTTGAAGCCAGGTCTACTTGCCTTTAGCCTCAAGGCAATCTAGGAAGGGACTGATGTTAATACATTTATCTTTGATATTTTATCTACTTATTTCAAAAGGTTCATATTACCCTATTCATTTCAAAAGTCCCAAAATGATTTACAATAAAAATTAAACACTACAACAAAATTGGTAGCTTCAAAGAATCAATAGCTATGTCACTATTACAGGACTGAATTTTTTCTTTTGATGTGGGTCCTTCATAGAGAACAAGCATGAACTCAATATCTGTGTTGCATATTTTCTTGTCATCTATGTTCTGGGATGTCAACAGAATGGCTTAACAGAAAAAAGCAGGCAGATCCAGCCCTTTACAATTTATTTTGATTGCTTACCCATTTCTCCATAGATTGTCCTTGCATTTGGGAATTACCTGAACAGTGGCAAACGGGGAGCAGCCTATGGGTTTCGGTTGCAGAGCCTTGATGCGGTAAGTTGTAGTCAAGCATGACAGCCTTGATTGATCCCACTTGTGGAGCATAACATGACCAAACACAATGTGGATTATTTATTGGGCTCTTCTTTTCGACAAGACAATCCCAGAAAATCTTCAAGTGTATGACCATGATGTATGAGATACCTCCCCTACCTTGGATCAGTAGCTGATACCAATCTGATGTGATTAAGAAGACTTCCCAGTATTTGCCCTGAACATTTTCTTTTCATAGCAGAAAAGGGAGAGAACTGGCAGAGAATTCAAGCAGTTGAATCTGATGTTTTCTATATCAAGCCATCAGGCTACAGGACTATAATTTCCATCATCTGCACATGGCACAAATAACTGCTTGGGTGATGGGGTTTGTAACTTAGCAACATCTGGGGGGCATGTTGAAGATGAGGTAAATTGTGAAGTGAGTCTGACCCATTCTCCCCTCCAACCCACCCCAACCCACCCAACTCCTACAGCAGTGTGCAACTTACACATGATTTACTAATGCTTTCACCAGAACAAGGAAGACTCTTTTTTCCTGGCTACTCAGAAGACAAATAGAGCAATTGATTAGGGCTGAGACCACTGCAGTGTCAGGGTTATAGTTTTTGTGTCACATGTCCTAAAACAGGTGGTGTTTGTTGAAACTGGGCAATGACAGCTGTGGAAGGCAAAGGCAAAGGTAGATAAAGGGTTGGAATTTGGATTCTTTATTTTGACACGGTTTAGTTCCTGTTTCTCTACGTAGCTCCTGGATATGAAATCGACAGACCGGAAGCAGACGCTACTCCATTACATAGTGCGTGTGACCCAGGAGAAATATCCTGACCTGACAAACTTCTCCAGTGAACTGCATTTCCTAGACAAAGCAGCTACAGGTATGGAGCCAGTGGGTCGTAGGCGCGAGGGAGAGCAGTGAGTCATTTTCATGGTGAAAGACAGAATACAACTGTGTTTCTTGAGCCGGCAGGCTGAGTAGGAAACCTAACCAGTCCTACAAAGTTGAGTTTGAAGTCTCTCCCAAGAGAGACAAATGAACTGGACCCTGGCCAACACGTTCTTCTTTTTCGACCTTTCTCTCTTCTGTTCCTTTGTAGTGTCACTTGACAGTGTGCTCCAAGATGTGCGAGGTTTACAAAGAGGCATGGAGTTGACACGCAAAGAGTTTATGCGTCAGGATGACAGTGCTGTGCTCAAGGACTTCCTCAAGGCCAACACAGAGATGATGGAGAAGCTTCTAGGAGACAGTAAAACTGCACAGGTAAGATGGAGGTGTAGTTCAGAGGCAGTTGTCATGGCATCAGGGAGGTGTAGAAGATAGCTGAACCTGAAAGGGAGTTTGCCAACATTTGGAAATCACCTTGTTCTTTAGATAGCAAGCTAGGGGCCAGAATTTAACTACTACTGGTTTATGAGTTTTCAAGCTAATAAGGTGACTGATGGGCTTTGCTGAATGCACAGTCCCAAGTTATAATTAACATATGTGTCATGCCTTTCATGTGCAAACCAAGATTAGGAGACTCATAAACAATTCTGGAAGAAAATTTTGCCTCAATTCTGTTAAGGCACTAATTGCTTCTCTCTGCTTTTTAATATAGCAGTGAAGGATGAAATTATAATAGGCATGGTGACTTGGGCTAGTTCGTGTTGTATACATTTTTTGCCTCATGTAAATGGTCAAGGTTTCATGCTTTGTAGGCCAGGAAAACACATGCCATATTAAATGTTTTAATCTTTAAAGCCATACAGAACTCTTTATTCTCTTTAATAAAAACAAGTCAACAGTGTAAATTTTGAAGCTGCCCTCACAAGTGTCAAGGAAGATGGTAAGCCCATTTGCTTCTGTCATGGTTACTCTGGTACTGCTGGGTATCATTCTGTGGTATTTCACCGCTTGCTCTGCAGGAGGCCTACGAGTCAACAGTGGAGTACTTTGGTGAGAATCCAAAGACCACCCCTCCAACCATGTTCTTCCCCACATTTGTGCGTTTTGTCAAAGCATACAAGGTAAGAGCCATGTTTCTTATTTGAGTTAGTAACTAGTGCATCTTAAGATTTGGGTTTCCTTTGAGCTATGAACAAACAAGATCCCACCACCATCAGCTGCTTGTGTCAGGATCCTTCTCTTAACCCAAGTCAATAGGCTTTGGGCACTAGTTCCGTCTTCCCCCTCTTTTCCCCAGTAAAAAACCGGAAGTGATGGGGGAAACAGAGGGAGTCACAAGCAAAAGACATTGTCATCTAAACCACTGTCAAATGTTGTCTTTGAGGCATACAATCCTCATTGGCCACAGGCTGGTATTGATGAAGTTGCTCCCCTCCATCAAGATGGATTCAAGTGGGATGTAATCCACTTGGGGACCATCACCTTTCCCTGTGGACTTTGCCACCCAAGGCATCAGGGTTGTCAGGTTAGTTACCCGTCACCTGATGATTGGCATTGAGTAACTGGCAGTATGGTCTACAGCATTTCCATAGCAGGATGTTATTTATTTATTTATTTATTTATTTATTTATTTATTTATTTATTACATTTATATCCTGCCCTCATCCAAGGACTCAGGGTGGCGTACAAAATTAAAACACATTTAAAAACACATTACTTACATTGAAGATTTAAAAAGGATTAAAAAGTTAAAAGTAGTCCTGGCCAGACTACTGGCTCAATCTTACACCAGTGATATCAAAATTGTATCATTGTTAATTATTATTTATTAACACTGCACCACACTGGTCATTGGTAATAGCCCATTTTGCAGGAATTTTATAAAATGATATATAAGAAGTACTTCAAATTCTTGAAATATACTACATAAATTGAGTTGATTGTAAGTGCTAACAATACAACTTTTATTATTCTATCCTCCATTGACTGTGGTGTATGTATTACTTTCTTTTACAGACTGTTCATATAGATAATTGTAGTTCATTATTCAATTGAAATACCATCTCATTAAATGAGATTTTTGTCAGCATTTTAGGATAATATCTTTAATAACAGAGTGATTATATTGCAGACATTGCTACAGGAAACAAAGAGAGGTATTTGCCTCTAAGCTTCCTATTAAAGAACCAGTTTCACATTTAGTTGTTTTCCTACTATTAATAGCAATACTGTAATGGACAATTTATGGCCTAAAATAACCAATGAGGTTTTCTTCCTGAAATTTATCCCAGGTCACAAATAGTAAGACACTTGGTTTGTCTAAAGAACTATTTTGTCCTTTATCTGTCTCCCCAATATTTTAAAATCCACAGACAAACAGCAGTAATTGTCAGCATGTTAATTGTAATTCCTTCCCATTCTGAACTGAGGCAAAATTGACCAGTTGTTTCTGCACACTTGGGGGGGGACGTCTAGATCAGTGGTTCCCAATGTGGGCCCCAATGTGGTTCCCAGAAACCTAAGTCAGTACATTGGCTGATCAGTGCTTTGAGGAATTGACTTAGGCTTCTGGGAATTGAAGTCCAAAAGCCAAAGTATGGGAAACACTGGTCTAGATGCACAAAAAATATTCTTAGTTTATAAATTAATAGAAAAATTGCTCATTGAAAAAACTTAAGCAACCACTAAGGACACATGAGCATTCAGGACCTTTTGAGGGCAGTTAAACCAAGAAATTGCAAGAAAATAAATAGGGACCACTTTGGTGGGAAGGTAAACAGTGCTCCATGCTCTCCAGTGTCTAGTCATGCCTGCCACATGACCACGGAAACATCTACAGACTCAGCCATCGCTGGCTCTTCAACTATGAAACAGAGATGAGCACTGAACTCTAGAATCAGATACAACTGGCTTTTGAGCAAGGGTGACCATTACCTTTATCCACAGAAAATTGAAATGGTTAATTGTAATGGTGGTACAAGAAAGGAAATGAAGGGAGGGAACAGGAACTCATCATGTTTCTATTCATTTATGGCTGAAAATCTTGTTGCTTAACATTTTAAGTTCACTAGAGTTGGGTCCATTTAATCAGTGGCGATTTGGTAAGTCAAACTCCTCGGTTTAGTTCCAATTAGCCTGCTCTAGTTACAATTTATTATGCTAAGCAACATGATTTCAAACAGTAGTTGATACTACTCTGAATGTTAGGGCTAGAATTGGAGGAGCAAGATGTGGTCAGGACTTGAAAATCTCTCCAGAAGACATGGACCAGTTTTCAGAAGGAAGGGCTTCTGAGAGAGGAAATTTCTGTCAATCTGTTTATGCCTATGAAGCAAAGCAATCACACTTTTATACCGTCCCATAACGTTTAGTGCTCTCTCTGGGTGGTTCATAAGTAAATTACCATATATACTTGAGTATAAGCCGACCTGAATATAAACTGAGATACCTAATTTTGACCTGAAAACCCAGCAAAATAGATTGAACCAAGTATAAGCCGAGGGTAGGAAATGCAGCAGCTGCTAGTGAGTTTCTATAATCAAAATACATGAAAATATGATAAAATTAATTAAATTGTTATCACATCTCAATCTGGCACAGTTCTGGGACCCTCGTGGTCATTGACCCAAGTATAAGCTGAGTCCTCTTTTTGGGTCTCATTTTTGGGTCTTAAAAACTCGGCTTATACTCAAGTATATATGGCAGCATTTTGCCCCCATCATGCTAGGTACTCATTTTACCAACCTTGAAAGGATGGAAGACTGAGTCAACCTTGAGCCCTGGTCAGGACTGAACTCACACCTTTTTGGTTGCAGGACAGCAGTTTAGCCACTGCACCACCAGGGCTCCTGGTTAATGTTAAGAGTTTGAGCGTATATATTATGATTTATTCATAGTAAAAGGAATAATCAACATCAAGGGTTTCTTTCTTTCTTTCTTTACTCCAGATGGTTTGCAAATTCTCAAAGCAGACAAATGCCTGTTTGTTCCAGAAATGCAGTAATTTCTGGCATTAACATTTATTATTTTGCAAAGTATGTCTTACTAGAACTCACAACATGGACAGCAGTTTAACCACTGCACCACCAGGCCTCCTGTGATTAATGAAGTTTGCTTCTCTCTTTTGTCCGTCTCATGAAAAGAAAGCAGAGGAAGAGATTCAGTTGTGGAAGAAGCAGGAAGAAGCAGCCAAAGAGGAGGAGATGGATTCACCGAAGAAAGACCAGGAAGCACCAAAGGTTGTTGTATGGATAATTTCCCTTTCTTTTTCTGTCTAGAACAGCCTCCACTCTCTTCTCCACCTCAAGTTCAATAGCAATCTCACATTCCACACTAAACTATATTCTACCACCAAAATAAGGGGGCAAATCTAAATGGGTCCAATAATCCTCCTGTTTTCTGGATTTTTCAAATATATTCCAGTATCTGCTTCCTAACAGACTTCATAGAAGTAACCATGTTAGTATACTTCAGCCTACATTACATAAAATCAAAACCAAAGAGTTGAGACATCTTAAAGACAAACATTTTATTTCAATGTGAGCTTTCCTGGATTACATTCCTTTCTCACAGCCACATGGAACATCATAGTTAAGTTACAGGTGTATACAGTGATGGAATGTAACAGGTTCTCACCAGTTCTCAAGAACTGGTAGTAACTTTTCCCAGTGTCCCGGAGAATTGGTAGCAGCTTTTGGGGGGAACCACCTTCGGGGCTTACCTTTTCACTGGTTCCCCCACTGTGCATGCGTGCCAAGCACTTGGTGTGCATGTACGCCTAAAGTGCTTGGCGCGTATGCACGGCCTCCTTGCTGTCCTCCCAAGCGGGGAGGAGGAAGAGAAGCTGCTAGCCTGAAGCTCCCTATAGCCTGCTCCCCAGGGTAAGTGACTCACCTTTGGATGTGGTGTGTCTGT
Organism: Furcifer pardalis; assembly: GCA_030440675.1. NCBI lineage: Eukaryota > Metazoa > Chordata > Lepidosauria > Squamata > Chamaeleonidae > Furcifer > Furcifer pardalis. The sequence goes on from CP126897.1 coordinate 32,468,049, forward strand.
GTGTATTTTAATGTGTATTTAATACCTTTACCTATATTGACGTACTATCACAGTTCCTAAAAAGACCTGGCTTGGGGGTTTTAAGCAAAGTCTTGGAGTTACCTCATCAATAAGCTACACCTGTGCTGTTCCAATTGCTGTTCCAATTAGAGAACCCTTAAGGAGGTACAGCTGTTTTACATTTACATTAAGGCATATTATCCTAGAGAACTGGTTAGGCAAAGACTTAGTACCTAACTTCTTTAACTGTTGAAAAGTGCCAAAATGAAGCCATCTTGTGGTGAGTTCATTCTGTAGTTCCTTCCGACCTAGTATTTTATTTTTAATTATTTTAAATTATTTTTATTTTTTCTTTGGCCCCACCCACAACATCATGACATCATGATGTTAGCTCCACCCACACTATAATGATATCACAGTGGGGTAGTAAAATTTTTGACATCCCACCACTGGGTGTATATATGTAAAGCGTAGAGAGGTATACTGCCCGAATGGGTGGTATAGAAATGCAATACAGTCAAACCTCGCATAAAGAGTGCCTTGCTTAAAGAGTAACTTGCTTAAAGAGCAGGATTTTCCCTGAATCTTCGCTTCGCTTAACAAATAAAACCAACCAAAAATTCGCTTAACAAATAAATCAGGGTTCACAATCCCCCCCACCAGAAGTTACAATTGGTAATTTACAATGGTGTTTCGCTTAAAGAGCAAACTCGCTTAAAGAGCAATCCCATGGAACACATTATGCTCTTTAAGCAAGGCACAACTGTAAATAAATTGAGTGATGTTGGCAAAAGAAGATAACAGTGATTAGTGATAACTGTAAATTGTGCCTATTGATAAAGATAAGGGAAGGCTCATTGCCAGTATCATTATCACCTGTTTTCCACATCACTTGGTTCACTCACCATGTATTCTAAGTGAACCTGTGGCCTAACTATTACAGTCAAAAGAATGGTTTATAATGCAGAGGAGCTCACACTGAAACAGATCTATTAATCTTTAATATGCCAGAACTTTTATTTTTGTTATATACAATTTTGTGACAGCAGGTGTTATCCTTCGTGGGGAGAAGGCATAGAAAAATGCAGATTTATAAAAAGAAACATTAACCGTACAGGAACAGGTGTGCAGCCATGCTCTGGTTCTCTTTTTGTTCCAAAGTTACAGTGGCATAAAATGAGAGGGGTTTGTTTTCAAGTTGAATTGAGACAGGAGGTGTGGTGACTGGGTATGGTAGGTTGTCCTTTCCAGAGCAGAGTAGAGTCCTTTCTCCCACCAAATCCAGCTTCTCAAAGTGACCCTGACAAATAAAAATCTTTGTTCGCTGAGGTTTTATTTTTAGGTTTTAATTATGTTAGTTTAGCCGAGTTCTAATAGCAGCTCATGTGGTGGCACATCAGGCTTTCTTCCCCCATCACTGGAATTGTGAGCTTTCTGGGCAATCACCTACTCATTCTAATTACTGTACATTGTTTCTTTCATTCCTATTTTTTGTCCTTTTTGTCTGCATCATTTTTAAGACTGGATAAAGAATCAGTATTTTTTTTTTGTTGTTCAGTTGATTCCGACCCTCTGCGACCCCATGGACCACCGTCCGCCAGGCACTCCTGTCCTCCACCATCCCCCTCAACTCGCTCAGCTCTGTGCCCATTGTCTCCACAATACCATCTAGCCATCTCATCTTGGGCCGGCCCCTTCCTCTTTTGCCCTCGACCTTTCCAAGCATCAAGGCTTTCTCAAGTGAATCCTCTCTTCTCATCTGATGTCCAAAGTACTTTAGCTTCATCTTTATTATTTGACCTTCTAATGAGCAGTCAGGGTTGATTTCTTCTAAGATTGACCTATTTGTTCTCCTCGCTGTCCAGGGGACTCTCAAAACCCTTCTCCAACACCACATCTCAAAGGCATCTATTCTTCTGCACTCAGCTTTCCTAATGGTCCAGCTCTCACAACCATACATTGCCGCAGGGAATACCACTGCTTTGACTATGTGAATTTTTGTTTGCAATGTGATGTCTCTACTTTTCACTATGCTCCCCAGGTTTCTCATTGCTTGCCTCCCAAGAATCAGTCGCCTTTTTATTTTATGGCTGCAATCTCCATCTGCAGTGAGCTTTGATCCTAAGAAAGTAAAATCTTTCACTGCTTCTATTTCTTCCCCATCTATTTTCCAGGGACTGATAGGGCCTGTTGCCATTATCTTTGTTTTCTTGATATTGAGTCTCAAGCCAGCTTTTTCACTTTCTTCTTTCAACCTAAACAGGAGCTTCTTTAGGTCCTCCTCACTTTCTGCCATTAGGGTGGTATCATCTGCATATCGTAAATCAGTTAATTAATATACCTTATATACATGAGTTTAGGCTGAGTTTTTTTAGCCCCAAAAAGGGGACCCAGCTTATACTTGGGTCAGTGACCACGAGGGTCCCAAAACTGTGCTGAATTGAGATGCACCAACAATTTAATTAATTTTACCCTATTTTCATGTATTTTGATTGTTGAAACTCACTAGCAGCTACTGCATTCCCCATCCTTAGCTTGTTTATTTAATTTTATTTATTTATTTACTTGAATTTGTATACCACCCTTCTTACCCAGGGCAACTCAGGGCGGTTAACATCTCATATAAAACATCATCAACAATTTGGATCCAAAATTCTAAAGATTTGAAATAGACAAGTAAAAATTTTAAAAAATTAACTAACTCCTGAAATTACTTGGGTCAATCTATTTTCCTGGGTTTTCAGGTCAAAATTAGGTATCTTGGCTTATATTCAAGTTGGCTTATACTCGAATATATACTATTTATTGTCCAGCATCAGTAGCGGCACTACTCTTTGTATTGGGGTGCCCACACAATGGCTTGTGGGCCAGATCCGGCCCATGTCACCAAATCATCTGGCCCACACTGCCCTCAGAAGCAGAAAACACACCCACACATACACAAAATGCTGCCGCAAATAACGCGTGGCTGTCCTAAACGCACTTACGACAGCCGCGGGTGCAGTTATGGCAGTGTTTTGTGCATGTGCATTGTACTTCGGCTTTCAGTGGGAGGAACCATGTGACCGGCCCGCCCAGCCATGTGTCTGGCCTGTGGCCTAAAAAGTTTGGGAACCCCTGCTTTATAGGTTCAGCACCATGGACAGCTGCCTGCTGGAGAGACTTGTCTTGCACATAAGCATCAGAGATTTCAGGGCTGTGTGTGCATGTGCGTGTGTCAGAGAGAAACCATTTCTTTTTCTTGGCAGTCTCCCACCCATAAACGTCAGCAGCGCCAGCAGATGGACCTCATTGCAGAACTAAAGAAGAAACAGATGGTAAAAGAACCCCTCATTTACGAAGAGAAGGATGGAGCTATTGAGGACATTATTACAGGTGAGGAGGAGGCAGCGGCAACCAGTTTCTTTTGCTACTATGCTCTGAAATCTTTGCAGATATTCTGTGCAGAATAGGTGAGAGATCCCTGCAGACTCATTGCTTGAAGAAGGCAGTTCTCTGCAATTCTCTGATCTAGAAAAAAACACCCTTTCATTACCATTATCCCTGCAGCCCTAGATGTATCTGGAGAAACAGAGTAACTGATAAAGATAGGCATCATAGTATGATCCACAAGTACTGCTGATCATCTTTGTGCAGTTATGGGTTTTCTTCGATTTCCTTTGTCTGGATCCATGCCGTCTCCGTGGAGAGAACAAAGGTTAGTTTAGCACAATTTTAATAGTAGCCCATATGGTTGCACATCATGCTTTATTTCCAACACTGGACTTGTGAGCTTTCTGGGCAATCACTTACTAATAAGTAGTTTTATTTTTAGTCCTATTCAGTTCCATCTATCGTGAATGGGATATAGGGGTGGAAAACTGAAGTCATCTTCCAAATTTGTATCTAGATCTTTAGGTTTCTGTGGATACTACACAGCCACAAACAGGCACACCCAACAAACTGAGTGGGGGGCCAAGTTGCAAGCGACTTTTACTGTGATCAAGTTTCACAAACACTCATTGCTCTGCCTTCCTTACATTTTGTCTCTGGGTTTGTTTTATTTTTGGGTGGAAATTTACTAGTCTGCTTTTATGAAATACAGCAAGCAACAGCACTAAGCATAGCCATAACGTTTTCTGTCCAGAATTCTCAAAAGGTGCATCTACTGCACAGATTCAGTGTGTTGGTATAGCTCAGGGGTTCCCACCCTACGGCCCATGGGCCGGACCCAGCCTGATGCCATCCCATCCGGCCTGTCGCTGCCTCCACTGCACCCAGAAGTGGAAGCAGGCGTGTTTACATCAGCCATAAAACACACCTGTGGGTGTCGTAAACACAGAAGTGGGTGCGTTTACAATAGCCGTAAATGTGCCTGCTTCTGCTGGGCGTGGTCCGGCCCGCTCAGCTGTTTGGAGGCATGATCAGGCCCGTGATGTAAAAAGGTTTGTAACCCCTGGTATAGCTATTTACCTAGAAAGTGTAGTAGTTAGTTTAGTGATGCAGGAGAAGCATTGAGAATCTTTGGACAGAGACCGTTGCTAGACTATTATGTCCAGGATTAGAGAGAGGGGAAAGCATCTATAATAGATAAGCTGCTCTCCCTGAGGATACTATTGGAAGTCCTGTTCCTTTCTGTAGGATCTGTCCTCATTTGCTTGCCTTCTTCTCTTCCTTTCTCCTTCCTTCCTTCCTCTCCTTGGTGTTTTCCTGGAACTATCCATTCTTCAGCTCTGAAGACTGTTCCTTTTACGGCTCGGACAGGCAAACGCTCATCACGCCTCTTCTGTGATGCCAGCTTCAATGAAGAGAGCCCCCTGTAGCTTGTGGCTTTGAGTATCAAGGGCAAGGATGGGTTGGATTTTGGGGTGAGCATGTAGTTGAAAATTTGATACCTGTAGCATCTGTCTCTTTTTTGTTATCATCCCTTCCTTTTCCTCCAGGGCATATCAGGGCAAAGTACTGTACGTAGTTCCACTTTCTCAATTCTGACAATAAATCCCTAAGGCTAAGGGAGGGGTGCATGCCATCCTCAAGTACTATTGTAGACTACCTTGAGCAGTAATTTTGTAATACAGAAATACCTTGGATAACGCTAAGACTTGGTTCCACAAGTCTTGGTGTTATCTGATTTTTAGTGTTATCCGATGCATGTTAAAATCCTATGGGATGGATCGGATAACGTTATAGCTCCATAGAGATACATTGTAACCGCACAGGCTTTAGCGGTTGTTATCCGATACATCCCATAGGACCTTAGCATTATTCGATCCAATTCTCCTCCCCAGATTACTGAACGTTATGGGATTTTAGCGTTATCCGAGGTATTACTGTACTCTTGACAAATCAGAATCTTTCTTTGGTATGGATGGTCTAACTGAGCATATTTGTGATAATGTGTGCCAGAAATCTTGCATGTCCTGATGAATAAATTCCAATACTTTTCTTTCAAAACATTGCTCTGGCTTATAGTTTTTAGGGGTATGTGTAGAGCGCTCGTGTGTGCTAGATACACTACTTTATAAACAATATGACCAAACTTTGTGTTTTCCCCTGTGGCAGGCCTACGGAACCAGCCATATCGGAGGGGGGACACCGGCCGGCACAGTGGCAGGAAAAGGATCACTGGGCAGATGTTACAGGTGACCCCCGACATCTCGCTGTGAAAGCCACAAACAAGAACATCAAGCAGCCAAGCTTTGGTTTTGCAGGGTGAGGCAAGAACTCAAGAAGGGTGCGTCATCAACGGGACTGGAACAAAAACTACTCCAGCCATTGAGGAAGAAAAGGAGGGCCCAGGGCAGGGTGGTTCTTCTCCCTACTGTCATCTGTAGGCTTTTGCATATGGAATCCAGGCCAATTAGCCCACTGGATCCACCGTATTCAAGTCTAACGTTCAAAATCTCCTTGCCCATCTTCGCCTGGCTTGTGGCAGAATTCTGGCTCTAGAGGGGCGAGTTCAACTTTATACTACTGGGAACAGTCAGTGGTGTTCAAAGACAACTCCAACTACGTCACTCCTGCCATTGCCACCACACTGGTAAGAAGTACCTCCCACTGCTGGGGCCTCCCTTGAAAGAGAAGCAAGTAACTCAACAGGGTGTGCATTCCTGTTCCTGTTAACCTTTCTACTCAGCTGGCTCTGCTTCCTCCCTGCTTTTCGTTCAGCTGGGCTCTTTATTCTGCTTTCTCCCTCCAGTTTTCCATCCGACTTTAAAAAAAGATGTGTTGAGTTTTCAGGCCGATTCTCCTTTCTTCCCTCATGACACGAAAGGTGCTGTTTATCGATAGAAATGCTTGTGTGGGTATAGCAAGGGTATGACCTGGGGATTCGTAACCTCGGGATCCTGTAAGCCATTTTAATGTGATGCAACAGGGCTAAATAATCAGGTTCCAGAGGACTTTGGGCTGTTTCTGGGTGTCAACAAGCACCCATCGCCAGCACTTTTAACCTTCCTTGGAGGTGCCTCTGCAGTTCCGGCACTGGGAAAACTAAACTACAGACAGCACTTCAGTCTATGATGCAAAGTGGGCTGGCTTGAGTGACTCACAGTCTGTGCAAGTTCTTTCTGTTCACATTTTAAGCTTGGCCTAGGCTTATAGATAGGCTAAGTCTGTAGCTTCTCTGCAGCTGGGGATTTCTGACGCTGCCCTCTTGAGTCTCTAGGAGGGCAGTTGTATTAATGAATGGTGGCAGGAAGTGGAAAAGCTGCATGAAAATCTGACTAAATATGTACGGACAACTCCGGTGGTTCTTCATGCTGGCTCTAAAGCAGAGGTGGGCAACTAGTGGCCTTCCGTGTGTCACTTGACAGCATCTCCCCATCCCTTGTCGCCCAAGGATGAGAAGAGTTGTCATCTAAGAACATCTGGAGGGCTACACGTTGCCTACCCTTGCCTTAATATATTTAAGTAACACTGGCCAAAAGCACAACAAGCAACCCAAGAGAGCAGGCCTGGTCACTGGAACAGCATCTCAGGATTTAGGATTTTTTTTTTAAAGCACAGGTATCCCTTTGGCACTTTTAAAAACAACTCTGATGCAAACAAGCTCAGGAGGTTCTGTGACAATCAGCTGGGTGCTGCCATTGCTGCTCATTTTCTTGCCACAAAAAGTCACCGTTTCCTGTGGATCTTCCACTGGTGCTTGGCAAAGGCTTTTTCGACACCATACAAACATTGAGGAAGGCATTCTCTCTCCTCTGCTTCCCTAATCTGTACTCTTGAAACCCCTTCTACAAGCAGACCAAAAAAAGGCACCTGAAAAAACTTCAGTGTCAAATTGATTATAATAAGGTCCACAAGTTGAATTCTCATTGTATGGTAGCAGTTCCACATTGAGATGGTTGTGGAATCAAGATTTCTGAATGACTCTACAGTAGGAGTACTCTACTTGTACAAGGCAATCTGCATCACCGTAACAAGCACATGGTCAAAACCCTTCAGCAACTTTGTTCCATAAAGATCCTGAGTGAGTTGGCCCTACGTACTGTATATTTTTGGTTTATTTGCTCTGGCGCCAGGGAAATGGTTTATGACAGGAGTGCACAAACCTTTGGGGCCGCAGGTCGATCACATGGTTCAGGGAGCTGGTCCCTAAGGCTGGGGGCCGCATCTGGCCTCCGGGCCATAGTTTGGGCACCCCTGGTTTATGAAAACTCCAGGAGCTATGTAGGGATAAGGGAGTGACCTGACAATTCATGCCCTCTGTCCTTATGGATGGATGTTATTACACCCATACTTATCATCTGCCTGCAAAGGCCACTAATATGCAAAGAACTGTGACAAAGTTACTTTCTTTTTTGCCCCTCCACTTCACTCCAGCATCCAAGTTCCTCGCCAATAAGCGCATGTCGCCTGGCAAATCTGCTAGGATGAAACTCAACTTTCAACAAGGTAAAGCAATGCTAAGGCTAGCGCCCTGCCTCCCATACCATCTTGTTCCAGACCTGAAAGGTACATACCCACATAGAAGTCCAGTATTCAGACTTAGGTTTACTATTTCTTTCCCCTGTAACTTTCAAAGCAGCCAAGATGAACCACAGCACACACTCAGCGTATCAGTTTCACACCAATTCAACATGCTGAGGGGAGGGAGGGAGGGTTAGAAAGAGAACTGAATGTGTGCAACTTACTGAGTTTTTTTTAATGCCTTGAATCATGTAGGGGAAGATCACAATGCCTCTATATGGTTGCTACTTTGTATACATTATTTTTATATATGTTTATGTGAATTGCATTTAATCCAAAGCCAAGTTAACAATGAGAAAAATAATAATAAATGTATTCTACAGACGCAAAACGTCTCCTTTGTGCTGGGCTGGAGAAATTAAAACAGTTGACCTCATTTGCCTCTAGCGCTGGGATGCCCAAACGTTTCGGACTGCGGGCCAGTCACGTGGTTCAGTCGCGTGGTTCCTCCCACTGGAAGCAGAAGTAAAACGTGTCTTGCAGTCTGTTTTGCAACAGGATGAGATAGATTTTTAGGCTGCCATTTTCTTTGTTTAAACCATGGGTACCCAAACTACAGCCCATGGGCTGGATCTGGCCCCCGACGCCAATTCATCCGGCCCACTGCCCTTGCCGCTCCTGGAAAGGGAAGTAAAATGCACCTGTACGGGCGTGGCAAGGGCAGCGTGTGCTGGGTGAATTGGCATTGGGGCCAGATCTGGCCCACAGGTCATAGTTTGGGCACCCTTGCTCTAGTGTAAAACTCAATTGTTAGCAATATACATGCAGTGGTGGCATGTACTTGTCAATTTATGATTCTGGTTTCTCAGAGACCTCTGTCCAGGATACTATGCAAGGAATGGTAGAGGTTGGCCTAGAGTACCCAAATTGTGTGAATTGGAGTTTGCTTGGCAAAATAAATTACATGGGTAAACAGTGCTTGTTGACTTTCACATCTAGTTTTAAATGTGGAGTCTACGTGGAACACTTACTTGGTGTGCTGAATGTAGATATTATAAAGCAATCACTTGGACCACAACTAGCTGACCACCAACATCACCGACCAATTGCCATGGGCAGGATAAGCTATTGTGTATATGCTGAGATTCTTTTTAAAAATGTTACAAATTCCTATAGGAAAGGCCAATAGCTATTGACCATACTAATTAACAGACCCCCTATTCAAAAACAGTAAGTAAAGGTTTCCCTTGCTCGAAAGCCAGTTGTATCCGACTCTAGGGTTCAGTGCTCATCTGTTTCAAAGCCGAAGAGCCCGCGCTGTCTGCTTCTGCAGACGTTTCCATGGTCATGTGGAAGGCATGACTAGACACCGGAGTGTATGGAACGCTGTTTACCTTCACACCGAAGTGGTCCCTATTTATCTACTTGCAATTTCGAACTGCTAGGTTGGCAGGAGCTGGGACAAAGACGGGAGTTCACTCTGTCCTACAATCCTCAGGAATCGTACCGCTGACCTCCTGCCTTCCAGTCAGCATCTTATGTGTCAGTAAATCAGAAGGGAGAGTCTGCATGCTCTACTTGTAGATTTCCCAGAAGGCTGGCTTAAGTCCAGCATGCTGCTCCTAATGGACTTTTGGTTCACTACCTATTTATTTATTTAATTGAATTTATATTCCGCCCTACTCACACAGGCAATTCAGGGCAGATTACAACCAATCAACAAACATACAACACACACTTAAAACTCTAAAAACAATTTAAAACCATTTAAAACAACATCTCATTCCTTTAAGTACAGGAGTAAGGAGTAGAAGAGTAAAAGAGAGGGAGGGTAAGTAAAAAATGTTAAATAAAGACCTAGATTTAGGTCAGGGGTGACTGGGCATACTTTTAGGAAAAGCCTGAACTGCTGGGTCCGAGGGGGCCAGGGAACAGGATCAGGTGCAATCCCATCGACCAGGATGCCAGAGTGCTACTTGGGAGCAAGTGGACTGTTACAACCACAGCAACAAAACCTCAAATAAAAGAACACCAATGAGCAACGCAAGCTGGAAAAATTCACAGACTTTGTAAAAAAATAGATTGAAAGGCTTTGTAATTTTAATGTATTCGCGTCCTTGATCAAAGTATGTACATTAAGATTCAGTGATCTACGAGTTAAAAATGAAAAAAAAAAGTTTTAACAGATTTAGGGCACTTATGGTTATTGCACGAGATTGGTTATCTGCAGCAACAATTCCAGTCCAGTTAACAAGGTGCACATACCGTTAATTATCTTTACGAGTCACATCCAAACCCAGTGAAATCAACTGACTAAGCTCCAAAAATTTAAGTCATTATTTCATCCAGATCCAGCCCAACAATGTATGTGACTGCGCCCCCTTCAAGTTGACAGAAACCCATATCCTGCCACGTAGGTTTCTAAAGACAAAAACTGTCGGCGTCCTCGCAGCGAACTAAGACCTTTAAAGAGCAGAAGGCTCCGTCAACAGCCGTATCTTGTAGCTGCACCACCCCCACTTTCTTGTAGAAATAGGTCCTTCCACCCACACAACAAAAATACCCCACATTCCTTTAAAAAAGCAAATTGCATTCTATGTAGGAAGTGTATTTGTAGTACATGGTAAGATCTGGAATATCTTTTGCCAAAGCAGTTTCCTGGAAGTAGATTAATGCAGTGGCTACCTGATAACCAGACAGGGAAAACTATGTAAAGAAGCAAAATGCAGTAAAACCTCGCATAAAGAGCGCCTTGCTTAGAGAGTAACTCGCTTAAAGAGCAGCATTTTCTCTGAATGTTCGCTTTGCTTAACAAACCAACCAAAAAATTGTTTAACAACTAAATCGGGGTTCACAATCCCCACCACCACCACCAGAAGTCACAATTGGGCACTTACAATGATGTTTCGCTTAAAGAGCAAACTCGCTTAAATAGCAATCCCATGGAACGCATTATGCTCTTTAAGCGAGGTACCACTGTATGTATTTCTGCATTATGCAGGATGAATGTGGGAATCTATATACAATCGGCTGCTAGGTCAGTGAAAAACCATCTACAGTAATACCACGGATAACACGAGTACCGTATAGCGTGAAAACCGCATAACGTTTCAAGATTTTCGGAAAAATCTTGTATCGAATAACGTGATTTTTAACGTTATTCGATACAGTCGTTCTTAGCAGCAGGGGGGATGGAAAGCTGAACGGGGTTCTCCGTTCAGCTTCCCAGCCACCCTGCAGCTACAGAGGCAGGGGTGGGGAGACTGGAAAGCTGACGGGGGGCTCCCCCGTTGGGTTTCCCAGCCACCCCACAGCTGCGGAGGCAAGGGCGGGTGGCTAGGGGAGCCGACAGGGAGTCCCCGTCAGCTTCCCCAGCCACCCTGCAGCTGTAGATCGGGTCCTCTGATCTCTGGAGCAGGCAGGGGACCCAATCTAAGCTGTTTCTGGGCTTCCCCGACGTCCTCATCCAGTGCAGCAAGCCAAAACATCAGGGTTCGAATCCCGACATTCTGGCTTGCTGCACTAGCTGAGGACATCGGGGAAGCCCAGAAACAGCTTGGATCGGGTCTCCCCACCTCCCTGGACCCGGCGGGGGGGGGGGTCAGAGACCCCAAAATTGGTAAAAAAAAAAAAGTTGCAGCCTCCAGGGAAACAGGGCTTTTTTTTAACATTGTGTGATCAATGTATCACACAACGTTAAAAACCGGATAACGATGAGACTTGTGGAACCAAGTCATAACGTTATCCGGGGTACTAGTGTATATCTATTTTTTTCTTATGTCGATGGGAATTCTAACATTTAATACCACAGCCATCCATTCTTTATTTTCAACAGCTTTACTAAATACCTGTGATGGGCACAGAGCTGAATGAGTTGAGGAGGATGGTGGAGGACAGAAGTGCCTGGCAGACAGTGGTCCATGGGGTCGCAAAGGGTCGTAATCGACTGTGCGACTGAACAACAACAAAAGGTTAACGGGCCCTTTGTCAGACGTCTGCAAGGAAAGATTAGCCTAAAATTTTACCAAAAAAATGTACCACCACCACCCATCTCTGATGTAGACTGCCTGCATTTAATTTGGTGGGACAAAATACTGTGCAGGCCTAACATCATTCTCATTATTTATTTATTTATTTATTTAAATTTGTTATATGTCCAGTCATAAAGAAAATGGCACATGCCTAAGATATGATTTGTGCAAATGTGACGTACGTGCACCGATCCTTCTTTCACAGATTTTGGAATTCTGTAGATTGCTACAATTTAGATGGAAGATATTTCTCTACAAATATAATGCATGTTGCTTACTAAATTCACCTTTTCCTGCCAGGGGCCTGACCACGTCCCCTCAGTCAGCTGAGTGGCCAGTCACGTGGTTCTTCCCAGCAGCACCGACGGTGCATGCATTTGAACTGCATTTCTGGGCGCTTCCCTTGGAGGAGGGAGCATGGGAGGAACTTTTTTGAGGCATTTTTGACACATTTTCGTGGTGTTTTGGAGTCAAAATGTGGCAATTTCAGCTCTTCCAGTGACATCGGGGCATTTCCGGCATGAGCGGCAATTCAGCCTGTGGGGGTGGTGAATTTGGCCTGTGGGCCCAATCTGGCCCATGGGCTGTAGGTTGGGACCCCTGGTTTAGAAGACCAGCACAAATTCACAGCTGACAATAATACCACGAATCCATCTGTAAAACACATCTGATTCTGGAGAGATGGATGGATAAGGAGTACCATAACCTTCTCCAAGCTGGTACCCGGCAAATCTGTTGGGACTGCAAGTGACTGAACTGTCCTGCTGGCTTATAATTCAACTCATACAAAAGAAACCAACTTGGTTACGGCTGTCACTGATCATATGAAGGAATGGGTGACATTCCTTATGGCCTCTTCTCCAGCTGACCATGCCTGACTCTCCAAATCCAGCCAGAGCTGCAGTCAGGTGCAAGAGTACACTGAAGCTCAATGCCTGAATCGGGGACCTCCATGTTGCAGCAAACCGGCTGGCCTTCCTTTGTGAAGAAGCTAAAAGCTGAGGCTGGTATCTGTCGAGGCAAAACACAAAAGACGGTGAAGGAGTCCAACTCTGCTACAAGCCAGACACAGTTAATGGTTATCCACTGCCCATCCCATCCAGGTAGAAAAAAACTGACTTAAGAAGGCAGTAGCCACGAACAGACCTAAGGGGGTAAAGGCTGTTCCCTTGTATTCCCATTTTTAACCCCCCGCTCTGTAGTCAAAGTAGAGACATTGACTAATGCTACACCCACCTGACTACTGATTCCGGTTGCAATGTCCCCCATCTTTGCCCCACGGAATTCTCTGATGTGAAGACTTTCCCCGCTAAGCAAATGGATTTCAATCTTTACTCCTGAAAAACAGAATTGTGAGATTAGCTGCCAGGTCCAGGATCCAGAAGAAGGGACACTTTGTGATTCAGATAATGCATTCTAGGCGGATACTTGAGAGTGAACCCAAGTTCTTTTATGGAAGACAGACATGGACTGTGGGATTGTTGGCAGGTACACCTGGCAGCTTATATTCAGTTGCAATTCCCAGTTAAGGAGGACCCACTGAGTTCAATAGCTGAATGGTGAATCATCACTTTCACATCTCTATGGTAACTGTGACTACTAGTGAGTCAGTCGGAAAAAAAAAATCTGAATTTGCATCACATGCTCCTTTAAAGTGTGCTAGAAGAGGTGTCCAAACTATGGCCCATGGGCCAGATCCAGCCCCCGACGCCAATTCATCCGGCCCTTGTCGCTCCCAGAAGTAAAACATGCCCATATGTGTTTTACTTCCACTTCCGGGAGCAATGAGGATGGATGAGTTGGTGTTGGGGGCCGGATCTGGCCTGCAGGCCATAGTTTGGTCTCCCCTGTGATACAGGATGGACAGGTTTGGTACCTGGGGAAACTTACCATTTAAAGTTAACAGTATTCAATCCTTGAAAAACAGACTTAATGGGTGGTTGCAACTAAATCCGTGGTTCCCATCGTGGGGCACACGCCCCCACAGGGACGCAACTTGATTTTTAAAGGGGGGCAATTTAAGAATGGATTAGACCAGTGACGGCAAACTTTGGCACTCCAGATGTTCTTGAACTTCAATTCCCAGAAGCCCTGATCAGCAAGAGTGATGTTTTGAGACATTAGAAAGAGTCAAGGACCAGGTGTCAGAAAAGTCCAGAGAATTAAGCAAATAAAGAATCCAAGTCGTCAGCAACAGCTGGTCCAACAAGGCACAAAGATTGAAAAAGCAACACAGGCCAGGGCTTTTTCCTCACAAGGTCTTGCTGTGCTTAAGTTGGTGGCAGCATCTCTAAACCTAACCCAGACATTCTTGCAAAAAGGCTAAGAGCAGAGGTCCCCAACCCAAGGCCCGCGGGCTGCATCTGGCCCACAGCACCATCTCGTGTGGCCCCCATCCCATCCCTCCATGGGCATTCGAGAAAGAAGATGGCCACCCCCTTTGAAGCCATTGGGACAAAATGGCCGCCCCATCATGCAGGCGGGCAAAATGGCCATCCAGCCCTCAAAGCTGACTGACAGAGCGTGACCCGGCCCCCGGCTTGAACAGGTTGGGAACCCCTGGCTAAGAGGAATAAGAAGAATGTCAGAAACTTAAAAAACAAATCAAATTGTATCATATCAAATAGAATTTGTGTGGCTGCAAAAAGGTCAATGCTATTTTAGGCTACGTTAACAGAAGTAGTTTCCAAAACCGTGAGGTACAGGTCCTGCTCTATTCGACGCTAGTCAGACCACATCTATAGTACTGTGTCCAATTCCGGACACCGCACTTTAAGTATTATGGTGGCATCCTCCGACAAACTGGAACGAATTCAGAGAAGGGCAACAAGGATTATCAAGGGACTGGAAACCAAGCCCTATGAGGGGGGAAAACTGGAGGAAATGGGCATGTTTAGCTTTGAATACAGTACTTGAAAGATAGTCATAAAAAGGGGCAGGATCTGTTCTTCATCATTCCAGAGGTCAGGACACATAATAGCAGGTTGAAATGACAGGAAGCCAGATAAAGGCTGATTAGCCGGGAATCCTTAACTGTTAAGAGTAGTATGACAACAGAACCAATTACCTTGGGAAGTGGTGAGCGCTCCAACGCTGGAGGCATGTAAGAGAAAAATTAGACAACTGTCAGATCTGCTTTGATTTGGATTCCTGCATTGAGCAGGAAGTTGGAGTCAATGGTCTCATAAGGCCCCCTCCAACTCAGTAATTCTATGATTATAAAAAAAGCAAACCCTACTGTTCTTGATTTTAAAATAATCCTCAAATGTATAATTTTGTAAAATCTTATGGAGGCAAACACAAGATTCCTCACTATCCTTGGAAAGATACAATTCAACATCTACTAAGGAAAACACTATAGAAAGTAAATGAGTTTGGAATTTATTTTGGCTTTTTATAGAGGGGAAGCCATGTTAATTTGCTAGAGTGAAACAAAACCAGCATGATGGCAACTGAAATACAAATAGATTTATTATTTATTGAGCTTCCGAGGACTCGAAAAGCCTCCCTGAACATGGAACCCTCCAGATGCAATGTAGTATAACCCCTTCCTCCAATGGACCATGGAGTGGTGATGGGAATTGCAGTTCAACATACAGTAAAACACCAGATAACGATTGGATCGGATAACGCTAAAATTGCATAATGTTAAGTAATCGGGGGAGGAGAATGGGATCGAATAACGTTAAGGTCCTATGGGATTGATCGGATAACAACCGCTAAAGCCTGTGCGGTTACAATGTATCTCTATGGAGCTTTAACGTTATCCGATCCATCCCATAGGATTTTAACATGGATTGGATAACACTAAAAATTGGATAACACTTTAGCGTTATCCGGTGTTTTACTGTATATGAAAGGCACTAGGTTGGAGAAGGCTAGACTAAAGCCCTTCGTTTAAAACCTGAGACATATGGACTTCCTCAAATACATGGATAGAAGAGTGTTTGTTAGCTATACAGTACACAGTGAGAGGCAATACAGACAGAACTTATAATTATAATGATGCATATAACGCATGGCAAATTGGCCTTACCGTCAAAATAGGTGGGCACATCTGTCTGCTTGCTCCGCTGCAGCCAACTGTTCCAGCTGTTGCTCTGCCCATCTATTTGGCTATTCCACGAATGCACTCCCGAACTCATGGTGTCCTTCAGACTGTGAGACATTTTCAATGAGCCCTAGAGATCCAGAGAGCAAGAATAATTGCCTTTCCCACCAACTGACACAGAAACAGGTGGTCTGGTATTCAGCCTTCAAAAGTCAAGAATAGACATGCCCTTACTCCCAGCACGCTCTGTATTGCTTCTGCAGTGCGTGATTGGGACCGGAAAATTGGGCAAGGTACAACATTTAGTTTCCACCATCATCTTATATACAGTAAAACCTTGCATAAAGAGTGCCTTGCTTAGAGACTAACTTGCTTAAAGAGCAGCATTTTCTCTGAATGGCCGCCTCGCTTAATAACTAAAACCAACCAAAAACTCACTTAAGTAAATCGGGGTTCGCAATCCCACTCCACCCCCCGGGCCAGAAGCCACAATTGGTGACTTACAATGGTGTTTCGCTTAAAGAGCAAGCTTGTTTAAAGAGCAATCCTGTGAAACCCATTATGCTCTTTAAGCGAGGTACCACTTGTAGATGGGAAAGTAAATATGATTTTATGTCCTTGGTAACAGCAGTAGCCATTACACTTTGGGGTACTCTCTGGGTGGTTCACAAGATAAATAGCATTTTGCCACCAAAATGATGGGTATGCATTTTACTGACCTCGGAAGGATGGAGGGCTAAATCAATATGGAGCCCATAAGGATCAAATACAGATCATGAGTACAATTTTGATTGCAGAATAACTTAACTACTGGACTATGGGGACTATTATATTTTATCATTTTCTTGTCTCAGGCAACATAGAAGACAATACAGTCAAACCTAGCATAAAGAGCATTTTGCTTAAAGAGTAATTCACTTAAAGAGCAGAATTTTCTCAGAATGTTCGCTTCGCTTAACAAATAAAACCAACCAAAAACTCGCGTAACAAATTGGGATTCGCAATCCCCCCCCCCACACACACACAAATGGTCATTTACAATGGTGTTTCACTTAAAGAGCAATCCCATGGAACGCATTATGCACTTTAAGCGAGGTATAACTGTACTTTGGAGGTTAACTCTGATACTTTGTGCCAATATATGCCCCCTCTGTAGCACTTTAAAAAGGCCAGAACATTTTCACACACAAAGCCCACTGCACAGGGGAAAAGTAAGACACGGTCAAGGGCATTGAACCAATGGACATGTTTAGCCACATCAATCCCAGATTTGCTTACAGGATCAAGGAGTAAAGTTTTTAAAAAAGAAAATAAAGCAAAACCACCCTTAGAAAGAGACCCATTTTCCTATCCCATGCAATTTGGTAAAACATAGCTTCATTCTGTGGCTGAGAACACAAGTTTGGATTGGAGGACACACTGCTACCCTTCTAGAAGTCGTCCTCATGTCGTAGCATCTCAGGCAATGAAATACAGAAGGAAACAGTGGGAGTACCAAGCCATGCCATTTACTTTCTTACGTGGACCAGTAACAGACCAGTTTTGTGGCCTTACAACTCTTTTTTCCCCCCTGGCCTATCATCCCACTGTGCAGTGGAGAATAGGAGTTTACAATTTTCCTCTTTTTATTTATTTATTTATTTATTTATTTGCTGAAATTTGTATACCGCCCTCCTTACCAAAGCAATTCAGAGTGGTTTAACATATCATATATCATATAAAAACATCAACAAAAAAGTTAAAACAAAAATTTAAAAATAAATAAATTAAAATAGACATATTAATGAAAAAATCAAAAAGTTAAAACTCACTCTTGAGAATTTAAAAAGTTAAAAAGAGAAGTTAAGAGAGGGAGCTCACACCAACCAACAGTCTAGGGTCGTTGTATACCCCATACCTGCCCTGCCAGCCACGATTTTAAATTCTTCCTAAAAGGCATGAAACTGCCAAAATGAAGACATCTTTTAGTGAGTTCATTCTGTAGTTCCTTTCCACCAGCCTAGTGTGAGAAAGACTAGCTGGCAACACAAGGTTGCCGTTACCAGGGTACGTCCAATTGTGGTTCAAAAATGCCACAATCTTCAAGGAGGCTCTTTCTGTGTAGCCCAGAATTACAATCAAAAATATATGTAGAGCCAATGATTCCCCACCTCAGGTTTAGAAAGAATAAAACCTCTGATTCTTCTGAAACGGCTGAATCTCATGTACACAAACAGGCCCGAAGTGGGAATCCAGTTAAAAAATATAAACGCTTGCAGACATCATATACTAAAGAAGGGGTGCCCAAACTTTTCGGGTCGCGGGCTGATCACATGGTTCAGGGAGCTGGTCACTAAGGCCTGGAGGCCGGATGCGGCCCCCGACGCCAATTTATCCGACTCACGAAGCCCTCGTCACGCCTGGAAGAAGAAAAACACATCCGTATGGGCATGTCTTATTTCCGCTTCCAGGAGCGACAAGGTCTTCACTGGCCAGATGAATTGGCGTCGGGGGCCACATTTGGCCCCTGGGCCATAGTTTGGGCACCCCTGTACTAAAGCGTTCTCCCAACTCGGAGGCAGGAAGGCTTCTCATAGCCAAATCAGAAATTTGGCATAATGTTTTTGGGGACTGCTTGGCCTGGTGTTCTCTCTTGCCCCACTGAAAGCGGCTAGTGCCTGTATTCACGGACTTACCTTTTCACTGGTGTCTGATATGAATGAACTATCCACGCTAAGGCATGAGAGCATTTGCTCCTGCTCCTCCAGAGAGAAGGGCTGAGAAAGGCTGTCCAGGATCAGCTCTGTGCGGGGAAAAACAAAACAGATTAGAATGGAAACTGAGCATTTCCAGCCAAGGATCTGCGACAATCACAACATAACACATCTTTGTGCAAGCATATCTTTTGGTTTTCTTGTTTCAGTCAGCTTGATCGGATGTTGGATCGGATGCTGTGACAGCCAATAACATTTCCTGATTCCACCCATGTCTATTCTGTTTCAAAAGATTTGGGACCACAACAACGTATTATGGTAGCATCCACAATTTCAGGTTGCCGTGAACAACTATACAGTGTACGAATATGCAGAACTCAAGCAGCAGTAAGGATGCAGAGCTCAGCCGATTTCCCACCAGCCAAACCTTATTTCCAATTTCCAACATACCTATCTCACTGGTTTGCAACTGTTTTGTGTCATTACTTGTACAAATTGCTTTAAGAGCACTTCTGGCACCTACTGCAGCCATCACCCTGATATTTCTTAGACTTAGAACGGATGGTAATAGAGTAGACCTTACTGCCAGCGACTCAATGCCGAGTGTCAGGTGGCAGTTAAATATCCTGACAACCCTGAGGACTGCAGGCCTTGGGTGATGAAGTCAACAGGGAAGGGTGATGGTCCCCAAGTGGATTAATTCTCACTTGAATTCATCTTGATGAAGGGCAGCAGCTTCATCAATACTGGGCTGAGGAGGACTTTTGTGTGCAAAAAGGGCTCAGGACCAGAAAGTGACTCGTGGAAAGTGTCACACTACAATGCAGAAGGCAAATGCCGCGGACTCGCAGCATCTGTCCGGAGGATGGGTTTGTAGGGGACCGATGGCAGGAGACTTAGCCAAAAGACGCTACCCGGCTGTGCGGGTGGCCGCCGCACAGTGACATTTACAGCCGAGATAAGTGGCTGCGGTGGCGTTCAGCCTTGGACTCGTTCCACCTGCCCCCAGGATCGCGCCCTGCTGAGGGGCTTTAAGAGACGCTGTATGGTGGATGAAGAGGCTTGTTACCTGTCGTGGTGCTTTGTTCAATTTTGTTTAATTCTGTTTCTTTCTGTAAATTTGAATGAGGTTTATCGAATTTTTTTGTTACTGTTTATTGAATTCTTTGTTACTGTAATAATATCTATGCTTTGGTATTCTGTAATGCTGATATCGACTATTATGATTTATTAATATATTGTCTAGGAACTTGTAACTGTAATTTTACTGTAATTTTATATGTATTGTAAACCGCCCTGAGTTGGCTATGCCAAGTAGGGCGGTATAGAAATTGAAATATAATAATAATAATAATAATAATAATAATAATAATAATAATAATAATAATAATAATAATAATAATAATAATAATAATAATAATAATAATATCCTCAGGACAGTCTTCATGGCTGATTGTCATGATGATCGCCAATATTCGGATACAGCAGAAGAAGGACTGATGCAGGAATCCAATGTTATAAAGATTAACGGTAAATGTTTCCCTTGCTCGAAACCCAGTCATATCCGACTCTAGGGTTCAGTGCTCATCTCTGTTTCAAAGCCAAAGAGCCAGAGCTGTCTGCTTCTGCAGATGTTTCTGTGGTCATGTGGCAGGCATGACTAGACACCAGAGCGCACGGAACGCTGTTTACCTTCCCACCAAAGTGGTCCCTATTTATCTACTTGCAATTTCTTGCTTTTGAACTGCTAGGTTGGCAGGAGCTGGGACAAAGATGGGAGCTCATTCCATTCTGCAGTACTCGGGAATCGAACTGCTGACCTCTCGCCTTCCAGTCAGCGTCTTAGCCACTTGAGCCACTGCAGTCCCTTAAAGATTACATCACCAGAAACCTTGTTTACTTTTAGCACTTTGACATGCCCCAACTGCTTTGATCAGAGTCTATCCAGTATTTGATTTCTGAAAACATCATGTCCAGTCTTATCTAAGTTTCCATCATTCTGTCATGGTCATTGGGACAAAGACTTTAAAAGTTAGATCCCTTGTTTAACCAATTTTTTAATTCACATGCACCATAGGGATCGTTCAAATACCAAGTGACCATTTTTGGGGAGGGGGTTGCCAAAAGTCACAGAGAGAGGGGGTTTGGCGTGAAGTCACGTGACTCCAAAATTATCATTGCTTTTCACATCCAGCTGGCCATAGATCTACCAAAGGTCACAGAAAGTCACAAAGGAGGGAGGGGGTCAAAAAGTGGCCTATTTTAGGTCGCGTGGTATTTGAAAGAGCCCATATTAGGTTTTCCAAATTAACAGTAGCAAACAATAGTGTCCAAATAGGTTGATCTTAGAAGAAATTAACCCTGACTGCTCCTTAGAAGGTCAAATAGTAAAGATGAACCTAAAGTATTTTGGACATCAAATGAGAAGAGAGGATTCGCTTGAGAAAGCCTTGATGCTGGGAAGGGTGGAGGGCAAAAGAAGAAGGGGCGGCCAAAAATGAGATGGCTAGATGGTATTGTAGAGACAATAAGCACAGAACTGAGCAAGTTGAGGAGGATGGTGGAGGACAGAAGTGCCTGGTGGACAGTGGTCCATGGGGTCGCAAAGGGTCAGAATCAACTGTGCAACTGAACAACAACAACAACAACAAAGAGTTTCTCAAAGGACTTGATAGAAGAGCGACAAACAGATTCATACAAAGACAGCACCTAAAAAGAACAAGCAAGGTGAAGTACAGACTCATCTTTACCAAACTCCATCTGCTGAAGCTCATGTTCCAAGGTTCTCCACTCCATCAAGCTATCCTTCTTATTCTTGAGTGGAGTCAGGCTAGAAGGCTGAAGAGAATCATATGGCCACAATAATTTCTTGCACATCGTAGGGTGGGTTAATTGAGTCCTCTCTACCCAGGCCTGAGGAGGATTTGGTGGTCCAGGACTTCTGGCCAATGGCTTCAAACTAGGAGGAGGTTCAATGTCTCGTAGTGCTGGCGCTGGGTGATTAACTTCTTCTGTCAATTGTAGACATCTGGGTTCTCTATATTCCCCTCTCCAGGGGCTTGTCAGGCCCCCCACTGCAAAACAAAGGCACACAGGGGGAGGGGTTGGGGGAAACAAGAAAAAGCCAGAAGAAATAACATTACTTCAGCTGTCTACATACCTGCGTAAGAATAAATGCCCAAAGAGTTTTAAAAGATGAGGACCAAATGGGAAAAGATAAAAGTAAGGAAAGTATACCTTATGACAGAGATAGGGGTCCTTTGGTTTTTTTAAATTAGAACAAACAAACAAAAAGAAAGAAAAACATCTACAAAAAACCCAGACAAAAATCTTAACAAAGTTACATATAACTACTGCATGCACCCACCACCAGGATTTATAAACCTTCTCGATTAAATAGTCTTAACATTGTTGCATTTTAAAAAATATATTCATCTCCTCATTTTAAAAAGATACACCTTACCCTGACTTTACTCCTTTCTTTTTCATTAATACATAATCTAAAAATTCTCTCCATAGTTCTCTAAAATCAGGTTTTTTTAAAACTAATCCTTTTTTTTACTTTTAACTCACATGTTAACTTATTACTTATAGCAGGCGTTCTCAATCTTTTCAAACTCTAGATCTATCTATCTATCTATCTATCTATCTATCTATCTATCTATCTATCTATCTATCTATCTATCTATCTATCACATTTGTTTATTGCCCCCCTCACCCAAGTGACTCAGGGAGATTTACAACAAGTCATCAATAACAATTAAAATCAAATCAAAATTAAAACTGATTAAAAGACCACGCCCCCTCAGACCAGGTCAGACCGGTGGTTCCCCCCACTGTAAACATTGCCATAAAACGTGTCCACGGCTGTCACAAATGTGTTTACGACAGCGGCGGGCACATTTACGGCTGTCGTAAATATGTTTGCTTCCAGCGGCAGCGACCACATGCAATGTTGTTGTGGGCCAGGTCTGCCCCGCAGGCCGTAGGCTGAGAACCCCCGATTTATAGTTATACACTGGTACCCAGGATAACGTTATGACTTGGTTCCACAAGTCATGTCGTTATCCGGTTTTTAGCGTTGTCCGATACATTGATCGAACAACGCTTAAAAAAAGCCCAGAGAAGAGGCGCTCACACGCGGAAGCCTCTTATTTATTATTATTATTTATTTATTACACTTGATACCCCGCCCCAATCGGGAGAACCCGACTCTGAGCGGCTTACAAAACACTAAAAATAAAAATAAAAGCATAAGAAACAGTTTACTCCAATAAAACATCAGTTAAAAGGTCATCAAAATATTACCACAAAAATTAAAAACAGTACACAGTCCCACTTCCAGACCCAGGTTGGCAGTCCTTTAAATAAGCCACCTGGTAAGGGAACTCGTATTCCCAGGTCCCCAAACCTGTCCAGCCAGCCAGGTTTTCAAACCCTTCCGGAAGGGCAGGAGCTCTGTCTGAAGGCGCAGTTCAGTGGGCAGGAGGTTCCAGAGGGCCGGGGCGGACACGGAGAAGGCTCTTCTCCTGGTACAGGCGAGATGCGCCATTCTCGCCGAAGGAACAACGAGGGAGCCTCTCCAATCCGCCCTGGTGGGACGGGCAGATGTTCTTGGGGTGATGTTCTACCGAGAAGGGGGTCGTGCGCCAAAGCAAGGGACCAAAGGGGGGGTGCCACCCCCCGCTTTGATCCCTTGTCTTGACGTGCAATCCCATTTCGATAGCGTGCCCGGGAAAGAGGTAGCTTACCCGAAATCCTCACCCCCTGTGTGGGGGAGGGAATTTCGGGTAAGCTGCCTCTTTTCCGGGCATGCTATCGAAATGGGGATCGCACGTCAAGGTAAGGGATCAAAGTGGGGGGTGCCACCCCCCACTTTGATCCCTTACCTTGACATGTGATCCCCATTTCGCGCACCTAAACAAGGTTCGGCTTGTCCGAATTCCGGATTTCGGACAAGCCGCTCCTTGCCCAGGCGCGCGCATATCAGACGGGGGCTGGGGAGGCTACGGAGATCTTCCCCGTAGTCTCCCCAGCCCCTGTCTGACACGTGCCGCCTGCCCGCACGATGTTTGGAAAGGGTACGGGGAACATCCCCCGTACCCTTTCCAAACACTGTGCAGGCGCGCACAAAGCATGCGATGGGAGTTTGGGTCCCGGGTAGAACGAGCGCCTGCTCATTCAACCCGGCAGCCAAACTCCCATCGCACGCTTTGCACGCGCCTGCACGGTGTTTGGAAAGGGTACGGGGGAGAAAGGAAACGCTCCCACTGGGCTGCTGGGCAAAGGGGCGAGGCAAACTCTGTGCTGGGGGAGGGAGAAAGTGCTCCCATTGGGCTTTTGAGCAGAGGGGCGGGGCAAACTCTGTGCTGGGGCAACTGCATGGGTTGTACTGAGTCAAGAAAGAGAGCAAAGGATGGTCTGTTCAGAGCATTCTGGGTTGTTGGAAGCATTATGGGTGACAGATCAGCATTGACATTGATGTCAGATTTTTTTGACTATATCTCTTTTCTTACAGTTTATCTCTGGATAGATAATGGCACATTCCAAGCATAACCAATGACAACATTTACTAGGGGATTGTCAGAGCTGTAGTTTTAAAAGGAATGTCTTCAAGCTTTGCATGTGCTGAAAACTGATCTCTGACAAATGATGAACGCACTGAGACACACTGAGCACTTTCATCATCTTCCAATTTGCAGCACACATACACAAAAACGGGATCAGCAAAAGGCTGGTTCCCAAGTCATCCCATTGAAAGACAGCCATGCAAGCATCAAGGACAGGGGTTCCCAACCTAAGGGGCATGAGCCGGATCCAGCCCACAGTGCCATTTCATGTGGTCCTCTGCCCCTCCAAGGGCATTTGAGAAACAAAATGGCCACCCCCTTTAAAGCTGTTGGGACAAAATGATCACCCCATCATGCAGGCAGGGCAAAATGGCTGTCCGGTCCTCGAAGCTGACTGAGAGAGTGTGACCCGGCCCTCAGCTTAAAATGGTTGGGAACTCCCGATCTAGGAGCAGCAAAATCAAGTCAACAGATCATACTACAGCAAGTGGATTTAGATTTTAAATCTAAATAAATAAATAAGTGGATTTTGCATTGGCTGAAGAGGCATACCCACCGGGAGCTTGTTCAAACAGATGTCAGGCATTCTCACCTTGCTTGAGAGCTGTGTAGACCTTTGCCCTCAATTCTGCAGCTGAGGATCTCTTCGCTGGCTCCTTCTCAAGGCCAGCTTTAATGGCATGAACTGTAGCTGGGTGACAGGACGGGGGTATTTCTCTCAGTGGAGGTGGCTCTCTGGCTATCTGCAGTACAAAACCATGGAAACAGGGGGAACATTAGAAGCACAAAGTATGAGATGACCCTACCAAGAAACAGATTGATCAAAATCAACCAGGAAACCATCTGACGTATGTGTAACATCAAACCTTTAAATCAGGAGTTCTCAACTTTTTAAGCCAGGGGACTGGGTCACGCCCACTCAGAGAGCTTCAGGGGCCGGACGACCATTTTGCCCTTCCGCCATCACATGGGACTTCCTGGTGTGGTGAAGGCAGTGGGGGCCCCACATGAAATGGTGCTGTGGGCCACTGTGGGCCCATGGGCTGCAGTTTGAGAATCCCTGCTTTAAAGGATAGTGGTAGCAGGAAGCAATATACAACTTGACAAGATAGAAACTACAGTGAAGCTGAATTAATTCTTTGCTCTGGGCAGCTCCAGAAGGAAGGTACACATCTGCCAAAACAAGGAAAATCCCTTCGAACACACACTCTCTCTCTGGTGGTCTTCTGAGATTACATAAAAAGCACTTTGCATGTGCAACACTTACTGTTTACTATAGTGTTAAAAATCAATCTTGACGCTCTTCTAGCAGTTGCATTACACTCTCATCATATCCCGCTGGATGGGACTGGTAGAAGTTAGCCTCATATTTAGGATTGTCCCACAAGATCCAGAGAACCATTACGTTCCTTATTGATGATTGAAATAAAGGTGTGTGTTATGGGACAAGGGATTTGGCCTTAGGAATGTGTAGATGAATTACTGCTGGTCTGTGAGAGCCTCTAGGCATGTTCTAGATCAGAGTTTCTTAACCTTGGTGCTCCAACTCTTCTTGGACTTCAATTCCCAGAAGCCCAAATAAGCACACCTGCTATTTTTTAAAAATCACAAAAACTGAGTACACCCATCCGTTAGAAAGGGGTTCTCTTTAGTTTATTAACATGAAACATACCTTCAAGCACAGAGGATGATTGTAATATTGGGTCCAAGGGTGGCAGCCATTCAGAAGATGCAACATCATACAGCAGCTACTCCAAACATCTATCTTGGAATCACACCGCTTTCCCATCACAAGTTCTGGGGCCAGGTGGGTCTCTGTGCCAGGAACGTAATCCCCTGGAAATGCAATAGGGGAGATCTACTCTTTAAGATCTTGGTGGGATCTGCTTCATGAAGTAATCATACTCAGACAATTTTTTAAAAGCTCCAACGTAAAACATGTAATTTGGACCCAAAGTGAAAATGAAGACACAGGAATGACCAACCTTGATGCTTCAGGGTTTTTTTGGACTTCAATTTCCAGAAGCCCTGATCAGCAGGTATGGTGGCTTAGGCTTCTGGGAATTGAAGTCCAAAAAAACCCTGAAGCACCAAGGTTGGCCACCTCTGCTATAGTAGATAGATTTAGCTGGGGAACAAAAATTGGGAGGAGACAACCAACCTGGTTTAGATTCTTGCTGAGTTGCTACATTCACTGGAAGTCTTAAGCAAATCACAATTTGTGTCTAAATGAGGGTGGGAAACTTTAATGGGTCCAGGAACAAACTTTGCCTCCATAATAACTGAAATTCACAGCAACCTTATACAGTGGTACCTCACTTAAAGAGCATAATACGTTCCACAGGATTGCTCTTTAAGCGAGTTTGCTCTTTAAGTGAAACACCATTGTAAGTGACCAATTTTGGGGTGGATTGCGAACCCCGATTTATTTGTTAAGCGAGTTTTTGGTTGGTTTTATTTGTTAGGCGAAGCGAACATTCAGAGAAAATTCTGCTCTTTAAGCGAGTTACTCTTTAAGCGAGACGCTCTTTATGCGAGGTTTGACTGTACTTGAAATATCATGTTCATCAGGAAAACATCTGTTTAATACAAGCATTGTGCCTGCTTTAACTGCATTACAGAAATTTGCCCTCCAACTAGCTATAAGCTATTTAAAGTTTTCCTTACTTCAAAAGAATTTTCACTGTCTGCCTCCAAATCTGGGCAGTGACCTATTACAAGACATTTTGCTTGATTTAAATATACTGTAATGGCCTGCCACCAAAAAAAGAATTTCCTACTTCCTACTGAAGGGCTCTATCACAAAAAATTGGCGGTTCAGCATCTATGCCTCACAAGGGCTTAAAAATCACCCTTAGGGGACTACATGTGGCATGAAGGCTAAACAATCCAGATAGCGACTCAACGCAGAGTGCCAGGCGGCAGTTAACTATCCTGACCACCCTGAGGACTAATGGCCTTGGGTGGTGAAGTCTACAGGGAAGGGTGATGGTCCCCAAGTATTGCATTGTATTATATTGTATCTTCTATTGCAGTGGTCAGCAAACTTGGCTCTCCAGCTGTTCTTAGACTTCAGTTCCCAGAAGCCTTGATCAGCAGGAGTGCTGACTTGGGCTTCTGGGAATTGAAGTCCAAGAACACCTGGAGAGCCAAGTTTGCAGACCCCTGTTCTATTTTATTTAATTTCAATTGTATTGTGATATATTGTGACTGCTGTTAGCCGCCCTGAGTCTCATAGTTGAGTGGGTGGCATAAAAGTCCAATAAATCAAATCAATCAAGTGGATTAACTCATACTTGAATCCATATTGATGGAGAGCAGCAGCTTCATCAACACTGGCCTGGGGCTGAGGAGGACTTTGTGTGCCAAAAGGGCTCAGGACCAGAAAGTGACTTGCAGAACTGGATCAGTGATGCGGGTGTCATGTTGTAATGCAGAAGGCAAAAGGAAGGCCACTGCATTATATTCTCAGAACAATCTTCATGGCTGATCACCATACCGATCACCTATACAGTTGTACCTTGCTTAAAGAGCATAATGCATCCCACAGGATTGCAATTATAAGTGACCTATTGTGACTTCTGGTGGGGGGGGGGATTGCGAACCCCGATTTATTTGTTAAGCGAGTTTTTGGTTGGTTTTAGTTAAGCGAGGCAACCATTCAGAGAAAAATCTGCTCTTTAAGTGAGTTACTCTCTAAGCAAGGTGCTCTTTATGCGAGGTTTTACTATGTTCAGATTCAGATATGACAGAAGAAGACTTCCGACTGAAAGGCAAGCCTGAATTCCTCACATTCTGGGGGACTAGTCCCGCTCACAACCAGTCGCGACAGTGAGGTTCGCCTAAAGCGATAGCATGGATAATTAACAGCACCTAATTATGCCAAGATGGAATGCTGGAGGAAAACACAGTGGCGTGTTATTTTTGGGGCTGCCGTAACATTTGATTTCCAATACAAGAGCAAAAATCCGCAGGGCAGACATGCAACCACCTCCTTGATATTCATATTTAGGATTCTTCCTGAGATCTCCAGCATAAAGCAAAGGCCAGCTCAAACAGTCGTGTTGCTAGCCTCTTGGAAAATCTGCCAGACCTTACCTGTCATCAAGTACTTCCCTCCACCATCAGGGTTGAGGTGAGCTGCATGACCAAAATCACAGAGGACAGCATGGTTTCCATCACCAGATAAGAGGACATTGTCAGCTGGTAAAAAAAGTATTACAGCGGTTAATTTGCAATCATGATCCATGCACGTTGCCATGACAAAACCTAGTATTCCCTCCCATGCCAAGAGTTGACTATACTCAGTCCTTGCACTGCGTGCACAATAAGCACCCCTGAAAAGTACACTGGTGAATTTCAATGGCAAGCTATAGAACCACACTGGCATTACCCAGAAAAGTGGTGGGGGTGAGGGAATAAATAGTGCAAGCACTTTTCCTTGAATGGTGTGTGTGGAAAATGCATGCACACCATTTGCCACTATAATTGCCAACACATTTTTTTATGGAAAACAAGGACATCCCAATTTAAGCCAAATAAATGTTTATTGTCAAAAGGCTTGCATGGTCTGGCAGCAATTCTCATAGAGTAACTTGCACTTAGCATCTCTCTCCCCCTCCCCCTTTACAATGGGAAGAAAACACATCACATTCTAGTTGACAGAAAATTGACCACTACAACTGGTTACAGCTAAATAAACTTGGCTTAACATAACACAGCAGATCCCAGCATTGAGTAACCCAATGATCAGGCAATGAATCATCCAGCACAGATAACTGGCTGGCCCTGGCTCAGGAAAGGAGCGACAGCTGTGAGGCCGGCCAGCCGGCTATAAGAACACCGACAACGCTACCGGGCTCTCCCTCAGCTGGCCCCGGCTCAGGGAAGGAGTGGCAGCTGTGTGGCCGGCCAGTCAGCCAGCTACAAGAATGTCATCAATGCCAAAGCCAATGCCGGGCTCTCCCTTGGCCGGCTCTGGGAAGGAGTGACAGCTATACGGCTGGCCGGCCAGCTACAAGAACACTGACAACATCGACGATGACATGTTCTCTGTCGGACATAGTTTGGTGGGGTTGAGTTTATGATATTTTGTAATTGTAATTGGGATTTTTTTTAAAAAAAATGTTTTTGTTTTTGTATTATGATAATGTGGTATCTTGTTACTGTGACCCCAGGTGGCCCCCATTCCACTTGTGGTGAAGGCAAATACAGCTGAAATACAACCTAAACTAACCCTGACCACTTTCTTGTAAAATCTTTTAAGGGGAAGTTTTAACTCAGAGATGCAGGCTCTACTGCCATTAAGCAGAACCAGCTCAATATCCACAATTACCACAAACCAACTCACAACTAAATTGTGAGGAAGGTGTCAACAATATGCCTTTAAAGTAAAAGAAAACTGGTTGGGTGGATGAAGCCTGAATGCTGAAACGTTGCTTGGAGCATTGGTAAGTTCTGCACATAGATCAGAGTCAAACCTGTTACTCACAGTAGCTATCTTCACTCCAGCCAGGTCTTCCCTAGCCCAGGGATCAGCAAACTTGGCTCTCCAGATGTTCTTGGACTTCAATTCCCAGAAGTCCTGATCAGCAGGCATACTGACTTGGGCTTCTGGTAATTGAAGTCCAAGAACACCTGGAGAGCCAAGTTTGCAGATCCCTGCCCTAGCCTAACTAACGATAGCCAGATAAGAATGCCACCTGTTGCATTATAACCATGATAGCAAACCTTGGCACTGCATGTGTTCTTGGACTTTGATTCCCAGAAGCCCAAGACAGCACTCCTGCTGATCAGGGCTTCTGGAAATTGAAGTTGAAAAACAGCTGGAGTGCCAAGGTTTGCCATCACTGCATTATAGGATCTCTAGTACCCTCATGGCACCCATCGTTACCATGAGCGTGTCAACATCGCAGTCCCTTCTTTCTTTGGCCTTGGCTCCTCACTGCCATGCCATAAACACAGCCCCACAGTGAATCAAGGGACTCTTGCTTACAGTGGATTGCTGTTTAGTTTTTAAAGCAGTCAAAACACTTGATTGAAATCTTTTTCTTTTGTTGCTGCTGAAACCTGGTGGTGTAAATGTTGGTACCCGCAACAGGAAACACACATGGATCCTGGGAGATAAAACTAACACTGATAATCACCCTGTCCACATGTGGTCTATAACACCCCAGACTACAACTGCAAGCTTACATGACGGAGTACTGCAGGCATGGCCAACCTTGGTACCTCAGACGTTTTTGGATTTCTAATTCCCAGAAGCCCAAGTCAGTACATATGCTGGTTGAGGCTTCTGGGAACTGAAGTCTAAGAACACCAGGGGCACTAAGGTTGACCACCCCAGGAGTACTAGTTTACATAACAAAAAATCCTACCACACCAGAAGCTAGCAGGGAAAATACCTTTAACCTTATTTATTTTCTACACAAATGATTTTGTTTAAGGTACAGCATTCAATCTTGTGATCCTTCCACCTACGCTCTAGACCAGGGGTTCCCAACATTTTCAAGCTGGGGGCCGGGTCATGTTCTCCATCAGCTTCAAGGGCCGGATGGCCATTTTGCTTCTTGAATGCCCTTGGAGGGGGTGGGGGGCTCCCACATGAAATGGTGCCGTGGACCAGATCTGGCCCACAGGCCTTAGGTTGGGAACCTCTGATCTAGACACAAACCCAAGCACTGGAGGACCACCTCAGTGGTCATGACATGTTTACAAAACAGGGCTTGCCATAATCACTCATTGGGGGTGTGCAGGAACCAAGCTCTTTGCTACCAAAATACATACCTTTTACATCTCCATGGAGAATGCTGCGTGCATGGAGGTACTCCAAGCCTTCTAACGTTTGGCTGAGATAATCAAGAGCTCTGTCTTCTGGCAAGTAACCACACTGCTTAAGCAGATGACCAAGAGATCCTCCTGCAAAGAAGTCCCAAAATGAGTAGAATTCAACATATTACCTTCTTGAGCAGCTGTGGACAATGCGGCCTACCATATGGTGCTGGATTGTGACACCCATCTTCCTTCACTATTTGCTGTGTTGCCCAGGGGCGCTGCAAGTTTGCATGAAAGAAAGGGGAGAAAACTCTACACACCTTCTTCCTGTTCTTGATACTAGAAAAACATATATCCATGAGCTCACAAACTATAGTCCAGCTGTCACGGACATATCATTATCTGGTTGGGTTGAGCCACAAAAATTCATAATTGAACGGCCTCTTAAGATGGTCCATCTCAGATAGCTAATGGAGTCAAATGGCTTCATGACAGCACTTAGGACATTTCCTGTTGCCTCAGCAGGTGATATTCTGAGTTGGACACTACTTAAGATAGGCCTTGCAGCTGTAACGAAAATATATTCATTTGAAGCAGGCTTTTAATATGTAAACTGATGTGGCTTTAGTAGGGAATGGGGTTGTTTTGTTTTGTTTTTTTCATTTTTAAAAGTTATTTTAAATTAATTTAAAAGATTCCGTTTAGTATTTTTAGATGATTAATGAGTCAAATCAGTTGAAGTATGGCTTTGCTTAAATGGTCACATAGTTTATTTCTGGATCACATCTTGTTATGTTGACCACATGGTAGTCTATTCATTTTGTTGCCACTCAGTGAATGAGAAGATCTTCCATTACATAGTATTCTGCCATTCTTGATCACATACCTTCCATAAGCTTCATGAAAATAGTAATCCAGAGGCCTTCCTTCACTGCCCCATATAATGACAGGATTTTAGCATGTGTCATTCCAATGCATGTTGTCAATTCCTCTGCACGGAAGTGGTCAACTCGCACCTGGAGAGGTCACAGAAAACAAAAATAATTCAGCAGAAGAGTTGACCCTGCTTAAAAGAGCAAACAATGGGTTCTGCTCAGAATTATATGGCCTAGAACAGTGTTTCCCAAATGCTGGTTTTTGGACCTCAATTCCCAGAAGCCTAAGTCATTTCCCCAAAGCACTGATCAGCCAATGTACTGACTTAGGCTTATGGGAATTGAAGTCCACTAGTGGGCTGTGTACCCCTTGTTGGGAACCACTGGCTTAGAAAGAAAGATCAACCTAGTCAAACACTTTGCTTCATTAAACAGAGTGAAGAAAGAGGTTGAATGAGGAGGAAAATCTTGCACAGGCCTCAGGTAAAGGTCATCCTTGCTTGAAAGCCAATCATTTCCAACTCTAGGGTTCAGTGCTCATCTGTTTATTTATAGCCAAAGAGCCAGCGCTGCCTGTGTCTGCAGACATTTCTGTGGACATGTGGCAGGCATGTCTCAACTCCCAAGTGCACAAAACACTGTTTACCTTCCCACCCAAGTGGTCCCTATTTACCTACTTGCAATGTTTTGCTTTCGAACTGCTAGGTTGGCAGGAGCTGGGACAGAGATGGAAGCTCACTCCATCATGCAGTAACCGGGAATTGAACTCTGACCTTCCAATCAGTGAGTTCAGCGTCTTAACCACTTGAGCCACCGCAGTCCCATGCATAGGACTCAAGGACAAGATAAACCAGTGTTTCCCAACATGGAGCCCACAACCCACTGTTAGGGAATGTAAGTCTTCAACGCTCTCCCTAACTGGTTGAAAGGCATATTGTGTCTGTTTTTTTTTTTTATATTTTTTATTAGGTATATAAAAAACAGAAGTATAAGAGTAAGAAAAAGACAAAAATACAAATATAAACATTATAAAAATATATAGACTTATAAAGGTCATGTAAAATATTTTACACACATCACCGTTACATATTCTTCTTTTCTTCATACATGATCTTTTTCTCATTCTTTTCTATTTCAACATTAAAAAGAAAAAAAAAACAGAAAAAAGAAAAAAGAAGAAAAAAATGCAGAACACCCACGTGCTATATACATAGTCCGGGGGGGGTTTATATCTTTCACACTTTCCAGAAGTCATTATTATCTGTTGCAGGGGGTATACCCTTTTTTTCTTTTAAAGTATAATTAATAAAAGGTTCCCAGATCCTCCAGAATTTATTATTGTTGACTTTTCCTTCCCTACATTTAATTTCCCAAGTAAGTTTTTCATTCAAAGCTAACTCCCACATCTGTATATACCACTCCTGCAAACTTACTCGTTCATTACTTTTCCACCTCTTGGCAATAATCAATCTTGCAACAGTCAACATTGTGGCTAATAACTCTTTATTATCTTTACTTATATCCTGGTCTTCTATGTCTGTTAACAAAATTGTTTCTGGCCCCAGCCCAATCTGTATATCAAATATGTTCTCTATTTCCTTTTTTATTCCTTCCCAAAAAGTTTTTAATACCTCACAACTACACCACATATGTTCATATGTTCCTTTTGTTTTTCTACATCTCCAACATGTTTCACTCATATTACTATACATTTTATGCAGATTGACTGGGGTCCTATACCATCTCCATACCAGCTTATAATTGTGCTCTTTAAGTCTCACAGACATAGTTCTCATCTTTCTTTTCCACATCTTCTGCCACTTTGTTACTGTTATCCTTGTCTCTAATTGTTGTTCCCAGCTTTCTCTCAACACCTCTTGTATATATTGGGTTTTATTCAGTATTTTGTAAATTTTACTAACTATCCCTTTAATTCCCAATTCTCCATTTCTAATTTTAGTCACAAGTATTTCAAATTCTGTACATTTTCTATTTAAACCATTCTCGCATAAAAATTTCCTATTCCAATTATTTATCTGGAGGATCTTGAACCAATCCAATTGAAGCTGCAAGTATAGCTCATGTCTTTTCTCTTGGTCCTTGCAAGCATCGACCCAGTCTTTTAGTAATAATACTCTATTTTCCACCAATATATCTCTGATCTTTGTGTCTATTTTTATCGGGAAGTCTTGAAAATCCTCTAGCTCTAAAATTGGTGAGGTTCCCAAAGTAAGCTCTTTCCTCGTTCTATTCCATGCTTCAATTGTTGATTTCAACATCATACCCTGGGCCATCTTTTTTCTTTTTTCTTTTCCCTCATATAAAAATTGAGCCTTACCCACCTGCGCTAAATCTTTCCTTTCAAATTTTTCCCAAACTGCTTCTTCCCTATCTAGCATTTTTATAACATTTCTTATTTGAAATGCCCTATAATATTTTATAACGTTTGGGATCCCCAATCCTCCCTCTTTTTGCGGTGCATACCATAATGATTTAGTTATTCTGGCCCCCTTATTCCCATTGCAGAACTGATTGATCATGTTTTGATATTCATTCAACTCTTTATCAGTGTGGTTTATTGGTAAAACATCAAATAGAAAGTTCAGTTTAGGCATTAACATCATCTTACATATGGCTATTCTTCCGAACCATGACAGGTTTAATTTATTATATTTTACTATTTTCTCCTTTATTTCCTTCTTTTGTCTGTCATAGTTCATACTTTTAATTTCCCCAATTTTGCTTGATAACATTACCCCCAAATATCTCATCTTTTGTTTAATTTGTATATTGTAATTCCTCTTTATTAGATTTTCATCTTCTTTCTTGCCATTTATTAAAATCATTTCTGTTTTATCCCAGTTAACTTTCAAACCAGTAACCTCCTCAAAATCTATTAGATGTCTGTTAATCTTAACCAAACCCTCCACTGGATGCTTCACCGTCAACAATGTATCATCTGCATAAAGGCTTACTTTGGTTCCTCCTATCCCTACTATTCCCTCATCTTGTCTAATTGCGTTTGCTAACAGTTCCATGGCCAATATAAACAACGATGGCGACAAAGGACAACCCTGTCTCGTGCCTGCCTCTAGCCTAATATCATTTGTATAATTATCATTAAATTTGACTCTTGCAGTACCTTTTTTATATAGCTTCCCAATAACACTTTGAAATTTTTCCCCAAATCCGTATAGTTTTGTCATCTCGTGGATCGTTGACCATTGTAATGAGTCAAATGCCTTAAATATATCCAAAGCCAAAAACCCCACTTTTTCCTTTCTTTTTTCCATTATATCTAAAATGTCCACAGCCCTTCTTATAAGATCTGCCATGTGTCTATTTTTAACAAATCCCGCTTGATCCTCGTTGATATATTCGGCCATGAAACCATTCAATCTATTTGCTATGATCGTAGTAAAAATTTTAGCATCCTGGTTGATCAGAGATATTGGTCTGTAAGATTCAATTTTTTCTAAATTTTTACCCGGCTTGGGAATCAGAGCAATTATCGATCTGTTCCAGGAATCTGGAGTCGCATCTCCCTCTAAAATTCCATTGTATAATTCATACAGTCTCGGGACAACCCACGGCATAAAGTCTTTATAAAACTCCGCTGATAATCCATCTTCCCCAGGTGTTTTTTCTTTTTTTAGTTTTTTTATTACCTCTTCTATTTCCCCAACCGAAATTGCTTCCTCCATCTTATTCCTATGCTCCTCTGTTAATTTCTTAATTTGTTGTTGATTGAAATATTCTCGCAATTTACTTAAATTTACCTCCTTTTTTGAGTACAACTTTTTATAGAAAGTTTCAATCACTTCTGCCTTCTCTCTTTTCTTATTACATCTTTTCCCATTTTCATCTACTAATACACCTACTTGCCCTTTATTCTTTTTGTCCCTAGCTGCTTTTGCTAATAGCTTAGAACTTTTATTACCGTGCTCATAATATTCCCTTTTAAGAAAAATCAAATCTTTCTTTACTTTTTCAATATCTTTCCCATCCAATTCTTTTTTAATTTTTTCAATCTCTTGAAATATCCTGTGATCCTTCTTTTTAGCATATTCGATATGGAGGTGTTTTAACTGTTTTTCCAATTCCTGATTCCTAATTCTAACTTGCCTATTCCTATTACTTTTTAGCTTTATCGATTCCCCTCTAAAAATTGCCTTCATTGTGTCCCAAACTCCTCCCCTATTAATCTCATTATTTTCATTAAATTTCCAACTTTCCTCCCATTTCTCCATTATTTGTTTCCTTATTACCTCCATCCCATACAGCTGCCCATCATATCTCCAAATATATCCGCTTTTTTCATCCTCATTCAAATTTATATTTACTATCATTTTTGCATGGTCAGATTCTCTAAATGTTCCAATCTCCGTATCCTCAAGTTTTTTTAGCAACTCTTCCGTTACAAAAAAATAATCTATTCTTGAGTACATATCATGCACATGTGAGTAATATGTATATTCTCTTTCCCGAGCTTTCAACTCTCTCCACACATCTTTTAGCCCCATTGATTTCCTCCATTCTTCTAATATGTACTTATTACCTCTCTTTTTTACACTTGTGCAATCAATATCTGAACACATCATATTAAAATCTCCACCTACCACCATGCTCTTAGAACCCTCCTCTCTTAATATCTTCCCCACTTTATCTAAAAAAATTTTCTGTTTATCATTTGGTGCGTAAATATTAGCCAGCGTTATCTCCTCCTCTTCAATTTTCCCCTTAATTATTAAATATCTCCCTTCTGGGTCAGCTATTGTCTTATTCACCGTAAACCCCAATTTTTCCGAGATCAGAGTTGCGACTCCCCTGGCTTTAGATGTCCCAAATGCCTTTTCATATATGCTGATTCCTCTCACCGCCAAATTATTGACTACTGCAGATTTTTGATGGGTCTCTTGCAAGAAAATTACGTCAGCTCTATCTTTGTTGAGCGATACTTGCAACCTCCTTCTTTTCAGGGCGTTCCCTGTCCCCTTCACATTCCATGTTACAACTCTTAATGACTTAACCATTTGTGTATATATCAATTTCCCATCGTTCTTTTCCTTCCCCGGACGTGTTTCTTGACCAACCTCTAACTTCCCCACATCCAAGAAATTTAAACAAAATAAAGAACATTAAAACAAAAATACCTTTCAAATTATTGAGAACATAGAAATAACAACAACCACAAACAAAAAACTTACCTATCCTATTCGCTTCTTCTACCCTCCCCACATTCTTTTCCATAATGCCGCCTTTGATCTTCAAAGAGGGGAGGGGGAGACCGGAGAAAAAAGGCATATCTATCTTCTATCAACCTTCTCCCTCTGAAGTTAGTTAAGTATTTAAGTATTTTCACCCCACCTGTTCCCCACTTGTACCTGGAACCTCCACTCCTCCCACCGCTCCCTCCTCCTCCCGACCCACTAGTGGTCCCATCACACCCACCCTGGCCAATTCTGTTCTCATTACTACCCAATCTGAGTCAGCTTCTTTAATCAGACCAATTTTTGTTAAGTAAAGCAATGCATCCGTATTCACATCCAACACATGCCATTTTTTGTCATAAAAAAATCTCAACTGTTGTGGAAATCGCCATACATACTTGACCCCTTTTGCAATCAATATCTTCGTGACAGGCTTCATAGTGTACTTCCATTTCCTCTCTTGTGGCGCAATATCATTGTACACTTCCACATCTACTCCATCTATTTTTAAAACGCCAGACCCAGCTTGTCTAATGAAGGACATCACCTTCAATTTATCTGCCCAATTTGCAAATTTAACTAAAACATTCCTGGGGGACCTCCTATCTCTCCTCCCACCCACCCTATATACGGCACCGATGTCATCTACTCCAAATTCCTTGCCCATCTTAAGTGAGTTCAACCATTCCAATATTCTCTCTTTAAGCCGTTCTGGCGTTTTTTCAATCACATGACGAATCACTATGTTAAATTTCCTCCACCCCTCCTCCATCATCATCAATCTTTGGTCCTGTACTGTTATGCGATCTTCCAAAATGTGTTCTTGTATATAAAGTTCATTTACAGTTATGATGGTTTGCTTAACTTCCTTGTCCATTGTCTTTGTAATCACATCAATCTTCTGCGTATTCTCTGCAACATCCTTCTTCACATCTGTAAGGGATTTTGCCAGGCTTTCATACTGTAGCCTGGCTAATTCCCTATCCTTCTTCATTTCTTCACTGTTGGCTTCCACTGCTCTATTCAATTTGGTTTGGTTTTCATCTAATTTTTGCAGTGTTGCCTGGGTATCAGTCATATTCTTGGCCAGTTGTTGGAGAATTTTCGTCATGTTGTCCATTCTTTGGGCCAGGTCGAGGGAGCCCGGCTGCTCCCCGGCTGTGGTGCTCATTACTGTCTCTTGAACCTCAATATTAGGTGATGGTGTGTGTCTCTCCTCCTCTTCTTGTTCTCTTCCTTTTTTGCCTTTCCGCCCTTTTGGCTTCACCACAGCTTCATCCATCCCCTCCTCTCTCTCCCTTCCCAACAGGCACCCCAGTATATCAAGCACAGTATGTAGTAATGGGAAGGAATGAGAAGTGGGGAGATACTCTGTTTTCCAAGCCTAAGTCTTAATTCTTTCTGAGGCTGTTTTTAGTGAAAGTACTTAAAAGACAAATGTCACTAACAATATCTGTTATGCTGACTTCAAGGCTGTACTCCTCCAAGAGATTATAGTTTTACTTTTTATGTAGCTATTATTTATAGATCTCCAACAGCAGCATATTGTGTCTGTGATGCCTTTAAGACTTTACTACTGGGGCACAAAGGTGCTAGGAGTTTTCTCTGATGGGCTCCAAGGGCCAGCGTATTTAGGACAGAGCAGGATTGCAGACCTTCAGCTACAATGCTCAACTTGCCTGAGCTTTAATGCTCACCTTCCTCTGCCGACAATCTGTATCTTCTGGAACCTGCTACGAGGACTGAACCTTTGCCACTGTTCCTGCTCATAGCTTTTGCTGGATATGCCATCTGTGATTACTGGACAATGGAGTATTAACTGGGGTAAGCCTCTACCAGGAGGACAGAATGTAGAACTCTTTGGCTTTGTTTGTGGCTGCAGCTTGCCTTTACCCTGTTGAACCGAATTGTTAATGGGCTTGTATATAGCACAACTGTACTGTCTCAGTGAGGTCAACTGAGCAGCCTGAGAGAACATATCTGTTTTGTATTACAGTTGTTGCGCTGTATATACTTGCACTCTTCCACCTTAGAAGTAAACCTGATTTGAATTTTGTTTTGCACCAAGCTCTGGTCTGCCTGTCTTTCTTACAAGAGACCTCTTGGCCAGGTGTGAACCTCTTGCTGGCCAATGCACCATTCTGCTGACCAATTACATCAACACCCACAGGGGAACTTCAATTCCCAGAAGCCGAAGTCAGTTCATTGACTGATCAGTGCTTTGGGGAATGGAAGTCCAAAAACCAAAGGTTGGGAACCACAGTGCAAGGATATGGAAGGCTAGCAAGCTGACAGGGAAATGACCAGCAAGAGACAGGGAAAGCTTTTGAGAAATAGAAACCTAAACTACTGTATATACTCGAGTATAAGTCTAATTTTTCAGTCCCAAAAATGAGCCCCCCAAAAAGGGGAAACGGTTTATATTCGAGTCAATGACCACGAGGGTCCCAAGACCGCATCAGATTGAGATGCGCCAAAACTTTAATTAATTTTTCCATATTTTCATGTACAGTAATACTTCGGATAACGTTTACCTCGGATAACGCTAAAATCGCATAACGTTAAGTAATCTTGGGAGGAGAATTGGATCGAATAACGTTAAGGTCCTATGGGATGTATCAGATAACAACCGATAAAGCCTGCGCGGGTACAATGTATCTCTATGGAGCTTTAACGTTATCCGATACATCCCATAGAATTTTAACATGCATCGGATAACACTAAAAATCAGATAACACCAAGATTTGTGGAACCAAGTCTTAGCGTTATCCAAGGTATTACTGTATTTTGATTATTGAAACTCACTAGCAGCTGCTGCATTTCCCATACTTGGCTTATCCTAGGGTCAATCTATTTTCCTGGGTTTTCAGGTCGAAATTGGGTGCCTTGGCTTGTATTCAGGTCAGCTTCTACTCAAGTATATAGAGTAAGTACAGCTAGAACAAACACAGACTGAAGGGAAAGAGGGGGAGAAGCCAAGCATTTGGAGCAGAGAGAGATCAATGGGGTTAAGGGACACAAACAAAAAATTAAAGCACAGAGCAGGAAGAGCTTCCTGGGAGTGTCTGGACAGTTAAAAGAAGTTGACCAAAACTGACATTAGAGTTAAAGAAATAGAGTAGAGGTAGCACAAGACTAAAAAAAGGAGTGCCAAGAAGAAAGCAAAGTTCATGTGATTCATGAGAGAACATAGGAAGAAAGGTTTGTTTGAAGGGAGTAGAAAAGTAAAGAAGCATGGAAAAGACAGACGGTTGAGGCAGCAATTTCAGTATGGCTACATGGGAATCATAGGACTGCAGCGGCTTAGTGGTTAAGAGACTGAACTTAGCGAATGGAAAGTTGGCAGATCAGCAGTTTGAAACCCGAGTTCTGCACATTGGAGTCAGCTCCCGTCTCTGTCCCAGCTCCTGCCAACCAAGCAGTATGAAAGCAAGAAATTGCAAGTAGATAAATAGGCACCACTTAGGTAGGACGGTAAATAGCATTCCATGCACCCATGTTTAGTCATGTCTGCCACATGTCCACAGAAATGTCTGAGGACGTGAACAGCGGTGGCTCTTTGGCCATAAATGAAAATGAGCACCAAACCTTAGAGTGGGATACAACTGACTTTCGAGTAAGGAGGACCTTTACCTTTACTAAATGGGAACCTGAATTTTACACATGCATTTTAATTAGGCCAAACATCTGTATGCCTCCAGTAATTAATGAATTAACTGAGTTACAAAGATGGTAAGTAAGCAAGCAGAGACTGTATGGAGCTCAGTGGTATTAAAATGATTACCGTATATACTCAAGTATCAGCCGAGTTTTTTAGCCCCAAAAATGATCCCCCCAAAAAGGACTCAGCTTATACTTGGGTCAATGACCATGAGGGTCCCAAGGCCGTGCCGGCTTGAGATGTGCCAACAATTCAATTAATTTTACCATATTTTCATGTATCATGTGTTGAAACTCACTAGCAGCTGCTGCATTTCCCACCCTCAGCTTATACTCGGGTCAATCTATTTTCCTGGGTTTTCAGGTCAAAATTAGGTACCTTGGCTTACATTTGGGTCAGCTTATACTCGAGTATATACAGTAGTGTATAGTCTTCCTCCATAGCCTGTGTGTGGCTTTTTAATCACTACTGTACTTACAATGGCAACAGCCAAGAAAAAAAATCTAAGGAGAACTCAGATGAAATTTAGTCTGATCAAACACACAGTCTGCTGGAGGAAAATATGAGTCACTTACATGCTTGCCACTGCATAATAAGTAAACTTAAATAAGAACATGAGATGGGAGGAATGGGAAAAGAGCTTACAGTATGGAGCAGGGGTGCCCAAACTATGGCCCAGGGGCCAAAAGCAGCCTCTGAATCCAATTCATCTGACCCTCAAAGCCTTCATCACTCCTGGAAGCGGAAGTAAAATGCGCCCGTACAGGTGCGTTTTACTTCCGTTTCCAGGAGTGACAAGGGCTTCGTGGGCCGGATGAATTGGTGTCAGGACCTGCATATGGCCCCTGGGTCTTAGTGACCGGCTCCCTGAAGCACATGATTGCCCTGTGGCCCGAAAAGTTTGGGCACTCCTAGTATGGAGAAACAGATCTTGTAAGTAGACGACAGACAAATGTTAAGCTACTTAGGCATCACATAGGGCTGTACAATAAAACTGCTGGAAGAATCTTCCCACAACCCTCCAATTTACAGATCTCTAAACAGCCAAGTCTTGTTCCAATTATCAGATTAAAGAACCCTATCTAGTATTATTTAATACAGTACAGTTGTACCTTGCTTAAAGAGCATAATGTGTTCCACAGGACTGCTCTTTAAGCAAAATACCATTGTAAGTGACCAATTGTGGGGGGATTGCAAACCCCGATTTGTTAAGCGAGTTTTTGGTTGGTTTTATTTGTTAAGAGATGCGAACATTCAGAGAAAATTCTACTCTTTAAGTGAGTTTCTCTTTAAGCAAGGCGCTCTTTATGTGAGGTTTGACTGCACTATAAATTACTATATGCTGTATATGTTATTAGCCATTATCTTCTCCCAAGATAAAAAAGTATACTGTACACATATTCTCTCAGGCCAGAGTTTTGGACTTTGTTCAAGAGCAAGATTTCCAGCAGTGCTTGCTACACCCAACACCCACACACGGCAGCGGATTCCACTGTTTGGAGTTTCCATGGGAACACCTTTTTCTGACTTGACCTTGAGATCAGCTACAAACATGTTACTGCAGAGAAATGAAGCAACAGCTGCTCCAGTCCATATCCGTTCCTACTTTTGCTTTCCCTTGCATCAGATTATCTTGGACTAATGAAACATACATTACCTTTTTGGCTGCACACTGAAAGCCCGTCTGCTTGTCCTCCATTTTGTAAACATCTCCAAACGATCCGGTGCCAAGCAGGCTGAGATATTTAGTCCAGTGAACATCTTCACGATATTCATAATCCACTGCTTTGAGTTTCTGTGAGTTAATGAGAGGCCCAAGAAAACAGAACAAAGGAAGAAAAATGAAGGAGAAAAAACTGAGTAACAATCCCTAAACTAGTACAGTAAAACCTTGGATAATGCTGAAACTTGGTTCCACAAGTCTTAGTGTTATCCGATTTTTAATGTTATCCGATGCATCAGATAACGTTAAAATCCTACGAGATGCATCAGATAACGTTAAAACTGCATAGAGATACATTGTAACTGGCACAGGCTTTAGCAAACGTTATCCAATGAATCCCATAAGATTTTAACGTTATGCAATGCAAATCCCCCCCCCCCGATTGCTTAACATTATGCGGTTTTAGCGTTATCTGATGCAAATGTTATCCAAGGTATTACTGCAATAGGAATGACAAGGATAGCGATACAGTTGTACCTCGCTTAAAGAGCATAATGCGTTCCACAGGATTGCTCTTTAAGAGAGTTTGCTCTTTAAGCAAAACACTATTGTAAATGACCAATTGTGGGAGGGATTGCAAACCCCGATTTGTTTGTTAACCGAGTTTTTGGTTGGTTTCATTTGTTAAGCGAAGCGAACATTTAGAGAAAATTCTGCTCTTTGAGTTACTCTTTAAGCGAGGCGCTCTTTATGCGAGGTTTGACTGTACTGTATATACTCGAGTATAAGCCTAGTTTTTCAGTCCCAAAAATGAGCCCCAAAAAGGGAAAATGGCTTATACTCGGGTCAATGACCACAAGGGTCCCAAGACTGCGTCAGATTGAGATGCGCCAAAAATTTAATTAATTTTACCATATTTTCATGTCTTTTGATGACTGAAACTCACTAGCAGCTGCTGCATTTCCCATCCTTGGCTTATACTCGGGTCAATCTATTTTCCTGGGTTTTTGGGTCAAAATTAGGTACCTCAGCTTATATTCGGGTCAGCTTATACTCGAGTATATTCGGTATTTCAGACACCTCTGTTTGAACCAAATGCAGAAACTAGATACAGTAATACCTCGGATAACGTTTACCTCTGATAACGCTAAAATCGCATAACGTTAAGTAATCTGGGGAGGAGAATTGGATCGAATAACGTTAAGGTCCTACGGGGTGGATCGGATAATAACCGCTAAAGCCTGTGTGGTTACAATGTATCACTATGGAGGTTTAACGTTATCCAATCCATCCCATAGGATTTTAGCATGCATCGGATAACACTAAAAATCGGATGACACCAAGACTTGTGGAACCAAGTCTTAGCGTTATCCGAGGTATTACTGTAGTAGAAATTGTGTATAAAATTGCGGATTCATTGGTTCCTAAATCTGGAAACTGGGTGAGAAACCTGTCCTAGATGGGGATAAACTTCCTCTGAGGTAGTAGGACACTGCTTGGATAAATCAGTACACCACTTCAGTATGCTACTATATTCATAACAACCACTGGCAATTGAAATAGCCAGTGATTCAAAGTAGCTTTGAACACCTTTGACTGGTCCACCTGCTATACACATTGCCTGATACGCATAATTCAGTAGCACATGCACTAGTAAAG
This sequence comes from Furcifer pardalis, assembly GCA_030440675.1. Classification (NCBI taxonomy): domain Eukaryota; kingdom Metazoa; phylum Chordata; class Lepidosauria; order Squamata; family Chamaeleonidae; genus Furcifer; species Furcifer pardalis. Next base: position 32,512,126 of record CP126897.1, read on the forward strand.
GTAAAGTTTTTCCTTGCTCGAAAGCCAGTCGTATCCAACTCTAGAGTTAAGTGCTCATCTGTTTCAAAGCCAACTGAGATGGGAGCTCATTCCATCATCCAGCACTCGGGTATCGAACTGCCAACCTGCTGCCTTCCAGTCAGCGTCTTAACCACTTGAGCCCCCACCCACAAACAAACAAATCTATTCAAATATCCAATCTTCCACCTGCAGACACAAGTAGTGCACGTTTGACATATGATTTGGTTCTGCAGTTATCTGTTCATTTAACATAGCGTCAGGTGATGAGGGGCTGTGGTATGTACAGCAATGGCGATTACACTTATGTACCACTCCACAGCACGCAGTGCTATCTCTGGGCGGTTCACCATGCAATTAGCAGTTTTGCTCCCAACTTTTGAAGGACAGAAGGCTGAGTCAGGACTGAACTCCCAAAGTGACAGAATCTCCTAAAACGGACTCCATGGCACCCAGATTCTGAAGGCTCACCTCTGTAAGCAAGACACCTTCATTGTCATTCATCTCTTGAGGGTCTATCTTTGAACTCAATCCTTTCCATGTCTTGGCCAAACAAGCTAGGTTTCTTGGTTCTCCAAGAATTACGTTTCCCTTCAAGGCATCCACAAGAAAGTCCTCCATGGATAGCTTCTCTGATGTGGTTCTGGCAGACTCGTGGCTGCATTTGGAGGAAGTGTGTTCCAAATTCAGACCTGACAAGTGACCGTCACCACTAACACACGAAAGATCATCAAACAGATACGTTTCCAGAGGGCCATGTTTCAAGGCAGGGAGTAGGTTGTTATAGCCACGGAAATAAGGAGAAAACTTAACAGAGGGAAATGGGTGCGAGGTCCCTGACTGAGGGCCGAAATTGTCCAACGTATGCGACTTCCAAACATGGCTGAGACACTGAGCGGGGCTGATCAGCTTGTGTAATTCTAGCTTGGCTTGGTTCTTCACCATATGCAACTTGCCATCAGGTAGGATTTGGCTAGACTTCTTGAAGGAACTGAAATCACAGCTCAGATCTTTAGACGGCTCTGAGCACCATAAAGTGCTATTGAAGAAGGTGTTGAAGTAAGAGTCATCCTCCTGCGAGGGAAAGAGAAAGGGTTAACTAAGCAAAAACTCTATCAACTGAGCTAAAATATAAGTCCAAGTGGCAAGTCTGGAAAAGTTATTACAAAAATTTAGCTTCAAGAATAGGGGTGCCCAAACTTTTCGGGCTGGTCACATGGTTCCTCCCACCAGAAGCAGAAGTAAAACGCACCTTGCAATCTGTCTTGCAACAGATATGTTTTGCAACAGGATGAGATAGATTTTGAGGCTGCCATTTTCTCTGCTTAAACCAGGGATGCCAAAACTATGGCCCGTGGACCAGATCTGGCCCCTGACACCAATTCATCCAGCCTGAGAGCATTTTACTTCCGCTTCTGGAAGCAACAAGGATGGCGTGGGCCCGATGAATTGGCATCAGGGCTGGATCCGGCCCACGGGCCTTAATTTGGGCACCCCTGTTCATGAAGCTGAAAAATGTGTCCCAAAATTTCTAAGTACCAATTCCACTCTTGGATTCCTAGATACTCTAACTAGGTATAATTTGAAACTACATTTTAAAAGAAACTCTTACTTGTATTGGTATGCAGCATTCTTGCTCTGGAGTCTTTTGAACCTGTGAGGATGTTTCTTTCGGTGTCCTTAGGTGGGTCCTTTTTCTCCGCCGTTTCTTCCGGGATTTGCCTCGATGCATGGCCTTCCGATAGCCTGGAACCATTTTCCCTTCAGTTGAATGGGCCACATTGTTGGGAATGTCGTCAAGGCTGAAAGATTGGCTGCCACGGAAGAAGAAATACTTATTGCAAAATTATTTTAATTAGACCAACAAAAAAAGAGGAAGGAAAAAAAGTGGAAGCATGGCCACCTCTAGCCAATTCAGAAGCTAAGAAGGCATGAGAAAGTCTAGATCAAGGGTGCTCAAACTACAGCCCATGGGCCGGATCCGGCCCTTGATGCCAATTCATCCACCCTGGAAAGCCCTCGTTGCTCCTGGAAGTGGAAGTAAAATATGCCCGCATGTTCCTCATTCCAGGAGCAATGAGGGTTTCATGGGCTGCATGAATTGACGTTGGGGGCCAGATCAGGCCCAAGGGCCATAGTGACCAGCCCCCTGAATCACGTGACTGGCCCACAGCCCAAAAAGTTTGAGCACCCCTGCTCTAGATGATCAAAAGAACAAATAATGTTTTAACCACAACATAAAGTGCTAAGCATAAGTACAATATGAGATCACGATGGATAATAAATATGTAGGAAAACAATTTTGATTTGGTGTCTTGGGCCTATTTCTTACAACATATTCTGCATTTAAGTTCCAACAAAAGTTTAAAATGCTTAGCACATTGTGAAATTTTATTTAGGACATCCTCCATCAATTTAAAGAGATGGGGCAGTATGGTGTAAGATTTCCTTTCATGAACACAATCAACTGGGTCCAAAAGATTGCAACAATATGCCAGGAGGAGAAATTTAAGATCTGAGATAATTGTCTGAGCCAATTCCAGGAAGAAGAAAATTTATAACACTCTTTTTACCTGTATTGCTTTGTGTCCGCAATAAAAGGCCTCTCTGAATAGGTGGGGCTGAACTCCTGGCTGATCTCACCTGCAGGAGAGCAAACAAAGTCAATAAAAGCTGAACAAGGCAGGAAACATCACAATCACATTCTCGTATGCAAATCAGCTACTATAATGAAGAGAGATGCAAGACGTAACTCCTTTTGATGCTTTAGAACACAAAGTGGGACGGCAAATATTTGGGATTCAAGATTCAGATTTTGCACTAAAAACATACCGTATATACTCGACTATAAGCCGTCCTGAATGTAAGTCGAGCTACCTAATTTGGACCTCTAAAACTAGGAAAATATATTGACCCAAATATAAGTCGGGGGTGGAAAATGCATCGGCTGGTAGTGAGTTTCAATACAAGTAAAACCTCATATAACACTAAAACCTGGTTCCACAAGTCTTGGTGTCATATGATTTTTAGTGTTATCTGATGCATGTTAAAATCCTATGGGATCCATAGAGATACATTGTAACCACACAGGCTTTAGCGGTTGTTATCTGAAACATCCCATAGGATCTTAATGTTATCTGATGCAATTCTTCCCCCCAGATTCCTTAATGTTATGCGATTTTAGTGTTATTCGATACTAATGTTATATGAGGTATTACTGTAATTAAAATACATGAAAATATGGTAAAATTAATTTAGACATGTGTGTGGGTATGTTTTTGAGTTTTTACGGTAGTTAGTACTTTTTTTTTTAACCATATGTTTAAATTTGCACCACTGTGGTTTTGTGACTCTCAGGATCGTTGACCTGAGTATTAGTTGAGTCCCCTTTTTTCCTCTCATTTTGGGGGCTAAATAACTAAACTTATATTCGAGTATATACAGTACAAGCCAGAATCCAAAACTGCACAAAGTAGGGACTTTGGCCACATGTTTCTTCAAATAAAGATATATACCATATTTGCCAGCATATAAGATGCATCGAAGTATAAGATGCACTCCATTTTTCTGGTGTATTTCAAGGTGGGAAGCCCAGAGTCGCATGTCAATTGGGGCGACTATACAAATTGAATAAATAATAATAATAATCTTATATCCCAGCAAATACAGTATATTTTGCATATGACTCCAGGTGGGAGTTTCAAAAACAATCTACAGTATAGCACAAAGTGATGGTGTTCAGTTGTGGGAGGGGATTCTCAGGTCTTGTGCAATACTATAGCAGCTCTTTTCCAGCCATGCATATTCTATTTCTGCTTCTAAAACTGCTGTAATATTTCTATGAGTAAAATTTCATAATGGAGGGAAACCAGGAAGATGCCAAGAAGATGGAATCAAAAGCAACTGTGTATGCACAGTATTTCTATGGAATAACTTTTAATTGACAGGAGCTGCATATCTGGTGGAGGTTCTGAACAGACTTTGATACAGAAAATGATAAGCTTCTTGCATGTGTAAGTTGATTTTAGCCCCACACATCTACCAACACTAGCATAATACTTTCTACTTACATTCTGCCTGGGCAATGATAGAAATTGAGGCTAAACTTCCTTTCCCACTGTCTTCCTTGGCAGTGCCTTTAGCAATCACATCACTTAAGATCTTCCATGGGCCCTCGAAGATCTGCTTGTCTGGATCCTCTACTTTGCCAATGCTGTTCTTCTTCTCATTTGCTGCCTCTTGTGGTCCTTTGCCTGCAGGAATCTCCTTTAGGTGCCCAGTGGCTGGAGTTTGAGAATCTTGGGAAGCAAATTCCATCACCGCCATTTCTTAACTTTGCCAAAATGCTGAAATAAAAATCCCATTTAAAAGAACAATTAGAATTTCCATCTTCTTTAGTAAAAGGTGAAAGGTTTATACCAGGAGTTCTCAACCTTTCAAAGCCTCAGACAGCTTCAGGGGCCGGATGGCCATTTTGCCCTTCCTCCACCACATGGCACTTCCTGGTGTGATGGAGGCAGTGGTGGTGGGGGCACTAGAAATGGTGCAGCAGGCCACATCTGGCCAATGGGCCGCAGGTTGAGAATCCCTGGTTTATACAGTCAGAAAAGAAACACCTGAAGGAAAACAAACTTGTCAGTAATGGTGATACAACTTCATCTCAAACCACCATATATAACAGTCTATTTATCGTATAATGAACTTCAGCTGTTTGCATTAATGTTGATGTATACAGTAAGCACAAATTGTCCATCTCAAGTTCCTAGCTAGAATTCCAAGTCTAGGTGTGAAAGATGAGACCGAACTGCCATGTGCAGCCTTCCCAGTCAAAAGCTATGTAGAAGAAAAAATGACAGTCTAGGTCTAGGATTCAGCAATACAAGACTATCATAGTTCTACACTAGTGTTTCCTGAACTATGTTCCGTGGAACACTGGTGGATTTCAATTCCCAGAAGCCTAAGTCAGCACATTGACTGATCATTGCCTCAGGGAATTGACTTAGGCTTCTGGGAATTGAGGTCCAAAAACCAGTTGGGTTGGTGTTTTTTCAACCAGGTAGGTTTTGACTAACCCACCCCCAATTTCTCTGCACAGGAAAGACACTGGGGAGAGTGTAGTTGTGCCCACTCATCCAGCGTTTTAAAAGCTAGCTGAATCCCAATCCTTAAAGTGTAATTAATTTGAATGTGCCTCATTCTCCCACCTTCTTCCTCTGCAGGAAGCCAGAAGTCAGAGAAGGTGAGTAATTCCACCAACAACCCACTCAGCCTGGAAGACAATGTGTGCTGGATATGGGTTATCATCGGGATTCTACCACTTCATATGCATTCCAAATCAAGAGAGGCCTCTCTCACTTACTCCCAAAAGCAAAAAAGGACAACCTTTACCGCCCCATAGTGCTTTCTCCCTGTGGTTCACAAGTTAATTAGCATTTTGCCCCCAACATGCTAGGTACTCATTTTACTAGCCTCCGATGGAAGGAAGGCTGAGTCAACCATGAGACCTGGCCAAGATCGAATTCACAAAAAGGCGTGACCGTATCTAAAAATCAGTGAATGACCCTGCCAGGCTGCATTCACAATTTCTTGCACTTCCATCATTCACACTTTTTTTTCCATGGAACTACAAACACATGCAGCTTATTTTCTGGTTTTGAGGCATTTTGTCCCCAAAGGTTAAAAAATATTTTATGTACAGTACTTCTGCAAACCTTAAACATGAAGACACCTCTCCAGTTTTCTTGCTTTGTAGTCCTATTTTGGCCACAAAGTTGAAAGCCCAGGAGATATCTTAATTCACAAAAAGAACAATCTTATCATTTGTTTGTTTGTTAATTGGATTTCTATACTGCCCATCTGGGTTTTATTCCACTCTGGGTGGTGAACAAACAGAAAATAAATAACAATACCCACAACAAATCAAAACCCACCACCACCAAATACATCATAGACTAAACTAAACATAATTGGCATATCAGAAAACAAAATAATATAAACAAAACAAAATAAAAAAACACTGTAGCTCTTTAAAGACTAACTGCTATATTTTTATTGTTAGCTTTCGTGGACCCTACTGCCAGCAACTCAGCGCCAATCGTCAGGTGGCGATTAACCTGACAGCCCTGAGAATTAACGCCCGTGGGTGGAGAAGTCCACAAAGAAGGGTGATGGTCCCCAAGTGGATTAAATCCCACTTGAATCCATCTTGATGGAGAGCAGCAGCTTCAGCAATACTGGCTGAGGAGAACTTTCCGTGCCAAAAGGGCTCAGGACCAGAAAGTGACTCACGGACCTGGATCAGTGGTATGGGCATCATGCTGCAATGGAAGGTCACTGCATTATATTGTTCCCAAGTCAATCTTCATGGCTGATTGCCATGATGATAGCTATGAAAAAGTTACTGTCTCAAGATGGGAAAGTCTCTCTCTCTCTTTTAATCACACACACAAGATACAAACATATATCAGTAGGTTGCAGAGTTGGGTGGAGAGTTGTAATGTTTAAAACTGGAGCCTCTGTGCGGCTACTACTGCATATCTCATTTGCATTTTCTTCAACTCGGCTAGCATAAATATAGCTGCAAGGAATCATCTGACTGACTGATTGACCTCCCAAGGGTAACTTAACCCAAGATATCAATGATTGCTTAGCTGCTAGAAGCTATCCATGCCATTCCTTTCATTGCTGTCCATTTCTTTCTTTCCTCGTTGAGCATCTTCAATCCTGCTAGCTAGGAATTTACCAACAGAAACAACTGCTTGAAGAGACAGCTGTGGGAGTTCCACATCAACACTGATATAAGCTGGCATACCAGCCAGGTAACCTTCCACAAGCTAGATTCAGCCTAGACCTGTGATGGTGAACCTTGGGACTCCAGATGTTCTTGGATTTCAATTCCCAGAAGTCCAAGCACCCTGTGAATCCACACGAATGGGTTTACTGCAATTCATTCGACCCGCGTTGCCCTCGTCGCTCCCGGAAGTGGAAGTAAAGTGCGCCAAGAGCAGCGTGGATCAGATGAATCACAGTAAACCCATTCGTGTGGATTCACAGGTGCTTGGGCTTCTGGGAATTGAAGTCTGAGAACATCTGGAGTACCAAGATTCACCATCACGGGCCTAGGAGTTCTCAGGTGCCTAACAATTACTGTTCCCAATTCACAGGGATGGAGATCCCTCATAATTTTTCCTCTTGTAATAAAACAATTTTTAGAAATCTTCCAAGAAACAAAATGCTCAATTTGACTAATAACCAAAGAATATGAACAAAATAACGATAAGAATAGCAGACATAAAATTACAGAGGAAAGATACCCAGATTAAAGTATTGAGACAAAAAAAAAAACCACTAGAAGGACAAATGTTTGCTAGAAAATAATTTTATTACCCAATGTGTAAGCTAAACTTTACCCTAACTTTTCTGATATAAAGTACAGTATCTCACATCTAGGTATGCTTCTGTCCTCCAGTCAAAAAAGAATTACAGTAAAACCAGTGGTGGGCTCGAAAAAATTTACTACCACACTGTGGGTGTGGTATGGTGCGCGTGGCCATGGGAAAAGCCTGCATTGCACCTAATAAAGTTATCACTCATCTTTGTCTAAGAAAATGATTGACAATGCAACAAAAAGCAATCAAGAACATGACAAGAATGGTCTTGTGAACATTGGTTTTCTCAACTGCTTCCAGGACATATGCTCATCCTTCTCTTATCTTAACTTTTGCCTGTCAGTGCTTTGGCTCTATGACAAGCTCCATTTCTCTTAAAAGACTGCTTCTTCCTGTTCTTCTTGCCAGTCGAATTCCCGTAAAGAGAACTTTCATATTCCAGTTTCTGATACTAAAAATGCTCTCTGGGGCAGGTTTAACTTCTGTTGCTGTTTACAAAGTAAGCAAATATTAAGTGGGCACAGCTTATCTCTGTAGCAGTACCTCAAATATTTTCTGGCTTGCCTTATGACTATGTAAACAACTCCTTCCTAAATTACAGTACAGAGAAGTTGGGCCTCAAAACGAAACTACCAGTTGTACCTCGCTAAAGAGCATAATGTGTTCCACAGCATTGCTTTTTAAGCGAGTTTGCTCTTTAAGCAAAACACCATTGTAAGTGACCAATTGTGACTTCTGGCGGGGAGGAATTGCAAACCCCAATTTATTTGTTAAGCGAGTTTTTGGTGGGTTTTATTTGTTAAGTGAAGCAAACATTCAGAGAAAATTATGCTCTTTAAGTGAGTTACTCTGTAAGCGAGGCGCTCTTTATGCGAGGTTTGACTATAACTCTTCCGTCTATTCTTGAAGGCGGAAACATTTGACTTCATGTTCTCAGTCACTTTGGCCTCAACTCTCATTTTCTTGAAACTGATCAGGAAATAGACATGGTCCTTCTTTAAGCAAGATTTCATCAATGAAGAATGTCATCAATAATATAATTCTGCTCCTGGGGTGATATGATCTAATGCAGAGGAAAATGACTCCTTCTACCTATGCCTTGTTTAGACAAGCCAATATTAAAAGTTTGTTGTCTCCAAATAACTGCCAGCTAAACAAGATATTTCAAAAATTGTTCAGCCACACATTCCTTTAGCAAAAGAGCTTGTTTTATTGGTGGGCTCTACTCAACAAAGATTTATGCCACTCTCCTTGATATACATTATTAACAGGTCATTTTTCTAAAGTGAATTGTAAATCTCCGGCAAGCCGTCCACAACTGTATCAAGGATGAACTCACCTCAACCAAAAAACCTCATTAAGTAGATGATTTTACAGAGCAGGACCCTCAAACCCCCCTCCACAGAACCATCCTATAAGATCATTCTCTAGTAATAACAGAGTAAATAAAACAAAACAACAAAAAATATTTTAAAAGTTGTGGCTCCTTAAAGACTAACTTCTATATTTAAATATGAGCTTACAGGAGTTAGTCTTTAAGATGCCACAGCATTTTTGTATTTTGTGTGTGTATTTTGTTTACTTTCTGATATGTTTGTACAGAGTAACATGGCTACCACTTTAAAAGTTCAGAGTACTTTCACATGAAGATTAATTCCTGATTTTCTCTGACGATTTATCAGATTTAGCAGCCTAATAGGAGGGGGATGTGGTTGTTGTTTCTGTCACTGTTAAACAACTGGAAACCAGAAAGGTTTAAAAATCTAGTACAAATCACTCAGAAATTCAATCTATCTTCTGTCTGCTCCTCAGCTAGCTGGAGTTTTGTGCAATCATAGAACATGTCAAACTAATCATATTGATAAATAATAAGTAAAGCACTTCTAAAAATTAGGCACACATTATAAGAAGTCCAACCCAATAAAATAAGATCTAATCTGTTGTTGTGCACTATCAATTCTTAACTGATTTAAAGGCATATCAGAAAACAAAATAAAAAACACTGTAGCAATTTAAAGACTAACCGCTATATTTTTATTGTTCGCTTTCGTGGATCAAGTCCACTTCTTTAGACAAGGATAAAACTTACAGGCATGGTTTATATACACCAATGCAGGGGTTAAAGGGAGAAGGGTTTGCTCAAGCAGAATGACAGACATGCAACCATAACAATACAGCTTCCTACAGCTATCAGTAACAACAGATTATTCATATTACAGTCAAACCTCGCATAACGAGCGTTTCCCTTAGCGAAAAACTCGCATAACGAGCAAGTTTTTCTCTAAGCGGTCTGACTCGCATAACGAATTTTTCGCTATGCGAGTCAGACTTTTCCCTATGGAAAAACTCGCATAACGAGCGTTTCTATAGGGAAAACTCGCATAGCGAATTTTTTTTTTGCTATGCGACTTTCCCCCGTAGAAACGCTTGTTATGCGAGTTTTTCCATAGGAAAAAGTCCGACTCGCATAGCGAAAAATTTGTTATGCAAGTCAGACTCGCATAGTGAATTTTTCGCATAGCGAGCAACCTCGCAGAACGCATTATATTCGTTCTGCGAGGTATGACTGTGGTTTTAAATGTCTCCCTTTCAATCTCAAAAGTGTGGAGAAAGCCCTCTTATTTGCATGTCAGAAAACAAACAAAAACACTGTACTTGGTTACTTCCTGATTTAAAGTGATCCTAACAGGGCTTCCAAAGTCAGAGAGATACTGAAGGATTGGTTTTATCAGTTCCACTTCCTTAGTGAGTTTTCCATGGCCAAGTGAGGATTCAAAACCAGTCTTTCTGAGTCCTAATCCCCCGCTCTATCCATGTAAATTAGATCACGGGTATCCTATGACTTAATGTACATAAAAATGAAAATAAAACCCTGTCTACATTATAATTGATATTTTAATACTATGAACTACAACCACTGGAGGAGAACAATATAACATTTACATCTTGCTCTACAAAAGGAGTAAAAATATTCTTTTAAAAAAGAGTTATTGGATCAGAATAGATAAATTGGCAATAGAAGGGATAGAGAAAGAAATGCAGACTAGGCAGGAGAACACAGGCAAAAAAATGGGTTGGAACTAGAGTTAATAACTTAAGTAAAAAAACTTTAATACAGAAAGTGAGCATGAAAATAACTAGAAACAAAAAAGGTAATGTTGGTATTGTTATTTAGGATTATCACTAGAGCATAGAGTAGTTATGGGAGCAAATTAACTTTCAAGAAGCTATTTGAAGGGAAGCCAGCAAAAACAAAATGTAATTCTCATGTAGTATTAGCTATAAAGTCGTTTTATAAAAGGATGTGAAGATCTTGCAATTTGATATATCATAGAATCAATCTGGCTGTATAATCTCAGTCTGCCAATCATATGAATTTTAAATTCTGAAATATAAACCATCTCCCAACTATTCACTATAAGGATAAAGATATAAATGGATCGTTATGTCCTGCAACACAGACAATTCTAGACATAATTTTGCTCTCTTCTTCCTCTGCACTGAAGCTGTGAAACTCTGCCATCTCCTATTGCTGCTTACATTTCACATTTAAAAGGTATGAGCAATCCGTGACTCACTGCTAACCAAAAAGACTGTAACGTGGCCCTTGCCAAGTTGAGGCCCAGAACATTTAAAGGTGGGGAAACATAATTTTCTTTTCTGTCAACCAGCTTCACCAGTCCACACAAAATCATAGAATAATGGAGCTTTTGTTTGTTACAGTTATGTGTTGTCAAGTCGGTAGTAACTTATTTATAGTGGCCTTAACAAGATTTTCAAGGAGTGGTTTTACAAGTTCTACCTCACGATGGGTTTTCATGGCAAAGCCAGTGAACTGAATCCAGATCTCTTGAGTGCTAATATATTACTCTGTCTATAGCACAGTGTTCTAGGTATCTGGTGACAGAGCTAGAGATTGTGACTGTGGTTCCCCTGTGCCAGGAGAAAAGACAACCTGTACAGCCTTGGGAAAGATGCACCGTCCCAGGCTGCCCCGATTTCAAAGGGGTGGCCATTTTATTTCTCAGAGGGGGGGGGCACATGAAATGATGCTGTGGGCCGGATCTGGTCTGCAAGGCCTAGGTTGGGAACCCCTGACATAAAAGATCACCTATGTAACTCTATATTAACTTCCTTGAATCCTGAACAATGGCAGCTCATGGACGATGAGTACCCTGCTCTTTGGCTTGCTACTAAAATCTATCAGTTTGATGGACATCAGGAACAGACAAGGCCGTTTCAAGGTCAGGTTCACACTCAGAAATTTCCTCCCTGGAGAACATTGTACACCAACTTTAATGATCCTACTGTTGTCCCCATTCCCTATATACAGTATCTGCTTTTAATCCAGTGTTGTTCATTCAATAGTTTGGTTTAACATTTTCACAGTGAACTGCCTTCTTGAGGGCTTGACTAAATAGGTGATGTAGAAATACTGTACATTAAAGCAGCATTTCCCAAACTATGTTCCACAGAACACTGATGGACTTTAACTCCCAGAAGCCTCAGTCAGTACATTGTTTGATCAGTGCTTTGGGGAAATTGACTTAGACATCTGGGAATTGAAATCGAAAAACCAAAGTTTGGGAAACGCTGCGTCAAGGAAATAATCATGCCTGTTTATGCTCAATCTTTTCCAAAGAGAAGTCTGCAATAGCACAAAAATGCACTCAATAAATGATTCCCAAAAATAAAACTTAACAGGGAAAAAACACACATGTAAACAAATGGACGCCAGGTGTAGTCTATCTGTTCTGCAATGTTACTGCTGCAGTTCAGATAACAACAAGTGAGATAATAAACTGTCCTTCAACAGTGATACTTCACAGTAGAAAATACAAAATGTAGGACCACTTATTTCCCATACAGTAATACCTCAGATAACATTAGTATCGAATAACACTAAAATTGCATAACATTAAGCAATCTGGGGGGAAGAATTGCATCGGATAACATTAAGATCCTATGGGATGCATCAGATAACAACCGCTAAAGCCTGTGTGGTTACAATGTATCTCTATGGATCCCATAGGATTTTAACATGCATCGGATAACACTAAAAATCGTATAACACCAAGACTTGTGGAACCAGGTTTTAGTGTTATCTGAGGTTTTACTGTATATTAATTAGAAGCTCCCTATGGAGCTGTCTGGCTATTTGGAAATAGCATCTCCAAGTTCCCAGGAAGAATAGCACAGTGCAGTGAAAGAAGATCAACCTGGACTTCATCCACCAGCTAAAAAACCTTCAGTTGCAAAGAGCTTTCTTCTCTGCTTCTTGCTAGGAGGGGGTGGACTCTACTCCATTACCAGTCGTCCTGGGACAGCAGATGTGAAAAGAAGTGTTCTGTGGCTGCATCTATCAACGCAAGTACAGTACTAACGATTGCTGAGATGTGTTGTGTTATGAAAGGTCTGTTTGTGATAATAGGAAAATAATTTACTCTAAGCTAATTTAAGGGAATCTATCCAGAAGTAGGGGGACTATGGTGAGTTAGTGATTAAGATCCTGAAATTGACAACTGGGAGGTCAGCAGTTCGACACCCAAATGCTGCACAACGGAGTGTGCTCCTGTCTCTGTTCCAGCTCCTGCCAACCTAGCAGTTTGAAAGCAAAAATCGCAAGTAGATAAATAGGGACTACTTCGGTGGGAAGGTAAACAGCGTTCCGTGCACTGTGGTGTTTAGTCATGCCTGCCACATGTTCATGGAAATGTCTGCAGACACAGACAGCGTTGGCTCTTTAGCTGTACATGGAAATGAGCACTGAACCCTAGAGTGGTATACAATTGTGCAAGGATGACCTATCCAGAAGTAGAGTGCACATCTTTAAAACAAGCAAGCAAATGACAGGGAGAAAACTGGCCAAGAACTACAACTACATAAACTAAATCCAATTTTAATCCCAGCTGGAGTACAGTAAAACCTCACATAAACCTTGCTTAGAGACTATCTCGCTTAAAGAGCAGAATTTTCTCTGAATGGTCGCCTCACTTAACAACTAAATCAGGGTTCACAACCCCCCCTGCCAGAAGTCACAATTGGCCACTTACAATGATGTTTCACCTGAAGAGTAAACTCGCTTAAAGAGCAATCCCATGGAATGCATTATGCTCTTTAAGAGAGGTACCACTGTACTTGAAATCAATGGGACGTACCTTGATTAACAAGCCTCATTTATTTCAACAGGTCTTACAACTGGATTTCACCCTGTGACATATGAAATATGACATTTTAATTAATCTAGTTGAGTTCTTCCTAACCCATTTTGTTTAAAGAGTATCCAATATTTTCATGAGACTGAATGAAAGCTGTAATTCTCAGTTGTGTCTCTTATGATTACCATTTAAAACTCAAACACAACTGCTATTGACATAAAAGCTCTAAACCAGATGTGGCCAACCTTTTTGTGCTGTGGGCCAGCCAGACCACGCCCCCTTGAACAGGTGAGCGGGCCAGAGGCATGTTTCCTCCCACCGCTTCTGCCACTTCTGGTGGTGGCGGCGGGCGCAATCACAGCACGCTTTCAGCTGTTTTCGCTCTTCCGCCACTTCCCATAGTGTCAGGAGCAAGGGCCACACATTTCCAGCTGTTTTCACCGATTCCAGTGGTGGCAGCGGGGTCCTCACTATATTAATTGGGGCCGCAGGTTGGGAACCCCTGCTCTAAACATATCACACATAACATATGCTGAACCAAATGTGACTAACCATCCTCTGACGTCACTTTATAACATGTGGAAACTGCATTTGCAAACCACCAATTGGGGAATATGTGCATTCTTCTTTTTAATTTAAACATTTTTTCCGGCAAAGACAGACAGGAAGCATCTGGCAAGCAACCGCAGCAGCTGTTTATTCATCAGAAATGGAGCATTTGAAACTGGTGTGTCCTATACACTTTAAGAAACCCAAACAAACAACAGAGATAGATTTGCTTCAGAATAATGTTGTCCTATGGGTCACAAATGAGAATCTTGCACCTTGCCTTTATTTTGGTAAAACTGGATTTCAGGGATCTATAATATATAAAATTTGGGGATACCTTAGCTTAAGAAAGCTAAAGTACCTGAGAGCAGTTTATGTTTCTTCACATAATTAAAAGAGGACCATCATGTTTTCTTTTAACACTCCCAAAAGTTCTCTTTAGTATGAGAGGATATTTTAAAAGTTTTAAAATTATCTGCTTTCCTATACCACCACCCATGTGTTTTTGAATGATTGACTATTTTTACCTCTTTTGCATGCTGTTTCAGATTATCTGTGTAGGTTCAGTAAGTGATTTACGGATGATTAAAGAACTAATGCGTGCTTTCTAATTTTTGTTCAGATTATTTGTTGTATTAATTTTAATGTTTATACAGCTAAAACCTTGTTGCATAACATAATAATAATTTCATGTAAGAAATTATTCTGGGTTGAAAGGATTTTTGCAGAAGAAACTTGGCTCAGGGAACGCCCAAGTAAGGCTCCTTTCATGCCCCCAAGAGCTGGGACAAAGATGGATGCTCAATCCATCATGTAGTACCTGGGTCTCGAACTGCCAACTTGCCATCCATCCAGCTAACAAGGTGAGCTTCTTAACTGCTAAGTCACCGCAGCCCGTTGCATAGCATAATAAGTCATTATTAGAGTAGACCATTGAATCAATGGAACTTACAGAGGAGTTGATTTATTAAAGCCCTACTGATTCACTGGGCCTAAACTAGTTGTGATTTAACACTCTAAGCAACAGGATTGGTTTAATGAATTTCTATATTACCCATCTGAGAGATTTTCCCATACCTAGCAGAAAGATAAACATGATAGAAAATTAATATGCTACTGCAAACATAACAAAAAACCAACCCCTCACCCCAGCAGCAACATGATACAGTAATACCTCGGATAACGTTTACCTCGGATAACGCTAAAATCGCATAACGTTAAGTAATCTGGGGAGGAGAATTGGATCGAATAACGTTAAGGTCCTAGGGGATGGATCGGATAACAACCACTAAAGCCTGTGCGGTTACAATGTATCTCTATGGAGCTTTAATGTTATCCGATCCATTCCATAGGATTTTAACATGCATCGGATAACACTAAAAATCGGATAACACTAAGACTTGTGGAACCAAGTCTTAGCGTTATCCAAGGTATTACTGTATAGTACATTTAGTTAATGGCTATTATTAGGGGGGGCATATTGTTTCTGGTAAACAATAATATAATTTAAACTTATCAAACTAAACAACTACGCCAACTGGCCATTAGAAGATAGTTTTTGAAAGTTTTCCAAAAACCTTACTAAACAGTAAGGTTTTAAGGCATTTCTTAAATATGTCCAGTGATGGGACTTGGTGTAGCTTCAGAAGTAAGGTGTTTCACATTCTGGGTGCCACTACCAAGACTCATTACCTCATCAAAATCTTTTCTGCCACTCTCCGTGTCAGCATATGGACCTGTGCTCTCTTGTGAAGTCTGAGTGATGCAAGCAGATGACTTTTGATACATATACAGTGGTACCTCGCTTAAAGAGCATAATGCATTCCACAGGATTGCTCTTTAAGCGAGTTTGCTCTTTAAGCAAAACACCATTGTAAATGACCAATGGGGGGGGGGATTGTGAACCCCGATTTATTTGTTAAGCGAGTTTTTTGGTTGGTTTTATTTCTTAAGCGAAGTGAACATTCAGAGAAAATTCTGGTCTTTAAGCGAGTTACTCTTTAAGCAAGGCATTCTTTATGCAAGGTTTGACTGTATGGACATATGCAAGGACCAGTGTTGTCAAGTTGTCAAATAGGACCTTGTCCCCTCGTCTGGGCCCACACCAACAGTCTGAGGGAGAAGACTCCATGGCCTGGCAGGTGGCTGAGAACATCGCCCCCTCGTCTGGGCCCACACCAACAGTCAGAGGGGAGTTAGTCTGTGTTCTGCTTTGGTTGTTTTGTGAGGTTGTATTTTATGATTCTTACTGTAGTGTTGCTGTTTTGACTGTAAGCCGCCCTGAGTCGCCTCGGCGAGTGGGCAGCAATATAAATCTGAACAAACAAACAAAAAAGGAGTGCCTGTCCAAATGTGACGCAGCTAGGCAAATTGTTGAAACTCAACAAATGTAAAATTAATGATAGACACAATCTAATATTCTAAACCAGAGTTTCCCAACCCTGGGCCTCCAGATGTTCTTGGACTTCCAATTCCCAGTAGACCTGATCAGCAGGTGTGGGAAGGTTGAGAAACCCTGTTCTAAACTAACTGCTGCATCTATAATAACACCCAGACTGAGGACCTGATCCTTCCAAGAAAGGACAACTACTGCCAACTACTGCCAACTATGGGTCAGGTCACCCATTTGGACAGAAGGGCTCCTCAACAACACAACCTCCATCTTGTCATGATTCAGTTTCAACTTGTTTGCTCTTGTCTATTCCATAAGGGAGGATACACTCCACCAAGCACTGGACTGTATACACTACTGAAGTATAGAGTTGCATGTCATCAGTGTACTGATGACACTGCACTACCAATCTCCAGATGACCAGCCCCCACCCGTGTGGCTTTACATAGACATTAAACAACATTGAGGAGATGCTCGATCCCTGGGGCACCCCTCAAAGGAGCGTCCATGGAGTCAAAATAATCTCAAGTTGAACTCTGTGAATACAGTCATTAAAGGAAGGAATTGAGTTACTGAAAAACAGTGTCTCCATTCCCCAACCCCAACAGCTGGTAAATGGTATCAACGACTGCCAAGAGATCCAGGAGCACCAGGAAGAACGATGCCCACCATCAGTTTCCAATATAAGGTCACTGTGCAGAGTAACCAGAGCAGTCTCAGTGCCGTGGCGAGATCCAAACCCTGACTGGAATGTGTCCAAACAATTGTCCTTTTCCAAGAATGCTTGGAGCTGAGCGGCCACCACCTCAACTACACTGCCCATAAAAGGCAAATTGGCCACAGGTCTATAGCTCAAGTCATCTGTAGCTCTATATGCCTTGTTCATCCATTGTATACTGCTGCAGAGGCCAGATAGGCAGAGACTGTATTTGTACGTTTAATTTTAAAAAATTGTGTGTGTGATACACCTACCATTGAACAAAGTTGTTCTAAAATGAATAATAATTATGTGCCATCAAGTCAATTCTGACTAACAGTGACCCTTTCCAGGGTTTTCTAGGTAGAGAAGATACAGAAGTGATTTACTATTTCCTTCTTCTGGGAGTACCCTAGTACTGTGCAGCTTGTCAATAACTTAGCAAGCTGGTGAGGCACAACAGGGAATCGAACCCCCAGTCTCTAGCTCTGTAGCGTGATACTTAAACCACTCAGCCTTAAGCTACCATACATTGTGGAGAGGGGCGTTGGGCTCACTATCATCTCTAATTAATTTATTTTTTACAGTTCACCTTGTGTCCTTCATACGGTCTGAGAATGTTACTTCAGTCAGAGAAATCTTCTTTTGCAGGGTTAGAAAAGATAATTCACTTGCTTCACTTCCTATTTTCATTTCTCCTTATTCGTTAGAGATGCACACCAAACTCTTATTTAGCCCTGGTTTCAGTTCTAGGAAACATATTTCCTGCAATTCTCTACCATGGTTACAACATCAGTAACCAACTCTGACTCAACATCAAGAAAACCAAGATACTGTAATGACAACAGGCCCTATCAGTCCCTGGAAAATAGATGGGGAAGAAGTAGAAGCAGTGACAGACTTTACTTTTTTAAGATCTAAGATCACTGCAGATGGGGATTGCTCACGATATAAAAAGGTGACTGATTCTTGGGAGGCAAGCTACAAGAAACCTGGGGAACATAGTCAAAAGTAGAGACATCACCTTGCAAACAAAAATTCGCATAGGCAATGGTATTCCCGGTGGTAATGTATGGTTGTGAGAGCTGGACCATAAGGAAAGCTGAGCACAGAAGAATAGATGACTTTGAAATGTGGTATTGGAGGAGTTTTGAGAATACTCTGGACAGCAAGGAGAACAAATAGGTCAATCTTTGAAGAAATCAACCCTGACCACTCCTTAGAAGGACAAATAGTAAAGATGAAACTATACATATTACCTAGCTGCAGAATCTGAATGAGCAAATACTGTATAAAAATTAGTAAGGGGAGCAAAATTTAATAACCTCAAATTGTGCGTTTTTCTATAACAGAAAAATTAGGATCTCTTGGCTA
Organism: Furcifer pardalis; assembly: GCA_030440675.1. Lineage (NCBI taxonomy): Eukaryota > Metazoa > Chordata > Lepidosauria > Squamata > Chamaeleonidae > Furcifer > Furcifer pardalis. The sequence goes on from CP126897.1 coordinate 32,530,702, forward strand.
TGACATGCTATGTGAGTAATGTCTGGTAAATGTGCAAAAGCCAAAGAGAAATGTGGGAAGATTCTAAAGTCTAGGCTCTGTTATCCTTTACAATTCATTCTCTTCTAAATTATCTGTGCAGGTTAACTGCAGAACATATCCTTCCAAACTTTTCTTTGTAATGTGGAATGCTAGGCATTTCTAAATGAAGACCTAGGGAAAGCAGCACAAAGGGAGGGGGAAAAGGAAAGTAAATCATAAAGGTCACATGTTTACTTAGAAACAAATCCCATTACAATCAACAGGATGTGCTCCCAAGTAAAAATTCAATTCTGGGGGAGCTGAAAAGACTAAACTGCAGGATTAGTTCAGGTTGAATTGAAAAAATATGGCTTCAATTCCTCTGTTTCAAGAACAGACAAATGGAGAAAAAAATAAATGATGAAGGAGGAGGAACCTTGATGTGATGGGAAGCAAAAGGAAATTGTTATAAGGCTGCAGAATTAAAATTTTCTGCTGACCCAGATAAGCAAGCCAAGATTAGTGGTCACCGAGTGCTTATCCATACCATTCAGAAAAATTCCTGTGGATGTTCATTCAAAAGCTAAGTTCTGCTTTGTTTGGCGGAACTTATGCTCAGGTACATGTGCAAAGGATAGCAATCATTGCTCCTGATCTTATACTAATTCTCCACAGGTAATCAAGATTATGACTTAGATACCATTCAATAGAAAACTGTAAAATAAATAAACCATTAAACCAGTGGTTCCCACAGGAGGACTTCAATTCCCAGAAGCCTAAGTCAGTACATTGCCTGATCAGTGCTTTGGGGAATTGACTTAGGCTTCTGGGAATTGAAATCGAAAAACCAAAGGTTGGGAAACACTGCTAAACCATTGAGTGTTCCAGGGAGTCAGGATTTGACTTGGCTGCTGACTTAGGGTTGCCATAATTCTCTCCCACAAAACCAGGACAGCCACGTGACATCATTGTATTCTTCAAACTGTGCATGCGCACAGTCAAGAGGCAAGTTGCAATGTTCCTCATAGTGCCTTCCTTGGGGGGGAGCCCCGCTCCTTCCAGGTGTCCCAGAGAACTGGTAGGGGAGTTAAGGGTTCGCTTCAGCCCCTCTCTCCCTCCGAGGACTCTTTTTGGGAGACACAGATGCCAAAAGTGCCTCCATCTCTTCCTCCTCCTCCCGCCTGGTGACTGTCAGGCATCTCCGGTAAAGCCCACACTCCCAGCTGCACTGCTCCCTCTGGTTCCGCCGATGGTAGCCCACCCGGACATGTGCAGCGCCTTGGTGAGCCACTCTCTCCTCGCTTTACAGACCACACACTGGCTCATGGTCTCCCTGGCAGGTGGGCAGATGGAGGAGAGTGAACCAGCAAGCCAGCCAGCCAGCCACTGAAAACTAGCCAGTGCCAAGTCATGCCCAGCAGCCATTGACGGCACCGTCTTTCCCCCACTAGAGGGTGAGTAGCACCAAAAGCACCACTTATCCCCCTCTGACACAGTGAACAATTACACATCTATATTGTCCCATAGTGCTTCGTGCACTCTATGGCCCTCTCTCCCTCCATGTGTGTCATGTGTGGTGCACTGCTGTGCAAATATGGGACTTTAATATGTTTTTTATTGAACCGGTCAGGACAATTTTCCCGAGCTTGAATCCAGGACAATCCCGGGGAAATGGGACATATGGCAACCCTATGCTGACTGAAATAACAATCACCCCTGACCTTCCTCTTTATGCTTTGAAACCAAAGAGACACAGACATTTTCTTCGCTGTACTGAGCTTGCCAATGCTAATGCAACTGTGAATACTCTATTCCAGGGGTTCTCAACTTTTTCAAGCCATGTGCCGGACCATGCCCCCTCAGCTGAGTGAGCCGGACTGTAAACGCTGTCCACCACTGTAAACGCTGCCATAAAACACATCCGTGGCTGTTGTAAATGTGTCTGGTTCCAGTGGTGGTGGTGTGGGCTACATGAAATTGTGCCGTGGCTTGCAGGCTGAGAGCCCCTGCTCTAGTCCACATTTCAGCTCCTGGGGTACATAGAAAGAGCCTCCTCGAAGATGTGGTAGTTTTGAACCACAATGTGATATACCCTGGGCAACGGCAACCTTGTTCTGCTAAATAATCTTTCCCACACTAGGTCAGGTGAAAGGAACTATGGAATGAATTCACCCAAAGGTGATTTCATTTTGGTAGTTTAAAGTCTGACCTAAACACAAATGAAGAATCTCAGCTCCTGGAAGAGATTGTTAGAAATTCATCAACCAATGAAATACTTACCATAAATGGGATGGCAAACAGAAGTACAGTACTGTATAGACCTAACACTCCAGAAGAGATTCCTGACTCACTGTATATGAATTCCTCCATGAACTGAAGACTTTATTTCTTTTTTTTTCAATGTCTTCAGCCTAACTGCCAAAAAACCTGGCTTTCTGAAGTCTCTGGGGGGTTTTTTTTCCTGTTTGTTCCTCATCTCTATTTTAGCTTAAGGACTTCTTTATTTTTAATCCTGAGGTAAGCCATTTTGCATTTACAAATAAAAATGCAAGTGTAACAGTTTTGATGAATAAACTATCAAACATTTTGCTATGTGCAAAACAATATAAACTGGAGCCTATTAAGAACAAATCACAAAAAGGTGAACTGGGCACAGAGTGTAAGAAGTAAAAAAAAAATACTGGTATTTTAAGTATTGCAAATCTGTTTTCTTTGTGTTATTTTTTTTGTTGTTGTTCAGTCGCACAGTCGATTCCGACCCTCTGCGACCCCATGGACCACTGACCGCCAGGCACTCCTGTCCTCCACCATCCCCCTCAACTCGCTCAGCTCTGTGCCCATTGTCTCCACGATACCATCTAGCCATCTCATCTTGGGCCGTCCCCTTCTTCTTTTGCCCTCGACCCTTCCAAGCATCAAAGCTTTCTCAAGTGAATCCTCTCTTCTCATTTGATGTCCAAAGTACTATAGCCTCATCTTTATTATTTGACCTTCTAAGGAACAGTCAGGGATGATTTCTTCTAAGATTGACCTATTTGTTCTCCTCGCTGTCCATGGGACTCTCAAAACTCTCCAGTGTTATTTTTACACTGTGTATACTGACTTGACAGCATGCAATTATTATAACATTAAATATATATTACATGTATTGTAATTTTCTTGGCCAATAAAATATTAAAAGTTTAAGAATATTAGGCATCTGTGCACAGAGGACTTTAAGGAAGAATAACTTATTATGGGATAGAGTGGGAATACATGAGCTCTTCATTATACAGGTTTTTTTCGTTATACGGATCCCTATGAGTGATGCACCATATAACCAGGGGAGGGGTCATTATACGGATCGGTATTGGCGATACCATGTACAAGGAACATAAAAATTTCATTGTATGGGATATCACCAATAGCTATCCATATAACGAACATTTTTCCGTTATACGGTGCATCGCAAATAGTGCATAAACACGTTGTTGTACAAATTTTTTGTTATACGAAGCGTTCGTTATACAGGGTACCACTGTATAGCAGTTTGGGGAAGTTAACTAAGAGGTTGTTTGTTGTTCAGTCGCACAGTCGATTCCGACCCTTTGCGACCCCATGGACCACCGTCCGCCAGACACTCCTGTCCTCCACCATCCTCCTCAACTCGCTCAGCTCTGTGCCTATTGTGTCTACAATACCATCTAGCCATCTCATTTTGGGCCGCCCCTTCTTCTTTTGCCCTCCACCCTTCCCAGCATCAAGGCTTCCTCAAGCGAATCCTCTCTTCTCATTTGAGAAGTTCAAACCCCCTGTTCATGAAGAAATCTGAATCAAAGCAGATATGACAGATGACTGTCCAATTCTCTCTTGAATGGTTCCAGTGTTGGAGCAACCACTACTTCTCGAGGCAGTTGGTTCCAGTGTCATACTGCTGTAACTGTTGAGGTTTTTCTAATATCCAGCCTATATTCCTGTAGTTTCAGCTCGTTATTAAGAAGTTAGTCTTTTAGGTACAATATTTTTATTTTTACTGTTTTGTTTATTCTAATATAATACATTATTACCAAAGTATCCCAACCAGCTTTGCTAGAATCCCTAAGACTAAGAAACCTTACAGACCATCCTCTTCTATCAGTACCAATTTAAAAGGATTGCACAGTTATTTCATTTTTTCCTCCTCAACATTGGGGAGGGAGACTGAAGTGGTAGGAAAACACTGGGTTTCTTACAGAAGGAAGACTTCCCAACAATAACAATCTTTGAACTTGCACACCAAAAGACAACTTGCACACCAAAAGCTCTTCTTGAAAGTTCTAAAGTTTGAGAGCTAAGAACAGACCAGAGGCTAAAAACCAGTAGGGTAAAATTACATTTATTTTGATTTATTTATTGCATTTATATCCCACCCATCTGGGATATTCTCCCACCCTGGGCAGCGTACCCTTAGACTTACTTAAACTTAGACCCTCCAGTGCTATGTAGCATACTGGAAAGCAAGATATTTCCAACTGTTTCACTCTTGGGCAGGTAAAGGTAACCCTTGCTTGAAAGCCAGCTGCATCCAACTCTAGGGTTCAGTGCTCATCTCTTTATAGCAGAAGAGCCAGCACTGTCTGCATTTGCAGACGTCTCTGTGGACATGTGGCAGGCTTGCCTAGACACCAGAGTGTACAGAATGCTGTTTACCTTCCCACCCAAGTGGTCCCTATTTATTTACTTGCTATTTCTTGCTTTCAAACTGCTAGGTTCATTGAATGTAATTTATTTTCAATAAAATACATGCACAGACGCAATGCCAGGATGGATGAGAGGGTAGGTATGCCTAGTGTTTTGAGTTAGTGCCTTATGGCCAAGCCTGGGGTAGAGTAAGGGAAAGCAATACTGTACATTCTTCTTTAGTGTCGAGATCAAACTTTGGAGTGCCAAAAAATGGATCCACTTTCTTGGCTTTGTCGAAAGCAAGACATTGCAAGTAGATAAATAGGGAGCACTTTCGGTGGGAAGGTAACAGCGTTCCAATAAGCAAGAAATAAAACCCACCCATACAAAGAAAAAAACACTGTTAGAATGGGGGAGAGGCTGCAGCTGCCTCCATTAATTCTGTCAACTTCTCTAGTTTCACTTTCTGGCCCAGGGAAACATTTAAGAGAGAGAGAGGACGCTAAAAGCGCCGAAATCCATCAATATTTCGATGAAACAGGCTGAGGAGGGAAAGCAAACTTGCAGAAGGGGCAAAACTGGGCATGGGGGGGTTGCAAATATTTGCTAAAGCAATATAAATTTGAACTAATAAATAAATAAATAATAAAGGTAACGCTCGAAAGCCAGCAGTATCCGACTCTAGGGTTCAGTGCTCAGAGCCGAAGAGCCAGCGCTGCCTGCTTCTGCAGACGTCCCCGTGCTCATGTGGCAGGCATGACTGGACACCGGAACGCTGTTACCTTCCCACCGAAAGCGGTCCCTATTTATCTACTTGCAATGTCTTGCTTTCTTACTGCTAGGGTTGGCGTGATCTGGGACAAAGAGACGGGAGCTCATTCCGCCCTGCAGGACTCGGGAATCGAACTGCTGACCTTCCGCCTCCCCATCAGCCCACTTGAGCCCATAGAAAATAAAGACCTCCAGGCCCACTTCAAACAGTATATATAGAAAAAGTTTGTTCATATAAGAGCACGCCTTAAAACATGGAGGGAGGGAGGGATAATTCAGACCCACCTGTTGCAGGGAGGAGAAAATGAAATCTAAAGTAACCCAGTACTTCTGGCTCCCTTCGAAGCTCCTCGCCGACTGCCCCAAAGAACTAAAGCGCAACGCGAGCTACCCCCCCCCCCGGCCACGCCTCTTATCCCGCGCCGCCCAATCAGATCCCGACAATTTCTTCAAAGCCACGCCCCCTCCTCCTCCACCCCCACCCGCCGCAGCAGCAGACGGCCGCCACAATTCTAAAAAGGAAGTCAAAGAGGCTCTCGACGGGATGGGAGTGAGGAGGCGTATGGCGGGAAATGGCTGGAGGCGGAGGCCACGCCCCGTCCTTCTCGTGCAGGCTGGGTGACGTCATGCACTCGCCCGACATTTTCTCCCCACCTCCCAAGCCCGGCCTTTGGACTTTCGATATGCCTTGATGTGATTTATTCGATTTGTATGCGACTCAGGACGGCTCACAAAAGTCACAACATATCAAACGTTACAGTACAATAAAATATAACAATACAATAAAATGTAACAATGCAATAAAAAAATAACAATGCAATAAAATATAACCATACAATAAAAGGAAACAGTGAAATAAAACGCAAAAGACCAACACATACGTTGACAACTGTGGCAAACTAATATTAATATTAATATTAATATTAATATTAATATTAATATTAATATTAATATTAATATTAATATTAATATTAATATTAATATTAATATTAATATTAATATTAATATTAATATTAATATTAATAAAGGGACCATCATCTCCTGAATCAGCCCTTCCCAGCTGTTCCTCCCTCCTCAGGGGGGGGGTAGAGGAAGTAGTTTTTAAACAGGCACTGCCCCTCCCCAGCTGTTACTTTGGGACTGCAGTGGCTCAAACGCTGACTGGAAGGTGGAAGTTCAGCAGTTTGATTCCCGAGTACTGCAGGACGGAATGAGTCCCCGTATTTGCCCCAGATCCTGCCAACCTAGCAGTTCGAAAGCAAAACATTGCAAGAAGCTAATTAGGGACCACTTTGGGTGGGAAGGTAAACAGCGTTCCTTGCACTCCGGTGTCTAGTACAGTGATGGGATGTAACAGGTTCTCACCAGTTCTCCAGAACCGGTAGTAACTTTTCCCAGTCTCCCAGAGAACCTGTAGCAGCTTTTGGGGGGAACCACCTTCAGGGCTTACCTTTTCACTGGTTCCCCCACTGCGCATGCATGCCAAACACTTGATGTGCATGCACGCCTAGTGCTTGGCATATATGCATGGCCTCCTTGCTGTCCTCCCAAACGGGGAGGAGGAAGAGAACCTGCTAGCCTGAAGCTCCCTATAGCCTGAAGCTCCCTATTTTTAGTATTTTGTGTTTTTTTCTTTGGCCCTGCCCATGACATGACACCATGATGTTAGCTCCACCCACACTGTGATGACATCACAGTGGGGTAGTAAAAATTTTGACATCCCACCACTGCTGCCACATGATCACGGGAACGTCTGCAGAAGCAGACAGCACTGGCTCTTCAGTTATGAAACAGATGAGCACTGAACCCTAACTAGAGTCGGATACGACTGGCTTTTGAGCAAGGGAAACTTCTTCCACCTTTCCTCTTTCTGGTTAGTCTGTTTCCCTGGGATAGTTTGGCCTTGATAGAGACCCAGTGTGGTATGGAGTGCAAAGAGTGACAGGTTAACTTAAGGCTCTAGAGCCTGGGGTTCAAATCCCCACTCAGCCATAGAAATACATTTCACAGGTGTATCAGAGGGAAAACAAAACAATAACAAAAAGAGAAAAACACTGTGGCACCTTTAAGACTGATTCCTGTATTTAAGGCATATCACTGCAGCACTTTAAAGACTAACTGCTATATTTTTAATTTGAACTTTTGTGGAGCAAGTCCAGTTCATCAGACATATGAGCTTTCATGGAGCAAGTCCACTTGATCAGCTATAAGAGCCACAAAAGCTCACATTTAAATACAGCAGCTAGTCTTGAAGGTGTCACAGCTTTTTAAAATACTTTTTTGTTGTTTTGTTTACTCTCTGATATGCTTGCACAGACTAGCAGGACTACCACTTCAAAAACTTAACAGGTGTTATATCTATTTTATCTGAATGAGCTTAACCTGCACAATGGACATACTGTACTGTAATGACATTAGACAACATCGCAGCTTATTAACCACTCCTTAAATATCTCTTACTTTGAAAACCCTGTTTGGATTGTTCTGTTGATATCATTGTTTTGTGGATTGTTTTATTTTACTGTTGTAAGCTGCATAGAGTGGTGATTGCACCAACTGGAGCAGGGAAATGAATGAATGTTGTTGAGCCCTGTTAGGTTACTTAAATTTGGGGTCCCTAAGATTTATTTCAATGTTAGTTTTTAAGTCTGCCTCCACAGTTATAGCATTTTGTAAACAGTTAAAAACATTCTTTTCTAACTAGCATTTCCCTTTTAAGTAAATTGGGTACATATGTGCATGATTATTTAATTAATGAACTCAATCGTTTTAATTTAATTCTGATTTAATTCTGATTTATTTTGCTTTTTGTTGTTCAGTCGCACAGTCGATTCTGAACCTTTGCGACCCTATGGACCATTGGCTGCCAGGCAATCAGTCCTCTACCATCCTCCTCAACCCACCCAGCTCTGTGCCCATTGCATCTACAATGCCATCTAGCCATCTCATTTTTGGCTGCTCCCTTCTTCTTTTGCCCTCCATCTTTCCCAGCATCAAGGCTTTCTCAAGTGAATCCTCTCTTCTCATTTGATGTCCAAAGTACTTTAGCTAAAGTACTTTGGGCTTACACATGCTACTAAAACTGAAATACGCAGAATGTTTGGCTAGTGGCCATGTTGACTGGGGGAGTCTGGGGAAAATAGTCCAAAATGGTAAATTTTTACAGTCCTCTTGAATTCATATTTTTCTTCTTTGTTAAGAAAAAAGACAGAGTATTCCTTTGTCAAAGGAAAATGGCTTAAGCTTATGTAAACATGCAACTGAAAGAATTGCATTTGATGACCCTGCATATTCATTCCAACTTTCCACTTTTATAAAAAATTCTTTATATATGTCATTCTGAAACTAGCAGACTTCTTTAACCTTTTGTTCAGGACTGACTGTCAAGTGTCTCTGACTCTTCATGAAGCCATATCTGTGCTGTCCCTTATTCTTTTGCACTGTCTGTAAACACCAAAGTGTAATTGGGCTTTCCTGTAACTGCTAGTTTTCACACAAACTTCTTCTGCCATGGCTGTCTTTTGACTATGGCTAAAGTTCTCTGACATGTTGTCAAGCTGCTTTTTTTTTTTTTTTTTTTTTTGCTTTACTTCTACATGCAGCTTGACTTTCAAAGGTAGTGTGATGGCATTTGTTGACAGCTTATCCAAAAGAGGCGTGTAACTACATAATAAATAAAAAATAAAATCTTAACTCTGTAGAGTTCTCAGTAATGGAAAAGAAGATGTAAAGGCATTTTTCTGTTGAGTAAACAGCCATCTTTGTCTTTACTGCTATTTTGGGAGTTCAAAATTTACATAGATGGTTTAAGGCAGTGATGGAGAACCTCTTAGAGACCAAGTGCCCAAAATGCAACCCAAAAAACATTTATTTATCACAAAGTGCCAAAACAGCAACAGGGGAGGAAGGAAACACTCCCATTGGGCTGCTGGGCAGAGGGGCAGGTCAAACTCCTATGCTGGGGGAAGGGAGGAAACACTCCCATTGGGCTGCTGGGTAGAGGGGCAGGGTGAACTCTGTACTGGGGTGACTGCAGGTGCCCAGAGAGAGGGCGTCGAGTGCCACCTCTGGTACGCGTGCCATAGGTTTAAGGTTAGGATTGAATAATGAGTGTGCCTTTTAGGCATTTTAGACACCAATTGCCATCATTTCTGGACGTTCACCATGCTGACTGGGAATGATGAAATTTGTAGTCCAAAGTATTTCATGGATAATGGAGTTTACATCTAAATACTCCCAAAGTATGTTTTACTTAGTAATATAATATATCATTCCATAATCTCTTAAACCAGGGTTTCTCAACCTATGGCCCATGGGCTGGATCTGGCCCATTGTACCATTTCATCTGGCCCATGCCCTCATTCCTGCCACTGCCGCCTCAATCCTTGTCCCCTCTGCTTGGCTTGGTGTGTCCCTAATGGCACTCCATATCAGAGCAAATATTGTAAGAAGGCTTGCAGCACCTGCTCTGCTACAAAGCACCATTAGGGGCATGCCAAGCCAAGCAGAGGGGACAAGGATGGAGGCAGTGAAAGCAGCAGATGCACGCAGATGCCTGCATCTTTCTCAGGGGCTACTTTGGCCGAGAGCAGCTTTTCTGGCAGCCGCATGCAGCTGCCCAGATCTTTCCCGGGGGCCACTCTGGCCAAGTGTGGGCAAGAAGAGCCAGGACCTCTCCTTCACCCATGCCAGGCCAGTAAGCAGAGAAGTGGTGTGTGTGGGAATGTTTTGGGTTGGGGTGGTCCCGCTGGTGGCGACGTCGATGTGTGGGAGAATGTTTGGAGCTCAGGGTGGTCCCGTCACCACTGGTGGCAGTGGTGTGAGGAGTGGGGGGGGGGTCCTCAAGATGATCCTGCCACTGCCCCGAGCCCCCACCACTCCCCTCATGCCACAAATGCCACCAGCACCTATCTAACCCACTAATAGTCTTAGGGGGCGTGACCGAGCCTGCGCCTTTAAAAGGTTGATGACTCCTGTCTTAAACTGTTTCTCCCTTTCTTTCCTCTTGTAAAGTTTAATAAAGTTGTTTAACTATAAACAAAGTTCTTTCAGGGGTACGCAGAAAGACCCTCCTTGAATACTATGGTATTTTTAACCACAATCAGCGTAACCTGGTAACAGCAACCTTGTGTTGCTGGCTAATCTTTCTCACCCTAGGTCAGGCGAAGGGAACTGCAGGATGAACTCACTGAAGGGTGAGTTAGTGTAGGGAATGAGAAGTTGGCTTTTAAATGGGTTTTAATTTTACTTTGTTCTTTTTGTGTTTATAGGGGTTTATTTTATGTCTGTTGTGCTCCGCCCTGAGTTGCTTGTGCGAGTAGGGCGGAATATAAATTTGACTAATAAATAAGTTTCTCGTCTGGCCTAGACAGAGGAGTAGGAGCAGGCCGGTAGTCCTTAGGGGTGTCAGGTTAGTTAACTGCTGCCTGACAATCGGCATTGAGTTGGTGGCAGTAGGGTCTACTCCAGTGATGGGATGACAAATTTGTTACTACCATTCCATGACATCACGACGTCATGGGTGTGGCCAATGGCATGACATCATGGGTGGAGCTGAAGTCATGACATCATGACGTTGTGGGCAGGGCCTTAAAATAAAAAATAATTTAAAAATAAAATAAATAAATACACACACACACTCCTTCAACCCACCCACCCACCCACTCACAACACAAACGTGTAAATAAATTAAAGAAATAAAATAAATAAATAAATAAAAATTAAATAAAAATACAACCCAAAACACAAACCCCTCACTTACCCCTGGGAAGGCTCGGCAGGGGTGGACGGCCAGGGCAGGCCAGGCCTCAACTTGCCTGTGGGGGCTCGGCGGCCCCAGGGGAGGTGCCCTCCTCTGAGGGCTGGTGTCGCCTGCCCAGGCCGCCATCGCCGCCGCCATCGCCGCTGCCATCTCCGCCACCGCCATCATCGCTGCTGCCGTTGCCGCCGCTGCCATCACCGCCGCCACCACCATCGCCGCTGTTGCCATAGTCGCTGGCGTTGCCGCCTCTGCCACCGTTGCCACCGCTGTTGCCACCGCTGTCATCACCGCTGCCACTGCTATCGCCACTGCCGTTGTTGCTGTCACCGCCGTTGCTGCTGCAGTCATCGCCGCCGCCGCCGCCACCGTATGCGCAATGCGTCAGATTGAGTTTCTGCGCATGCACAGTAAATTGGAGCCATTTTGGCTCCAATTTTAATTTTTTATTTTTCTTTCAGTGAGGCGTCCGGAACCAGACGCCTCAAAAGTTGACTCCCCTCCCGGAGAATCGTCCGGGATTGTTCCTAGCGGTTCCAGGGAACCGGATGGAACCGGGGTCATCCCATCACTGCTCTACTCTATTACCATAGCAGGAGAACCTGGCCAGACTGAAAGTCTCACAGTGCAGCCAGAAAAAGGAAATTCACTCCGTTGTTTACTTGGTGCTAAGGAATCTTCTCTACCTCTTGTGCTCTGCTCTGTGTCACGGAATGGCTACCAAAAAAGACAGGGAGTTCCCTAACTGCCTGGATAGTTGACTACTTTTTGATTTCTTCCCATCCTGTAACTGTGATATTTGCTACTTTCATCTGTTAAAGAACTGAAAGTACAGTACTGTACTCATTTTACCAACCACGGGAGGATGAAAGGCTGAGCCAACCTTGAAGCCGGTTAGGATCAAACTCACAACGTTCTGGCTGCAGTACAGCAGTTTAACCACTGCACCACCAGGGCTCCTGGTGAATATATGCTGGGAATGTATAAAACACAGTGGAGCAATTTAGTTGAGCCCCTGATGGTGTCACAAAATGGAGTGGTCATATGATTAGAACAGCCTGCCCAATCTTAGCTTGAAACCACCGCAAAGAAGGGCCCGTATACACAGCTTCTCAGTGCTTCAAAACAAGCTCAAGATTTGCATGGAATTTTTTAAAATATAAAATATTTGTTTTGTGCATTACCTGTATAAATATTATTTCAAAACATATTAAAGATTTTCAATTATTGATACAGTTAGAAGCAAATGCAACATATTAATTGATGTAATGTAGTTTTTAACATAATATGTGATGTATTTACTTGAATTCATTGTATCTTTTGAGCTTTGATTTTAAACCTAAATATATAAGCATGATCTGTTCACATTATTATTTCATTGATTTTTAATAAATATCGGGCTATTTACTTAGTTGGGACTGCAGCGGCTCAAATGGCTAAGTGGCAGGTCAGCAGTTTGATACCCAAATACTGCAGGACGGAATGAGCTCCCGTCTTTGTCCCAGCTCCTGCCAACCTAGCAGTTTGAGAGCAAGACATTGCAAGTAGATAAATAGGGACCACTTCGGTGGGAAAGTAAACAGCATTCCGTGCACTCTGATGTCTAGTCATGCCTGCCATATGACCATGGGAACGTCTGCAGAAGCAGACAGCGCTGCTTCTTCGGCTATGAAACATAGATGAGCACTGAACCCTAGAGTCAGATACGACTGGCTTTCGAGCAAGGGTGACCTTTACCTATTTACTTAGTTACAACATATACATTTGAAACAGGAGCAATCAATCCTTTACTTCACAACATTATTTTGTAGATAGTGGCCTCTAGTGGTCAGCTCTGATTATGATGAATATTTTGTACATAAAGGTACCGTACATTTAACTACAATTTCCCTTTTTCCTCAAGTGTGACGACCTTTGGGACAATATGAATATATATAATGTATTTTAAAGGTTTTTCATTAAATATTTTTGGATCCATGGATAACAAACCATGGAACCGGGTCTTGTGGATATGGCGGAGGGGCGCGAGGGAGGTGAACCTTATTTTTCCATTGATTTTAAAAATACCAATATTTGGCTATATATTTACAGCTACAATATATAAATGTCAAATAATAGCCATCATATTAATTTACAAACATTTCGATAACATGAAGGACACAAGTTATTGAAATGGGCTGCCATAGGATACACAATTGAAAAAAGGTTTCATAGATAACAAGTACCGATAACTGCACAGTTAGCTTTTTTTAAAACTGCTTTTTAAATCACCAACTCTTTAATGGTAATAATAATAATTTTGTGTCAGACATTACTCTGGGTTGAATGGATTTTTAGGGGATGCCCGAATGAGGCTCCTTTCATGTCCCCAAGAGCAGTTCTCTGGTATTGAAACCCAACCTTCCAGTCTCTAGCTCAGCAGAACTGTCATTCGGTTGCACACTGTAAGTATGGAAATGCATTATGTGAGTAGGGATGTTCCTTTAAAATTAAGCTATAGAGACTTTCCCATTTGGATGCCAAATCAGTGGTTTATTCTGAATGCAAGCAGCATTTCTTGTTTTTATGTAGAGTAACATATGCTTAAAAAAACAAGTACCAAACAGTATTTTAAATTTGTTCAACTGCCCTGTTAGCATTTTTGGGCCATTGTTTTCAATCACCAACTCCTTAATGTTAAGTTGATGGTTCCTTATGTCAGAAATTGATTGATTGGCCACTACGGTTGTCATGGATACCACTTAAGCCAAACAACCACAATTCTGTGATGTTAAAGTGAGGTTAGAATCTGAACAGGATATCTTGCCTTGGCAAACCAAGAGGCAGTTAACAGTCATCCTGAGTCTTAAAATTGTCAAGAGATCTCTTCATGAAGGTACAGGTCTCTTTGAAGGCTTCCTTAACCTCTACCAGAAGAGAAGGTTGGTTTTTTTTAAAAAGGATTTGTGAAGGGTATTTTCATGCTGCTTTTATAAAGGAGTGGCAGCCATTCCACTATACAGGTGTGCCTCTTATATGTATTTCACAGTTTCCCCAGCCACTTCCCCATCAGCCTAAATCTTTGACCGTGGCCAGCAGCCCAATAGTCTGGGAAAATCTTAGAACTGTGGTTTTAAAAAGGAGGAATTTTTGACAGCTCTGGTTCTGCCTGAGATTTGGTTACTGGGTGGGTTTAATGTAGAAGAAAGTGAAATCCTCTTTCAACATTGCCAAACTATAAAATGTTGGTGACCATCTTCTGTAGAGCAAAGCCACTAGAGGAGAACAAAGGTTTGCAGAAAGAAAGACCAACAAAATGGCAATAGACAGCAGGAGAAGACAAGATCTTATTGAACCAAATGTACTCAATGAGCTACAACAGGGGTTTTCAACCTCTTCAAGCCACAGGATCAAAGAGCAATTTGATGTCTTCTTAAATAGCAGGAGGAGGGGATAGCCAGCCACATTCACAAAACAATCTTCCTCATCTCCAACAGTCCTGTCCTCTGCAGAAACAGGTCACCAACATCTTACTGGGCAGTATATTTCTTTGTTTCAGGATTAAAAAGTAATGCTTAAGATACTAAATGCCAGCCAGAGTTTGGGTATTGTTGGTATGCTTTTACTGGAAGCAGGTTTTTGTTTTTTTGTTTTTGTTATATGGAACTCTTCAAATGTCTGTTAGGAGTACAGAGATCCTAACTGTTGGAAATGCACGTTGATGGTTCCCTGTATCAGAGGTGATCGGCTAGTACAGTTGTTATGGACACAGCTTAGGCCAAACAGAACCACAACGCTATGACGTCACTTTGTGATGTCAAGGAGAGGTCAGAATTTGAATAGGTTCTCTGCCTTGACAAAGTAAGAGGTGGCTAACTGTCATCTTGACTCTTAATTGCCAAGAGATCTCTTCATGTAGACACAGGGCTCTTTGAAGGCTCCATTAACCTCTACCACAAGAGGATGGTTTTTGAAGGATTTGTAAAGGGCATTTTCATACTGCTTTGATAAAGGAGTGGCAGCCATTCCAATATACAGGTGTGCCTCTCATATGTATTTCACAGTTTCCCCAGCCGTTCCCCAACAGCCTAAATCTTTGACCATGGCCAGCAGCCCAATAGTCTGGGAAAATCTGAGAACTGTGGTTTAAAAAAGGAGGATTTTTTTTTGGAAAGCTCTGGTTCTGTGTGGGATTTGGTTACTGGGTGGGTTTAATGCAGAAGAAAGTGAAACCCTCTTTCATCACTGCCATACTATGAAATGTTGGTGACTATCTTCTGTAGAGCAAAGCCACTAGAGCAGAACAAAGGTCTGCAGAAGAAAAGACCCAAAAAATGGCAAGAGATAGCAGGAGAACACAAAATCTTATTGAACAAACTAGTCAATAAGCTACATCCAGTGGTGGGATTCAACATTTTTTACTACCTACTCTGTGGGCTTGGTATGGTGGGCATGGCCAGGGGGAAAGCCCTGCGTTTCTCCCGAATTAGGACTATTTTATTTCAAAACTTGGATGGGCAGGACCAGCCAGAATTTCTGCTACTGGTTCTGGCAAACTGGGGTGAACCTGCTGAATCCCACCACTGTCTACATCAAATGTGTCTTCCTTCTGTTGTTTGCTGAAGACTAATCTTTTTGTTATTTTTTTCCCAAAAAACTCATAGATCCTGAACATCTTTATTGTTAACAGATGGAGGGAGTCAACTGTGAGTCTCAAACAACAACTACAAAATATTTTTCATGATATTTCAATTCCTGAAGATGTAGCTTTGTAAGATCTTCTGACTCAGATGTCAAAATGAATGTGGCCTGTCTTGCACATATGTGAACCTTGACTGGGGAATAGGCAGGAGGTAGAGAGGCCCCTTCAGTGCCAACTCAAGACATACTTATTAGAAATTAGGGGAAGGGGGATTGTGGCCTATATAAATTTTAGTATAATGATTTGAATTTTTTAATGTTCAAAAGTTTGAATGTTTTAATTCCTTGCTCCTTGATTTTAAATTGTTTCAAGTCTCTTACATTCTAACATTTTATGCAGCTCTGCAACCCACCCTGATAACCTGGATAGGATGAAAAAGTTTAAATAAACTAAAATGGCACCCTCTGATTTTGCACACTAGGCAGCGCTGACGATTTGAAAGTCTTATTCAGAGAATTAACCCTGCTGAATATTGTGAGAGCAGTGGTAGAGAAGGAATTGCTCAGAATGAAAAAAATCAGAAGAATGAATGTGATCAAAGAGAAATTTGATGTCCTCTTAACAAGCAAGGGGGGAAAGCCAACCATATTCACAAATCAATCCTCCTTATCTCCAACAGTCCTGTCCTGTGCAGAAACAGGCCAGCAAAATCTTACTGGGCTGTGTATCTCTGTTTCAGGATTAAAAAGTAGTGTTTAAGATACGAATGCCAACTGGAGTTTGGGTTTTGTTGGCATGCTTTTACTGGAAGCATGATTTTTGTCTAGATGGAACTCTTCAAAGGTCTGTTAGGAATGCAAATATCCTATCTGCTAGTGATTCAGTTGATGGTTTCCTATATTAGAGGCTGATTGGCCACTACAGTTGTCATGGGCACAGCTTATGCCAAACAGAACCACAACTCTGTGATGTCAAAGTGAGGTCAGAATTTGAATAGGTTCTCTGCCTTGGCAAACTGAGAGGCAGTTAATTTGAGTCTTAACTGTCAAGAGACCTCTTTCTGAAAGCACTACCTTCCTGACAGCTGCCTTAACCTCTACCACAAGAGGAGGGTTTGTGAAAGATTTGTAAATGGCATTTTCATGCTGTTTTGTAGTGGCAGCCATTCTACTATGGAGGTGTGCCTCTCAGATGTACTTCAGAACTTCCCCAGACCCTTTCCAAACAGCCTAAATCTTTTACCGTGGCCAGCATCCCTATTAGTCTGCCTGGGATTTGGTTACCGGGTGGATTTAATGTAGAAGAAAGTAAAACACTCTTTCATCACTCCCAAACTATGAAACATTGGTGACCATCTTCTGTAGAGCAAAGCCACTAGAAGAGAACCAAGGTCTGCTGAAGGAAAGACCAACAAAATGGCAAGAGACAGCAGGGGAACACAAAATCTTATTGAACCAAAATTCAGTGTTTCCCAAATGCTGGTTTTTGGACTTCAATTCCCAGAAGCCTAAGTCATTTCCCCAAAGCACTGATCAGCCAATGTACTGACTTAGGCTTCTGGGAATTGAAGTCCACTAGTGGGCTGTGTACCCCTTGTTGGGAACCACTGAACCAAATGTACATCAAACGTGTTTTTCTTCCTTCTGTTGTTTGCTGAAGACTAACACCCTTTTCTCTTTTCCCCCCAATAAAATCCTCATAGATCCTTATTGCTAGCAGATGGAGGGAGTCAACTATGAGTCTCAAAGAACAACCACAAAATATTTTGATGATGTTTTAACTCCTGAAGAGATGGCTTTGTAAGATCTTCTGACTCAGTTATCAAAATGAATGTGGCCTGTCTTGCACATACTGTGAACTTTGACTGGGGAGTAGGCAGGGGTTAGAGAAGTCCCTTCAGCACCAAGTCAAGACATACTTACTTATTAGAACTTGGGAGCGTGGGGGATTGTTGCCTTCATAGATTTTGGTGCAATGGTTTGATTTTCTTAATGTCAGAAAGTTTTAAATGTTGGATCCTTGGTTTTAACTAGTTTTAAGTCTCTTGTGTTTTAATAATGCTTTGTGACCCACCCTGAAAATGTGGGTAGGTTGGAAAAGTTTGAATTTAATAAAATAAAACGTCACCCTCTGATTTGGCACAATAGGCAGCACTGAAGATTTGAAAGTCTTGTTCAAAGAATAAACACTGCTGAATATTTTGAGCACAGTGGTAGAGAAGGAGTTGCTCAGAAAGAAAAATCAGAACAAAGAAAGAATGGGATAAGAAATTTGCTGTCTCCTTAACAAGCATGAAAAAAGGTAGCCAACCATATTAACAAAACAATACTCATCTCCAACAGTCCTGTCCCATACAGTAACAGTTGACCAAAATCTTAGTGGGTTGCGTATCTCTTTGTTTCTGGATTTAAAAAGTACTGTAATTGGAATGTTGTTTCCACACCTCTTTCTCATGGTTAAACATTTTGATTTGCCCTTGCAGGGCTTCTTTATATGAATTCTGTTTTGCCTCCTACACATCCCTGACAATTGTATCACTGATTGGCATATTGATTTCAATTTTACAGAGCTCTCTAATGTTAAATGCTTCTCATAAGCTTCTACCGTGCCACCTTTCACAAGAAATATCAACAATGTCCAGTAACAGGCACTGATAACATGTAAAAGACCAAGCTAAGAACCTAGGTAAGATATGTACATTAGACATTAATACAGTAAAACCTCAGATAACACTAAAACCTGGTTCCACAAGTCTTGGTGTTATACGATTTTTAGTGTTATCCGATGCATGTTAAAATCCTATGGGATCCATAGAGATACATTGTAACCACACAGGCTTTAGCGGTTGTTATCCGATGCATCCCATAGGATCTTAATGTTATCCGATGCAATTCTTCCCCCCAGATTGCTTAATGTTATGCGATTTTAGTGTTATTCGATACTAATGTTATCTGAGGTATTACTGTATTCAGTTCTGCCATTTTAAAAAGTATATACATCATGCCTCATTGGAAATACACATTCCTTTTCTTAAAAATAAAAGTGAGTGATCAATGACACCAAATGATCAGCTTCTCAAAAATTAAACAAATTGGAACATTTTCAGAATGGTTCCCTAAATCACATGGTGTGACAATCTCTGATGAGTACTGGTTCCATTTTAGGTCATGACTTAATCTCCATGGCTCCTTCCTTCCTCCCAATCTGACTTGTAGGTCATGATGACCTCTCCTTTCAGCCAAGTTTCAAAATATGGTTTACAATTCCATTATAAATATCCTGAACTTTCTGGATGTTCCAATTCTGCTGTGCTGTGAGGCTGCAAATTTTGCTCATTTTTAGTGGAGAAAGATTCCTCTTTTTTACCAACTCCATTTTTTCTCCAAACAGGTCTCCTTGAAGAACATGGTTGACCTTCATGACATCTCCATCACTGGCCAGGCCAGGCCAGCTGGAAAGATGAGACAATATTAATCATTCTAGCCATAGAAAATGATGTGTGACATGATTGCAATCCTATGGTTTCCCTCTCCACTGAGCACTGGCACCTGAATAATATCAAGTGAGGGACAATCCACCTCACTCCCACTCCTTTCTCATTCCCTCCCTTTCAAATTGATGTGCAGTGATGCCAGGATCTCAGGCTGAAGTCTTCCCAATCACTTCTGAACCATGGATCCAAATTGGGCAATGAGGTGGGACATTCCCACTGATGCAATGACACAAATTGGCAGATCTACCAGAGCCCTCCCCAAGACCCCACATTCCCCCTGGTAAGCCCCATCTCATCCCCCGACTCGTGAACCCCCAGGCACCCTTACCTAAGGGCTGCAGCTGCTGGGCTCCATCAAATATGGGGCTACAGGGAGGGTGCTGGACAATGGCAGAGAAGGAAGGAGGGTTCTCTCCCCCTCTTTCTCCTCCCTCCACTTGTATTCACTCTGTTTCTTCTCTCCCTCTTTCTTTTCCTGCCCTCTTTCCTTCTGGCTCTTCCAATGCTCTTAGAGTAGCCTTGCAAGTGTCAGAAGGGCAGGGAAGGAAAAGAAAGAGAGGAGAGAAGAAGGGAGCTGGGAAGGAGGAGAAGGAAGGGGGGAGAGGGAGGGAAGCCACATTCCTTCCTTCCTTTCCTGCCATCTAGTGATGTGTGATTCCCCTCCCCCCACCACTTTACTATCAGAGGGGCAGAAAAGCCTTTGGCTTGGCCTATTCCAAGAAAGCTGAATTCAATTGGAGAACTGTGTTGGTCCCCAGTTGGGGCAAAAAAGCAACACCCAAACTGTTAAATTACTCCCCCAACTCTTCTTTGAGCCTCCAAACAACCAACCAGAGGAAGATTAGTTAGAAGGCAGTTGGGCTGAAGGGAGGTCACTTGAAATCAGGTAGGAAAGGTGGTAGGGTTGAGTGGTCTAAGGTGGAGGAGGAAGAAGGAGCGTTGGAGACTCATGGAAGGGGACCAGGGAGTTGAGTTCTTTCCTGGCTCAGATTGACATCCCAGCCAGGCAAGAACTCCAGGGGGGTCGTAAAGCTTCCCTTGTTTTTGAGGGGAGCCTTACGATGCACCATTGTTGTGGTTCTGAGTTGAGCCATAAGAAAGCCTGGCAAAAAGAGGCACCTCCATTTTCTCAGCTCAGCCAAAATCAGGTAAGTGAGTGGGAGTGGGAGGGAGGAGCTACCTTTTGCTCTCCTAGCTGTCCTCTGGCTCAGATGGCCACATCCCTGTTCCCAAATTGGGTTCAGGAGGCTCAGCAGGTCTTTAATTTCCCTGACACCTGAAATGCTGCTATGGCCAAGGAGGAAGGGTGAGGAAGAGGAGTAGAAGCAAGAGATGAGAGGGGAAGAAGACACAAGGGCCTAAGAGAGAGAGAAAGAAATCTTTCTCTCCTTTTCTGTACAAAGTCATAGTCAAGGAACAAGGAGAGAGGAGCAATCCTTTCCCCTCAGTTCTTTTCTGTTTTGGATGATAGTCCAGTCTAGGGAATAATGATGGTGCCAAATCCAATGCATGATTAGCTAAAGAGGTGACTTCCCAGGGTCTCTAGGAAAGGAGAAGAGAGGAAGATAAGACTGGGTGGATAGAAGGGAGAAGAGAAGTTGGGGGAGGAATCCTCCCTTCCTCCTTGACATCACTGTTGCTGTAGTCTAAGCTCCATATAGGGGTTCTTTCAAATACCACACAACCTAAAATAGGCCACATTTTGACCCCCTCTGTGACTTTCCGTGACATTTGACTGACACCTCCCCCCCAATCATGTGGTTTGAAGATAGATCTGTGGCCAGCTGGATTCAAAAAGCAACAATAATTTTGGAGTCATGTGACTTCACGCCAAACTCCCTTTCCCCACTTTCCATGACTTTTGGTCAACCCACTCCCCCCTAAAATGGTCACGTGGTATTTGAACGACCCCCTAGGGATGGGAGGAGGGAGGGAGTGGGCATAACTTTTCTGCCTAGATTGGGTCTGGATTAAGTTTTGTAGTGTTTGAAGGAGAAATGGGTTGAGTGGGATACTGACCCAATTCAAGGAGAATCAGTGCTGTTCTCATAGCTTGGGTCAGAAGGGAAGGGAAATTTTGCTCAGCGAGGTGGAGGAAGGCTGAAGGGAAGGGTTCAGTGATGGGATGTAACAGGTCCGCACCAGTTCACCAGAACCGGTAGTAACTTTTCCCAGTGTCCCGGAGAACCGGTAGCAGCTGTGGGGGGGGGGGGAGCCACCTTCAGGGCTTACCTTTTTGCTGGTTCCCCCTAACTTCTTTAACTGTTGAAAAGTTGAAAAGTGCCAAAATGAAGCCATCTTGTGGTGAGTTCATTCTGTAGTTCCTTCCATCTGACCTAGTGTGAATAAGCTTTAAGCTCTGGTTTAAAAGCTCTGGTTGATTTGTGTTTCGGGTGGGTGGGTGTATTTTAATGCATTATTTATTTATTTATTTATTTATTTATTTATTTATTTATTTATTTATTTATTTATTTATTTATGGGTTTGTGTTGTTTAGGTTGAGAGGTGTGTGTGCTTATTTTTAATTTTTATTTTTTTTGGTCCCGCCCGCACCATGACATCATGATGTTAGCTCCGCCCACACTGTGATGACATCACGGTGGGGTAGTAAAAATTTTGACATCCCACCAGTGGAAGGGTTCCCTGCACCAATCAAGCCAAAAGGAGACCATTCAACCTCTTCCTGTTCTGTGCTGCTGACCCTGAATAGTTATGAAGCATCCTTGATCAAAGGATCACGTAACTGAGCAAAAGAGATCACTCTCCCTATTCTTGTACAGTCTCAGTTCTTCCTGAGTTCTGAAGCAGTTTTCCCCATTCTGCTTTAAAACAAGGGACTTTCCTCACATCTCCTCAGAAGATTAATCTTGAGCCTCAAAATTTTGATGGCATGAGACCCAGTGTTTTCTGCATTGGAAGCTCCACTTTCTTTATTTGTGTCAGAGGCACCACCAGCATATAATAACAAACAAAGCTAAAATTAACATATCTAAAACAAAATAGACTTTAAAAGGCCTAGATTACATCCGCCCAATATCGGGCCACCTCAACAGCATTGCATGTTGAAGGGCATTGAGTGCATTGTATCATATGGGAGATAGTTTGTTCTTCTCCGCATCCACACAGGCTGTCATCTACAGGGAAACCCCACTTTCTCAGATTAGCCCAGGCACTCACATCCTATGGCCTGTGGGCTGGCCATGGCCCCAGACACCAATTAATCCAGCC
The DNA here is from genome assembly GCA_030440675.1 of Furcifer pardalis. Classification (NCBI taxonomy): domain Eukaryota; kingdom Metazoa; phylum Chordata; class Lepidosauria; order Squamata; family Chamaeleonidae; genus Furcifer; species Furcifer pardalis. Next base: position 32,553,214 of record CP126897.1, read on the forward strand.
CCGCCCCCTTGCTGCTCCCAGAAACAGAAGAAAAATGTACCCGTGCATGCGCAAAATGCTGCTGTAAATGTGTTCTGTGCATGCATGGGTGCATTTTTCTTCTTCCAGCTTTTTGGAGTGTGTGGTCAGGCCCGCGACCTGAAAACATTGAGTACCCCTGGATTAGCCCTTGATCTTCCTACTCCAGCATGCAATCTATTTAAAGCTTTTCCACACAGGCCATGGTTGTTTGTGACCAGGCAGTAGATAAATAATGTAGTATTGCCCAGTTATCTGGTAGCTCCTTGCTTGCCTTTCAAAGTTCTAGGGCAGTTTGTGATGGGGAGTTGTTTGGGGAGGCCAGAAGTTATGAGAAAACTGTATTTTGATTTCAGTCTCTGTTTTGGTGGTTGGTGATCAAAGAGCAGGTGTGTTTCCGAGGATCTTGCTTTTACTCTTTCTGAGCAGCACTTTCTCGGTGAAATGTGGGCGATGGGATGCCAGCTATGTAATGCACTTTTTGTATTGGGGTTGGTTTTAGACATCCTGTGACCAATCTCACTTTTATTTAGGGCCACATCCACCTGCTTTGCATGCATTGATCAGCACCACACTGGACCAGCATACTCTCCTGCAGAATAACATAAAGCTAGCACAGAAGTTCTTAATGTGTGTGGTTGGTCACCCCAACTTGTACCTGTTATTTTCCTCAAAATATTGTTATTTTCCTCAGAATATTGTTCCTGGCAAAAACCTTCAGTTTAGTATTTAGGCAGTAGGTCTTGAAGATGAGAGTTCGATCCAGGGTAACTCCCAGATATTTGGGGGTGTTGTAGTGTTCAAGCCTGGTGCCATTCCAGTTCACCTGCAACCTTCTTGATGCCTTGTGGTTTTTCAGATGAAAAGCACGGAGTTGAGTTTTTAGACAGTTTGGCTTCAGTTGGTTATCCCTATAATATATAGTCATTAAGTTCAAAGCCTAAGTCAGTTTTTTCTCAACAGCCTTGAAGGTTGTGCACTGTGCAACGGTTGCAAGGTCATCGGCATAGAGAAAGCTCCTAGTGGCTTCCAGTAGTGGTTGATCATTAGTGTATACAGTAAATGACCAACTGTGGGCAGGATCGTGAACCCCGATTTATTTGTTAAGCAAGTTTCTGGTTGGTTTTATTTGTTAAGCGAAGCGAACATTCGGAGAAAATTCTGCTCTTTAAGCAAGTTACTCTTTAAACGAAGCACTCTTTATGCGAGGTTTGACTGTATGTTAAACGGGGGGGGGGGGGCTAGCACATTGCTCAGTGGTGGGCTCAAAATTTTTTACTACCACACTGTGGGCATGGTATGGTGGACATGGCCAGGGGGAAAGCCCTGCGTTGCACCCAAATTAGGACTACAGTAGAACCCCGTATAATGATTGACTCGTACAGCGATGGAATCGTATGAATGCCTTTTAAAAAAAATTGTATCGTACAATGATTTTTATCGTTGTACAATACAATTTAAAAACACACACACACAAAAGCCAGGTGGCTTTGTGGTGGCATGGGGGAGCCTCCCCCTCCCCAAAGCCCCTTTGTGAACTGGAAGCACTGGGCTGCTTTCCTCCTGGGAAATACGTTCCCAGGGGGAAAGCAGCCCAGCGCTGTTAGAGAAATTGATTCTCGCTGGTCCCCCTGCGGAAACAGCAGGGCCCCCAGTGAGAATCTCTCTCGCTAACCAGTGGCCTGAGGCTCAGACTGCCAGCTTCCTTGGAGTAAGAGCCTGCATGCTCTCACCCCAAGGAAGCCGTCCACCCGAGCCACGGGTCTGAGCTCATCTGACTAGGGAAAGGAGGTACCTCAGCAACATCTGATCTCCTACATTTCCCAGGCTCCCCCAGCAGGTAGAATATTCCTTTTAAAGTGCTGAAAGCACTGGGGAACTTGGCAAATGTAGCAGCCATCACAGCTTTCCACGTGCCAGAGGATGAGGGGCAGGGAGGCAGAGGGGGAAGCCCTCCTGTCCCCACCATTGCTGTAGCTTGAGCCAGAGCCAGAGGCAGCTTAGCGGGTGTGTGTGGGAGGGAGGGGCTACCATGGGGGAAGGGGGGCAGTTCAGAATCCAGGCACCAGTCAGAAAGGGTGCCCTGTTTGGATTCTGAACTGGGGATCCCAGGGCTCAGGGTGTAAATTCTCCTGCATACTAAACCTCCCTTGGGTTCGAGGTCCTTTGCACGTTTCTGGAGTCCAATTGCCAGTGAGTATAGCAGAACAAAGAGGAAGTGTGTGAGAGGGGCTACTGGGAAGGTGTTTGATCCTGGCTAGCTTTACCTGATGTAGCCCTGGTGGTAGGAGCAAGGCCATAGGATTGCACAGTAAGAGTACCCGAAGACTAAATACTATATCCAATTGTTAAAATCACAGAAGAAGAAAACTGTAGAAGTTAAGACATAGATCAAGATTTGGAACAGTCAGTGTGAAGAGACTGAAGGGCTGAAGAACCACCATTGCATGGAAAATACCAGAGCAAGTCTTAGCCTCTTGCTCCACATCAGGCCTGGGGGCCTCCAATCCCTTGTTGCCCAAATCTAGATTAAGTATTGACACCATCCTTTTTAACATGGAGGAGAAATGAACCTCTAACATTCCCCCTGAGGCTTCTGGAATTTTTGTGATATCTGCATTTTCAGCAGTCTACTTCCTGCACTTTACACAAGTGCACACCTCTGAACTTCATGAGCACATCCTCTTCTGCTAATCTGTTTGAATAGTGAATGCTTTCACCCTCTTCCTATATATTCCTGGATACAGAATCTGTATCTCATTTCATGACTACCAGTAGTTCAACTGCTCCTGCTTTACTATAGCATTTTTATAATGATATATTTTCCCCACAACTTCTTTGTCTGCAGTTGCAGCTAACTAACCAAGCCAAAGGATTTCCTTTAACCCAATTGTGAAATTGTTTTTCCTATATTCTCTGTTCTTCTGTTACATTACTGTAATGCGTTTCTTTTATATTGTCAGTGATGCTTTATATGTTATTGAAATGTACGTACACACCAAAATAAATTCTGTATTTGTTATTTCTCTGCTTGACTTTATTGTGAACTGCTTTGTAATTAAGTTTCAATATTTTGATTCAACCATTAATCCAAATGGCGACTGCACCCAGCAAATCAAAAGATGACTCAAACGCAGAAGAAATTAGAAAAGATAATCAAATGTAAGGATGTGTCACTGGAGACCAAGTTCATCCATACCATTTTATTCCCAGTCATGAATGTGAAAGTTGAAATGGAAAAAAGCTAACAAGAAAAAAAAAAGAATCATCTGAAATATGCTGGAAGAAAACTTTGCTGATACCCTGGTCTGCAAGAAAGATGAACTAGCACCCTGGTGGCTAACCTTGGCACTCCAGCTGTTCTTGGACTTCAATCACCAGAAGCCAAAATCAGCACTGTTGCTGATCAGGGGTTCTGGGAATTGAAGTCCAAGAATAACTGGAGTGCCGAGGTTAGCCATCACTAAGCAAATCAAGCCTTAATTATCTTTGTAGGCAAAACTGATAAAGCTGAGGCTGTCCTGCTTTGGGCACATTATGAGAGCGAAAGATACTCTAAAAGACAATAATGCTGGGGGAAATGAAAGGCAGCAGGAAAAGAGGAAGACCAAATATAAGATGGATTGACTCCTAAATAAACCCATAGGCTTGAGTTTAAGATGCAGAGCCGAGTGGTTGAGAGCAGAACATTTTGGAGATTTTTCATTCATAGGGTCACCACAAGTTGGGGGGGGGGTAACTTGACACAAAGTCAAGGATTTGTCTTTTTGGTATTTCTGGTCATTTACCCAATCGCAATCCAAGATGTACCTTGGCATCTCATCTACAGCAAATTATACATATCTTACACACAAAAATAAGATTCTAGCCATCCTTTTCTTCATGCATGGACTCTCCCCCAGGAAGACAAACCAGAAGAAACCTGGGCTGATGATGAATAATTAGACAGTAGAATTGGACTAACTCCCACTCCACCACAAATAAGTCAGTGTCTAATCCTCATTGCCCAAGTAGTTCAATCTAAATGTGATTACCTATGAATAACTGAACTAATACATTTTAATCAGCTGGCTGTATACCTTATTGACTTAAGTATGTGTTTGTGGTGCCAAAGGTTAGTAGTTCAATTATGCATTGTACATCCCAGAAAAGCCAGCCTGTGTAGCCTTAGGCAACTTATGCAGTCCCAGATTGCCCTCAGAAGGAAGAAATCATAAACTAAACTTCTGTGTGTTCTCTACCTAACAAACTCTGAAGTGTCTCTCATTAAGTCAGACTTGATGGCATAAAATCCAAGAGCCATTCAATAAATATGACAAACATACCTTTATTACAAAAAAACGAAAAAGAGAGTCAATGCAGTGAAACCTTGCATAAAGAGCATCTTGCTTAGAGACCAACTAGTTAGAGAGCAGAATTTTCTCTGAATGGTCGCCTCTCTTAACAACTAAAACCAACCAAAAACTTGCTGAACAACTAAATTAAGGTTCACAATCCCTCCCGCCAGAAGTCAAAATTAGCCACTTACAATGGTATCTTGCTTAAAAAGCAATCCTGTGGAATGTGTTATGCTCTTTAAGCGAGGTACCACTTGTATTTTAAAACAGCTTTTCAGAACTTGAACAGAACTTCATGCAGACACTACATGTTTGGTTGTAACAAATCTGCCCTTCATTGCTTCCACAAGAAGTACTATTCTTACTGCCTGATGGACTTCTCTACTGGTAATCAGGTTCTTCTTATTGTAGTGAGACACCCTTGAGGCTTCCAAAGCCACGTTTCCATACAGATGAGGTGTTTTCAGGGAATGAAGTACATTTAATGCCCAGCAGTATTTATTTGTTTCTTGAGGAACCTGTCATAAAAAAGGCACATGTATAAGCAGGGCTGAATCAAAACATTGCACAGAATATACTACAACAGCCCTTCAAAGTCTTGTCCCCTCCTCCCAAATATGTGTTGGTCTTTTGCTCCCATCACCCTAATCAGATCATGATGGACTACTACATATTTTGAAGGCAGGTTGGACAAGGCTTCACAACAGAATTGGTTATTTCTCGTTTTAGCTTGGGAGGGTAATCTGTGGTACTTCAGCTTTATTGGGATGTGCTTCCTACAACTCCATGATATTGGCTACACCTTGGTCATATTCCTCTGGAAGCATTTCTTTCACTTACCATTGAGAAGATGTGGGTTCACCTTGCCACAGAATGGAAACAATGATATTAAATGTTATTTGGAAACTTTTCCATGGTGGAACTCATTTAGGTGAGAGATCAACTAAATAGTTTCCACTGGTTTTTGTTACGTTTATTGTTGTCCGCCATCTTGGAACAAAACTCTCATGCTCACAACTCAAGAGCTCAGACTTGTACATATGAATTAGTAGCTTTTTCTTATCGTCTAGAGATGGAAAAGGGCTGATTATGGTTTCTTAATTTTGAATGATACAGATTGGCATACACCATTATTAAAACCTCATGACCAAATAGCAATTTTCAAAATACTGTAGTATCCCTAGAGATCCTTGAGTTGAGCCAATTGTGGAGGGAAAGTTTCATTTTATTGGAAGTGGGAGAACTGTAGCACACCACGAGTCAAGTCCATATTTTTTTAAAGTCAATAATGGAGCCAAAGGAAGATACATTTACACATATGCCCTTTGGTTTTCAATTAAATTTCCTTTCTTAATGTCAGAGCATTGTACAATATACAGTGCAGCCAGTGATGGGATGTCAAAAAAATTTCTACCACACTGTGATGTCATCACGGTGTGGGCGGACCCAACATCATGATGTTGTGGGCGGGGCCAAAAATAGAATAAATAAAAATAAAAATAAATTAAAATAAATAAAATAAAATAAAAATAAACACACACACACCCCTCAACCCACCCACCCAACCAACCACAAGACAAACCTGTAAATAAATTAAATAAAAGAAATAAAGAAATAAAATAAAAATTAAATAAAAATACACCCACAAATAAACCCATCCCAAACACAAATAAACTCACCCACCCACCCCAAACACAAACCCCTCCCTTACCCTTGGAAGCGGTGGCGCAGTGGCATGGTGGCGCGGCGGCAAACTGCGGTGGTGTCAAACTGCTGCCATGGCAAACTGCCGCAATGGCACGGGATCCTGGCGGGGCCAGGCACAGAAAGGCCGCCACTGCTTCTTCAGGTGCTCCCTGCGCCCTTCCTTTCCCAGCAGCCAAAATGGCTGCTGGGAACTGTGCATGCATCAAACTTTCATTTGATGCATGTGCAGGAAAAAAATAGAACTGCGCATGCATCAAATGAAGGTTTGACGCATGCGCAGTTCCTGGGAGCCATTTTGGCTCCAATTTAAAAAAAAAATTCCAGTGAGGCGTCCGAACCGGACACTTAAAAAAAAAAATTCCCGGGTGGTTACTACCGGTTTGTCGAACAACCCGGGAATCTTGCTACCGGCAAACTGGGAACATCCCATTACTGAGTGAAGCACTTCTGGATCTGAAAGACTCGCCAACTCTTGGCCATTGCCCAGAGGATGGCCAAGTGTACTTACAATACTTTTTACACTTTGAATCTTTTACACTTCCCCAGTAAACCGACTTCCATGTGGTTATGCATATTGCTAGAAAATGAAGGTGTAGTGGCTGCAAACCTATGAAAATATATGAGGGGTGGGTCTGTCTGAATTTAGGAAGATTTATTTCTGAGTACACATTAGAATTAGGGTACATTGTGTACGCATCCATGCAGCTTGCCATCTCATCCACCCTTCCTTATATATGAAGAGGCAAATACAAAGGACTTTTACAGGAGCTAAGCCCCTCTGGACTTGATTTGTCATGTCCTTACCAGGAAAAGAAAGGTTGAGACAATTGAACACAAACTTTCCAATGGTTTCAGTATGAAAATTAGCATATGGTTTTACACAATTACCTCCTTAAGGATTCGGTATATATAGTTTGAATAGGCTGTTTTCTTTTTCATACTGTACAACTTGACACGATGGAGTGTCGATGAAGAACACCTTTCACGTTGCTGATGGCGAACCAAGGAAGTCTTCATCTTGAGTACTAGAATGGTATGCACATTGGAACATACTTAGTAGAATAGCATTGTCAAGCTCTACTGTCATAAACCAAGGCTATTCCATAGCTGACTTGCCAATTAGGTAAAGAAGGTGGCTCTAAGAGAGGGATATTTCAGTGTTGATACCATTCTATAAAGCAGAGGTTCCCACCCTACGGCCCAATTTCATGTGCCCTATGTTGCCGCCACCACCGAACTGCAAGTGGAGGCAATTATAACTTCCATAAATGTGCCTGCAGCTGTCATAAATCCATTTATGTCAGCCATGGATGTGTTTTACAGCAGTGTTTACACCAGGGGAAACCATCAGTCTGGCCCACTCAGCTGTCCGGGGGCGTGGTCTGGCCCATGGCATAAAAAGTTGGGAGACTCTGCTATAAAGTGTCCATCCCAGATGACTTAATAGGAACCTCTGTGCAAGATGATGTCCGTTTTATTTTCTTGTGCATTTTAAGACCTGTTCTCAGTGCTTTCAGACATTGTATTTTCCTACCAGTTTCATCCAAGGTTTAATTGAAGTGTCTTGAGCCAGTTTTCTTGCGCATTCAAAACATTGCCAAGAAAACTCTGATTACTGGTTGGTCTCAAAGTTGAACAAATAAACACCCAGATAAGGGTTTAATAGGTGGCTGGATAGCTCAGGGCTTTAGGTAATCTGACTGCGGAGCCAGAGGTTGGGAATTTATTTCCCCTCTGAGTGTCCAGGGAAAAGAACCTTGGACATGCTGCTTAGCCCCAGGGCACCCCTAGAGAAAGTGAATGGCAAACAACTTCTGATTCTTCTATGTGTAGAAAACCCTGGAAAGGGTCACCATAAGCCTGAACTGACTTAACAGCTTTCGTGGAGCAAGTCCACTTGATCAGCTATAAGAGCCACAAAAGCTCACATTTAAATACAGCAGCTAGTCTTGAAGGTGCCACAACTTTTAAAAATACTTTTTTGTTGTTTTGTTTACTCTCTGATATGCTTGCACAGACTAGCAGGACTACCACTTCAAAAACTTAACAGGTGTTATATCTATTTTATCTGAATGAGCTTAACCTGCACAATGGACATACTGTAATGACATTAGACAACATCGCAGCTTATTAACCACTCCTTAAATATCTCTTACTTTGAAAACCCTGTTTGGATTGTTCTGTTGGTATCATTGTTTTGTGGATTGTTTTATTTTACTGTTGTAAGCTGCATAGAGTGGTGATTGCACCAACTGGAGCAGGGAAATGAATGAATGTTGTTGAGCCCTGTTAGGTCACTTAAATTTGCAGTCCCTAAGATTTATTTTAATGTTAGTTTTTAAGTCTGCCTCCACAGTTATAGCATTTTGTAAACAGTTAAAAACATTCTTTTCTAACTAGCATTTCCCTTTTAAGTAAATTGGGTACATATGTGCATGATTATTTAATTAATGAACTCAATCGTTTTAATTTAATTCTGATTTAATTCTGATTTATTTTGCTTTTTGTTGTTCAGTCGCACAGTCGATTCTGAACCTTTGCGACCCTATGGACCATTGGCTGCCAGGCAATCAGTCCTCTACCATCCTCCTCAACCCACCCAGCTCTGTGCCCATTGCATCTACAATGCCATCTAGCTATCTCATTTTTGGCTGCTCCCTTCTTCTTTTGCCCTCCATCTTTCCCAGCATCAAGGCTTTCTCAAGTGAATCCTCTCTTCTCATTTGATGTCCAAAGTACTTTAGCTAAAGTACTTTGGGCATACACATGCTACTAAAACTGAAATACGCAGAACGTTTGGCTAGTGGCCATGTTGTCTGGGGGAGTCTGGGGAAAATAGTCCAAAATGGTAAATTTTTACAGTCCTCTTGAATTCATATTTTTCTTCTTTGTTAAGAGAAAAGACAGAGTATTCCTTTGTCAAAGGAAAATGGCTTAAGCTTATGTAAACATGCAACTGAAAGAATTGCATTTGATGACCCTGCATATTCATTCCAACTTTCCACTTTTATAAAAAATTATTTATATATGTCATTCTGAAACTAGCAGACTTCTTTAACCTTTTGTTCAGGACTGACTGTCAAGTGTCTCTGACTCTTCATGAAGCCATATCTGTGCTGTCCCTTATTCTTTTGCACTGTCTGTAAACACCAAAGTGTAATTGGGCTTTCCTGTAACTGCTAGTTTTCACACAAAATTCTTCTGCCACAGCTGTCTTTTGACTATGGCTAAAGTTCTCTGACATGTTGTCAAGCTGCTTTTTTTTTTTTTTGCTTTACTTCTACATGCAGCTTGACTTTCAAAGGTAGTGTGATGGCATTTGTTGACAGCTTATCCAAAAGAGGCGTGTAACTACATAATAAATAAAAAATAAAATCTTAACTCTGTAGAGTTCTTAGTAATGGAAAAGAAGATGTAAAGGCATTTTTATGTTGAGTAAACAGCCATCTTTGTCTTTACTGCTATTTTGGGAGTTCAAAATTTACATAGATGGTTTAAGGCAGTGATGGAGAACCTCTTAGAGACCAAGTGCCCAAAATGCAACCCAAAAAACATTTATTTATCACAAAGTGCCAAAACAGCAACAGGGGAGGAAGGAAACACTCCCATTGGGCTGCTGGGTAGAGGGGCAGGGTGAACTCTGTACTGGGGTGACTGCAGGTGCCCAGAGAGAGGGCGTCGAGTGCCACCTCTGGTACGCGTGCCATAGGTTTAAGGTTAGGATTGAATAATGAGTGTGCCTTTTAGGCATTTTAGACACCAATTGCCATCATTTCTGGACGTTCACCATGCTGACTGGGAATGATGAAATTTGTAGTCCAAAGTATTTCATGGATAATGGAGTTTACATCTAAATACTCCCAAAGTATGTTTTACTTAGTAATATAATATATCATTCCATAATCTCTTAAACCAGGGTTTCTCAACCTATGGCCCATGGGCTGGATCTGGCCCATTGTACCATTTCATCTGGCCCATGCCCTCATTCCTGCCACTGCCGCCTCAATCCTTGTCCCCTCTGCTTGGCTTGGTGTGTCCCTAATGGCACTCCATATCAGAGCAAATATTGTAAGAAGGCTTGCAGCACCTGCTCTGCTACAAAGCACCATTAGGGGCATGCCAAGCCAAGCAGAGGGGACAAGGATGGAGGCAGTGAAAGCAGCAGATGCACGCAGATGCCTGCATCTTTCTCAGGGGCTACTTTGGCCGAGAGCAGCTTTTCTGGCAGCCGCATGCAGCTGCCCAGATCTTTCCCGGGGGCCACTCTGGCCAAGTGTGGGCAAGAACAGCCAGGACCTCTCCTTCACCCATGCCAGGCCAGTAAGCAGAGAAGTGGTGTGTGGGGGAATGTTTTGGGTTGGGGTGGTCCCGCTGGTGGCGACGTCGATGTGTGGGAGAATGTTTGGAGCTCTGGGTGGTCCCGTCACCACTGGTGGCAGTGGTGTGAGGAGGGGGGGGTCCTCAGGATGATCCTGCCACTGCCCCGAGCCCCCACCACTCCCCTCATGCCACAAATGCCACCAGCACCTATCTAACCCACTAATAGTCTTAGGGGGCGTGACCGAGCCTGCGCCTTTAAAAGGTTGATGACTCCTGTCTTAAACTGTTTCTCCCTTTCTTTCCTCTTGTAAAGTTTAATAAAGTTGTTTAACTATAAACAAAGTTCTTTCAGGGGTACGCAGAAAGACCCTCCTTGAATACTGTGGTATTTTTAACCACAATCAGCGTAACCTGGTAACAGCAACCTTGTGTTGCTGGCTAATCTTTCTCACCCTAGGTCAGGCGAAGGGAACTGCAGGATGAACTCACTGAAGGGTGAGTTAGTGTAGGGAATGAGAAGTTGGCTTTTAAATGGGTTTTAATTTTACTTTGTTCTTTTTGTGTTTTTAGGGGTTTATTTTATGTCTGTTGTGCTCCGCCCTGAGTTGCTTGTGCGAGTAGGGCGGAATATAAATTTGACTAATAAATAAGTTTCTCATCTGGCCTAGACAGAGGAGTAGGAGCAGGCCGGTAGTCCTTAGGGGTGTCAGGTTAGTTAACTGCTGCCTGACAATCGGCATTGAGTTGGTGGCAGTAGGGTCTACTCCAGTGATGGGATGACAAATTTGTTACTACCACTCCATGACATCACGACGTCATGGGTGTGGCCAATGGCATGACATCATGGGTGGAGCTGAAGTCATGACATCATGACGTTGTGGGCAGGGCCTTAAAATAAAAAATAATTTAAAAATAAAATAAATAAATACACACACACACTCCTTCAACCCACCCACCCACCCACTCACAACACAAACCTGTAAATAAATTAAAGAAATAAAATAAATAAATAAATAAAAATTAAATAAAAATACAACCCAAAACACAAACTCCTCACTTACCCCTGGGAAGGCTCGGCAGGGGTGGACGGCCAGGGCAGGCCAGGCCTCAACTTGCCTGTGGGGGCTCGGCGGCCCCAGGGGAGGTGCCCTCCTCTGAGGGCTGGTGTCGCCTGCCCAGGCCGCCATCGCCGCCGCCATCGCCGCTGCCATCTCCGCCACCGCCATCATCGCTGCTGCCGTTGCCGCCGCTGCCATCACCGCCGCCACCACCATCGCCGCTGTTGCCATAGTCGCTGGCGTTGCCGCCTCTGCCACCGCTGCCACCGCTGTTGCCACCGCTGTCATCATCGCTGCCACTGCTATCACCATCGCCGTTGTTGCTGTCACCGCCGTTGCCGCTGCAGTCATCGCCGCCGCCACTATCGCTGCCGTCGCAATGCGCAATGCGTCAGATTGAGTTTCTGCGCATGCACAGTAAATTGGAGCCATTTTGGCTCCAATTTTAATTTTTTATTTTTCTTTCGGTGAGGCGTCCGGAACCAGACGCCTCAAAAGTTGACTCCCCTCTCGGAGAATCGTCCAGGATTGTTCCTACCGGTTCCAGGGAACCGGATGGAACCGGGGTCATCCCATCACTGCTCTACTCTATTACCATAGCAGGATAACCTGGCCAGACTGAAAGTCGCACAGTGCAGCCAGAAAAAGGAAATTCACTCCGTTGTTTACTTGGTGCTAAGGAATCTTCTCTACTTTTTTTTAAATTATTATTATTTATTCAATTTATATGCCGCCCTACTCAGTGCAACCGACTCAGGGCGGCTCACAAAACTCACAAATATAACATTCAACACTATAATCAATTAATAAAACATTTCAGCAACACTTCAAATAATACAAAATTGTGCTCTGCTCTGTGTCACGAATGGCTACCAAAAAAGACAGGGAGTTCCCTAACTGCCTGGATAGTTGACTACTTTTTGATTTCTTCCCATCCTGTAACTGTGATATTTGCTACTTTCATCTGTTAAAGAACTGAAAGTACAGTACTGTACTCATTTTACCAACCACGGGAGGATGAAAGGCTGAGCCAACCTTGATGCTGGTTAGGATCAAACTCACAACGTTCTGGCTGCAGTACAGCAGTTTAACCACTGCACCACCAGGGCTCCTGGTGAATATATGCTGGGAATGTATAAAACACAGTGGAGCAATTTAGTTGAGCCCCTGATGGGGTCACAAAATGGAGTGGTCATATGATTAGAACAGCCTGCCCAATCTTAGCTTGAAACCACCGCAAAGAAGGGCCCGTATACACAGCTTCTCAGTGCTTCAAAACAAGCTCAAGATTTGCATGGAATTTTTTAAAATATAAAATATTTGTTTTGTGCATTACCTGTATAAATATTATTTCAAAACATATTAAAGATTTTCAATTATTGATACAGTTAGAAGCAAATGCAACATATTAATTGATGTAATGTAGTTTTTAACATAATATGTGATGTATTTACTTGAATTCATTGTATCTTTTGAGCTTTGATTTTAAACCTAAATATATAAGCATGATCTGTTCACATTATTATTTCATTGATTTTTAATAAATATCGGGCTATTTACTTAGTTGGGACTGCAGCGGCTCAAATGGCTAAGTGGCAGGTCAGCAGTTTGATACCCAAATACTGCAGGACGGAATGAGCTCCCGTCTTTGTCCCAGCTCCTGCCAACCTAGCAGTTTGAGAGCAAGACATTGCAAGTGGATAAATAGGGACCACTTCGGTGGGAAGGTAAACAGCATTCCGTGCACTCTGATGTCTAGTCATGCCTGCCATATGACCATGGGAACGTCTGCAGAAGCAGACAGCGCTGCTTCTTCGGCTATGAAACAGAGATGAGCACTGAACCCTAGAGTCAGATACGACTGGCTTTCGAGCAAGGGTGACCTTTACCTATTTACTTAGTTACAACATATACATTTGAAACAGGAGCAATCAATCCTTTACTTCACAACATGATTTTGTAGATAGTGGCCTCTAGTGGTCAGCTCTGATTATGATGAATATTTTGTACATAAAGGTACCGTACATTTAACTACAATTTCCCTTTTTCCTCAAGTGTGACGACCTTTGGGACAATATGAATATATATAATGTATTTTAAAGGTTTTTCATTAAATATTTTTGGATCCATGGATAACAAACCATGGAACCGGGTCTTGTGGATATGGCGGAGGGGCGCGAGGGAGGTGAACCTTATTTTTCCATTGATTTTAAAAATACCATTATTTGGCTATATATTTACAGCTACAATATATAAATGTCAAATAATAGCCATCATATTAATTTACAAACATTTTGATAACATGAAGGATACAAGTTATTGAAATGGGCTGCCATAGGATACACAATTGAAAAAAGGTTTCATAGATAACAAGTACCGATAACTGCACAGTTAGCTTTTTTTAAAACTGCTTTTTAAATCACCAACTCTTTAATGCTAATAATAATAATTTTGTGTCAGACATTACTCTGGGTTGAATGGATTTTTAGGGGATGCCCGAATGAGGCTCCTTTCATGTCCCCAAGAGCAGTTCTCTGGTATTGAAACCCAACCTTCCAGTCTCTAGCTCACCAGAACTGTCATTCGGTTGCACACTGTAAGTATGGAAATGCATTATGTGAGTAGGGATGTTCCTTTAAAATTAAGCTATAGAGACTTTCCCATTTGGATGCCAAATCAGTGGTTTATTCTGAATGCAAGCAGCATTTCTTGTTTTTATGTAGAGTAACATATGCTTAAAATAACAAGTACCAAACAGTATTTGAAATTTGTTCAACTGCCCTGTTAGCATTTTTGGGCCATTGTTTTCAATCACCAACTCCTTAATGTTAAGTTGATGGTTCCTTATATCAGAAATTGATTGGCCACTACAGGTGTTATGGATACCGCTTAAGCCAAACAACCACAACTCTGTGATGTCAAAGTGAGGTAAGAATCTGAACAGGTTATCTTGCATTGGCAAACCAAGAGGCAGTTAACAGTCACCCTGAGTCTTAAAATTGTCACGAGATCTCTTCGTGAAGGCACAGGTCTCTTTGAAGGCTTCCTTAACCTCTACCCAGTGATGGGATGACCCCGGTTCCATCCGGTTCCCCGGAACCGGTAGGAACAATCTCGGAGGGTTCTCCGAGAGGGTAGCCCATTTTTAAGGCGTCCGGTTCCGGACGCCTCACCGAAAGGAAAAAAAAAAATTAAAATTGGAGCCAAAATCAGATTGAATTTCTGCACATGCAGACTAAATTGGAGCCATTTTGGCTCTAATTTTTTTAAAAAAAATCAGAGCCGGAGCCGCACCTTTTCAGAGCGGCTCCGGCAGTGGCGGTGGAGGTGGCCCTCAAAGGTGGGCACCTCCCCTGGGGCTGCCGAGCTCCCACGGGCAGGTTGAGGCCTGCCCGGGCCGTCTGCCGTCGCCAAGCCCTTCCAGGGACTTGGGGCCGAAAAGGCCTCATGGCCTGGGGACGCCTGGCGGAGCGCGCCGCTGTCGCCTCTGGCGGCGGCGGTGATGCCGGTGGCGATCGCGGCAGCAACAGCGGCGGTGGCAGCTCCGGCAGTGGCAACAGCGGCAGCAATGGGAATGGTGACGGCAGCGACAGCTGCCTGGGCAGGCGCCACCAGCCCTCAGAGGAGGGCATCTCCCCCAGGGCCACCGAGCCCCCATGGCCGTCCGCTGCTGCCGAGCCCTTTCAGGGGTAAGTGAGGGGTTTGTGTTTGGGGTGGGTGGGTAGGTGGATTTTTATTTTATTTTTATTTTATTTTATTTATTTATTTGTTTATTTTATTTACGGGTTTGTGTGTATTTATTTATTTTATTTTATTAATTATTTTGTTTTTAAGGCCATGCCCACAACATCATGACGTTATGATGTCAGCTCCGCCCATGACGTCATGACATTTGCCACGCCCATGACATCCATGACATCATGGCGTGGTAGTAAAAAAATTGCAATACCATCACTGCCTCTACCACAAGAGAAGGTTGGATTTTTTTAAGGATTTGTAAAGGGCATTTTCATACTGCTTTTATAAAGGAGTGGCAGCCATTCCAATATACAGGTGTGCCTCTCATATGTATTTCACAGCTTCCCCAGCCACTTCCCCAACACCCTAAATCTTTGACCATGGACAGCAGCCCAATAGTCTGGGAAAATCTTAGAACTGTGGTTTTAAAAAGGAGGAATTTTTGAAAGCTCAGGTTCTGCCTGAGATTTGGTTACTGGGTGGGTTTAATGTTGAAGAAAGTGAAACCCTCTTTCAACACTGCCAGACTATGAAATGTTGGTGACCATCTTCTGTAGAGCAAAGCCACTAGAGGAGAACAAAGGTTTGCAGAAAGAAAGACCAACAAAATGGCAATAGACAGCAGGAGAAGACAAGATCTTATTGAACCAAATGTACTCAATGAGCTACAACAGGGGTTTTCAACCTCTTCAAGCCATAGGATCAAAGAGCAATTTGATGTCTTCTTAAATAGCAGGAGGAGGGGATAGCCAGCCACATTCACAAAACAATCTTCCTCATCTCCAACAGTCCTGTCCTCTGCAGAAACAGGTCATCAACATCTTACTGGGCAGTATATTTCTTTGTTTCAGGATTAAAAAGTAATGTTTAAGATACTAAATGCCAGCCAGAGTTTGGGTATTGTTGGTATGCTTTTGCTGGAAGCAGGGGTTTTTTTTGGTTATATGGAACTCTTCAAATATCTGTTAGGAGTACAGAGATCCTAACTGTTGGAAATGCACGTTGATGGTTCCCTGCATCAGAGGTGATCGGCTACCGGTAGTACAGTTGTTATGGACACAGCTTAGGCCAAACAGAACCACAACGCTATGATGTCACTTTGTGATGTCAAAGAGAGGTCCGAATTTGAATAGGTTCTCTCCCTTGACAAAGTAAGAGGTGGCTAACTGTCATCTTGAGTCTTAATTGCCAAGAGATCTCTTCATGTAGACACAGGGCTCTTTGAAGGCTCCATTAACCTCTACCACAAGACGATGGTTTTTGAAGGATTTGTGAAGGGTATTTTCATGCTGCTTTTATAAAGGAGTGGCAGCCATTCCACTATACAGGTGTGCCTCTCATATGTATTTCACAGCTTCCCCAGCCACTTCCCCAACACCCTAAATCTTTGACCATGGACAGCAGCCCAATAGTCTGGGAAAATCTTAGAACTGTGGTTTTAAAAAGGAGGAATTTTTGAAAGCTCAGGTTCTGCCTGAGATTTGGTTACTGGGTGGGTTTAATGTTGAAGAAAGTGAAACCCTCTTTCAACACTGCCAGACTATGAAATGTTGGTGACCATCTTCTGTAGAGCAAAGCCACTAGAGGAGAACAAAGGTTTGCAGAAAGAAAGACCAACAAAATGGCAATAGACAGCAGGAGAAGACAAGATCTTATTGAACCAAATGTACTCAATGAGCTACAACAGGGGTTTTCAACCTCTTCAAGCCATAGGATCAAAGAGCAATTTGATGTCTTCTTAAATAGCAGGAGGAGGGGATAGCCAGCCACATTCACAAAACAATCTTCCTCATCTCCAACAGTCCTGTCCTCTGCAGAAACAGGTCATCAACATCTTACTGGGCAGTATATTTCTTTGTTTCAGGATTAAAAAGTAATGTTTAAGATACTAAATGCCAGCCAGAGTTTGGGTATTGTTGGTATGCTTTTGCTGGAAGCAGGGGGTTTTTTTGGTTATATGGAACTCTTCAAATATCTGTTAGGAGTACAGAGATCCTAACTGTTGGAAATGCACGTTGATGGTTCCCTGCATCAGAGGTGATCGGCTACCGGTAGTACAGTTGTTATGGACACAGCTTAGGCCAAACAGAACCACAACGCTATGATGTCACTTTGTGATGTCAAAGAGAGGTCCGAATTTGAATAGGTTCTCTCCCTTGACAAAGTAAGAGGTGGCTAACTGTCATCTTGAGTCTTAATTGCCAAGAGATCTCTTCATGTAGACACAGGGCTCTTTGAAGGCTCCATTAACCTCTACCACAAGACGATGGTTTTTGAAGGATTTGTAAAGGGCATTTTCATACTGCTTTTATAAAGGAGTGGCAGCCATTCCAATATACAGGTGTGCCTCTCATATGTATTTCACAGTTTCCCCAGCCATTCCCCAACAGCCTAAATCTTTGACCATGGCCAGCAGCCCAATAGTCTGGGAAAATCTGAGAACTGTGGTTTAAAAAAGGAGGATTTTTTTTTTTTGAAAGCTCTGGTTCTGTGTGGGATTTGGTTACTGGGTGGGTTTAATGCAGAAGAAAGTGAAACCCTCTTTCATCACTGCCATACTATGAAATATTGGCGACTATCTTCTGTAGAGCAAAGCCACTAGAGCAGAACAAAGGTCTGCAGAAGAAAAGACCAACAAAATGGCAAGAGATAGCAGGGGAACACAAAATCTTATTGAACAAACTAGTCAATAAGCTACATCCAGTGGTGGGATTCAATATTTTTTACTACCTACTCTGTGGGCTTGGTATGGTGGGCATGGCCAGGGGGAAAGCCCTGCGTTTCTCCCGAATTAGGACTATTTTATTTCAAAACTTGGATGGGCAGGACCAGCCAGAATTTCTGCTACTGGTTCTGGCAAACTGGAGTGAACCTGCTGAATCCCACCACTGTCTACATCAAGTGTGTCTTCCTTCTGTTGTTTGCTGAAGACTAATCTTTTTGTTATTTTTTTCCCAAAAAACTCATAGATCCTGAACATCTTTATTGTTAACAGATGGAGGGAGTCAACTGTGAGTCTCAAACAACAACTACAAAATATTTTTCATGATATTTCAACTCCTGAAGATGTAGCTTTGTAAGATCTTCTGACTCAGATGTCAAAATGAATGTGGCCTGTCTTGCACATATGTGAACCTTGACTGGGGAATAGGCAGGAGGGAGAGAGGCCCCTTCAGTGCCAAGTCAAGACATACTTATTAGAAATTAGGGGGAGGGGGATTGTGGCCTATATAAATTTTAGTATAATTATTTGAATTTTTTAATGTTCAAAAGTTTGAATGTTTTAATTCCTTGCTCCTTGATTTTAAATTGTTTCAAGTCTCTTACATTTTAACATTTTATGCAGCTCTGCAACCCACCCTGATAACCTGGATAGGATGAAAAAGTTTAAATAAACTAAAATGGCACCCTCTGATTTTGCACACTAGGCAGCGCTGAAGATTTGAAAGTCTTATTCAGAGAATTAACACTGCTGAATATTGTGAGAGCAGTGGTAGAGAAGGAATTGCTTAGAATGAAAAAAATCAGAAGAATGAATGTGATCAAAGAGAAATTTGATGTCCTCTTAACAAGCAAGGGGGGAAAGCCAACCATATTCACAAATCAATCCTCCTTATCTCCAACAGTCCTGTCCTGTGCAGAAACAGGCCAGCAAAATCTAACTGGGCGGTGTATCTCTGTTTCAGGATTAAAAAGTAGTGTTTAAGATACGAATGCCAACTGGAGTTTTGGTTTTGTTGGCATGCTTTTACTGGAAGCATGGTTTTTGTCTAGATGGAACTCTTCAAAGGTCTGTTAGGAATGCAAAGATCCTAACTGCTAGTGATTCAGTTGATGGTTTCCTATATCAGAGGCTGATTGGCCACTACAGTTGTCATGGGCACAGCTTATGCCAAACAGAACCACAACTCTGTGATGTCAAAGTGAGGTCAGAATTTGAATAGGTTCTCTGCCTTGGCAAACTGAGAGGCAGTTAATTTGAGTCTTAACTGTCAAGAGACCTCTTTCTGAAAGCACTACCTTCCTGACAGCTGCCTTAACCTCTACCACAAGAGGAGGGGTTTTGAAAGATTTGTAAATGGCATTTTCATGCTGCTTTTGTAGTGGCAGCCATTCCACTATACAGGTGTGTCTCTCAGATGTACTTCAGAACTTTCCCAGACCCTTTCCAAACAGCCTAAATCTTTTACCGTGGCCAGCAGCCCTAATAGTCTGCCTGGGATTTGGTTACCGGGTGGATTTAATGTAGAAGAAAGTAAAACACTCTTTCATCACTCCCAAACTATGAAACATTGGTGACCATCTTCTGTAGAGCAAAGCCACTAGAAGAGAACCAAGGTCTGCTGAAGGAAAGACCAACAAAATGGCAAGAGACAGCAGGGGAACACAAAATCTTATTGAACCAAAATTCAGTGTTTCCCAAATGCTGGTTTTTGGACTTCAATTCCCAGAAGCCTAAGTCATTTCCCCAAAGCACTGATCAGCCAATGTACTGACTTAGGCTTCTGGGAATTGAAGTCCACTAGTGGGCTGTGTACCCCTTGTTGGGAACCACTGAACCAAATGTACATCAAATGTGTGTTTCTTCTTTCTGTTGTTTGCTGAAGACTAACACCCTTTTCTCTTTTCCCCCCAATAAAATCCTCATAGATCCTTATTGCTAGCAGATGGAGGGAGTCAACTATGAGTCTCAAAGAACAACCACAAAATATTTTGATGATGTTTTAACTCCTGAAGAGATGGCTTTGTAAGATCTTCTGACTCAGTTATCAAAATGAATGTGGCCTGTCTTGCACATACTGTGAACTTTGACTGGGGAGTAGGCAGGGGTTAGAGAAGTCCCTTCAGCACCAAGTCAAGACATACTTACTTATTAGAACTTGGGAGCGTGGGGGATTGTTGCCTTCATAGATTTTGGTGCAATGGTTTGATTTTCTTAATGTCAGAAAGTTTTAAATGTTGGATCCTTGGTTTTAACTAGTTTTAAGTCTCTTGTGTTTTAATAATGCTTTGTGACCCACCCTGAAAATGTGGGTAGGTTGGAAAAGTTTGAATTTAATAAAATAAAACGTCACCCTCTGATTTGGCACAATAGGCAGCACTGAAGATTTGAAAGTCTTGTTCAAAGAATAAACACTGCTGAATATTTTGAGCACAGTGGTAGAGAAGGAGTTGCTCAGAAAGAAAAATCAGAACAAAGAAAGAATGGGATAAGAAATTTGCTGTCTCCGTAACAAGCATGAAAAAAGGTAGCCAACCATATTAACAAAACAATACTCATCTCCAACAGTCCTGTCCCATACAGTAACAGGTCACCAAAATCTTAGTGGGTTGCGTATCTCTTTGTTTCTGGATTTAAAAAGTACTGTAATTGGAATGTTGTTTCCACACCTCTTTCTCATGGTTAAACATTTTGATTTGCCCTTGCAGGGCTTCTTTATATGAATTCTGTTTTGCCTCCTACACATCCCTGACAATTGTATCACTGATTGGCATATTGATTTCAATTTTACAGAGCTCTCTAATGTTAAATGCTTCTCATAAGCTTCTACCGTGCCACCTTTCACAAGAAATATCAACAATGTCCAGTAACAGGCACTGATAACATGTAAAAGACCAGGCTAAGAACCTAGGTAAGATATGTACATTAGACATTAATATTCAGTTCTGCCATTTTAAAAAGTATATACATCATGCCTCATTGGAAATACACATTCCTTTTCTTAAAAATAAAACTGAGTGATCAATGACACCAAATGATCAGCTTCTCAAAAATTAAACAAATTGGAACATTTTCAGAATGGTTCCCTAAATCACATGGTGTGACAATCTCTGATGAGTACTGGTTCCATTTTAGGTCATGACTTAATCTCCATGGCTCCTTCCTTCCTCCCAATCTGACTTGTAGGTCATGATGACCTCTCCTTGCAGCCAAGTTTCAAAATATGGTTTACAATTCCATTATAAATATCCTGAACTTTCTGGATGTTCCAATTCTGCTGTGCTGTGAGGCTGCAAATTTTGCTCATTTTTAGTGGAGAAAGATTCCTCTTTTTTACCAACTCCATTTTTTCTCCAAACAGGTCTCCTTGAAGAACATGGTTGACCTTCATGACATCTCCATCACTGGCCAGGCCAGGCCAGCTGGAAAGATGAGACAACATTAATCATTCTAGCCATGGAAAATGATGTGTGACATGATTGCAATCCTATGGTCTCCCTCTCCACTGAGCACTGGCACCTGAGTAATATCAAGTGAGGGTCAATCCACCTCACTCCCACTCCTTTCTCATTCCCTCCCTTTCAAATTGATGTGCAGTGATGCCAGGATCTCAGGCTGAAGTCTTCCCAATCACTTCTGAACCATGGATCCAAATTGGGCAATGAGGTGGGACATTCCCACTGATGCAATGACACAAATTGGCAGATCTACCGGAGCCCTCCCCAAGACCCCACATTCCCCCTGGTAAGCCCCATCTCATCCCCCGACTCGTGAACCCCCAGGCACCCTTACCTGAAGGCTGCAGCTGCTGGGCTCCATCAAATATGGGGCTACAGGGAGGGTGCTGGACAATGGCAGAGAAGGAAGGAGGGTTCTCTCCCCTTCTTTCTCCTCCCTCCACTTGTATTCACTCTCTTTCTTCTCTCCCTCTTTCTTTTCCTCCCTCCCTTCTGGCTCTTCCAATGCTCTTAGAGTAGCCTTGCAAGTGTCAGAAGGGCAGGGGAAGAAAAGGAAGAGAGGAGAGAAGAAGGGAGCTGGGAAGGAGGAGAAGGAAGGGGAGAGAGAGAGGGAGGGAGGGAAGCCACATTCCTTCCTTCCTTTCCTGCCATCTAGTGATGTGTGATTCCCCTCCCCCCACCACTTTACTATCAGAGGGGCAGAAAAGCCTTTGGCTTGGCCTCTTCCAAGAAAGCTGAATTCAATTGGAGAACTGTGTTGGTCCCCAGTTGGGGCAAAAAAGCAACACCCAAACTGTTAAATTACTCCCCCAACTCTTCTTTGAGCCTCCAAACAACCAACCAGAGGAAGATTAGTTAGAAGGCAGTTGGGCTGAAGGGAGGTCACTTGAAATCAGGTAGGAAAGGTGGTAGGGTTGAGTGGTCTAAGGTGGAGGAGGAAGAAGGAGGGTTGGAGACTCATGGAAGGGGACCAGGGAGTTGAGTTCTTTCCTGGCTCAGATTGACATCCCAGCCAGGCAAGAACTCCAGGGGGGTCGTAAAGCTTCCCTTGTTTTTGAGGGGAGCCTTACGATGCACCATTGTTGTGGTTCTGAGTTGAGCCATAAGAAAGCCTGGCAAAACGAGGCACCTCCATTTTCTCAGCTCAGCCAAAATCAGGTAAGTGAGTGGGAGTGGGAGGGAGGAGCTACCTTTTGCTCTCCTAGCTGTCCTCTGGCTCAGATGGCCACATCCCTGTTCCCAAATTGGGTTCAGGAGGCTCAGCAGGTCTTTAATTTCCCTGACATCTGAAATGCTGCTATGGCCAAGGAGGAAGGGTGAGGAAGAGGAGTAGAAGCAAGAGATGAGAGGGGAAGAAGACACAAGGGCCTAAGAGAGAGAGAAAGAGATCTTTCTCTCCTTTTCTGTACAAAGTCATAGTCAAGGAACAAGGAGAGAGGAGCAATCCTTTCCCCTCAGTTCTTTTCTGTTTTTTGGATGATAGTCCAGTCTAGGGAATAATTATGGTGCCAAATCCAATGCATGATTAGCTAAAGAGGTGACTTCCCAGGGTCTCTAGGAAAGGAGAAGAGAGGAAGATAAGACTGGGTGGATAGAAGGGAGAAGAGAAGTTGGGGGAGGAATCCTCCCTTCCTCCTTGACATCACTGTTGCTGTAGTCTAAGCTCCATATAGGGGTTCTTTCAAATACCACACGACCTAAAATAGGCCACATTTTGACCCCCTCTGTGACTTTCCGTGACATTTGACTGACACCCCCCCCCAATCATGTGGTTTGAAGATAGATCTGTGGCCAGCTGGATTCAAAAAGCAACAATAATTTTGGAGTCATGTGACTTCACGCCAAACTCCCCTTCCCCACTTTCCATGACTTTTGGTCAACCCACTCCCCCCTAAAATGGTCACGTGGTATTTGAACGACCCCCTAGGGATGGGAGGAGGGAGGGAGTGGGCATAACTTTTCTGCCTAGATTGGGTCTGGATTAAGTTTTGTAGTGTTTGAAGGAGAAATGGGTTGAGTAAATACTGACCCAATTCAAGGAGAATCAGTGCTGTTCTCATAGCTTGGGTCAGAAGGGAAGGGAAATTTTGCTCAGTGAGGTGGAGGAAGGCTGAAGGGAAGGGTTCAGTGATGGGACGTAACAGGTTCGCACCAGTTCACCAGAACCGGTAGTAACTTTTCCCAGTGTCCCGGAGAACCGGTAGCAGCTTTTTTTTTTTTTTTTGGGGGGGGGGGGGAGCCACCTTCAGGGCTTACCTTTTTGCTGGTTCCCCCTAACTTCTTTAACTGTTGAAAAGTGCCAAAATGAAGCCATCTTGTGGTGAGTTCATTCTGTAGTTCCTTCCATCTGACCTAGTGTGAATAAGCTTTAAGCTCTGGTTTAAAAGCTCTGGTTGATTTGTGTTTCGGGTGGGTGGGTGGGTGTATTTTAATGCATTATTTATTTATTTATTTATTTATTTATTTATTTATTTATGGGTTTGTGTTGTTTAGGTTGAGAGGTGTGTGTGCTTATTTTTAATTTTTTAATTTTTTTGGTCCCCCCCGCATCATGACATCATGATGTTAGCTCCGCCCACACTGTGATGACATCACGGTGGGGTAGTAAAAATTTTGACATCCCACCAGTGGAAGGGTTCCCTGCACTAATCAAGCCAAAAGGAGACCATTCAACCTCTTCCTGTTCTGTGCTGCTGACCCTGAATAGTTATGAAGGATCCTTGATCAAAGGATCACGTAACTGAGCAAAAGAGATCACTCTCCCTATTCTTGTACAGTCTCAGTTCTTCCTGAGTTCTGGAGCAGTTTTCCCCATTCTGCTTTAAAACAAGGGACTTTCCTCACATCTCCTCAGAAGATTAATCTTGAGCCTCAAAATTTTGATGGCATGAGACCCAGTGTTTTCTGCATTGGAAGCTCCACTTTCTTTATTTGTGTCAGAGGCACCACCAGCATATAATAACAAACAAAGCTAACATTAACATATCTAAAACAAAATAGAATTTAAAAGGCCTAGATTACATCCACCCAATATCGGGCCACCTCAACAGCATTGCATGTTGAAGGGCATTGAGTGCATTGTATCATATGGGAGATAGTTTGTTCTTCTCCGCATCCACACAGGCTGTCATCTACAGGGAAACCCCACTTTCTCAGATTAGCCCAGGCACTCACATCCTATGGCCTGTGGGCTGGCCATGGCCCCAGACACCAATTAATCCAGCCCCGCCCCCTTGCTGCTCCCAGAAACAGAAGAAAAACATACCAGTGCATGCGCAAAATGCTGCTGTAAATGTGTTCTGCGCATGCATGGGTGCATTTTTCTTCTTCCAGCTTTTTGGAGTGTGTGGTCAGGCCCGCGACCTGAAAACATTGAGTACCCCTGGATTAGCCCTTGATCTTCCTACTCCAGCATGCAATCTATTTAAAGCTTTTCCACACAGCCCATGGTTGTTTGTGACCAGGCAGTAGATAAATAATGTGGTATTGCCCAGTTATCTGGTAGCTCCTTGCTTGCCTTTCAAAGTTCTAGGGCAGTTTGTGAGGGGTAGTTGTTTGGGGAGGCCAGAAGTTATGAGAAAACTGTATTTTGATTTCAGTCTCTGTTTTGGTGGTTGGTGATCAAATAGCAGGTGTGTTTCCGAGGATCTTGCTTTTACTCTTTCTGAGCAGCACTTTCTCGGTGAAATGTGGGCGATGGGATGCCAGCTATATAATGCACTTTTTGTATTGGGGTTGGTTTTAGACATCCTGTGACCAATCTCACTTTTATTTAGGGCCACATCCACCTGCTTTG
This sequence comes from Furcifer pardalis, assembly GCA_030440675.1. NCBI lineage: Eukaryota > Metazoa > Chordata > Lepidosauria > Squamata > Chamaeleonidae > Furcifer > Furcifer pardalis. The sequence continues at coordinate 32,578,368 of CP126897.1, forward strand.
CATGCATTGATCAGCACCACACTGGACCAGCATACTCTCCTGCAGAATAACATAAAGCTAGCACAGAAGTTCTTAATGTGTGTGGTTGGTCACCCCAACTTGTACCTGTTATTTTCCTCAAAATATTGTTATTTTCCTCAGAATATTGTTCCTGGCAAAAACCTTCAGTTTAGTATTTAGGCAGTAGGTCTTGAAGATGAGAGTTCGATCCAGGGTAACCCCCAGATATTTGGGGGTGTTGTAGTGTTCAAGCATGGTGCCATTCCAGTTCACCTGCAACCTTCTTGAATCTTGATGCCTTGTGGTTTTTCAGATGAAAAGCACGGAGTTGAGTTTTTAGACAGTTTGGCTTCAGTTGGTTATCCCTATAATATATAGTCATTAAGTTCAAAGCCTAAGTCAGTTTTTTCTCAACAGTCTTGAAGGTTGTGCACTGTGCAACGGTTGCAAGGTCATCGGCATAGAGAAAGCTCCTAGTGGCTTCCAGTAGTGGTTGATCATTAGTGTATACAGTAAATGACCAACTGTGGGCAGGATCGTGAACCCCGATTTATTTGTTAAGCGAGTTTCTGGTTGGTTTTATTTGTTAAGCGAAGCGAACATTCGGAGAAAATTCTGCTCTTTAAGCAAGTTACTCTTTAAACGAGGCACTCTTTATGCGAGGTTTGACTGTATGTTAAACAGGGGGGGGGGGCCTAGCACATTGCTCAGTGGTGGGCTCAAAATTTTTTACTACCACACTGTGGGCATGGTATGGTGGACATGGCCAGGGGGAAAGCCCTGCGTTGCACCCAAATTAGGACTACAGTAGAACCCCGTATAATGATTGACTCGTACAGCGATGGAATCTTATGAGTGTCTTTAAAAAAAAATTGTATCGTACAATGATTTTTATCGTTGTACAATACAATTTAAAAACACACACACACAAAAGCCAGGTGGCTTTGTGGTGGCATGGGGGAGCCTCCCCCTCCCCAAAGCTCCTTTGTGAACTGGAAGCACTGGGCTGCTTTCCTCCTGGGAAATACGTTCCCAGGGGGAAAGCAGCCCAGCGCTGTTAGAGAAATTGATTCTCGCTGGTCCCCCTGCGGAAACAGCAGGGCCCCCAGTGAGAATCTCTCTCGCTAACCAGTGGCCTGAGGCTCAGACTGCCAGCTTCCTTGGAGTGAGAGCCTGCACGCTCTCACCCCAAGGAAGCAGTCCACCCAAGCCGCAGGTCTGAGCTCAAGTCTGACTAGGGAAAGGGAAAGGAGGTACCTCAGCAACATCTGATCTCCTACATTTCCCAGGCTCCCCCAGCAGGTAGAATATTCCTTTTAAAGTGCTGAAAGCACTGGGGAACTTGGCAAATGTAGCAGCCATCACAGCTTTCCACGTGCCAGAGGATGAGGGGCAGGGAGGCAGAGGGGGAAGCCCTCCTGTCCCCACCATTGCTGTAGCTTGAGCCAGAGCCAGAGGCAGCTTAGCGGGTGTGTGTGGGAGGGAGGGGCTGCCATGGGGGAAGGGGGGCAGTTCAGAATCCAGGCACCAGTCAGAAAGGGTGCCCTGTTTGGATTCTGAACTGGGGATCCCAGGGCTCAGGGTGTAAATTCTCCTGCATACTAAACCTCCCTTGGGTTCGAGGTCCTTTGCACGTTTCTGGAGTCCAATTGCCAGTGAGTATAGCAGAACAAAGAGGAAGTGAGAGGGGCTACTGGGAAGATGTTTGATCCTGGCTAGCTTTACCTGATGTAGCCCTGGTGGTAGGAGCAAGGCCATAGGATTGCACAGTAAGAGTACCCGAAGACTAAATACTATATCCAATTGTTAAAATCACAGAAGAAGAAAACTGTAGAAGTTAAGACATAGATCAAGATTTGGAACAGTCAGTGTGAAGAGACTGAAGGGCTGAAGAACCACCATTGCATGGAAAATACCAGAGCAAGTCTTAGCCTCTTGCTCCACATCAGGCCTGGGGGCCTCCAATCCCTTGTTGCCCAAATCTAGATTAAGTATTGATACCATCCTTTTTAACATGGAGGAGAAATGAACCTCTAACATTCCCCCTGAGGCTTCTGGAATTTTTGTGATATCTGCATTTTCAGCAGTCTACTTCCTGCACTTTACACAAGTGCACACCTCTGAACTTCATGAGCACATCCTCTTCTGCTAATCTGTTTGAATAGTGAATGCTTTCACCCTCTTCCTATATATTCCTGGATACAGAATCTGTATCTCATTTCATGACTACCAGTAGTTCAACTGCTCCTGCTTTACTATAGCATTTTTATAATGATATATTTTCCCCACAACTTCTTTGTGTGCAGTTGCAGCTAACTAACCAAGCCAAAGGATTTTCTTTAACCCAATTGTGAAATTGTTTTTCCTATATTCTCTGTTCTTCTGTTACATTACTGTAATGTGTTTCTTTTACATTGTCAGTGATGCTTTATATGTTATTGAAATGTACGTACACACCAAAATAAATTCTGTATTTGTTATTTCTCTGCTTGACTTTATTGTGAACTGCTTTGTAATTAAGTTTAAATATTTTGATTCAACCATTAATCCAAATGGTGACTGCAGCCAGCAAATCAAAAGATGAGTCAAACGCAGAAGAAATTAGAAAAGATAATCAAATGTAAGGATGTGTCACTGGAGAGCAAGATCATCCATACCATTTTATTCCCAGTCATGAATGTGAAAGTTGAAATGGAAAAAAGCTGACAAGAAAAAAAAAAGAATCATCTGAAATATGCTGGAAGAAAACTTTGCTGATACCCTGGTCTGCAAGAAAGATGAACTAGCACCATGGTGGCTAACCTTGGCACTCCAGCTGTTCTTGGACTTCAATCACCAGAAGCCAAAATCAGCACTGTTGCTGATCAGGGCTTCTGGGAATTGAAGTCCAAGAATAGCTGGAGTGCCGAGGTTAGCCATCACTAAGCAAATCAAGCCTTAATTATCTTTGTAGGCAAAACTGATAAAGCTGAGGCTGTCCTGCTTTGAGCACATTATGAGAGCGAAAGATACTCTAAAAGACAATAATGCTGGGGGAAATGAAAGGCAGCAGGAAAAGAGGAAGACCAAATATAAGATGGATTGACTCCTAAATAAACCCATAGGCTTGAGTTTAAGGTGCAGAGCCGAGTGGTTGAGAGCAGAACATTTTGGAGATTTTTCATTCATAGGGTCACCACAAGTTGGGGGGGGGGGGGTAACTTGACACATAAAGTCAAGGATTTGTCTTTTTGGTATTTCTGGTCATTTACCCAATCGCAATCCAAGATGTACCATGGCATCTCATCTACAGCAAATTATACATATCTTACACACAAAAATAAGATTCTAGCCATCATTTTCTTCATGCATGGACTCTCCCCCAGGAAGACAAACCAGAAGAAACCTGGGCTGATGATGAATAATTAGACAGTAGAATTGGACTAACTCCCACTCCACCACGAATAAGTCAGTGTCTAATCCTCATTGCCCAAGCAGTTCAATCTAAATGTGATTACCTATGAATAACTGAACTAATACATTTTCATCAGCTGGCTGTAAACCTTATTGACTTAAGTATGTGTTTGTGGTGCCAAAGGTTAGTAGTTCAGTTATGCATTGTACATCCCAGAAAAGCCAGCCTGTGTAGCCTTAGGCAACTTATGCAGTCCCAGATTGCCCTCAGAAGGAAGAAATCATAACCTAAACTTCTGTGTGTTCTCTACCTAACAAACTCTGAAGTGTCTCTCATTAAGTCAGACTTGATGGCATAAAATCCATGAGCCATTCAATAAATATGACAAACATACCTTTATTACAAAAAAATGAAAAAAAGAGTCAATACAGTAAAACCTTGCATAAAGAGCATCTTGCTTAGAGACCAACTAGTTAGAGAGCAGAATTTTCTCTGAATGGTCGCCTCTCTTAACAACTAAAACCAACCAAAAACTCGCTGAACAATTAAAGTAAGGTTCACAATCCCTCCCGCCAGAAGTCAAAATTAGCCACTTACAATGGTATCTTGCTTAAAAAGCAATCCTGTGGAATGCATTATGCTCTTTAAGCGAGGTACCACTTGTATTTTAAAACAGCTTTTCAGAACTTGAACAGAACTTCATGCAGACACTACATGTTTGGTTGTAACAAATCTGCCCTTCATTGCTTCCACAAGAAGTACTATTCTCACTGCCTGATGGACTTCTCTACTGGTAATCAGGTTCTTCTTATTGTAGTGAGACACCCTTGAGGCTTCCAAAGCCACATTTCCATACAGATGAGGTGTTTTCAGGGAATGAACTACATTTAATGCCCAGCAGTATTTATTTGTTTCTTGAGGAATCTGTCATAAAAAAGGCAGATGTATAAACAGGGCTGAATCAAAACATTGCACAGAATATACTACAACAGCCCATCACCCTAATCAGATCATGATGGACTACTACATATTTTGAAGGCAGGTTGGACAAGGCTTCACAACAGAATTGGTTGTTTCTCATTTTAGCTTGGGAGGGTAATCTGTGGTACTTCAGCTTTATTGGGATGTGCTTCCTACAACTCCATGACATTGGCTACACCTTGGTCATATTCCTCTGGAAGCATTTCTTTCACTTACCATTGAGAAGATGTGGGTTCACCTTGCCACAGAATTGGAAACAATGATATTAAATGTTATTTGGAAACTTTTCCATGGTGGAACTCATTTAGGTGAGAGATCAACTAAATAGTTTCCACTGGTTTTTGTTACATTTATTGTTCTCCGCCATCTTGGAACAAAACTCTCATACAACTCAAGAGCTCAGACTTGTACATATGAATTAGTAGCTTTTTCTTATCGTCTAGAGATATCCCTAGAGATCTTTGAGTTGAGCCAATTGTGGAGGGAAAGTTTCATTTTATTGGAAGTGGGAGAACTGTAGCACACCACGAGTCAAGTCCATATTTTTTTAAAGTCAATAATGGAGCCAAAGGAAGATACATTTACACATATGACCTTTGGTTTTCAATTAAATTTCCTTTCTTAATGTCAGAGCATTGTACAATATACAGTGCAGCCAGTGATGGGATGTCAAAAAAAATTATACCACACTGTGATGTCATCACAGTGTGGGCGGAGCCAACATCATGACATCATGATGTCATGGGCGGACCCAACATCATGACGTTGTGGGCGGGGCCCCTCCCGGCCACCGTCACCGGCCGGGAGGTGAAAAGGAGCCCCTGGCCGAGGGGGCCTGAAGGACGCCGCAGCCGCTGAGCGCGGGAACGCCGCCACCGCCACCGCGCCCCTCCCGGCCACCGTCACCGGCCGGGAGGTGAAAAGGAGCCCCTGGCCGAGGGGGCCTGAAGGACGCCGCAGCCGCTGAGCGCGGGAACGCCGCCGCCGCCGCCGCGCCCCTCCCGGCCACTGTCACTGGCCGGGAGGTGATAAGGACCCCCTGGCCGAGGGGGCCTGAAGGACGCCGCAGCCGCTGAGGGCGGGAACGCCAATGCAGCCGCCGCGCCCCTCCCGGCCACCGTCACCGGCCGGTAGGTAAAAAGGAGCCCCTGGCCGAGGGGGCCTTAAGGATGCCGCGGCCGCTGAGCACGGGAACGCCAACGCTGCCGCCGCGCCCCTCCGTGTTGTTTTATACTATGTTGTTTGTATACTGTTGTTTTATGTTCCGTGGAAGCCGCCTTGAGTCAGGTTCGCCTGAGCAAGGCGGGGTATAAAAAATAAATTTGAATTTGAATTTGAATAAAAATAAAAATAAATTAAAATAAATAAAATAAAATAAAAATAAACACACACACACCCCTCAAACCAACCAACCAACCAACCAACCACAACACAAACCTGTAAATAAATTAAATAAATAAAATAAATAAAGAAATAAAATAAAAATTAAATAAAAATACACCCACAAATAAACCCATCCCAAACACAAATAAACTCACCCACCCACCTCAAACACAAACCCCTCCCTTACCCTTGGAAGCGGTGGCGCAGTGGCATGGTGGCGCGGCGGCAAACTGCGGTGGTGTCAAAACGCTGCCATGGCAAACTGCCGCAATGGCACGGCATCCTGGCCGGGCCAGGCACAGAAAGGCCGCCACTGCTTCTTCAGGTGCTCCCTGCACCCTTCCTTTCCCAGCAGCCAAAATGGCTGCTGGGAACTGTGCATGCATCAAACTTTCATTTGATGCATGTGCAGGAAAAAAATAGAACTGCGCATGCATCAAATGAAGGTTTGACGCATGCGCAGTTCCTGGGAGCCATTTTGGCTCCAATTTAAAAAAAAATCCAGTGAGGCGTCCGAACCGGACACCTAAAAAAAAAAAAAATTCCCGGGTGGTTGCTACCGGTTTGTCGAACAACCCGGGAATCTTGCTACCGGCGAACTGGGAACATCCCATCACTGAGTGCAGCACTTCTGGATCTGAAAGACTCACCAACTCTTGGCCATTGCCCAGAGGATGGCCAAGTGTACTTACAATACTTTTTACACTTTGAATCTTTTACACTTCCCCAGTAAACCGACTTCCATGTGGTTATGCATATTGCTAGAAAATGAAGGTGTAGTGGCTGCAAACCTATGAAAATATATGAGGGGTGGGTCTGTCTGAATTTAGGAAGATTTATTTCTGAGTACACATTAGAATTAGGGTACATTGTGTACGCATCCATGCAGCTTGCCATCTCATCCACCCTTCCTTATATATGAAGAGGCAAATACAAAGGACTTTTACAGGAGCTAAGCCCCTCTGGACTTGATTTGTCATGTCCTTACCAGGAAAAGAAAGGTTGAGACAATTGAACACAAACTTTCCAATGGTTTCAGTATGAAAATTAGCATATGGTTTTACACAATTACCTCCTTAAGGATTCGGTATATATAGTTTGAATAGGCTGTTTTCTTTTTCATACTGTACAACTTGACACGATGGAGTGTCGATGAAGAACACCTTTCACGTTGCTGATGGCGAACCAAGGAAGTCTTCATCTTGAGTACTAGAATGGTATGCACATTGGAACATACTTATTAGAATAGCATTGTCAAGCTCTACTGTCATAAACCAAGGCTATTCCATAGCTGACTTGCCAATTAGGTAAAGAAGGTGGCTCTAAGAGAGGGATATTTCAGTGTTGATACCATTCTATAAAGCAGAGGTTCCCACCCTACGGCCCAATTTCATGTGCCCTATGTTGCCACCACCACCGAACTGCAAGTGGAGGCAATTATAACTTCCATAAATGTGCCTGCAGCTGTCATAAATCCATTTATGTCAGCCATGGATGTGTTTTACAGCAGCGTTTACACCAGGGGAAACCATCAGTCTGGCCCACTCAGCTGTCCGGGGGCGTGGTCTGGCCCATGGCATAAAAAGTTGGGAGACTCTGCTATAAAGTGTCCATCCCAGATGACTTAATAGGAACCTCTGTGCAAGATGATGTCCGTTTTATTTTCTTGTGCATTTTAAGACCTGTTCTCAGTGCTTTCAGACATTGTATTTTCCTACCAGTTTCATCCAAGGTTTAATTGAAGTGTCTTGAGCCAGTTTTCTTGCGCATTCAAAACATTGCCAAGAAAACTCTGATTACTGGTTGGTCTCAAAGTTGAACAAATAAACACCCAGATAAGGGTTTAATAGGTGGCTGGATAGCTCAGGGCTTTCGGTAATCTGACTGCGGAGCCAAAGGTTGGGAATTTATTTCCCCTCTGAGTGTCCAGGGAAAAGAACCTTGGACATGCTGCTTAGCCCCAGGGCACCCCTAGAGAAAGTGAATGGCAAACAACTTCTGATTCTTCTATGTGTAGAAAACCCTGGAAAGGGTCACCATAAGTCAGAACTGACTTAACAGCTTTCGTGGAGCAAGTCCACTTGATCAGCTATAAGAGCCACAAAAGCTCACATTTAAATACAGCAGCTAGTCTTGAAGGTGCCACAACTTTTAAAAATACTTTTTTGTTGTTTATTTTACTGTTGTAAGCTGCATAGAGTGGTGATTGCACCAACTGGAGCAGGGAAATGAATGAATGTTGTTGAGCCCTGTTAGGTCACTTAAATTTGCAGTCCCTAAGATTTATTTCAATGTTAGTTTTTAAGTCTGCCTCCACAGTTATAGCATTTTGTAAACAGTTAAAAACATTCTTTTCTAACTAGCATTTCCCTTTTAAGTAAATTGGGTACATATGTGCATGATTATTTAATTAATGAACTCAATCGTTTTAATTTAATTCTAATTTAATTCTGATTTATTTTGCTTTTTGTTGTTCAGTCGCACAGTCGATTCTGAACCTTTGCGACCCTATGGACCATTGCCTGCCAGGCAATCTGTCCTCTACCATCCTCCTCAACCCACCCAGCTCTGTGCCCATTGCATCTACAATACCATGTAGCCATCTCATTTTTGGCTGCTCCCTTCTTCTTTTGCCCTCCACCTTTCCCAGCATCAAGGCTTTCTCAAGTGAATCCTCTCTTCTCATTTGATGTCCAAAGTACTTTAGCTAAAGTACTTTGGGCTTACACATGCTACTAAAACTGAAATACGCAGAATGTTTGGCTAGTGGCCATGTTGACTGGGGGAGTCTGGGGAAAATAGTCCAAAATGGTAAATTTTTACAGTCCTCTTGAATTCATATTTTTCTTCTTTGTTAAGAGAAAAGACAGAGTATTCCTTTGTCAAAGGAAAATGGCTTAAGCTTATGTAAACATGCAACTGAAAGAATTGCATTTGATGACCCTGCATATTCATTCCAACTTTCCACTTTTATAAAAAATTCTTTATATATGTCATTCTGAAACTAGCAGACTTCTTTAACCTTTTGTTCAGGACTGACTGTCAAGTGTCTCTGACTCTTCATGAAGCCATATCTGTGCTGTCCCTTATTCTTTTGCACTGTCTGTAAACACCAAAGTGTAATTGGGCTTTCCTGTAACTGCTAGTTTTCACACAAACTTCTTCTGCCATGGCTGTCTTTTGACTATGGCTAAAGTTCTCTGACATGTTGTCAAGCTGCTTTTTTTTTTTTTTTTTTTTTGCTTTACTTCTACATGCAGCTTGACTTTCAAAGGTAGTGTGATGGCATTTGTTGACAGCTTATCCAAAAGAGGCGTGTAACTACATAATAAATAAAAAATAAAATCTTAACTCTGTAGAGTTCTCAGTAATGGAAAAGAAGATGTAAAGGCATTTTTATGTTGAGTAAACAGCCATCTTTGTCTTTACTGCTATTTTGGGAGTTCAAAATTTACATAGATGGTTTAAGGCAGTGATGGAGAACCTCTTAGAGACCAAGTGCCCAAAATGCAACCCAAAAAACATTTATTTATCACAAAGTGCCAAAACAGCAACAGGGGAGGAAGGAAACACTCCCATTGGGCTACTGGGCAGAGGGGCAGGGCAAACTCCTATGCTGGGGGAAGGGAGGAAACACTCCCATTGGGCTGCTGGGTAGAGGGGCAGGGTGAACTCTGTACTGGGGTGACTGCAGGTGCCCAGAGAGAGGGCGTCGAGTGCCACCTCTGGTACGCGTGCCATAGGTTTAAGGTTAGGATTGAATAATGAGTGTGCCTTTTAGGCATTTTAGACACCAATTGCCATCATTTCTGGACGTTCCCCATGCTGACTGGGAATGATGAAATTTGTAGTCCAAAGTATTTCATGGATAATGGAGTTTACATCTAAATACTCCCAAAGTATGTTTTACTTAGTAATATAATATATCATTCCATAATCTCTTAAACCAGGGTTTCTCAACCTATGGCCCATGGGCTGGATCTGGCCCATTGTACCATTTCATCTGGCCCATGCCCTCATTTCTGCCACTGCCGCCTCAATCCTTGTCCCCTCTGCTTGGCTTGGTGTGTCCCTAATGGCACTCCATATCAGAGCAAATATTGTAAGAAGGCTTGCAGCACCTGCTCTGCTACAAAGCACCATTAGGGGCATGCCAAGCCAAGCAGAGGGGACAAGGATGGAGGCAGTGAAAGCAGCAGATGCACGCAGATGCCTGCATCTTTCTCAGGGGCTACTTTGGCCGAGAGCAGCTTTTCTGGCAGCCGCATGCAGCTGCCCAGATCTTTCCCGGGGGCCACTCTGGCCAAGTGTGGGCAAGAAGAGCCAGGACCTCTCCTTCACCCATGCCAGGCCAGTAAGCAGAGAAGTGGTGTGTGTGGGAATGTTTTGGGTTGGGGTGGTCCCGCTGGTGGCGACGTCGATGTGTGGGAGAATGTTTGGAGCTCAGGGTGGTCCCGTCACCACTGGTGGCAGTGGTGTGAGGAGGGGGGGGTCCTCAGGATGATCCTGCCACTGCCCCGAGCCCCCACCACTCCCCTCATGCCACAAATGCCACCAGCACCTATCTAACCCACTAATAGTCTTAGGGGGCGTGACCGAGCCTGCGCCTTTAAAAGGTTGATGACTCCTGTCTTAAACTGTTTCTCCCTTTCTTTCCTCTTGTAAAGTTTAATAAAGTTGTTTAACTATAAACAAAGTTCTTTCAGGGGTACGCAGAAAGACCCTCCTTGAATACTGTGGTATTTTTAACCACAATCAGCGTAACCTGGTAACAGCAACCTTGTGTTGCTGGCTAATCTTTCTCACCCTAGGTCAGGCGAAGGGAACTGCAGGATGAACTCACTGAAGGGTGAGTTAGTGTAGGGAATGAGAAGTTGGCTTTTAAATGGGTTTTAATTTTACTTTGTTCTTTTTGTGTTTTTAGGGGTTTATTTTATGTCTGTTGTGCTCCGCCCTGAGTTGCTTGTGCGAGTAGGGCGGAATATAAATTTGACTAATAAATAAGTTTCTCATCTGGCCTAGACAGAGGAGTAGGAGCAGGCCGGTAGTCCTTAGGGGTGTCAGGTTAGTTAACTGCTGCCTGACAATCGGCATTGAGTTGGTGGCAGTAGGGTCTACTCCAGTGATGGGATGACAAATTTGTTACTACCACTCCATGACATCACGACGTCATGGGTGTGGCCAATGGCATGACATCATGGGTGGAGCTGAAGTCATGACATCATGACGTTGTGGGCAGGGCCTTAAAATAAAAAATAATTTAAAAATAAAATAAATAAATACACACACACACACTCCTTCAACCCACCCACCCACCCACTCACAACACAAACCTGTAAATAAATTAAAGAAATAAAATAAATAAATAAATAAAAATTAAATAAAAATACAACCCAAAACACAAACTCCTCACTTACCCCTGGGAAGGCTCGGCAGGGGTGGACGGCCAGGGCAGGCCAGGCCTCAACTTGCCTGTGGGGGCTCGGCGGCCCCAGGGGAGGTGCCCTCCTCTGAGGGCTGGTGTCGCCTGCCCAGGCCGCCATCGCCGCCGCCATCGCCGCTGCCATCTCCGCCACCGCCATCATCGCTGCTGCCGTTGCCGCCGCTGCCATCACCGCCGCCACCACCATCGCCGCTGTTGCCATAGTCGCTGGCGTTGCCGCCTCTGCCACCGCTGCCACCGCTGTTGCCACCGCTGTCATCATCGCTGCCACTGCTATCGCCATCGCCGTTGTTGCTGTCACCGCCGTTGCCGCTGCAGTCATCGCCGCCGCCGCCGCCGCCACTATCGCTGCCGTCGCAATGCGCAATGCGTCAGATTGGGTTTCTGCGCATGCACAGTAAATTGGAGCCATTTTGGCTCCAATTTTAATTTTTTATTTTTCTTTCGGTGAGGCGTCCGGAACCAGACGCCTCAAAAGTTGACTCCCCTCCCGGAGAATCGTCCAGGATTGTTCCTACCGGTTCCAGGGAACCGGATGGAACTGGGGTCATCCCATCACTGCTCTACTCTATTACCATAGCAGGATAACCTGGCCAGACTGAAAGTCGCACAGTGCAGCCAGAAAAAGGAAATTCACTCCATTGTTTACTTGGTGCTAAGGAATCTTCTCTACTTTTTTTTTAATTATTATTATTTATTCAATTTATATGCCGCCCTACTCAGTGCAACCGACTCAGGGCGGCTCACAAAACTCACAAATATAACATTCAACACTATAATCAATTAATAAAACATTTCAGCAACACTTCAAATAATACAAAATTGTGCTCTGCTCTGTGTCACGGAATGGCTACCAAAAAAGACAGGGAGTTCCCTAACTGCCTGGATAGTTGACTACTTTTTGATTTCTTCCCATCCTGTAACTGTGATATTTGCTACTTTCATCTGTTAAAGAACTGAAAGTACAGTACTGTACTCATTTTACCAACCACGGGAGGATGAAAGGCTGAGCCAACCTTGATGCTGGTTAGGATCAAACTCACAACGTTCTGGCTGCAGTACAGCAGTTTAACCACTGCACCACCAGGGCTCCTGGTGAATATATGCTGGGAATGTATAAAACACAGTGGAGCAATTTAGTTGAGCCCCTGATGGGGTCACAAAATGGAGTGGTCATATGATTAGAACAGCCTGCCCAATCTTAGCTTGAAACCACCGCAAAGAAGGGCCCGTATACACAGCTTCTCAGTGCTTCAAAACAAGCTCAAGATTTGCATGGAATTTTTTAAAATATAAAATATTTGTTTTGTGCATTACCTGTATAAATATTATTTCAAAACATATTAAAGATTTTCAATTATTGATACAGTTAGAAGCAAATGCAACATATTAATTGATGTAATGTAGTTTTTAACATAATATGTGATGTATTTACTTGAATTCATTGTATCTTTTGAGCTTTGATTTTAAACCTAAATATATAAGCATGATCTGTTCACATTATTATTTCATTGATTTTTAATAAATATCGGGCTATTTACTTAGTTGGGACTGCAGCGGCTCAAATGGCTAAGTGGCAGGTCAGCAGTTTGATACCCAAATACTGCAGGACGGAATGAGCTCCCGTCTTTGTCCCAGCTCCTGCCAACCTAGCAGTTTGAGAGCAAGACATTGCAAGTGGATAAATAGGGACCACTTCGGTGGGAAGGTAAACAGCATTCCGTGCACTCTGATGTCTAGTCATGCCTGCCATATGACCATGGGAACGTCTGCAGAAGCAGACAGCGCTGCTTCTTCGGCTATGAAACAGAGATGAGCACTGAACCCTAGAGTCAGATACGACTGGCTTTCGAGCAAGGGTGACCTTTACCTATTTACTTAGTTACAACATATACATTTGAAACAGGAGCAATCAATCCTTTACTTCACAACATGATTTTGTAGATAGTGGCCTCTAGTGGTCAGCTCTGATTATGATGAATATTTTGTACATAAAGGTACCGTACATTTAACTACAATTTCCCTTTTTCCTCAAGTGTGACGACCTTTGGGACAATATGAATATATATAATGTATTTTAAAGGTTTTTCATTAAATATTTTTGGATCCATGGATAACAAACCATGGAACCGGGTCTTGTGGATATGGCGGAGGGGCGCGAGGGAGGTGAACCTTATTTTTCCATTGATTTTAAAAATACCATTATTTGGCTATATATTTACAGCTACAATATATAAATGTCAAATAATAGCCATCATATTAATTTACAAACATTTTGATAACATGAAGGATACAAGTTATTGAAATGGGCTGCCATAGGATACACAATTGAAAAAAGGTTTCATAGATAACAAGTACCGATAACTGCACAGTTAGCTTTTTTTAAAACTGCTTTTTAAATCACCAACTCTTTAATGCTAATAATAATAATTTTGTGTCAGACATTACTCTGGGTTGAATGGATTTTTAGGGGATGCCCGAATGAGGCTCCTTTCATGTCCCCAAGAGCAGTTCTCTGGTATTGAAACCCAACCTTCCAGTCTCTAGCTCAGCAGAACTGTCATTCGGTTGCACACTGTAAGTATGGAAATGCATTATGTGAGTAGGGATGTTCCTTTAAAATTAAGCTATAGAGACTTTCCCATTTGGATGCCAAATCAGTGGTTTATTCTGAATGCAAGCAGCATTTCTTGTTTTTATGTAGAGTAACATATGCTTAAAATAACAAGTACCAAACAGTATTTGAAATTTGTTCAACTGCCCTGTTAGCATTTTTGGGCCATTGTTTTCAATCACCAACTCCTTAATGTTAAGTTGATGGTTCCTTATATCAGAAATTGATTGGCCACTACAGGTGTTATGGATACCGCTTAAGCCAAACAACCACAACTCTGTGATGTCAAAGTGAGGTAAGAATCTGAACAGGTTATCTTGCATTGGCAAACCAAGAGGCAGTTAACAGTCACCCTGAGTCTTAAAATTGTCACGAGATCTCTTCGTGAAGGCACAGGTCTCTTTGAAGGCTTCCTTAACCTCTACCCAGTGATGGGATGACCCCGGTTCCATCCAGTTCCCCGGAACCGGTAGGAACAATCTTGGAGGGTTCTCCGAGAGGGTAGCCCATTTTTAAGGCGTCCGGTTCCGGACGCCTCACCGAAAGGAAAAAAAAAATTAAAATTGGAGCCAAAATCAGATTGAATTTCTGCACATGCAGACTAAATTGGAGCCATTTTGGCTCTAATTTTTTTTTTAAAAATCAGAGCCGGAGCCGCACCTTTTCAGAGCGGCTCCGGCAGTGGCGGTGGAGGTGGCCCTCAAAGGTGGGCACCTCCCCTGGGGCTGCCGAGCTCCCACGGGCAGGTTGAGGCCTGCCCGGGCCGTCTGCCGTTGCTAAGCCCTTCCAGGGACTTGGGGCCGAAAAGGCCTCATGGGCTGGGGACGCCTGGCGGAGCGCGCTGCTGTCGCCTCTGGCGGCGGCGGTGATGCCGGTGGCGATCGCGGCAGCAACAGCGGCGGTGGCAGCTCCGGCAGTGGCAACAGCGGCAGCAATGGGAATGGTGACGGCAGCGACAGCGGCCTGGGCAGGCGCCACCAGCCCTCAGAGGAGGGCATCTCCCCCAGGGCCACCGAGCCCCCATGGCCATCCGCTGCTGCCGAGCCCTTTCAGGGGTAAGTGAGGGGTTTGTGTCTGGGGTGGGTGGGTGGGTGGATTTTTATTTTATTTTTATTTTATTTTATTTATTTATTTGTTTATTTTATTTACGGGTTTGTGTGTATTTATTTATTTTATTTTATTAATTATTTTGTTTTTAAGGCCATGCCCACAACATCATGACATTATGATGTCAGCTCCGCCCATGATGTCATGACATTTGCCACGCCCATGACATCCATGACATCATGGCGTGGTAGTAAAAAAATTGCAATACCATCACTGCCTCTACCACAAGAGAAGGTTGGATTTTTTTAAGGATTTGTGAAGGGTATTTTCATGCTGCTTTTATAAAGGAGTGGCAGCCATTCCACTATACAGGTGTGCCTCTCATATGTATTTCACAGCTTCCCCAGCCACTTCCCCAACACCCTAAATCTTTGACCATGGACAGCAGCCCAATAGTCTGGGAAAATCTTAGAACTGTGGTTTTAAAAAGGAGGAATTTTTGAAAGCTCAGGTTCTGCCTGAGATTTGGTTACTGGGTGGGTTTAATGTTGAAGAAAGTGAAACCCTCTTTCAACACTGCCAGACTATGAAATGTTGGTGACCATCTTCTGTAGAGCAAAGCCACTAGAGGAGAACAAAGGTCTGCAGAAAGAAAGGCCAACAAAATGGCAATAGACAGCAGGAGAAGACAAGATCTTACTGAACCAAATGTACTCAATGAGCTACAACAGGGGTTTTCAACCTCTTCAAGCTGCAGGATCAAAGAGCAATTTGATGTCTTCTTAAATAGCAGGGGGAGGGGATAGCCAGCCACATTCACAAAACAATCTTCCTCATCTCCAACAGTCCTGTCCTCTGCAGAAACAGGTCACCAACATCTTACTGGGCAGTATATTTCTTTGTTTCAGGATTAAAAAGTAATGCTTAAGATACTAAATGCCAGCCAGAGTTTGGGTATTGTTGGTATGCTTTTACTGGAAGCAGGTTTTTTTTTTGGATATATGGAACTCTTCAAATATCTGTTAGGAGTACAGAGATCCTAACTGTTGGAAATGCACGTTGATGGTTCCCTGCATCAGAGGTGATCGGCTAGTACAGTTGTTATGGACACAGCTTAGGCCAAACAGAACCACAACGCTATGACGTCACTTTGTGATGTCAAAGAGAGGTCAGAATTTGAATAGGTTCTCTGCCTTGACAAAGTAAGAGGTGGCTAACTGTCATCTTGAGTCTTAATTGCCAAGAGATCTCTTCATGTAGACACAGGGCTCTTTGAAGGCTCCATTAACCTCTACCACAAGATGATGGTTTTTGAAGGATTTGTAAAGGGCATTTTCATACTGCTTTGATAAAGGAGTGGCAGCCATTCCAATATACAGGTGTGCCTCTCATATGTATTTCAGTTTCCCCAGCCACTTCCCCAACAGCCTAAATCTTTGACCATGGCCAGCAGCCCAATAGTCTGGGAAAATCTGAGAACTGTGGTTTAAAAAAGGAGGATTTTTTTTTTTTTTTTGAAAGCTCTGGTTTTGTGTGGGATTTGGTTACTGGGTGGGTTTAATGCAGAAGAAAGTGAAACCCTCTTTCATCACTGCCATACTATGAAATGTTGGTGACTATCTTCTGTAGACCAAAGCCACTAGAGGAGAACAAAGGTCTGCAGAAGAAAAGACCAACAAAATGGCAAGAGATAGCAGGGGAACACAAAATCTTATTGAACAAACTAGTCAATAAGCTACATCCAGTGGTGGGATTCAACATTTTTTACTACCTACTCTGTGGGCTTGGTATGGTGGGCATGGCCACGGGGAAAGCCCTGCGTTTCTCCCGAATTAGGACTATTTTATTTCAAAACTTGGATGGGCAGGACCAGCCAGAATTTCTGCTACTGGTTCTGGCAAACTGAGGTGAACCTGCTGAATCCCACCACAGTCTACATCAAGTGTGTCTTCCTTCTGTTGTTTGCTGAAGACTAATCTTTTTGTTATTTTTTTCCCAAAAAACTCATAGATCCTGAACATCTTTATTGTTAACAGATGGAGGGAGTCAACTGTGAGTCTCAAACAACAACTACAAAATATTTTTCATGATATTTCAATTCCTGAAGATGTAGCTTTGTAAGATCTTCTGACTCAGATGTCAAAATGAATGTGGCCTGTCTTGCACATATGTGAACCTTGACTGGGGAATAGGCAGGAGGTAGAGAGGCCCCTTCAGTGCCAACTCAAGACATACTTATTAGAAATAGGGGGAGGGGGATTGTGGCCTATATAAATTTTAGTATAATGATTTGAATTTTTTAATGTTCAAAAGTTTGAATGTTTTAATTCCTTGCTCCTTGATTTTAAATTGTTTCAAGTCTCTTACATTCTAACATTTTATGCAGCTCTGCAACCCACCCTGATAACCTGGATAGGATGAAAAAGTTTAAATAAACTAAAATGGCACCCTCTGATTTTGCACACTAGGCAGCGCTGAAGATTTGAAAGTCTTATTCAGAGAATTAACACTGCTGAATATTGTGAGAGCAGTGGTAGAGAAGGAATTGCTTAGAATGAAAAAAATCAGAAGAATGAATGTGATCAAAGAGAAATTTGATGTCCTCTTAACAAGCAAGAGGGGAAAGCCAACCATATTCACAAATCAATCCTCCTTATCTCCAACAGTCCTGTCCTGTGCAGAAACAGGCCAGCAAAATCTTACTGGGCGGTGTATCTCTTTGTTTCAGGATTAAAAAGTAGTGTTTAAGATACGAATGCCAACTGGAGTTTGGGTTTTGTTGGCATGCTTTTACTGGAAGCATGGTTTTTGTCTAGATGGAACTCTTCAAAGGTCTGTTAGGAATGCAAAGATCCTAACTGCTAGTGATTCAGTTGATGGTTTCCTATATCAGAGGCTGATTGGCCACTACAGTTGTCATGGGCACAGCTTACGCCAAACAGAACCACAACTCTGTGATGTCAAAGTGAAGTCAGAATTTGAATAGGTTCTCTGCCTTGGCAAACTGAGAGGCAGTTAATTTGAGTCTTAACTGTCAAGAGACCTCTTTCTGAAAGCACTACCTTCCTGACAGCTGCCTTAACCTCTACCACAAGAGGAGGGGTTTTGAAAGATTTGTAAATGGCATTTTCATGCTGCTTTTGTAGTGGCAGCCATTCCACTATACAGGTGTGTCTCTCAGATGTACTTCAGAACTTTCCCAGACCCTTCCCAAACAGCCTAAATCTTTTACCGTGGCCAGCAGCCCTAATAGTCTGCCTGGGATTTGGTTACCGGGTGGATTTAATGTAGAAGAAAGTAAAACACTCTTTCATCACTCCCAAACTATGAAACATTGGTGACCATCTTCTGTAGAGCAAAGCCACTAGAAGAGAACCAAGGTCTGCTGAAGGAAAGACCAACAAAATGGCAAGAGACAGCAGGGGAACACAAAATCTTATTGAACCAAAATTCAGTGTTTCCCAAATGCTGGTTTTTGGACTTCAATTCCCAGAAGCCTAAGTCATTTCCCCAAAGCACTGATCAGCCAATGTACTGACTTAGGCTTCTGGGAATTGAAGTCCACTAGTGGGCTGTGTACCCCTTGTTGGGAACCACTGAACCAAATGTACATCAAACGTATGTTTCTTCCTTCTGTTGTTTGCTGAAGACTAACACCCTTTTCTCTTTTCCCCCCAATAAAATCCTCATAGATCCTTATTGCTAGCAGATGGAGGGAGTCAACTATGAGTCTCAAAGAACAACCACAAAATATTTTGATGATGTTTTAACTCCTGAAGAGATGGCTTTGTAAGATCTTCTGACTCAGTTATCAAAATGAATGTGGCCTGTCTTGCACATACTGTGAACTTTGACTGGGGAGTAGGCAGGGGTTAGAGAAGTCCCTTCAGCACCAAGTCAAGACATACTTACTTATTAGAACTTGGGAGGGTGGGGGATTGTTGCCTTCATAGATTTTAGTGCAATGGTTTGATTTTCTTAATATCAGAAAGTTTTAAATTTTGGATCCTTGTTTTAACTAGTTTTAAGTCTCTTGTGTTTTAATAATGCTTTGTGACCCACCCTGAAAATGTGGGTGGGTTGGAAAAGTTTGAATTTAATAAAATAAAATGTCACTCTCTGATTTGGCACAATAGGCAGCACTGAAGATTTGAAAGTCTTGTTCAAAGAATAAACATTGCTGAATATCGTGAGCGCAGTGGTAGAGAAGTTGCTCAGAAAGAAAAATCAGAACAAAGAAAGAATGGGATAAGAAATTTGCTGTCTCCTTAACAAGCATGAAAAAAGGTAGCCAACCATATTAACAAAACAATACTCATCTCCAACAGTCCTGTCCCATACAGTAACAGGTCACCAAAATCTTAGTGGGTTGCGTATCTCTTTGTTTCTGGATTTAAAAAGTACTGTAATTGGAATGTTGTTTCCACACCTCTTTCTCATGGTTAAACATTTTGATTTGCCCTTGCAGGGCTTCTTTATATGAATTCTGTTTTGCCTGCTACACATCCCTGACAATTGTATCACTGATTGGCATATTGATTTCAATTTTACAGAGCTCTCTAATGTTAAATGCTTCTCATAAGCTTCTACCATGCCACCTTTCACAAGAAATATCAACAATGTCCAGTAACAGGCACTGATAACATGTAAAAGACCAGGCTAAGAACCTAGGTAAGATATGTACATTAGACATTAATATTCAGTTCTGCCATTTTAAAAAGTATATACATCATGCCTCATTGGAAATACACATTCCTTTTCTTAAAAATAAAACTGAGTGATCAATGACACCAAATGATCAGCTTCTCAAAAATTAAACAAATTGGAACATTTTCAGAATGGTTCCCTAAATCACATGGTGTGACAATCTCTGATGAGTACTGGTTCCATTTTAGGTCATGACTTAATCTCCATGGCTCCTTCCTTCCTCCCAATCTGACTTGTAGGTCATGATGACCTCTCCTTTCAGCCAAGTTTCAAAATATGATTTACAATTCCATTATAAATATCCTGAACTTTCTGGATGTTCCAATTCTGCTGTGCTGTGAGGCTGCAAATTTTGCTCATTTTTAGTGGAGAAAGATTCCTCTTTTTTACCAACTCCATTTTTTTCTCCAAACAGGTCTCCTTGAAGAACATGGTTGACCTTCATGACATCTCCATCACTGGCCAGGCCAGGCCAGCTGGAAAGATGAGACAATATTAATCATTCTAGCCATAAAAAATGATGTGTGACATGATTGCAATCCTATGGTTTCCCTCTCCACTGAGCACTGGCACCTGAATAATATCAAGTGAGGGTCAATCCACCTCACTCCCACTCCTTTCTCATTCCCTCCCTTTCAAATTGATGTGCAGTGATGCCAGGATCTCAGGCTGAAGTCTTCCCAATCACTTCTGAACCATGGATCCAAATTGGGCAATGAAGTGGGCCATTCCCACTGATGCAATGACACAAATTGGCAGATCTACCGGAGCCCTCCCCAAGAACCCACATTCCCCCTGGTAAGCCCCATCTCATCCCCCGACTCGTGAACCCCCAGGCACCCTTACCTGAAGGCTGCAGCTGCTGGGCTCCATCAAATATGGGGCTACAGGGAGGGTGCTGGACAATGGCAGAGAAGGAAGGAGGGTTCTCTCCCCCTCTTTCTACTCCCTCCACTTGTATTCACTCTCTTTCTTCTCTCCCTCTTTCCTTTCCTCCCCTCTATCCTTCTGGCTCTTCCAATGCTCTTAGAGTAGCCTTGCAAGTGTCAGAAGGGCAGGGAAGGAAAAGAAAGAGAGGAGAGAAGAAGGGAGCTGGGAAGGAGGAGAAGGAAGGGGAGAGAGAGAGGGAGGGAGGGAAGCCACATTCCTTCCTTCCTTTCCTGCCATCTAGTGATGTGTGATTCCCCTCCCCCCACCACTTTACTATCAGAGGACCAGAAAAGCCTTTGGCTTGGCCTATTCCAAGAAAGCTGAATTCAATTGGAGAACTGTGTTAGTCCCCAGTTGGGGCAAAAAAGCAACACCCAAACTGTTAAATTACTCCCCCAACTCTTCTTTGAGCCTCCAAACAACCAACCAGAGGAAGATTAGTTAGAAGGCAGTTGGGCTGAAGGGAGGTCACTTGAAATCAGGTAGGAAAGGTGGTAGGGTTGAGTGGTCTAAGGTGGAGGAGGAAGAAGGAGCGTTGGAGACTCATGGAAGGGGACCAGGGAGTTGAGTTCTTTCCTGGCTCAGATTGACATCCCAGCCAGGCAAGAACTCCAGGGGGGTCGTAAACAAAGCTTCCCTTGTTTTTGAGGGGAGCCTTACGATGCACCATTGTTGTGGTTCTGAGTTGAGCCATAAGAAAACCTGGCAAAAAAAGGTACCTCCATTTTCTCAGCTCAGCCAAAATCAGGTAAGTGAGTGGGAGTGGGAGGGAGGAGCTACCTTTTGCTCTCCTAGCTGTCCTCTGGCTCAGATGGCCACATCCCTGTTCCCAAATTGGGTTCAGGAGGCTCAGCAGGTCTTTAATTTCCATGACACCTGAAATGCTGCTATGGCCAAGGAGGAAGGGTGAGGAAGAGGAGTAGAAGCAAGAGATGAGAGGGGAAGAAGACACAAGGGCCTAAGAGAGAGAGAAAGAGATCTTTCTCTCCTTTTCTGTACAAAGTCATAGTCAAGGAACAAGGAGAGAGGAGCAATCCTTTCCCCTCAGTTCTTTTCTGTTTTGGATGATAGTCCAGTCTAGGGAATAATTATGGTGCCAAATCCAATGCATGATTAGCTAAAGAGGTGACTTCCCAGGGTCTCTAGGAAAGGAGAAGAGAGGAAGATAAGACTGGGTAGATAGAAGGGAGAAGAGAAGTTGGGGGAGGAATCCTCCCTTCCTCCTTGACATCACTGTTGCTGTAGTCTAAGCTCCATATAGGGGTTCTTTCAAATACCACACGACCTAAAATAGGCCACATTTTGACCCCCTCTGTGACTTTCCGTGACATTTGACTGACACCCCCCCCCAATCATGTGGTTTGAAGATAGATCTGTGGCCAGCTGGATTCAAAAAGCAACAATAATTTTGGAGTCATGTGATTTCACGCCAAACTCCCCTTCCCCACTTTCCATGACTTTTGGTCAACCCACTCCCCCCTAAAATGGTCACGTGGTATTTGAACGACCCCCTAGGGATGGGAGGAGGGAGGGAGTGGGCATAACTTTTCTGCCTAGATTGGGTCTGGATTAAGTTTTGTAGTGTTTGAAGGAGAAATGGGTTGAGTAAATACTGACCCAATTCAAGGAGAATCAGTGCTGTCTCATAGCTTGGGTCAGAAGGGAAAGGAAATTTTGCTCAGTGAGGTGGAGGAAGGCTGAAGGGAAGGGTTCAGTGATGGGATGTAACAGGTTCGCACCAGTTCACCAGAACCGGTAGTAACTTTTCCCAGTGTCCCGGAGAACCGGTAGCAGCTGTGGGGGGGGGGGGGAGCCACCTTCAGGGCTTACCTTTTTGCTGGTTCCCCCTAACTTCTTTAACTGTTGAAAAGTTGACAAGTGCCAAAATGAAGCCATCTTGTGGTGAGTTCATTCTGTAGTTCCTTCCATCTGACCTAGTGTGAATAAGCTTTAAGCTCTGGTTTGAAAGCTCTGGTTGATTTGTGTTTCGGGTGGGTGGGTGGGTGTATTTTAATGCATTATTTATTTATTTATTTATTTATTTATTTATTTATTTATTTATTTATTTATTTATGGGTTTGTGTTGTTTAGGTTGAGAGGTGTGTGTGCTTATTTTTAATTTTTTAATTTTTTTGGTCCCGCCCGCATCATGACATCATGATGTTAGCTCCGCCCACACTGTGATGACATCACGGTGGGGTAGTAAAAATTTTGACATCCCACCAGTGGAAGGGTTCCCTGCACTAATCAAGCCAAAAGGAGACCATTCAACCTCTTCCTGTTCTGTGCTGCTGACCCTGAATAGTTATGAAGGATCCTTGATCAAAGGATCACGTAACTGAGCAAAAGAGATCACTCTCCCTATTCTTGTACAGTCTCAGTTCTTCCTGAGTTCTGGAGCAGTTTTCCCCATTCTGCTTTAAAACAAGGGACTTTCCTCACATCTCCTCAGAAGATTAATCTTGAGCCTCAAAATTTTGATGGCATGAGACCCAGTGTTTTCTGCATTGGAAGCTCCACTTTCTTTATTTGTGTCAGAGGCACCACCAGCATATAATAACAAACAAAGCTAAAATTAACATATCTAAAACAAAATAGAATTTAAAAGGCCTAGATTACATCCGCCCAATATCGGGCCACCTCAACAGCATTGCATGTTGAAGGGCATTGAGTGCATTGTATCATATGGGAGATAGTTTGTTCTTCTCCGCATCCACACAGGCTGTCATCTACAGGGAAACCCCACTTTCTCAGATTAGCCCAGGCACTCACATCCTATGGCCTGCGGGCCGGCCATGGCCCCAGACACCAATTAATCCTGCCCCGCCCCCTTGCTGCTCCCAGAAGCAGAAGAAAAATGTATCCGTGCATGCGCAAAATGCTGCTGTAAATGTGTTCTGCGCATGCATGGGTGCATTTTTCTTCTTCCAGCTTTTTGGAGTGTGTGATCAGGCCCGCGACCTGAAAACATTGAGTACCCCTGGATTAGCCCTTGATCTTCCTACTCCAGCATGCAATCTATTTAAAGCTTTTCCACACAGGCCATGGTTGTTTGTGACCAGGCAGTAGATAAATAATGTGGTATTGCCCAGTTATCTGGTAGCTCCTTGCTTGCCTTTCAAAGTTCTAGGGCAGTTTGTGAGGGGTAGTTGTTTGGGGAGGCCAGAAGTTATGAGAAAACTGTATTTTGATTTCAGTCTCTGTTTTGGTGGTTGGTGATCAAATAGCAGGTGTGTTTCTGAGGATCTTGCTTTTACTCTTTCTGAGCAGCACTTTCTCGGTGAAATGTGGGCGATGGGATGCCAGCTAAGTAGTGCACTTTTTGTATTGGGGTTGGTTTTAGACATCCTGTGACCAATCTCACTGTTTTATTTAGGGCCACATCCACCTGCTTTGCATGCATTGATCAGCACCACACTGGACCAGCATACTCTCCTGCAGAATAACATAAAGCTAGCACAGAAGTTCTTAATGTGTGTGGTTGGTCACCCCAACTTGTACCTGTTATTTTCCTCAAAATATTGTTATTTTCCTCAGAATATTGTTCCTGGCAAAAACCTTCAGTTTAGTATTTAGGCAGTAGGTCTTGAAGATGAGAGTTCGATCCAGGGTAACTCCCAGATATTTGGGGGTGTTGTAGTGTTCAAGCCTGGTGCCATTCCAGTTCACCTGCAACCTTCTTGATGCCTTGTGGTTTTTCAGATGAAAAGCACAGAGTTGAGTTTTTAGACAGTTTGGCTTCAGTTGGTTATCCCTATAATATATAGTCATTAAGTTCAAAGCCTAAGTCAGTTTTTTCTCAACAGCCTTGAAGGTTGTGCACTGTGCAACAGTTGCAAGGTCATCGGCATAGAGAAAGCTCCTAGTGGCTTCCGGTAGTGGTTGATCATTAGTGTATACAGTAAATGACCAACTGTGGGAGGGATCGTGAACCCCGATTTATTTGTTAAGCGAGTTTCTGGTTGGTTTTATTTGTTAAGCGAAGCGAACATTCGGAGAAAATTCTGCTCTTTAACCAAGTTACTCTTTAAGCGAGGCGCTCTTTATGCGAGGTTTGACTGTATGTTAAACAGTGTGAGGGCTAGCACATGGCTCAGTGGTGGGCTCACTTTTTTTACTACCACACTGTGGGCATGGTATGGTGGACATGGCCAGGGGGAAAGCCCTGCGTTGCACCCAAATTAGGACTACAGTAGAACCCCGTATAATGATTGACTCGTACAGCGATGGAATCGTATGAGTGCCTTTAAAAAAAAATTGTATCGTACAATGATTTTTATCGTTGTACAATACAATTTAAAAACACACACACACAAAAGCCAGGTGGCTTTGTGGTGGCATGGGGGAGCCTCCCCCTCCCCAAAGCCCCTTTGTGAACTGGAAGCACTGGGCTGCTTTCCTCCTGGGAAATACGTTCCCAGGGGGAAAGCAGCCCAGCGCTGTTAGAGAAATTGATTCTCGCTGGTCCCTTTGCGGAAACAGCAGGGCCCCCAGTGAGAATCTCTCTCGCTAACCAGTGGCCTGAGGCTCAGACTGCCAGCTTCCTTGGAGTAAGAGCCTGCATGCTCTCACCCCAAGGAAGCCGTCCACCCGAGCCACGGGTCTGAGCTCATCTGACTAGGGAAAGGAGGTACCTCAGCAACATCTGATCTCCTACATTTCCCAGGCTCCCCCAGCAGGTAGAATATTCCTTTTAAAGTGCTGAAAGCACTGGGGAACTTGGCAAATGTAGCAGCCATCACAGCTTTCCACGTGCCAGAGGATGAGGGGCAGGGAGGCAGAGGGGGAAGCCCTCCTGTCCCCACCATTGCTGTAACTTGAGCCAGAGCCAGAGGCAGCTTAGCGGGTGTGTGTGGGAGGGAGGGGCTACCATGGGGGAAGGGGGCAGTTCAGAATCCAGGCACCAGTCAGAAAGGGTGCCCTGTTTGGATTCTGAACTGGGGATCCCAGGGCTCAGGGTGTAAATTCTCCTGCATACTAAACCTCCCTTGGGTTCGAGGTCCTTTGCACGTTTCTGGAGTCCAATTGCCAGTGAGTATAGCAGAACAAAGAGGAAGTGAGAGGGGCTACTGGGAAGATGTTTGATCCTGGCTAGCTTTACCTGATGTAGCCCTGGTGGTAGGAGCAAGGGAGGCCATAGGATTGCACAGTAAGAGTACCCGAAGACTAAATACTATATCCAATTGTTAAAATCACAGAAGAAGAAAACTGTAGAAGTTAAGACATAGATCAAGATTTGGAACAGTCAGTGTGAAGAGACTGAAGGGCTGAAGAACCACCATTGCATGGAAAATACCAGAGCAAGTCTTAGCCTCTTGCTCCACATCAGGCCTGGGGGCCTCCAATCCCTTGTTGCCCAAATCTAGATTAAGTATTGATACCATCCTTTTTAACATGGCGGAGAAATGAACCTCTAACATTCCCCCTGAGGCTTCTGGAATTTTTGTGATATCTGCATTTTCAGCAGTCTACTTCCTGCACTTTACACAAGTGCACACCTCTGAACTTCATGAGCACATCCTCTTCTGCTAATCTGTTTGAATAGTGAATGCTTTCACCCTCTTCCTATATATTCCTGGATACAGAATCTGTATCTCATTTCATGACTACCAGTAGTTCAACTGCTCCTGCTTTACTATAGCATTTTTATAATGATATATTTTCCCCACAACTTCTTTGCAGTTGCAACTAACTAACCAAGCCAAAGGATTTCCTTTAACCCAATTGTGAAATTGTTTTTCCTATATTCTCTGTTCTTCTGTTACATTACTGTAATGTGTTTCTTTTATATTGTCAGTGATGCTTTATATGTTATTGAAATGTACGTACACACCAAAATAAATTCTGTATTTGTTATTTCTCTGCTTGACTTTATTGTGAACTGCTTTGTAATTAAGTTTCAATATTTTGATTCAACCATTAATCCAAATGGCGACTGCAGCCAGCAAATCAAAAGATGACTCAAACGCAGAAGAAATTAGAAAAGATAATCAAATGTAAGGATGTGTCACTGGAGACCAAGTTCATCCATACCATTTTATTCCCAGTCATGAATGTGAAAGTTGAAATGGAAAAAAGCTAACAAGAAAAAAAAAAGAATCATCTGAAATATGCTGGAAGAAAACTTTGCTGATACCCTGGTCTGCAAGAAAGATGAACTAGCACCCTGGTGGCTAACCTTGGCACTCCAGCTGTTCTTGGACTTCAATCACCAGAAGCCAAAATCAGCACTGTTGCTGATCAGGGGTTCTGGGAATTGAAGTCCAAGAATAGCTGGAGTGCCGAGGTTAGCCATCACTAAGCAAATCAAGCCTTAATTATCTTTGTAGGCAAAACTGATAAAGCTGAGGCTGTCCTGCTTTGGGCACATTATGAGAGCGAAAGATACTCTAAAAGACAATAATGCTGGGGGAAATGAAAGGCAGCAGGAAAAGAGGAAGACCAAATATAAGATGGATTGACTCCTAAATAAACCCATAGGCTTGAGTTTAAGGTGCAGAGCCGAGTGGTTGAGAGCAGAACATTTTGGAGATTTTTCATTCATAGGGTCACCACAAGTTGGGGGGGGGGGTAACTTGACACATAAAGTCAAGGATTTGTCTTTTTGGTATTTCTGGTCATTTACCCAATCGCAATCCAAGATGTACCTTGGCATCTCATCTACAGCAAATTATACATATCTTACACACAAAAATAAGATTCTAGCCATCATTTTCTTCATGCATGGACTCTCCCCCAGGAAGACAAACCAGAAGAAACCTGGGCTGATGATGAATAATTAGACAGTAGAATTGGACTAACTCCCACTCCACCACGAATAAGTCAGTGTCTAATCCTCATTGCCCAAGTAGTTCAATCTAAATGTGATTACCTATGAATAACTGAACTAATACATTTTAATCAGCTGGCTGTATACCTTATTGACTTAAGTATGTGTTTGTGGTGCCAAAGGTTAGTAGTTCAATTATGCATTGTACATCCCAGAAAAGCCAGCCTGTGTAGCCTCAGGCAATTTATGCAGTCCCAGATTGCCCTCAGAAGGAAGAAATCATAAACTAAACTTCTGTGTGTTCTCTACCTAACAAACTCTGAAGTGTCTCTCATTAAGTCAGACTTGATGGCATAAAATCCATGAGCCATTCAATAAATATGACATACCTTTATTACAAAAAAATGAAAAAAAGAGTCAATACAGTAAAGCCTTGCATAAAGAGCATCTTGCTTAGAGACCAACTAGTTAGAGAGCAGAATTTTCTCTGAATGGTCGCCTCTCTTAACAACTAAAACCAAACAAAAACTCGCTGAACAATTAAAGTAAGGTTCACAATCCCTCCCGCCAGAAGTCAAAATTAGCCACTTACAATGGTATCTTGCTTAAAAAACAATCCTGTGGAATGCATTATGCTCTTTAAGCGAGGTACCACTTGTATTTTAAAACAGCTTTTCAGAACTTGAACAGAACTTCATGCAGACACTGCATGTTTGGTTGTAACAAATCTGCCCTTCATTGCTTCCACAAGAAGTACTATTCTCACTGCCTGATGGACTTCTCTACTGGTAATCAGGTTCTTCTTATTGTAGTGAGACACCCTTGAGGCTTCCAAAGCCACGTTTCCATACAGATGAGGTGTTTTCAGGGAATGAAGTACATTTAATGCCCAGCAGTATTTATTTGTTTCTTGAGGAACCTGTCATAAAAAAGGCACATGTATAAGCAGGGCTGAATCAAAACATTGCACAGAATATACTACAACAGCCCTTCAAAGTCTTGTCCCCTCCTCCCAAATATGTGTTGGTCTTTTGCTCCCATCACCCTAATCAGATCATGATGGACTACTACATATTTTGAAGGCAGGTTGGACAAGGCTTCACAACAGAATTGGTTATTTCTCGTTTTAGCTTGGGAGGGTAATCTGTGGTACTTCAGCTTTATTGGGATGTGCTTCCTACAACTCCATGACATTGGCTACACCTTGGTCATATTCCTCTGGAAGCATTTCTTTCACTTACCATTGAGAAGATGTGGGTTCACTTTGCCACAGAATTGGAAACAATGATATTAAATGTTATTTGGAAACTTTTCCATGGTGGAACTCATTTAGGTGAGAGATCAACTAAATAGTTTCCACTGGTTTTTGTTATGTTTATTGTTCTCCGCCATCTTGGAACAAAACTCTCATGCTCACAACTCAAGAGCTCAGACTTGTACATATGAATTAGTAGCTTTTTCTTATCGTCTAGAGATGGAAAATGGCTGATTGTGGTTTCTTAATTTTGAATGATACAGATTGGCATATACCATTATTAAAACCTCATGACCAAATAGCAATTTTCAAAATACTGTAGTATCCCTAGAGATCTTTGAGTTGAGCCAATTGTGGAGGGAAAGTTTCATTTTATTGGAAGTGGGAGAACTGTAGCACACCACGAGTCAAGTCCATATTTTTTGAAAGTCAATAATGGAGTCAAAGGAAGATACATTTACACATATGCCCTTTGGTTTTCAATTAAATTTCCTTTCTTAATGTCAGAGCATTGTACAATATACAGTGCAGCCAGTGATGGGATGTCAAAAAAAATTCTACCACACTGTGATGTCATCATGGTGTGGGCGGAGCCAACATCATGACATCATGATGTCATGGGCGGACCCAACGTCATGACATTGTGGGCTGGGCCAAAAATAGAATAAATAAAAATAAAAATAAAATAAAATAAACATAAACACACACACACACCCCTCAACCCACCCACCCAACCAACCACAACACAAAACTGTAAATAAATTAAATAAATAAATAAAAGAAATAAAGAAATAAAATAAAAATTAAATAAAAATACACCCACCCACCCCAAACACAAATAAACCCATCCCAGACACAAATAAACTCACCCACCCACCCCAAACACAAACCCCTTACTTACCCTTGGAAGCGGTGGCGCAGTAGCATGATGGCGTGGCGGCAAGCTGCGGCGGTGACAAACTGCTGCCATGGCAAACTGCCGCAATGGCATGGCATCCTGGCCGGGCCAGGCACAGAAAGGCCGCCACTGCTTCTTCAGGTGCTCCCTGCACCCTTCCTTTCCCAGCAGCCAAAATGGCTGCTGGGAACTGCGCATGCATCAAACTTTCATTTGACACATGTGCAGTAAAAAAATAGAACTGCGTGTGCATCAAATGAAGGTTTGACGCATGCGCAGTTCCTGGGAGACATTTTGGCTCCAATTAAAAAAAAAAAAATCCAGTGAGGCGTCCGAACCGGACACCTAAAAAAAAAAAATTTCCTGGGTGGTTGCTACCGGTTTGTCGAACAACCCGGGAATCTTGCTACCGGCAAACTGGGAACATCCCATCACTGAGTGCAGCACTTCTGGATCTGAAAGACTCGGCAACTCTTGGCCATTGCCCAGAGGATGGCCAAGTGTACTTACAATACTTTTTACACTTTCAATCTTTTACACTTCCCCAGTAAACCGACTTCCAAGTGGATATGCATATTGCCAGAAAATGAAGCTGTAGTGGCTGCAAACCTATGAAAATATATGAGGGGTGGGTCTGTCTGAATTTAGGAAGATTTATTTCTGAGTAAACATTAGAATTAGGGTACATTGTGTACGCATCCATGCAGCTTGCCATCTCATCCACCCTTCCTTATATATGAAGAGGCAAATACAAAGGACTTTTACAGGAGCTAAGCCCCTCTGGACTTGATTTGTCATGTCCTTACCAGGAAAAGAAAGGTTGAGACAATTGAACACAAACTTTCCAATGGTTTCAGTATGAAAATTAGCATATGCTTTTACACAATTACCTCCTTAAGGATTCGGTATATATAGTTTGAATAGGCTGTTTTCTTTTTCATACTGTACAACTTGACACGATGGAGTGTCGATGAAGAACACCTTTCACGTTGCTGATGGCGAACCAAGGAAGTCTTCATCTTGAGTACTAGGATGGTATGCACATTGGAACATACTTATTAGAATAGCATTGTCAAGCTCTACTGTCATAAACCAAGGCTATTCTTGCCAATTAGGTAAAGAAGGTGGCTCTAAGAGAGGGATATTTCAGTGATGATACCATTCTATAAAGCAGAGGTACCCACCCTACAGCCCAATTTCATGTGGCCTATGTTGCCGCCACCACCACTGCACTGCAAGCGGAGGCAATTATAACTTCCATAAATGTGCCTGCAGCTGTCGTAAATCCATTTATGTCAGCCATGGATGTGTTTTACAGCAGCGTTTACACCAGGGGAAACCATCAGTCTGGCCCACTCAGCTGTCCGGGGGCGTGGTCTGGCCCATGGCATAAAAAGTTTGGGAGACTCTGCTATAAAGTGTCCATCCCAGATGACTTAATAGGAACCTCTGTGCAAGATGATGTTCGTTTTATTTTCTTGTGCATTTTAAGATCTGTTCTCAGTGCTTTCATACATTGTATTTTCCTACCAGTTTCATCCAAGGTTTAATTGAAGTGTCTTCAGCCAGTTTTCTTGCGCATTCAAAACATTGCCAAGAAAACTCTGATTACTGGTTGGTCTCAAAGTTGAATAAATAAACACCCAGATAAGGGTTTAATAGGTGGCTGGATAGCTCAGGGCTTTAGGTAATCTGACTGCGGAGCCAGAGGTTGGGAATTTATTTCCCCTCTGAGTGTCCAGGGAAAAGAACCTTGGACATGCTGCTTAGCCCCAGGGCACCCCTAGAGAAAGTGAATAGCAAACAACTTCTGTTTCTTCTATGTGTAGAAAACCCTGGAAAGGGTCACCATAAGCCTGAACTGACTTAACAGCACACAATTAATTTAAGAAAGAGTGAATACTTAATTCATTCTGTTTTTGATGACACATACATACTTAATTTTTTGGAATAGTAGCCATGTTAGTCTGTGGTTCAGGCATATCAGAAAACAAAACAAAATAAAAATAAAATAAAAAACACTGTAGCACTTTAAAGACTATCTGCTATATTTTTATTGTTAGCTTTCATGGATCAAGTTCAGCTACTTCTGCTGCAATCATCCTGCTGCTTCTCCATTGAGCACTATAGTTACTGTTTAGTAACAAACCATTTTACGTATGAAAGAAAGAAGCTCTGAAATAGTTCTTACACCACACCCCACGTTTTGAACTACAGTCAAACCTTGCACAAAGACTGTCTCGCTTAAAGAATCTGAATAACTCACTTAAAGAGCAGAATTTTCTCTGAATGTTTGCTTCGCTTAACAAATAAAACCAACCAAAAAGTCACGTAACAAATAAATCAAGGTTTGCAAACACGCCCCCCACCCCCAGCAGAAGTCACAATTGGTCACTGACAATGGGGTTTTGCTTAAAGAGCAAACTCACTTAAAGAGCAGTCCTGTGGAATACATTATGCTCTTTAAATGAGGTACAACTGTACTGTTTTATAGAATGGGATGTACCTACAGGCCATCTCAGTACATGATTCCTTAGTTAAAATTGTTCTCATGCCAATTGTGCAAATATGGAATTAACAAGAAAAAAACTAAAAAACAAAATTTGTAGTTCAAACACAATGCAACTTTCACAGATCAATGTAAAAAAAAATTCCAAGTGTCTGTCTGATTTTCTATGACTATTTACTTAACTCATGAGTAGTCAAGTCACACATACAGTACTTGTAAATTAAATTGTAAGCTACATAATTTTCCAGACCAGCCTGTTCAGTAACCATATGTTTGATTTTTGCGGTTTAGCTTTCATACCACTATCATATAATCTCCCATTTATTAACTTTAAATGTCAAGTGATACAATTGCAAAAGCTGGTTATAAAACTAGTAACTTTACATAAGGCATCCTGAGACACCAAGATGTTCTCTAAACCAGCATGAGGAATGTACAGCCCTCCAGAAATGGTTAGAGATAAAACACACTTTGCAATATGGCTCATAAGTTGTCTCTGCATAGTATCAAACACTCTCCAAACAACTCCTTCTATAGTAATAATTAGTCATATTGTTAATAACAACATTCATAATTTAAATTATTTACAGAGTTCTGAAGTCACCACACATGCAGCCTAATACAGTACAATACTGTAACTGTAAAGTAAACTTGGTATTTTTAGTTTAATTAAAAAAACCCAGTCTTGAACACAAACCTGTTTTTTTTGAGAAAACAACTGTTCCACAATAGCTAACAACACACACTCTTCAATCTCAGAAAATAACAAAAGCAGAAAGAACAGGCTTTTATAACAGCTGTGCACTTGCTTAATAGCATCATTTTCAGGTGTGATAAATTTAAAACTCGCACTGAAAACTCTTTACTGGATTAAATTAAATGGGAAATAGTGTCTGCAATTTGTCATCTGAATGCAGCTGACTTTAGATGAGTGTGCTAGGCAGAACAATGGTTTTCAATTACTGTGATCTATTATTATACCATCAGGAAAGTGTACATTGACTTCCCTGCTGGGCATACCTTGAAGGTCAGCTATGAACCAGTGCACAAACAAATAAACAAGCACAATAAATCTGTCACACTGGCTCCACTTTTTATGAAGTCTAGCCAGGTTATTCTGTTATGGTAATAGGGGTGGCTGACTTTGGCACTCTGTTCTTGGACTTCAATTCCCAGAAGCCCAAGTCAGCACGTCTGCTGCTCAGGGCTTCTGGGAATTGAAGTCCAAGAATAGCTGGAGTGCCAGGGTTGGCTACTCCTGGAGTAGACCAGGGTTCCTCAAACTTGGCTCTCCAGGTGTTCTTGGACTTCACTTCCCAGAAGCCCAAGTCAGAACGCCCAATTATCAGGGCTTCTGGGAATTGAAGTCCAAGAACATCTGGAGAGCCAAGTTTGAGGACCTGTGGAGTAGACCATACTGCTAGTGACTCAACGCTGATCATCAGGTGGCTGTTAACTAATCTGACAACCATGAGGACTAGCAGTGTTGAGTGGCAAAGTCCACAAGGAAGGGAGATGTTCCCCAAGTAGATTAAATCCCGCTTGAATCCCTCTTGATGGAAGGCAGCAGCTTCATCAATACTGGCCTGGGGCCAATGGACTTTGTGTGCCAAAAGGGCTCAGGACCAGAAAGTACTGGTGTCACACTGCAATGCGGAATGCAAATGGAAGGCCACTGCATTATATTGTTCCCAGGACAATCTTCATGGCTGATTGCTATCAGGATAGCCAGTACAATGGAACCTCAGTTAACGTAATTAATGTGTTCTCCGGGACATTTCTTACAGTGAAAATTACTTTAACCAAATTTCCCATAGGAATGCATTGAATGTAGTTTCCCATAGGAATGCATGAAAACCAATTAATCTGTTCTGGAAAAAATTCCATAAACTGAGCCACTATTTTCTATTGATTTCTTTTTGTTATACAATTTTTATATTAACCAAGCTGTTTGTTAACTGAAGTTCCACTGTGTTCACATTCGGATACGGCACCTGAAGAAGATCAATTAGTAAAGTGAACTTTCCTGGTCCTGAAAATGAGACAATATGAATGGCACTCTAAAATTCTCGCCTGGAATTACTCTCACTCTTTGGGAGAAACTCCCAAAGCAGTTTTGTGAGACCTCTATAGAGCAGAAAGGAACGTCGTACAGTGTTTCTCAATTTTGGAGGGCCCCAGGTGTTCTTGGACTTCAGTTCCCAGAATCCCAAGTCAGTACACCTGCTGACCAGGGCTTCTGGGAATTGAAGTCCAAAAACACCTGGGGGGGGAAGGGCTTAAGGGAGTCACCCTATTTATCATAACGATAAATATGGGCGGAAGAATCACTCCGTGCCTCCAGATGGCGCTGCTACTTTTCTGAGGTAAAGAGGGCGTGGCTTCTCCCTCTTCACTGCTTAGCCCCAGATGGCGCTACCACTTTTCTGAGGTAAAGAGGGAGGGGCCGGTCCGGGAGGGGGCGTGGCTTCTCCCTCTTCACTGCTTAGCCCCAGATGGCGCTACCACTTTTCTGAGGTAAAGAGGGCGTGGCCAGTCTGGGAGGGGGCGTATTTTCTCCCTCTTCACTGCTTAGCCCCAGATGGCGCTGCCACTTTTCTGAGGTAAAGAGGGCGGGGCCGGTCCGGGAGGGGGCGTGGCTTCTCCCTCTTCACTGCTTAGCCCCAGATGGCGCTGCCACTTTTCTGAGGTAAAGAGGGCGGGGCCGGTCCGGGAGAGGGCGTGGCTTCTCCTTCTTCACTGCTCAGCCCGATGGCGCTGCCACTTTTCTGAGGTAAAGAGGGCGTGGCCGGTCCGGGAGGGGGCGTGGCTTCTCCCTCTTCACTGCTTAGCCCCAGATGGCGCTGCTACTTTTCTGAGGTAAAGAGGGCGTGGCTTCTCCCTCTTCACTGCTTAACCCCAGATGGCGCTGCCACTTTTCTGAGGTAAAGAGGGCGGGGCCGGTCCGGGAGGGGGCGTGGCTTCTCCTTCTTCACTGCTCAGCCCCAGATGGCGCTGCCACTTTTCTGAGGTAAAGAGGGCGGGGCCGGTCCGGGAGGGGGCGTGGCTTCTCCATCCACTGCTTCGCCCCTGCCCCGATGTTGCTCCGGCCTCTCAGGTGAGGGGGCGTGGCTTCGGGCGGGAACTTTTCCCCCGCCTGCTTCGCCGTCTCGGCCGGTTTCTTCGCCGACCGGCTCGGCGTGTGTTGAGGTGTTGTGGGTTTGTTTGTGTTATCACCCCCCCCCTTTTTTTGGTACGCGGGGCTTTCCTGTTGGGCGCCTGCCTGCCTTTTCCTGCCGCCATGGCAGAGCAGGAGAGTTTGGAGTTCGGCAAAGCGGACTTCGTGCTCCTCGACTCCGTCTCTATGCCCGAGTTCATGGCCAACCTCCGGCTGAGGTAAAAGTTTGGGCGGGGAGTGGGATGTGTGTGTGTGTAACTCCGTCTTTCCTCTTCCTCAGGCGACTAGGAATTGGGGGATGACTAATAGAAGTCACACTTATAAATCGCCCCATGGCGCTTAATAATGCCCTCACAAGTTAATTTAACATTTTTGCCCCCCCCCAAAATGCTGGGTACTCATTTTACCGACCTCGAAGGATGGGTCAACCTTGAGCCCTGGTCGCGATCGAACTCACAACCTTTTGGGCCCCGTCTTTGTCCCAGCTCCTGCCAACCTAGCAGTTCAAATGCAAGCAAGTAGATAAATAGGGAAGGTAACAGCGTTCCGTGCGCACCGGTGTCTAATCATGCCTGCCACATGACCACAGGAACGTCTGCAGAAGCAGACAGCGCTGGCTCTTTGGCTTGGAAACGGAGATGAGCACTGAACCCTGCAGTCGGATACGTACGACTGGCTTTCGAGCAAGGAAAACTTTACCTTTTACAGCAGTTTAATCTTCAACTGGAAAGTGGATGGGCAGGTGGCCTGCCTCCCCCCCTCTTTCTGATGTTTTACCTGGAAATAAAGAGGGTCTCTCTTTGCCTCTTTTTTTCAGGAAGAAAAAAGGACAGTAATACCTCGATAACATTAGTATCGAATAACACTAAAATCGCATAACATTAAGCAATCTGGGGAGAAGAATTGCATCGGATAACATTAAGATCATATGGGATGCATCGGATAACAACCGCTAAAGCCTGTGTGGTTACAATGTATCTCTATGGATCCCATAGGATTTTAACATGCATCGGATAACACTAAAAATCGGATAACACCAAGACTTGTGGAACCAGGTTTTAGTGTTATCTGAGGTTTTACTGTATTTTGTTTAGAGTGTTGGTAGCAATGGGAGAAACAAGAGCAGTTTCATCTCTTCCCGCTTTAATCAATAGTGCAGACACCAATATGCACCCTCTGACTCATGCTTTCAAGTATCCCTTGAATTCCATGGGTGTTACTCTCATCTGTTGAGTATGGATGATGGAAGCTGAATGATGTAGCCCACCATAGATGTGTAGGGACTTGAGGTGGCTTAGTGGTTAAGACGCTGAGCTTGATGATGATAAGACTGATAGGTCAGCAGTTTGAGACCAGAGCGCTGCACGAATGCAGTGAGCCCCATTTGAAAGCAAGAAATTGCAAGAAGATAAATAGGTACTGCTTCGGGAAAGGTAACAGTGTTCCATGCACTTCAGCATCTAGTCATGCTTGCTATGTGACCACATAAATATATACAGATATAGACAGCACTGACTTTTTGGCTGTAAACTGAGATGAGCACCACCCCATAGAGTCAGATACGACTGCCTTGTGAGCAAGGAAGACCTTTCTTTATTCATTTATTTACATTTCTATACTGCCCTTCTCACCAAAGGCGACCCAGGGCGGTTTAACATATCATAAAAACATCGGAACAATATAGTTTAAAATGTTAAAAGTTCTAAAATCTATAATTAAAGCCTATTAAAAATAGAACTAAATCTTGTATAATTTAAAACTTAAGGGAACAGAGGGATAGAGACAGGTAGCACTACAGAAAGGTAGCACTCAGTTCAGAAAGGCTGCCTTGCACTAACCCTGTGAGGTAGACTTAGGGGGCACTGGTCTGTCAAAGGTTTTCAGCTAGAGCTTCCAACTTTCCAAAAATTGCTGTGCTTGGAAGGTCTGATGGATATTTTAGACAAAAGTACTGTATGTAGTCAGCCAAAGGTTGTCCACCTCTGCTAGAAGTTAATAGGTCTGCCCCAAAGGTTTGTGGGTGTTAGCAGTTTGTTAAAGGTACCTGATGTGTTTGTAACAGAGGGGAAATTTAAACTAAGAATTTCCTGCTTCACAGCTTTGTTAGTACAGTATTGTATAAAATCCATATACTTCAGCATCCAGTGTTCTCAATTATATTTGAATCTGGAAATTCCAGTTTTGACTTTCATGCTGTATGAGTATTGACTGGTTTTACTCCATTATGATTTTCCTGATTTTTGTCTTGAAGGGGGAAAAAATCACTGACTCATGTCTTAACTTCAGCTGGATTCATATTGAATTCAGTTTCCAGCCAGAAGCTTTCTAGAAATTAATAAGCAAAGCAAGAGAGCAGCAGCTTTCCTTCCTGTTCATATTATGGCAGTAATATTGAGAGGTATACTTTCTCTATATACAGAGATTATATTAACAGAAAATGAGGTATTTATCCTGCACTTATCTAAATCTTTGGAAGTGCGCAGGATTTGAACTTGTGGTTTGACTTTTTAGTTGGCATCCTCCCTCTCTGTCATCTTCTTCCTGAACAACAAAACTGGATATCAGCTTGGATCATCTAAAAAGTATTGAAACGCTTGGTAGTGGGGAATTTTTAAAAGTGTTATTTCAGTCTCATAAGTGAGATAGCCATCAGAATCTTATATTTGAACTTACGGTATCTAGAGGGTTGGCTTAATCTTTGCCCACATCTCCATATTGCAGATAGGGAACATGAATCATAAGAAAAATGTTAATGAACTACAGATACTTTCCTAGCTACAACTGGGGTGGGGCATCATGTTGCAAAATAGAATATCTGGTCAGAGTTTATTTTTGTTGATTTCCTGTAAAAAGGTGATTCCTATTTCTCTGGATGGTTGTGTGGTCGATCTCTGTAGAAAACATATTATTATCTTTAGATATAGTTAGCATGCTTGATTGTTTCTTTTTTTTTAGTTTATGCTTCATCTGAGTGAATATACTTATCCTAAGCATACAGTACTTTTTCAGATATTTGTTCCATTGGGTTCAATGTAATTTATTTTAAAATAAATGTAGTAAGGACTTTAGATTTTGAAAAGCCATAGAATCTGCTGAATAGACTCTTCTGCCCCCCCTCTCTCTGTGGACTTGATCCATGAAAACTCACTCTAAAAGATAGTTGCCAGTCTTTAAAGGGCTAGAGCATTTTTGTCTTTATTTTTTATTTTGTTTTTACTTTTGTTTCTGTCTGTGGAGTGTATTTTGAAATGCCAAGAGTAGTGTACCATAACTTGAAATATCACCTGAAGGTGACTGGGGAATATCCCTCTGATTTCAAGCAAGTGTAAGCTAGACTAGTGCTTGGATAGAAAACTGGTAGAGAATCATGGAGGCAGAAGGAATGGTTTAGTAGCTTATGTTGTCCAATCAACTATCCAGCTCAGCAGTTGTACAAACTAGGGTATCCCTTACTGATGGTTGTTCAGTCTTTTGTTTTATTTATTTATTTATTTAGATTTATATAGCCGGCTACTCGCCATGGCGACTCAGGGCGGCTTACAATCAGGAAAACAACAGAGCACACACAAAACATTAATACATTTTTCTAAATCATTAATAGATTTCTCTTTTAAAGGTTTTAAAGGACTCCAGCAAGAAAGAGGGCATGGTTCCCCTGGCAATAGTTGCATTCTCAGACTGATCTTGTTGGATATCCCCCCGTAATATTCAGCCAAACTCTACATTCCTGCAACTTAAACTTGTTTGATCTAGTCCTACCTTCTGGGGCATAGAAAACAAACATTTACCCTCTTCTATAACACAGCTGTTTAAGCATTTTCTTTTCCAGGCTAAATATCCCAACTTCCTTCAACCTTCCCTTGTTTTCTATATCCTTCACCATTCTCATGGCCCTCCCATGTCTATTCCAATTGTTTATGTACATGTTAAAGCAGGGACATGCAATCTGCAGAAATCCAGGGGCTACCTATGCCCATCCCTTTACCTTAGGAAGTTGCACCTGCTCTG
This sequence comes from Furcifer pardalis, assembly GCA_030440675.1. Taxonomy (NCBI): domain Eukaryota; kingdom Metazoa; phylum Chordata; class Lepidosauria; order Squamata; family Chamaeleonidae; genus Furcifer; species Furcifer pardalis. Next base: position 32,617,463 of record CP126897.1, read on the forward strand.
ATGAATCCAGCCCCTCCCTATGTTTCTCAAAATCCAGAGGTTAAGCAGTTAGGTAGCTGACCAAATGTTATAAACAATACACAAAGAGGGCATAAAATGCAAAAATGATGAAATTAAGACTCTTTACTCACATCATGAGAAGGCGAGACTGTAGAAAAGTCAATAATGTTGGGAAAGGTGGAAGGCAGCGGGAAATAAAGACTAAATGTGAATTTAATTCTCTAAGGGGCCCCTAAGAATTGAGGACAGGACATTTTGGAGTGTTCTTGTCCATAGGGTTGCTCTAAGTCAGATGTTACTTGATGGCACATAACAACAACAAAAATGCAATCTGGTCATCTGTTGCCCCCGTGCCTGATATGTTGAATTAATTAACCTCTGAATATTAATGCTCCTTTTATCTCTGTGTGATTGTGTGTGTGAATGTGATGGTATCTATGGGTAGATGGGTGTGTATGATATATATTTTATGGATGGGTGGGGCATAGAGTGCAGGGAGCCCTCAAAACATGGCAGCATCTCATATTCTTTGGAGGCAACAAGGACCATTAATGAGCTAATTTGTTTTTATTAAATTAGGAAGTAAGGTTATTAATAGTCTGCATTTAGATCCTTGGCTGAGTGCATGTTGTCAGCCCAGTCTTAAAGTGTAATGATCTGGGGGTTAAAGTTAAATCTGTGGTCTTTTTTCATGTCAGAAGCATCACAATTAGAATAAACACTAAAATGTAAGATTTAAATTTAAAATTTAGCATTTACATTATTTAACAGTCTGAATTTGACAATTCTTGCCCAAAAATGGGCAACACGGATTGCATTCCATTATGTTGTTATGAGATCCTCAAATGTACATTGAGGAGGGCATGGGGGCAGGTATACATGCATGTGGTACCTCTACAATTGCAGAGAGCTGACAACAGGTATCTCCATTTATTCATAGTATTGCTCAATCCTGTTGTACCCCTGCATAGTCTATTTAGGAATTTTCAGGCTTCCCAACTTTTGCCAAAACCAGGTGCCAGCTCCTCTGTCAATTCCATCCAATGATGATCCTTCATAGCCTTCCATATGTCAATTCTACTTTTAAATTCTTCCAAATTTTTCATAGACTTAAGGAAGGCTTCACACATCCTGTGATTATTCTACAGGCTTCATTTAAACAATATCTACTTGCCCAGCAAGTGCCAATTTATACCAATAGCCATTACACTTATGGTATATACTGCCCTATAGTGCTTAGTGTACTCTCTGGGCAGTTCACAAGGTAATTAACATGCTGGGTACTCATTTTACCGACCTTGGAAGGCTGAGACAACCTTTGGTCCTGTCAGGATTGACCTCACAACATCAGCAATTTTGGGCTCAGTGCAGCAATTTAGCACTGCCCCACAAGGACTTATTACTTGAATTATACCATGCCGGGGAGGCATATTTTCCTGCAGAATAACAAAGGGCCAGTGATTTTTTAAAAAAAGAACTCTTTATTTTGTCTCTCAAGTAGAACTCGTTACTTTCTGAAGAATATGATATATAATATAATATTCTAAATCTGTGGTGATCCTTGTTTGATACTTAATTTTATAGTTACCGGTAAGTATGAATATATTTTAGGGCATGTCTGCCAGAGTTTCTACTGCTTTCAGTGCAAGGATAATTTCCCCTCTCCCCGTGGCCACAAAGATGGTTTTGTATAAAAGTGCTGGTCATCTGTTAAGGAACCCAGTGTTTCAGCCATGCCATTAAAGTGTTTTTACTGCTTGAATTCACCAGTAGTGGGATGGATTACTAAATTACAGCAAGTTTGTTAACAGAAGAAGAAGAAGAAGAAGAAGACGGCGGCGGCGGCGAAGACTAAGACTAAGACTAAGACTAAGACTAAGACTAAGACTAAGACTAATTTAAGAGAGGTTTTTGGCAGCTATTGTACATGATAATAGAAATGTTACTGCTCAAAAACTCTTCACTTCAGAGCACCAGGTACCGGAGCAGTAGGTGGACGGATTGCATTTTTCTGTTTATGAATTTTTTGTATGGTCTAGTCACGTGAGCCTTTTCAAGAGAAGAGATCTTGCCAGGCTAAGTAGACCTCACTTGAATTTAACAGTACTGTACAATATAATGCAGAACTGTGGTTATGGAAGCAAAGTGGGTTTGAAAATTATAAATCAGTATAGGATTTGTTGAAATAAGAGACACAATAGAGTGAAGTTAATTTTTTTTGTAAAAATGCAAACTAAAAATTAGCATCCCGAAAATAATAGAAAAATAATGTATGAAGTATTAAAAAATGATTAGCATTGCATTTGTTGATTAAACAAAAGGAAAAACATAAGGCACTGTGACTATCTGGTAAAAAGAAGATGAAATTGCAATCTGTTAGTACACTTTCAGTCTACTTCCCATATATGAATACAGTACAAGGAATGACCATTTACCCCAGCATAATTTAGTATCGTCTAAATTTCAGCTGCTTTGTATTCCAGGTTTTAAAATATAAAAGTAATGCATAGCTACCCATCAAAGTCCTGGAATTACTGACAGTTTCAAGCAAAAAGTTCCAGAAAGTCTAAAAGTGTTTTTGAAAAACAGATTTTTAAAAGTTCAGAACTAGTTTTCCAGAGTTGAGATGTACCAAGAAAAAAAAAAGCCCTAGCATGAAATTTAGTGGCAAAGATAAATGTTAAAAAAGGGCATTTGTTGTTCAGTCGCACAATCAATTCCGACCCTCTGCGACCCCATGGACCACTGTCCGCCAGGCACTCCTGTCCTCCACCATCCCCCTCAACTCGCTTAGCTCTGCGCCCACTGCCTCCACAATACCATCTAGCCATCTCATCTTTGGCCCTCCCCTTCTTCTCTTGCCCTCGACCCTTCCAAGCATCAAGGCTTTCTCAAGTGAATCATCTCTTCTCATTTGATGTCCAAAGTACTTTAGCTTCATCTTCACTATTCGACATACGGTATTTAAATGGGGGGGGGGGGTTTGACTGGAATAGAAAGATCTAACTAGAATGTCTCTGTCTCAGAACGTAAAACTCCAGTGGTACCTCGCTTAAAGAGCATAATGTGTTGTGTTCCACAGGATTGCTCTTTAAGCAAGTTTGCTCTTTAAGCAAAACACCATTGTAAGTGACCAATTGTGACTTCTGGTGGGGTGGTGGTCGTTGTGAAACCCGATTTATTTGTTAAGTGAGTTTTTGGTTGGTTTTATTTGTTGAGCGAGGCGACCATTCAGAGGAAGTTCTGCTCTTTAAGCCAGTTGCTCTCTAAGCAAGGCGCTCTTCATGCAAGGTTTTACTGTACTTTTCTCTCAATCTTCGAAGAAGGCAACAGGCCCAGAACATCAGAAGACAACAGAAATATATCATCAGTATACAGAAATCCAGGCCACATAACTGCCCTTTTTTCTCCAGAAAAGATACTGTATAAACTTGACTTCCTTATTTGTTGCAACACCCCTGCACTTCTGTGTATCCCAATCAGATACAGTATATCAGTTTCTTGATATAGTTTCTGTATTTCAGTTTATGTATTGATTAATGACCTGTTGATCACTTCTTTGAGCAATACTTTTTTTAATTGAGGCTGTTTGATACACCTATAGTTCAATGCTACTATTATAGCAGAAATAACTACAGTAATACCTCAGATAACGACTGCATCGGATAACGCTAAAATCGGATAATGATGCAAAATTTCTAAAGAAATTTTGCATCGGATAACAATCTGTTAGTGTTATCCGATGCAGTCATTCGTAGCAGCAGGGTGGCTGGGAAGCTGAACGGAGAACCCCGTTCAGTTTTCCGCAGCTGCGGAGGCAGGGGTGGGGTGGTTGGAAAGCTGACAGGGGGCTCCCCCGTCAGCTTCCCTAGCCACCCCACAGCTGTGGAGGCAGGGGCGGGTGGTTAGGGAAGCCAACAGGGAGTCCCCATTGGCTTCCCCAGCCACACTTCAGCTGTGGATCGGGTCTTCTGATCTCCCTGGAGCAAGGAGGGAAGTCAGAGAGCCTGAAATGGGTAAAAAAAAGTCCATTTTCTTTACCCATTTCAGGCTCTCAGACCCCCCTGGCAGCTCCAGGGAGATCAGGGGACCCGATCTGCGTTGTTTCTGGACTATCCCCACCTCTCCAGCCAGTGGAGCAAGCCAAAACGTCAGGGATGGAATTATTAATGCAATGGGCGTAGATCTGGCCAGGCTGTGGAGGATGGCATGCAGTGGTCCATGGGGTTGCAAAGGGTCAAGCTTGACTGTGACTGAACAACAAAATGATGTGGGATACTTCTATATCTTAGATGCATATGTGCTTGTGGCACATACAGATCAAACTTTGTTCATTAATTATTCTTTCTTTCCTATCTATACTCAACTGATGCAGATTTTGGATATTCTGTTCTGTACTGCAACTAAAAACTTAAATTACGCTTTAGTTTTGTACTTACAAGGGATGTTATAATTTGTTGCATTGGAAGTGCAGAATTCTCTATAATATCACTTGAAACTACTGCTTAAAGGCATCTCTGTGGGTGTTAGGCTTCAGTTTAAATGTCTTTTGTGAATAGTAATCGATTGGTCTCTATAGCAACCCCCTTTTCACATCATTTCCACACAGCTTTAAATTAAAAAGATGCTGCCTTTAATGTGGCAGAATCTTTCTCCTTTTTGGGAAGAGCTTGTATCTATCTCAAAGAAGGCTGATAAAAGTACTTTTTAGTTATTTCTTATTTTAGTTTGTGTACTGCCCCTTAGTGCAAGCACTCTCTGGGCACTTCTAGAAGGGGCTTTCTAGAAGTGGGAAATAGTGTTTTTGACTACTGTTTGTTCGGCTTTTTGTGCTGCAAGTAGAACAAGTTGTGTTTATGAAGTGATTGTTTGTTGCATCAAAATAAACTTTTTTCTTGAGGGTATATTTTGTGAAACACTGCTAGAGTCAACATTTAGCCCCTATGTGTGACTCACAGATTGAAAGTGAAAAGACAGCTGCTAACAGAGCCTTCCCGGAGCCACTTCACTTTTTTTCTTGTTTCACCTTAATTTTTAAGTAAACTAAATAACCAAGAAATGAATGCAAGGAGGCTAAGAATAGAACATGACTAGTAGACCAAGTTGGCTTAAGAATGGTTGTGCATATCACCGAAAGTGAATCATAAAATTTACTTGATAATTTGCTGTTTTTTTGTAAGTCAGTTGCTAAAGCTGCCTGCCTGATTCTTTGCCCTACTTAGAAGTGCAAGTTTAGAAGATAACTTAGTCATTTGTGTGAGGGGAGGGATTTCTTGTTTAGGGATTTAGTTTGTAAACAATCAGGAGGGCAAATATCTCTAAGGAGTCCCCCTCATATCCCTATTGGTTTCTGTAGCTAGGACTCTACATTCTTCACTAGTTTTCTTTTCATATTTTGCTCTAAATTTAGTACCTTGCTAAAATTTGTGATAAAATCACTAAAGAATCATTGTGGGTATAATTTTAATGAGGACATCGAATATGAGAGTCTGAATTGGTAGCTGTTTGTTTTTCTTCATGATTTTTGATGAAAGCATTCAGTTTGTTTCTAAAAGTACATAGGAAGTGAGTTGCACTTTTAATTGCTAGATTTTTTTTAAAAAAAATGTATGAGGTACTGATGTTATCTTAAACTGACCATATATTTATCTTCAGAATGATAGCTGATAAAGTATCCTGAAAACTATTTTTCTATTGGTGAGTAGTTTTTATAGCAGGCAGGGAGTTCACATTATTATTGCCAGGGAAAAGCCAAACTCACCACAAGAATGTCCTTGTAACCTCTATAATTCCAAACATATTACTTCCTTTGGAAAAGCATGAGCAAACTAGGCCATGGAGACTTCTCAAAACCAGCTTGTCTGTTAAACAAGTCATATGTGGAAGATATGCTAGAAAAGATGCAAGCATGTAAAGATAAGATATGCTTGGATAGAGCAGTTTATTCCCCAGTGTTCTGGACTTACCTGTGATTGAACTTTTTGTAGCAACCATCAACAAGAGTCTAAGCAAAAAGGGATTATGCAGAGATACCAAAGAACTTGACTTTTAATGTTTTAACCTCTGTTTCCTTATCATTCACTGCCTCTCACATCAGTAACCTAGGACAGCTAGGCTTCCCATATCCAGTTGCAAAATATTCCATCAGCAATTGAAAAGCTGCCCACAACTTGGCACTTCACATAAAAGCAAGTAACATTTTTAAATTTTAACACAGGTGATTTAGTGCATCAGTGACAATCTAGCACAGGGTAATGGTGATGATCACAGTCACCATCACCCCCTGCCACTAACATGCCACAGAGGAGCAGGGGAAGTGTTCAATTTGTTGATAATTTGTCTCTGGCTCCTAAACTACTCAATATGGTTATCTCACTACACAAACATCTGGATAGCTGCAAGTTTTAAGGATGGAATCAATCATATGGTACCGCTGCTCCTTCTGTTTTTGGCCAATGTTATTTTCCCCTAACCCAATGTATAACACTAATAGGGGGTGAGGCATTTCTAAGGGGGGAAGTTGTGTGTAGGAGATCCTGTATTTTTCCTTTGCACCATAATTCAAATTTATTTATGATTGTTTATTTATATATGGTACTGTACCTAGAGAGTGAAGTTAGAAAGGGCCTAGAAAACACTGCAAACAACAAAGCCAGCGGAGATGATGGTATCCAAGTTGAACTTTTCAAAGCCCTAAAAGATGATGGAATCAAATTATTACATTCTATATGCCAGCAGATTTGGAAAACACAACAATGGCCACAAGATTGGAAAAGATCAGTATATGTTCCAAGCCCCAAAAAGGGAAATGCCAAGGACTGTTCAAATTATCGAACAATTGCGCTCATCCCACACGCTAGCAAGGTGATGCTTAAGATAATACATGATAGACTGCAACAGCATGTGGAGAGAGAATTACCAGAAGTGCAGGCGGGGTTCAGAAGAGGCAGGGGGACCAGAGACCACATCGCCAACATAAGATGGATCATGGAAAAAACAAAGGAATATCAGAAACAAGTCTACTTCTGTTTCATTGACTACACTAAGGCCTTTGATTGTGTAGACCACAACAAAATGTGGCAAGTAATTAAAGAGATGGGAATCCCAGAACACCTTATATGTCTCATGAGAAATTTGTACATGAAGCAAGAAGCAACAGTTAGGACAGAATACGGAATGACAGAGTGATTTGGAATAGGAAAAGGAGTAAGACAAGGCTGCATTTTGTCACCCTGCTTATTCAACTTGTACACAGAGCACATAATGCACAATGCAGGGATGGAGGAATCACAATTTGGGATCAAAATTGCTGGGAGAAACATCAACAATTTGAGATATGCAGATGATACCACCCTAATGGCTGAAAGTGAGGAGGACCTAAAGAAGCTCCTGATTAGGTTGAAAGAAGAAAGTGAAAAAGCTGGCTTGAGACTCAATATCAAGAAAACCAAGATAATGGCAACAGGCCCTATCAGTCCCTGGAAAATAGATGGGGAAGAAGTAGAAGCAGTGACAGATTTTACTTTCTTGGGATCAAAACTCACTGCAGATGGGGATTGCAGCCATGAAATAAAAAGGCGATTGATTCTTGGGAGGCAAGCAATGAGAAACCTGGGGAGCATAATGAAAAGTAGAGACATCATATTGAAAACAAAAATTCATATTGTCAAAGCAATGGTATTCCCTGTGGCAATGTATGGTTGTGAGAGCTGGACCATTAGGAAAGCTGAGTGCAGAAGAATAGATGCCTTTGAGATGTGGTGTTGGAGGAGAGTTTTGAGAGTTCCCTGGACAGCAAGGAAACAAATAGGTCAATCTTAGAAGAAATTAACCCAGAATGCTCCTTAGAAAGTCAAATTGTAAAGATGAAGCTAAGGTACTTTGGACACCAAATGAGAAGAGAGGATTCGCTTGAGAAAGCCTTGATGCTGGGAAAGGTGGAGGGCAAAAGAAAAAGGGGGCGGCCAAAAATGAGATGGTTGGATGGTATTGTGGAGACAATGGGCACAGAACTGAGCGAGTTGAGGGGGATGGTGGAGGACAGAATTGCCTGGCGGGCAATGGTCCATGGGGTCGCAGAGGGTCGCAATCGACTGTGTGACTGAACAACAACTGTACTTTATACCATTAATTTTTGTAACTAGCACCAGGGTACACAGAAAGAGCCTCCTCAAAGATTGTGGTATTTTTGAATCACAGTTGGTCGTACCTTGGTAACAGCAACCTTGTGTTGCCAGCTAATCTTTCTCACACTGGGTCATGCAAAAGGAACTGGAGAAGGAGATCACACCTGGCCTAAACATGGAAAAAGATGAAGTAATTAGCACTTCTCAGATGGTGAGACAGTACAATGATAATTCCCAAACAATCCATCCCAAAAACCAGTTCCCATCCATAGTATAAAATGAATAAGCTAAACATTACATAATCAAGTTAAACAGAGGCAGTTAAAAATTAAGTAAAACCCCAGTTAGGCAAACCCAGTGATAGGGAGGAGATTTCCAAAGGCCTCCTTAAAAAGTTCTGTTTTTAAACCTCTGTTTTTAAAGTCTCGAGGGAAGAGGCCAGACAGATCTCAACAATTTCTTCCATAATAATGGGGCCACCATCAAGAAAGCATGATTTTGAGATAATACTCATTTAACCTTTCTTGGGGTTAGTCTGCCATGTATTTAGTCTTTATTTTTTCCTGCTCTCTTCATTTCCCCCCAGCATCATTGTCTTTTCCAATGAGCCTTGTCTTCTCATGTTGTGCTCAAAGTGTCTTAATTAAATTATTTTTGCTTTTAGATAGATGCTATGCTAATGTAATTATGCTATAATAATAATAATAATAATAATAATAATAATAATAATAATAATAATAATAATAATAATAATAATAATAATAATAATAATAATATGTGCAACCACCATGTTCAGTTTGGTTCTTCCCTGAATGCCCTGTATACATGAAACACAGTCTATACCTGTGGAACTGTGACCAAAAGTTAGTAGCATAATCTTTGAGATAAGTACTGTACATACAGAATTTTGTTTTTGGGTCTATGGAGTTTATAACTGACTCTTCAGTTGTCCCTGGATAAGTAATTACCAGTAGTTATTTAACTTACAGGGATCACACTGTCTTTCAGTATTTCAAAGTCAATAGAAATCAGCTAGAGCACTGACATTACTAAAACTAGAAAGTCGTTTATATCTATGATGTTTATGCTTGCAAGATCTTTACAGTAGCTATACTACTCTGTTATTACCACATTATCTTATTAGTCTGTATTCTTTCTACTGTTTAAAACAGGGGTGGCCAAACTACGCCCCATGGACCAGACCCGGCCCAAGGTACCATTTCATGTGGTCCACGGCCACCCTTGCTGCTCCCAGAAGTGGACACGTTTACAACAGCTGTAAAATGCTCCTGCACTTGTGTGAATGTGCCCATGGATGTTGTAAGTGCTGCCAAAAATGTACCCATGCCTGTCATAGACACATTTACGAGAGCCACGGACACATTTTATGGTGGGAGGAACCACATGACTGGCCCACTCAACCATGGCGTGAAAAGTTTGAGAACACTTGGTTTAAAAATTCAAGAAGCTTTAAAATTGTAGTATAATTTAAGGCCATTGCTAACTAAGCCAGCCCTAAGGGATCATCTTCTTACCAACCAAAGCTTGCCAAATGATGATTTTATTTTCTTATTTGAGGAAAAAAAAAAGATACTGAAATCTTGAAAGAGTGCTACTTCGGTACCTCCAATAGATCGCCATAATCAAGGGACTATGGTGCTCTTTCAAAGTTCAGAGGGATCCATTCATCCCCCCACCCCACCCCACCCCAAATGGAGCAAGAGGCCTGTCTCTGCATAGAAGGCTAAATGGCCATAAATTGCTGCCTTCCTGATCTTGATATTACCCTGTTTTTTGTTGCCACTAGCAAGTTTGTTGCCACTAACAAATTTAAAGGTCTTCTGTTGTGAATGAGTTCTTTATAACCTAGCTGTGGGTGGGAATTTTTTTTAATAAATGAGAAACGCAGATGATATTGTATCCTTTCAGCTCCTCATCCCCCCACTATCTGCTTGCTTGTAGTTGGGATGTTGTTTAGCGAGTGGAAGAGTTATTAGTATATGTATCTTCCACAGCATGATCTCAGTGATAACATGGCAACATTTCAGATGTCTTGTTCAAAGCTTGCTTTAAGCTAGAAGAAAAAAAAGTACAGTACAGTATTAAGAAATCTTCCATATCTAGTAATATGACTTTTTTCTTGTTCCAAAAATGCAGGAAGGATGCTTGTGTCCCTCTCATCTTGCAAACTAATCCACAGTCCTGGAACAGTTCAACTTCTAGTGCTACTGTTGAACATTTTATGAATGGCAATTAGAATGCTGATAGCCAAGACTTCTGATTTGTTTATTATATACTGTATAGTACTGTTCAAAAGTGTTAGGCCATCATTACATTTGTTATTTTAGCAATGGTATAATTACCATACTGTACATATAATTATTTCTTAGTCTCCTCATTAAAATGCAACCAGAAAACATATGACAATTGTATACAGTATTCAAAACCAGGGTATGACTGGCTGGACAGTCCACTATGGCAGGGATTCTCAACCTGCAGTCTGTGGGCTGGATGTGGCCCACAGCATCATTCCATGTAGCTCCCCCACCTCCCCCACCACACTCGGAAGTGCCATATGTTGGAGGAAGGGCAACATGGCTGTCCAGCCCCTGAAGCTGTCTGAAGGAGCGTGACCGAGCCCCTGGCTTAAAAAGGTTGAGAACTCCTGCGTTATGATAATGGAGTAGACTGTATAGCCAGCGACTCAACGCCAAGTGTCAGGTGGCGATTAACTAACCTGACTCCCTAAAAAGGCCAACGGCTACAGGCGGATAAGCCCCTTTAGGTGGGCTGATGGTCCCCTCAGTGGAGGAAATGCCACTGGAAACCATCATATTGGGTCCAATGGCAAAATGAGCGTAGGAGGAACTCTGATTCCCAATGGTCATGGAGGCAGAAGTGGACATGCCAGATATACTGGCTGTGAAGGCACACCTTGTCTGTATCCTCAAGGCTGTGGCAGTCCATTACAGTTCTGGAGTTGAATCATGTATGTCATGTTTCATATGTGCCCCAGGAGATGGCTCTGATATCATAGTGTGTGGGTCACTTCATGACAAGCTGAGATCCACCTTAAACAAATTCACACGAATGGCATTTTCCTGCTAGTTAATTAGCATTTTGCTGTCCATGCTGGGTACTCATTTTACCAACCTCAAGCCTGGTCAGGTCAGGATTGAACTCTCAACTTGTTGACTACAGTACAGCAGTTTAGCCACTGTGCCATCATGGCTCATTAAACTACAGGGTTTCCCAAATATTGCCATACACAACAACAGATATCTTGGAATGTTTTCACTGTGAGTGGGGGAGAAGACTTCATGTGTGTGTAAAAAGAAGTGGCAATCAAGTAGATAATGTTTTGTATTTTTTAAACATTTGGGATGAATATTTTGCATGTAAGGGTACATTTAGCCACAATTTTCCATTTTCCCTATGTGTGTTGACTTTTGGGACACCCTGTATTTAGTGTGACCTCCCCTTACACTTGAGCAACAGTAGGCTCTTGTAAACCTAAATGGAATGGAACCCTAATTACTAACATTTCAAACAACTGTATATGTCCTACTATTAAATGGCAAAATTACTGCTGTGGAAAAGGTCTTTTACACCAGGTTTGTGCAAGATGTGCTCGACCATTTCATGCAGTACATACATATATTGAAGGAGTAATTTATTGGAAGCCAGTTTTCAATTGTATCATTCCAGTCAAAAGGCCATGGATCACAGAATTTGACAAACATAAAATCATACTTTTTGATCAGCAACGCCACTCTCAAAGGAAAATTAACAGACTGGATACTGAAGATGTGGTACTCAAATTGTTGTAAAGAAATAAGAATCAGAGGGGGTCAAGGACAAAAAAGTGGACTGGAAGACCAGGAAAACTTTAAGATTCTGATGAGTTCCTCAGAGTTTCTTCTTTGAGAGACCAGAGGAAGTCCAGAAAGGACCTGGCTCAGCAACTGCCAACTTCATTGGGATGCCAAATTGATCCTTCTACAATTTGAAGACACTTGATCAGGAATGGTCTTTATAAAACGTTCGCAGCCAAGAAATCATTTTATGTATGTTAGGGTAACTGAGTGCAAAGGCTAAAAATATGCTAAAGCTCACAAAGATTGGAATGAGAATAAGTATTATAGTGTGATGAATCCAAGTTTGGAATTTTTGGGTTCAGTTTTCAACATTATGTGAGATTATGTGAGAAGAAGAGTTGGAGACAGATGGATGAACGAGCACTTGCTGCCTTTAGTGAAACATGGTGGAGGGTGTGGCCTGGTTTGAGTCTGCATTTCTGCCAGTGGCATTGGCAGTATTGTCCATATTGATGGGATCATAAATTCTGAAAGGTACCAACAAGTTTTAATTCATCATGCCATTCCTTTTGGAAAGTGATTGATTGGGATTGGTTTTATTTTTCATTATGATTACAATCCCAAGCACACTGATAATACAGTTAAATCATATTTAGTAAGAAAAACAGCTGATAAAACAGTGGCATGGAGTGGCCTCCACAGAGTCCAGGCCTGAATATTATAGAAGTCGTATGGGATCCCCTAGACCAGGGATTCTCAACCTGTGGCCTGTGGGCCAGATGCAGCACCATTTTGTGTAATCCCCCACCGCCTCTACCCCACCAGGAAGTGCCATGTGGTGTAGGAAGGGCAAAATGGCCATCCTGCCCTCAAAGCTGTGTGAGCAAGAGTGGCCTAGCCCCCCAGCTTAAAAAGGTCAAGAACTCCTGCCCGAGACAAATAAATAAATAAAAGACAACTTAACTCTAAATAAGAACTCTGGGAAATGCCCCTGTTATAATATACTAACTAAATTATTACTTTCAGAAGAGGTCACATCAGTCTCCCAAAAGAGTTCAAGATATGCTTGGAGCCAGGGAAGCTCAAACTACTGACTTTTGCTCAAAGAAGCCAATTTGTTCTTTAAATTGTGATTGTTTGAACTCTGTGTACATGTTTCCGGTATTTTTTCTAATTATGGATGGTCCTTAACACTTTGTTGAAAATAAAACTGGTGATGGTCTAACACATTTGCACAGTACTTATATATACAGTATTTATATATATAACACAAACTTTGTTCACTTTCAACAAAGTATTTGAACAAATACTGCAGTAAAGAATAATAATTAACTTCTGAACCTATTCTTCTCTCTTTTACTTTCTCTTTTACCCCTTTGAGTGTCAGGTGAGATACAAAGTTCTTGTTCTGGCACTGTTCTGAACCTATTAAACAACTAAAAATGAAAAACCCTGTTGTAGGTATACATGTCTTGTTAAAAGATGCCCTTCCAAACTCATGAAATGTTGTTGGCTGAAACTCGTATCCGAGAATGCATTTTTCCCTGAAGCAGGAAAAATGCCATTGGTATGGATTTGTTTAAGGTGGATCCCAGCTTGCCTTGAAGTGACCCACACACTATGATCACAGGGCCATCTCCTGTGGCACATATGAAATGAGACATGCAGGATTTAACTCTGAGATTGCCTCAGGCTTGAGGATATTTTCAAGGTGTGCCTTCACAGCCAGTCCATCTGGCATATCCTCTTCCGCCTCCATGACCGTTGGGAATCAGAGTTCCTCCTATGCTCATTTTCCCATTGGGCTCAATATGATGGTTTCCAGTGGCATTTCCTCCACTGAGGGGAACCATCACCTCACCTAAAGGGGCTCATCTGCCCATAGCTGTTGGCCCCTTTAGTTCAGTGGTGGCGAACCTATGGTATGCGTGCCAGAAGTGGCACTTTGACCCCTCTTTCTGGGTGCCTGTGCAGTCACCCTAACATAGAGTTTGCTCCACCCTTCTGTCCAGCAGCCCAGTGAAAGCATTTCCTCCCTCTCACAGCATAGAGTTCACCCCGCCCTTTTGCCCAGCAGCCCAATGGGAGCATTTCATTCCTTCCCTGTTGCTTTGTTGGCACTTTGCAATAAACAAGTGGGGTTTAGGTTGCAGTTTTGGCACTTGGTTTCTAAAAGGTTCGCCATCACTGCTTTAGGGAGTCAGGTTATTTACCGCCGCCCAACACTTGGCGTTGAGTCGCTGGCTGTACTGTTTACTCCATTGCTGTAGTGGGATGTTCGGGCAGACATTTCCATGAAATGAAATGCAATCCTAAAGCCAGTTATTCTTCAAAGACCCCTACTCTGGATTGATACCTTTTTCATTTTGTAGCAAGCATTCTGTACAGTACTCAGGATACGGGTTTATGATGTCTGTTATTTAACATGTACCAGTAATTACAGTTGTACCTTGCTTAAAGAGCATAATGCATTCCACAGGATTGCTCTTTAAGCGACTTTGCTCTTTAAGCGAAACACCATTGTAAGTGACCAGTTGTGACTTCTGGCTGGGGAGGGGGGGAATTGCGAACCCCAATTTGTTTGTTAAGAGAGTTTTTTGTTGGTTTTAGTTGTTAAGCAAGGCGACCATTCAGAGAAAATTCTGCTTTTTAAGCGAGTTAGTCACTAAGCAAGATGCTCTTTATGCGAGGTTTTACAGTAATTCCTGTTGAGGGAAGCAAGTTGTTGCTACAGAAGGTACGCTGAGAGGCAGGCAGAGTTCATTATCTTCCCCACCCTTCCTGTTTAGTGTCAAGGTAGCAGTAGAAGCATACTTGCTGTGTTTCCTAGTACTGGAGATTGTTACGGCAAACTTTCTTTCTTTCTTTCTTTCTTTCTTTCTTTCTTTCTTTCTTTCTTTCTTTCTTTCTTTCTTTCTTTCTTTCTTTCTTTCTTTCTTTCTTTCTTTCTTTCTTTCTTTCTTTCTTTCTTTCTTTCTTTCTTTCTTTCTTTCTTTCTTTCTTTCTTTCGCAGGCTTATTCTTTCCCTCTTCTTACTCCTCAGTATAAGCACTCTCTGTTCATTCATTTCCATAATTTGTATATGGTTGTGAAAGGAGTGACCTGTACTAATTGCAAACATTTGGCAGTTTTTGCTTTGTTAGAGGGATCTCCAGTGTGTCTGGGACCACAGGTCTACATTTCTAGACAACTGAACCTGTATTTGAATACTCCTACATTGACCCTAACAAGAAGGGTGGGGTAGATAATAAACTCAGCCTACCTTCTGTAGCAACTACTTGCTTCTCTCAACAGAAATTACAATACAGTATGTACATTAGTTATCCTGCACAAAAACTGCAGGGAGAAATAACTCCCTAATATGACTTGCTTGCTGTTTTATCAGAGACCCATAGGCATTGCCACAGAAAACAGCTGTACTTACTTCACTCTATCTGCCCATTCATATGTATTTGGATTTTATAAATAGATACTTGATGACAGGTTTTAACATTTGCATTTTGCTTTTTGCTCAGCCATAATGGAAGATCAGGGGTATTCTTACCACCAAACTAAACACAGCTCCTTCTGTTTATCCTGGCAAGGAGGACCATAGGCTAAATAAGACTCGCTCCACTAAACAGCATGGTAACTACACGAAACCTTCTCCTCCCACATCTGGTTGGTAGGGAAAACATGCAGATTTTGATAAATGATAGGCAGGAGAAATGCATAGTAAAGGGATTTCTGTCTGCAGGAACAAGGTCAAGTGTTTTCCTTGTTTCTTTGTGGAGGGAATATAATTTCAAGCATGCAAGCTTGCTTGTTTGAACTCAGCAACTGTGAATCTTCTGCAAACATTCATTTTATTTGGGGCTTTTCCTTTACTGGAAATTAAAATGGGCAGTAATTGTCAGGGAAAAGGGTGTGCAAGGGAATGAGAGCAAAGCATTATAAAACGTTGGAGTTGGTCATAGTTGTGACGTTGAGAATATGCAAATATTTCTGGGCTATTCTTTCATGTGCAGTGTTGAAGTTTTTCTTCATTTTTCAAGACAAAATCAGAACTGTTTGTCAAAAGTCTCTGAAATTGGTTGTCTGGATAGTCAGAATTTGCTGCTGTTTTACTGTTTGCTTTTGACTGTTCATTTCATTCAGAGTGCTACAAAAGCGTCTTGTTCTTTCAAATCGTTCTTTATTATGATTAAGAATTGTTTAGTGCCAACTGTGAAGGAGGAAATGTCTAATAACCCATTGTAGTTCAGCAAATATGCTGTCTGGTAAAAATGATACCCAGCAAATATTTCTTGCCCCTTTAAGCTTTATTATGTAATATCTTAATGTTGATTATTTTAGTTGCTAAAGTTTGTGCAGTTCTAATTAAATAATGTAGTAATTGAGCTACTTTCTGCTAATCAAATACTTAATGCATTGCCAAACCTTAGGCCTTTCATGTTATTTTTATTTAGATCAGTAATTGATGTGATTATCTTAATTGACATTGTTTATTTGCCCTTAATTCCATAAACTATTTACTTTCTAGAATTTGAATTGTCATCGTAGAGCTGGTAAACAGTGGATCTATTCATAGTAAATACTGATGAATGTAATGTATTGCAGGAGTATTGACTTTAAAGGTCATGTGTGAATCTGCTCACTATCTCCTTACTTTTTTCCTACTTTCTAATTTATCGTATAGATTAGAATGGGTATGCTTGAACTAAAATTAGAGGCCAATATTAAGTACTTCGATTTCCTAATTGTAGCCATATTTTCAGACCTGGAGTAGGTACAGTTTGACCCTCCAAATGCTGCAGGCTTGGTGAGTAGACAAAGTGTGGTCCTTCAGATCTCCATCATCCCTCACCATTGGCTGTACTGGCTGGTTATCACAGAAGCTGCAGTGCAATATCTGTTGGAGGGCTATAAGTTGCCAACCTTGAATTCTGATATATTGCAATATGTTTTCTAAACTTACTTCACCTGCTTATAGTTGTGGAGGTTTTAAAAAAGCATTACTTATTAAAATGAGATTTTTTTCACCCTGTAGACACATTGTCCTAAATCTACTTATTAGTTCCAATTGGAGTAGACCTGCAGAATCTATAGGACTTTCATAAGTGTTGACTTACTAAGTTCTTTTTGATTTACTGCATCTCCTTTAATTGAAACTAATGCTTGCATTTAAGCCATTAATTTGTTAAATGAGAGGCTTATGGGGTCTTGTCCAACTAGAACTGGGGTTTTTGTTGTTCAGTTGCACAGTCAAGTCCGACCCTTTGTGACCTCATGGACCATTGTATGCCAGGCTCCTCTGTCTTCCAACATCCTTCTCAGCTCACACAGATTTATGCCCATTGCATCAATAATGCCGTCTAGCCACCTCATCCTCTGGCGTTCCCTTCTCCTTTTGCCTTCTGTCTTTCCCAGCATCAAGGCCTTCTCTAGTGAGTCCTCTTCTCATTTGGTGGCCAAAGTACTTGAGCTTCATCTTCAGTATTTGTCCCTCCAGTGAGCAGTCGGGGTTGATTTCCTTCTGAATTGACTGATTTGTTCTCCTTGCAATCCAGGGGACTCTCAAGAGTCCTCCAGCACCACAATTCAAAGGCATTTATTCTTCTCCGCTCAGCCTTCCTTATGGTCCAGCTTTCACAGCCATGCATTACTACTGGGAATGCCTTTGCTTTGAATATGTGGACTTTTGTAGGCAGGGTGATGTCTCTACTTTTCTTGTTGCTTGCCTCCCAAGATGTAAGCATCTCTTTATTTCATGGCTGCAATCACCACCTGCTGTGATCTTGGATCCCAGGAAAGTAAAGTCTGTTACTACTTCCATTTCTTCCCCTTCTGTTTGTTAGGGAGAGATGGGGGCAGATGCCATGATCTTGGTTTTTTGTTTTGTTTTTTGATGTTGAGTTTCAGGCCAACTTTTTCACTCTCTTCTTTCACCCTCATCAAGAGGCTCTTTAGGTCTTCTTCACTTTCTGCCATTAGGGTACTATCATCTGGGGTAGTAAACTGTGAACATGCAGATGTATTCCATATTTCATCGTGGCCTTATTCAGCATAGCCTTTGGTGAGAGGTACTTAGAATTACAGTTCCACACTTGCTGGGGGCCCACAATCAATGTCTTTCTCATAAATTTAGCCACTAATTCCATATATTCTAGGGTAGTTGTTTGTTGTTAATATGTGGTGAAAGAAATGTAGCCTGTGCTTACTTTGAGGTAGGCTCTTAATTGTTTGAATTTTCTTGCTTTCCATATAGGTTTGGGAATTAGGTCTTTGCAATTGCCTTTACCTTTACCTAATCACTGTGCATGCCATTTCAATTCCTCCCTATGGCTTAATGGAGCAAGTTAAATGTTATTCTGTTAATAGATGGTCTTCATCTTAATAGAGATCTCTTCTCCTTATCAAAGGTGAACATGTCTACTAGTTCTTGAAAATAAAAAAAATGTTTTCAGTTTAAAGTTTTGTTGTTGTTGTTGTTGTTGTTTTAAAAAGAGTAAAAACCAGTTTAGCATGCTCAGGTGAACTCCAGTGACCCAAAGTATACAGAAATCCACTCTCAGGTCTAAATGATTGTACACCTGTCATAGGCATAGGAAAATAATTTCAGTGGAATGAAGTGAGGGGTGAAATTACAGTCCTGAAGGAGTGTGACATGGCAATTCTAAAAGTGTCTGGTTTTATAACTGCTCAGGTCTTTGGAATGTTTATGAATAAGTCTGAGTAGATGGGATTGGAACATAGAAAAAACACCCATTTAAGACTTGTAGAGATCATTTGAGTCTTGCAATTACTGTAGATACATTGGTTTTACTATTATTGTCTGTTAAGTCACTTACTTTTTCTTGCTGCAATTGAACACCTCAGAAACTACTTAATTTCTTGAGCTTCAATGGTTGATAATCTGCTTTGGCTGCTGCATTTGGCAGGGAATGAAAATTATTGTGGGAACCTCTGCTTATCCATGTTGAGAATTTTTATAGTGTATTCTTAGAACTTGATTTTACCATTTCAGATGTTTTTTTTTGTCACTGAATTCAAAATGTCAACATTGCCAGTTATTTTTTTTTAAAGTTCTCCTGATTGAAGTACCTGATCTCAACCTATGTCTATACCAGTGTTTCCCAACCTTTCCTTTTTAGACTTCAATTCCCAGAAGCCTAAATCATTTCCCCAAACCACTGATTAGCCAATTTACTGACTTAGGCTTCTGAGAATTGAAGTCCTCCTGTGGGGCATGAGCCCCATGTTGGAAACCACTGGTCTATACCAATGATCAGCAGCTGGCAACCACTGATCTATATTTGGATCTCTGATTCCTAATGTTGCCTTCCTAGGGGAGCATTTCCCAAACTGTTCCGCAGAACACTGGTGGACTTCAATTCCCAGAAGCCTACGTCAGTACATTGGCTGATCAGTGCTTTGGGGAATTGACTTCAGCTTCTGGGAACTGAAGTCCAAAAACCAAAGGTTGAGAAGCACTGTCCTAGAGGAAGCAGTATTGGTGACAAAGAGAGTTACCTAGCAATTCTTCTTCAGGTGCCGTATTCGTTCCAGATATTGACTGTCATAATGCCAATAGTCTTCCTGTTTTTAACTCATTGGAACAGTTCTTCTGAGGATATTCCACACCAGTACCTCAGGTTCTTCAACCATGAAGTCAGTCATCAGTCTACGTCCAGGACCTCTCTTCCCATGGATCTTTCCATGCAGAGGATATTATAGCAATACATGTTTAATACATGTGGAAAACACCTGGCATTCTAGCTCCTTCCCATTTACTTACTGTCCACTTAATTTTACCTATTTGTTGGAAATGTATAAACATGAGTGGGTTCATTTGGGGTGATAGAGGAAAGGATTAATTCTTCAAAGTTAGGTAGAGATATTACTGGTGCAATGATTTCAGAACACTGAGGTTGTTTTGAAGTGAGAAATTCTTTTATAATTTTAGTTAATTTTTCCAATGGCTCCATGTGGTAAAATAGTGGCACTACCACAAAACTGTGTATTTGACCAATGTTGTGTTTTAACGTCAGTAAGGTTTGTTTTTAAGAACATGTAACAATGGGTGAAAGAACAAATGGTGAAAAAGATTAGAAGACAATAACTTTATGGTTGTTGGATTCTTTTTTTCCAGATACAGTACTAGATTGTTTTTCTTATATTTAATGTCCTAATATGTAATGTTTCTAGAAGATCTGGGACCGCCATTGAGTAGTAGCTGCACCATGCCTATTTTCGGGCAGTTGAACTTCTCTGTGGATATTTATAGATACAGTAGAACCCCACATAACGAATTAGCGAAAAAAAACCATACAATGAAAGTCATTTGAAACAACAGCAACAATAACAAAATGGTTAATCGTACAACAAAAAATTTCGTTGTACAATTAACCATTTTTTGTTGTTACAAATTTCTTTCATTGTATGATTTTTTTTCACTGTATGATGCAAAATTTTCATTGTACGATGCAATGCATCCCTATGGGAATTGTACAACAAAAAACTTTTTGTTGTACGATGTATCCCATAGAGATGTTTGTTGTACGATTTTTCCCATAGGGATTTTTGTTGTACAATGCATGCATCATATAACGAAAAAAATGTATAACCAAGTTCCCAGTGGAACCAGTTATTTTCATTATACAGGGTTCTACTGTATATGTATTTCATTTTACAGTATTTCATATATTTATACAGAAATCAACATGTTTTATTTTTTATGCAGTCTCAAATATGCATACGTGATGCAAATATGAGAGTGATATTTCTATAGATGTGAATGACCAACTTGAGTCTTATGTGTAATATAACAGCTGGCACTTGGCTAATGGAAATTGCTTAGAAGATGTTACCGTACCTGTTTGATTATTTTATGGCCACTATTTTTCTCTTAAGCTATTTCTGAGAAAAAGGTCATATCATTTATTGTTTGTTGACTGGAAGATAAAACTTGTTGTGACTTGCCGAATGATGTATCATTCTTGGTGGAGCTGGAATTGCATCAGTTATGTTTTGACATATGGTGTTCTTCAGTTTTTGCTCTGCAGGGCTTAATTCGGATGTCAACAATGTCATGACTAGTAGATGCCTTGTAACAGGAGCAAAACACAGTCACTTCAGGCTGAAACAATTTATTTATATTTATTTATTGCACTTGTATGCTGCCTTCCTTCCTGGTAGCAGGACTCAGGGTGCCTTCCTGATTAAAATAATAATGACGTTAAAATAGGAGACATGGATCATTGAAAAATTATTAAACATGAAAAATTAAGTTTTAGCAGTCCTAGGATTAGGGAGCAGAGCCTATTGGTTAGGTAGTTGTCATCAGGAAAGCTCACATTTTTCTTTTTGTAAAGGAATCTCTCTCTCTCTCATGCACACGCGTACGCGCACGCACACACACACACCATATCCACGGGAGAGACGTTCTAAGACTTACCGTGGATACCTGAAACTGTACATAACAGCAGGCTATATTTAACTCATACCTGACTCATAGAAATGGGGAAAGAGTTCAAATGCCTCTGCTCTACATGAGAGCTACCAAAATGACTGCCTCTGTGCCTTGTGTAAAAATTACACTGCAGATAGTGACCTCCAGTGGCCAGCTCTGGTAGTGCACCATAGAAATTTTCACAAGAATTTTGCTCAGTCACCTGCAAATTATCTCCGAAAGGGTCCTTCCAGAATCTCAGTGTGGTTTCCATATTTCCTGAGGCACAATGGATATGATCTTTTGTGCAAGACAACTTCAGGAAAAATGCAGAGAACACTCTTTTTAGTGTTTTATGATTTGGAAAAGGCTTTCGATTCTGTCCTGAGACCTGATATGTGGGCTATGCTGAGACACTTTGGTTGCCCTGAGCATTTTGTAGATGTGGTCCAGGCACTCCATGATGCCATGTCTGGGAGGGTACTCCATCAAAACAGCATATCAAATGCCTTCCCAATCACTCATGGATTGAAATAGGGCTGTGTGCTTGCTCCAACCCTTTTTGCCTTTTACTTGGCTGCCATGCAGTATAAAACATCTAATAACAACAAAGGTGTAGAGATTAAATACCATCTCAGATTTGACACTGGAACAGGTAGACCAATTTTCTTACCTTGGTAGCATCCTGTCTAAAAACTGCCCCTGTGAACAGGATATGATGAAGAGAATTGGTTTTGCCCATTCTGCCTTTGGTTGTCTATCACATTGGGACTTCATGAACAAAGATTTAACAATTCATAAAAAGCTCATGGTATACTAAGCTGTTGTTATCTCAACATTATTGTATGGTTGTGAAATATGGACCCTCTTTTGCCAAGACATCAAAAATCTTGAGCACTTTCACCAACAAAAGCTAAGGTCCATCTTGAACATCAAGTGGGATGACTACCTCACCAACATCACAGTTTTTGAGAAGGGACATGTAAATAGCATTGAAGCTTTCATCATAGGCCATCATCTTAGGTGGATAGGACATGTCCACCATATGGATGGTTCCAGGCTTCCACGTCAAATTCTTTACATGAAACTTAGCTCTGGAGCTCCTTTGAAGCATTATAAGGATCAGCTGAAACAAACCATGAAGGTATCAGGTATAAACCCACAAAAATGGGAGGCAGTAGCCATAGATTGCCCACTTTGGCACCAAACCATCTCTGCTGCTACCGATCACATTGAAGGAGAATGCTGCAGACATGAAGAAGCTAAGCGACAAGCATGAAAGCTTCATCAAACTCAACTATGCTTTCCACCATCTATTCAGTATAATGCGTGTGGTTACATGTTTCATGCCATGATCGATTTATTGAGTCACCAGAGATACATCCATCAACTGAGAAAATGACTTCGAGGAAAAATGTATGCTTGGATACGAGTAGCAGCTGACAGTGATGATACATAATGATAGTCCACATCTGATGTTAAGGCCTGGTAAATTGACTCCCGCCCCCAATCACCACCACACCTGGATATGTGGATTTTGTGGAGCTCAATACACACAGTTATGTTGGTTCACTGTTCTGTTTAAGATAGCACTCCAACTAGTCTTGATATCTTTATTTTTAAAATATCTCTTTGAACTGTCATAGTGCTATATTGAAACCAATTTTTTTTTTAAAAATAGTCTATGACAGCTTACAAGAGGAGTTCCGAAGCCTGCAAGTGGAACTGCTGCTTGAGGTATTTTCTCTGGTGGAGGAAGCTCTGTATCATGCATTCACACATACCAAATCAATTCAGAAAACACCAATTCAGGAATTGGGGCAAAGTCATTAACCACAAGGGATGATTTGAGACAACCCTCTTGGGCAGGGGTGCCCAAACTATGGCCCATGGGCGCATTTAACTTCCACTTCTGGGAGCACTGAGGGTGGTGAGGGCTGGATGAATTGGTATCAGGGGCTGGATCTGGCCCATGGGCCGTAGTTTGGGCACCCCTGGTTTAAGCAGAGAAAATGGCAGCTTAAAATCTGTCTAATTCTTTTGCAAAACAGATTGTGAGGTGTGTTTTACTTCTGCTTCTGGTGGGAGGAAGCACACGACCGGCCTGCTGAACCATATGACCGGCCCACAGCCCAAAAAAATTGGACACTCCTGCTCTTGGCAGTCAAAATACTGTGTACTTAGTTTTGCCTCATGTAGTCATCAATTTCTAAATTAATTTTAAATATGGCAAATCTTGTACTTTTTTAAAATTTAGTCAAGCCCTAAGATAGTGTCCTAGGGAATTTTATAGTCTCAGGCAGTTTGAAAATTGTTGTCTTAAGTTGATAGGCTTCTTTTTAAAGACTGAGTCCTATTTATATCAGTGTCTCTTAAACTTCATGAACTCTTAGCTCTTTCAAGTCTCTTGGTAATTTTCCTAAATGGTGAATGTACAAAACCCTCACATTCATCTGTATGATTGCAGCTCACTGCTGTGTGTCTTGGGTTTTGTGGCGTGGAGGAGTGGCAATGTTTATTGGAATGTTAACCATACACTGTCATTTAAAGAGGAGTAACCCATCAGAGATCAGATGTTCTTCAATATTCTTTGCTTTTCTTAGTGTACCACTATGTCCAATTTAATTGTAAGCTGCTCTTGATGTATGTACAAGGTCTGTGGGATCCTCTCCTTCCATTGGAGCGTATTCATCACTTTCCAGAGTTTTGAATCTGACCAGCAGGCCCTGTTCCACAGCTTCCTTAAAAGTAAAAGTATTTTTATTATGTTTGCTGTGTCGTACTTTGCCTTGGGTTGTACATTAAAAAGGCAGAGTACAACATAGTAAACACTATAATAAAATATATAACATCTCTTAAAACATATTTTCATGATTGAATTGATACTATCAGTATCTGCACTGGGTTAACCAGTCTCTTCAGGGGAGACTTGGGCATTCCTGGGTGTCCTCTCCAGCTATAATGAACCCTTTTACATTTTTGTAGCATGCCTTAGTTTAGCAGATCTATCCCAGTAGTGCTTGCTGAATAGTTAATTGTTATTCGACAAGCTGATGTGCACATATATTTAATCCAGTGCCTTAAATTAGAACACCATAAACTGAATACAGTAGAAATTAATAAGTCAAGCAGCTTGGGGAAGTTTGCCTCTAGAAGCATTGAGTAGATGAAATTGACCACAATGGGCTGCATTTTGGCATTTGGCTGTTAGGCAAGTCCTGGAATAGCAAAAAAAGGTTATCCGGCTTCTTTAGAACTCTAGAAGACAGGATGTAATTCAAAAAGATAACTTTGTCAGATCCTTCCTGAAGAAGCACTGGGATTTATTTATTTATTATTATTATTTTTGCAGCTACAGTGGGGGAAGAGGCCTTGGAAAAGAGTGATTCTCTACTTTGGCAAATAAAGGGACTGCATCAACCAGAATCAAGTGCTTACAGACAGAGCAAGGCTTACAAGCCTCTATTTTAACACGAACCAGTTTTAGCAAATTGAAAATGAAGACCAATAAAGTCCTTCCTCAGAAACATTGGAATTTTGTTAAGCTAAGACAGATTTCAGGAAAGAAGAGATTTTGCCCCTTTCAAAGGGAATCATCCTGGCCCCATGGCCAAGCATAGTGATAAGAAGCTGGGAGAATGGCATAACATGGGGGAGACAAAAGCCTTCTACCTAGATGATATTTTTGAATAAAGACACAGTAAGAGGTTGGAGCAGCTCAATCTGGGTGCATATTTATCACTGTAATTGGACAGAGGGAACGGAACAATGATGGCTAACCTTGGTACTCTAGATGTTCTTGAATTTAAATACCCAGAAGCCCTGATCAGCAGGTGTGTTGATTTAGGCTTCTGGGAATTGAAGTCCAAGAACACATGGAGTGCCAAGGTTGGCCATCACTGGAATAGAGCATCCTTCCAACTGGTAATTGGATTCGAGAAGACAGACATCTCAGACCTGTGTAATCTAAACATAGTCTTTTTGTGGGTTGAGGGATTTTTACACAGTAAATTAACTTTGCAAAGTAACCTTTCCCTGGATGTTTTCATGCCCTGATTGATGATCCTCAAGTATATCTCCTATTGTGTGAAATTATGTTAAGATTAGTTAAAATTATGCTGCTTGCAGATGTGACCATTTACTACTTCTATGCACATGCAGCTATTTTACTGACTCCAAGAAACTGTTGTACTCAGGATTTACTACTCAATGCTTCTGTTGTGCATCTAATGACATTGCTGCCCACCTTATATATTCTAGTTTAAGGGACTAATCACAACCTCTCAAAGAAATGGGATATGTAGATACTTATATATGCATGCATACATATACCGTATATGCCGGCGTATAAGACAACTGGGCGTATAAGACAACCCGCCAACATTTCCATTCAAAATATAGAGTTTGTTATATACTCGCCATATAAGACTACCCCCTCTTCCGCACACCTTCCACACACTAAATAAAACATAAAAGAACATCAGATTTGATTTCAACATCTCCCTGTGGCCGGCGCAAATGCGCAAGTGCATATGTGCGAGCTCTGCGTAGACAAGGGGTGGGGTGGAGCACCGCTGCTTCCCGCCGAGCAGAACGGGCCAGTCACGCAGAAAAGGCTGGCACCCCGTCTCGCTGCTGATGCTCGCTGCAGCCACGCTGGATACTGCGCGATACTGGATGATATGTAGAATGAGGTGGGTGGGCATCGGGAGGCCACTATGGGCACCAGGCGGGCATCGGGAGGCCACTATGGGCACTGGGCAAGCATTGGGAGGCCACTATGGGCAGCTATGTCTATCCCAACTGAAGTGCACCCGGTGTATAAGACGACCCACACACACACACACTTGGAGGCATGTTTTTCAGGGGGGAAAATTAGTCTTATACGCCAGCATATACAGTACTATTAGGATGGGATGACAAACAGATGTTCCTAAGTGCTTTAGCCTGCTGACAGCATTTATCTTGTACCTTATAATTGCATATTTCTAGCAGTGAGACAAGTGTGCTATTTCATGTTAACAAAAACAAAAGTATACACAACTCTGGAAAAATTTGCAGTCTCTAGAGATCTACTGGATGTAGGCCAAGAAAAATTTCCTTTACTTTGTCAGCAGTTTTCTTTCAAGTTAGCATCTTACTTTGGTGACCTTCATGATCCTTTCTAGCTATGCAGTCTTATGATTCATTAGAAGGGGAATTCTGTCATTTTCTTTATCTATGAAAGCTATATTGATCTGTGTTCTGCTTTTGGGATGTTTTTATGTTTCTATAAAATATTGTCGATCAGCTACAATGCATTGCTTCCCAACCTTTGGTTTTTGGACTTCAATTTCCAGAACCCTAGGTCAATTCCCCAGAGCACTGATCAGTAAATGTACTGATTTAGGAATAATGTACACCAGTAACTCCTTACTCTTAGTCTTGAAAGCAGCTAAACACTGTAGATCTAGCCTTGAATTTTGTTTTGCCCATTGTCCCTACTGTTTCCTCTTCCCTAGAGCTGTTTTGCATACTTTCAAAATCACTAGAAACCTTTTATGTCAAGTTTAGGATTGTTGGACAGGCTAACATTTCTGCTTTGATTGAATTCTATTTTAAATTTTAGCAAGCATGCTTTAGATACCCAGGTTGTTTTATCCTATATGCATAAGATATGTTCTTTTTGTCATTGTTTCAGGTTTTTCTGAATTTCTTGTCTTTTTCTAGCCTAACCCTTTTCTATAGGATAACAACTGATTAGCTGAAATTAATCTAATCAAGTGGAAATGGTAATACAGTATAACAGTTTGTTCTTGATCTGTTGACAGAAGGCAAAATATCTGTAGCCTATGTGTATTAATTGATGCCATGAGGCCTCACTCTTATGTCTGATGAAGTGGACTTGGTCCATGAAAGCTCACATTTAAATAAAGGAGTTAGTCTTTAAGGCGCCACAACATTTTTTGTCTCTTTTGCTGTTCTGTTTTATTTATTCTCAGACTTGCACAGACTAACACAGCTACCACATCAAACATAGTTGCTTCTCTAGTGCCTCCTTTTCTGTTCCAGCCTCTTCCATAGTACTGTATTTGCAGATAACAGATGCATCTATAACTGGCTTGCACCCTGTAGCCTTCACATATGGAAGAAAAGCTCTCCACTGATGCAGATTCTGAGGAACCCGCATCTACCCTCTTGCTCTCAGAGGTTTTGTCCTGTAATTTGCTGCAGTTGCAGAATGTCTAGAAAGCAGCCTTTTCTAAATCCCATACAGTATTGTGATATAAATTTATGGCCTGTTATCAGTTTGATTAATGCTCCTATAGCAACTTATAAGACAATAAAGCTATTCAAAAGATTGAAGTCTTAAGTGACCTTTGATTATATAGCTGTTCCATTTGTGCTAAAGAGCAAAGAGTGTTAGCACGAAGTCCCTTTTAAAAAAACCCTCATTCTCTTTCAGCTAATTGCTGCCAAACCCAATGTTCCCTTCAGTAGCTCCCAAGGCCTCCTATTTGTTTCTTTGTATACTGCTATGATAATCTCTACAGGTTACTAAACTAGGTTTCTGTTTCTGTGTGTATGTGTGAGAGAGAAATCTGGCATTAGGCCAAGAGGGTGAATTTCCAGTCAAGCCAGTAAAATTCTGACCTCTTGGCAACCTGAGAATTAAATGTATATTGTGCACCCCTCCTCACTTTCTTCAAAGGAGAAATTGTTTAAGGGTTTTATTTGTGGGGAGAAAAATCCTTGCTATAGCCCAGCCCTTGTTGCTTTATCCCATACAGGAAAGGAGGGGCGCCAAGTGCACACTGAATGGCATTTCCTACTTCATGAAATTGGCAGTGCTGAAAACTGTCTTGAGACGGATGCAAGGCTGTTTGATTTTTCACTTGTAAACCCATTAACATTTCATGCAGTTATGCATATACTTCATAAGCAAAAGTGAAAAAGGTCAGAGTATGGAATATAACCATTCAAACACCTCTGGAACTGTAAACCTCCATCAAAGCCAGAATTGTTATCTTTAGGAGCAAGTTAATAACCTTGAACTTCCCCACTAAATGGAAAGGAATCATTCTCAATAAGAATTTGTTGCTGTATTCTCCCAGAAATCCACTGTTTTTCAGTAAGAGAAAAGTTTAAAAGTAAATGATGATAGTTTTCAAAGAAGAGTCCCTTTTAGTTTTGTCATATATAAAAAATGCAAATTCTTGTGGCATTTAAAGACATTTAATGTAATGTAATGTTACCGATAGATTTTGTACTCGATAGATGTTGTACTCATCTTCAACTAAGGACTGCTTGCTACAGCTATATATTTCTGTGCAGAAATTACAGCCAGTGGGTTGTAAAACTTTGAATTCTTGATGAAGTCTTTCTTGAGTGATGGGAGTAGACTACCTTAGAAAACATAGAAGACTGTGTAGCATGATCACACATTGATAGAGAATGAGTTATGATTTTTGCATACTTGATGTTCCTTTTTGAAATGGTGCAGTGGAAAAGGATTTGTCATATCCTGTTGTGTGGTTCAGGCATGGTACAGTGTCTGAGAAGAGCCAGGTCTGTGGTTTAGTCAACAATCAAGCCCTGTAGAATGGATTAGGAAGTATACTGGTCCCACCTAGTGGTAAAGAGCTATTATTAGTCAGAGAAAGCCGGAAATGAAAATTGATATGTATAAAATATTTTAGAGGAGGCTGAAGAACAAACATTTGTTTTAGTTCATGTGGTGGAAAACTCAAAGATCAGCTGCTTTTGAGCCTTTTGAACTTTGAAAAATGGAATCCAAGGTGCATGAGCTTTAATGGTAGCTACTTTCTTAGGATCAAAGCTCACTGCAGATGGTGATTGCAGCCATGAAATAAAAAGGCGACTGATTCTTGGGAGGCAAGCAATGAGAAACCTGGGGAACATAGTGAAAAGTAGAGACATCACATTGAAAACAAAAATTCGCATAGTCAAAGCAATGGTATTCCCTGTGGCAATGTATGGTTGTGAGAGCTGGACTATTAGGAAAGCTGAACGCAGAAGAATAGACGCCTTTGAGATGTGGTGTTGGAGGAGAGTTTTGAGAGTCCCATGGACAGCGAGGAGAACAAATAGGTCAATCTTAGAAGAAATCATCCCTGACTGCTCATTAGAAGGTCAAATAATAAAGATGAAGCTAAAGTACTTTGGACATCAAATGAGAAGAGAGGATTCACTTGAGAAAGCTTTGATGCTTGGAAGGGTCGAGGGCAAAAGAGGAAGGGGAAGGCCCAGGATGAGATGGCTAGATGGTGTTGTGGAGACGGTGGGCGCAGAGCTGAGCGAGTTGAGGGGGATGGTGGAGGACAGGAGTGCCTGGCGGGCGGTGGTCCATGGGGTCGCAGAGGGTCGGAATCGACTGTGCGACTGAACAACAAAAAACAATTCTTCATGGTTTATCTGTGGTCACAAGGAATGTTTCAGAGGTTTCTAGAGCTACAGAGGATTTTCTAGCCACCACCCTTGAACACTATTTGCCTCAAGAATAGTAAACCCAATTCTTTCCCTCAGTTCCATGTTGCCATTTTACATTATCAACATATACAGGTAATACCCTTCCTAAGCCTGCCAAAGCCAATTAGAAGCCTGAGCCCATACCAATGGCAGGGGGAAGAAGAAGCTAGGGCAGGTTGAGTACTTTGCTGCCACTCATCCAGAGCCCACACTAACATATTGTATTGTAATGTAATGTATTGTAATGTAATGTATTGTTTGTAAGCCATCCTGAGTCACCATGGTGAGTGGGCAGCAATATAAATTTGAACTAATAAATAAATAATATATGATGTAAGAATGGTAAGGGCTTGACAAGGTAGAAACAAGTGTCCTCTTGGGCAATTTCTCTTTTATCCAGAACACTTGGAGCATTCAGAACAGGGGTCCCCAAACTTTGGTTTTTGGACTTCAATTCCCAGTAGTCAGTACATTGGCTGATCAGTGCTTTGGGGAATGACTTAGGCTTCTGGGAATTTAAGTTCAAAAACCAAAGGTTGGGGACCCCTGACTTAGAGGACTTCATAATCTACTGCTACCAGTAAAAAAAAGCACCAACAAGGTTGGAGAATATCTTTAGTATTGAGTCAAGCTTTGTAGGACCTTTTTTTATCCAATGTCTACCACAGGTATTGTTTCTTGAAACTGCCTTTGTTGTAGATTTTATGTCAACTAGCCATGCAAGTGAATTAGGCTCCTTACACTCAGACTTACCTTATATGCGCTCATGATGGCAAGGTTCAGAGTTGTTCTGTATGTTGATACCATCTCCCTAAAGCTGTCTCAGATTTCCATATTCAGATTTTGACTTTGTATCTGATTAGTACTGTGCTGTACAGTTTGGGGGGTTGACCTACAGTTTCTTTGTTTGTTATCAAGGGTTTGTAGAGGTCACAGAGGCTAATTGGACCACCCATATTCTTCTCTTAGCATATGAGCAAGGTTTTTGAAAAGCTTCTTTGAGTTCACTGGATAGTCAATACATAGCAGGTATACCTTCCTTTAAACAAACCTCAGCTGTGTGCTGCTGTCTGTGACTTGGATGTAAGGCTTGGGTGTTCTGTGACTGAGTTATTCTACAGACCACCTTCACTTTATCAGCCTGCACCTTCCTCTAAGAAGGTCAGCTTGCTGGACTCCCATATACTGTATGTGATTGCAAAGAGACCACAATGAAGAATCATCAGTTGTTCACCTGTAGCCGGAGTGTTTAGATGATTTTATGTGCAGACTCATAACCCATTATTTTTTGCCACTGTGGGTGTGTATATACATTTAGAGAGATTTATCATGATATCAAGAAATGGGAGGAAAGAGGTTTCACTTCCAAACTTTCCCTTTGGTAACTTTAGCTCAGGGGTGCCCAAACCTTTTGGGCCATGGGCCGATCATGTGGTTCAGGAAGCCAGTCACTAAGGCCTGGAGGCCGGGTGCAGCACCCGACGCCAATTCATCCGGCCCGCGAAGCCCTCGTCGCTCCTGGAAGCAGGATTAAAACCCGACCACTGGGCCTTAGTTTGCGTACCACTGCTTTAGCTTATAGTGTCATAAAACTTGTAGAAGGAAATATAGTACGGGGAAAGTTACTTTTGTCCACAACATGTAAATTCTAGTGGAGAATAAAGAGCTTTTTCATGTGGCCATTCACATGTGGTGTTGACATAAACTGAAGTTTAATACTGGCATTTAAGGCTTTTGCAGTGATTTGTATGATGAAATTACTGAATACTTTGTGATATGTTTGAGTGTTACTACTGGCTTAATATATTTACTGAAGATTTTATAACATAATACAGAAACCTAAGTTCTGGTGTGGGACCAAAACAATCCTGATACAGTAATAGGACTGCCACTGAAACAGGTCAAACATGCATATGTCAAAGCTTCAAAAAAGCCAAAGGCAAATACAGGGTGTATAGTGGAACCCCATATAATGAACCTCATATAACAAAAAATTTGTACAACGAAGAGGATTTGCGCTAACTGCTATACCCCGTATAATGAACTTTTGCATTATATGAAGCAATGTATCTCTATGGGAAAAATCATAAAGCGAAAATCCCTAAGGGATACATTGTACAATGAAGATTTTTTGCTGTATGATTTTTCCCATAGAGATTTTCGTTGTACGATGCATCCCATAGGGATTTTCATTATACGAGGCATGCTTTGTATAATGATAAAATTTGTATAATGAAGTGTCTCGCAGAATGGATTTTATTCATTATGTGGGGTTCTACTGTATAACCCTGTCTGACATACTAGATTTGGTTTCCTAAAAAGCTTTTTGGGCATTTTCTTTCAGTTAGTACAAATGCATGAACAAATGCAACTAGGCTGAAGCTGTTTTGCACCTTAAAAAGCATTTCCAGTTTCCCACTCTGTTTCTGTTTATCTTTGACTTCCCATGCCTAGGTTTGAAAAGGGACGGATCTACACTTTTATTGGCGAAGTAGTTGTTTCAGTAAATCCTTACAAGAACTTGAATATCTATGGGAGTGAAATGATCGATCAGTATAAGGGCCGGGAGCTGTACGAGAGGCCTCCTCATCTCTTCGCCATTGCAGATGCTGCTTACAAAGCCATGAAGAGGCGATCAAAGGATACATGCATTGTAATATCAGGTATGTTGAAAGAACTTGATATTTTCACTTCATTTGTAACTTGAAGTAAAGGAAGTAGAGTGGTCACATGAACAGGGAGGCGGGATTTTCATTATAAACTACAGTAAAACCTCGCATAAAGAGCACCTCACTTACAGACTAACTCGCTTAAAGAGCAGCATTTTCTCTGAATGGTTGCCCTTCCTTAACAACTAAAAACAACCAAAAACTTGCATAACAACTAAATCAGGGCTCACAATTCCCCCCCCCCCCGCCAGAATTCACAATCAGGCATTTACAATAGCAGTAGCAGGGCATTTTCCAAGTGTTTCGCTTAAAGAGCAACTCGCTTAAAGAGCAATCCTGTGGAACGCATTATGCTCTTTAAGCAAGGTACCACTGTAACCTCATATTTCTTCTACAGAATTTTTAAAAATATGGTAATTATCTCCTCTTTTCCTTGTGCTAGCAGTTTGAAAGCAAGAAATTGCAAGTAGATAAATAGGAGTGCTGATTTGGGCGTCTGGGAATTGAAGTCCAAGGACACCTGGAGTGCCAAGGTTGGCCATTGGGTATAGTGGATACAGAGTAAATGCCTTCTGTAAATAGCTGCAGGAAGGTGTGGGCTCATAACTTACTTACATTGGATTTCTTCTGCTATGTCTGCAGGTGAGAGTGGAGCAGGCAAAACAGAAGCCAGTAAATACATCATGCAATACATAGCTGCCATTACTAATCCAAGCCAGAGAGCTGAGGTTGAAAGGTAAGGTATCCACTATCTGAAAGGCTGAAAAACAAAAATGAAGCTTATTTACAATGTGCTATGGTGCCTTGAGTGTCCTTGAAAAAGGGATGTCCACTACTTTGCTCTGAAAGGCTTACAAAGGCCTGATAGTCCACTCTGTTGAAAGAGAGATGGAGCTTTTAATATACTGTACATTGTAATTGCACTGACTGGGTTATTTTTGCTTTTATCATTCCCAGATGTTTGGCATGAAGTAGTCTGTAGATGCAAACAAAGAATGAGGTGGCCCAGTAATAAGTTACTGCTTGCTTGGGGGTGCTTTATGATGAGCCAAGTTCCTGGATTCTGCACAGTGCTTCCAGCAAGGGCACATCCTGCTTAATCCTGCATTACAACTAGTGTGCAGTCCTGCTACTTGCATATCAAGATGTCGTTATGCAAGTTTACAGATACATAATGTCTAGACCTGGTTTCCTGTTCCTCTGCTTTTTGTGCATGTCTGCTTTCTAAAGGGTGAAGAATATGCTGTTGAAATCCAACTGTGTTCTAGAGGCCTTCGGCAATGCCAAAACCAATCGCAATGACAACTCCAGCAGGTTTGGAAAATACATGGATATTAACTTTGATTTCAAAGGAGACCCAATAGGTGGGCACATCAATAATTACTTGCTGGAAAAGGTAAGTTGGTTTTATTGTGTAAACTCCCTTGGTCTTCTATAGGTAAAGATTTTTTCTGCAAATTTCTTAACCATTTTGTGTGTATCTGAAGTTGTGGAGGAAAAATTAAAGAGAGCTTTGGCGATGAGAACTTTTCTTATTCCCAGGAGGGTAAAATTCCAGAGTTGCCTTCAGTTTGTTGAACTTTTTGATAAATAAAACCACAACGATGCCATAATTTTAAAATAGAGGATTAGGTATCTTTAAGAAAACTTTTTGTTATAAGTTCAGTGGGTTGGTGAAAGTCTAATTTAAAATGAGATATATAGTGGAGCTATTTTTCTTTACCATAAGAGATGTCTGACTTTCATTTGTATTTCTCTGACACGTCTTGATGAGGACTATTTGGAGTTTTTTTTTTAAAATACCTGTATCTGCAGGTGTCAGTCTGAAGCCTATTTTCCCTACTCTCACTAAGTTCATGGTGGGAGTTATTGTAGGTAACTCAATTCGTTTTACATTTAGCAGATCTGTGAGATCATTTGCCACCTGACTTAAACTTCCCTATTCTCCTAGAACTCAGCTGCAGTCCTCACGAGTAGTTGGAAGAGAAAAGGATTTTCCTGAGAACTGTATGTTGTTGTAAGCAACAATTCCAGGTGTTTTGGTCCTGAATGAGCAATTGGCTTCACCAAAAAACTGCTCCACAACAATTAAAAGCCAGTCCAGAAGTCTGCGTTTTCCAATTTTCCTTAGTGGTGAGGGGACCAACTACAAGAAATGTCATGATGCACATCTGCATTTCCATATTTACAGTTACATCCCTGTGTTCTTAAACAGAGTGTGCTAACATTCTGCTCTATTAAGAATGATATACTGTATCTAAAAAAAATGGTGCAGCTGTAATTGGCAATCTTTTTTTTAATATTGGTTTTCCACCACCCCAAATAATTTAAAGCCATGTGAAATTCTGTGTTGGCTTAGTTAACTTGAAATATTAACTTGAACTATTGTGTAGAATTCCCACTTGGTGAATTTGGGACAGGCCCAGCTCAGTTTGGAAAAGCAATAAAGTCTTAGACTACCTAAATGCTAATAGCAGAATCTCACTTTGGGACTGTTTTGCTCACTTTTAGCCAGATGTATGTTGATAGAAAATGCCTGGAAATTCTTGGGCAAGCTTGCTTGACATTTCTTCTCATTTTACTACAGAGCTTTATGTGGTTCAGCACATAGGCAACTGATGCCCTACACTTGAAACATAAAATATTATTGGAGCTTATGTGCTGTGTAAAATTTAGAGTAGTTAAAATGGTGATCTCAATGGACTGCTGTTCATTAAAAAGGCAAGATTGCTTTCATTTAAATAGGATTTATCACTGACATCTTACCATTATACCTAATATATATGTGGGGAATAGTACTGTCATACAGATCAAAGGTTAAAATCCTGTTCAATCATTAAGGAAGCATGTGGAGCAAACTTATATTGACAGGAGAGTGTGCTACCAGCCTTGATCCCTCTGACATGGTGTTCTATTTGATACATTAAAGCTCAGATTAAAATACTGTATTGCAGTTAGTTGTTAAGGTGCCACAAAGTTTTTGTCTTTTTTAAAAAACACTAATCTTGTTTTGTTTCATGTTGGAATATGGAAACAAAATAGTCTAAAGAGTGGAAGGCCACTTTCCATGTGAGCTAGTACCCTGATTCTGGGTGTGATTTATGTGTGTGGGTTTTTGTTTTTTAAATTCATGTACCTGGGTACAGCGGCCTCCCCTTCTTCAGACATTTGAGTTTCCTTGTTCACTGTGATTATTGGCAGGCAGAACTAAGCATGTGAGCTTCACAAACTTCCTTTATGACTGAATAGGCTCTTACTCATAGAATATACAACAACGGCCTGAGGGGAGTTAGTCTGTGTTCTGGTTTGGTTGTATTTTGTGAAATTATATTTTATAATTTTTATTGTACTGTTGCTGTTTTGACTGTAAGCCGCCCTGAGTCACCTCGACGAGTGGGCGGCAATATAAATCTGAATAAATAAATAAATAAATAAATATAATTTCAAAGGATGATTGCCACAGACCTAGTTAGTTTTAAAGGAGAATTAATCATATTCAGGGTGAGTATATCAACAATTCGATAGGATGGGGAAACTGAAGTTTCAGATTCAAAGACAGTATAACTTTTTATGTGGTTAGCTAGGAGACAAGCAGTGGTGTGCGTGTTCCTCTTGTGCAGAATTTCAGGGCCCATTTAAGGGGAAGGTGGATGAGTTACTTTTTGTAAGCCATTCATACAGTTACTGTGGCAGTAAGTGGAGACTAGGATTTACCTCTGAAATAGTGTTTCATCTTGTAAAAGAGCTTATGACTGAAATTTCTTCATCGGGTGCCATATCTGTTTTGGATATTGGCTATAATCAGGGTGATAGTCTAAATTTAGCAAGATTAAATAAGAATCTGATACAGGATTTAAATTCATTTTAAGGCTTGCCAATTCTGGAATTCTTGTCTAAGCTCAGAAAAAATGTACCGCACTAGCTCACTGCCAATAATATCATTCGTGACAGATTTAAGAAGCATTGAATTGCAGGCATATTTTGTAAGACTTTTCTCTCCCCCCCCTCCTTGTTTTTCTAAAGTCACGTGTGATTGTACAGCAGCCAGGGGAGCGAAACTTTCATTCCTTTTACCAGGTGAACTTTTATTTATTTATTTTTTGCATAGTATACCGCTGTATTTGTTGTCTGTGAATGCAATGGAGAGAGTTATCAGCTGCCCTTCAAAATGTTTCTACTTGTATTTTTATTGCTCCCAATGTCCCAAATTACATCTTGTTCCCTAATTCACACAGAGTATTATTTGTTTATGCTTGAGAATGGTAGATATTTATATTATCTATGCCCATGCTTGGTACGAAAGCAACTTACAGATCATGCCTTCCATCACTTTTCTCAATGGCAAGCTTTCCAAGTCTTCCTCATCCAAATATAATTTTATCTGTCTTTTTTATTTTTGTTGGAGGGGATTGCCATTCTGGTTCTAGCATACAGATGGAAATAATATCCATAAACTCAATGGTTTTGCCTGCAGTGCCTGTAAGTAATTATGGTAACTGGATGCCTGTCCCAGGCTCTTCTGAAGTAGGAAATATGCTCTTAGAGTAGTTCTTTTTGAAATGGCAGTCAGTATGACAACATTCAGTAGGTAAGCATTTCTATAGATTCCCCATTACAGCTTTCTCTCCTTTGGCTATATGCCTTGTTAAAGCATCCCTTTCTAAATATTTTATTGAGAAAGTAAGATTATGTTACAGCTTCTCTCACTTACTGGGCGATTACTTATTTTATTTTATGTTTTTGTGGGGGAGGAAATATTTTAAAATATGCAATAAAAAAAACAAAAAACAAAGAAAGTATACAATGAAAACAGTAAAAAACCATCTCAACCAGATCCTTGATCATGGGGAGAACAGTTTGGGAAGGGGAGACAGAACTGTTAATGCCTAGCTTGTGGACCGGATCCAGCCCCTGATGCCAATTCACCCAGCCCACACCACCTCATCACTCGCGGAAGCAGAAGTAAAACGTGCCTATACAGGTGCATTTTACTTCCTCTTTCAGGAGTGACAAGGGTGGCGCAGGCTGGACGAATTGGTGTCAGGAGCCAGATTCAGCCCACAGGCCATAGTTTGGGCAATCCTGATTTAAGCAGAGAAAATGGCAGCCTAAGAATCTATCTCATCTTGTTGCAAAACAGATTGCAAGGCGTGTTTTACTTTTGGTTGCAGTACAGCAGTTTAACCAGCGCACCACTACTGTACTTGGCAGACTACTTTTCATCTTCTTCCCAAACCTAACTTTATGGCAAGAGAGACATTAATCTGTTCCATTGCATATCCCATTCCTTCTTCCTCTTAAGTGATGTTTGTTAAACTTGGAGCCTAAGGGCAGAGACTGTCTTGTCTTCATAGTGTTTGGAACATTTTATACATTTTGTAAGTACTGCATTAAGAAGAACAAAGATAATGATGATAATTATATACAAATCCCAAAAGTGTATTTTGTTTGGATAAATAACCCTCTGACTCTCTCCTCAGCTACTCCAAGGAGGTTCTGAGCAGCTTCTGCGTTCTTTACATCTACATAAAGATTTATCTGTATATAGCTATATTAGTGCTGGTGCACAATTAAAGGTAAGGATGTTTCCTGTCAGTAAGGAGTCTTATCCTGTGTACTATTGAACTGGGATGGTCAGCTGTGCTGTGTCATGTCAGCTCATGTTGTTAGAACCCTGGCATTACTTATACACAGATGCCAGGTTATGTCTGATGGCTGAAATATGCTAATATTTTCCTTGGGTCCAGATTGTAAAAATGTGATATACTGTACAGTACTGTAGAATATTATTTGTGCCACCTTTTGCTGAAATACAAAATATATCAGTCCGTATTCATCAAAATGACTTTATATGTGATGTTGGAAGACATGCTGTAGTAAAAGATGTTATCTACAATATAAGCAAAGCAAATCTAAATGCTGTTTTGCTAAATTTGGCTAGTATTAGATGAAGATCACAAAACTATAGCCCACAGATTGGCAATGCTCAATATATAACCTAGTTGCCAAGAAAGGAGACACCAAGGAATGCAGTAACAATGGGACCATTCTTGTAATTTCCGATGCAAATAAGGTGATGCTCAAAGTGCTGCAAAAGGACTTACTGTATATTGAATGAGAAATGCACCCAGAATCATTTTTCAAATACCAGATGCTAAATAGACCTTGTCTAGCACTCTAGATCAGGAGTTCCCAGCCTTTTAAAGCCGGGGGGTGGGGGGTGTCATGCTCCCTCAGACAGTTTCGGGGGCTGGATGGCCATTTTGCCCTTCCTACACCACATGGCACTTCCTGGTGTGGTGGAGGTGGGGGGGGGGACATGAAATGCTGCTGTGGGCCGCAGGTTGAGAATCCCTGCTCTAGATTGTTGAACTAGCTACCATGCAGCAACTGAAGCTTCTTTGTTGCTAGACTCCTGCTCTTAATTCTTCTCATCCCATACAGCATCATTTCATTGAACATGCAGATCCCCTCAACTGCTCTGTTCAGTTTTGCTGCTTATTTTTCAGTGTTCCATCCATGATGGTGCTGAGTTCAAAGCCGTTTCTGATGCCATGAGAGTGATTGGGTTTGGATCAGAAGAGAGTCAGACAGTATTCAGAATCCTGGCTGCCATTCTTCATTTGGTAAGTGCAGGGATATTATGTCCATAGAGATAGCTCTGTGGGCTGTTGGACATAGGATAGTGTATCCAAGGTGTATTTCTGTGTTGATCTGTGTTGATCTGAAGGACAATCAAGGAGGGAAGATGACTTTGAGAGAGTATGTGTGAGAAAGCTGTAGCTTTGGAAAAAAGGGATACCGGTTTCTGTACAAATACATGGGTTTACCTCAATATAGTAGAACTGCTAGCCAAATGATTTGTGTAAGTAAGAGATAGATAGATAGAGACTCTTCCTCTGTCATGCCCTATACCCTGTATTGAGTCTGAAGGGGGGCGGGAATTGTTCAATGTTTCTCCAGTTGATCTAGTATACTGGAAGAATTTCTTGTAATGAACTGCAAGTACCCATTGATAGACAAGGATGAGCAACTATGACTTTTCAGGTTATGTTGAACTGTGATTGCCAGTGGTTTTTCTCCCCACCCCCATGGGATGCAGCAACTAATGGAGACCCAACTGCTGCGTTAGCAAGATAATTTAAATAGTACAGATCAGATACAGCTATTTGGCAGTTTAAAGTTGGCAGTTACAAAGACCAAAGCTATTTTTATCTAGATGTTAGTTATATACACAGTGGTTTGAACAAAGGCTCTAGAGCAGTGATGGTGGACCTTGGCACTCCAGCTGTTCTTAAACTTCAATTCCCAGAAGCCCTGATCCGTAGGAGTTCTGACTTGGACTTCTGGTAATTGAAGTCTAAGAACACCTGGAGTGCCAAGATTCGCCATCACGGCTCTAGAGTACATTGTTCACAGAATGTATGTAGCAAGATATACTTGGGTAATACACTCAAACTTCATATAACAAATGCCTCACATTGCGAAAAACTCGCATAATGAGCGGACGTTCTACAAACCTTTCTGACTCGCATAATGAAAATTTTCATTATGCGAAACTGGCATTTCCTGTGGAAAAACTCACATAATGAAAATTTATATGGAAACAACTTGCATAACGAAAAATTTTTTGTTGTG
Source organism: Furcifer pardalis (assembly GCA_030440675.1). Taxonomy (NCBI): domain Eukaryota; kingdom Metazoa; phylum Chordata; class Lepidosauria; order Squamata; family Chamaeleonidae; genus Furcifer; species Furcifer pardalis. The sequence goes on from CP126897.1 coordinate 32,657,613, forward strand.
TGATTGTTTCCATTGGAATTTTCATTATGGAAAAAACCCTCACATAACGAAAAACTTGCATAGCGAGCAGCCTCGCAGAACGAAATATTTTCGTTATGCGAAGTTTGACTGTATAACTTGCTTCCATTTGGGTTTCATCAAGGAAATAAATCTGCTTGAAAATTTTAAAATATCAGAGTTGCATTTCCATCAGTATAAGCAGCAGAATGAATAATTCCTTTCTCATCTTTATGCAGGGCAATTTAAAGTTTTCTGTGGATGGTGAGACACCAGTGATTGAAAACAGCAAGCTAGTATCTGTCATTGCAGATCTGTTGTCAACAAAGGCTGATGTGGTAGAGAAGACTCTACTTTATCGAACAGTTGCTACTGGCCGAGACATCATTGAGAAGCAGCATACAGAACAGGAGGCCACCTATGGTAGAAATGCATTTGCAAAGGTGAATCAACACAAATCCTTCCCTACTAACTTGAAGCTGCATTACCTTCTTGTGGTTGTTGCTTGTTTTTATGACTCTCTTCTTTTGTAGTGCAAATTTGCAGCTTTTGGCACTGCTTAGGATCAGACATTTAAAAACAGCAGTTAGTCTTTAAGGTGCTACAATCTTTTTTGTTGTTTTGTTTTGTTATTCTCTGATATGCTTGAAACACCCAACTAACATGGCTAACATTTCAACTACAGTAATACCTCGGATAATGCTAAGACTTGGTTCCACAAGTCTTGGTGTTATCCGATCCATGTTAAAATCCTATAGGATGGATCGGATAACGTTAACGCTCCATAGAGATACATTGTAACCGCACAGGCTTTAGCGGTTGTTATCCGATCCATCCCATAGGACCTTAACGTTATTCGATCCAATTCTCCACCCCAGATTGTTTCACGTTATGCAATTTTGCGTTATCCGAGGTATTACTGTATAAGGATCAGAAGGTGCTGTGTGTTTTCATGTCAGAGATTACTCTGGATTGAAAATTTTTTTGCATGAGACACCCAAATGAGGCTCCTCGCTTATAGGCCATTTCTGAGCTCTTGAGTGTCTTGGGAAAACAAATGAGTGTCCTTGGTGAATTATTCGTTCCTTGAGGTTACAGAACACACTCTTCTTACAGGATGTAACTATGTTAGTCAATAAAGAATCCTGTGGCACTTTAAAAAGTAACAAGTTTTATTTATGTAAAATTTTGTGGATAGCAGCCCAATTCCGCATCTACTAAAAAACTTTGCCAAATAAAACTGGCTGGTCTTAAGATTGCTGCAGTAAATTGTTGATGTCAGGGTGGGCAAACACATGTATTAGAATGTATTGGAAGACAATGTATTGGAAGTTTGACATTTTATATGTTGGATATGCAAACTGGCTTGAAAGTTAGTACTTAGCTAATTTATTTATTTTTAAATGTCAGAGCAATAAAACTAAGGCAGCAAAAGAGGCCTGCAGGCAATTAATTCACTATTGGTTTGTTTAAAGTTTATTAGGATTTCAGTCACTGAAGCAAATTATATTTGAATGTTGACTATGTATGCTGATGGGCTCTGAGTTATTAAAAAAGAAACAAAAAGTATCCTTGATGTTCTTTGGTTTGAAGGCAATATATGAGCGCCTTTTCTGCTGGATTGTGATGCACATCAATGATGTGATTGCAGTGAAAGATGGCAACAACACAGTTCATGGGGAAAACACAGTCATTGGAGTCCTGGACATCTACGGCTTTGAGATCTTTGACAATAACAGGTGAGATGTCTTAAGAAGATACACCATATAATTTAAACTGTTTCTACTTGAGATATTACTAATTTTTTTAAAAAATCTTCATTTTAGCTTTGAACAATTCTGTATTAATTACTGCAATGAAAAATTGCAGCAGCTCTTCATCCAGCTTGTTTTAAAACAAGAACAGGAAGAATACCAGCGAGAGGGAATTCCCTGGAAACATGTAAGTACATAACCAGGCCAGTTAAAAGCAAGAATGGGTTTAGGTGAACTGGAATCAAATTTGATACACAGGTTGTTATTTGCTGCTATATATGTTGTATATCATATTTTGTTATATTATAGAACATTCACAAAAACTTTCCTGTAAAATTCTCATTCACAATATAGGCACAACAATTTTCCTGTAAAATTCTCATTCACAACATAGGCACAACAATTTTCCTGTAAAATTCTCATTCACAACATAGGCTGTCTCACAGAACAAAGATGAACTCACACAATTGTCAATAGATGCTAAAGGTTAAACTCATTAGCAAATGTTCAATGCCAGTGTTTGTTTCATATCTTCCTACTATTTGCAATTGAAAAGGATATTTACAACTAGTCCGAATAATAGCCAGAGATCATCTGCTGTTACCAGTTGTAAAACGCCATATTGATTTGTATATTCATCTGTTATGCTAGCCCATCCCTCTGTACCTGATGTATGTAAATTGATGCCATGAAGTCCCACTCCAATGTCTGACAAAGGGGACTACAGGAGTTAGTCTTTAAAGGGCCACAATGTTTTGTCTTTTTGTTTTGTTTATTCTCTGTTATCCTTGAAATGCAGACTAACATGGCTACTATTCCAAAAAATTCATATTTGTTGAAAACTCAAGAGAGAGAGAGAGAGAGAGAGATACTTAAATTGTGCAAGCCTTCTACTGCAACTACTAACTGGGGAGCCTGGTACAAATCCTTTCCTTTCCTCAGGACCTCTACTCTTTATAAATACAGTATAAATGTGTTGAAGAGATTTATTTCAGTCCATCAGAAATACCAGTACTACCTCTTCGATGTCTAGGCCAGACATGAAACTGCCAAAATGAAGGCGCCTTTTGGTGAGTTCATTCTGCAGTTCCTTTCACCTGACCTAGTGTGAGAAAGATTACACACAAAACAAGGTTGCCATTACCAGGGCATGCCTGATTGTGGTTCAAAAATACAATGAGGCTCTTTCTGTGTACCCCAATATTAATGCTGAAATTATAATTATGTCCATGAGAGTGAAAGTGTTATGTTTGTTACTTATCTCTGAGGTATATTATAAAGGATACTTACTCATCTGTTTTTGTTACTGATTTGTGCAATGGAATGTATTTTGAGTTGCTGTTTGACGTCTTGTGGGGCTATGGATGCAGGGTTCTCCAAGTGTAAGAAATTCTTCAATTTATTTTGTGAAAGAGCTATTGTAAATATCCTTCTTCATATGTTCTGCAGATTGACTACTTCAACAACCAGATAATTGTCGACCTGGTGGAGCAGCAACACAAAGGCATTACTGCCATTTTGGATGATGCATGCGTGAATGTTGGGAAGGTCACAGATGAGATGTTCCTAGAAGCTCTTAATAACAAATTGGGCAAGCATGCTCACTTCTCCAGCAGAAAGGTATGATTCCTGTATACTGGCATAATTAATATTTCTGCCACCTGACTAAAGTCAGTGCCTGAAATCCTGTTGTGCATTTAATGCAAATGGAACTCAATATGTAGCATAGTGGCTGGAATCTTGTTTACACAGCTCCATGTGAGAGAGAATGATAATATCGTCTTCCACAGATGTTACTTTTTATTTTAAAAGTTTCCTATTCCCTCTGCAATATTTTGAGATTTCCTAGGACAAGGGTGCCCAAACTGTGGCCCTTGGGCTGGATTGCTGCCAATGCTGAAAGTGCCCCAGCATCACCAGAAGTGCTGATTTCAATGTTGATTTTGCACCGAAATGCAGTGAATTTTTTTAAAGCCGCAAAAATGGTTTTATCTCTCTCCCTCCTCCAAAGGAAGCATCGGAGGAGGGAAAAATACCCGGAAAAGTGGTGTGAAATCTTTTGTCGCCACTGCTGCCAGGAACAATCATGTGACCGGGCCACACAGCTGACTGAGGGGGTATGGTTAGGCACCTGGTGGGAAAAGTTTAGACACCCATTTCAGTCTTGGGAAGCCTCTGGGATCTTTGAGATGGAGACGGGAAGTCTTAACTATCTGAAAATCACCACCATCCATCTCGACCCTGGTGGTTGGACTGCTGATTGAGATTTTTGGATATTAGTTTCCCAGTGTCAAAAAGGATCTGTAGGAAGCCTCACAACCTGAGACATGGAGATAGGAAACTTTTAGTTAAAGAATAAAGTCCTAATATAGCAGTGCACAAGCAGCATTGTTCTCTGTATACAGAGATTCTTAATGCACAGCAGTTGTTTTCCGAAAGTTAGCACAATTTCCATAACTGCATGACGCGGTTTCAGCCAATGTTTATATAGATAAGTAGTCTACAAAAATACATCCTATCCTTTCCTAGCAACATTTGCATTGACTAGCCAACTAGATGCATCTTACGTTGCTTCTAGTCGGCCATTAGGAGTGACAGAAACACATACTTTTGTGATTACTTGGTTTATTTAAAACCATGTTATCCACCATTCCTTTATAGACAGAAAGAGCTCCAGAACAGTTTACAAAGATCAGAAATAAGCAGTCTTTGTCTACAGTCTTACTCTTTAAAATACATGATGCAAAAAGGGGGATTCAATCGGAAGATACAAAAAGTAGACTTATATGCTAGAACGGGATGCCCAAACTATGGCCTGAGCCCAGATCCGACCCATGGAATGGATTGCTGCCGCTGCCAGAAGTGCCAAAATTGTGCAAAAAAAAAAAAGTGTTGAAACATGGTGAAAACGCCACAGAAAATTCAATAAACGGGGCAAAAATGTGCTGCTCTAGGTTCCTCCTGCAAGGGAAGTGGCAGAGGCAAGGAAAATGCCTGAAAATGCCCATTGAATTCACGTGGCGCTGGGAGGAACAATGTGACTGGGCTGCTTAACTGTTTAAGGAGGCATGGTTAGGCCCCTGGCAGGAAGAGTTTGGGCACCCCTGTGCTAGATTCTGAAATGAAAAGTTCAGCAAATCATGGCTGCTGAATCTAAGCATTGTAGCTCTGTGTGTCTGTTTAAATTTAACATCCTAAACAATTGGAGCTTGTGATCTGAAGGTACTGATGTATATTGTAAGCTTTCAAAGATTTCTTATTGAAAATGTCCATTTTATTAAGCTGTCCAGCAGATGGAGCTGTAGCTCGTTCAGTTTCATAGGACAACAATAACATGAATTTAGTGAGACAATCATGATGTCACATACAACCAATAGGGACCCATTTTAAGTTCATGTGATATTTCTTAAACAGCTGGTTCAGCTCAGCAGCCAATAGGATCAGCTTAGCATTTGGTTATAGTTAAGCAATTTCAAAACCTGCAATGCTTTTCATAGAACAAATGAAATATCGGAAAACCACAAATTAGTTTCTAGGTCCTCAAAATAGGTAAGTCTGGACACTCAGCAAAATGAGGACTGCAATTAGATAATAGAAAACACAGCTTAGCTACAATTTTAGTAGAAGAAATAAAATTATCAGAAAAGACTGAATCAGCTTTTCAGTCCTCAGAACTACTTATAAAACGGCCCTAAGCAAAATAAGGGACAAACGAGCAGAAAAAAATGGCTTGATGTGGAAGCCAGAGTCTGCATTTAGTCATATTGCAGGAGGAGATTGTAGACTTAATTGGATTAATCCTCATGAGTCTCTGTGCAAGTTTTAAGTTGTACCTCTTGGGCTGCAAGGATATAGCAGCAAACAATGCTTTTCCTCATTTTGAAAACATAAAGTCCAGAGCTAACAGGATCTGTCTCTTAACTCTGAGTGGCATTTTGAGAATAGGCGATTGTCATCCTTAAAAATTCAGAGTTATGTTTTTAGTATTATGCCCAGAAATCCTTGGGCTCTTTGTGTATTGCAGGTGTGCCCAAACTTTTTGGGCCTTCGGCCGATCATGTGGTTCAGGGAGCTGGTCGCTAAGGCCCTGGGGGCTTTGTGCGGCCCCCAACGCCAATTCATCCAGCCCACAAAGCCCTCATAGCTCCTGGAAGCGGAAGTAAAACGCACCCGTATGGGCCAGATGAATTGGTGTCGGGGGCTGCACCCAGCCCCTGGGCCTTAGTTTGGGCACCACTGGTGTATTGCTTTTCCTAGGAAACAACAAAACAGAGCAAAATATTTGTTATACAGTCATACCTCACATCACAAATTTAATTCATTCTGTGAAGCTGCTCGCTATGCGAGGTTTTAGCTATGTGAGTCAGACTCGCATAACGAATTTTTCACTATGCAAGTCGGACTTTCCCTATGGAAAAACTCGCATAACGAGCATTTCAAGGGGGAAAACTCTCATAGCAAAAAAATTTCACTACACTAGTACCCCGAATAACGTTATGACTTGGTTCCACAAGTCCCGTCGTTATCCGGTTTTTAACGTTGTGCGATACATTGAACACACAATGTTAAAAAAAACCCCTGTTTCCCTGGAGGCTGCAGCAAGCCAGAACGTCGGGATTTGAATCCTGACATTTTGGCTTGCTGCTGCCTCCAGGGAGGTGGGGGAACTTTGGAAACAGCTTGGAGCGGGTTTCCCCACCTCCCTGGACCCGGCGGGGGGGGGGGAGGTCAGAGACCCCAAAATTGGTAAAAACGTCCGGTTTTTTTTTACCAATTTTGGGGTTTCTGACCCCCCCCCCCGCCGGGTCCAGGGAGGTGGGCAGACCTGATCCAAGGTGTTTCTGGGCTTCCCCAACGTCCTGAGCCAGTGCAGCAAGCCAGAATGTCAGAGTTCGAATCCCGACATTCTGGCTTGCTGCACTGGCTCAGGACGTCGGGGAAGCCCAGAAACACCTTGGATCGGGTCCCCACACCTCCCTGGACCCAGCGGGGGGGGGTCAGAAACCCCAAAATTGGTAAAAAAATGGATTTTTTTTTTTACCAATTTTGGGGGCTCTGACCCCCCCGCCGGGTCCAGGGAGGTGTGGGGACCCGCTCCAAGCTGTTTCCAAAGTTCTCCCACCTCCCTGGAGGCTGCAGCAAGGGAAAATGTCAGGATTCGAATCCCGACATTCTGGCTTGCTGCAGCTTAAAAGAGGGTGGGGGAAGTTCAAAATTAGCACGCATCAGCTCTAGGGAGGTCGGGAGACCCGATGCGCGCTAATTTTGAACTTCCCCCACCCTCTTTTAGGCTGCAGCAAGCCAGAATGTCGGGATTCGAATCCTGACATTTTGCCTTGCTGCAGCCTCCAGAGAGGTGGGAGAACTTTGGAAACAGCTTGGATCGGGTCCCCACACCTCCCTGGACCCGGCGGGGGGGGGGGGGGGGTCAGAGACCCCAAAATTGGTAAAAAAAAGTCCGTTTTTTTAACCAATTTTGGGGTTTCTGACCCCCCCGCTGGGTCCAGGGAGGTGTGGGGACCCGATCCAAGCTGTTTCTGGGCTTCCCTGACATCCTGAGCCAGTGCAGCAAGCCAGAATGTCGGGATTCGAACTCTGACATTCTGGCTTGCTACACTGGCTCAGGACGTTGGGGAAGCCCAGAAAAAGCTTGGATCGTGTCTGCCCACCTCCCTGGACCCAGCGGGGGGGTCAGAGCCCCCAAAATTGGTAATAAAACATCCATTTTTTTTACCAATTTTGGGGTGTCTGACCCCCCCGCCGGGTCCAGGGAGGTGTGGGGACCCGATCCATGCTGTTTCTGGGCTTCCCCGACGTCCTGAGCCAGTGCAGCAAGCCAGATTGTCGGGATTCGAACTCTGACATTCTGGCTTGCTCCACTGGCTGAGGACGTCAGGGAAGCCCAGAAACAGCATGGATCGTGTCCCCTGCCTGCTCCAGAGAGATCAGAGGACCCGATCTACAGCTGCAGGGTGGCTGGGGAAGCTGACGGGGACTCCCTGTCGGCTTCCCTAGCCACCCGCCCATGCCTCCGCAGCTGTGGGGTGGCTGGGTAAGCCGATGGGGGAGCCCCCCATCAGCTTTCCAGCCTCCCCACCCCTGCCTCCGTAGCTGCAGGGTGGCTGGGAAGCTGAACGGAGAACCCCGTTCAGCTTTCCACCCACCCTGCTGCTAAGAACGACTGTATCGGATAACGTTAAAATCGTGTTATTTGAAACAAGATTTTTCCGAAAATCTTGTCACGTTATACGGTTTTAGCGCTATATGATACTCACGTTATACGGGGTATTACTGTATGTGAGTTTTCCCCATAGAAACGCTTGTTATGTGAGTTTTTCCATAGGGAAAAGTCCGACTCGCATAGCGAATAATTCGTTATGCGAGTTGGACCACTTAGCAAAAAACTTGCTCATTATGTGAGTTTTTCGCTAAGTAAAACCCTATTATGCAAGGTTTGGCTACTTTCCTTTGAAACCACAGGGAAATGTTGGAAGAAGCATTCTAATAATTATGTACAGTATAGATCAGAAACTTAGTCTATTTAAATTTCATGCTTATTCATTGAATCTTAATTATTTATTACTATTTATTAGTTCAAATTTATTTTTCCGCCCACTCGCTGTAGCGACTCAGGGCGGCTTACAAACAATATGTTACATTACAATATGTTGATGGGGTCTCAGGGGGAGAGGCAACAAAGTCCTCAACCAGCTTCTTCTTCTCTGGCCTTTCTAAACAAACACACACACCCCAATTCTTTTTATAGGAATGGGTGCTTTACATCCATCAAAATACTGTAGAGAGGAAATATAAATAATTTTCTTTATTACTAATATTGATGGTTTCTTCTGTTTTAAAAATTGTTTGTTGCCTGCTCTACATAAACTAGCAAAACCAAAGAGGTTCCGTCTACAGTTCAGAAGATTGTTGCTCCATTTGTTACAGTTACTAATAATTTTAAAAAAGTAAATTCCATTTGTAACAAATGTTTGAATACACTGTATTTAATATTCCAGTTATAATTTTATGCCAAATCAATTTATGCATGGTCATATTTTATGTTCCTAAAGAAACAGAGTAACTTTCAATCTGTAAAACAAAAAGTCCTAATGTTGCATTTTTTTAATTTCACACACACACACAAAAATGTTTTTTTCTGGAAAAAATAGTAAAAAACGGTTTTTTGTATGACTTCAAAATTTCTGGAAACTTTACATTTCTAGGAATATAAACTCTCAGTGGTTTACCACAGGTGTGGGTCAAGTATAAGTAAAATATTTTGATAAAATATACATGTAGACACTGCAGTACTATGTCCAGTTTCTTGACACAGACAATTGTGGATCTACCTCAACAGAAGGAAATTTGTTATATCTCCCGTAAATGCCCCATTGACGCATTCATGGACTACTGTATATGAAAAACAGTTTGGGGTGGATTCCAAAAGTCAAATTGGGCTGTAGGCAGCTTCTCCCATTTGTATAATAGATCTGTACATTTGTCATGGCCAGTTCTCATCCTGTTAGCAGTTTTCCACATATGTTGTAGTAGATCAAAACTTTTGGGCTCTTGATTGGTTGACATATTCATATGAATATGCAGATGATGTGTACTGCAACCTTGTGTCTATCCATTTTGTTGCACATTAAAATTATTAGCACAGAGTTCAGGCAAGGAACAAAGAGATCAGTTTTGTCTAGGTCAGACGTTCTCAACCTTTCAAAGCCAAGGGTTGGATCACGCTCCCTCAGACAGCTTTGGGTGCCGGATGGCCATTTTGCCCTTCCTCTACCACATGACATTTCTTGGTGTGGTGGAGGCAGTGGGCCCCCCACATAAAATGGCATCGTGGACTGCAGGTTGAGAATTCCTGGTCTAGATAGTTACTTCACTGAATTGCCATGGCTGACTTGCAAATCAGTATGAAACGATGGTATTCTGTGTTTATGTAATTGGGTGAAATGTTTCCTTCGCTTTCTGGGAAGACATGTACAGGTACCTGCCTCTACGATATTTTTGTCTCTGCAGATGTGGTTTGGGGAAAGCAATCATAAGTTGTTAAGAACCTTCTAATGAGCCTATCCCAAAGAATACTTATTTTCAGTATCACAGAGGATTATTTATTCAGTTCCCTTTCTTTTGAGTTCAGGAAGGTCTTCTGCCCTTATTGCAGGCATGCCAAGGAATTGATATGTGTATCTAATTTTTATGTGCAGATGACAGTTCCTGACCCCAGAGATTTCTGTATACTACATGCAGCTCTATCCCATAGTATGAACAAAATCTTTGTACAAGTTGTACCTCACTTAAAGAGCATAATGCGCTCCACGGGATTGCTCTTTAAATGAGTTTGCTCTTTAAGCGAAACACCATTGTAAGTGACCAGTTGTAACTTCTGGTGTGTGTGTGTGTGTGTGTGTGTGTGCGAAGCGAACATTCCGAGAAAATTCTGCTCTTTAAGCAAGTTGCTCTTTAAGCGAGGCGTTCTTTATGTGAGTTTTGACTGTATTTCTAAATGCTGATTTCTTGAGACTCTAACCGGCATTCTGGTATTTCAGGCCATAAATTAGTGGTGCAAATCAGGTATCTGTAACCTTAGGCTTATTGATCACATCTCTGAAAGCAAATCCAAACTGATGTTGCATCTCCCTGGTACTTTGATGTTTTGCCAAAAGCAATGGGGAGATTGGAGATGTTGAGATGAGTGTTGTTGAGGAGCATCAGGAACCATGTGCTGATACGTTATGAGAACTGTGATTGCTGAGCTTCACAGTTAATGCTTCATTGCTCCCTTGTGAAGCATATTGGGTTCTGCGTTGGGCTGATAAGCTCTGAGGGGCTGCTCTGTCCTACATACTCACGTCCTAGTTTTAGACTGCATATCTAATACACTGCTCTCTGCTTTCTCACCCCGTATAGTAAAATGTATGCAGCAGAGGAAAAATATTTTTAACTCTGCATAGAGAGAAACCTAATTTAAACTGGAGGCTTTTTATATATTGCCTAAGAGGAGATTCTGTTGTCTCATTGTGTGTGCAGTGTATAATCTGCCTTTCTGTCTTAAATTACAATCTATATAGTATCAAGGCTGTTTCACATCTCCCCCCCCCCCAATCTCTGATCATTTATAATGTGAGAAGTGAGGCATGAGCACATGTCAAGTTCACACAGCTACCAGTCTAACCACTGATGATGAACATTGTATTCATGCTGGATGTTATGGTGGATGTGATCCCTCCTATATGGAGATAATTTTCAAGTCAAAAAGCAGTAAGCTAGGGTAAATCTATAAACCCTTCTTCCCATCACCGAGACTCTATTTCTACACGTTATTTCTATACATGTTTTCACTTTTCTTTCCCAACCAGGATCATTTCTGGAAAGCTGGCCTGGAGAAGTAGTGAAAAGGCCATTTTAAAGATAAAAGTGACAATCAGAGGAAAGATTTGGCACCTCAATTTGCTTGAATTTGTTCTCACATTATACAACTTTATTATTAACTCAGTTATGTTGCAGGATGTATACTTTGTGTGGGTTTACGTGAATTGAGTGATTATTGGGAACATTATTTGTGTTTTATTACCCAGAGCTAGCCACTGAATTTGGCAGTATAAAAAAGTTGGCTAGTTTGTTTGTTATGTTTGTATGTGACTGTTGCAGGTCTCTTAACGCTATTTTGTATGAGAAATGGACTACAATGTTTTACTTTCCTAAAGGTATCTTTGTTTATGTGTATTTGTGCTTTATGATCAAGGAAATGGAACTATGACCTGTGAACCTATTTCTTTCTGAATTAAGCTATTTGATAATGCTTATCCTGGAGTTGTCTACAGTGTTCTATTCACACTTAACTTTATTGGATTGTTACTTCCTATGAAAACAGATCTTCTCTAAACTTCGTAGCAATCTGTTCAATTGGCAGTGCTCTTCAAGATGCCTGTGTATTTGATGTAGGCGGTTTGGAGAGAAATAAAGAACAGATGGCAGCTGACACCCAAAGTGTTTTTCTTCTGTAAATATGAGGGACAGTATAGCTAAATCTATAAGAAAAGGTTTTTTGCCTTGTAGATTGTTTATCTATAAATAAGTGCATTATATAACAATAGCATCAAGAAAAAGATATTATGTAGCCAAACTTGTGTGAAGCAATAGTTAAAAGATGTCAACTATAACTAGCTTTGGAGTACTGTATAGTATACTTTTCTTCAAGTAATTTTAATGGTGACTTCTTAACCCTTTGTTTTTAAGCTTTGTGCCACAGACAAAACCCTGGAATTTGAGAGAGACTTTCGTATTAAGCATTACGCTGGAGATGTTATGTAAGTATGGCTTTTCCACTTGCTATTCTATTACCTATTAATATAGGGTGTCCCAAAATTCACCATACGCAGGGGAAATGGGAAATTGTGCCTAAATGTAACTTTATGTACAAAATATTAATCCCAAGTTTTACAAAATATTTACAAAACATTATCCACAATGTTTGTCACCTCTTTCTACACACACATGAAATGTTCTCCTCCACTCATGGCAAACATGTTCAAAGATATGCAATTTTGTCTATGTATGACAACTTTTGGGAACCCTGTATATTCTCATACACATTTCCTCCCAGTTGCAATGTTCTATTTTTCTTTCCTCCTCTCCTCTTGGTGCGTATTTTACCATGGCCCCGGATAGTTTTTAGTTTCCCCTTGCTCTTAGAGAGAATATAAACATGAGGCTATTTTAACTGTGTTTCTTGGGAGGCAAGCTATGAGAAACCTAGGGAACATAATAAAAAGTAGAGACATCACCGTGCCAACAAAAATCCAAAAAATGTATGGTTGTGAGAGCTGGACGATAAGGAAGGCTGAGCACAGAAAAATAGTCACCTTTGAGATGTTGTGGCTGGAGGAGAATTTTGAGGGTACCCAGGATAGCAAGGAGATCAAATAAGTCGATCCTGAAGGAAATCAATCCTGATTGCTCCTTGGGAGGACAAATATTGAAGATGAAGCTAAAGTATTTTGGACACCAAATGAGAAGAGAGGACTCACTTGAGAAGGCCTTGATGCTGGGGAAGATTGAGGACAAAAGGAAAAGGGGGTGGCAGTGGATGAGATGGCTATATGGCATTGTTGATGCAATGGGCATAGAGCTGCAGAGGATGGTGGAGGATAGGGGTGCTTGGTGTGCAATGGTCCATGGGGTCGCAAAGGGTCGGACTCAATTATCCGACTGACAACAACTCAATTATGCAACTGATGACGACAACACCAACACTTGAAATGTACACATTGACATGAATGAGCCTTGTTACTGAAAGCTAATTTTAGTTCCACTGATTTCACTGGATTTTTTCCAGTTGGGACTAAAATGGAAATTAGGTTTCTGCGATAAGAATGAATCATGCAACTATTCTTCTAACTCATTATTTCCTGCCTGTATTTTGGGAGGGAAAAGCATGCACAGAAATGGTGGAATTTTCCCACAAAGCATAAATGACGGGCAACATAAGAAGATGGGAGGACAGAATGCTATTCTAAGCAAAACAAATGTGAATCTATTTTATAGATAAAATAACCAATGAGATAGCCTTGAAAGAGCCTTACTGAGTGCAGTGCTCTTCTGTGCAGGACAGTATTCAGCAGAGACAAAACTCAGATTTACTGTGGATGCTGTCCTGAGCACTGCTTTCTTTTCACAGTGAATGAGAGCGGTACACATGACAGCAACTTGTAAGAAATGTGGGGAAGTATTTCTAAACAGGGAAAAATCCATAACTAATTGTTATTTATTGGATTGTACCTGGTATTAAAGGACTGTGGTGGCTCAAGTGGTTAAGATGCTAAACCATGTGAGTCTCACTGTCAAGTAGGGTGGCATACAAGTCTAATAAACAAAATGAAATGAACTCACTGACTGAAAGGTCAGAGATTGATTCCTAGGTACTGCATGACGTAGTGAGCTCCCGTCTCTGTCCCTGCTCCTGCCAACCTAGCAGTTCAAAAACAAGAATTTCCAAGTAGCTAAATAGGGACCACTTTGGTGGGAAGGTAAACAGTGTTCAATGCACTCTAGTGTGTAGGCATGCTGGCCACACATCCATGGAAATGTCTGCAAATGCAGACAGCGCTGGCTCTTTGGCTATAAACAGAGATGAGCACTGAACCCTAGAGTCAGATATTACTGGCTTTCGAGCAAGGGCGACCTTTACCTTTACTATCTGGTATTAATCATTATAAATAAGATTATTTCTGTTGATAACGTTCTTACCTCTTGACAGCCTTAACTGTTGTATCTGCAGTGGGCTTAACGATCTTCTAACTTAAACCACTGGAGTTCCTGCACATTCCATACTCAACAGAAAGCGTCTGGTGCTGCTGGTCTTCTACATGCAAATTACATGTAGTCTTTTATACTTATTAATCTGGGTGAAGAAGTTCTAGTTCCCTATGTTATCAACATGGAAATTTATTTCCTTGTCAGACTGGCCAATTGCTAATTATGTCATCAAATGTTCAATGCATTTAAAAATTTTCCTCCTCTTTGTCTTACTTGCTAGCTATTCAGTCACTGGATTCATTGATAAAAACAAGGACACTTTATTTCAAGATTTCAAGCGCTTGATGTATAACAGGTAAAAGTAAAACTCCATATATTAATGTGTCTCTTTTAACCTTGTCGCTCACCAAACATTCCTGGTCTTCTAATTCTTCCTTGGTTTTGTAGTGCCAATCCAGTGCTAAAAAAGATGTGGCCGGAGGGCAAACTGAGCATAACAGAAGTGACCAAGCGACCTCTGACTGCTGCTACGCTTTTCAAGAATTCAATGATTGCTTTGGTGGACAACTTAGCATCTAAGGTAACATGTTTTTGCCTAAATAAAGTCTGCCATTGACAAAGATATATAAAGGCAAATCACCGTGGATCTTATTTTTACAGATTAGAAACTGAGGCTGGTTTTCAAGCCCAGTTCCCCCCCACCCAGAGGTTTAATTTCTTCAAGAGAGACTTCTGTTAATTAAGTGAGAGGAAGATAATATTCCCTACTGATGCAACTTTTTCCCCCCAAAGGTTCTACTGCAAAGCAACTAATATATGTTGCCATTAGTCAAACTGAAGTCTGATAAATGTCTCTTTATGTGTCTGGGGAATTCTGAGCCTTTATGTAATGCAGCCCAAATCCAGAAAAGGGAGGGTGGATAAACAAAAAATAAACAGTTTGGAATTTCTTGTACAAAGAATATTGTGAAAATCCAAAATATACAAATGGTAACTTAACAGGCATGTAAAGATAGCTTGTAGCTTTGTATATGTAGAAGGTTTTAGGGAATGATTGTTTTTAATACACTACATCTAAAAATGCAAGTCTACTCTGAGATATAGGGATGTTGATTGCGGTTGCTTCACTGGGAGAGGAATTTACTTGACACATGTCAGTAGATGATTTCATTATTCATTATTTTACATATGCCAGGCATAAATTACAACAATTGAGGCTGACTTCTAGCTTTGATAATCAGTATCACCATTTAGCTATAATGTAGCGGTGGTGGTGGTGGTGGTGGTGGTGGTGGTGGTGGTTGCTGTTGTGTCAAGTACCATCAAGTCATCTCCAACTTATAGTACCCTATGAATGAGAGATGTCCAAAACATCCTGTCTTCAACAGCCCTGCTCAGCTCTTGTAAACTTAAGCTTGTGGCTTACCTCACAAAGTCAACCAATCCCATGTTTGATCTTCTTTTCCTGATGCCTTCTACCTTTCCCAGCATTATTGTCTTTTCCAGAGAATCTGGTCTTCTCATGATATGGCCAAAGTAGGACAACCTCAGCGTCATCATTTTTGCCTCCAGAAACAGTTCAGGCTTGATTTGCTCTAGGAGCCACTAGTATGTCTTTCTGGCAGTCCAGGGTATCTTCTGAGCTCTCCTCCAGCACCATATTTCAAATGAATAATTTTTTCACCTGTCAGCTTTCTTTACTGTCCCATTTTGTCACCCATACATCATGATAGGAAATACAATTTATGTATTTATTACTTTATTTAATGGACTTTTAGACCACTGATCTGAGAGGTATTCCCACTCTGGATAGTGTACATGATTAATAGTAAACATATAAATAATAAAATACAAACCCAACTCATTGGTGACTTGTTTTAAAAAATGCCATAGTTTATTTAATCTCCCTTCCCCGCCAAAAAAAACCCAGTAATATTCAGGAAGTAAAATAAAAGTAAACTAATGTTGAGATTAAAATTAAGCTAACTGGCTGCTGGGAGAGGAACTTTGAGTACCTCCCTGAACAGGGTTGTCTTAAGCTATGTTTTAACTATGTCCAGAGATGGGTCTTGGCACAGCTACTCAGGCAAGGAGTCCCGCAAATCTGGTGCCACCACCGAGAAGGCTTGTTTCCTTGTTAAAGTCTTCTTTGCTGTTCTTGGTGCCTCCCCCAGAAGCTGTGTGCTTTGTGAAGATCGAGGAGTGTAGGCAGATGCTCTATAGGAGAGACGTTCTGTCAGAGGATTTGGATAATCTTGGTCTCCATTCTTACACTTTATGATCGGTTTTAATTCCTTCATCACTGCCCTTCTGAATCTGTGTTGTTCTGATTTCTAGGCTGCAGTCTCCATTGGAATTAATGATTGAGCCAAGGTATACAAAACCTTTTATTATCTCAATTTCTCCATTGGGGTGATGACTTCTGATACAGTTTTTATTTTTCTTCATTGTTAGCTTTAAAGTTGTGTAGTTCTTCAGTAGTGATAACACCGATTAACTGCAATTCTGCTTTGGACTTTCTTCTTTCACTTGCATTAAAAGTTGTTTCAAGTCATTGTTGTTTTTTGCCAGTAAGACAATGTCATCTGCATACCTTATATTATTGATGTCCCTTCTGTTTTCATTCATCCATCATCTGAATCTAGTCTGGCTTTCCATATGATATGTTCTTCATGATCTGTGTGATGCACAGAAAAGGGTTAAACCTGTGCCTGCACAGATAGCAGTTGGAATCTTCTAGACAAGCCTAAATATAGAACCATTGGGTCCTCCTGTTTCCCAGCATGCCTATCCCCACCCAACAACTATCCTCCCTGTTCCCTTTTTTATGCCAAAAAGATAGCAAGATGTGCTAGAACTCCTTTCCAGTTCTAACTAGCAAGTATTCTTTTTCAACTTACTTTGACTAGTTCCTCTTCATTCTTATATATCATCTCACTTCTTTTGTTTACTCTTCTTCATTCTAAACAAAAAACAAAGAGCTCCATTTTTCTTCAAATTATATACAGTAAAACCTCATATAACACTAAAACCTGGTTCCACAAGTCTTGGTGTTATATGATTTTTAGTGTTATCTGATCCTCTATGGGATCCATAGAGATACATTGTAACCACACAGGCTTTAGCGGTTGTTATCTGAAGCATCCCATAGGATCTTAATGTTATCTGATGCAATTCTTCCCCCCAGATTCCTTAATGTTATGCGATTTTAGTGTTATTCGATACTAATGTTATATGAGGTATTACTGTACTGCAATTGTCCCTATTTGCGCTCCTGCATCATTTTACTACTTCTCTCCTGGGTCAAAAAGGTGAATTTTACTTACTTCTTCTATTTATGGTATTTTCAAGTTCCTTTCATATGATGCAACTCTTGTGATAAAAATCCCCTTGAAGGAAGGACACATTTCCTGTCTAGGGGACACCAAACCAGCACTTGCTCAATCTAAAAGAAATCTTTGAGGGCTGAAACTTTTTATATGGCAGCAGCCTCTCAAGGCAGTCAACATCATTTCAACAAGATTGCCTCCGCTCTTGTGTTCTGCAAAACAAAGCAAAAATCAAAAATTATGGACCTTTTGCCAACATAGACACCACCCCATCCATCTCATGAACAACCAAATCCACAGTCTGGGATTCTGATCAAAATTTATAATAAACAGGCGGACAGTGATCCATGTGGTTGCAAAGGGTCGGAATCAACTTTGCGACTGAACAACAACAACAAACCAAACTGACAAAACAAAAGGAAAAGGCAACTTCTGATCCAAACTGAGCTAAATCCAGATTGAAACTAAGACTTCAAAAATACAATGTACTATCTCCCCTAAAAGTGTTTCTGAACAAAACCAAGATGAACTTGTATGTCTTGGTTGGGCATTGGACAGCAGTGATACACCAAGGATCATGAACAGTCCAACTCTGACATAACCATGGGACCAGCCAGATAAACAACCACCAAGAGAATCCCCTCATCCATAAAGCCCTCCTACAATCCACAGGAAAAGACACTTCACACCAGCACCGATAGATCCGGTGTCAGATTCATACTTACAAATGTCATCACCATTGAACTGTTTTCCCTCTCAAAAGCCACCTAAAATATGTCATCTATATATACATGGACCTGGCTTATGGCATAATATTGTGGGAAACTGCTTTTTCCATTATGCCATCTAAGGCACTCCACCTACCTTTTCCTTCAGGCCAAATGCCACCTACTTATATGAATCATTGGCAACACTCCTACAAGGCATGGCAACCAGATTATGGAGCGAAGCCTGTCACATCTCTCCAGGCCTTAATTACAAGCCTCCTGGTTACTCACACAACACTGAAACGCAGAAAACAATAGAGAAAACTGCCTAACAACATAAATTCTTTTCAAAATTGACCCAAGCAGCTGAGTACCCAGTGTTGAAGGACCACATCAGAAGTCATCACCTCAGTGAGCTGTACACTGAAAAATTACACAGCATCCAGAAATACAGACCAGCCTAGATGTGGGAATGCTAAGAGGAGGGATGTCAGTGTAAGTAAATGTCAATTTGCTGACACTCACCTGCTCCCTGAAATAGACTTAATCCCAATAGTGTCTGACACAGAACCTCTATGTTTAAAGAGACAGAAATGTTGACCTTGACAATCAATATCACAAACTTCCTCATATACACTTTTGGTTTCAAGGAAGTGAAAAGCCACTTTCAATGATCCAGAGACAACATTAGAGGACTTGGCACCAGAACACTTTGTTTGCAGTCAATATAGATTTCTTATTTCTTCTCATTCTGATAACCATGCCATACAAGTAGCTGACCAACAAAACAAAAATTCAAAGTTACTTTACCTCATCCCTTCACTCTGAAACCAATATTGACACCAACCGACAAAAATCTAGAGTAGAAAAACAGACAGGTTACAGAATCACAAAATTCCTCTGAAACTGAGGCTGTTGCACAATATCTGATCATTCTGATAAATCCCCCCCCCCAGTTCATTGTTGTCTATATGTCTATGGCAGTGGTGGCAAACATATGGCACACATGCCAGAGGTGGCACTCAGAGCCCTCTCTGTGGGCACACATGCTGTCACACCAGAATAGAGTTTGCCCCATCCCTCTGCCCAGCAGCCCAATGGGAGCGCTTCCTCCTTCCCCCAGTACAAAGTTTGCCTCGCACCTCTGCCCAGCAGCTCAGTGGGAGTGTTTACTTACTCCCCTGTTGCTGTGTTGGCACTTTTGCAATAAATAAGTGTTTTTTGGTTTGCAGTTTGGGCACACGGTCTCTAAAAGGTTTGCCATCACTGGTCTATGGACACTTCCAAAGACTTCTGAAAGGTTAATGGACAGGATTTACATTTGTAGACACTATGCTGATTCTTGTTTGGTAATGTATATCCTTATATATACCTGACAGTTTTGTCCAGTGATGGTTAACCTTTTAGAGACTGAGTGCCTAAACTACAACCCAAAACCCACTTATTTATCACAAAGTACCAACATAGCAACAGGGGAGGAAGGCAGTGCTCCCAGTGAGCTGCTGGGCAGAGGGGCGGGGTGAACTCTGTGCTGAGGGGAGGGAGGAAATACTCCCATTGGGCTGCTGGGCAGAGGGGAAAGTGAACTCTGTAATAGGGGAGGAAGGAAGTGCTCCCTTTGGGCTGCTGGGCAGAGGGGCTTGCCAAACTCTGTGCTGGGGTGACTGCATGGGTGCCCACAGAGAAATGAATGTTTACATAACTCAAAGCAAGCCCATAGGAAAAATGATTTATTTATTTTTTTGTAACTCAAAGCAAACCCATAGGAAATCATGTTACGTAAATTTATGTAAATTGGGGCATTTATGTAAATCGGGACATGGTTTTAGCACAAAATCATTATATAAGTCAAATTTTATGTAACTTGGGGCATTTGTAAGTCAGGGTTTTACTGTACACTAAATATCTTGTTATAAGCCAAGCACCAACTCACGGCAAGCTAATGGCAGGAATACAAGAAATCGAAAAAAGGGATAAAATTGTCTATTTTGGAAGTATGTTAAATGAAAAGTAGGATCCTGTGGCAGAGTTTAAAATATGAATAGAAAAAGCAAGATCGACCTTCATAAAAATGTGACATTTGCTATGCAGTAGAAATCTAACTCTCACTATAGAGATCTGAATAGTGACATGTTGTGTATTCCCAGTGTTGCTATATGGTTGTGTTTCTCAACGTTTTCAGGGCACGGGCCTGACCATGCCTCCTGGACTGCTAATCAGGCCATTCATGTGGTTCTTCCCACCCGGAAGTGGAAGTAAAATGCACACCACACACACAGAGAATGCACTTAGAAGCATTCTGAGTGTGTGTGGCGCGTGCTTTTACTTCTGCTTCTGGGAGTGACGAGGTCGTTGGGGGCCAGATGAATTGTCATCAGAGCCAGGTCTAGCCCGTGGGCCATAGGTTACGAAGGCCTACTATATGGAGTCAAAGCTTGGACATTGACTAAAGCATATGAAAAGAAAATACAGTAGAACCCCGCATAACAAAAAAACTCCATTCCATGGAGCTCTTCGCTATGCAGTTTTTTTCATTATGCAGTTCCCTATGGGAGATGCCCCACATAACGGGGGGGGGGAGTTAGTTAACCGGGGTTCCCATTAAGTGGGCATACCCCAGTTCCCCCCTCTCCCCAAATCGTTATGTCGGGTATCGCCATTGCATAACGAATGCTTCATTGTGCAAATGTTTTGCTATATGATGCATTCGTTATGTGAGGTACCACTGTAGAAGCTTTTGAAATGTGAATCTATAAATGGCTGCTAAGGATATAATGGGTTAACCATATCACTTATGTAGAAGTGTTGCACCCAATGGATAAAGAACAAGAACTGTTTAAGACTGAAAATGAGGTCATTTTAAATTTTACTTGGAAAGATAGCACAAAGGTTGCATTGAGGCCTGGGTTTTAAGATATATACAGTATTAGTGTTTCCTGGAAGAGGGCCTTCTGTCAAGAAACAATTTAAAAAACCTTTCCCCCACCTTCTAATCTCTTTGTTTTAATTGGGTGTTTTAAATTATTTGTGCTGATTCATAGCCATGCTAGAAGCCCTGAGATAACTGAAAAATAACTGATGGGCAGGTTATCAATGCTTATACAAACAAACTTAACTATGCATGCCACGATGATGTTTCTGTCAAAACCACATTTTTTGTGGATTTGAACAAAAGCCGAATCCCCCGTCTAATGTGAGAATGCAAATTTCCATGAAACCCTATTTGAAACAAAAAAAAACAACCCTATAAAACCATATTTAAAATTAATGTGTGCGTAACAGTTCCAGTCTGTTTTTAGCAGTTACTGGCAGTAGGTTGTATGATCACAGCTGTATGAGATATGAATTTCTATCCACTCTTACTCTACTGCTCTTAATCATTGTCAGCATATGTTAGTGCAGACCTTAATGCTAACCACCTTAACTGCTTGGGTAACTGTCTTGAAATCACCTTCAAATCCTTGATTCCAGTTTCTGGTTTGGTTTTCTACATTATGAAGGAGAATATGTGTGAGCAACAAGTAAGGGCTAATCTTAATCAAGGTTAAGGCAAAAGGGATTTTTCCAAACAAATGAAGGAAGTGTACAGTCTTCTGGCCTAATAACCATATGGTTCAACAATATCACATGAGTACAATCACATATCTACTGACCTTAACTTATTTCCCACTTATTTCCTCCACTTAAATGCAATTGTTGTAGAAATTATATTTAGACTTTCTACTGTATTGTTGTTTTAATCAGTTTTGTTGTTGTGTGTATATGTC
The DNA here is from genome assembly GCA_030440675.1 of Furcifer pardalis. NCBI lineage: Eukaryota > Metazoa > Chordata > Lepidosauria > Squamata > Chamaeleonidae > Furcifer > Furcifer pardalis. The sequence goes on from CP126897.1 coordinate 32,679,434, forward strand.
CTATTTTGTATAGACTACTTCTGTTGGATGTTCTATCTTCTATTTTGCATTCAAGCCTGTCAGAGTGACTGACAAAGTCAGATGGAGGGGGGAGAGATAAAAGGGAGGAAGGAAGGAAGCACTTGTATCTTAGCTTTTATAGTATAAATCAGGGGTGCCCAAACTATAGCCCAGAGGCCCCCGACAACCATTCATCTGGCCCACAAAGCCCTCGTCGCTCCTGGAAGCGGAAGTAAAACACAGCCATACGGACCAAATGAATTGGTGTCAGGGGCTGGATCCGGCCTCTGGGCCATAGTGACCAGCTCCCTGAACCACGTAATTGGCCCACAACCTGAAAAATGTGGGCACCCCGGTATAAATAGTACTATTTTTCTCAATCTTTCTCTTTTTTTAGGAACCATATTATGTTCGTTGCATTAAACCTAATGACAAGAAGTTACCACATTTGTTTGATGAGGAGCGTTGCAGGCATCAAGTGGAATACCTTGGTCTCCTAGAAAACGTCAGGGTCCGACGAGCTGGATTTGCATATCGACAGACATATGAGAAGTTCTTACATAGGTAACAAAACCTAAAATATACCACATTTCCCCATTTGAGCACTTCACCTCCCAGGTTTTAGGATCTTCAGGGGAGACGTATCTCTTTCAAACAGACCTGTCTGCTGAGGACTCAGAGGTAGCCTTTTCATGGTTGCTCCCAGGTGCTTGACTTTCTTTCTCAAGAGGCCAAGTTGATCCTCTTTCTTTTTGATGGCAGTCAAATACAGTATATTTTCCTTCGGGCTAATTTTGGCAGCTGAATGCGCTACCAAGAATCTGTGTTCTGGCACTTCACCACTACAGTTGTGTAAGCCATATTCTGTCTCTAAATTAGGTGAAGAGCAGAATAGATGAACAAATCAAACTTATGAAACTTGAGATGTTAAAGTACTGTCTTGATGTAAAACCCAAACCAAAGGGTGTGGTATTTACATTGTTACACAAATTGTAGGGTTTTTTTTTGCTAAAAGTAGTGATCTCTGTAGACATTGCATATGAGAAGAACAACTGCACAATGCCAGCTTTATAACTCTTTTAATGTAATTTTGTAGACATAGCTTTGTTTTTTCATTCTTGCTTGCCCTTCATTTTCTTAGAATGGATTCAGCACCAAAATTTAAAAATACTGTAGTGGACTTCCCATCAGAAATTAGCACTAGTAATACCTTTGCTTGGGAGTTTTACCAACCTTTATGTTACTAATAGTTTCCTTTAAAATCTTCTTCTCAAACAGGCTATTCGATTAATTCTCTATTGATATAGCTTATCTTATCCCCTGTTTTTTTTCTGTATATACACCTAACCAATTCTAGCATTAGAACCAATTTTCCTTAATTTGATTTAATTAAATATTTGAAATTAACTGCTTTGTAACTTTTCTTTTAGCTTGAATTACCCACATGACTTCATTTTCTCTGTCTTTAATGTATTCTTTTTCTAATGATTTATTCTAATTTATTTGTGCATCCTTGCATATTCCTTTTTAAAATAATTGGTTCTTTAATGCATGGATTCCTTGCCTCTGCTTTCATTGTATCCCACAGTACACCCTTTTAATTTATTCTCTAACTTTTTAAAAGTTATGTTGCTTTGAAAAACATATCTCAAGGCTTCTTTATAATAATTCTGTATTAAATTGCTGCATTCTAGCATTCCTATGAGAATTGTACTTTGATGAAGTAGATGGGAATGGCATAATTTTATACCATAATGGTTGTGAAACTAGGCATAGCGAAATACGGAATGGACACTCATCATTGCTTTCAAAAATTATGGTATCAAAATAGGTACAAGATAATCACAGAATTTACTTGGCCAAATCACAAGCTTCCATCAGACAAGGATGCTGTAAAGAAACTGATTGAGCACTGTGGATTCCAAGACGATGTGGCCTATGGAAAGACCAAGATTTTCATTCGCACACCAAGGACACTCTTCACATTAGAGGAACTGCATGCCAAGATGCTTGTATGGGTTGTTCTCTTTTTACAGAAGGTAAGAGGATATAGCAATGCTACAGTGAAATAGTTCATTTTTGCTTCGGTCAGGTTTATAGATGGAGTCATATCGACTTATGAAAGCTTACGTCCTTCCTTCCTTCCTTCGCATTGCACAATATAGCATAGCACTGCTGGATCAGAATGATTGGCCAGCTCTGCAGTGTCGCCCAGGGGATGTGCGAGTCTATTGACATTGCTTTCCACTCTTTGGGAATGTTTTACTATGTCTTCCTCCCCTTCTCTATTCTCCAGGTTCCCAGTACTGTATTAGCTTTTGTTTGAAGTTAATGTCTGTGTTTTATGGGGATAGTTTTTTGCTCAGCTGTATTTGTTCATCTGTTTTCTGCTGTGCAAATTAGATAGCACTTCACAGAATAGCTTTTTTGATTGCCCCTGAGTGATGAAGGGTCACAACTTTTTACCTATTATAATTCTTTTTAAAAACTTTCTCAATATCCAAACAGAAGAGCAAAATGCTCAAAGTGAACAAGGACAATTGAAATTGTTTTAAATAATATGTTGTTAGGTAAGGCTTCAATTATTAAAACCAATCTATATTCTTCCTTATATGGGTAGTAACTGATGGGAGTATGAGAGAAATGGACAATGCAGAAGGTGAATTAGGGATAAAAATGGGTTATGTAGTGATAGAGACCTAGAAGTTACAAGGTCACAACCTAGATTGCTTTTGTTTGCTTTTTTAAAATTTTCTAAAATTGATTAGAAACTTTTATTTTCTTGAAAATATAAAAGGCATTTCTTGCAAAGCCAATTACTTTATGTAGTTGTTGTATGCACACAACAGCTATAGATGCTAGTAGTAAATATCTGATGGTTATCCCTTTTCATTGTTGGCTGCTACTTGTATCTGAGATTGCATTTTTTCCTGAAGCAGAAAAATGCCATTGACGTGAATTTGTTTAAGTTGGATCCAAGTTTGCCACGAAATGACCCAAATACTATGATCTCAGAGCTATCTCTTGTGGCACGTATGAAATGAGACATGCAGGATTTAACACCGGGACTGCAACGGACTGCCGCAGCCTTGAGGATATGGATAAGGTGCGCCTTCACAGCCAATCCATCTGACATGGCCTATTCCACCTCCATGGCCATTGAGAATCAGAGTTCCTCTTTCACTCATTTTGCCATTTGGCCCAATATGATGTTTTCCAGTGGCATTTCCTCCACTGAAGGGGCCATCACCCCACCTAAAGGGACTCATCTGCTCGTAGCTGTTGGCCCCCTTTAGGGAGTCAGGTTATTTACTGCCGCCCAACACTTAGTGTTGAATTGGCTGTATGCTCCATTACCATAGCAGGATGTTTGGCCAAACAGTTGGTTAACCCTTTTAGATGATAATTATAACAAAATAGAAAATTCTCAATTTGGTAAGATTGTGGGATAAAATTTTCAGTGTTTTTTGCAACTTTAAACATTGATCTAACTCAGGAGTTCTCAACCTTTTAAAGCCAGGGGCCAGCTCATGCTTCCTCAGACAGCTTCAGGGGCAGGATGGCCATTTTGCCCTTCCTCCACCACATGGCACTTCAGGGTGTGGTGGAGGCAGTGGAGGGCCACAAGAAATGGTGTCATGGGTCACAAGTTGAGAATCTGTGATCTAACTTGTTATGGAATATTTATGCTTCTAAAATAACAGAAAATTGTTATTCCACAGTTTCACATCTTCTGCATAATGGACGGGAATAATTCATGATAAAGGCTTTCTCTTTTTATCCATTTTTTATTTGACAACTTTTCCTGATACTAGAGTCTCGGATTTTAAATGGTACCTAATATGGTAGATGAGATGTTATGGTTACTTTACTGTTTTTTTTCCTATTGCTATCTGCAGGATGTTGGAAATTAATTTTTTATGTAGTGCTAAATTTTAGTTTCCTTACAGTGAGCATTAAATAAGCATAAAATGGAGTCTATGGAAGTGTAACGGCTATTCCAGTGCTACAGTTTTCTTTGAAAGATCTTGATAACTTTAATAAAAGGGTTAAAAAGAGATTACTGTACATTGAAGGTATTGGATGTTTATAATACAGTAATACCTTGGATAACATTTACCTCAGATAATGCTAAAATCGCATAATGTTAAGTAATCTGGGGAGGAGAATTGGATCGAATAACGTTAAGGTCCTATGGAATGTATCGGATAACAACCGCTAAAGCCTGTGCAGTTACACTGTATCTCTATGGAGCTTTAACGTTATCCCATAGGATTTTAACATGCATCGGATAACACTAAAAATCGGATAACACCAAGACTTGTGGAACCAAGTCTTAGCATTATCCGAGGTATTCCTGTACATTGATTTTCAAGAAGACAGAGATTTATCTTTGCCTATATTTTGCTCAATCATTTTATATTTAGCATTGCTTATTTTCCAGCAGAGGGTGCTCTTGTAGGCTGTTATCAGTAAAGAACTCCATATAAAAATTAGGCAAAAACCCCTAGAAAGGAAATCTGGGCAGTTTTGGTGTCTCATAGTTGATTGTTTCTTGATTGACTATTTTCAGCTGAAGGCACCTCCCTCTAATTAAGGTTCTGCCTTTTTATTTGCTGGTGAAAAGTCTTTTATTGCTCCCTGAATCTCCAGCCTGTCTCTTTATGTGTCACATATCATGTGAGGATAAAGGAGGATGGTGACAGTAATGCAGAAGGATTTGGTTGCAGTCCTTGGGTGCAGAAATAGGGGAGAATATGGAAACTGAGATAGGGTACAGCATTTTGTTCTGGGGATGAAGCACAGTTCCTCGCTCGTTTGATGGAAGAGAACTGTCACATTTTTTGTTTGGTTCTTGGTGGTTATATTCAAGGGAGATCTTTAACTGTCACCTTTTTAGTGCACTGCATTTCATTTTCTGAATGGCACACTGCAAAAAACTGAATTCCTGATTGGACTAAACACATTATAGTGGTGGGCTCAACATAACTGTGCAGGGTATTAATTATTTAAATATTATTTTATTTGTATATTTTGCCTTTTTGGTATTGATTTCCTGAAAAATAATAACAATATATCAATACAATATAACAGATAACTAAAAACAAAACAACAGTAAAAATAACAAGAGCAAGTTTCTTCTTCTTCTTTCATGTCCCAATCAAACCCTGGACTTCCAAAATGAAGCCACTTTCTTGTCTTTGTCATTGGCCAAACGTAAGTCCTCATCGGTGCATGTTTCTGGCAGTAAATGGCAGACCAGTAAATGAGCTGGATTCTGAATCTCCCCACTTTCACACCGTGTTTTTGTTGTCTGCCAGCAGCCCCCACTTGAGCATGTTGAACTCTGGCCCTTAGCCTATTCAGGGTCCAAGTGACGTAGGGGAGGTTGAGTTCCTCAGCTATATATAAGACCAAGTTAAAAACAGCAGTTAAGAGAAACCAGCAGAAAAAAAAAGAGAGAGAGAGAGAGAAGCAAATTACCTCAGGAACCTTGAATGCCTGTGTTGACTGGCAGCTTGCTCATGACTATACAAACTGGATCTTCTCCCTATAGGCAAAATGGTGAATTGAACTTATAGCCTCTGGTTCTGCAGCCTAATGCCTAAACCACTGAGCTGTCTAGCCAGTGCAGGATACTGAAACAAGGGCTCTGAACAGGTTCTCATAGCCAGTGACATCCAAGGCCTCAAGATATCTACCAAGAAGGCTGTCACTTGAGTCCCTGTCAATGTAAAGGTGGAGCATATCTTGAGGAGATGCACCTCTTTTGGCATTATTTCAGTTTGGGAGGCCTCACGTGAGAAGGGGCAGTCTTTCAGGTAATCTAATCCCAAACCATTTAGGACGATTACGGTAATAAACAACACTTTTAGTTGTGCCAGGGATATTGCTATAAACTGTTGGGTGTACGAGCACTGTAGTTGCGTTCTTCTAGTTGCTATGCCTGGTCAACAGCTTGGCCTTATAGCCTTGATCTTGAAGAGATTTCTAAATAAAGCCTCTCATAGCATGTTACTAGAATCCAAATGATCTTTATTTTGGGCAGATTTGACAATAGCTAGCTGTGATACTTCAAGATATGGCCTTCAATGCACAATTTGTGCATCAGATGATTAATAGTGTGTGCTTTTAGTGCCATTCCTGTGCCATTTATATTACACATATTTATACTTCGCCTTTACTTGACTTCAGGACAACATATACAACTTTATCCTTACAACATTCCTGAGAGGTAGATGTGATGACTCATCAGGTTCTCCTTCGTATAGTCTGTGAATCCCCACTTTTGGGTTCTGCACCTGTGCAGAGCCGTGACCAGAGCTTTCAAGCTGATTGGATAAAGTTTGAATGTTAGGGCCGCCCCCCGTACCGCCTACCCTTAGGCGCCATTTTGCGCTCTTTCCTCAATTCTCTTCTTTCTGCCGTAGCAGCAAGAGACCGTTGAGAGCTCTCTTCAATTTTTTTTGTTTTTTCCTTTGGAAAAGGCTTTCTTTGAGGAAAAATTTTCTGGCGATCTTGTCCTCTGGGCAGGATCACCTCAACCATTACTGTTCCCCTCGCAGGGAGCAGTTTTTGGTAATTTTTTACCTCATGATTTTTTCCTCTTTGTTGGGGTAGCAGTCACCTCATTTTTTTCGGGCGCTCATCCTTCACAGGTTGGGTGGCAATTTTCGTCAATTTTTCTCTCTGTGTGGGCCCCTTTTCATGAAAGGGCTGGCACCATGGCCAATTGTTCGTCCGCAGGCATTTGGTCCCAATATTTCGCTTGGTGCTCGTTTTGATGGCCTCAGCTGCCTTCAAGCATTGCGTTGACTGTAACAAGAAGGTTCCATCTGTCAACGGTCACAACAAGTGTCTGCTGTGCCTTGGCGAAGGTCACCAGACTCAAAACTGTGCACTGTAAGAAATTCACCCATCTGGCAGTACAAAACAGGAGTAACCGCTCCTTGCCTGCCACTCCTCGACCTTCATGCTCTCCGTGTCCTTCGTCATCTTTCTCCCCTGCATCTGCAATCCTTCCTCGCCGGCTGCCCACAGAGTTGTCTGCGGCTGAAGGTTTTTCTTCTTCAGCGTCTCCGACTAAGACGGTCCGTACCACCAGCTCTTCTTCTCCTCCTCTGCTGCCGCGTCCACTTCGGCACTTGCCATCGCCTCCACCACCTCCACCTCATGGACTTTCTTTGCTTCGCCAAGCCTCCATCTCTCCACCACCTTGATAGGCTTGGGCTACCATTTCGCGGTCCAGTTCGCCTCTGCTCGCAAGTGCCTCAACAACGCTGTTTCTCCCACAGCCTCTCCAACTGGGCTTTTCTGAAGCCACTGTTAGAGACTGTGGAGACTCTTGGAGACCAACTGGCAGCTGCACGACTGCCTAGGGTGTCCACTTCTGTATCTCCAACGCTCACAAGAGTCAGACAATGCGGTACCCCCTAGCCAGGACCTGGCTGTTTCTCTGCCAGCTTCCAGGGTGTCGAGCATTCGCTCCATCAATCATCCCAGGCCAGACTGGCGCAGATCTGACGTTGAGGTGAGGATCCCTCCACCATCTTCAGACAAGTCCGACTCCTCATCGGAGGAGGAGGATGTGGCAGTCGAGGCGGACATGATACACAATACCCATATCGGAGCTCCTAATCCACCTCGTGAAGATGACCAGAAGTCATTCACGGCCATGCTGACCCACCTTGGTACAGTGTTGAGTCTCCAGGCCGACCATCCTCCATTGCCTGCAGGGGATCAGGTCACTGCAAAATTGGACAGGAAAGCCATCCGACCTGTCCATATTGCCATGCTGCCTTCGCTGCTGAGTTCTGCAAAATTGGTTTGGAAGAAGCCTGTTTTGTCCCACACGATTTCAACGAGGGTCGTCTTCTACCGTGTGCTGGGCGACGACGTGGAGTTCCTGCAGGCCTATCCTCTGCCGAACTCCATGGCTGTGCGGGCTTCCCAGAGCAAGACGGCCGTCAGCAGTTTCCCTCTTATGTCCTCCCAAAAGGCTAAGAAGCTGGATGTGCTTGGGCGGAAATTGTACGCCACCACTTTGCTGTCCTTTCAGGCCACTAACTATTCAACCACGATGGGACTGTACAACTCTCACCTGTGGGAGTGGGCAAAGGCTTTCGCCGTGAAGTTGCCCACCGACCTCTACGTGGAGTTCAACTCCCTGTGCGAAGAGGGATAGTTTATATTATCCTGTGTACAGCTTAAGTATTAACTGAGGAAAGAGCGTGAAAAGAATTGGATCGAATAACGTTAAGGTCCTATGGGATGGATCGGATAACAACCGCTAAAGCCTGTGCAGTTACAATTTATCTCTATGGAGCTTCAACGTTATCTGATCCTTCCCATAGGATTTTAACATGGATCAGATAAAAATAAAAGTCAGATAACACCAAGACTTGTGGAACCAAGTCTTAGCGTTATCCGAGGTATTACTGTACTGTACAGTGGAACCTCATACAACAATTGCCCCGTATAGCAATGAAATCGCATAACAATTAGGTTTTTGGGGGAAATGGCATCCGGCATAACAATTTTCCCTATGGAAAAAAAAATCATACAACAATTTTTCAATGGGAAAAACCACTTAGCAAATAAATAAATAAATCATTGTACGATGCATCCCATAGGGAAAATCGTTATACGATGCATGCATCATATAGCAATTGTTTCTTATAACAACGAGCCCCCATGGAACAGATTAAAATTGTTGTATGAGGTACCACTGTATGTTATTTTGTTGCAGGTTTCCATGCTGTGTTGTTGCCGGAAATGGTAAAGTTTAATGCAGTGATGCCTTTAAATCAGATTTCTATCTCCCACCCACTCACCCCGGTCTTCCGGGGAAGAGCTATTTCTGAAGTATAAATAATTTAAGAGGCTAGCGGCTTTGCATCTCAGAAACACTTCATTTCCCCAACCAGTTTTTCCATTTTTATATAAATAGGTTTAGTGCATCAATATGTTCCCCCCCACCACGTGGCGTTACTAGACACAACGCCAAACGGAACACATTTATTGATGTTTTGGTCCAGCATTTAGGAATGTCTCTTTCCAAATGGCTGCTTGTCTGCCATCCTCCCTGGTATTGTGAAATGACAGTGTTTTTCTCTCTCCACCTTGAGGCGGTTTAGTTTCCCCAGACGGCACTTCTTAGGAGACCTGTCAATCAAGACCTTGCCGGCTGCTGTTGCCATAGCAACATTTCTGGCCTAAGTGGTGGCAAGGAGAGATGGAAAATGAGAGAGGGAAATGAGAACAAAAAGCCGTGGCGGCCTTGTCATAATTTAGTATTTTGCTTTTCTCCTGACGTCTTCCGAAAATGGGCACGTTAGGAACCGTTAACAAGGGGGGGGAGAGAGAAAGCTTTGCACTTCCTGACAAGTCGGTATTTTCAGCTGAGATTACAAACCCACAGCTTTAATCACAAAAGGGCTTTTTGCACAGAGGTTCATGTCAGAGGTGATATGTCTTCTAAATGGGTAGCAGTTATATGTCATTTTTGTGAGATGGGGCTATGGGCGTGAGGTAGGATTACACATGATTCTGTATTTTCCATAACAGCAGGAAAACATCAAACAAACCCTCCAGTCTTTTTAGATTGGCCAGAGTTTAACCCACATTTTGTGGCAAAGGACCTTAAGTTTCTGTCTTAACCCAGCACAGGGATTTTCTTTGTGCATTGACGTTTAGTATGTGAAAAGCCCTAGGTTTGTGTAATAAGCAAAGCTATGTATGACAGAATAGAAGTGCTTACAAGCCATGACTCCTGAGTTTGTGTTACTAGTTATATCTGAGGAAAGCCATGTGCTGACACTAGTTATATTAGCCAGAATCTGAGGATTTATGCAATTCCTCCAGGGATCTAAACTATGTCATTTGTAACCTTGTTTCATGCAGTATCTTCATTTATATTACAGTAATACCTCGGATAACGCTAAGACTTGGTTCCACAAGTCTTGGTGTTATCCGATTTTCAGTGTTATCCGATGCATGTTAAAATCCTATGGGATGGATCGGATAACATTAAAGCTCCATAAAGATACATTGTAACCACACCAGCTTTAGCGGTTGTTATCCGATGCATCCCATAGGACCTTAACGTTATTCGATCCAATTCTCCTCCCCAGATTACTTAACGTTATGCGATTTTAGCATTATCCGAGGTAAACGCTATCTGAGGTATTACTGTATTTACCTTTAAAGTTGCTTTAAAATGAAGCAGGGAACAGATTGTTCTTGACCCTGTAACTGGGAGGCACAGTGAAATAATTTGCATAATTGAAGTCAGACTGTTTTAGATACAGAGTCTGTGTCATGTTTGCCCCTCATGGGCCATCACTTTAGAACAGGGGTTCTCAACCTTTTCCATCTGCGGGCCAGACCATGCCCTCTCAGAGAGATGAGCAGGCTGGACGTGTGGTTCCCCCTGCCATAAACACTGCCGTAAACCGCATCCATGGCTATCGTAAACACATTTACGATAGCTGTGGTTACGTTTACAGCACATTTTGGTCTGTTTTTGCCATTTGCAGTGTTGGTGGTGGTGGCAGCAAGGGCAGCAGGCCACATGAAATGGTGCATGGGCCGTAGGTTGCGGACCCCTGCTTTAGAGGCCTGTTTGTTAATTTTTTTAAAGGCTTATTGGCAGCTGAGAAGCAGGACATTTCTACTGCAATATTGATAGCTGCCGCTGAAGAACAGATCCTGTTTGAGATGCTTTGGAAAACATACAGCAGTTCGTCTTACTTGGTTCAGTTTTAGTGCCTGGAGGATCTGCTGTGCTTTGACAGTGTGAAATGTTGTTTGCCAAGCAGTTCAGGAAAGTGTGAAGAAGAGCTGGCATGACAGAGTGAGTGTGCACGTGTGCCGTAGTAATCATGAAAATATTTTCCCAAGGTTCATACAACCCTAGTATATTTTGGTGGCCTAGCACTGGCATTTATATTTAAAAAATGGTGACCTGGTTTGAAATTCATCTGCTATGTATATCTCCATGCTAGTTGTGGCAGTGTATATCTGCATGCTAGTTGTACACAGCTCGTGTTCAATTAAATATATGATCAGAAGCCAAGCTTATCCCTGCTCTGAGACGGAAACTGTGTGTTTCCTACTAAATAATGTTTAAGAAAGACAGAATCCTCCTTTCCAACAATGCTTATTTTCCCCTTCCCCCAAGGATCAGTATGCAATATTAAGTACAGTAAAACTTCAGATAACGCTAAAACTTGGTTCCACAGGTCTTAGTGTTATCCGATTTTTAATGTTATACAATGCATGCATCGGATAACGCTAAAATCCTATGGGATGCATCGGATAACATTAAAACTCCATAGAGATATATTGTAACCGGCACAGGCTTTAGCGAATGTTCTCCGATGCACCCCATAGGATTTAACGTTATGCGATGCAAATCCCCCCCCCCCCGGATTGCTTAACGTTATGCGGTTTTAGCATTATCTGATGCAAACGTTATCCGAGGTATTACTGTAATAATCTTTTGGCTAAGGCATTATCCTTCTCTGACTCTCGGTGGAGCACAATACTTTACTGGCAGTAGATCCTCACAGTTTCCGGTAAAGCTATATTGCATAAATGGTGATAGCTGATTGTATCCTTTCCAATTGGCAAAGTATCCTCTGGAGGTACTGGATATGCTTTTGTGCAAGTGCCTTCCGTTTCATTGACCTCATACAACAGCCTGTTATGTGAGTGGAGCAATTAAACAGGGTTTGCCCATAGAGTCTTCCACAGCCCTGCTCTATTCCATTTCTTTCTAGCCGCTCTTTTTTAATGCTACTTATTGATCTCTTGAAGGTACAAGGACATTGCAGTAATGCATATCCATAACAATAATTAGAGCCCTCTAATAACATGTAGTGAAAGGGAACTAAGCAAAATACAGTAGCTGATAAAAGTGTAAGCAACCAATGTGCTAGCTAGCCCAGCCTGTTACATAAAATTCTCTGTTAGTTCATGCCCAATGACTGGGTCAAGCATTCTATTAGTTGGAGGAAAATCCTACAATCCATATAAAGGCTATATGTTTATAGAAATCTGAAGATGGGATGAATTTGAAAAGGCCTGAATGATTAGTTAGAGGGATATTGTTTTTAAGAGTACAGTGGAACCTTGCTTAAAAAATGGCTCACTCAACACAAAAATCACATAACAAAAGGAAATCCATAGAAAATAGTGGCTCAGTTAAAAAAAATTCGGAACGGATTAATTGGTTTTCAATGCTTTCCTGTGGGAAACCACATTTTAGTTAACAAATTTTGGTTTTCAATGCATTTCTGTGGGAAGTTGCATTCATTGAATTCCTATGGGAAATTCACTTTACAAATTTTTCGTAGTCCCGGAGACCGCATTAAATTTGTTAACTTAGGTTCCACTGTATATACCTGTTGTGACCTGGGGTCCTGGGTTGGAGGAGGAGGAGGAGGACAGTCAGCCACCTGCCAGCTACGATCTGTAGTCTGAGCCTGAGGAGGACTTCTTGCCAGTCCCTCAGGCCACGGCTGGCCCAGATCAGGATGTCGAGCAGGAGGACATGGACCTGGCACCAGCCCTGCAGCCAGATGTCATGTTGGAGCTGGTCCATCATGGCCCAGCTAGGCCAGAGGATCGGAGCTTGACAGCTAGGCCAGGTGCCAATGATCAGGAACAGGCCAGCACGTCCACCCATTGCAGAGACTCTTTGAGACAACAGTTGCAGCTGAGGCGAAGGAGGGCTAGAAGACATCTCCTGAACCGGCCCTCAGCTGTGGAATCTTACTCTCCTTAATGGAGGGGGCATGCTGGCAGGCTCTTGTTGGATCAATTCTTCTTTATTGTGGACCTGACACTGCACACCTAGCTTCTTGAATTTGAATACTGGATTTTGGAAGCCCTGCTCGTGACCCCAACTATGCTTCTGGAAGGCCCTTGCATCCTTGGTCCAACTCAACCGGCTTCTGACCCCCTGGACATTCGACGAAGACTCTGCTTTGCTCCTTTTGAACTCAAGTAAGGAAACTCTCCCTTACTTCTACTGCAGCACTTGTCAGCTGCAGAGCTCTGCTGGGGCGGGCCACCAGAATACCTTTCCTAGCTTGATTCCTGTTTACTTGAACACTAGTTTGGTTAATACTAAAATACCTAGTTGGTTTCCCACTCACCAAATAATCTTTTGGGTAATGATGAAGATAAATTTGGATAACAAATAGTTCTCCTTCGTGTTGTTTGGGGATGCACACTGATGGGTTCTGCGCCTGCGCTGAATCCTGAGCGGAGCTGGAAAGCTGATTGGATAAAGAGTTTTGAATGTGGGACCGCCCACCATGCCCAACCCCTTTAGGCGCCATTTCACGCTTTCCCCTCAGTTTGCTTTTTTCCGCTGCGCAAGCAGGAGCCTGGAAAAAAAGCTGTGAGTACTTTAGCTGAGATTGTCTCAGAATCTTCCAATTTTTCTAACTTACAATTTTTCTCGGACCAGGGGACTTGATCCCTTGGTCCTCGTGTGGCTGGGGCTCGCCCTCAGCCGCGGGTAAAAAAAAAAAAAAAACAAGAGAAGGAAACCGTTCTTTCCTGCAATCTCGTGCCGGGGCCTCCCGGCCGGGATAATTTTTTCTCTTCGGCCATCTACCTGGGTGGATGGCCTCAGCGGCAGCGTTCAAGCAGTGTCCGTCCTGCAAGAGAAAGTTCCCTAGTTTGGACGGACACGTGCGCTGCCTCCGCTGCCTCGGGGAGAGCCATCAGGTCCAGACCTGCGAGGTGTGTAGAGGCTTCTCGAAGGCCGCTATCAAGAACCGCCAGTACCGCCTCCAAGCCTACCTCATGGAGGCCGCACTCGCACCACCGCCTCCCCCAGCTCCAGAGCAGGCCGCTGCCTCAACGTCTGCTCCTTCGACCTCCGCTCCTTCTTCACGGCCGTCGGCCTCCGAACTGTTTAAACGGAAGAAGGAGCAGGAGAAGAAGAAGAAAGACAAGAAAGAGAAGAAGAAGCGTCGTAGCTCTTCGTCTTCTCTCCCACCGACCCCGGGACCGGCTCACCCCTCGCCGCCACGCTCCCTAGCATCCGCCCCGGTTGCAGCCCCACCTACGCCTGGCAGGATGTCGGTCGATGCCCGGGAAGCCGCCACGCCGGAGAGGGCCCCCAGCCCTCCGCCCTCGCCAGAGGCTCTTCCACCTCCACCGCCGCGACGATCTTCCTCTCTTCACGTCCATTCCGTGGCTCCTGGTCTGGCTTCTGAAGCGCCACCCCAGTTGAGCCTCATCGCCCCGTTTATCGAGGCGATGGTGCGGAAGCTGCACGCCGAGCTCCAAGGCCCTCGACCGACACCATCCGAGTTCATGGAGCACCCTCTGCCTCCCGAACCAGCCACGGAGGCACCACCGCTCCGTGACGAGGGCCCGGCACCGAAGAGGCAACAAGTGGAACAGGCGCGGTCGGAGGCCTCTCTCCCTCCGTACCAGCTGCCTTTGCCGGGGAACGATCCGAGATCCGCCAGGCCGTACTGGTCGGACTCGGACCCCGAGGCCTACCTGCCACCGCCCAGCATCTCGGAGCGGTCAGGAGGCTCCGACGACTCGTCGGACCAGGAGGAGGAGGATCGGCCACCACCGGTTGCGGTTGACAAATCCCCGGACGATAACATCGGCTCCGTCCACGGCTCCTAACCGGAGGACCAGAAAACGAACATGGCCCTCATCACCCGCCTCGGATCCACGCTGGGGATCCGGGCGGAGGCTCCCCTGGACGAATGCGAAGATGTCGTCTGCGGCATGGCCGACCGGAAGGAGCTAGTCCCCGTCCGCCTGGGACTACTCCCGAAGATCGCCAAGGCGGCCAAGGAGGTCTGGAAGAGACCCGTCTCTTCCCATTCGGTGTCCAACAGGGTGGACTCCATGTACAGACTGCTGGACGACTCCAACTTCTTGCATGTCCACCCGGCGCCGAACTCCCGAGTGGTGAAAGGCTCCCAACACTGGACACCGATCAGTAGCACCCCCGTTCCTTCGACCCAGGAAGGGAAGAAGCTGGACGCACTGGGCAAGAGGTTCTACGCCAATGCCTCCTTGTCCTTCCGTGCGTCCAACTACGCGACGGCCATGGGGGGCTACCAGTGTCGACTGTGGGAACAGGCGGAGTCCTTCAAGTCGCTGCTACCACCGGACAAGCGAGCGGACTTCGAGAGGGTCTGCATGGAGGGAAACCAACTCGCTCTCCAGCAGATCCGTACGGGCCGCCACGTCACGGAGTCGGAGGCGAAGAACCTGGCCTCCGCCATCCAGCTTCGTCGCCACGCCTGGCTCCGCTCCGCTGACCTGCAGGACGACGTCAAGCGGCTTGTGGAAGACCTCCCCTTCGACGGTGAGGGCCTCTTCGCCAAGGAGACCGACACCTCCTTGGGAGAGCTGAAGGGGGACTACGCCACCATCAAGCAGCTCCGCCCTCCACGCCGTGGGTCCAACCGTTACCAGCAGGACCAACCATCGACGTCCCAGGCGGGTCCGTCCTACCAACCTCGCCCACCGCAGAGGCAAGGCGACTACTCCCGGTACCAGCCCTACCGGCCACGACCACAACCCAGCCGTCCACGCTACCAGCAGCGTCACCAGACTGGTAAACGGACGGAACGGAAGGGCAAACAACGTGTTTGACTCTTCCGTGACCGAGACTCTACCCTACCGTCCCCTCACCAACTACCTATCGGCCTGGTCTGCCATCACCACAGACCGATGGGTTTTAACCATCTTAGACTCTGGCTACGCGATCGAGTTCAAGAAATGCCCTACTGTCGGACGGGTCCGCGTCACCGATCCGTCCCCACCGCTCCAGGAAGAACTATCAGCTCTCCTAGAGAAGGGCGCCATAGAACCGGTTGCAGCGTTGGAGTCTCACGAAGGGTTCTTCTCCCGCTACTTCCTCGTGGACAAAAAAGACGGGGGGGCACGTCCAATCCTGGACCTCCGTCTCCTCAACAAGCACATCGACGCGAGGAAGTTCCGGATGGTGACTCTTCACTCCATCCTCCCACTGATCAACCACGGGGACTGGTTTACCGTCATCGACCTGAAGGATGCCTACTTCCACGTATCCATCAGAAGGGAACACCGCCGCTTTCTACGCTTCCAGGTCGGCGGCGACATCTACCAGTACACCTGCCTACCCTTCGGCCTCTCCACCGCTCCGAGGGTATTCACGAAGTGCATGGCGCCGGTGGCTGCTCACCTTCGGCTGCAAGGCATCCAAGTGTTCCCGTACATAGACGACTGGTTGGTCTGCTCCCCAACCCAACAGAAAGCCAAGGACGATGTTGCCCATTGCCTGGCCCTTATGCAGAGTCTCGGTCTACGGGTCAACTACAAGAAGTCTCAGTTGACCCCCACTCAACGAATAGACTACATCGGAGCCGTATTGGACTCTCTGGCTCTAAGAGCCTACGCTCCTCCCAAACGTCTGCTCGACATCCGCACGGTAGTGGCACGGATCCAAGGCAGTCGTCGCGTCCGTGCGAGGGATGCTCTCCGCTTGCTAGGACTCATGGCGTCGACCACAGCAGTGATCTCGCACGCCAAGCTCAAAATGCGGTCGATCCAGTCGTGGCTCCTAGCCTCCTTCGACAGCACCCACGACGACCTCGGGAAGTGGCTCACACCGACTCCCGAACTGCGAGACCAGCTGAACTGGTAGACAACGGACCGCAATGTGACCGCCGGAAAGCTCTTCACCCTCCCCGCGCCATCCGTCCAGGTCACCACCGATGCAAGCACACACGGATGGGGTGCATGCTGCCTCGGGTTACGGGTCCACGGCATCTGGATGCCCGCAGAAGCCGACCGCCACATCAACTTCCTCGAGCTGTTAGCGGTGTGGAAGGCGATGAGGTCCTTCAGACTGTCACTAGCAGGCCGCGTGGTGCAGATCGCTTTGGACAACACCACGACCCTAGCCTACCTCAACCGGCAAGGAGGGACCAAGTCTCTCTCCCTCCTTCACCTGACGGTCCAGATTTGGGAGTGGTGCCTGAAGGTACATGTGTTCCCCATAGGTGTCCACATCCAGGGCACACTGAACTTAGAGGCGGACTCCCTGAGCCGCAAAGGGACAGCGATGCACGAATGGGAACTGGACGGATCGGTGTTCGACCGCCTGTGCCGACGGTGGGGCACACCGAGCCTAGACGTGTTCGCGACACAGATCAACACCAAGTGCCGCCGTTACTGCTCCCGGGCGGGGATCGGCCACGGATCGGAGGGCGATGCCTTCATGGTGCCGTGGCACCAGGAACTACTGTACATGTTTCCTCCGATCCCTCTCATCCAACGGGTCCTGGTACGGATCCGTGCGGAGAACGCCTGGGCGATCCTGATTGCCCCGTCCTGGCCGCGCCAGCCGTGGTTCCCGCTACTCCAAACCCTGGCTTGCGACCGCCTCCGCCTACCCACCGATCCGAACCTCCTCCGCATGGAGGACGGTCGGATCCTCCACTCGGATCTGCCGAGCCTCCATCTGACGGCCTGGCTTATCCGCCCAACATAACGCGGATCCTTGAACTTTCAAGGAAACCTTCCACGAGGAAGTCCTACGAGGCCAAGTACCGTCGCTTCATAGACTTTCTAGCATCCAGCGACCGTACCGAGGACTCAGCGTCCCTGCAGGTGTCATGTCCTACCTCCTGCACTTGGCCGAATCTGGGTCCGCACACTCGTCCTTAAAGGTACACCTCGCTGCGGTGGTGGCCAAGGCCCCACTTTCCTCAGTATTGTCCTCCGCTTTCAGAGACAAGACTGTTAAAAGGTTCCTCCAAGGACTTCGTAATGCCTACCCTCCTGTGAAGATACCACCTCCTCAGTGGTCCCTCACTACTGTGCTCACCGCGCTCACGAGCGTGCCCTTTGAGCCCATGGCTACAGTGGACATTAAGTTTGTCTCTTACAAAACTGCCTTCCTCGTAGCCATCACCTCTGCCCGGCGGGCAGGAGAACTGGCAGCCCTACAGTCTGACCCTCCCTTTCTCAAATTCTACCCCGATCGGGTAGTATTGCACCCGGACCTGGCCTTCCTGCCCAAAGTCCTGACTGAGTTCCATCTGGCCCAGTCCATCACGCTTCCAGCATTCTTCCTGAATCCCTCGTCTGCACAAGAGAGAGTGTGGCACTCGTTGGATGTCAGGAGGGCCTTGCTGTTCTACACACAAAGGACTGCGTCCTTCAGGAGAGCCAAGCAACTGTTCATCGCCTATGGTGGCAAGTCCAAGGGACACTCTCTGTCTGCCCAGAGACTTTCCAAATGGATCTCAAGCACCATCTACCTGGCCTATGAGATGTCATCTCTGCCACCCCCGCCTCATGTCCGGGCTCACTCCACCAGGACATTGGCTTCCTCCACTGCGTTCCTCAAAGGCATCCCGATGGAGGACATCTGCAAGGCTGCTACCTGGTCCAGGTCCTCCACCTTCATCACCCACTACCGGGTTGACACAAGGTCTGCTTCCGATGTCAGACGAGGCAGATCCATCCTGACGGCTGGTCTCCGATCCTCTTCGCTGATGACCGCCCATCCATGATGCCATCGCACTCTCCTACATCTCAGGACGCCGGCTGCCCACCATCCAAGTAAGTGAGCTTGCTAGTCACCCATCAGTGTGCATCCCCAAACAACACGAAGGAGAAGGACAGGTTTCACTTACCAGTAACTGTCATTCTCCGAGTATGTTGTTTGGGGATTCACACAACCCAACCCTGCCTCCCCTCAAGGCTGCCGGCCTGAGATGGCCTTATGCTTAGCGTGCAGCTTTAATATCAACTGAGGGGAAAGCGCGAAATGGCGCCTAAAGGGGTTGGGCATGGTGGGCGGTCCCACATTCAAAACTCTTTATCCAATCAGCTTTCCAGCTCCGCTCAGGATTCAGCGCAGGCGCAGAACTCATCAGTGTGAATCCCCAAACAACATACTCGGAGAACGACAGTTACTGGTAAGTGAAACCTGTCCTTCTTATCATGATCTCTGTGCATTTCACACACATGTTGACACTTGTGTAGTGTTCTAGGTTGAGCCTTCTAGACCTGGGAAGTCTTGTTGGTAACATCTCCCTTCCTCCCAAAAGTGCACATCTAAAGAGGTCATACTTCACTTCTACTTTACCTGCCACAACATAGTAGGAGCCTCTCTGAGAGGGTTGCCATTTTAGTGTTCTATTTATTTCTTCCTTATTGGCTTGTCCTTTTACCTTGCCTTTAAAATTATATTCTTATGAGAATTATTTCCATTATTCCTTCCTTCCTAGGGGTTTTGGACAATGACTGAATTATGGTGTGAATACTTTTACCACAGATTAATAGACAGAGTATCTCTTTTCATTGTGGTTCTTTCTCTCTTTATTTGCATCAGAGAATTACACAATTTAAACGTATGGAGTTACTGTATCTTCACTTTTGAAGTAGCATGTTAACTATTTGTTTTAAATGACATCACCAGCATTTTAGATCACCAGCCGGGTCACGCTCCCTCAGACAGCTTCGGGGGTCGGGCAGCCATTTTGCCCTTCCTCCACCACATGGCACTTCCGGGTGTGGTGGAGGCGGTGGGCCCCCCACATGAAATGGTGCCAGGGGCCGCATTTGGCCCATGGGCCACAGGTTGAGAATCCCTAGGTTAGACAGTTAACTATAATTCATGCAGACACTTTGTACAGATGGCAAAAATAGGGAGATTGGCCTGTAGCTTTTGAGGTCTAATGTTTCTTTGCCTGGTTTCAATATAACAATTACTTTTGTCTTCTATCATATTTCTGCAATTTGTTTGCTTGTCCAACAGATTATGAAGAATAGAAGAAGCCATTCTGCCCCAAATGTTTAATTTTCTCAATTGAGATATCATCAGGTGTTGCCACTCTGCAATTCCTATGTCTAATGGTTTTCTTTAGATGGAGGTTGTTGAACAGAGAGAGGATTGGATGTGATCAATGTGAAGCCACTCTGTTCACATGGGAATGGAAGTCCTCTCCCCAATGTGACTATGGAGAAGAAAATCAAACCATGGACCACATTATATTTATGTGTCCTTTACGCGTGTTTGGAGGCACATTGGAGGAATTGCATAGTGTCACAGATGAAGCCTTTCAGTGGCTTTCAAACTTAGATGTGGAACTCTAGCCAGGAACTTGAGATGGTCAGTTTGTGCTTGTTGTTACATCATCATCAATGTAGATAAATCATACGATAAATAAATGGCTTTCTTTGGATCCGTCACATGAAAGCAGCAGAAAGTTCATTGGATTAGCTCTAAATAGCTCTTTGATGTTTTATTTTTGTTCTGTGTTGGTTGGTCTTTCCTACCAAGTTTAGTTGGTGTGCAGATTGGTTGGGGTTATATTTGCACACAGCATCCTTTAGTTTGGATCATTCTTCAGTCCTTTCCATAGTCTCCAAGATTTAGGGCTACTTCTTTCCATGTCAAGCCTATCAAATGACTTCTTTTTGTTTCTGGAAGAGTCAAAGAAAATTATTTTAGTTGGGACAAATATGGTTTTATTTCTCCCAACTTTTATTGTATTTCACTGAAATAATTTTCTTTGATGTGTGAAATATAATCTATATATTGGATGAATGTTTCCAGGGTGAGAGCTGGGGTAATTGGTCCAGGATCCTCTTGGAATGAGGATATTCCAAAATGAAAGTTGCAAATTGATCACAGTTCTCTAGTTGAGGGACAGCCTGAAGTGCAGCTGTGTCTAGCACTGTTGTAAGGTTTTCCCAGTTAGATTTTTTGAAATTATACCGTCAACAAAATGTTATAGATTGAAGTCAAATAGCTGACATAGGATGGGTCTGTGCTTAGTGTTTGGGGCTGTTAAATGAACTAGTTTAGATAGCTTAGGCCAGGGGTTTCCAACCTTTTTTCACTGTGGGCCAGAAGCAGAAGCAGAAGCAGGCATGTTTACGACAGCCATAAATGTGCCACTTCCACGCTTACGACAGCTATGGGTGTGTTTGCACTTGCACAGGTGTGTTTTATGGCTGGAATAAATACATCCACTTCCAGGCGTGGTGGCTGCAGCGGCCCACATGAAATGATGCCATGGACCAGGGCCAGACTGTGGGCCATAGGTTGAGATCCCCTAGTTTATGCACAATGGTGATGGGGTTTTTCCTTTTTTATATCATGTTCATAGCCCTAAATGTTGTTATAGCTGTTGAATTCTCCAACAAGAAAGTAGCTGTTTTGGTTTTCCAAAAGTAGAATAGTATAATAGGTGGGTTATAAACCTGTGTTACTATGCAGCTAATTCAGCTGTCAAGATTTCTATGTTTTTGTCCTCAGTATATTCTGTTGAGAGGACTATAATATCTGGTCTTATAGAAAGAGCATTTCTATATTGTTTGTGGGGTGTCTCAGCAGGAACATCCCAGGAGCTTTTAGTTGACACTGGTAAGTTTCTCTTTGAATTTCTTTGACACAAAAGACATCACATTTCTGTTCCCAGCAAAGTGAAGCTGAAAGTTTCTCTTCAGTGAAGAGCTATCTTCTGTATTAATAGAAATTATTGTCATTTGTGGTCTGAAAAAGGACTGTTGGGTCATTCTGCTTGTCAGCACTTTTATGGGGCAGTGTTTCTGGATAGGAAGGATTAGCTGTTTTCAAACCATTGGTCAAGGAATTACTAAATGTACTCGCATTTCCACACTTTGGGGAGATTCCCTTTATGTCCCCTGTTCACTGGTGTGAACAATTCAATGTCATTCTTTTTTCCAAACCATTTTATAGTACTTTTTATTGTCCTTCTAAAGTCAGTTAAATGAGTACCCAGCTTGTTGTGCGTAAACTATGATGATATAATACATGGAAACAGCAACTTTGCCAACAACAGCAGGAAATCCCCATCATTTATCAATTTACACCCTACCATTCCTAGTCTTACCAGATTTTATCTACATAGACTAGGTGAGATTATAATGTTCATCGGATCCTATTTATCAAACCCATTCCTTAGACAGGGCTCTTGTTTAAGCTACATTGGGGATAGGTCAGCGAACCTTTTCAAGACTGAGTACCCAAAGAGGAGGCAGTGCACGGGCAGGCACCGTGCATACGCATGCACCCATGTGATGTTGCCAGAGGCGCCCTGGCAATGTCACATGGATCCGCGTGCATGCGCGGTGCCGCCTAAGAGGAGTGTAGGGGAGGTCTGGTCACTTCACTTTGTCCCCACCCATGTCTCCCCTCCCCATTGGCAGATGGAGAGGGGTGGGTGGAGAAGCAGCACTGCCACTAGTGTCAGTGGTGTAGGGTGGGGCCTGTTTGTGATGCTGTGCGTGCCCACAGAAAGGGCTCTGTGTGCCACCTCTGACATGCAGGCCATGGGTTCGCCAACACTGGGATAGGTGGTGTCCAGTTTTAATCACGCTGCTAATTAGGCTGGTATGTAAAATGATGCTTTTAAACAGATGGTTGAGAAGAAGGCACTTCACATCCTTGAAAGCATCTTGAGCCTGTCATTCTACTGAAAATCATAGTTCTCCCCCCCCCCCCTTTCCATTCACCATATTGGGTAAAGTAAGAAGACTTGCAAATCTCTCCTCTAGTGCCTCTACTTAACCACCCCCAGAATATTATATTTTTGGATGTAATATGATGTATCTTGCACATTTAAACAGATGCCGTTTTTTCGGTATTTTGCATAGTTTACTGTGAAACATATTTTAAAGAAATGTAATTAACTCTACCCTCTTTGAGAACAAGATAAATTGCCATTTCTTTTTTTAATAAAATGAAATTTAAAACAACTTGCGTATCTTAATAGGGACGGGATTACTTCAGAACTGTCATTTTTTTACTGCTGAAATTCTAACTGGACACCTTGGTTTAAAAAAAGATAATGAACCCAAAGTCTGATTCAGCAAACAAAATTACTGCATTGAACTATTACATCAGGAGTGCCCAAACTACGGCCTGCAAGCCAGATTGCCACTAACACTAGAAGTGACCTGCCACCACCAGAGGTCTTCCAATCTTGCTTTAAAAGCTCCAAAACTCTGTGAAAACGCAGCGAAAAATTCCAAAAATGTGGCAAAAATGTACTGCCCTCACTCCCACCGCCATGAGAAGTGGTGGAGGTGGCAAAAATACACAGTGAATTCACGCCTTGCTGCCGGGAGGAACCACGTGACCTGTCTGAGGGGGCGTGGTTAGGCCCCTGGCAGGAAAAGTTTCAGCACTCTGGTATTACATTAACAATAATGCAGAATCTGTTAAATGAAGAATGATGACACTATTCAACTTGTTCAGTCATGGGACTTTTATTAAAATGCATCAGTCATAATTCTATTCATTATTTACATCAGTGTAAGTACAGTTGTATAAATCACATTATTCAATTGCTGCGAGTTACTTTACTTTTACATCTCATGGTGCATCACTTCTGTGATTTGTGCACAATAAGGAATGCAGAATTTGCTTGTACACTTTTGCAGTTATACTGTCATAAATATCCAACATGATTCTGGTTTGATATATTTATTTATTTAAAGCATTTTACCCCACTCATCAGCTTATAAAACTCTCAAAGTGACTTACAGATTGGTTAAAAAGAAGTAGACACTCCTTGCTCTCAAGCCTACTGTCTGAAAAAAGAGATGCAGAAGGAGAAACAGATGGTGAAGAAAGAGGAAAGTAGAAGACACAATCATCAGTTTTTAAAGAACAGCTTTTATAACTATTAACTGAGATAGAAACAGTTCAAGCAGACTAATGGAGTGGCCATTGCTAGCTAGGTACAGTACTTGATCTGACAGCAGAGTTAACTGATTAACTATGCCTCTCTCCCATCTCTGTACTGAAGTGTGACTATATCTTAACAGTGTAGCCATGAAGGAACAAAAAGAATGAGCTAAATCAGGGGTGCCCAAACTGTGGCCCCTGATGCCAATTCATCCGGCCCACGAAACCCTCATCGCTCCTGGAATTGGAAGTAAAACATGCCTGTACTGGCGCGTTTTACTTCCACTTCCAGGAGCTACAAGGGCTTCATGGGCCAGATGAATTGGTGTTGGGGGCCGCATCTGACCCCGGTCCATAGTGACCAGCTCCCTGAACCACGTGACCAGCCCACAGTCCGAAACGTTTGGGCACCCCTGAGCTAAATGATAGACAGGGAATATGATCTCTAGAACTCTTTCCAAAGAGAGCAGTGGAACAGTTTAGCACTAAAGTAAAATAAACGTCTAGAGCAGCTCACTTGATAACTATGTATGTGTAACTTAATTGGAGTGCTACTTTCTTCACTTAAGCTGAGCTCAATTCAGTGTCATTTATTTTGTGAGACAGAGACTGGGTGAGAAGGATGGGAGAAAGAGAAAGATTATTAAAAGTACACATGCCCTGTACTCAGCATTTCATATAATCTTGTTCACCTTTCATCCTGCTGAAGAAGCAAAAGATGGTTATAGCATGTAACAACAACAGTTCAATAGAGTACTGCAGCATAGGAGACAAAGATTAAAAAATCCACATTCATCCAATTATAAGATACACCATTGACCTCTCTCTTATTTGTTTTATTATAGAATTTTTAACCAACCATCACATCTGATTTAGAAGCCTGTAAGATATTAGATTGGATTAAATGAAGCTGTGGACAATATTTGCTTAGGTTAGATTCCCTTGACCATCTAGACACAGGACATTACTGTAATATTTATTTTGTGTCAGCATTACTGTGCATTGGAACAATGCTGTTTGTACAGCTGCTGCAGGCAGGGCTAGACTGAGTTTAGCTGTGCATTAACTGTGCTGTGCTTTTCAAACTTGCATAGCTGTGGGAGGTAAAACCTGTACATAACCAGGCTAATAAATGTGGGAAGTGATGTGTGGGAGTGCTGAACATGATATCAGCCATGAGTTGTCAGTTGGAACAAAGACAGCAAAATATTACAGTGGCAGGTGAATTGCCAAGAAGGTCAAATTTTTAAATATCAAGAAGTAAAAGTGCACTTTGAAGCCTGTTTTCAAAATACTGTATGGATATTAACAATATTAGCTGAAACATTTTAATCTTTTGGTATATGTTTTTAAGTTAATCGTTTCCTTGAGGACAAGAGGTATGGAAGGAACCATAGTACAGTTGTACCTCACTTAAAGAGCATAATGTGTTCCACAGGATTGCTCCTTAAGCGAGTTTGCTCTTTAAGTGAAACACCATTTTAAATGACCAATATTTTTTTTTTTGGGGGGGGGGGGGATTGTGAATCCTGATTTATTTGTTAAGCAAGTTTTGGTTGGTTTTATTTGTTAAGCGAAGCGAACATTCAGAGAAAATTCTGCTCTTTAAGCGAGTTACTCTTTAAGTGAGACACTTTTTATGCGAGGTTTGACTGTACTACAGAAGTACTGTTTGTTGCAGCCCCTAATCAGTTTGCTCTTCTACACTTGAGATATAGCAAGCTGTTATATGTATTTATGTGTCAATATTCATGAATTACTTAAACATGGATACATAAAACGATTGAGGTTTTCAGTACTAAAAACATGTAACAGTTAATACATGTCTCTTAGCCAGTGCCCTTTCCTAAAACAAGTTGAGAAATCTTTCTCCAAGTTTCTTTATCCAATGAAGTAAAGAGAATGGAAAGTGAGGAACTGGCAATTGGGGGTGGTGGTGGTGGTAAAATGCTGATTGTCGTGTGAACTGCCCAAAGAATGCACTAAGCACTATGAAGTGGTATATAAGTGTAATTGCTACTGCTGTAGGATAGACGATGATGTGATTTATCTCATAGTTGCGTCAGCTTGTTGGCTCATCTGACCTCTCCCTCTCTCAATGTATGAATTTTTAATCTTTTAACTTTGCTTAGTTTTAATCTCTTTTAATATTAATTTTAGACAGGATTTTATATTGTGTTTTATGTCTCTTTTGAAGCTTTGTTAGCTGCCCTGGGTCTCTTTGAGGAGGGCAGCATATAAGTCTGTTTAAATAAATAAATAAATAGGTTATGGCACAATCACTAAAAAGATCGATTGGACATGTGATCTCTAAAACTGCTTACATGATATGATGCACTGTCTGAGTAGTATAAAGTCAATAAATATATGTAGTGCAATAAGCAGCAATGATGTGTATAATGACTACTGACCCAAAATACTTTTCTGAGAAAGCAGCAAGTGGTCTGTTCCGCATACATTGCAAAGTAATTACACTAATAATTTTAACATCTAAGGCAGAACATTTCCTGAGTGCTTCTTATCCGGCAACAAAAATAGAAATGTAATTAATTAAATTAACAGTTCAATGCTGTTTCATGGAATACAAAATCTGTGGCATGAGGCAGCCTATTTGGTGTCTAATAGTACAGCCAGATTTTTGTCCATCTTAGTTTGTTTTTGAGCAGTGTGTGTGGTATTTAAGTAATGTCACCCACCATATTTATTAGAAAAGCCAGTCTTTGGTCTGAAACCTAAACTACTGAACCACTGTGTAGCAGTGGTTTAGGAAGGAAGTCCAGTATGCACTGTGCCTTTGTACAAACAGAGCCATTTGATGTGGCCTGGGGAAAACTGCAGAGTCCCAGGGATCCTCTGAAGAAAGGATAAGTAAACAACCTCTGAGTATTTTCTATCTGCAAAACCCTGAAAAGGTTTTCCATAAGTCAGAATTGATTTGGTGGCATATGATTATTATTTTAACTTGTCTAAAAAACAAAGAGACTGAAACCTACCAAAATGTGGCTTCCAGTTTGGTCTTGACTTGAGGGCAGTGTCTCAATGATCTATGGTAGTGGTGGCGAACCTATGGCATGCGTGTCGGATGGAGCATTTAAAGCCCTCTCTGTGGGCATGCATGCCATCACCTCAGCACAGAGTTCGCCAGAATTCATTGCTAGAAAGCCAGAGGGACGTGGGGCTGGGCTGCTCCCCTCCCCCTCTCTATGCACACCTGAGGACATTTTTCACGTCACCCACCCTATCTGCCCAGCAGCCCAATGGGAGTGTTTCTTCCCTCCTCTATCTAGGGTAAGGCGGATGGCTCACATGTGGCATGAGGGTGCAGCACAGATGGCAGCCATTGAGTCTGTGGTGAATGTATTCAGGTAAAATTGCCATGTTGGAACTTTGTGATAAATATAAGTCAAACTTCACATAAAGAGCGCCTCACTTAAAGAATAACTCACTTAAAGAGCAGAATTTTCTCTGAATGTCTGCTTCACTTTACAAATAAATCGGGGTCCACAACCGAAGTCACAATTGGTCACTTACAATGGTGTTTCGCTTAAAGAGCAAACTCACTTAAAGAGCAATCTTGTGCAACACATTATTCTCTTTAAGCGAGGTACAACTGTAAGTGGGTTTGAGGTTGCAGTTTGGGCACTTGGTCTCTAAAAGGATCGCCATCACTGATATATGGCTACTGCATATATCAAGTAATTTCGGTACCTGCTCTAAGTTTACAGGTATCTTAAATGTCAAGAAACGGAAGCAGGAGTTCACTTTCAGGAGTTCATTTTTCAAAACGTGGATATCCACTACATTAAATCAAACATATTTGCTCTTTTTACATAGGCTCATGGATGCCCTAGCTCAGTGGTTCCCAATTAGTGGTACACGTACCCCCAGGGGTACGCGAGATTGCATCAAGGGGAACGCGCAGCAATCTCTTAACTAAAATATTAAATCCTTAAAAAACAATAATGCAATAACAATTGCCAAAAAATTATTCAATTTAATTAAACGTTCAGTAGGTAAGTCAATCTGGTTTCGATGTTGGCCATCTGGTGATGTCCATGTGTAAAGTCTCCTCTTGTGTTGCTGGAAGAGACTGTTTGCTATGACCAGTACGTTATCTTGGCAGATTGTGGCTCAGATCACAACCTACTGATTGCAAAATTCAGGCTTAGACTAAAGAAAATAGGAAAAACAATTAGGCCAGAAAGATATGACCTAGAAAACATTCCTTGGGAATACACAGTGGAGGTGTGGAACAGATTTAATGGCTTGGACCAGATAGACGGAGTGCCAGAAGAATTATGGACAGAGATGCGGGACATCATGCAGGAGGCAGCAAGGAAAACCATACCAAAAGAAAAGAAGCATAAGAAAGCTAAGTGGTTGTCCGAGGAGGCTCTTAAAATAGCGGAAGACAGAAGGGAGGCAAAAGGCAAAGGAAAAATACAATCACTTGAATACAGAATTTCAAAGAAAAGCAAGGAGAGATAAGGAAACGTACCTGAACGAACAGTGCACAGAAATAGAGGAAAACAATATCAGGGGTAGGACTAGAGATCTTTTCAAAAAAATTGGGGAACTCAAGGGAACATTTAAAACGAAAATGACCATGATAAAAGACAAAGATGGCAAGGAGTTAGCAGATGCAGAAGAGATTAAGAAAAGATGGAAAGAGTACACAGAGGAACTATACAAAAAGGACCTCAACACCCCTGATAATCACAATGATGAGAACATTGAACATGAGCCAGACATTCTAGAGAGTGAAGTCAGAAAGGCCGTAAAAAACACTGCAAACAACAAAGCCAGTGGAGTTGATGGTATCCAAGTTGAACTGTTCAAAACCCTACAAGATGATGGAATCAAATTATTGCATTCTATATGCCAGCAGATTTGGAAAACAAAACAATGGCCACATGATTGGAAAAGATCTGTACACGTTCCACTCCCCAAAAAGGGTAATGCCAAAGAATGTTCAAATTATCGAACAATTGCGCTCATCCCTCACGCTAGCAAGGTGATGCTCAAGATAATACAGGATAGACTGCAACAGTATGTGGAGAGAGAATTACCAGAAGTGCAAGCGGGTTTCAGAAGAGGCAGGGGGACTAGAGATCACATCGCCAACATAAGATGGATCATGGAAAAAACAAAGGAATATCAGAAACAAGTCTACTTTTGTTTCATTGATTACACGAAGGCTTTTGATTGTGTCGACCACAACAAAATGTGGCAAATAATTAAGGAGATGGGAATACCAGAACACCTTATATGTCTCATGAGAAATCTTTACATGAATCAAGAAGCAACAGTTAGGACAGAAAATGGAATGATGGAGTGGTTTGGAATAGGAAAAGGAGTAAGACAAGGCTGCATTTTGTCACCATGCTTATTCAATTTATACACAGAGCACATAATGCGCAATGCAGGAATGGAGGAATCACAATTTGGGATCAAAATTGCTGGAAGAAACATCAACAATTTGAGATATGCAGATGATACCACTCTAATGGCAGAAAGTGAGGAGGACCTAAAGAAGCTCCTAATTAGGTTGAAAGAAGAAAGTGAAAAAGCTGGCTTGAGACTCAATATCAAGAAAACCAAGATAATGGTAACAGGCCCTATCAGTCCATGGAAAATAGATGGGGAAGAAGTAGAGGCAGTGACAGATTTTACTTTCTTAGGATCTAAGCTCACTGCAGATGGTGATTGCAGCCATGAAATAAAAAGGCAACTGATTCTTGGGAGGCAAGCGATGAGAAACCTGGGGAGCATAGTGAAAAGTAGAGACATCACATTGAAAACAAAAATTTGCATAGTCAAGGCAATAGTATTCCCTGTGGCAATGTATGGTTGCGAGAGTTGGACCATTAGGAAAGCTGAACGCAGAAGAATAGATGCCTTTGAGATGTGGTGTTGGAGGAGAGTTTTGAGAGTCCCATGGACAGCGAGGAGAACAAATAGGTCAATCTTAGAAGAAATCATCCCTGACTGTTCCTTAGAAGGTCAAATAATAAAGATGAGGCTAAAGTACTTTGGACATCAAATGAGAAGAGAGGATTCACTTGAGAAAGCTTTGATGCTTGGAAGGGTCGAGGGCAAAAGAAGAAGGGGACAGCCCAAGATGAGATGGCTAGATGGTATCGTGGAGACAATGGGCACAGAGCTGAGCGAGTTGAGGGGGATGGTGGAGGACAGGAGTGCCTGGCGGACAGTGGTCCATGGGGTCGCAGAGGGTCGGAATCGACTGTGCGACTGAACAACAAAAAAAAGGTAAGTCAATCGTATGCATCAAGCGCTTTCTCCCGCGGCGGCGGTTTTTCCCATGCCTCCCGTGTCTCACGTCACTCAATCGCAGCCGCCCCCGTTCCCGCCTATTTGCTCATCATTGTCAACATGCACATTTGTCACATTAATGAAGCGTGTTCTCTGTCATTAGAATGTCTTTTGATGATAATAAATATAAAATACACCTGATTTCATTTTTTATTTAACGTTCCTGCAATAAGGGGTACGCAAGTTTGAGGTCTTTCTTGAAGTGGTACGTAGAAAAAACTAATTGGGAACCACTGCCCTAGCTTACTTTAGGACCAAGATTTACAAACATTTTCTTTGATACGATTTAGGTAGCTGGATTTGAGTGTTTATGTATCTCATTTTCATTAATGTACTACTCAGACTCAACTCTTACTAAGGTAGAATATGTGTCAAATTAGTAATGGTTTAAAACAGTGAGAGTAATAAGTCATGCCTATAGATTGTAAATAGGATTAGACTTGGCTGTTCTGCATTTTCTAGGAGGAATTAAAAGTGCATTCAGCATTTGAAAAAATAAAATACAGAATCTGCTTCCTCTCTAGAAATGTAGAGGTTTGCTTATCTGTTACTTGCTTTGACTTTCTCATTCTATATGTCTTTTCCTCTCTCTGCCACTCCTGACTTTATATAATCTATAGTTTATTAAGATTTGCAAATGGAATTGCCTCTTGACACAAGCTTCATAAAACAAATAGCCTTGTTGCTAATTAACTTATGCAGTTGATTGCTTTTAGTGTGACTGGAAGGGCTAATGCACATCTATCAAATTCCATAAGTCACTACTCAGAAGTAAAATCAATTTCACAGACCACTTTCTTTAGATTGTAAAGGTCTCTGCTTACCAGCAAGAGAAACAAAAGCTCTTTTTGAAATAAACAGGAGAGAATAATGTTATCTTAATATATAGTGGGGCATGTTGAAATCCAGCTCACTCACTGAAACTTATATCAGTGGATTTAAATGAAATATTGACCAGATGGCCAAGGCCATCCTTTTTATTAGGACTGTACACATTTTTAATATCCTCTATATGCGCAAGAAGTTCTAGTGAGTGGATGAATGCATCTGCCTGTTGTGCTAAGATCTCAACAGTTGTTTAAAATAGTTCAGTTTTCTGTGAAGCCATTAGCTTATCCCTTTGACCAAGTGAAATAAAGTCTAAGTGCGTGTAATTGTGTTTGTCCATTTGTGCCATATTACTCTCTTGCTTCTCTTTTTCATTGTTGGAATTTGGATAACTTGAGTAATCCTTTTTGCACATTGTAAACTGCCATATCGGGCAACAACACTTAATGAATAACAAAATGTGATAGATGTGTATTTACATGCTGTCTATAGGCCACTTTCTTCTCCATATTGTATTCTAAAAGTAATCAACAGTATGGTATGATGTGGCAAGGAAGCAATGCTCAGCTGATATGCCAGTATTATTGTGCATAGTGTAGCTAGGATGGAGCAGGAGAGCTTTAGTAGGGCATCAATTTCTGGAAAGGCTTTTTGCCCATTTTTATCACTGAATATGTTAAATTGATGTTTATCATTAATCATATAAGATTTATAAATTAGTTTCCTTGATGAAGAATATAGGGGTTTTTTTCATATGAAATATGCATGACCCTATGCTTTTGTATATATGCATCAGAATACACAAGTAGCATTGGCATGGAGGGAGGTATTCTATATACCACATTTCATGTAACTTAGCAGGGGCTGGGGTGGCTCAGTAGTTAAGAAGCTTGCCTTGTTAGCTGGAAGGGCAGCAAATCAGCAGTTCAAGACCCAGGTACTGCATGACACTTTGAGCAGCTGTCTCTGTCCCAGCTCCTGCCAACTTAGCAGTTCGAAAGCAAGAAACTGCAAGTAGATAAATAGGGACCACTTTGGTGGGAAAAGACCTTGGGGACATGAAGAGAGCTTCATTCGGGTGTCCCCTGAGCAGAGTTCCTTCAGCAAAAATCCTTTCAACCCAGAATAATTTCTGACATGAAATTATTATTATTATGTAACTTATCTATGCTGAAAGGAAAATGTGCAGTCAAGTAGTTTATGTACAAGTTCTGTCAAGTGGTTTACACTGTTTTTTGCTAAAGTAAATGTGATTGTAAGTAGAACGGAGGATGCTACTCTCTATTTCCGTATCCCTTTTATTCTAACTTTCTTTGTGGGGGCTATTATAGGTTTGGAGGGGCACGCTGGCTCGCCTTCGCTACAAGAGGACACGAGCTGCCCTCAAAATCATCAAATGTTATCGGCGATACAAAGTGAAGTCTTACATCTGTGAAGTTGCCCGTCGGTTTCACAATGTAAAATCCATGAAAGATTATGGAAAGCATGTGAGATGGCCTACTCCACCTAAAGTGCTACGACGATTTGAAGAGGCACTACAGGCAATCTATTTCCGGTGGGTGTCTAAAGCATTCTGCTTCAGTGGTAGAGGAGTAAAGTCAGTCTTGTGTGTATTCTTTAAGTTGCCATAATATCTTGCATTAGAGAAAGGGGCATCATTTCATGATATGGTGATTGTCAGACAAAGTCTTCCTGTTGTATTTCTAGTCTCACCAGTCTGTCCAAAGGGGTTGTTGTTGTTGTTATTGTTGTTGTTAATCTATTCAATTTATATGCCACCCTACTCGCCGGCTCACAAAGCCCACAAATATAACATTCTACAGACATCAACACTATAATCAACAATATGCTACATAATCATAATATATCACAGTACATTTGAAATTAAATACAATAGAAAATACAATATAATACAATGCAACATAACAGGAAAATAACAACAAATGCATCAATATTATCAGTGTATGTCATAGAAACAATTACAAACAGCCACTTTCCTCTGGCAGACAGTTACAGTTACAAAACAGCAGAATAGCAACAAATACATTAATATCATCAGTATATATCATAAAACAAATTACAATACAAAGCAATCACTTCCCTCCGAGCAGACAGATATAATCACTTCCCTCTAAAAGGATAGTTATGGTCACTTCCATCCGAGTGGGCACTGGGCAAAGGGGTCCTTCCCCGGCCCCGGGATGGTGAGACCCAAAGCCAGCTGGGCGGCAATGTTCGAAGTCCGTGCTTTTTCCCGACCCCGGGAGGTTAACCGCCGTCGGGAGACTTGGCTCGTCAAGGCTCATAGTGCTGCCACGTCAGTTTCCTGGGGACAGACCAAGCTTGGATTCACGTTGCCCTGGCACCAGACAAGTCAACCCGGTGGGAGGTGGCGGCTCTTCCATGCAGCCACTCCAGGCCAAGCTGCTGCCCGTTTCCTCCTCTGCCAGACTGGCCCGAGAAACGTCTGGTGAGGCTCTTCACACACCTGGGATTCTGTTCATAAAATACTAATAAAAAAAATCTAACGGAGCAATTATGTACCATATTTGCCTGTGTATAAGATGCATTGGAGTATAAGACGTGTATTTTAAGGAAGGTACATCTTATACGCTGACAAATACAGGATTTGCTGGAGTATAAGATGTACTCCATTTTTCTGGTGTATTTTAAGGGAAAAAGTTTGTCTTATATGCCGGCAAATACAGTATTTTTATTTACTTCCTGTCTCTATGCCAACCTGAGGTGTAATTGCTTTGTGATATTCTTGTTCTTCAGATGGAAAGCACATGAACTTATCAAAAGTATTCCTCCCAAGGATCTGCCTCAAATCAGAGCAAAGGTTGCTGCAATGGAGCTGCTGAAGGGGCATCGTGGTGACATTGGGCTCCAAAGAGTTTGGCAGGGTAACTACCTTGCATCGGTAAGTATAGCAAAGCATGTGAAATTTCCATCACTTTATCATGTGATATCACAGAGATGAAATAACAGAAATGAAAGAGCTTCAGTGGTTAAGAAGCTTGCTTTGTTAGCTGGAAGGCTGGCAAGTCGGCAGTTCAAGCCCCGGGGACAGCATGACAGGTTGAGTGCTTGTCTCTGTCCCAGCTCTTGGGGACATGAAAGGTGCCTCATTCGGGCGTCCCCTGAGCAGAGTTTCTCCAGCAAAAATCCTTTCAATCCAGAATAATTTCTGATATGAAATTATTATATAGAGATAAAAGCACAGGAAAAGGCTAGTAGCAGCAAACATGGTAACAATCACTCAAACCTATTTGCTTCTTACAGATCCAGCCCCTTGTCTTTATATTCCATTTTTTGTCTCGCTTTTCTCTAGCTCAGAGATCGGCAACATATCACTCAAAGACCATCTGTGGTTCCTCCGTGCATTTTTTGTTACTCCCAAATCCTCACCAACAGGGTTAAAAAAAACTTTGAGCTTAGAAACAAGATGAATCCCATTCTTGCAAGCCTGTATCAGAAGCTTGGAAAACCTGTCAGGGGCAGAATTCAGAGATCAATTATCTTAACATCTGTTTCAGATAAACGGATGAAAAGCATTATTAAAGAAAGTGTTATTAATCATATAGCATAACAGACTTACAATATTTAAGAAATAATGCAGTAAGGCTTATAGAAAAGAAAGCTTTACCTTACCCAGTTTTTTGTGTTCTTTCAGATAATTGAAAGCATGTGGATAAGGCTCTACTACAGCTTTGGCTGAAATAAATCTCTTAGTCTTCAAGTTATCACAAGACTTTTTGTGAAAGTTGCAGTGATATGTAGGGTTGATAAAAGAAGGGCTTACCATTTGAAATGCTCCTTTTTAAAGAGGTTCTGATAATGGTCTTTAAATTTAACTTTGAAAAGTAATAGAAAAGTAGAAAATATTACTGCTCATGCTGGTTAAAGTAACTTAATTTCTTCTTATCACTGCATTGGTTTTGAATACTGCATCATTATACCTTCATTCCACTGCCCTGTAATAAACCATTCTTGGCAACTGCTTTGGTTACTACTTGTGATTCGAAAGCTCTCTTTGCAGCATATTCTGTTTTTTCCATTCTATATGAGAAAGTCTACTTTTAAAATTGGGGCTTGATTGGCTTGAAAAACAGTTTTTCTTTGTGAGGGCAATAACTAAAGCCTTGTGTTTATATTTTGATACTCATTTTGCTGTCTGATCTGGAATGATAAAAGTGTTGTGACTCAGGTTTTTTTTTTAATGATGAAGACAAATGACATGTCTCTACTCTGGTTTTTTTAGACCCCAAATAATCCTCAGGCTGCAAGCTCATTTGTCCCCATTGCCTTTGAGTTGCAAAGAAAGGACAAGTTTATGAATGTTCTTTTCTCATCTCTTGTCCGCAAGGTAAGCACAGCAAACTACAGTGAAAATATTTTTTAAAAGCTTCCAAGGAGAAAAAAAGCTACAGCTAGAAAATGGGGTTTGGTTATAGTTGGGGACTTCTAAAAGGGAAGGGGTTTAAAAATAATAATAATATATACAAATATATTCCAAAGTGAAAAGGACTTGAAGAGACTGCCAAACATTTGGCTACTTGTAGTGAAATATAAAGGGCCTGCAGTGGCTTAGTAGTTAAGATGCTGAATTTGATGACTGGAAGGTTGATAGGTCAGGAGTTCAAGAGTCGAGTGCTGTTAGCTTTTTCTGCTACACGACAAAGTGAGTCCCCATCTCTGTTTCCATATAATGGAAAGTGATTTCTGATTGTACTGAAAGTGGTATGTATGGCTGTGTTAGGTGGCTTAGTGGTTGAACTGTGAGCTTTTGTGGACCAAGTCATTTAGTCTGATGAAATGGACTTTGTCCACAAAAACTCGCAGTTAAATACAGGAGTTAGTCTTTAAGGTGCCACAACATTTTTGTCTTCTTTTGCTGTTCTGTTTTATTTACTCTTTTTTGTTTTCCTAAAGAAGAGATTCAAAAATATTTCTTGCATTATTTTGGAAGTAACTTTATTTTGTTCCTGCATTTCAAAAGATATCTGTTGAATTTTCCTCCCTTTCAGTCTTTTGCACTGTCCCTCTTGTGTTCTGCTTTAATTAATAAAATTCTCAATCAAAGCCTTGCAGTTGATGCAACTGTTTCCTAAAGAGGGGTCCATTAATCCATTCACTCCACCATTGAATCACAAGCAATCTGACATCACTTCCTTCCTTTCTCTCTCCATTCAGTTCTTCGCTGTTCTCTTTGTTCATTCTCATTCTTAAGCCTTCAGTCATGCCTGTTCTCTGTTTAATGTACTGTATTCTATATTCTGTTCTGCTTTCTGTTCTGAGAATAATCCGACCTTTCTCCTTAAGAGCCATATTTGTCTATTTCTACACAACTGACATGAAAGCATATAAAGTTTTAAAAAGTCAGGTACATGTTCTTTAAGACCCTTAGTAGGCGTGCACTGTGCTGCTGCCAATCATGACTTCCTAACTCATGTCCCTGTGTATTTTTCAAGAACCTTCTCATGCCCTTTGCAATTTATACATTTACTTTGGGGGAAACCCTGATGTAACTCTCTTGTTGCTATGACAAGTAGAACGGTTTCTTAAGGGTGAAGTGGCTCTGTGACAGCAGGGGTGATGTTCCTGCCTTGTTTGGAACAGCACGTAGCACGCACTGGTGGCACTGAATAGATGCTTAGTACAGAAGCAAAAGCCAGGGCAATGGGATAGTCAAGTTGAAGGCTGGCATCCTTCTTCTTTCAAGGCAACAAAGGAGTTGGGAGACATGATAACTTTGGGGAATGGAATAACAGTTGTACCTCGCTTAAAGAGCATAATGCGTTTCACAGGATTGCTCTTTAAGCGAAACACCATTGAAAGTGACCAATGGGGGGGGGGGGAATTGCGAACCCCAATTTATTTGTTAAGCAAGTTTTTGGTTGGTTTTATTTGTTAAGCAAAGTGAACATTCAGAGAAAATTCTGCTCTTTAAGCGAGTTACTCTTTAAGCAAGGCGCTCTTTATGGGAAATTTGACTGTATCAAGTACTTTGTACCTACAGTTTTTAGGCACGACTAGCAAGAATCTTTAGCCTCAAATGCTGATGGTAGTGATACGAGCCTTATAATTGTGAGGCCCAAATAGCTGTTCTCTAAAGATCTTGGGTAACAAAGCTGCCAAATATACAGAAAATCTCAGTCAGATTTGGTAGTGCTAGACCAGTGATGGCGAACCTTAACACTCCAGATGTCCATGAATGTTAATTCCCAGGAGCCCTGATCAGCAGGAGTGCTGACTTCAGCTTCTAGTATTTGAAGTCTAAGAACACCTGGAGTGCCAAGGTCCGCCATCACTGTGCTAGTCTAAAAACCAAGGCAAAGGTTTTCTATTCATGGCAGTTATGTGGCCTCTTATTTTATTTAAAATTTAGCTGCCAATATTTAACTGTGAATTGAGACCATATGTGTTAAGTCAGCCTCATGAACAGTCTGCTTTTGTATACCTTATTAATGTGTGCAAAATGGTTCTGTCATAGTTGTCAGCTGCTACTTAATGTTTGAGTATACATTTTTCCTGAAAACAGGAAAAAATGCCATTGGTGTGAATTTGTGTAAGGTTGATCCCAGCTTGCCATGAAGTGACCCACACATTATGATCACAGAGCCATCTCCTGCGGCACATATGAAATGAGACATGCAGGGTTTGACACTGGGACTGCAATGGACTGCCACAGCCTTGGGGATATTGATAAGGTGCACCTTCACAGTCAGTCCATCTGGCATGGCCTCTTCCGCCTCCATGAGGGTTGGGAATCATAAAAGTGAAGTGGTTCTTCCTCTGCGTATTTTGCTGTTGGGCCCAATATGATTTCCAGGGGCATCTCCTCCACTAAGGGGGGGGGGATTACCCCACCTAAAGGGGCTCATCCGCCCACAGTCGTTAGCCCTTTTAGGGAGTCAGGTTATTTACCGCCACCCAACACTCGGTGTTAAGTTGCTGACTATATGGTATGCTCTGTTACTGTAGCGGGATGTCTGGCCAGACTATAAAATGGTTCTGTAACCCTTTAATTATCTGATGTTGAATATCCTTGAGATAATTTCCTTTTCTGTCATACTTCTACTTGCTTTCTAGTCCTTACTACCAGGTTTCCACAAGCCAGTTTGATATTACTAAACAACTTCATATTTCCTTCTTGCTCCTATGACTGTCAGATGATAACAAGGAAGGCCTTCTTTGAAAAAACTGCTGGTGTTAATGCCTTCTAGCTAATGCAGCAGTTAACTGTATTTCTTAATTGAATCTCTGTGCCCAATAGTAACAGCCATCCAAATTTGCTGGACATAATGCTTCTCTCTCTCTTTAAATAAAAACTGAATTGCCTTGTTGTCCCAAGACAGGGTTGTTGAACTTCACAATAATGCTAATTTGTTGTTTGTCAAATTGGCAATCTAACAATTTGAGTGAGTGAATGGATAAGGCATGCTTCTTGGAGAAAAGAGAATGTGAATGAAGCTTCCAGATTCTTTAGATGGTATTATAAAAGAAGTTAGGAACCATCTTTTTATTTATTATTGAGTGAAGAGTGAGAACAGAAACAAAGGATGCTTTATTAGGCCAAAATAAAAAAGAGCAGAAAAGTAAAATTACATAGTAATTTGGCTCACTTGCTGTATTCCCGGGGTTCCCAACCTACGGTCCGCAGGCCAGCCCCGGCCCACAGCACCATTTCACGTGGCCCGTATCACCATCGGAAGTGGAAGCAGACACATTTACAGCAGCCATAAATGTGCCCGTGGCTGTCATAAACACGTTTATGACAGCTGTGGGCACGTTTTGTGGCAGCATTTACTGAGGGGGGAACCACCAGTCTTCAGCTGTCTGAGGAGGCGTGGACTGGCTTGCCGCATAAAAAGTTTGGGAAACCCCTCCTGTAGACCATCCAGGGTCATTTACTCTGTAGCATTTTATGCAATTTGTAAGCTTTTTTCTCAAAGAATGGTTGCTTCTGGATAGCTTGGGTGGGTGTTGTTTTTCGTAATTCACCAAAATACTTGATTTGAATAAAAGCATGGGATTATTAGTCTTAGGATCATTTCCAATCCTTGTCCCATGATCTTCAAGTTCTTGTACGTCCTATATATCGGGCAGAATGCACATTTCTGTGTGCTCAGTTTTTTTTTTGTGCAGATTCAATAATGCACAGAACACTTGACATGAAAATGAAATTCCTTGTTTTCAGTACAAAGGACAGCTCATTGCATGCAAAGTATGATACTGTACTAAATTTTTGGAAGACAGTGAAACAGTCATGAAGGTCTGTGTGTTCAGCAGTCACTATACTAGAAGTATAAAATCTGCTGAATTAGTTAATTTAATAAATCATTCCACTTCCTGTTGTACTGTAACAATCTGCTTTGTTATAATTCCAGCACCAACCAGAGTGATGATACTGTATTTGAGACAGCTACAAATGCTAAGTTAGGTAACTAAAAAAACAAAGTGATAAAGGAATAGTAGATAGTTTAAACCATGAGTCCTCAACCATTTAAAACTGGGAAAGATGCGGGTGGCCGCCGCTTCCACTGCTACTGCCTCAACCCTTGTCCCCTATGTTTGGCTTGGCATGTCCGTAACTGCACTCTGTAGCAGGATGGATGTTGTAACCCTTACAACATCCACCCTGCTATGGAGCGCTGGCAGGGACATGCCAAGCCAAGTAGAGGAGACAAGAATTGAAATGGCAGTGGTGGTGGAAGCAGTGTCTAGTGTGAGGCTGCAGGCCAGATGACTTGGTGTCGTGGGCCAGATCCAGTCTGTGGGCTGTAGGTTGGGGATCCCTGGCTTAAACTCATAAGATGATAATTGGAGGAACAAGGGATTTGAAAATAAAATCTGTGGGCTGGATAGGAGCAAACGTCATGAGGAAAATTTTCTTCTGACCACAAGGAACATCTCTCAGGCTTCTGGTCATAGTTTTCAGCAAGAAGGACTTAATGTTGGATTAATTTTAATTAGCAGTGAAACATACCACCTTTTGAAAAGGAAAAGGTCAGAAAGCACTGACTGAAATCCTTTTTAAATTTTATTTCATAAACAAAAAACAAACAAAAAACTTTTTAAAAAACATACAACTAATACAACATTAAAACAATTTTAAAGAAGAACAAAAATGTCCTCCCCAATCAAGCCCAGCAGAGCCACATAACCATTTTCAACATCTTTATAACCCACATTCTATTTCTATTGCCTTCATTGCCTGAAAGTATGTTTTCCCTTTCACTGTAGCAATTGAGGAGAGGAAGCTTAACCTGTCTTAGTGAATGTGCTGAAGCTGCAAGAATACAACAAATTAGCTATCGATTATACCAA
This sequence comes from Furcifer pardalis, assembly GCA_030440675.1. NCBI lineage: Eukaryota > Metazoa > Chordata > Lepidosauria > Squamata > Chamaeleonidae > Furcifer > Furcifer pardalis. Next base: position 32,719,638 of record CP126897.1, read on the forward strand.
AAGAAGGAAATGCTAAATGAAAAAATCCAAAGCTCACCTTTGCTCTTCTGAATGTTTCCATGGCTCTCCTTGCAATAGCTGAGCTAAGCATTCCACATAAGTGAGAAATATTTCATGTACAAATAGTGGACCTGAATGCATAAATAGATATCATAGGCAGTATGCTAGTCTTTTGACGGTGGATTTGATTAATCCAATCCTGCCTTATAGATTTTCAATTGGTGCTTTGAGTTTCTTGGAAGAACATAATCCATTATCTTCTTAAGAAAATAAGAATATGTAAGATATTCCTATTCTCAGCTTTGAAATAGTTGTAAGGTATGTGTCATTTGTTCTAATGATGAATATCTCTCTTTTTGGCTTCTTCTGTCCCTGGAACTGTATCCTGTTAGTAGCCATTCCAGTTGGTTATGGCTGATGGAGAGGTGAGACAATGCATCCTGCTCTGACACTTTGATCTGAAACAACTCCATTTGGATCCAACTTTACTTTCTCTGTGGTGACCAGTTCATAATGTAATTGAAAAGCATGAAACCTAAATCCAGTTACTGGTCACAACTAGAGTAGATATTTTGAATCTGTGGCAACTTTTTAACTCAACACTTGTGTATGTTCCATTGATTAGGTGTATTTATCATAGTTGAGAGTAACAAAATTGAATTAGATCTTGGTGTCTTAGTTTCTTGATGGGCTCATTCTCCAAAACGCTTACCTTTTCATGCCTTGTCTTTCAATTTTACCACCACCTTAAAAAAAAGCCTAGAACAGTGTAGGTGAACCTATGGCATGCAAAGCCAATTCTGTTGGCACGCATGCCATCACGGACAAGCCCCGCCCCACACCACCAAAGGCAACACCACTTTCCCATCTACCCCTCTCCCTCCGTCAATGGGGAGGTGAGAGGGGAGGCTGAAATCCCGGCTGGGAGGCGGTGGCAGGGATGAGATGAAACAGCAGAGGAGGAGGTGGTGCACCGTGTGTGTGTGTGTGTGTGTGTGTGTGTGTGTGTGTGTGTGTGTGTGTGTGTGTGTGTGTGTGTGTGTGTGTGTGTGTGTGTGTGTGTGTGTGTGTGTGTGTGTGTGTGTGTGATTATTGATTTAATAACAGAACACACCAAAAAATGAAAATAAAATGCAACAATATAACCTTGTAACATATCACTACTGAATAATACTAAGGAAAGAAAAATAAAAATAACAAGGTAATACATCCAAACAAAAACAATTCATCATAAAATAACTTCAATATCACGGGTATTTCTCATGTACCAAAACTACAATAAATGCTCCACTTGTCATAATTTTTATATTTCCTTTATACATAATCATATTATTCAGTACCCAATATTGATTCTTACTCCTCTTATCATTTCTAAAATTGAAAGAAAAATACTAGAAAGAGAAAACAAACAAACAAACAAAAACACCCTGTGTTGTCTACAATGCCATTTAACCTATCATGTATTTACTTCCAAAAACTCATTTGATCAGGTACTGGTTTGCCACCCTTTTTTGTTGTTGTTCAGTCGCACAGTCGATTCCGACCCTTTGCCACCATTACCCATAGTTAACGTATAATCCAGAAAAGACTCCCAGATATTCCAAAATTTATTTTCCTTAATTATCCCTTTTTATAAATACAATTCCTAACATCACATGGTTGTGTGGGCATGCACAGTGCCTGCCAACATGCTACCTCTTCCTCCTTGGGCACACGTTCTCTAAAAGGTTCGCCATCACTGGCCTAGAATTTTGTTTTATGTTTCAATCTATTACTACTTGTTCAATTTTCAATAGACAAGCGGAAGAGCTATTTTTAGGGGTAGTTTTTCTTTAGCTAAAAAACCACATACAAATGGATTGGATTTCTCAGGTCCATTTGCATGTTTAGAATGTCATCTCCGAGATGCCTACCAGTGTGCGGATGCCTCACTGAATAACAACTCCAAGGAATCCAAGTGGGGCTGAAAACTATATCTTTTCTATCCCCCCCCCCATCTGCAAGATTTTGACTTTAGAAAGACTAATTTTGCATTCCAAGCCACCCCTGAAACTATCTTGCAAGAATCAATAGAGCTTCTTTTTTGTTGTTGCTTATACAGTTTGCTTCTTCCTCCTGCTCCATGCAACCAAGTAGAAGAATATGAAAGAGGGCCCAGGTTAGAAGGAAACATGAAGGGAGTAAGGCATTTTCAAGGTTATGCTTTGAAATATATCACTTTAATTCTCATTTTTCCAGCTGGATGTCTGTCAGCAGCAAATGGGGATGAAAAATTATCCAAGGGCGAATATCACAGCAAGAAAATGAGCTGTGGCCTACTAAATCCAAATGGTGTCTACAGTTAATTTAAAATTTGGAATGCTTAGCAGTAACAAGCTCAACAAGTGGGATTACTTTTTTCTGATGGAAATAGGCATTTACTTTACTTGGGAAACTGAGCAGTGGACAGATTGTTTCACTTTGCTCACAATTTACCACAGAATTAATTGAAAAGTTATTTATTCATGTATTTATTTTGTTCAACTTTTATCGAATGCTTCTAGAATGCTGCTATTTAGGTGCTCTATAAGGCATGCTTGCTAAGCAAAATATCCTGCTGCTTGCTACCATAAAATGTTACCTTTTTTAAAATGTTGTTTTTAAGAGAACCCTAACTACATTTTATATATACAGTGGTACCTTGCATAACGAACGCATTGCATAGCGAAAAATTCGCATAACAAAGCATATGCAATGGCGATACCCCGCATAACTAAAATAAATTCTCGTTATGCGGGTTTTTTGGTAACCAGGGTATACCCACTTATTGGGAGCCGTAGTTAATGAACCCCCCACCCTGGTTATGCAGGGTATCTCCCATAGGGAACCGCATCACGGGGGGAAACCTATAGTGAAGAGCTCCGTGAAACGGAGTTTTTTCGTTATGCAGGGTTCTACTGTATATTACCGTTTACATTTGAATGTTTGTATGGTGAACCTTGGCACTCCAGGTGGTCTTGGACTTCAATTACCAGAAGCCCAAGTGATCAGGGCTTCTGGGAATTGAAGTTCCAGGACACCTGGAGTGCCAAGTTTTACCATCACTGGCTTAGACTGACATTCAGTCTGGTGATTTGCTATCATGGTAGCTAGGTTCTGTGAGATATAAAAGAGGACTAGGCAATAAATTTCTTCACATCTTTTCTCTTTACTGGTATATTTCACTCTCACTAGCATATTTGACCTTCAATATAGTAATGTCTGTAGCATGCATACCTTTCTGGAAATGTACACACAAACCTTGTTAATGATCTGATTTTCCAGGCACATCACAAAGCCTGGCTGTGAAACCAGTGGTATAAGATAATGCTGTAGAAAACTCCATGAAATGTTAGGAAAAGTGGAAATGATATGATGTCTTTACTTTTTGAAAATTCAAAGCACTGATAGTATTATTTAGGAAGATTTCTTAGCAACAAATATTCATCTAGCTAAAATAAGCATTAGCTTTGTTTGATTGTGAGCTGTTGTCCTCATGCAGTACAAATATGGTGTGTGTGTGTGTGTGTGTGTGTGTGTGTGTGTGTGTGTGTGTGTGTGTGTGTGTGTGTGTGTGTGTGTGTGTGTGTGTGTGTGTGTGTGTGTGTGTGTGTGTGTGTGTGTGTGTGTGGTCTGTTTTTAAAAGAGAGTGTCTTTTAATATAAGTGGGGATTTGATTATTTGCAGATAAATCGCTTCAACAAAGTGGAAGACCGAGCAATTTTTATCACTGACAGGCATCTGTATAAGATGGACCCTACAAAGCAGTACAAAGTGATGAAAATGATCCCATTGTACAATGTAAGTATTAAAGCTCATGTTAACACTGTGGAACTCTATCTTGCAAGTAAACTAGTTTTTTCTTCTATAAATTAGTAAAGTCTCTGATCAGAAATATGTGAAGTTCATAAGTCTGTCTTATCTGTAGATAATCTAATTTTTTGCTTATAACCTTGAACTATAAGAGAGATGCAAGAAAACATAGATAGAGACTGTTCCTCTCTTTCCATTCCTAAAGGATTGAGATTGTGGTTCTTGTCTGAATATTTATGCTTGTTTAGCTATGGTTCAAGTGGTTAAGATGCTGAACTTAACCACTGGAAGGTCAGCAGTTCAAGACCCGAATGCTGCACAATGGAGTAAGCTCCTGTCTCTATCCCAGCTCCTGCCAACCTAGCAGTTTGAAAGCAAGATATTGCAAGTAGATAAATAGGTCCTACTTCATTGGGAAGGTAAGCAGTGTTCCATGCACTCTGGTGTCTAGTCATGTCTGCGACATGTCCACGGAAATGTCTGCAGATGCAGACAGCGCTGGCTCTTTGGCTGTAAACAGAGATGAGCACTGAATCCTAAAGTCAGATACAACTGGCTTTTGAGCAAGGGTGACCTTTAGTTTTTATTTCTAGTGTGTAAAACCAACACTTCTCACCTACAAACCTATTTAGCAGGAGAGATAGGAAGTCACTGCAGCCAGCATGAGATCCAAACTAGATGTAAGATCTTTTGTTGTAGCCTATTGACTGGAATCCCCAAAATCTGGTTTGTTGTTCAAGGAGGTCTTTTTAACTCCTTTCTTCCTCCACTGTTTTCATATTCTTGTTCTCACACTTTTGCCCTCTGAAGTTATTATTTTGGTGGGAAGGAACATGGTTCTCCTTCATGTTGTTTGGGAATGCACACTAATGGGTTCTGCACCTGCGCTGAGCCCGAGCGGAGCTGAAAAGCTGATTGGACAAAAGATTTGAAGTTAGGACGAACCCATTAGTGTGAATTCCCAAACAACATACTCGGAGAACGACAGTTACTGGTAAGTGAAACCTGTCTTTATCTTGTTTTCCAGCAATTAGAAATTGTTAATTTTTTCCAGAAGTTTAAGTGTTATTTTAGTCAGCATAGAGGTTACATTAGGGATTCTCAACCTGTGACCTGCAGCACCATTTCATGTGGCGGCCCCCTACCGCATCCACCATACCAGGAAGGGCAATGGAGTGGAGGAAGGGCAAAATGGCTGTCTGGCCCCTGAAGCTGTCTGAGGGAGCATAACCCAGCCCCTGGCTTTAAAAGGTTGAGAACTCCTGGGTTACATGCTAACATAGGGGCTTGCGCACTCACACACGTGCACGCAAGCACACACACGCACACACACACACATTTCTCCATAAAAGATTTACAAGATGCTAACTTGGTTTGATGGTGTTTTATTAAGAGCAAGATCTTTGTCATACACTCTTTAGATCATATCTTTTTGGCCACTGATCTGTAGTTTGCCTTCCTTTGTGGGTCACCATTATTCTTAATGATGATTAGCAAAAGCCTGGCTCTTAGCTGGGAGTTTACTGCCTGATATGGGAGGTTTGGCTCAAGCTGTGATAATGGTAGATGGAATGATATTGAAAGGAACAGAACGCTTAACTTGTTCACTATTTCTATGCAGGTTATTTGTGTTCTCACAGTTCAAGGGAATCCTGTTGTCACCTTAAATACGAAAACTGATGCTGGGAGATCTAGTTAATGGTCAGCTTATCCAAGAGATAATGTAGTTCTGTTGGCCATTGACATCTCCAGTTGCCATAGTGTTCAGCTGCTACGTGTCCCTTGCAGTCGTCCAAGGCTTGATAAAGTCACATTTTGGACACTTTAAAATAATGTTTGGCATCATATAGCAAAATTATCATCAACATCAACTTCCATTTATATCCTGCACATCTGGGGTTACCCCCGCTCTGAGTGGCTAACAACACATTAAAAACACATACAGTAATAAAATCACATAATAAATCACCTAATAAAATACAATCACACTTATACCGCCCCATAGCGCTTAGTGCACACTCTGGGCAGTTCACAAGTTAATTAGCATTTTGCCCCTAACATGGTGGGTACTCATATTATCAACCTCGGAAGGATGGAAAGCTGAGTCAACCTTGATCCCTGGTCAGGACTGAACTTCCAGCCTTTTGGTTACAGGACAGCAGTTTACCCACTGCAACCACTTATCCTTTGCTATTGCCTCACTCTCTTTTCACTTCTGCTTTGTGCAAGTAACAGCTTAACACAGTGATAGCCAACCTTTTAGAGACCGAGTGCTCAAACTCAACCGGCTGTCATCTGCATCGCAAAGGGGCGGGGTGAACACTGTGCTGGGGGGAGGGAGGAAGTGCTACCATTGGGCTTCTGGGCGGAGGAGCAGGGTCAACTTTGTGCTGGGGTGACAGCACACATGCCCACAGAGAGGGCTCTGAGTGCCCCCTCTGGCATGCCTGCCATAGGTTCGCCTCCACTGGTTTAGCATAATAGATTTCAAGGAACTGAAGAACAGGAGGAAAGTATCTTCATATTGTTGTTGCTGATGTTCAGTTGCACAGTTGAGTCCAAATCTTTGGGACCCTATGGACTACTGCATGCCATCCAGTCATCTGCCATCTTCCGTAGTCTACCCAGAATCTTCATATCCCATGTTCTAAATAATATCTTAGATCTTGTATGCTAATCTTGTTTTTCACAATTGATGTTATTTTTCATACCAGCTTTTTTTGCCCATCTTATTAAAAAGATTTTAATATTTGTGTTGGAATCTGCCCATATTTGTGCTGGCTTATGTTGGGTTATTGGGATCTTTAATATTTGAGTAATAGACTAAAAGATGGGAAACTGTGAACTTTGCTGAATGGGGGCAGGTTCATCACTGCAGACATTCAGTCACTTGGATGGATGAATTTTTAAAAAATGGGCTGTTGATCTTTGTTTCTGCACCTACCACACCTCAGTGGAAAAGATGTTTCTTTTAAATCTGTACGGCACATTGGCCCTGTAACATATGCAGGACCGATCCTTGCCAAAATGCATCTGCCTGCCATTCGTGTTCACTACCACAGTTTCTAAAGCTGTCTAGCAACATCCCTAGGGAAGGCGTTACTATGGAGATCTCAGGAAGTCAGCTGATGTCTGGTCCTGTTGCAGCTTGTTTTCTAGCTCAAGAAGCCATTCTGTCACTTCTGTCCTTAAAAAAAAGAGAGAAAAAACTCCAAGTGGAAATTCATATCCCTTTGTGTGCTTTTGACTTCTGGCTGCAAAAACCGCAGTGACTTGGAAAAAGCTAATGGTTATTGTGCCTGGTCTCACTGGCCATGTTTAGATGTATCACTGAAGATAACAGCAAAAACAAGAACAAAAAAGCAAGATACTATTTCACATATGAGGAAATGGAAGGCGAGCTATATGTATTCAAAAATCAAAGTCAATTTTTTTTCTGAAGGAGGAAGTAGAAATACATCATTTATAAATGTTACTGCTACTTCACGTGATTCTTCTGTTTAACTGAGTCAGGACCATTCCTTACAACAGGATTCATGTTGAGACTATGGGTTCAAGTGGATTCCTGCAGAGTAGTTAGTAAGGCACAAAGCAGCGACACAATTGCTTCACCACACATCAATTTCACAAGGCAAACTGAGCTGCCCAAAACAGATTTAAATCAATTATTTAAATTAAGCTGCCCTACAGAAGAGGCCCCCTCTTATGCTCTATAGCAAATCATAGAGGCTAAATGTGGGTCGATGGTTTATTATTTCCCAAGGGCTTAGAGTGTGTAACTCCAGTTCTATTTACTAGCTGTGAGTTCTTATGCTTAAACAGGGCTAAGCAATCCCATGCCCTTCAGATATTTTTAACAACAACTCTGTGAACCCAAACTATAATCTGCAGTGCACTGGATTATTCAAACAGCATTGCAAAATATTTGGAGGCAACACATTGCTTATCTCTGTTGTAGAGGTATTAAATCCCCAAAAGACAGCATTTTGAGGGAAGAAAAGCTAAGAATTAAGCTCAAATAATTTAGAGCAGGGGTAGGCAAACTATGCCCAGGGGGCTGGATCCACCCTGCAGCACCAAATAATCTGGCCCTTGCTCCAGCCGCCACTTCTAGAATTGGCCACAGATTCATTTACGGCTTTTGTAAATTTGTTTACGGTAGCCGTAAATTAGTCTGTGGCTGTTATCACATTTAACAGGTTGCCTTGCTAAAAAGCCAGTTGTATCCAACTCTAGGGTACAGTGTTCATCTCCGTTTACAACCGAAGAGCCAGTGCTATCTGCATCTGCAGACATTTCCATGGTCATGTGGCAGGCATGACTAGAAACCGGAGTGCACAGAATGCTGTTACCTTCCCACCTATTTATCTACTTACAATTTCTTGCTTTCAAACTGCTAGGTTGGCAGGAGCTGAGACAGTGACAGGAGCTTACTCCATCGTGCAGCACTCGGGTCTCGAACTGCTGACCTGCCAACTTTCCAGGCATCAAGTTCACCAGAGGGTGGCTAAACTTTGGCAGACTCCTTTCCTTAGCTCTTCCTCAGCTCACTTAGATGTGCATTGTGTCCAGCAACTGTTAACAGCTTTATAAGGTTTCAGAGTCCCATAACTAAGAAAATGTATGCGGCTAATACCATGATGGCGAACCTTGGCACTCCAGATGTTCTTGGACTTCAATTCCCAGAAGCCCAAGCACCCTGTGAATCCACACGAAAGGGTTTACTGTGATTCATCCAGCCCAGACTGCCCTTGTCGCTCCCAGAAGTGGAAGTAAAACTTCCAGACCCGGCCCATGGTGCCAAATCATCTGGCCCATGCAGCCAGGACCGCTACCGGAAGCAGAAGTAAAACATGCCCACACATGCATATGACATGCCCACACATGTGTATAACGGTGCCATAAATGCACCCATGGCTGTCATAAACACATTTACGACAGCCGCAGACATGTTTTATGTTGGAAGGACCCACATGATTGGCCTGCACAACCACGTGAACGGCCTGCGGTGCTAAAAGTTTGGCCACCCCTGTAGGATATTAATATATATTTCTTTAAAATATATACTGTTCCTACTAAGATAGCCTTCTACAGTTGATATATTATGATCTCATTTATGACTAGAGTACAAAAATGTTTTTCTAGATCTTTCTAGTTTTGCACTCAAAGCATCACTTACAACTGGAACAATTTTAGTTTTGTTTTACCATAATTGCGCAATCTCAATTTGTTGTTTGTTGTTCAGTCCAGTGATGGGATGACAAAAATTCTACTACCACGCCATGACGTCACGGACATCATGGGCGTGGCCAAAAATAAAAATAAATAAATAAAATAAAAATAAACACACACACACACACCCTCAGCCCACCCACCCACCCAGACAGCTACAACACAAACCCGTAAATAACTTAAATAAATAAAATAAAAATAAAATAAAAATACAACCACCCACCCAAAACACAAATAAATTACCCACCCATCCCAAATAAAAAACCCTCACTTGCTTACCTTCCTTGGGACAACGAACCCCCATGGCCCAGGGCCACCCGGCAAGGCGCGCCGCCCCTGACTGCGGCCTCCTCCTCCTCCTCAGGTCGCGGCCACAGGAGCCACCGCCTGCAGCCACCGTCCATAGCTGCCACCCGCCACCGCCACCGCCGGAGCTGCCGCTGCCTGCAGCCCTGTGGCCTCCTCCTCGGGCCGGTGCCTTTTTGGCCTGGCTGCAGCCATGGCCAGGGACGGTCAGGGGCTGCGGGCAGCAGTGGCTCTGGCAGTGGCTCCGGCCGCGGCTGCCGAGCCTCCCTGAGCCGTCCACTGCCGACAAGCCCCCATGCCCAGGGGACACCCGGCGGGGCGCACCGCCGCCGCCTGCAGCCTCCTCCTCCGCCGGGTGCCTGTGGCCTCCTCCTCCGTGGCCGCAGCTGGAGCCAGGCCAAAAAGGCAGCGGCCCAAGGAGGAGGAGGAGGCCACAGGCGCCCGACGGAGGAGGAGACTGCAGGCAGCAGCGGTGCACCCCGCAGGACGTTCCCAGGGCATGGGGGCTTGTCGGCAGCGGATGGCCCAGGGAGGCTCGGCGGCAGTGGACGGCCCAGGCAGGCCTCAACGTGCCCCGGGGGAGGTGCTCTCCTCTGAGGGCTGGTGCCGCCGCCGCTGCCGCCGCCCTGAAAGGTGTGGTTCCAGCGCTCCAAAATTTAAAAAACATAAAATTGAAGCCAAAATGGCTCCAATTGACTGTGCATGCGCAGAAACTCAATCTGATGCATGTGCAATGTGTCAGATTTAGTTTCTGCGCATGCGCAGTCAATTGGAGCCATTTTGGCTCCGATTTTTTTTAAAAAATTTGACTACCCTCCTGGAGAACCCTCCGGGATTGTTCCTACCGGTTCCAGGGAACCGGATGGAACCGGGGTCATCCCATCACTGGTTCAATCGCACAGTCGATTCCGACCCTTTGTGACCCCATGGACCACTGTCCGCCAGGCACTTCTGTCCACCATTCTCCTCAACTCGCTCAGCTCTGTGCCCATTGTGTCTACAATACCATCTAGCCATCTCATTTTGGGCCACCCCCTTCTTCTTTTGCCCTCCACACTTCCCAGCATCAAGGCTTTCTCAAGTGAATCTTCTCATTTGATGTCCAAAGTACTTTAGCTTCATCTTTACAATTTGACCTTCTAAGGAGCAGTCAGGGTTAATTTCTTCTAAGATTTACCTATTTGTTCTCCTCGCTGTCCAGGGGACTCTCACAACTCTCCTCCAACACCACATCTCAAAGGCATCTATTCTTCTGCGCTCAGCTTTCCTAATGGTCCAGCTCTCACAACCATACATTGCCACAGGGAATACCATTGCTTTGACTATGCGAATTTATGTTTGCAATTTGATGTCTCTACTTTTCACTATGTTCCCCAGGTTTCTCATCGCTTACCTCCCAAGAATCAGTCGCCTTTTTATTTCATGGCTGCAATTTGTCGGTTTTTTTTTAAATATTATTTTTCAGCATTGCTGGTTCTTGTGGATGGCTCAGAGGGTTGAGCCTAACAATTAAGAATCAGATTCTAAAAATTGGGGGGCAATATGACATTTTTCAAAATCCCTGATTTTTTTAATTCAGGGAGGAGGGTGGTGGTGGTGGTGGTTCGGACTGTATTGAATTATGTTGCCTTTAATTTGTTATATGAGTAGACACTGGGGAATCCCTCATCCACCTCTATCACACGTGAATTAGTGCAAATGCTTACTAAAATGATCTTCTAGTATCTACTTTGTATTGAATAACATCTCCCTGATCTTGCTACTTTCATTGATGTGCTGTACATTTTATGTTCTTACTGCTAAAGAAGAGTAAGTTTTTAAAAAGGAAGACCATTGTATGAAGATTTAGCAGCAATAAATGCACTGTATGTTTGTTTTTTCAGACTTCAGTAGAATGTCTTGTTTCCTCTGATGATGAACAACGCTAGAAAGATAGCTTAATATACAACAAAGTTAGAAATGCTATTAATTGTGCCTAATCTACTTCTACAAAAGATCCATTAACATATGGAGCAATTAAAATTTCTCTTTCACTTTCTGCAGCTGACAGGTTTGAGTGTCTCCAATGGAAAAGACCAGCTTGTGGTTTTCCACACAAAAGACAACAAGGATCTAATTGTATGCCTCCTCAGCCTGCAACCACTCAATGAGAGCAGAATTGGAGAATTGATTGGAGTTCTAGGAAGTCATTTCAAAAGGTGAGTTTAATGCAGGTCTCGGAGTCTGAAAAATACAGAGATGTGAATCTTCTTCTTAATGATAGACTTAATTCAGTTCCTCTTTTGTACCTGCCATGTACATATAAGGAATCCATGCATCTTTAAATATTTGCAGTTCTCAAAAATTGTTTTTAACCTAGAAACTGAAGGTCCTGAGAATTTGAGTCTTCATTTGATACTTTTATTTGTTGTTCGTCTAACATTGGATTTCAGAGCAATGTGAAGTACTTTAGAAGTATTTAGTACAGTAATAAGTAACCCAAACATTATGCATCTCCTTGGAACTGCTTCATACATGCTTGGTGAAATATATATTTTGATTGCCTATGTAACTTTTTTGGCTACACAATAGAAGTGTGAAGTGTGGGGGAAAATTTAGGTATTGTGGACTCCATTTGTCCATAACTGACATCTTGCACTATGAGCTTCAGATCTGAGTAAATATGTAGACACCAAAACTGATTGTTGACAGTTGCCTTATGTTTGGAAATAGAGTATTGTGAGAAGAAGCAATAAACTACATCCTGTTTTAGGACCAACTAGAGCAGGGGTTCCCAATCTTTTCAACACAGGGGTTGAGTCATGGTCTCTCAGTCAGCTTCGATGGCTGGATGGCCATTTTGCCCTGCCTGCACAATGGGGGTGGCCATTTTATCCCACCAGTTTCAAAGTGGTGGTCATTTTATTTTTCAAATGCCCTTGGAGGGGTGTGGGACCACATGAAATAGTGCTGCAGGCTAGATCCAGCCCACAGGCCTTAGGTTGGGAACCCCTAAGCTAGAGTGAGGTGTGTAAATAGTATGCAAGTAATGTAAACTTCATTGTTTTCAATAGGTCTGTTGTAGCTGGGACTGAATAAGATTAAGACCACTACGCTGCACTGGGTCTTGATCTCTAAGTCCCAATAATCCATTAAGTTGCATCTTCCATTTTTCTCATGTATTTCCTAATTATATAGAAAATGTGAAATACGTTCAACATATGCTTTAATATTCTTAACTGGATTGGGTTAACAGTAGCTGATACATAAAGAGCACACTCCTTTGTTAGCCGTTCTAGTTTTCCTTTAAACAGGTTTAAACTACAGTTGAGCTATGACTACACTTGAGAGCCTAATTGGAGCTTTGGAGCTTTTTGCGCTGTGATTCATGGTCCATAATTACCTTTTAAGACATAACCAGGGCTCACACTTTGGCTTCCAGGTTCATCTGGAAGTTCACTGTTTACACCGCATGCCAGTGCATTTGGCATCCCAGTCCACAGGACCCACTTCCTTCCTTCCTTTCTTCCTTCTTGTCATGCCATTCCATCTACCTATTTCTGTATCCTTTCCCTGCAAAATCTCTCTTTCTGATTCTTTAATCCTCTCAGTTCCATTCCTATTCTCTGGAGATGCTGAAATCTCATGTCTGCCAATCTGAGCTAGCAAAAGAGGGAGAGTGAGAGAGGCAATATACACACGTGTGGAGAGGTGGCAGGGATGAAAGGAGAACTTATAACTAAAAAAGCAAAGCAGGCAGGTACTGCTCAACCTTTCCTGGTTCTTTCTCAGCAGGAAGCTGATTATTATTTCACTTATTTATCTGCCAGTCCCTTGATCTCCAGTCCTTGCATCTAAAACATCCCCTACAGACATATCCATCCCCTTTCTCCATAGCACATCAAGACCTAAAGGGAAAAAACAACAACCTTGTCGAATTGTATTGGGATGAAAAAAAGTTGAAACCCTCCAGCAGCACAAATGCCACTTTGGAAGAATAAAGCACAGATGAATTCAGTTCAGCCCTTTGTATCATGTAGGCCAGTGGTGGTGAACCTATGGGACACGTGCCAGAAGTGGCACTCAGAGCCCCTTCTGTGGGCACTCATGTTCTCCTAACACAGACTTTTCCCTGCTCCTTTGCCCAGCAGCCCAATGAGAATGCTTCCCCCCGCTGTGTTGGCACCTTGCAATCAGTGGTAGGCTCCAAAAAAAATTACTACCACACTGTGGGCATGGTATTGTGGGCTTGGCCAGGGGGAAAGTCCTGCGTTGCACATGAAATAGGACTACTTTATTTCAAAACTTGGATGGGCGGAGCCATCCAGAATTTCTGCTACCAGTTCTGGCAAACTGGTGTGAACCTGCTGATGCCCACCACTGCTTGCAATAAATAAGTGGGTTTGGGGTTGCAGTTTGGGCACTTGGTCTCTAAAAGGTTTACCATCACTGGTGTAGACAGTGGGAGGAAACCTCTTCAAAATCACCCATGCTATAAGAGGAGCAAATCCCAAGTTTTGCAGTGGAGTAGTCACCCATTCAGTCTTGGTTGAAAGAAGTTAGTAATTCTTTTGCTACTAACAGCAGGTGGTCTGCAGTTCAGTCTTGTAGATACAGTGGACCCTCGCTTAACAAGTGACTCGCTTAACACAAAATTCACATAACAAAAGGAAATCCATAGAAAATAGTGGCTTGGTTAACAAAAAATTTTTTTGAATGGATTAATTGGTTTTCGGAGCATTCCTATGAGAAATTGTGTTTTGGTTAACAAATTTTTGTTTTCAATGCATTCCTATGGGAAATTGCATTCAATGCATTCCTATGGGAAATTCGCTTTACATATTTTTCATAGTACAAATGGTCCCGGAGAACGCATTAAATCTGTTAAGCGACGGTCCACTGTATTTCGGGAGGAGTATGTCGATAGCAATGTAAAATCAGAATGACATTTTTTTCAAGTTTTGGTGTTGTAGCTTCCTAACTGCATAATAGTCTCTTTACTACAACATTCCTCATGAGTGTCTGCTGATTCCATCTTGCATTTAAATCATTCATGAATAGCTTAAAAATTGGCAGTGTCTCCTGATATGCTGGGAATTCTCCACCACAACACCCCTTCATCACCTTATTCTGTTCTTCCTATGTGTCACAATTTTTTCCTTTTTCTCTTTTTTTCAGATACTGTATGTCATTTACACTGGTTTGGGAATTTAATCAGTTTACTTCTACCAGTTGTAAAGAATACCATATAGGATCTGTTGAGCAGCAATAGTATCTAGATCACATAACTTCTGAAGTATGCATGTAAGGTTTAACTGATTATAAATGCCAACTAATTTGCATTATAAGAGTCTGTATTCTCCTTTACCTTCTACAGTGATAGAAATGTATTGTGTGAATTTGTCGACTGATACAGATACCTCTTTGAATCTATCATTTGCATAAGATCATAAACTTTTCTGTCAGATACTCTCAGAGTTGCTGAATTCTCAGAAGAGATCAGTCGATTTCAACATTTCTGTGTCTGCTTTATTGTTGTCTTCTCATTTCTGTAGTACCTATCTTATCAACTACGGTAATGGTGATCATCTGAGCTTTTAAAAGTTCTAAGTAACTGAGATATATTCATGCTAATAATTTGAAGGAGCAATATTCTCATCTGAGCAAAATGCATGTGCACAGATGCTCTAGCCCACTGTCTCAGTGCATGGTTATGATGACATGTAAATCTGTGCACTGAGATCCCATCAAATGGAGAATGTGATGTACAGAGTTTCTTCTCCCCTTGTGCTGTCTACCCCAATTAAATCGAGCTACTGCAAATTTCTGGGAGAAACCAAGCAAAATACTATGTCATTTTAATTAACATTTAATTTAGTATGAGTGTGGACTAAAATCTGTTTCTAGACGTATAGAGTGCAAAAATACATCCTCTGTATTTATATACATCACTTTGGCCAGGTAGGGATTATAGAGTATAGACCAGTTGTTTTTTCTTTCTGAAGTATTCTTGTCGAATATGCAGTACAATGAAGAGGTTTAGCTCTGTAGAGCAAATTGCATTGCAGAAGATGTTCTGTTCTCCCCATATAATGTTTCCCCTCTAGCCCACTAAATGACTGTTTGATAGAGAAGCACAGTTGTTATCCTCATGTGCCATCCCACCTATTAATTTAACTCCCTTCTCCTTGTCAGACGGTTGCTTGACAGGGTTGGGATGACGTAAGTGGTTGGTGATAGTTGCAGTGACATCATGATAGCACCTGTATATTGCAGTAGAGACATTTGCAGACTATATATGGGGTCAGTGGGTTGGGGCTTACTCACATGTGACGTTGATGCATATAGTTGTGAATTTAGTCACTGAAGCCAAATGTTAAGTCTTGTGGAACAGCTCGTCTATAGATGGCACAGAAGGAAGATGACAATCAGATGAGACTAAAAAAAATGCTGCTGTTAAAAATCTATAAATATGTGTTTATTTAAAAGAAATTACAGAGTGTAGGGAGACTGGAAACTCCAGGGTTGGTGATAGGCCAAAAATGCCCTCTATGCTGCATATTTGACTATGGAAAAGGGTTATAACATCCATCCGTTATAACTAGCTCTAAATCTTGATTAAGAAGAGTGAAACTTTAAATAGAAGACTAAAGTAGTTGTTGGGACTGCAGTGGCTCAAGTGGCTAAAATGCTGACAGGAAGGCAGTAGGTGAGCAGTTCAGTAACCAAATACTGCAGGACAGAATGAGCTCCTGTCTCTGTCCCAGCTCCTGCCAACCTAGCAGTTTGAAAGCAAGCAATTGCAAGTAGATCAATAGGGACCACTTCGGTGGGAAGGTAAACAGCGTTACATGCGTCTAGTCATGCCTGCCACATGGCCATGGAAACGTCTGCAAAAGCAGACAGCGCTGGCTCTTTGGCTATGAAACAGAGGTGAGCACTGAACCCTAGAGTTGGATATGACTGGCTTCCGAGCAAGGGTGACCTTTACCTTTAAAGTAGTTGTTGCTCTGTAGAAAGGGAGTGTTGAAGGGCAGTTTAAATGACAAGCTGTTATAGACATGGCTTACAGTAAATCTATATTAACATTCTATTAATATTAATAGAAATAGAGCATTTCAGAGGTACTCTGAGGCTAAGAGTAGGTTGTTACAGCAGATTGAAGGGGCATGATAAGGTATAACCTTCCCTGTATTTGGAAGAACTACTTGCTCCTAGAAGGAAATGGAACAGGATAAGATATAAGGAATTTCTTTTTCACCTAGCTTGATTTGGGGTCAGTGATCAGCCTATGGTTGCATATATTTTTTCAGCCCTAGTGTCATTCCTCCACTTGATCAACCTTCCTTAGACAATAACCTTGAACTTCTGTGTCAGATGACACTAAAGTACCGGCAGCTGTTGGTGACCTTGGGGGCCTCAGAAAGGGCTGCAGAATCCTTCCTGGAGATGCATAAAGCCCAGGTTTGGATCTGTGAAAGAAGTATTGCCACCTCCTAGCCCAAGTGAACATGAGCCATGTGGAAGGCAAACTGGTATAGTGCCTAAATAGCAGGGAGGATTCCCATAGAGTTGAGACTTCCTCATGAGTAAGGTGTGTCTTTGAGAGGAGAGTCCTCCTCTTGAAGAGACCTGCTACTAGAAAGCTGGCGGCTGGGCCCTAGATGGAGAACAGATCCTGTTCTGTATCTTGAACTTCCTTTTTGTTTTGCCTTTCTGTCAATAAACATGGTCTGCATCTCTGACATCTTATGTGTTCTTGCCTAGTCACTTTCCTATGCGATTGATCTCCTGGCAACCCAACTGATGCTCCTTTGACTACTCTGTAGGCTACTTCTTAGTTGAACTGACACCATGGTATTAATTTTATTTACTCCATAACCAACTTCTTGCCTTGGCAATTCTATTGAATCCCTTACTTTTGCCTCCTTGGTCTGTCAGTCTTGAGTGACTCGTTGAACTTCTTCCTTAGTAACCCTTGAAAGGCTACAGTCCTATCTTGTGTGCTTCCTGTCTGGTTGGTTACTGACAGTTTGTGAACAGGACAAGCAGTCCTGTAAACATTTAATGACACAGGTATGCAGTTTATTCTCTTAGGGGAAGGAATAACATATGTAGCAAGCCTTGAAGAGTTTCTCATTTATGAAATGTGGTGGCTAGATACACGTTCCTTCCCATGTAATCAAGATCATGCTTCTGCACATTTTTAAGGAGCCAGCAGAGGGCTCCAGTAAGGTGACAGAAACAGCAATAATGGAAGCTTTAGATCTGCTGATCTTCTCCCTTGAATTACAAATTATGCTCTTCAAGGGTAGTGACAGGAATGTAACTCCTCTTGTCCCATCCTCATAGGTAAGGTGAAGGAATTGCAATAGTTTTTCTTCACTGGCATGAAGGACAAGAAAGGTCTTGCCATTCTCTATAGACTTCTTGCACTATGAGAACTATGTTTTCTGTCTTTTAAAAAGACTAAATTTATGCAAAACTGCCTTCTGATATATGTTTATTGACATGTGTACATTATACACTTTGCTTCTCATATGGCAGGTATTCTCAACCTGTGGCCCACAGGCTGGATGCGGCCCACAGCATCATTTCATGTGGCCCACCTCCACCACACCAGGAAGTGCCACGTGGTGGAGGAAGGGCAAAATGGCTGTCCGGCCCCTGAAGCTGTCTGAGGGAGCGTGACCTGGCCCCCGGCTTAAAAAGGTTGTGAACTCCTGTCTTATGGGAAGGAAGCAGAGATGTTTCACCCAAATTATAGAGAACTTGATAAAAGGAAGAGCATTTTGTGTTCCTCTCAACTGAAGGCATAATTTCATAGGGCTATAAATGTCTTTCTTGAGATGTCTTATTATGTTAAGACAGGATTACTGTATAAAAACAAAGAATTTAGTGTCCCTTACTCCAGAGGAAAGTAGATATTTGTTTCTTGAAATTTAATTGACCTTGGTCAATATATGTACTCCAGACAGTACATTTGCATCCCTGTGTAAATTGATCACTTCACAGATGCTTAAGATGCTACCATTACAGAACAATAGCATACTACTTATGAAAGCATAGTTTGGATGTGATACACAAAATACTCAGGAAAGATATTACTTGAAAAATCATGCAGTAACCTGAAAAAGTGTCCAGGAAATCTTTTGTGATGGTGGTGTCAGCTTGTCATCCTGCCATAACAGATAAACAATGTCTGCCTGAAGCCTTTTGATGCAACATCGTCAAAAAGAAGGAAAAACGAGACCCCAGTCATCAAAATCAAATTTTGCCATGATGGATTCACACTCTGTTCATTCAGCTTCAAATGTAGGTTGGTTTGGTACATCTCATGCATGGTGCTCCTTGTGGTGGGAATAAAAATATTGTTTTTATAGCAGCTGCTGCTAAGGAAGCCTCTCTACAGATAAAAATACTTCCAGCAGCATCCTTAATGGAAACACTGGAATTTCAACCCTCCTTTTTTAAAAAAAGGATCATATTGAATAGCAGCTCTAGACAGAAATGCATTTTGTGTCTTTCTTTTTCTGTAGTCAAGCTGAATATGCTCCTTAGAACTAGAATCCTGACTCAGTTTGTATCATGCAGTTTTTAATGGCTGTGTATTGTTGCCTTTGGGAGCTTAAAATCTCAACACGCATGAATAATGTACCATTAATGCACTTACGGCTTTGAAAAACCAGTTCAGGAGCTGAGATACATAATAGTGCATCTAATTCTTTCCATAAAGGTTTACAAGGTAAAAGTCACCCTTGCTTAAAAGCTAGTTGTTTCCGACTCTAGGGTTCGGTGCTCATCTCTATTTACAGCCAAACAGTCAGCACTGTCTGTGCCCATGGTCTTGTGGCAGGCATGGAATGTTGTTTACTCCCCCACCAAAGTGCTATTCTGACTGCAGGAGCATATTATAACTCTATCAAGAAATCTGAGGGTGCCAGATCCTGTGGGTTCAGGGACCCTTTTTGATAACTCCTCTGCCACACAACCCCCCTTTCATTGGCTGGGGTAGAAGCACCCAGGTAAGTGTCAAATATGGTGAGAATTATGGAATCTTATAGGAAAAGTATCACTCCCATTGTGCTGGTCTCCCAAACCTGGTAGCACTCCAGGGAGTCCTTAACCAAAATTCATAAGGCTAGGCACCTAGCATGCCAACTCTGTGAAGTAGTGAACCCCACTCTCACGAAAATGCCACAATTTCCCAGTAGATATACGAGGCAGGGACTGGATTTAAGTACAGTACCAAAATTCCTTTGAGAAAAAATCCAAATAGCTACTTAAAGATTTTTATGTGTTTTATTAAAGAGAAAGAAAAAATCATTAACAGGAGCAAAAAAAAAACCCAAAAATTCCAATTGGTTACACAAAAAACAGTTTTTCAAAATAAGTCAATATATCACAAAGATTTATCGAGAGGAACACACCAGAAAATAACAAACATTAACCTATCTGTCTTATACTCACATTGTAATGTAGGTCACCATATAGCTCTTTGAGCTCACACAGTGATCCTTTCACAAGGCATCTGTAAAAAAAAAAAAGTGAGCAGATCACCAGAGTACACTAGTTGGACTGAGCTGAGCTAACACACAATTTCCCCTGATTTCCCTTTATGTCCTAATGACATATTATTTAGTTTGTAAAATACACAAAGTTGTTTTTGCAGACAAAATTCAAAGCTGTAATCTTTTCTTCTTGTAGCACTCACTGGGGAAGTAAACAGTCTGGCTTTTGATATGTCAACAAGTAAGACCTCAGCTTGGTGTTGAATCCTTCTCAATCCTTCTTTTGAAAGTCTGTGGCAGAAAATATTTGAAAGGTTTTTTTAAAAAATTAACCTTTTGTTCTGGGCACATGATAGTCAACTGAAGCTAGTTAACTGTCCTTTTGAATTGAACACAGACAGGTATTCACCTTGCAGTCCATTCACCCAGTCATGTGCACAGAAGTCTCAAAGCTTTTAGTTGAAAATTCTATATTCCATTACCCACCCACTCCCTTTCACAGAAGGCTATAGCTAATTTTGCACAGTGTGGCTGCATATTAAGTTTAAAAAAACTCAGCTACTGTTGTCCTGAATGTGATAAAAACAAATTGCAAATTCCTGTTTATGACCCCTTAGTCAAAAATGTAGGTATTGTCCTCATATGAATAGAATGCAAATTAGCATTGTATAGAAAGCAAAAATACATTTTAAAAAATTGAAATTGATCTCGTGCTGCCTTGAGAGCACAGATGGATGCTTTGCAGTGTACCAGTGTACACATAAATTATCTTTCTGTTACATGATATGAGTTGCTCTATGCCCATAAATCTTGTGAGGGATGAAAAATCTACATACAGTAATACCTCGGATAACGCTAAAATTGCATAACGTTAAGTAATCTGGGGAGGAGAATTGGATCGAATAACTTAAGATCCTATGGGATGGATCGGATAACAACCGCTAAAGCCTGTGCGGTTACAATGTATCTCTGTGGAGCTTTAACGTTATCCGATCCATCCCATAGGATTTTAACAAGGATCGGATAACACTAAAAATTGGATAACACCAAGACTTGTGGAACCAAGTCTTAGCGTTGTCCGAGGTATTACTGTACTACTTTTCTGCCAGAGATCAAGAAGGGTAGGGATTGATACATGCTAGTAACAGGAGTGTCTCTACTAATTCCTCATCCAACTTCTTGCATTAAAAGATCTCCAGTCAAAATGAATTTTGCTTTGCAGATATTTAAATGTGTGTGATTTGCTCTGAGGAATGAGACAAGATTTCTTTGGTTTATAGCAATTTACCCATGAACCTTTGTTTCCCCTCCATTTTTACCATTCTTTATTTGAATGGATTAGTTTACTAGGCTCTTTCTATAAACAAATGATACATATAACATAACGTGAATCACCTGCACATGTCACACTAGCTGAGTCAGCTGAAGTTGTTGCAGGGGAGCTAAGTTCTAGGTCACTGAACTTTCAGTATGCAAGAATTGTAGGTTGAAGTGACAGGTGAGACTAGAAAGGTTGGCATTGATTGATGGAGTTCGAAGACTTCAGCAAAAGGAAATGGGTGAAGCAATCAGGGTAGAAAAAAGGCAGGAAGAGCTACTTAAAAATCACTTGAGATTTAAAAAGAAAAATTTGTTCCTGACTAGGCTGTACCCTCTGACATGTGGTTTCTGAGTGGTTTTTAGTTTTGTAAGATATAGATACAGTGTTACCTCACTTAACACCTTCTACAGGATTGCTCTTTAAGCGAGTTTGCTCTTTAAGCGAAACACCATTGTAAGTGACCAATTGTGACATCTGGTGGGGGGATTGTGAACCTGGATTTAGTTGTTAAGCGAGTTTTTGATTGGTTTTAGTTGTTAAGTGAGGCGACCATTCAGAGAAAATTCTGCTCTTTAATTGAGTTAGTCTCTAAACGAGGCACTCTATATGCAAGGTTTTACTGTATTGCCTAAATAGATTGTATTTATATGAACAAGAAAACAGTGTGTGTAATTTTTCTGATCAATAGCATTTTAAAAGTACAGTGGTACCTCGGTTTACAAATGCCTCTGTTAATGTAATTTTCGGTTTATGAACAAAAATCCATTTAAAATAATGCCTCTGTTTACAATTCTCCCTTCCGTTTGCTCCACAATACGAAGCAAGTTTCCCCAGGATGCAGTGCACCTGGGAAGTTTATAGAGCTGCCCTCATGCGTTTTGGTTTACGAATTTTTCACAATATGAATTGTCCCGGAGAAAGCATTATGATCCTGATAACCACTGTATGATCCTGATTTCTGTGCTCTGAAAATGGATGGAGGCCTGTAGGCTTCACCAACAAAGGTATATCCACACAAGTGAAGCTGCTTTTATGTTGTAGTTAAGAGTGTGAAATAGGATCCCTGTCTCATATTTCTTAATTGTGAAAGTGGATATAGGCAGCCTACTAAATATTAATCCCAATCTCTGCCTGAAAAACAGAGATAATACTAAGCTTGCTGGCAGTAAAACAAGTAATATAGAGGTTCCCAAATTGGTGATTTACTTGGAGTGGTAAATCTGCAATTTTACTCTTACACTAGCTTTTAAATAGACTTGTTGAGCACAACAGATCTTTTTCTTCCTCAGCAGACATGCTTAGGATTGCACTTCACATGACATTTTAGTGCTAAGTATTAATATTTATTATTTCCTGTATCTTTTCATTTGAGCAAATGTAGTTCTCTGCTGCTAGTCAGGAGCAACCCCCATGAACCCCCTTCAGTATGTTGAATCTAAAAAGAAATTAATAAAGATGCATTATCAACATATGTTCAACTTTTGGGACTCATTTGATACACTTGGATGTGTTTCATTCTGATAATTAGTTAAGGACAATATTGTATGGCTGGCGTAAGACATTTTGCTGCCTATGATATAGAAAAACAAATCCCTCCCTGCCTTCCACGTGACCGCAGTCAAAATGTGTAGATATTATCCATGACATATTAAGCTAAATTGGCACCTGAAGCAGAAAATCCTATGAGAGCTACTTCCTTTCACACTCAGTAAAGCCACAACAATGATAAATTAGCAAAATAAAGTAACTAGTCATTTAGAGCCAGCAGTTTCCTACCAATCTGCTTGTGTGCGCACCTTAACGTGGTGAAGGTGTTTCTATGTTGGTAAAACTTGAGAGCAATGTCATCAGGAGGGCAGACTCCTTTAAGAACCTAAATTCCTAGAAGGGTCATCCAAAGCAGAATGGTCATAACTGAAACCAGGCTAAAATGCATCTACTCCATTCAAGGCAGCCACTGGGCAGTACTGAAAGCTGAAGGTGCCACTGGCAGAGGAGGTAATGGCCTGACACTCAAGCTAACATTTGTTAGTACTGTGTAGAAAGTGACAGTGGTTTTCCCCTGCTAAACTTTTATTACCATGAAAACCTTATAAAGAGACAGTCCAAAATGAAATGAGATATCACTGGATGTGCTGGGAAAGAGCAAAGGATGAGAATACCTCGAACATTAATTATAAAACTGGATTAAAGCCGAAAGGATGTCTAGCTGCTGATGTGCACAGAGTTGGAAGGGAAGTCTGATGTTACACAACACAGAGCATGAAAATGAGAAGTATGAATCAAGGTAAATTGTAAAGCAAGAAATTGAAAGTATCAGCATTGCAGTGTTTGGTTTTGGTGATCTAAAGTGGACTGGAATAGTATATTTTCAATCAGAGAACAAATTGTTCTACTCTAGAAATGACAAACCCAAAAGGAGTAGAATGGCTCTAATACGGAGACAAGATGTAGCACAGGCAAATTCCACTCTATGTCATCCACCCCAATCACCAGAAGTTGTAACAAACCTTGGCAGCTTTGGTGGCAGTGGAGGCAGCAGCAGCAATGGCAGCACTTTTCCGGAGTCCCCATTGCTGGTATGAGGACTAGAGGAGTTCAGCTGTTTGTGGGAGCCTGGGGGGGGGGGGGGGGATTGCATGTCATTACAGAGATGACCACTAGGGGTGCAAATTACAATTCTCCATAGGGATTCATTGAAAACCAATTTCAAGCCTTTTTTAAAAAAATTCAGTGCATCCGTATAGAGATGCATTGATTTACATTAAAACCCCTATTTAAATAAGAAGCTACGGAATGTACTTTTTATGTAAATCGGGGTTTTACTGTAGTTCCTGTTTATCTACTTGCAATTTCTTGTTTTCGGACTGCTAAGTTGGCAGGAGCTGGGACAGAGACAGGAGCTCATTCCATCATGCAGTACAGTAAAACCTCATATAACACTGTATTCAGGTCGCAAACTGCTGACCTAACAACCTTCCAGTTGTCATGTTCAGCATCTTAACCACTAAGCTACTGCAGTCCCTTATTCCAGACATACTTTGGAATAAAACATGTGGTGCAATATCAGTGTAGCTCATGTAGGTATACATAAAAATATTTGACTCCATAATTCCCCTGAAGTTTTGCTGTACCTTTGTTCTGCTTTGTTTGTCTATGTGAAAGATAGGGAAAGAAAAGACATTCTGTGATTCTGTTTTCAAGCTCTATTCGTGAGGTCTCTGAGGATGATGCAGAAAACTGGGTCATGAATAACTCATTCTTCCAGCCCTGCTGAAATCTTGTAGCCAAACCTCTTTGTATATGAAGTGACAGCAGATATTTGAACCAATGTTTATTGTAGCATACACTCATAGATCCCTAGCTGGCTCCTTTTTTCTTTCTTTCTCTAACCTGGAATATTAGCCAATAACGAAATTTTAGAACAGCATGGTTGCATTTTTTATTTTTGCTCTATAGCATGAAATATGATAGATTTCTTCTATGGTGTGTGTGTGTGTGTGTGTGTGTGTGTGTGTGTGTGTGTGTGTGTGTGTGTGTGTGTGTGTGTGTGTGTGTGTGTGTGAGTGAGAGAGAGAGAGAGAGAGAGAGAGAGAGAGAGAGAGAGAAGTCACTTAATGACCTTCTGAGCTGTTTTGGTCAGTCCTTCATGAAGTGTGCTACAGGGCCTAAAATCATATATTTAAAATTGGAAAGTACTGTCCTCCTTGGTCTTTTTTTTATTATTATTCTATAGGCACTTTCATTGGCTAAGGGCATAGTCAAGGAACGTTAAGGAGGGGAAACTGTTGTAATGAATAAACAATGTTTCATATACATTGGAATACTCCCCTTAAATTTGTGGGGGAAGATTCAGGATTTCATATTCTCCATGGCAACCACAAGTCTCTCCCAAATGTTATTTGGCTCCACCCATCTTGCAGGAGCTCATTTTAGATTTGGTTTTCTGTACTGGATAATGTGCTGGTGGTCAGAGTGGAACCTTTTGTGATTCCATTGTCATGGACAGATCACAACCTGGTAGGATTTAGACTCACTGGACCTTTCGAAATGGTGTACCACAGGAGGCAAATGGATCCAAAGCTTTGGATGAGTTTTCTGTCATCTCAGCAGATGATCCAGTTGAAGACCTTGTTCACCTCTGGAATGGGGAAATATGCAGGGCAGTAGACACAATTGTACCTCGGTATCCCCTCTCACAGAGTGGAATCAACCTGGCTCTCTAGGTTACTAGGGAACTGAGGGCAATGAAACAGAGTAAGAAAGAAACTAGAGTGACAACGGTGGAAAACATAGAGTGAATCCAACTCAATATGATCTACGGTCCACTGGAAGACCTCCACGTCAATGCATTAATGATACATTTCAATTCTTGCAGCCTGAGGATGTGGACTCACCATACCCTTGGAGGGGTAGGATCCATTCTATGTGTGTTACACCATTGTCCTTCTTGCCCTATAAAAGGTGCTGGGGTAGGAGACTGACCAAATAGATGGGGGTGATGAATACCTCCCTGCAGCAGGTTAGGAGAAGATCCAATGTGTTTAAAGGAGGCTGGAGAAGCATTGCTGAAAAAGGCCTCCTTGAATCCTATGACGTTGGATAGCTACTAGCCAGTTTCAAATGTGCAGTCCTAGGCAAGAGTGGTGATTATTTCTCACCACCAAGCATTGTTGGATGAGACAAATTATCTAGTTCCATTTCATTCTGGCTTCAGATCTGTTTCTTTGTTTGTAATTCACATTTATACAGCCGTCCACAGAGACTGCCAGAGACCTATACTGGGAATTAGACAGAAGAATGTGTTCCATTGATTCTTCTGGGCCAATCAGTGGCTTTTGATACCATCAACCATGGTATCTCTCTGGGTTAGGACCAGTGCCACTGTTAAACAATTATTCAGTTCTTTTCTGGAGATGTGAACTCAGAAGGGTGGTTCCAGAATATCTTGGCTACTGTCTAAGAGTTCTGTTTTGTGTCCCCCCTCCCAAAATACTGTTTAGCATATGCGTAAAATCACTAGGAGATAGTGTCTGAGGTTTGGGAGTTCATTGTCACCAGTATGCAGTTGACACCCAACTTTCTTTTCAGTTTAATTCCAAAGAAGCTGTTTCAGTCCTAAATCACTGTGGTGTCAGTAGTGGACTGGGTGAGGCTAAATAAACTGAAGCTTAACCCAGATAAAACAGACATGATCCTGGTCAGTTGAAAGGCAGATAAGGGAATCGGGACTCAATATTTCCTGGATGGGATTCCACTCCTGGAATCAGTTTTTCAGCTTTGATATGTGCCTAGATTACCAGGTCTCATTGGTGGCCAGGAGTGCATTTGCACAGTTAAAATTGGTGTACCCACTGTGCCCATTTCTGGAGGTATATGACCTCGCTGTGATGGATTGGTGGTTAAGAAGCTCGCCTTGTTAGCTGGAAGGCTGGCAAATTGGCAGTTCGAGATCCAGATATTGCATGATGGATTGAGCACCCATCTCTGCCCCAGTTCTTAAGGACATGAAAGGAGCCTCATTTGGGCATTCCCTGAGTGTAGTTGGGTCCTCTTGAAGAGAAAGGCAAGGTATAAGCATAGGTAAGTAGGTAGTTGTGGGACTGTGGTGGGTTAGTGGTTAAGATGCTGAACTTGATGACTGGAAGGTTGGCAGGTCAGCAGTTCAAGACCCGAGTGCTGTATGATGGAGTGAGCTCCCGTCTCTGTCCCAGCACCTGCCAACCTAGTACAGTAAAACACTGGATAATGCTAAAACTTGGTTCCACAAGTCTTGGTGTTATCCAATTTTTAGTGTTATCCGATCCATGTTAAAATCCTATGGGATGGATCAGATAATGTTAAAGCTCCATAGAGATACATTGAAAATGCACAGGCTTTAGCCAGCAGTTGTTATCCGATCCATCCCATAGGACCTTAACGTTATTCGATCCAATTCTCCTCCCCAGATTACTTAATGTTATGCGATTTTAGCGTTATCCGATCCAGTCGTTATCCGGTGTTTTACTGTAGTTCGAAAGCAAGAAATTGCAAGTAGATAAATAGGTGCTACTTCTGTGGAAAGGTGAACAGTATTCTGTGCGCTCCAGTGTTTAGTCATGCCTGCCACATGTCCACGGAAATTTCTGCAGAAGCAGACAGTGCTGGCTCTTTGGCTATAAACAGAGATGAGCACTGAACCCTAGAGTCGGATATGACTGGCTTTCGAGCAAGGGCAACCTTTAGAAAGGTAGTTATGTGAATAAGAGACCATGGTTTCAGCCCTGAAAAGGGACAAAATATCATACAAAGGCTAAAGTAGAGTTGCAGCCTGATTTAGCAGAAAAGCCCCAAATTGTGAACAAAATTAAGGAACAAATTCACTTGCTGTATTTCTATTTTTTAAAACTTTATTAGCTGATCGCTGGGGGGGGGGGGGGAGGAAAATTTTAAAAAGAAGAAATATGTATCCTCTTTGAATCAAGGAAATCCCCTTTTCATTTTGGAAGTGTCATTTTAATTATTTATTTGATTTGAGAGACAGGAAATATATGACTAATGAATTACTGTACAGGAAGCCTGCTTTCTGTGGAACTGAAAAAATTAAAGGGTTAATAAATGAAGAGAAACACACTTGTGACACTCTGACAGATGTCCCCTTTTTGACACACCTCGGTAACTATTTAAACTAAACATTTCAGTTTATAACCTCTTAATGCCAAAAACCTGATACCTGTATCTTTGAAATCTTGTTGTGATCATTATGGTTTCTTGAAATCACAGTACAGTACAGTAATACCTCATATAACATTAGTATCGAATAACACTAAAATCGCATAACATTAAGCAATCTGGGGGGAAGAATTGCATCGGATAACATTAAGATCCTATGGGATGCATCAGATAACAACCGCTAAAGCCTGTGTGGTTACAATGTATCTCTATGGCTCCCATAGGATTTTAACATGCATCGGATAACACTAAAAATCATATAACATCAAGACGTGTGGAACCAGGTTTTAGTGTTATATGAGGTTTGACTTGTATCTTGATGTATTAAAAGAGAGACTGACTGGGCCTGCCTAGACAAGCCTATCTCTCTCAATCTTCTTTCCAACTAAGAACTGGAATTTCCAGCTTTCCTCACACTCTGCTGACTACCAGAAACGTGACTATTCAAGTGATACTAGGAGCAAGCTGTGAGAACTCAAAGAGTGTCATGAAACGATTCTGTTCCTCCAAAATAATTTTTGTGGCATACAGGACTATAGTGCTTGAAATTATGGAAACAGATACAGTAATACCTCATATAACATTAGTATCGAATAACACTAAAATCGCATAACATTAAAGAATCTGGGGGGAAGAATTGCATCAAATAACATTAAGATCCTATGGGATGCTTCAGATAACAACCGCAAAAGCCTGTGTGGTTACAATGTATCTCTATGGATCCCATAGAGGATCAGATAACACTAAAAATCATATAACACCAAGACTTGTGGAACCAGGTTTTAGTGTTATATGAGGTTTTACTGTACAGATGTTATTATCCTGTGTGAACTTGTTCTGCAAAGCCTTTTAGAAACTGTGGTTGAGCTTGTTCCTCATTTCCATAAGAACTTACTGAGAGAAACATTATTGAGACCACTTCTCCTTCTTTCTCACAAGTGTATTTCTCTTCACTTACTAACCCTTTAATTTTCTCAGTTCCACAGAAAGCATACTTCCTATACAGTAATTCATTAGTCATATATTTTCTGTCTCTCAAATCAAATAAATAATTAAAGTGACACTTCCACGATGAAAAGAGGATTTTCTTGATTCAAAGAGGATACATATATGGATTATATATGGGCTAGTCAAAAAAGCACCTGCTGTATTTTGAGAATGTTTTTGGCAGTGATAAAATAATTCCCCTCCCAGCATTTTTAGTAATAACATTTGCCTATTAATTTTCATTGCCTGCTCTTTGTGTCTTTTTCAGTAGGCTTCATTTGACCTTGTAAATAAGTAAAAATTTAGCTACATAATGGTAAACAATTCAATTTGTAGTTTGATTAATGATTGGATGGAAATGTCCAATAGCTAATCTAGAAATAAGAAATGTAAGTGGAAGGGATAAATGGCACTAAAAAAAACCAGGAAACATAACGGAAATCAAAAAAGTTGAGGAATAAGGTTTATAATGATCAAAGTATTTTTCATCAAATACTACTCACCCAACTTCTATTTTTTATTCTAAAATTCAAATTGCAGTGTAGCCTTAGCCTTCACAATAATTTCCACATTAGATCTAAATTGCTCTATAGGATCCTGATGAAAGTGGGAAGAAAAAAAACAATGCATGAAATAATTTGTCCTGGTGTTAATTTCTGGAAGATATCTGGAAAATTAAGAAGTCGCCTTATTCTGAGTCAGATTGTTGGTCTGTCTAAGCTGGGGGTAGGGAACCCTACAGTCTTTAGGGGAGCCTGGGCTTCTGGGAATTGAAGTCCAAGTACACCTGGAGGCCCAAGGTTGAGAAACCCTGACCTAGACAAAACAGGCTAGTCTTCCAGGTGTTCTGGAACTTTATTTCCCAGAAGCCCAGGTTCCCCTCAAGGCCGCAGGTTCCTCACTCCTGAATTCTAGCCTAATATTAGCTCTAACAGGTAGCAGTGCAGGTAGGATTATTTCTTAGTCATACCTGAAAATGCTAGGAATAGGACTTTCTCTTTACAAATAATTTCCTCTGCCACTGAGCTATGGTTGTTAGATGTGTACACGGTCAGCCATACTACATTTGTTTGGTACCTTATTTGTTCCCGTGCAACATTTGCTGTCTTTTGTGGGTGTTGTAGACCTGACATTTCAAGCAAATGAGTCATGGTTTTTCTTTTTATTATCCATTCTTCCTGTCTCTCCTTCTTTCTTAGTATGTCCTGCTGAAATTGGTGTGTCTTTCAAGTCTCATCACCTAAATATGGAAGAGTGAAAAGGGCAGTGTCTCTTTTGTGAATGATCTAACAAGTTATTTTGTTTGGAATGTGTCACTGATAATTATTTCAATGGCTGGATTTAATTATTTCAATGGCTGGATTTAATTATTCTTCATTTTCAGTATACAGTGGTACCTCATGCAACTATTTAAATCCGTTCCATGGGGTTCGTTGTTGTACAAAACAATTGCTAGTACAGGTATCTGTATTTTGATTCTGTATTGGTTTCCAACACAGTTAGTAGAAATTGCTCCATGGGCACAAATTTAGAGGTGTGCTTTGGGAGGGAACAGCTGCTCCTTTGGCACAAGACATAGCAGATTCCCCATAGATTAAAAAATCATGTAACTTGTGCCTTTGTAGAAATAAGGTGTAGAACAGGGATTCTCAACCTGTGGCGCCATTCCATGTGGCCCACCACCAACTCCACCACACCAGGAAGTACCATGTAGTGGAGGAAGGGCAAAATGGCCATCCGGCCCTAAAGCTGTCTGAGGCAGTGTGACCCGGCTCCTGTCTTAAAAAGGTAGAGAACTCCTGGTGTAGAGTATAGTTCACAATGCAAAACACTCAAATAGGAATAAAGACTTTACCTTTTACTCATATGCAATGACAGAATATGCAGGGAGTGTTTTCTCCCTATAGAAAGACACATATTTCACCTGCCTCTGACACTGGAAACTATTTACTCCATGTATGCCTTGTCAGCAGTGCAGCTGTCTGCTGCTGTTTAAACACTCTGGTTATAGCTTCTGTAGGTGGATTTGTTGAGAGTCAAAGCAGACCAATAAAATGGCTGTACCTTCAGTTCAAATAATTTGACTCATTTGCCATTTTACATCCTTTGATACTAGACTAGGATAGGTATAAGAAAGAGAGGATGAAAGGAGGGTCCTAGCTGTATTTATATAGTCATATTTCTTTTGGTCAAGATTTGCAAAGTGGAATGTATGAGCATCAGTGTGGACTCCCAAAGTATGTCGTGTGAGTAGAGTTCCTTTCCAAATGCTATTTTCACTCCATTCTTTCTGTAAACTATCTAGCATGGTCAGTCTGTTGCTTTCATGGTGTCTTTCTCTTGATTACCGGTAATCAGTCAGAAACTACTAATCTGTGGAAGCAGCTGCTAAGTAAGCCGTGTGAGAGAGCTATAAATCCTCTAACCTAATTTTGCCTATCCTTTGGGTGTGTTAGCACATATCACCTGGATTCCTCTGAGCGGTTTACACCAACGCCAAAATGAACTAGAAGAATACAGCTCTGGTTTGCAGAAAGTGTCAGGTGACTCCACTTACCGTATAAGGATCTTAAAAAAATGTCTTCGGTCCATTCGAAACCACTGCCAGTGAAAGGAGACTATAGTGGGCATAGAGGGACAAAAATCTGCCAAGACAGCTTCACAAGTAGATGGTAATGCAGCATAAAAGCAGAAGGATATTTTGGTTGACTGGCAAAGCCCTAGGAAACTGCCGCCCAAATATAGCTGATTCTACTTGGCACTGCATTCTGCTGATTCACGGGAGGTAGAGGCAGCTTTCTGTCTACCGTTCTGTTTGTACAATGAGAATCAGATTGGGCAAAAGCACAACTAGGTTAGTGACATGAACCCTGTGGGAATTGACATCAACCTAGCATTTGTTAATTTTTCAGTAGAAGAACTGACTTTCAACGCTTCAGAGCAATGAAATACTGAGCAGGTAGCTATGAGAAAGCCAGTCTGCACATCATAACCTAATGAGCTTGAAAGGCATGCTGTCAAATAGGTATGAGGGAGTGGAGTTCCACAGATGCTGGTTTGTTGCCCATTTATTTCTCATTCTTCATTTCCGTTCTAAATAAAGGTTCCGGAGAAGATTTTGGAGCTGAAATTAGTCAGTTTGGAGTCATGAACAAACTTATAGAATTGTATTAAACCCTGATTAACAACTTCCTTGCTAGTGGATCTAGCTTTGGTTGAGTAGAGTGTTTCCCCATGATAATAGAGTCAGTCTGTGATATAGTACTCAGAATTAAACTGCCAAAATGAAGCCACCGTGTAGTGAATTCATTCCACAGTTCCTTTTGCTTGACTTAGTGTGAGAAAGATTAGCCTGCAACATAAAGTTGCCATTGCCCAGGGTACACCCAGTTGTGGTTCAAAAATACCACGATCTGTGAGGAGGGTCTTTCTGTGTACCCCCACATATGCTCAAATCAGATAATTTGCAGGTGAGAGAACTCTTCAAGTCAGGACTGTAGAACCACTTTCCATTCTGTAACACTACCAAGAAGACAGAATCCCAAAAGAAGTACTGTACCATTATCCACAATAAACTTAAGCAGAAAGAGGAGGATCTGGCCATAGAGCTTCAAGAGTTATACTCATGGCAGGGGACAAGAATAAACTGGTTGTCCTGCCCACTTAAACTACCAAAAATATACTGCTATGCAGTCTGATTCAGATCTTTGCCATGCCATAAAGCTTACTGGAAATAGTCTTGAGAAAATCATCCTCTCCATCAGCTTTGTCCTATTTCAGAAGATGTTCAAAAAGCATTAAAGAAGAGAAGGCTATATTATAACCAGTCATTCAAATACTGTGGAAAGAAATGTAAGAAACAGATATTTCTAAGCAAGGATAGTTTTTTTAAAAAAATTATAGATCATTGCATTCAGATTGTAATATTTGGCTTCTGTGAAACTGGCAAAAGTGCTGAGTTTAACTTTGAACTTGAACTATCTGGCTGTTTGAATGCTTAAATACAAAAGGAATTCAATATTCGGGCCCCTGTCTTTATGTCTGCATAGTTCCAAAAGGTGTTAAAGCTAGCCAAAATCTGCTGCAGATTGTCCCTGAAAGTGTTCCAGGCAAGTGGATTTGTGACATGATGAGATAGAAGTAGGAGGGCTCATTGTCATAGCCAGGGTAACTAAAACCGGTTTGTTTGCTAATCCTACAGAACAGCTGACTATTGTAAGGACCAAGCCAAATGCATTTGTGCTTGACTATAAAACAAGAGAGGGGCTGTGTTCAACTTAATGAACCAGTAGAGGAGACAACTGAATCCCACCCCATTCCTTTATAGGTAAAGGCCGCCCTTGCTCGAAAGCCAATCGTATCCAACTCTAGGGTTCAGTGTTTTGGTTATAGCCAAAGAGCCAGTGCTGTCTGTGTCTGCAGACGTTTCTGTGGACATGTGGCAGGCATGACTAGACACCGGAGTGCACAGAACACTGTTTACCTTCCCACCAAAGTAGTACCTATTTATCTACTTGCAATTTCTTGCTTTTGAACTGCTGGGTTGGCAGGAGCTGAGACAGAGAGAGAAGCTTGCTCTTTCATGCAGCACTCGAGTCTCGACCTGCTGACCTTCCAATCATCAAGTTCAGCATCTTTACCATTTTCTCTGGGTTCAGCTGTAACACCAAAGCTGAGATGACTGTAAGGCCAAAGTCTTAAGCAGCAAAGTGTGGGACAGGAGACCAAAAAAGGGTGGGCTTCCCTTTTACCTTTTAGTGTTTTGTTTAGTCTAATACAGGGGTTCCCAACCTACACCCCATGGGCCAGACCTGGCCTGTGGCACCATTTCATGTGGCCCGCTGCATCTCAGACAAAAACAAGGCTAGTTTATTGACAAAAATAGCATCTAAGCAACAGCCCCCCCCCTTTTGCTGGATAAACAGCTATATCTAACCCATTTTTGTCTGCTAGAAAAATCTACGTGCTGAGCTTCCCTAAGAAGTTTGATGGGAGAGCTTCCTTGCCCTCCATACGCAGGACCAGTTATACTCTTCTGCTACTTTTTCCTACATTAAAGATTACACAATAGATCAAAAGACCAGCAGTGGGGTGTTTTCGTAAGTAAATAACTCAAACACTGGTTTGTTAGCGCCTTAGATTCAGGATACAATGAGAAGTTTTAATGCAAATAATGATAATAGGAAAAGATTACAAGAGAAGAGAAAAGGGTGGGAGTACATGTCTTTTTGGTAATCAAGGCTACAGCTTATTTCTTCCAGGTGAAAACCTCTGGGCAGTTCCCTTCCAGGTGTGACCATTGTTTGTTTGTTGTCTGGCTTTAGGTGAGAGGTAATTGTTTTCTGGGTGGGAGTAGATAATCCTTTGTTGAAGGGAAATACCTCTGAGTATTGTCCTACTTTGAAAATATAGAACAGAGCATGTTAGTTTTATAGGAAGAATACCAAAATATTACACAACAAGGGAGATACCAAAAGAGACCCTTTTATTAACGTTTGTATAAAGGGCAATTTAAGAGCCCCCATTCATGATCTGCAGGACATCAGAGATTTCAGTTCCCCCACCCAGTTATGTTAATAGCTGACTCCTAAGGCAATTTACACCCTTGCCGCAGGATTCCAGGACAGTATCAATGAAAAGGGCTTCTTGTTTGCTCATTTGGTCTGAGACTGAGAGGAAATCAGTTTGAGATCTTTATAAAGTTATTAAACATCAACCCTTACAGCCATCCCACCTGCTAGCAATCAAGGCACAGTGTGGTGCTTGTGAACATGTAAGACTAAACTTGAAGTGGATGGCAAATTAAAATAATGAGGGAAGCATATTTTATTGAAAATAAAAGCATATATAATAATAAAAATATTAATTTCAAAATTAGGGTTACACTACCACGCCCAGAAGTGGAAGCATAAACACGGCTACAAATGTGCCCATGGCTGTCGTAAACGTGGAAGCAGGCGCATTTACTTCCACTTCCAGGTGGTGTGGTCTGGCCTGCTCAGCTGTCCTGGGGTGTGTGGTCAGATCCACAGCTGTTCTGGGGGTGTGGTCAAGCCCATGTAAAAAGGTTGGGAACCCCTGGTCTAATATATGACACTGTCATGGCCAAAGTGGTGTATGGAAATATAAAAAATATATACATTTTGGTGTGCATCTAAGCTTCAGAGAGTTAAAAGGAAAGTTGTGCTGAGGCTAGGGATCAACAGTACTTCACTCTGCACTGGTGCTCTCCCAGTCTGCAAACTTGGCTCATGTTATGCTTTCCAAAATAAATCTGGCTACCATTGGAGTAATCTACCTGTTCAGTAAAAGGATGCAGAAGAGGCCGTGTGTGCTGTGACAACCACTGATGAACTCAGAACCTCCCAGAAAGGGTAGTGAGGACAAAGCTTTCCATTTGTACAGTGCATGCTTATGACTCCGTGGAACAAAGTCGTGAAAAATAGGAACATGAACTTGCTGACAGTCTGCCAGGGCTTTTTCATTTCTCCACAACAGCAATATGACAGGCATGGGTGATACTTCAAGAATGATTGAGGTCCGGACTGTAGAAGGCTTTGCCTCTGTGACCTGGACTCACTCATCCTTAGCAGAAGGGCTCTTGTTTTTCTTGGAAGAATCCATGTTCTGTGATAGAGCCAGCTAACCAGTTTGAGTTAGGTGTAGCCCCATTTTATTTATTTTTTTATTGGTCATCTTGTTAAATTCTTCCAAGGGCTAGGTAACAATTTTCTCTTCAGTTTCATGGTAAAATAAATTTTGTTGTCAAATTAACTGTATTTCCTACATACGAAACGGAATCTGAGTTATTCAAATAGAGTTACAGTAGTTGCAACAAGGCCTTGGTTTATTTCTAAAGACTACTTATTTTCCTGGATACCTTGTTTTGCAAGACTGTGTTGCCTTCCTTCCAATAGCAATTTAATTAAGCATTTGTGTAACAAAATTTATAGACGGTGAATCATACCAACCATATGTTTTTTAATTATTTTAAAGCTGAACCCAAGTGGTTAAAGAAAAGGGAAAATATAACAGATCTGCATGTAGACATGCAGATTTAACTCTGTTGAAAGAGAGTCTTCTGTGTCAAAAAGCTGAGCCAAAAAAACTAGTCTATCTGGAAAATCTCCTATCTTGGATTTCTCAAGGCAGGTTCACCAGACTATCACAAACAGATATGTTTATTGGCTATTTTTCTTCCATGAAAGAGAATTGACTGATGACCTGTGCGACAGAATACATGCCCAAAACTGGCTGAATGGATTTATGTTGCTGTGATGAGCCACAGCTACTCGGCAGAGAACACAGATTGTAAACAAAAGGTCCCACTTTCTGTCCCTGAGATTTCCAGGTAGTCTTGGGAGAGGCTCCTAACTAGAAGCAATGATAGCTGCTTGTAAGTCATATAGACCAGGGGCCCCCAACCAACCTCTGGGCCATGGACCCAGTGATGGGATGTAACAGGTTCTCACCAGTTCACCAGAACCGGTAGTAACTTTCCCCAGTGTCCCAGAGTACCGGTAGCAACTTTTGGGGGGAACCACCTTCAGGGCTTACCTTTTCACTGGTTCCCCCACTGCGCATGCGTGCCAAGCAGCAAAAGAAGAGTATTTTAATGTATATTTATTTTATTTTATTTATTTACTGGTTTGTGTTGTAGGTGGGTTGAGGTGTGTGTGCGTTTATTTTATTTTTTTTATTTGGCCCCACCCATGACATCATGACATCATGATGTTAGCTCCGCCCACACTTTGATGACATCACGGTGGGGTAGTAAAAATTTTGACATCCCACCACTGCATGGACTGGTACCAGGCCACAGGTTGTTCTGAATTGGGCCGTGGGAGTAGGTAGCAATGGGAGTCCCGATGGCAGCCTTCCACCCTTTAACGTGCTCTGCTGGTTCTGTGTGGCGAATGGAGTGAGAGCATGGGCTTCAGACACAGGAGATAGGTAGGTGGCCAGGGCCCTCCTCCACGTTGCTTAATCCCTGCCTGTGTGCGCTGTCCAATCCCACTACAAGTCCGTGGGGAATTTTTATTTTATTTTTTGCATCATACTGGTCTGTGATGAAAAAAAGGTTGGGGACTCCTAATGTCCAAAATACACGTACTAAACCAAAGAGTTGGAAGCAACTCCTGGCATAGTTCAAACAGAATTATGGTATTAAAATGTACTGAAAAGAGCAAGGGAACCCACAGGGTTGTTCTTACCTTGTTCCTTTCTCAGCATCAATCATCTTCAAGGATGACTTCTGTATATGTTGTCCTGAACTGCAGTTCACTAGGGAATGATTAGTAAGTACTGTACTGTAAATGATTTCTTTTAAAAAAAGAAATGAATACCATTTCCCAGCTGCCTCTGGCATTTGGTTCTTGTAGACCAGTGGTTCCGAACGTGGGCCCCATGCCCCACAGGGGGAATTCAATTCCCAGACGCCTAAGTCAGTACATTGGGTGATCAGTGCTTTGGGGAATTGACTTAGGCTTCTGGAAATTGAAGTCCCAAAACCAAAGGGTGGGAAACGCTTTTGTAGAGGTAGTCTTGTGTGGGTCTGTCCCTTCACTCTCCTCTTTCAGAGCATTCAGACAGTAGTAAATGGAGCTGCTTAACATCTATTTAACGTAAACATTCTTAGTTGGGTCACATAGCTAAAAGAAGGGGAGCTTTGCTTTTTAAGCCACAAACTCAAGTGCTGGAGAAGGATGCACACAGAGAGAATATCACAGAAACAGCAGTCTAGGAGGAAACTCTAGCAATTCTCAGCGACACCCTTCAGTGCAACCAATTTATCATGCAGGCTCAGCCAGTCGGCTCCCTTCAAATACCAGCCTCACGTGTCAATTAAATGCTCACGTGTCAGCTGTAGCTACCTTTTCAAAAACACACCAAAGGCGCTTCTGCAAGAAGTATGGAGAGTAGAACTAGGGCATGGGGTGGCCAAATGTTGGCCTAGATATTTTTCTTCTTGTTGGGTCAGCTTGGCAGTCAAAATTCTCCTGCTCAATAGCAAGCTTCCCTTTTTCTGACTATATTCATGTGGGAGGCAGTCATTTTGCTGTGCAAGAGTAACCGCAAAACATACTGAGCTACTGCTGTGTTTTCTTTTGGACAGGGCTAGTGATTTTTTACATTTAATTTTAATTTCCAATTTGTATAGCCGCCCAACACAAAATGACTCAGGGCGGCTCACAGCATTAAAAACAATACAACAATACAAAAAAAAACATTAAAACCACACCCATAGTGATATAGGCAGCCGGGGACAGACTTAAGCAGAGCTCTTCTCTGACTACCTGAGGTATAGCTACTGTGGTGCAAGTAGCAAGAATAAAATGTATGAGGGACCATGTACATAGAGGGTGAGATCCCCTGTTTCGGAGTGGTATTAGTCCTTTGAGACTCAAATTCTAATTGCCACTTAGCGTGTTGTGAGTGAGTGAGTGAATTTGGGCCAGCTGCGATCCATATGCCCAACCTGCGTAGTGGGATTAATGTGGCTATAAAATTGGGTTGGGGAAGGAGAATTATGTTCCTTGAGACAAAGGGCAGAAAATAAGTAATATCAAAGACTCTAGGCCAGGAATTTATGATAGTTATGTTGCTATTTTTTATATAATTTGTGAGCCACCTAGAGTCAGGTTTGCCTGAACAGGGTGGGGTATAAATTTGAAAATTAAATTAAATTAAAACCTAAGGCCCATGGGCTGGATACGGCCCCCAGCACCATTTCATGTGCCCCCCATCCTGCCAAGGGCATTCAAGAAACAGAATGGCTACCCCTATCGTGCAGGCAGGGCAAAATGGCCATCTGAGAGAGCGTGACCGAGCCCTCAGTTTGAAAAGGTTGAGCACCCCTGTTCTAGGCTAACTGGGCTAAACTTTGGGATTTCCTTAATTTTCTCCCTCTCATTCCTTACCCTTGTAGTCCATGAATGATCATTGCTTGCATACTTTTTAAAAGAAGAGTTGAGTTACTAAGCCCATTTGCCATTACAGTATATACATACTGTCTGTGACAGTTCCCCCGCCACAGGCCTTCTCTCTATACTATAGCCACTTAGATGTTATCCTGGGGCAGGTGAACCCGGGAAAGAGTCTATTGTGGTGATGACTACAGCTCCTGCCTGGCACTGGGTTCTTCCAGTGCTCCAGTCTGCCCTTGAGTTGGCAATGCTTCAAGGAGTCCAAAACAAAAATCCACAAGGCTTGGGCACTTGAAGATAAAATGCCAACCTTGCAAAGTAGAACTTCCATCATACCCAAATAAAACCCAAACCTTGTAGTAGTTGGCCAACACAAGACTAGATTTTAGTACCACAAACCTTCTAGGTTAAAAATCCAGAGGGTTGCTTGAAGAGAAGTTTGTATTTTTAAAAGGACGAATGGTTTTTTTAAAAAAAAACTTCCAAAAGTTGCAAATAAGTTTCACAAGAGACTTGGAGCAATTATGCAATTCTGAGACAAAGTTATTGTGTTAAAGAAATTACAGTGGAAAATAACACTAATATATCTGATACTTATACCTTGCATAGAGGTAACATAGGTTTTAGCTGCCTTATCCGTTCCAGATATTGGCTATCATCAAGGCATGCACAGAATACAGTCAAACCTCGCATAAAGAGTACCTTGCTTAAAGAGTAACTCGCTTAAAGAGCAGAATTTTCTCTGAATGTTTGCTTCACTTAACAAATAAAACCAACCAAAAACTCGCTTAACAAATAAATCGGGGTTCACAATCCCCCACACAATTAGTCATTTACAATGGTGTTTCGCTTAAAGAGCAAATTCGCTTAAAGAGCAATCCTGTGGAACACATTATGCTCTTTAAGCGAGGTACAACTGTACTTTGTTTCAGGTATCAGAAGGAGCTGCTGGACAAAACTTCATTCCTCCTTGGGGACAGGCTTAGCCAGTGAGCAAAGTCTCTTTCCTTAAACATAAGACTTAAGCCAATTGGTCAGGTAAATTTTCACCCTTTATATACTTTAAAGAACCCATTCCAGACCTTTGCATCAATGTCAGAATCTCCTTTTAATGGTTGTCAAGACAAAAGCACATCACTCCCTTCTTCCTTTCACACTACTGTAATCTTCCCTTCAATTTAAAAGCTGCAGAGAAGGGAGCAAACTGTCTTTTGATGACAAAAGATAAGTTCAGGTGTTACTTTCCTTTTTAGTATTGCTTTGATATCCTCTTCTACCAGGAGATCAGTGGAAAGCATTAGGTAAAGATAAAGGTCGCCCTTGCTTGAAAGCCAGTCAGATCCAACTCTGGGGATCAGTACTCATCTCTGTTTATAGCCCAAGAGACAACACTGTCTCCATTTGCAAACATTTCCATGGACATATGGCAGGCATGACTAAACACCAGAGTGCACAGAACACTATTTACCTTCCCACCTGTCACGATCCAGCCGGCCCCCTCACTTCTGGAAAACCCCTGGAAACCAAAATCAAAACAACCGAGGCGGGCTGGACGGCTAATTAGAACAGAGATACAACTCTCAGCTGCTTATCAGCTCTTAAGGGGTTTTAATTGGGTAGCGTGTTCAAAGATTTGTGTGTGTGAAAGGCAGCTCTTACCCTTTTTAGTCCAATGAAGACACGTTGTTCAGAAAAAACGATGAAGATTTATTGATCAGGTTCATAAAGCATAAAAGTCAGTAGCACAGGTCAGTCCAATAAAGTCCACAGGCAAATCTAGGTAACCATTTTTAAGGAGCAAAAATGCATAGCTCCTAGGCTAAGGAATGCTAGCCCATAGAGAACCAGAAACAAAAGCTCTCTAATCAAAAACAGGTCTTAATCCATGAAGAAACAGAGACTAACTCCTTCTTCTCTCCAAAATGGAGAATTTGCAGTCAGGTGGGACTGCTTCAGCCAATCAGGTAACAGTGAAAACTTTCTCAAAACAACAGTACATTGTTTATACACGTGCACACAGAATGCACTAGGGCTAGCCATAACATGGCTCTTAGCTAGCTTACAAAAGATAAGAAATACTGAAAACATGGTTGAAAAACATGCTGTTACACAGCCTTGAGGCTCAGAGAGAGAGAAATGGATTTTTCTGAGGCCTATTTGGAAATTGGCAATTTCAAGCCTTAGGAAATAGGTTCATTTCCTGACACCACCTAAATGGTACCTATTTATCTAATTGCAATTTCTTGCTTTTGAACTGCTAGGTTAGCAGGAGCCTAGAACAGAGACAGGAACTCACTATGTTGTGCGGCACTCGGCTATCGGACTTCTGACCTGCCAACCTTCCAGTCATCAGATTCAGTGTCTTAACCACTAAGCTACCACAGTCCCTATGCAGTTGAAAGCAGTACTTCTTCCTTTTTTCTTGGCAGATCCTGATCCTTTAGCCATTTCTCCCAGGCACTCCCAAAGAAGCCTCAACATTTGTAGAGCGAGTCTATGTTCCCTTAGCTTCTTCATTTTTTTCACATTTCCATTTGTGACAATCAAAGGTTGCACACCTGAGACTATATATTCATTTCAATATATTATCGCCTCACTCTTTGTTCTCCCATGTTGATTTATCGCTGAGGCTGCTACTGCAGCTTATTGTAACCCCAATTCAGCATGTGATATTGCAGTAGTGAGCAAAACCTTTCAGCTGTCAGTTCTTATTTGGAATTTTCAGATAAATTCTTTGTGGCAGAAACGAAGTCTGTGAGTATACATTGAAAATTATGTACAATAGCTAATCAGCGGGTGCCCTGTGAAATTCTCTTATGTTGGGATATCATACTATCATCAAATGCAGCCAATAATACTATCCTCATTTAATTAGACTGCTAGAGAGACTTTCCCTCTGGATATGGAAATATATCCATGTAGAATGAATATGAGAGTAGATATAAATTTGACAGGCTAGTAGTTCCTTCAGAGCAGTAATAAAAAAAAGTCTGCTGAAGCAAAGGCAGTAAAATTAGGGACAAATAGCAAGATATAAGGGACTGCAGTGGCTCAAGTAGCTAAAACGCAGAGTGGAAGGCAGCAGATCAGCAGTCCGATACCCGAATACTGCAGGGCAGAATGAGCTCCCGTCTTTGTCCCAGCTCCTGCCAACCTAACAGTTAAAAAGCAAGAAACTGCAAGTAGATAAATAGGGACCACTTCAGTGGGAAGGTAAACAGTGTTCTGTGCACTCCAGTGCCTAGTCATGCCTGCCACATGATCCCGGAAACGTATGCAGAAGCAGACAGCACTGGCTCTTTGGCTTTGAAACAGATGAGCACTGAACCCTAGAGGGTCGGATACGACTGGCTTTCAAACAAGGGTGACCTTTACCTAACAAGATACAACTTTAGATCCTCTGTGATTTTCATGTACAGTAGTATTTGCCTATTAAGGATGAAGATTAGGCTACCTTTTTAGTATTTTTATGAGTTTATATTTTTATAATGGTCTTTAAAATCTTTTTCTTCATAAAATTTATGTTAAGGTGGTTACTTGGCCAGTTTTAAGCTGTCCTGCTTTCATTGCCTTTGAGGGGGTGGGTGAACACATATCTATTTCTCTTGAGTGCTCATCAGTTTTAAAGATAGACAATATTTGATTAAAATATCCTTTTAGCCATTGTAACTAACTGGGAGGGTGACTGTTGTAAAATAATTATTTGAACATGTTGCTTATTATTTATTTATTTATTTATTAGTTCAAATTTATATTGCCACCCACTCGCCATAGCGACTCAGGGCGGCTTACAGACCATACATTAAATTA
This sequence comes from Furcifer pardalis, assembly GCA_030440675.1. NCBI lineage: Eukaryota > Metazoa > Chordata > Lepidosauria > Squamata > Chamaeleonidae > Furcifer > Furcifer pardalis. Next base: position 32,762,252 of record CP126897.1, read on the forward strand.
CAATACAATATGTTGGGGTGGGCACAGGAGGAGGGGCGGCAAGGTCCTCAACCTGCCCTGGCTTCTTCTTCCCCTGGCGGGTAGTGTAGGCACAGGGAGGGGTGGCAAGGTCCTCATCCTGCCCGGCTTCTTCCTCCCCTGGCAGTTGGTATAGGCACAGGGGGAGGGGCGGCAAGGTCCTCATCCTGCCCTGGCTTACCTTGAAAACACTATTTGCCTAACTATACATTAGAAGCAACTTGATGGCATATAACTGTTAGAAACCATTGAGGGAGTAGAAATCTAAACAGTTTTTAATTATTCTTTTTCATTTCCTGTTTTTAATTTTTAACATTATGATTCATCACACTAAAAATGAATGCGCTTAGAATACTCAAAGGATCAACATTATGTAATGGTTCAGGATAAATTGTTAATATTTTAAAGATTGCCATCCTTTTAGAAGAATCCTCAGCTGCAATTTTTCAAAAATCCTTACCAAAACAATTCTCCTAAAAATGAGCTACTTAGAATGAGATTGCTGAAGATGAGGCAAAATACTAATTGATGGTGGTGGAGAAGCCTGGTGGTTGTATTCTTGGCATTCGGGCCCTTAGGATGGTGAAAGATGCTTTGCAGGTGGGGGTAGCAATGAATGTTTTGAGCATGATGGTAATTACTGGTCCTGCGCAGAAGGAAGATCTCTAAGCAAGAGTGCAGGTTTCTATGGCAACAACAGCAGTGGCTGAATGACTTTCTGTCATACCAAGTTGGTGATTTAACGAATTAATTACTGGATTCTAGATGAAAGCATGGAAGTTTGCATGAACCATTGCTGCCTCAGCCCCAGAGATACTGCATTGTCCCTCCCTGTGTGTAAAGGAATTGCATATAAATCATACCGCATTTGTTAGACGTTTTGACAGCAGCTGCAAAGCCAGTCATTATCCCTGCCTCCCAGTCTTCCCTGCTCTGTATATTAATATTACCAACGCGTTCTGGTTTGTTGGAATAATTGTAGACTACTCTGACTGAGATCTGAAAGAAAAATGGGTTTCCAGACAGTGCAAAAAATGGGTTTCCATTTGGGCCCTAATGTCTGCGTTCTTTTTTTTTTTTTTTAATTCTCTTGGTTTCTGCAGCTGGTGAAATAATATGGCTGTTGAGGGCATTTTGACTTGAAAATACAAATTAAAAAACCAATGTCAGTAAATGAAATTGCTCCTAATGCCATTACACATCAAGCCTCTTTATGGGAAACTCCTAAGCGCATTTGTACAACACAAAAAAAGGAGGAGTAATTTGCTACAAGAGTGATAATTGGTGGGTTTCCCCACATAATGTTTCCTTCATATCAGAACAAATAGAGGAGCAGTATTACTTATAGTAGGTGCTCAGTAATGAATCCATTAGCTATTCCAAGCACGTTGAGACATGTATGCAGGAATAAGTTCATGGCAAGAAGGGGAGTAGTTCTTTTGTAATCACTTCTATGTGCTTTTAAGCCATATTTATTTCTTCTTCTTCCGTGTTTAAGCCAGTCGTGAAACTGCCAAATTCTTCCATGTTTAAGCCAGTCGTGAAACTGCCAAAATGAAGGCACCTTTTCATGAGTTCATTCTGCAGTTCCTTTCGCCTGACCTAGTGTGAGAAAGATTAGCTGACAACACAAGGTTGCTGTTACCTGGGCACGCCCATTTGTGGTTAAATAATACCACAATCTTTGAGGAGGCTCTTTCAGTGTACCCCACCATATTTATTAATAAGTATATTTAAGATATTGCCCATTCCTGTATTCTGCAGCAAATATGCTTCTTGCAATATGACTGTTGATCTCTTTACTCCTGGCCCCTGTGGTCCATAAGTTACTTTATGTTTTTCCTTACTAACTGTTCATTCTGGACCTACGATCCTTCTTTCTGATTTTGGTCAGCTTGGTACATTTTCTACAGTACTGTATTATTATTTTAGCACTTCTCATTTCACTAGCTTTGAAGGCCAGCATTGTATTGTGGATTTTCAGTAGTATAACAATATGTGTATAAATATCTGCCAGTGCAAGTAATGCACCATGCAGCTAAACAAGTAGGCTGCAGTCCATGAAACCATATGCCAATTAATATTTGTTAGTTTTTAACAAGCAATTAGAGTGGCTGTTGGGACATCACAGCTACTTCTCTTGGGAATTTTTGAAAAATCCAAGCATTAATAATAATTTAGAACAGTTGTTGAGATTGACTGACTTCATTGCGTTGCATTGCTTTTGCATACCATCCTTTTGCCTAAACAGGGCAGTTAACAAATTGGTCTGTTAGAACTTGCTTAGCTTTCTCTTTCTTCAGAGCAGATGTTAGGCAGACTTTAGTGTCTTCATAGCTTTTTTCTGAACTGTTAACTTTTCATTTTCAATCTGTAGAAAAGTATAGTGCTGTTTTCTGAAATAGTCCCAAGTATATTATGTATAAAAAATAAAATAAATGAAATAAAAAGGCGACTGATTCTTGGGAGGCAAGCAATGAGAAACCTGGGGAACATAGTGAAAAATAGAGACATCACATTGCAAACAAAAATTCGCATAGTCAAAGCAATGGTATTCCCGGTGGCAATGTATGGTTGTGACAGCTGGACCATTGGAAAAGCTGAGCGCAGAAAAATAGATGCCTTTGAGACTTGGTGTTGGAGGAGAGTTTTGAGAGTCCCCTGGACAGCGAGGAGAACAAATAGGTAAATCTTAGAAGAAATCAAACCTGACTCCTCCTTAGAAGGTCAAATAGTGAAGATGAAGCTAAAGTACTTTGGACATCAAATGAGAAGAGAGAATTCGCTTGAGAAAGCCTTGATGCTGGGAAGTGTGGAGGGCAAAAGAAGAAGGGGGTGGCCCAAAATGAGATGGCTAGATGGTATTGTAGACACAATGGGCACAGAGCTGAGCGAGTTGAGGAGGATGGTGGAGGACAGAAGTGCCTGGCGGACAGTGGTCCATGGGGTCGCAAAGGGTCAGAATCAACCGTGCGACTGAACAACAAAATATTATGTACAAATACTCTGGATGGAACATTTCAACAATATACACCAGTCTGACCATACTATGTTAAGATTCTTTCAGGAATAGAAAGGAGACCATTCCAGAGGAAAAGTACATATGCCAGAAAGATTATGCAGTGATGGAATGACCCCGGTTCCATCCGGTTCCCCGGAACTGGTAGGAACAAAGGGTAGCCCATTTTTAAGGCGTCCAGTTCCAGACACCTCACCGAAAGAAAATGTTTTTTTAAAAAATTGGAACCAAAATGGCTCTAATTTAGTGCGCATGGACAGAAACTCAACCTGACGCATTGCGTCAGATTGAGTTTCTGCGCATGAGCACTAAATTGGAGGCATTTTGGCTCCAATTTTAAAAAAAATTCAGAGCCGGAGCCACACCTTTTCAAAGCAGCTCTGGCGGCGGCGGCGGCAGCCTTTAAAGGAGGGCGCCTCCCCTGGGGCCACCGAGCTCCAAAGGGTGGGTGTATTTTTATTTTATTTTTATTTTATTTCTTTAATTTATTTACGGGTTTGTGTTGTGGGTGGGTGGGTGGATATATTTTTATTTTATTTTATTTATTTTAAGGCCCCGCCCACAACATCATGACATCATGACGTCAGCTCTGCCCATGACGTCATGATGTCATGACATTGGCCACGCCCATGACGTCCGTGACATCATGGCGTGGTAGTAAAAAATTTGTAATCCCATCACTGAGATTATGTTATATATGGTGGAACAGACACATTAGACCAGTGGTTCCCAACATGGGGCCCACGCCCCACAGGGGGACTTCAATTCCCAGAAGCCCAAGTCAGTGCATTGGCTGATCAGTGTTTTGGTGGATAGACTTAGGCTTCTGGGAATTGAGGTTCAAAAAAACAAAAGCTGTGAAACAGTGCATTAGACAAATTCTCCACAGTTTGTTTACGTTTCCTTCTACCATTGCAAAGATGTTGTGAACAAGATGCACTGCATCTTGCTTGTCTTTATGGTCTCAAGACTCCTCTTTACCTTGGCAAGGGAAATGTGGCTGATAACAAAGATAAGTACAGTTGTGCATTGGGAGGATAGGTGTGTAAATAATGAGTTATAGTTTTACTAATTGTAAACATGTTGATTGTCCTGCTTGGAAGCGATCTCTGGTCTTATTAGTGTATTGCCAACCAGTTTTCAACTCCCCAGCACTAAAAACAATGTCAGCGTTCAGAAACAACCACTGTGCTGCAGAACCTCACAAGAAGTTATGCATTTCCGATTCCTTTTGCTGCTTTCACTTTGCAAGTTACAAGCTTATAGTTTGCTAGTCAAATAAGAAACTTGTTGCAGGATGCACTACAGTGTGCGTAGCCCAGACTGCAGTTCCACAATCTCAATAGGAATCTGGCCTTGGGGGTTTCCGGTTATAAAAACTGTGATAGAATTGCTTGGAGAGGTATACAGAAGTCAGACAGACCCTGCCAAGTAGAGGAGATACAATAGGATAAGGTTTAAAGCAGAGCTTTAACTTTCTTAGACTTTCAGTGGAAGACTTTAGGAGTTCCGTGCTTTGGATAGTGCCCCTTTTATCTTAAAAAAAGTTATTTTTATCAAGTTCCAGCATGTCTTACAACACTCTTGTTTCTCATGATGTTCTCCTTTGCTATGTAACAGCCAAATCATTGTGCCTTTGCAGAAGATAACAACTGAAGATTTATTTATTTTTTGCCTCAGAGCATGCCTCAGAGAGAGAAATATTTCTTGTTTTAGCCATCAGCTGTTGTATAAGAACAAGACAACAGCAGATGATTTTTCTACTCTTTCCCGGGACATTTTAAGCACAGTATAGCAACTGTGTTAAGTTCTTGCCCTTAACATGCCAAGCCTGCCCATCTGCGAAACTGTCTATTTGGACTGACAGAGTAGTGTGACTAAATTAGGAAGTAACTTCTATCTCACTGGAATTTGTGGAATGGGAAGCCCTTGAAAAGCAGACTTGATAACTGCTTCCCCCCCCCCCCTTTTAGGAGAGGAGTTTCATTCACAGGTGCCCATTCTTCCATTCATCCACAGTTCTCTGCCTTTCTTTTATATATAGTGATCTTAAGATTCCGAGACTGAATCAAATTGAGGGCTCATCTGTTACTCTATTAGTTCTTTTCATGGTTTGCTGATAAAATACATTTTGAAATAACTCCACAAATGTTAACTAGTGTGAATCTGTTTCCTTATGTTAAAGTCTCTTACACATTTGGGAATCAGTCCCATCTCAATGGGATTCACTTTTGAGTAGGCATTTCTAATGTTGAACAGTACAAAATTACCTTAGCATTGGTAAAGGTTGGCCTTGCTCAAAAGCCAGTCATATCAGACTCTAGGGTTCAATGCTCATCTCTGTTTACAGCCAAAGAGCCAGTGCTGTCTGCGTCTGCAGATATTTCTGTGGACACTGTTTACCATCCCACCAAAGTGGTCCCTATTTATCTACTTGCAAGCTTGCTTTTGAACTGCTAGGTTGGCAGGAGCTGGGACATTGGCTGGAGCTCACTCCATCATGCTCCGACCTTCCAGTCAGCAAGTTCAGCGTCTTAACCACTTGAACCACTGCAGGAGCTGGGGCAGAGCTGGGAAATGTCAGGATTATCCCCGAGAGTTAGCTGTTAGCTTTTGGCTCTTGAGCCAGTTTTGGAAGCACTGTGTACCAAGGCCCGAGTATCTGAAAGGGCATCTCTCCCTTTCCAGCTTGCTCATATCTCAGGATTATCAGAAGAAATGTCTGATTTCATGTGCCAAAGAAATGCTTTGTGCTAGGACTTTCTCTATGGTGGTGCTCTGTCTCTGAAATGCCTTCCCCATATGATATGACAGACAATTCATACAGATATTAATTTTAAAAATAAAAAAATGCTACAAGTAATAATCATTATCTGAAAACACATTTCCCTTTCCTCACACAAGAAGAAATATACAATTTGTATTATGTAAGGGCCACATGGCTTTTTTGTTGATTGTGTTTCATTTCGTTTTTGGTATTAGTGAGAATACCAAACAAAACCACCCCTCCGTGTCACCTAAGAGAGGGGATGAACTGTAAACATCAGCATGCAGGACTGCAAATTGAAGAAAACATCTGTTTACACTGACGGGATAGCACTTTTAATTTGGCTTTAATTGGCTTCTCCTCTGTTTGAAGGGTAGACCAAATTTTGACCCCACTTTTCTGATGGAAGCTGCCATATTTCTGTATTGTCTTTTCCCCCATCATCCCCCCCCCCCCAAGGAACCTTGCATTTCACAAGTAGACAATGTGTGTGTAGGAAGAGGTACATGCAGATTAATTGGTGGCCTTTTGTTTGATGAACTGGGTGGAAGGTTCCAGGTAAATTCTACCAAGGGTGAATATACACTATGCATAATTTGTTTAATGTATATTTGTGTACATCCAATCTACATTCATTCTTGACTAGACATAATGCAGCTGAAGGATGTTGGAAATGAAGAACATTTGGGAGGCACAGTTTTTTTCCATCCCATTGTAAGTAATGACCAAAGAACTTTCAAAGTACTGTACATGAAGGCATTATAAACATTTAAGTATCTGGGGCATACTTTGACCTAAACACTGCACGTGTATGATAGTGTTATTGGTCAGAGAAGTCAAAGTGAGAGAGGAGTTAGTAATTTGACAGTCAGTGTTTTGGGCACATAATTGATCACGTTAAGAGATAGGTAAGGAGAATCACAATCCCATCCTTAAATGCACATTTTAAAAAAAAATCTAAAGCCAACACTTTGTGGCAGAGATGTTTCTCCTTTGTTGGGAATAGTTAATAAAACTTCTCCATATGCCCACAGATTTCTGGACACATCACATGTCAACCATGTAATGAGATTAGAGGTTAATTTGCCTTTTGTCTGCAGGCAAACATGCACCTCAAAAGGTGGAGAGAGATTTTCTTTCCTAGGGATTACTGCACAAGCTCACAGCTTGTTATCTTGTCATTGCAGCGGCCCTTCACAAAATAAATAGCAATTTTCAGGAGTCTCTTGAAATGCTGTGATAGCCTGACAACAAAGAATTCGTCTATACTCTGCTGACAGCATTTACTTTGCAATTCATTTCCCTCTTTTTGGCTTGATTGTCCTTTTGTTGGCTTGTTTTTCTTTCATTTTTTTTCATACACAGAAATGTGAGAGGTTGAATTCTGGTACACACATTGGAAGCAAATTGAAAATGTAAAGTTGGAAAGGAGAGCATATGCTTCAGTGCAGTTGATAAAATGAAATCAATTAATGCTAAAAGCTTAAGACAAGGATCTGGAGATTCATTGCTGACCTTTTGGCTGATATTCAAAATTCCACCATTATAATTTAGGCATTGTGGTCTTGACTCATTTCTTCATCGATCCATTGTTAGTATTTAACCCAGGGAAACAATGGGAAGGGAGAGTCCCCTCCCTCATGCCTAGTTTCTCTTTTTGAGCCGAATGCTTCAAGGCTTGTTGTTTTTGTCCTTTCTTTGTTGGTATTTTAACACATTTCTGTCCTCTTTAATCTAGACAATATTCTAAGGCAGGAGTTGCCAACCTTTTCAAGTTGGGGGCCGGATCACACTCCTCAGACAATTGAGATGGGTGGACTGGTGGTCTCCCCACTGTTTACGGCCACCATAAATGAGTCTGTGGCCGATGGCAGCAGTGGCTGGAGTGAGGGCGTGGGCCGTTTGATTTGGCACCATGGGCCAGATCCAGCCCACAGGCCGTAGGTTGCTTACCCCTGTTCTAAGGGAATACCTTTTAATTCTAAAACTTATTTCCTGTTCTTATGGAATTCTTGGGATACCTTTTCACTGATGAAAGAGATATTCAGAGCCTCAGGTTCTGAGATTGGCCCCTGGCATCTCAGCCGCCATAGATATAAGCTTCAAATGTAATCCTTTTCTAGCACACATGGTAATTAGGAGCCTGCAACATTGGTCTGCATAATTTCTGAAGCAGTATGAAATCTCTGGGTTGTCTTGTAGTCAAAGGAGCTTGACCTTTCTCTTCTTTGATTGGTGAAGCTAACAACTTGGATCTTCCAGCTATTGGGTTGAGAATATGCAACGACAGCTCCTGTCTTTATATGATAGATATTCATTAGATGTTGTGCTGAGGGATGAGGCACTCACCTCCAGTAGGTTTCCACAGGGGCACAACCACCATTACCACCTACTTGTCACAATTTGAACCATAGGTCCTCTTCTCTGAATTCTCAACTTCCTCTAATCACTTCTCAGATAGCTATTTCTAATAGTTGGTCCCATTGATATCCTTTTACTTAAAGCATTTTAGGGAAGATAGGTAGAAAAGGTTGGTGGTTGTTGTTGTTGTTTTGAGGTAGGCATTATTTAGATAACTGACTGAGAAACAGCCAAATTATGGAAGGAAAGTTTAGCGAAGGAAAGTCCCACTGATTCATTGGCACAGGTATGGCAAGAAATAGCCAAAAACCCTTAGAGACTACTGAAAAAGATCAACAACCATCCAAACAAAAGGACACAGTATACTATTATAGTCACAAACCAAACCACACACCAACGGTTCCTGGCAGGGAAGACCAACCAACATAGAATAAAAAGAAAATATCAAAGGGATATTCAAAGGGAATCCAATGAACTTTCTACTGCCTTTATATTGGAGGAATTAGAGCAGTGTTTCCCAACCTTTGGTTTTTGGACTTCAATTCCCAGAAGCCTAAGTCAATTCCCCAAAGCACTGATCAGCCAATGTACTAACTTAGGCTTCTGGGAATTAAGTCCCCCTGTAGGGGGTGGGCCCCACATTGGGAAACAATGAAGTAGTAAAAGCAAAGGTCACCCTTTCTCGAAAGCCAGTCGTATCCGATGCTAGGGTTTAGTGCTCATCTCTGTTTCATAACCAAAGAGCCAGCGCTGTCAGCCTTTGCAGACATTTCCGTGGTCACGAGGCAGACATGACTAGACACCAGAGCGAACAGAATGCTGTTTACCTTCCCACTGAAGTGGTCCCTATTTATCTACTGTACTTGCAATATCTTCCGCTAGGTTGACAGGAGCTGGGACAGAGATGGGAGCTCACTCTGTCCTGCAGTATTTGGGTATCGAACTGCTGACCTGCCGCCTTCCATATGGCGTTGTAGCCACTATAAAAAGATTTTGGAATTGCAAAGCAGCAAAGCTCAATGATATCCGGATCAAGAAATTTAAACATTTTGGACAAAATTCAAGGAAATTGCTTCTCCAATTCTTTCATAACTGCTAGATGAGCAAACAAATCCTAAAAGTATAGTGGAAGACAAAAGTAATTGCTGCATTGAAACTAGGCAAAGTTTATCTGATCCCAAAAGCTACAAGTCAGTCTCCCTACTTTGCTGCTTATACAAAGTTTTTAAATGAAAGATATTAAATTGTAAAGCCCCTAAAATTGAACCTCTTCTAATTTAAGAATAGGCAGGCTTTAGGCATGGCAAGAGTTATATGGCTCCATTATTAAATCTGACCTAGCATATAGAAGATGGTTTTGAAACACACAAAATAACTGGAGCAGCATTTGTTGACCTTACAGTAGCATATGACACTGTCCACCATCAATTGCTGTTCAGAAAACTGTACCTTCTTACCAAAGATCATGGACTAACAGAAATTGTCATTGTTCTGCTTCAGAACCAAAGCTTCTTTGTTGAATTTCAAGGGAGGCATAGTCATCAGATAAATCAAAGGAATGTTCTGGCCCAGGGTAGTGTCCTGGCATCATTACTTTTTAACATTTACTCACATGATCAATCAAGTGTTCTCATATCCCAGTAGCTTCATCTATGCTAATGATCTTGCATTGACAGTCCAAGGGAAAACCCTTGAGTCCATTGAAAACTAGCTAACATCTGCCTTAGAAGATCTTTCCTCATGTTATAAAAACACAAACGGTGCCTTTCACTTAAAGAAGCTCAGAGGAAGCTCTCAGCTGGGAAGATGAGATTTTGGAACATTGCTCTAACCCAGAGCATCTAGACATCACTGGATCAATTTACTCCATAGAAAAAGTATATCATTTGCCTGGCATTGTTCCTCTGGAAGTACACTGAGAAATGCTAGCAAATGATGAATGAGATAATCTGATACAGCACTAAATACATCTATTTCATGGACACCAACACCCACCCTGGTGGCTAACCTTGGCACTCAAGCTGTTCTGGAACTTCAATTCCCAGAAGCTCTTGTTGGTCAGGACTTCTGGCAATTGAAGTTCTAGAACAGCTGGAGTGCCAAGGTTAGCCATCACTACAGCTAAAACCAAATAGGTTTTCTGCATACTTCTAAAGATCTAAATATTAAACCAGAAGAGGCTATGCTATGCTAAATCTGTGGAGAACAAGAACAGCATACCTTGCCAAATGGATGATTGTGGAGGAATGTCTCCAACCAGGACAAGATTCTTCCTGGACTACCTAGAAATCACTTAAGAGACTTTGAAGTGAAAAGGGAAGATTTTTTTTAAAAAAAAATCTACTTGGATACAGGACAAATATTCTGTGAATATGCAAATTCCAATCAGTGCAGAATTCATGTGCATTCAATTTATTCTCCACAGGTGTACTAAAGAAAGTCTAGAAAACAGCCAAGATAACATCATTGAAATATCCTGCTTCTGGTCAGAAATAATTTAATTGTGCAATACTCTGATACAAAGAAAGAAAGGAATGCATTACAACACTATGGGTATGGGCACTTCTCCTCCCATCTGAGATGGGAATTTATTTATATACATAAAAAGTTAAACTGTATTGGTTGGATTCGACTTAAGTCATAATTGACTTGACAGCACACGATCAAATTGTAATTAGTCCCTACTAAAATCTGTCAGACTTGTGCCACTGATTTAAATAGGTTCTCAGTGCTATTGCATTTATTTTGTTTTGACAGGCTGGCAGGAGAGGAATAGGTAGCCCAAGGGTGTTTTGTTTTCTATCAATTCCTTTTAGTGTGCATATTCAATGTTTCTTCTCATTCTCAGGTTGGCAGAGTGAATTATATTGTTTCTGCATGCGTAATAACAAGACATTGAATTGGATCCAGAAGCAAACTAACTTGTTCTATTTATTTCAGTGGTTTAGATTTGTATTTACTATAAATATGACTAAATCTGGAACCAGCCCATTAAATAATTCATTGAAGACAAGACAGAGTAGCTAAAGGTGTGAGCAGAGAACTCAAAGTCTCCCCAAATTTCAATTTTGGCATAGGCTCACTGGATGATCTTAGAGAAGTTGATATTCTCTAAATCTCTATACTCTACCTCTCTTGATTCCAATCTCTAATAGAGAGTAAACCAATGATGGTGAACCTTTTAGAGATGGCATGCCCAAAACTCATTTATTGCAAATTGCCAACACAGCAACAGGGGAGGAAGGACGCACTCCCATTGGGTTCCTGGGCAGAGGGGCAGGGTGAACTCTGTGCTGGGAGAGGGAGGAAGTGCTCCCATTGTGCTGCTGGGCAGAGGAGTGGGGCAAACTCTGTGCTGGGGTGACTGCACAGGTGTCCACAGAGATGGCTCCGAGTGCCACCTCTGGCACACGTGCCATAGGTTCGCCACCACTAGTCTAAATTAAAGTTTGCCTTTAGATCTCAGCAGTAATTTTATTCAGATGAGCAGATTTGTGGGGTCACATAAGGCCACCATGACTATTTTGAAAAATCCTGGTAGTACGTGGAGAATAACAATATTGCCCTCCTTTGTAGCATTTGTATGCCAATGACTAAGAAAATATGTATGTAAAGTACTTTAAAGATTTGAGATGTGTTATGTAAATGCTAAGCCTTCAGAATATTACATTTATGAATCAGTCACTTTTGTCTAATGTTCAGTATTCCTCTTTTTTCTGATATTATAATAAAACAATTACTAAATATGCTTTGATCAAATTAATCCCAGGAACATAAATCAGCAACTATTGAACTAAGTCTAATGCCAGGCTTTTAATTGATTTAGTTTGTATCATAATTGCCTTTTAAAACATTCATTCTTTGATCAGTTTCTTTCATATTAATAATTTAGACAATATTGTATTAACCTTTACCTGGTTTCTAGCCCAAGAAAGGGCAAACTGAAACTTTTCTCATATGGTTGAAATACAGCTTCCAGTTTTCTTCCTTGGTGCTGTTTTTCACAGTTCCAAAGGATGCAAATTTATCATGAAAAAGAAAAGGGAAGGACTGACAGTAAGTTCAAATGAATCAAAAATAGCATTTTGTCCTTGCTCTTGAAAGGACAAGGTGGGGAGGGTGGAACCAATTCTTATGTATGAAAATACTTAAGAGCCAACAGAACCAGAGCCATCTGCCAGGAAGATTGTTCTGCTGGCTGAAGAATGCCAACGGGATTTTCTTTAAAGGTGAAGAAGTGTTCTTATTCCATGTCTAGGCCAGAAGTGAAACTGCCAAAATGAAGCCACTCTTTGGTGAGTTCATTCTGCAGTTCCTTTCGCCTTACACAGTGTGAGAAAGATTAGCTGGCAACACAAGGTTGCCGTTACCAATGTACACCCAATTGTGTTGAAGTAAGACACAAGTTTATGCCAGATCTAGATATTCTCCAGCCTCGACATACTGGAGCAAAATTAGGCCAGATTGAAGGAATCTCAAATAATTTCCAATAACATTATCCTGTGAGGAGTTTGTATCCAGCATAATCTTAGCTGTCTTAATGTTGGCTCAACTGATCCTTGTTCATCATGTCCAATTAGGATTGTAATGTTAATGGGTTATTGGCATGGCAGCCAGGATCTGTTGGGTAGGAAAGAAAGTGGAAAATATTTTATTATCCATTCCCTCATATTACTCTTACTTCTTACCCCATACCAATGTTCTTGGATTTATAATTGATAGTATCAAGATGGGTTGGTTGGTTGGAATAGCATATACTGCTTTTCCATTTCAAAAAGTAACATCTCTCTTAGAAGCTCTTAAAAGTTCACCATGAAATGTAAGTGAAATAGAAAATTTCTGCTAATTAATAAAGATGAAGCCTGACTGCATGGTTAGGTCCTAAACTGGGATTATAACCAGCACTTCAGTTTAGGTCTACATATTATACAATTGTGTTTCATTGGCTGCAACTCATATCCGAGAATGCCTTTTTTCCCTGAAGCAGGAAAAATGCCATTGGTGTGAATTTGTTTAAGGTGGATCCCAGCTTGCCAACACACTATGATCACAGAGCCATCTCCTGCGGCACCATGCAGAATTTAACACTAGGACTTTAATGAAATGCCACAGCCTTGAGGATATGGACAAGGTACGCCTTTGCAGCCACTCCATCTGGCATGGTCTCTTCCACCTCCATGACCATTGGGAATCAGAGTTCCTCCTCTGCTTATTTTGCCATTGGGCCCAGTATGATGGTTTCCAGTGGCATTTCCTCCACTGAGGGGACCATCACCCCACCTAAAGGGGCTCATCCGCCCATAACCATTGGCTCTTTTAGGTAGTCAGGTTATTTACCGCCGCCCAACACTTGGTGTTGAGTTGCTGGCTGTATGGTCTACTCCATTTCTGTAGCAGGATGTCCGGCCAGACATTTTGTTTACACAAGTGTAATTCAGCAATTGATTCTCAGCAAAATAGTGAAGTTGCCGAGCCGTGGAAGCCATTAATGCCAGGAATAGATCAGCTCTGGCACACACTCTCAAAGTGTCTTTGGGCCACATGCAGAGGGCCCTTCATATTGCCTGTGATTAACAATGACTTTTTCAATTGAAAGTCTTTCTAAAGGGAAAATATGGTTTGTTAGCTGTTGAAAACTCCTGGCTTTAAAAAGAGAGAGGAAATTATACCCTGTTCTATGTTATTTCTCCTCCCAGTTCCGATGTTCAATAATAACTTTCGTATTAGCAAGAAAAATCAATACCATTCAGCAACTGATAAATAAAATGTTCTCTTTTTTTACCGTGTTGTAGTGAATTTTGTTTTATTAAAGTTCTGCTGCGAGGCAAGTTTGGCGTTCATGACTATCCACCACCTCCCAAGCTGGTTGTTTCTGTGAATGTAGAATTCTCAGTGGGTAAATTAGGAAGAGCAAGAACAGAACTAGGTCAGTGATTTTAAAAGAGATAGTTTCTCCTGGCAATAAATTGCCCTTTTCAAATCTGTCTAGGGGAGTCCAAGGACAGTTACTGTTACTGAAGCAGAAAGAGCAATGTTTTTTTGTTTTCCAAGTTTAGTTTATAAGTTTTCTGAATGTATACCTATTCAGAATCAGACATTTGTTAAGTTTCAATTAGAATGAATGATTCCTTTAATCCAAATATGTGGAAAGCTGAAAAAAATGTTGATCTGACTTGTATAACAGTTACCCATGTAACCTGTATAATAAATTAAAATCCCTGTAGAGACTGCAGAATGCACAATCAAAACATGAGTGTGGAGGATCAAAAGATCTTCTAGTTCAGTTGTTCTCTGAGGCAGATATTTATCCATCTACCAGCTTCCCAACTGCTGACATATGCCACGTTCATTTATAGAATACAAGGCACAGTTTGCTTCCAGAAAGTAACAAGTTCATAGCAAAAAAAATACTTATAGAGAATATAACTCAAGCAAGCAAGCCATGCTACAATGTGTTCAGTAGAACACACACCCTCTTCTGGATCTTTAAAAAATTCTATAGCACTAATGGCCTTGGGTATTGAAGCCCACAGAGAAGGATGATGGTTTCTAAGTGGATTAAATTCCACTTGAATCCATCTTGATGGAGGGCAGCAGCTTCATCAATACTGGCCTGGGGACCAATGAGGACTCAGCATGCCAAAAGGGCTCAGGACCAGAAAGTGACTAGTGGAACTGGATCAGCAGTCCAGGGGTCATGCTGCGATGCAAAAGGCAGATGAAAGGCCACTGCATTATATTCTCAGGACAGTCTTCATGGCTGATCGCCATGAGCATCACAAATATTCACATTCGGATATGGCAGAAGAAGAAGCACCATGTGACTTTGTTCCTTTTTTCCAACTATGCTGTTGCTTCCCTGCTTTCTTGACTTTAATCCTTCTGTTTCTAGAAATATCAATTTGTCCCAGACTAAGACATATTGTGTTTAGAAATATGCAATCTGCCCAAAAAATAAGCCGACTGGGTGGTCTGCCAAACATCATGATTAATGTGGAGGCACTGAAAAGTTGAAGGGCAGTTTTAGAAATGCCATAGGCAACAGACACCAAACAGATGCTGACAGAGACAAGGTAAGACTTGTGTAGTGAACAGAAAAACTTATCAGCCGCATACATCTGCATGTTTATTAAACATGCGTAATTGGCCTTGTTTTGCATATCTTCAGAGTCAAAATAACTAGAAGTGTTTTCTTAGAATGCTACATGAAATTTTCAGGAAGATGGATTCTGTACCTGCAATCATATTTTACCTTCTTGCAGAATTACAGTATAATACAACCCCAAACAGTTGTAGTCTAAGCCATACTCAAATGCACTTTTACTTGTTCCTGCGGCCTTAGAGGTGAAAATAGGCCATCTCAGTTTTGTCTGTTTAAGAATAACATTTATCCTTCTCTGCCTCCTGAGATCTGTTGGCTGGTATGAACACCTCCTAGAGTGTGAGCTGTCACTTTGTTTTAATCTTGTCTGCCTCGCCTTCTCCTTTCAGACACCACAGAGAGGTCAAATATAGATTTCTATTCCCATCTTATTTACCCCTTTGGCATCCTGTGTCAAGCTAGAAGAATTTCTTTTTGCAGCTTCTACCTGCTTACTGCCAGATATTTTATCACCATTGACTCACCCTTGCTGAGCGAATGCTGTCCCTTGAACATGTTTTTGAAAACAGGTAGCTTTCCTTTATGTTTTAGTTGGCATTTCCCCAGTGCCGACTCTCACTCTTTGGGAACTGTAAAAGATGAAATATTGGAAATGTATGAAGAATTCATAGAGCCCTGGTGGTTCAGTGGTTAAAGTGCTGTACTACAGTTGGAACGTTGTGAGTTCGATCGTTGCCAGGAATCATGGTTGACACAGCCTTCCTTCCTTCTGAGATTGGTAAAATGTATACCCAGCATGCTGGGGGCAAAATGCTAATTAACTTGTGGACCACTTAGAGAGTGCACTAAGCGCTACAAAGCCATATATAAGGGTAATTGCTATTGTTAATTCAGAGGAGACAAGAGTTTCTCAAATGGAAAATCACTTTACTAAAAGCTGGGGTGCTGGGAACCAATAACTTAAGATTTATAGAGTACTGAAAGTGCTTGAACATTTGTAACAACCTTCTCCTTGTTGCTGGGAATTATAGAAGTTGTAGTCCACCACCTACATTTATCCCCACATGGGTGGGGTTTGAAATTGAAAAATAGTGGCTTGCCCAGTGACTCTTACTGAGTTCATCGCATGGGTAGATCTTGAGTTCTGACTGTCTCGACCTGTAGCTTAGTATTATAGTTACAGTAATACAGGCTTCACTAAACACCATTTGATGTTGAGAATGCCTAAGAATCTGAAATACTTTTCCAGCCATGGCCTAGTTCACGCGGGGTCAGCTACTCGGCCACAGGCAAAATCCTGCAGTGACTGGTAACCAGACTGTTCTCAGTTCAGGAGAGGAACAGTTAAGAAGGCAGCAGCACATAGAGTTTCTACTGCACAGTCATGTCCTATACTTCAAGCATGCATGAGAGCAGCCACGCTTAAAATAGAAGGAGATGCTGTGAAATAGCCTCTTGCTGTGTATTGATTGTCTTCCCCGCACTCCAGAGCCCAGCAGTGAAATTGAAAGTGGGTAGGGGCCTGATTCCCAAGCAATTTGGTCAGCTTCAGTCCAGCTCATCGTCCTGGCTTTTTTAATGGCTATGGCTGGCCTAGATAAAAGATATATGGTCCTGAATGTTTAAAAAAAGGGGGAGGGATCTGTTTCTCACCATAATGACAGATTAAACTAGAAGCACCAATGAGATATATATTAGATGAATTGCTGCTGCTTCATTCGTCGGCAGGTCAGCAATTTGAAACCCGAGTACTGCACAGCAGAGTGAGCACCTATCTCTGCCCCAGCTCCTGCCAGCCTAGCTGTTTGAAAACAAGAAATTGCAAGTTGATAAATAGGTACCACTTTGGTGGAAAAGGTAACAGCAGTCCATGTATCTAGTCATGTGTGCCTCATGACCACAGAAATGTCTGCAGATGCAGACAACACTGACTCTTTGGTTGTAAACGGAGATGAGCACCACCCCCTAGAGTCAGACACAACTGGCTTTCAAGCAAGGGAGACCTTTACCTTTATATGTGATCCTAGTCATCATCAAAGGGAAGCTCTAAACCAGGGGTTCTCAATGTTTTTCTGCCACGAGCCGGACATGTGGTTCCCCTCATTGTAAACGCTGCCATAAACCGTGATGGGCATCTTGGTGCAGGCACAGTTACTGCTGTCGTAAATGCGTCCATTTCCAGGGGCATTGCCATGAGCCAGATGGTTTACTGCCATGGACCAGGTCTGGCTCACAGGCCATAGGTTGCGAACCACTGCTCTAAACCATCCAGTTCTTCTGAAAAGAATTCACCTTTGAGATTCAGCTGCAATGGTTTGTTTGTTTGTTTGTTTGTTGGTGGGAACTTAGTAGCTACCAATAAATAAGACCTAGGTATATTTCCTCTTTCTTTTCTATTAATTATTGTTACCTATAGCAGTGTTGGCGAACCTTGACACTCCAGGTGTTTTTGAACTACAATTCCCAAAAGCCCTGATCAACAGGAGTGCTGACTCAGGCTTCTGGTAAGTGAAGTCCAAGAAGACCTGGAGTGCCAAGGCTCACCATCACTGACCTTTGTGTATCTGAGAGGCATTATCTGTTCCACATCTTACATTTATCTGTCCAATTGACATTTTGCCTTGGCCATTGGTAAACAACCCTGATATGAAATCCTTGTGTTTTAATAATAATATCATCATCATATAACTTGCTGAGATGGAAGGGACCCTATCGATTACTGAGTCCAGCACCTGCCAAAATGTCACAGTGGGACACTGAACTCCCAGTCTCTGGTTCCATAGTCAGAAACATTTAAACCACTGAGCTACCCAGCAGTTTTGTTAATGTGTCTTGAGAGATACCTGGATGTTGACAGGTTGCTCAAGGGAAAAGAGCCCCAAAACTCTGAAGCTGAAGGAGACCAGAAATGTCACACAAAGTGATGAAGAGAGGAGACTGGTTTGGTATTCAGCCAGATAGAATGTGAAAACTTTATGCTGATTAAAAAAAAACAGATATGTAGTTCATGAGCAAAATTGTGTGCTGAGGTTCAAATTGTTGCAGTACTTCCAAAAAGCACATTTTTGTAAGCAATATGTGTGCTGAATTGGCAACATTCATATCTTCATGCTCTCAAGACACACTGAGATTGCTTTCATTGATAGCTGTCATTCCAGACAGCTGCAAGAGCTACATGAGAGAATGGAGCACAAAACCAGCAAAGGTAGTTTGCATGGTGTGATGCGAGGTTTCCTGTCCCTTATTCTGTTCAATTAGCACTGGATGCTGTGGCAAGTAACAGAATACAAGTACATGTGCAGCAGGGGTGCCCAAACTACGGCCTGGGGGCCAGATGTGGCCCTGATGCCAATTCATCCAGCCCACGGAGCTCTCGTTGATCCTGAAAGCGGAAGTAAAACACGCCCATACGGGCGTGTTTTACTTCCGCTTCCAGGAGCAACGAGGGCTTTGTGGGCCGGATGAATTGGCATCAGGGCCACATCCAGTCCCCAGGCTGTAGTGACCAGCTCCCTGAACCATGTGACCAGCCCGCGGCCCAAAAAGCTTGGGCACCCCAATGTACAGCTTCTGTGTAAATAACATTGAACTGTGGTGCTGGGTGGGTGTAGAATGTTGAACTGGTTTTTAGTGTGTATAATTCATAGTCGTGGCTCTTTAATTTGGATTGTAAACAGACATTTGAAGAGACAGAGAGAAGCTTATCTCCCTCCCTTTCAGCCCCATAAAAGTGCACATGTCAGTTACATCTTCAGGTTGGTGAGCAACGAGGCAAAATCAGATTGAACGGCTAATATTCTGGTTACTATGGTGACCAAGATGAGAGTTATGGCATTTGAACGCAGCAGTTTCTCTCTTCAGTCTTCACAACCGCAGCCCATGCCCCACACTCTCGCCCCCCTTTTCCTGAGTAACATTCAAGGTGAAGTGGTTTCTTTGCCTTGTCTAATTCTTCCATTTTGAGCCTTTACTGTTCTGTGCCCTGCAGTTCCCATGACATTGGAAACAGTGCGAGTGCAGAGCATAACATAAGCAGCAGCTCACATACTGGTCAACTCAGAATCCCTTAAGTGTGGAGCAAGCGTCTACAATAGTGATGGTGAACCTTGGCACTCCAGGGGTCCTGGAACTTCAATTTCCAGAAGCCCTGATCAGCAGGAGTGCTAACTTGGGCTTCTGACAATTGAAGTCCAAGAACACTTGGCGTGCCAAGGTAGGCCATCACTGGTCTAGTAGCTGCTGCTCTGGTTAATGAGGAAACATTATAGCAAGGGTGCCCAAAATTTTCGGGCCACAGACCAGTCACATGGTTCCTCCCCCCAGAAGTGGAAGTAAAACACGCTTTGCAATCTGTTTCACAACAGGATGAGATAGGCTGCCATTTTCTCTGCTTAAATCAGGGGTGCCCAAACTATGGTCTGCGTTTTACTTATGCTTCTGGGAGCAATGAGGGCAGCACAAGCTGGATGACTTGGTGTCAGGGGCTGGATCTGGCCCATAGGTCATAATTTGAGGATCCCTGCTGTATAGCTAAGTTCCCATTCATGTCAATCAGTCTTACAGAGATGATGCTCCCGGGAGGTAGTTGAAGGTGCAGTGACCCTTCCCCTGAAAAAATAAAATCCAGTCAACCGACATGTGTTAAACTAATTTTTGGACTTAAGCATGGAATGTAAGCATTATATTTAGCCACCACATCCAACAGTGGAGAATGACCAGAGTTAACAGTCCAACAATGTAGAGCAGTGTTTCCCAAATGCTGGTGTTTGGACTTCAGTTCCCACAAGCCTAAGCCAGTATATTGACTGATCAGTGCTTTGGGGAATTGACTTAAGCTTCTGGGAATTGAAGTCCAAACACCAGCATTTGGGAAACACTGATGTAGAGGACTGGCATAAAGCAGTGTATCTTTAATGAACCAAAGAACAACCTTCCCTAATCCAGTGTCCCCTCTGTGTGCTGGGCTATAAACCCGATCAGCCTCATCTAGCATGCTGCGTAATGAGAGTTGTACTCCAAAACTTATGGAGGTATCTCTTTGGGAGCGGCTGCAGTACCAGAATGCAGACAGATTGTCTCCATCATTTATGTCAGCTTCTCCTGCCTCCAGCCTTTGGAATCACCACCTGAGCTTGCAGAATTGCACTTCATTTCTTAGTTATAGTTTGAAGGCTGACACCAGATCTCACAAACTAGATTTCAAAAGCTCTAGGTAGTAGTGGATGCTGGTACTGCTCCCTCTTCCTTTTCATGTAAATTGCAATCCCAGATAAATCCTTAGCCCCAGCTGGCTTTAAAATATGTGATGGCAGAACCTTAGAGTACAAACCAGAAAGCAGTACCTTGTGATGTTTTTTGGCAAAGAGACACCGAGAGCACCACTGGGTGAAGACTCAGGGTGAGTCTGACTGAACACTTGCTAGAGCTGCTATTAAGGCCTATCAGGTGGCGATGAGCAGTGATGGGATGTAACAGGTTCTCACCAGTTCTCCAGAACCGGTAGTAACTTTTCCCAGTGTCCCAGAGAACTGGTAGCAGCTTTTTTGGGGGAACCACCTTTGGGGCTTACCTTTTCACTGGTTCCCCCACTGCGCATGTGTGCCAAGCACTTGGTGCACACACATGCCTACAGTGCTTGGTGCGTATGCACGGCCTCCTTGCTGTCCTCCCAAGCGGGGAGGAGGAAGAGAAGCTGCTATCCTGAAGCTCCCTATAGCATGTTCCCAGGGTAAGTGACTCACCTTTGGATGTGGTGTGTCTGTGTGTATTTTAATGTGTACAGTATTTAATACCTTTACCTATATTGACATATTACCACGGTTCCTAAAAAGGCCTGGCAGCCGGTTTGGGTGGGTGGGTGTATTTTAATGTAATTTTTATTTTATTTATTTTATTTATTTATGGATTTGTGTTGTGGATGGGTGGGTGGGCAGGCGGGCTGAGGTGTGTGTGTGTGTGCTTATTTTTATTTTATTATTATTTTTTCTTTGGCCCCATCCACGACATCACGATGTAATGATGTTAGCTCCGCCCACACTGTGATGACATCACGGTGGGGTAGTAAATTTTTTGACATCCCACCACTGGCGATGATGGTGGTGAAATGTCAATATTTTACTGCCCTCATTGCCTCTGCAGATAACCGCCGAGCGACTCTGTTCTGGGTGACCAAGTCCCTCCTTGGAAGAGGGGGGTCTGGCCCCGGTTGGCAAGGGTCAGCTGAGGCTTTTGCTGATTATCTAGCAGAGAAAATAACTCCAATTCAGTCAAAGTTGAACCCCGGCATGGAAATATTAGATCTATAAATAAATAAATAAATCACAATTCAGGCTCTCCTCACTGTTTTCAATTTAAAAAGGGAGAGGGGGAGCATCTTAGCACCAATCCAGTTCTTCTTTTTTCGTATCCTGATCAAATCTTGGACTGCCAAAATGAAGCCATTTTCTTGGCTTTGTTGTTGGCTAAACTTAAGTCCTCATCGGTGCATGTTTCTGGAAGTAATCAGCAAACCAGTAAGTGAGCTGGATTCTGAAGCTCTCCACATTCACACCGTGTTTTGTTGTCCGTCAGCAGCCCCCACTTGAGCATGTTGATCTTACATTTAGTGACTCCAACCTTCAGCCTATTCAGGGTCCTCCAAGTGTCATAGGAGAGGTTGAGATCCTCAGCTATATCCTCCTTTAATGAAGTCCCTTGCGCAGTGAGCTCCATCTATTAATTTGGTTTTGCTCTTGTGTACCCTCAAGAATGTTTGTTCTTGCCATAAAGCTCTGCCTGGATCTGAGCTGGTGGTGATATAGGGGAGAGAGAAAATGTATGCCTGTGAGACAAATAATTTCTGGAGTCTTTTTAGGCCAAAGATATTTCAGACCCAAGACAGTCCACAAATGATTTCATAGGGAGTTATGCTCAAACTGAGAGTGTACTGTTTCCACTTCTCTACTTCTTGCTTTGGTAGGTGAGTGTACACTATATGTATACACATGATTTTGCTTTAAGGCAGTCCTTGTGGTATATATACATGTTTGCTTATTTAGCCTCATATAGCTTTTGCTGTTTATTTTATTTCTTTTTTTTATATAAGCTAGCAATGAGAAGGGGAAGGGCATGCGTACAGCACTGAAACTGCTGCACCAGTATATTAGCCGTTCTTTTTCAATGCCTCGCTCAAATTTCCAAAATTTAAAATCCCAAATACTTTCTAGCCTAGCTGGAGGAGGAGGAGGAGGGGAAAAGGACATAATGAGGAGGGGGAAAATCTTAGGATGCTCAACTCTTGCTAGGACTACTATCCCGTGGTTTTCTCATCTATGTTTGTACATAATCATTCACTAGAGACAGTCCTGGATATCCTGGAACATAAAGAACAGAATGAAAGGACTGGTTCATGTGTACAATTACTATTTCAGAATCTGTGCGATGACTGTGTTTTGAAGTGATACAAAGATCTTCTTAATCATGATCTCTGTTAATCACATGCGTGGGTGTTTCTGTGCCTGCATGAAACTCACTTAACAACTAAATCGGTGTTCACAATCCCCCCAGCCAGAAGTCACAATTGGTCACTTACAATGCTTAAAGAGCAAACTCACTTAAAGAGCAATCCCTTGAAATGCATTATGTTATTTAAGCGAGATACCACTGTGTATAGCATATATATATATATGCTGTCTGTGCTGCGTTGTCCTTTTTTTTTTTTGTTTATTGCTGTTTACCATTATTCATGGATGTTTCTTGTAAACTGCCTTATAGTGTCTGTCATTAATCTGGCAGTATATAGATTTAATCAATTAATCAGTTAATCAGTTAACTCTAAATTACTTAGACTTAGCAAACTAGTGTGCACATTTGTAGCAAAGAAGTTGAGTTTTATATGATTGGCATGGTTACCTGATTTCAAGTTGGAATTAACCCTTTTGGGGATAAATGTCAACTGTTCACAGAGTCAAATTACCAAGGGGTGTTATAATCTTATAGTCTTTTTAGGATTTTGTTCTAGTGTCATATCTTTACACTTGAGATTGGATGTAGTGAATAGAGACTCAGATAAGAACTCGGGGAGATATGGATTCAAATCCCTCCATAACCATGGAAATCACTAGCATTGGCAGTAGAAAACCCCTCCTTGAATATCTTACATACCTTGAAAATTCCTGTTAAGGTTCCTGTAAGCTAGAAGTTACTTGACAGCACAGGACAAGAATAATACTAATATAACTGTCAGTTTCATTATTTTCTGCATTTAATTTCTTTATGTCCATAGGTAACTTATGTTTGGAGCATGGGGTGCATTGTCCTATAATAATAATAATTTTGTGTCAGAAATTATTCTGGGTTGAAAGGATTTTTGCTGGAGAAACTCCACTCAGGAGACACTTGAATGAGGCTCCTTTCATGTCCCCAAGAGTGGGGACAGAGACAAGCGCTCAATCCATCATGCAGTACCCAGGTCTTGAACTGCCGACTTTCCAGCCTTCCAGCTTACATTGTCCTGAAATTGTGAAATGCTGCCCTTTCATTAACCTCACTTTTACATTCCTCTACACATGAAATTCTGAATAACACATTATACTTCTGAGGTGCTGTAACAACTTACCTATATGCTGGTGCAAATGCTCATGTTGTAAGAAATATGTTAGTGTCTAAGAGGCTACAGGACTATATTGTTTCTGACCATATGGATTGTTGTCACGCTTTCACCGTTCTGCTCCCATGATTTACACTGGAACTGTTTGCAAAGTTACCTGAGGCCTGTGGCAGCTTTACAGTGTGCTCACCACAGTCTGCTAAGACACTGCAAAAATAGCATATTAATCAGGGATTTTCATTGCAACTTACCATGGCACAAATAAAGAAGTATTAAATTCCTGGAATGCCTGATGTCCCTGTTGCACCCTGATCTAACAGAATTTACAATGCTATGTCTTTTGTTGTCGTCGTTGTTAAAAAAAAGTTGCTAACACCATTAATAGTGCAAACCTAAGCATGTTTTATTCAAAGTAAATCTCACTGAGTTAATGAGTCTTTACTTTGTATGGTGTGTACAGGGGACTAGAACCTATGTGCCGTAACAGACTTTCCTCCATTTCCTTTAAATTAAAAATAGGGAGAATGGGTTAGACTTCTGACAGAGAGCAGTCAAAAAATAAGGAATGTATAACATAGTCTTGGTTTGGAGAAAGGAAATGTGATCATGTTTAAGGAAATTCTGTTATTAAAACTTACCATGTTTCAATAAGTGATAGATATATTTTTTAAAAAAAACCAGACTTTTCCATCTGAAGATACTGTTGTCAACTTTTAACTGCTGCATTAAATATGATTGTCAAACTGCTGTCAAAGAAATAGGTCTTCCTTTCTAACATATAGCCGTATAAGATGGAGAGGTGTCGTTTAAAAATCCAGTGTTCCAATTACATAGCATGTTGACAGTGTAATTAGTGATCATGCCTATTCAGAAAAAACCCCACCCCTGAGATCAAAGGAACTTCTCAGGTATATAGGATTACAGCTGGAATATCCTGTTGAATGTCACAATGGAAGGTACATTGTATTACTTCAGTAACCAATAATTCATCCCAGCTGGATCGGTTACACCTCATTTCATATTTTTACTTAGCATTTCCTGCTATAAAGGTAGACAGGCTCACATCAACTAAGCAAAGCAATTACACTTATGTACCGCTCCATAGTGCTTTGTGCACAATTAGCATTTTAACCCCAACACGCTGGGTACTCATTTTGCCGACCTTGGAAGGATGGAAGGCTGAGTCAATCTTGATCCCTAGTCAGGACTGAACTCACAATCTTTTGGTTGTAGCACAGCAGTTTAACCACTGCGCCACCAGGGGCTCGTCTAACTACTATAAGGGAAGATATTCATTCTCTCAGAAGTGCACAGTTCCGATACTAGTGTGGACATTGAGTAAACAGTATCCTTTTGGGTAAAGCATACTTGCGTAAGAATGATGGTAAAAGGGCAGGAAGTTTGAAACCCAGACTGAATCACATCTTGCAACAGAGGGCTTTCTGTATCGCATCCTGAATTAGCCTATCTGCAGTCAACCTAATGTTTCTTTGGTATAAGTGTGGTGTCATGTCCTTCTAATACAGGAGTTCTCAACTCTTTAAAGCTGGGGACCGGGTCATGCTCCCTCAGATAGCTTCGGGGGCCCGATGGCCATTTTGCCCTTCCTACACCACACAGCACTTCCTGGTATGGTGGAGGCGGGGGGGCACATGAAATGGTGTTGTGGACCGCAAGTTGAGAACCCCTGGTCTAATACCAAGGAAATGCTCAGGTTAAATGCTCCTCAGGAAGTAGCCAGTGCTCACCTCCCCAAGTGGATAGTCCTTATGGTCTTGTCAGAACTGTGGCTAAAGGGGTTTTCATCTTTCTCTTCATTCACAGCCTTACATCTGTTCTAATGTCTGTTGCTGATTTCACGCTGCTAGTTGCTAGCAGAGGTGCTCCCTTGAGTTCACGGTGGCCTTTTGCTTGATGGTGAAATTTGCAGAGGAGTATCCTCTGCCAACGTGCCAAATGTCATTCTCCCTCCCACCCGCACGAACCCCCCCTTGCCTGCTTGCTGTTAACCTTCTTTGTGCTTCTCTCTCACCCCCCGCAGTGAGAAACGCCACTTGCAAGTGAGTGTCACCAACCCAGTCCACTGCAGCATGCACGGTCGGAAATGCACCATCTCTGTGGAAACCCGGATCAACCAATCGGAGCCCAACTTCACCAAGGATCGGGCAGGCTTTGTCCTCTGTGTGCCTGCAAATTAGCAATATTCCTGCTGGGGATGGAGTTTGGAGAGCAGCCCCTCCCCCCTTTGAAGCAGCCTCCCATTCCTCTTCTGCCTGGAGTCTTTTGAGCAATTGAGGGCAGGGGGAGGAACGTAGTCGTAGATATTTGTCTGTGACACCCATCAAGACATGAAGCTACACTGAGCAGGAAAACATGCCTTCTGCTATGTTAGCTTCAAATTAAGAGACGGCTTCTTAGCCATTCGGTACCAAAGTGCCTTTTATTAATAGGTTTTATCTCCTTTTGCTATACCTCTCCCACATCTCCCTACTTCTGTACCTAAGATGGTTGTATAATTCATTCTTGAAGCTCCATTTGGAACAGCCAAAGTTTTGTGTGGGAAGACAGGAGACCAGTTGGGATTTTGCAAAGACCAAATCTTAATTTTAAATGAGTAGAGGTGGTCCTTCTGTAACAAAGGGGGAAAGGGATGGTCGCAATTTACCACTGGGCTCCTCCTCATTCCCTTGCACCTTTTCCCCCAAAAGGGGCTTTTTTCTAAACCCCCTAGATCCATGATGGTGAACCTGGGCACTCCAGGTGTTCTTGGACTCCAATTCCCAGAAACCCAAGTCTCTGTGAATCCACATGAATGAGTTTACTGTGCATACGCAGTAAACCCATTCATGTGGATTCACAGAGACTTGGGCTTCTGGGAACTGAAATCCAAGAACACCTGGAGTGCCCAGGTTCACCATCACTGCCCTAGATTTTATTATGCCTTCATGTTTCCAAACTCATGGGAAATTATCCTGAGAATCAACTCCTTAGCTCTGTTGGTTACTCTAATGCAATCTGGCATCTTTGCTAATTTGCACTATATTCCTGTATGAATGGTTCAGCCTAAACAGCACAAGAGTGATTTTAAAAAGAGCACCAGGGTTGAGATATATTCATAAATATCTCTTCTTTTCCCCACACCCACTCCTTTGTGTAGTTCTTGGCACAGAGTATCCTCAACAATTATCTTTCAGGCGCTGTTGTAAGTTGCAAGTACAGTCCTGGAGACCATTGCTTCGGAAGGAACACATTCTGCTTTATCCAAGCAGCTGGCATTATTCTGAGCAGCATAATCTTGTAGCTGCCTTTTGTTAGTTGTACGGCTTCCTACTAAATAGCAATGTGTCCTTGTTAACCGGCGCGTGTTTCTTCTTGTGCCAAAATTAACATGTGTTATTCGACAAAGAGGGAGATTGCATCCAACATCCTGAAGGATGGGAGGAGAAGAGGAGGTGCTTGGAAAATTCTTCCGGCCTTTCCCGAAATAAATAAATTAATTAAGCCAAACCTGATTCTGCAGGTCAGGTCAGGATGATTCAACTATGTTCGCATTGCACAGAGCCCACTTGTAGGGCGTGGGTAGGGATTGTCGCTTCCATGTGTAGTTGCTTTTCAAAGTGTATGAATGAAGCCTTTCCAAGTTAATGAAGTGGGGAAGCAGACTACCACTCTTGTGGCAAACAAGTTAGATATAAGTTCTTACTGTGGGGTTATCCAGACAGGCATTAAGTCTGCTCTCCGTGGTGGTCTGTGGGGTGGACTGATCCATCTTTTTGTATGATATCCATGCATGTTGGACATTGGAGTAGTCCAAGCACCACCACCATCTGCACTTTTTGCGCCCCGATTGCGGTTCTGCTTCTTCAGGTTGCTGATGTATATGCAATTACCAATGCCTGTAGATGTTGGGAACAGCCTATATGACAACCTTGGAACTGCTTCTAATGTAAACATCCAGTGCTGAATGGACTAATGAGCCTACTGGATACTGAACACATCCTCTAATCTTCCACAGTCAGGGAGAAGTGAAATAATTTATTTAGCATCTTCTAGATCAGGATTCAGCAAACTTGTCTCTCCACATGTTCCTGGACTTCAATTCCCAGAAGCCCTGATCAGAAAATATACTGACTTGGGCTTTTGGTAATTAAAGTCCAAGAACATCTGGAGAGTCAGATTTGCAGAATCCTGTTCTAGATCATTGCTGATGCGATGCATCATTGTGTTTAAATTAAGAAAACATCTTGTTTAAATTTTGAACAATTTCTTTACCTGTTTCCATCAGAAGTACACACAGACACACAAAGATTTTTTTATAAAAAAAAATATTAAATGAAGTGGTGTATCACAATAGTGATGTTAAGATGTAGGCAAAAGTTATTTCACTTCCCCAGACTTTAGATCGTGGTGCTCAAACTGGTCCACGGGCCAGATCCAGGCCCCAGTGCCAATTCATCTGGCCCATGCCACCCTTGTCGGTCCCAGAAGTGGAAATAAAAACACACCCATACGGTTAGCTGCCAGTTCATCCAGCCCGCATCACCCTCATTGCTCCCGGAAGTGGAAGTAAAATGCACCATATAGGCGCATTTTACTTCCGCTTCCAGGGGAACGAGGGCAGCATGGGCTCGATGAGTTGCCATCGGGGCCTGGATCTGCTCTGTGGGCCATAGTTTGGGGACCCCTGGTTTAAGCAGAGAAAGTGGCAGCTTAAAATCTATCTCATCCTGTTGCAAAAAAGATTGCAAGGTGTGTTTTAATTCTGCTTCTGGTGGGAGCAGCTATGAGACCGGCCCGCTGAACCATGTGACCGGCCCATGGCCCAAAAAGTTTGGGCATCCCTACTTTAGATAATCAGAGGGAGTGTTTAATTACACTGAAAGGTTTAGTTCCCACTAGGACAGAAGGAGCATTCCTCCTCCCAAACAGGAGTTGAAACTTTTCCAGGCGATCCAGGCACACGTTTAGTGGACATTCTGGTGAGGCCCTAAGTAAGGATTGTATCTTAAAGACCTCACTGACTCTGTCTGAGGTGGTTTTATTGATCCTTCTTTGTGATCTGATTTTTTTTTCCAGTGAAGGAGACCACCACCTCTAGTCTTTTCCTTCCCTGTTTTATCATCTTCAGTATTTTAGGACCCCAGTCTTGTAATATTTTAAAAATGCTACACTAAGAAAATGGAGGTTCAAACAAAGAGCTGTTCAAAATATTTACTCACTCCCAGCCAACCTATCAGAGTACTTACCAGTTTGCATCATAGCCTATTACCCATCCCATTATTAATTCCTACAAAAATCAAGCAAATCCTGTGGGAATGGGTTTCACTGTTTCTTCTGGGGGAAATAATTGCTTCCGGATCTGTCCTGCCAAGTAGACTAAGAATACAAACTCCATGTCCTGTTGCCAGTAACAAAGCAGGCTCGTCCCCATCTCCCCTTTCACTTTATGCTCTTTCTGCACTTGTCTCTTAATTATCAGAGTGCCTTCCAACTCGTACTGTTCACAGCAGCCAAATTAGCCACAGAAGCTTTTTAATTAACACTTTTACATGGCATCCCATCATGAATAATGGCTGTATTTGAAGAGTGACAGAGGTCAACAGAATGTTCTGTTGCAGAAGGCTGTCCATATCTATAAAACTGGTTCTCTCATTCGTAATGAAGAATTTGCCTTGATTTAAATCAATATGCAGTATTTGTGCCTTTCTGTTTGTGTCAGTATGAGTAGTGTGTGTGCGTATGAATGAGAGTGAGCTTTTTTTTCCTCTTGGTTTTATCTATAAATTAACTATTTCTTAATTGTGTGTTTGATTTTCAACCCTGGGGGATAATATAATGAACATTTTATAATGTAGTTTATATAGAAACATGGCACAAACCCTTATTATAATTAAAACGTATTTTTGTTTACATAATTAATAGCCAGAAATAAAAAGATCTCATTTATATCCAATAACTTTGTGTTTTGTATTTTGTATTGGGGAAGTCCATAGAAATTATTAGCGCATACACCTTTGATTTTGAGTTTCCTAATACTTTTCCATTTCAAGTACTCTATGTATAAAAAAAATAGTCCTTAAGATATTACTGTTGCAAAATAATGTTTGAAATCGGTTTCTAGCCTAAGGATAAGATGATGCTCTGAAGGACATGCAGTTGAAAATGTTACAAATAAAGATGCTGCCTTGAACTATTTTAGGTTAAGTCAGGGATGGAAATCTCTTAAATATACATTATAGGTGTGTGGAAGGGGTCAAGGATTTGGAGAGTCACTTGCAATGTTAAACATTCTTAGATAAAGCTAAAGATTGCCCTTGCTCAAAAACCAGTTGTATCCGACTCTAGGGTTCAGTGCTCATCTCTATAGCCAAAGAGCCAGCACAGTCTGCGTCTGCAGATATTTCTTTGCAGGGGTGTGCTGGGCACCTTGGGAGGGTGGTAGACAGGAAGTAATGGGGGCACCTATTGGGGGGTTGGGGGTTGGGGGGAGAAATCCCATACATTCCCATTACCTCTGCCTGCCTCTGAGGGGCACCAGTCGCTGGGGTGCACCAGGATGAGTCCCTGTATCCCTGTGGGCCAGCACACCACTGCTTCTGTGGACATGTGGCAGGCATGCCTCAACACTGGAGTGCACAAAATGCTGTTTACCTTCCCACCAAAGTGGTCCCTATTTATCTACTTGCAATTTCTTGCTTTTGAACTGCTAGGTTGCCAGGAGCTGGGACAGAGACAGGAGCTCAGTCTATCTTGCAGTACCTGGGAATCGAACTCCAACCTTCTAGTCAGTGAATTCAGCGTCTTAACCACTTGAGCCACTGCAGTGAAAGACAACAACTCCCATAATCCTTAGCCAGTAGATGATAATTTGTTGGGGGATTAAAAGATTGTCCAACATATCTGGAGGACACCAGCTTGGGAGAGGATGGATTTAAGCCTACAGTTCTGTCCGTTAATTTCTCTCCTAGTGGCTGGGACCCAGAATCTCTCTAGAAGATTGACCTATGATTGTTTCATTCACTGGGTTTTCTAGATAAAGCACATGTATTCAGATGGAGGAGTACATGATTGTGTCTATAGCATCTTCCAGCCAATCTTTGGAAAGCTTCTAACAGACCAGAGAAAATAAATTGAGTGATTCCTCTTTTTATAGAGCTGTCTGTATGTTTTAAAGAGTGTCTGGATCTGGAACACTGGTTATTTTTTTTCTGGGAAGTTGTTATCTGCATCTCTGTAGGTGAAGCAGGGGCTACTTTTCTACATAGCTGTGGGTTTTTTTCTCCCCCATTAAATTGTATGAACATTTTTTATAGACCCAATGAATTAAATGTAGGAACTACTACTTGGTGGAACCAAACGATGACTATTGTCCACTCAAACCAAAGCCCCGTTGTGATCAATGTGGTATAAAGGAGATACATATATATGGATCACAGTTTTAAGCATGTGAAGGCAGTGAAGACTGAATATGAAACAGCCTTCTGTTTCAGTAACAAGCTTCTCACAGAGAGAGAACACAATTTAATTTTACTGTATTTTCAGTTTCCCTTTTATCTTAAAGGAAGTAGAGCACAAGGCTTTTGGGACATTGCTGAAAACGGATGTTTGTGAGCTAGTGAAGAAAGCCTCTGGTTAAGTATTTCCTAACCAAAACCTAATGTGTTTTGGATTTTTGCATGAATTGTTCAGTCTGGTTTTGAGAAATAATAATAATCAGCTAGATCATGGGTTGACAGCCATTTTAGGTTGAGGTCCAGATCACAATCCCTCAGACAGTTGAGGGAGCCAGACTGGTTGTCCCCCTGCCCTTTTAAGGCTGCCATAAATGAGTCCATGGCCAATTCTGGCGGAGGCAGGGGCCAGATTATTTGGTGCTATGGGCCGAAACTGGCCCATGGAGCGTATGTTGTCTACCCCTGAGCTAGATGTAGCAGACTGACTTGATGAATCAACTTGTTGTTTGTGTTTTGCCCACCCCACTTCCATCTTTCTAGAGAAAGATAGAGGTAACAGGTGTTTATTTCTACCCTACTCCACCCCAGGCAATCTGTTTCTCTTTCCACATCTCATTCACAGCTTCAGTGTGACCTATTTTTATTTTTGTTTGAACTATAATGCTTGTGGTTTGTTCTAAAAGTATAAAGGATGTGTGCATTCTTGATTATATCTTAGCATTAGCTGGTTGAGTCATAAATAATCTGTTTTCATGATTCTCAGTATATAGGTTTATTAACATGAGATGGGAATTAGCTTGCCAAAACAGGTTCAACCTATACCCAGTTCAGCATCCTTTGCAAAAGCCCTGGTAACCAGGAATTACTAGGTAGTCCTCTCAATCTTGGCCAGAAGGACTGCAGTGGCTCAAGTGGCTAAGACACTGACTGGAAGGTGGGAGGTCAGCAGTTTGATTCCCGAGTACTGCAGGATGGAATAAGCTCCTGTCTTTGTCCCAGCTCCTGCCAACCTAGCAGTTCAAAAGCAAGAAATTGCAAGTAGATAAATAAGGACCACTTTGGTGGGACGGTAAACAGCGTTCTGTGCACTCCAGTGTCTAGTCATGCCTGCCACATGACCACCGAAACGGCTGCAGAAGCAGGTAGCGCTTGCTCTTCGGCTTTGAAACAGAGATGAGCACTGAACCCTAGAGTCGGATACAACTGGCTTTCGAGCAAGGGAAACCTTTACCTTTTGATACACAGAAAGAACCACCTCGAAGATGGTGGTACAGTAATACCTCGGATAACGTTTAGATAACGCTAAAATCGCATAACGTTAAGTAATCTGGGGAGGAGAATTGGATCAAATAACGTTAAGGTCCTATGGGATGGATCGGATAACAACCGCTAAAGCCTGTGCGCTTACAATGTATTTCTATGGAGCTTTAACGTTATGCAATCCATCCCATAGGATTTTAACATGCATCGGATAACACTAAAAATCTTGTGGAACCAAGTCTTAGCGTTATCCGAGGTATTACTGTATTTTGAACCACAATCAGGTGTACCCTGTAACGGCAAGCATGTTGTGCCAGCTAATCTTTCTCACGCTAGGTCAGGCGAAGGAAACTGCAGAATGAACCCACGAAATGGTGACTTCATTTTGCCAGTTTGGCCTAGATATGGAAGATGAAGAAGTAGATCCATTGTGAACAGTTTGCTTGGCTCTACCGGATACCTGCCTCTGTGGCATTGTAACGGAACCGGACGCCTGTGACTCATCGGGACTTGACCTTGGCTTAAGACTCTCCCATGTTAAACCTGTTTTTATCAAGGTAAATCCAATTACAGTCTCATGGCTCTGTTATTTACAATCGTAGATCGCCATCTTCAACAACTCTCTCCCATAATCACACAACCGCATTAAAGAAAACCAGCTTCTGGAAACTAGCCTGTGTAATGGATGGTCAGTGCGTTTTATTTTTAGTCAGCACAGTACAAAAATAAATAAAAATAGGGGGAGGGCGTTAAGTTACAGCCACACACAGCTCTGTGACAGTCTTGTCATATTTATAAACCTCACATACTTACAAACACACTGTAATACACATACGTACAAAAAAGAGACCATATATAAATTAATTTAAGTAACCATAAGCAATAATCATAATACCAATTTTGGTCAACAAATATCTACAGAAAAAAAAAATTGCACACTAGAAAAAAAATCCAAAATCCTTAAACATACACAGACACATAGAATTTCTGTTTTCTCTTTTCTCTTTCCCCCTTTTCCCCAAAATGTACAGCTATGAAGAATCTTGAGTGGAGAGAAAAAAAAACGGCACACTTTTCTGTTGTTTTGTTTCTGAACTTTTTTTAAAACCATGGTTTTAGAACAGTGCTAAACGCATCAAGAAATGTGTACGGTTAAGGTCAGAAAAGATTTAGAAATCTTGAGATGAGATTGATTTAGAGGAGTCTAGGGCCTACGTGACAAGAGGGAGGTGGGGAATGTGCTTGAGAATTGTGCCTGGTGATTTTTCTGTAATTAATTTTTTTTTTTTGTACAATCAGCAATACTGTTTTTGACTGTTGTTAAAAAGACACAAAATGCTGCTTTTGGCATGCACAACATCACCTGTACAGCGATGGAGAAAGAACAGAAAAATCCTTCCCGCCGCCCCCCACCCCTGTACTTAAATCTAAAATTTGTTCTAAAATTGTTTGTTTCATATAGCAGCATGTAAAAATCTCATTCATTGCTCTTATGTGTACTCAAGTATATCAGTTGATCCCCCATAAGAAAAAACGATAAATACATAGGCTCCAGGGTTTTAAAGAGAACAAGACAGTTTTTCACACAATGTACGCAATCAATCCCATTTGCTTCCCATGCAATACCATCCTAGGTATGTGTAGGCAGAAACAAACCTTGGTATGTTTAAGTGGGGCTTCCTTCCAGATACGCATCCATAGGAATATAGCCTTAAACCTCTCAGAATCATATCAGTAAAAACTTAAGTTTCCTTTCTCTGTTTTACATATTTTTTAAAAAGTGCATGGGAAGGGCAAAGAAAGCTTTAAGTTAAAACAAAAATTAAGGGTTAGGGTAGTGAGGGCAACCCTTGGCACTCCAGCTGTTCTTGAACTTCAATTCCCAGAAGCCCAAGTCTCTGTGAAGCCACACCCAGGAGCGCCCAAATTACGGCCCACGGGCAAATCCAGCCCCCTATGCCAATTCTTCTGGCCCTTGCCGCTCCCAAAAGACGTGTTTTGCTTCTGCTTCCGGGAGTGACAAGGGTGGCGTGGGCCGGATGACTTGGCGTTGGGGGCTGGATCTGGCCTGTGGGCCGTAGTTTGGACCCCCTGGTTTAAGCAGAGAAAATGCCAGCTTAAAAATCCTCCTGGTGCAAAGCAGACTGCAAGGTGCGTTTGACTTCCAGTGGGAGGAGCCACGTAACCCGGCCTGCTGAACCACGTAAACAGCCTGCTGAATCACGTGACCGGCTCTCAGCCTCAAAAGTCTGGACACCCCTGATCCACACGAATGGGTTTACTACCGTAGTAAACCCATTAGTGTGGATTTACAGAGACCTGGGCTTCTGGAAATTAAAATTCAAGGAAGGCTGGAGTGCCAAGGTTCGCCTTCATGGGGGTGAGGGGGTATGATTCGTCCAGATATAGGCTAGAACTGTAATGGCGAGCCTTGGCACTCCAGATGTTCTTGGACTTCAATTCCCAGAAGCCCAAGCCCCCATGAATCCGCACGAATGGGTTTACTGCGATTCATCCGGCTTGCGCCACCCTTGTCGCTCCTGGAAGCGGAAGTAAAATGCGCCCATGTGGGTGTGTTTTAATTCCACTTCCAGGAGCGACAAGGGCAGTACGGACGGGATGAATCTGCAGCAAACCCATTCGTGTGGATTCAGGAGGCTTGGGCTTCTGGGAGTGGAAATCCAAGAACATCTGGAGTGCCATGGTTCGCCATCACAGGGCTAGAATTTAGCCAGAACCTCTGAAGTGTTCGGAATGCCAGCAAAGCTGATCAAAGATGCTGAAATCTATCATGGAGACTGAAATGACGAATGTGCCATCCATTTTAGAGCAGCACATAGGCATGCAGTGGAGATCTATGGACCACCCCCCCTCCCCTCCCCTCCCGTTGACTCATCCACTATGGGAACCACACACAAAAATAATCCCTCTGATGAGACCCTAAGGCTCTCTGACCTTTTCTGAATCCAAACACACGCACAGTTAACAGTCAGTGTCTCCCTTTTTAATGGCTCAGATTGTGGCCTAGCGTTGGAGGCAAGAGCAGGACCCACGTAGCAAACCCAGGAACTGCTTAATATTCAAGAGCCGAGTTCCTGCTTCACCTCCAACTTCACAGCTTATTTCAAATTTCACAGCTTTTTAAAATTTTGTTCCTCCTACATTTGTCTTAGTGCTCTGCTGCTTTTGAAGTTCATTGCAAGCTACCCTATTTAACAACATTTAAGTACAATATAGTCGGCCCCCCTTTGCCCTTCTGCTAGAATCCCAGTCTCCCTAATGCCACGAACGGAAGAGCGTCCCAGAACACTGTAACATGCTCTTTTGTCATAAAGCCAGCAACATGCCAAAATAGCCTGGCCTTTTGGCTTCTCTATAATGCGTGGCCCAATAAAGAAGAATGGGCTCCACACTAAAGACGTTGGATTCTCCAGCAGAGTTTGACACATAGGACTATTGGCATTTAATTCACATTGTCATTAAATTGAGGAAAATTCAGTCTATCTTTCAATGTCCCCATCCCTACTCCACTTTCTGTTTATATTTACCATCCCTGAAGCTAATGGATCAGAAAGATTTTAACCTCTTCCTTTTTAAGGACTAGAAGACTAAAAACAAATGAAAGGTGCTTTAGTGTCAGAATCATAGGTTGAGGTGCTGGCATAGGATCTGAATGGGGAAAATGTCTTGCAAACAGATCTGTGACTATAAAAAAATAAATATTTGGAATATAAATCTACAAAAATTACAAAAAAACTCTTATACATATTTTGTATATTGTGTAGTTTTGTATTCCATATATCTATAGTCACAACTAATTTGTTCTCAGAATTGTATTATAATTTACTATGGATCTTTTGCTTTTCTATTATAGATTATTTCATTCTAGTCTGTTTTGCTTTCCATGCAGTATTAACTAGCTGATTGGCTACCTAAACGTCCATTCCTAGATGGGGACAAAAATCCAAAATATCAGCTATATATTGGGGTTCAGCACCAAATCCTATATGTAATAACCAGCTTGTAACAATGACCGTTTAGCTCAGGGGTGCCCAAACTTTCAGGCCATGTGCTGGTCACATGGTCCTGGGAGCTGGTCACTGGTCCAGGGGCCAGATATGGCCCCCAATCCCAATTCATCCGGCCTGCGAAGCCCTCATCACACCTGAAAGCGGAAGTAAAACGCACCCATATTGGCGCGTTTTACTTCCGCTTCCAGGAGCGAGAAGGGCTTCGCAGGCCGGATGAATTGGCATTGGGGGCCGGATACAGCCCCCGGGCCATAGTTTGGGCACCCCTGGTTTAGCTGATATACTTCTTACATTTTCCACTATAATTATGACAAGGGACCATTATTCCAGCTGTTCAGTAGACCTCAACAGAACTGTGCTTGCTCTGTTCCGGGCAAGCAAAGGTATATTTATGTTGAAAATAAATAAATTAATACATTGAAACCTATTGGACACCCATTGAAATATCAATTCCCTGGGGCCAACTTAAATATTAACCCCCATTCCATATTGCAAGGGTAATAAGCCAGTGACCCTCCAGATGCTGGGCTCCCACATTGCATCACCTTGGCCACCATAACAACGAAATGTTAGGGGAGCTGTAGTCCAAAACACCTGGAAAGCCATTGATTCCCCAATATCCCTGTATTGGTTGCCTGGTTGTTGTTTTCTTCAGTAGTTTAACATAAAATGATCCCAAATCTAACCATTACCGTTTGGCACAGATGTTTAGCAGGAGCCCCATTGAGCTCAAGAAGTTGGCCCCAGTGAAAGGAATGATGGTAAAGGTGAAGCAGACAGAAGGGCGCATGGGTCTTCTTTTTCTCCCTTCTCCTGGTTCTCAACACATCCACATTTTCATGCATTAAGAGTCCCTTTTGGAGACCAATCCTGTGTTGGGAGTTATTATGCTCAATGTGGTGTGCAAAGTAATTACATGTAAAGGAAAATAAAATCTCACTCTTTGATCCCTTTTCTGCAATACCAGATGCTGAAGCGTCCACTGGAATAGGATCCCCGTTTCTTCTTAAGGACCATTAATTATGTTTACTGCTACCACAATCCACTGTGTGTGGGGGAATCAAGAAACGCAAGATGGTTCTTCCCCAGTCCGCACAGATCTTTTCGGTCAAAACAATTGGTGAAGTAGCTCTCACGATATCACAACGGGCTCTTCACTCCTGCCCATCCTTTCTCATTGTCCGCAAGGCAAGAAGCAGCCACATCCTGCCCCATGCCGTGAAACAAACACAGGCCGGCTTCCATTGCCTCCATTTGTTTAGTGTTCAAGAAAGCCAACCAGATCATGGATGGCGAAAGAACTGGAGCTCGGCTTGTCCAACTTTATCTTTTAAGTCCTGGTTTGATTTGAAGACATAAACAACACAAAAGAAGGAAAAGAGACGTTCCCCCACTCCAACCAAACGGCAGAGAGCAGTGCTCACCGGTCCAAGCCAATGAGCAGCCTATTCTTTTCTTCCTGGCTACTCTCGTTCTTCAGGTCAGCAAAGACCTGAGTGAAATAGTGCGGGTCGGCATTGATCTGCAACATTTTGGGACTCATGAGGTTAATGATGGAGAGGCAGCGGTCCCAGAAGGCTTCTTTACAGCTCTCTACCAGGAATGGCTTGAGAGGATAAGAAATCTCATTGCCCATATAGGAATAGGAGAGATAGAGACAGGTCAGTAAGACAGCTTGGAGTTCATGGTCTGTGGCCACTTCACATGAGATGACATCCCGGCAGAGCATGTAGAGAAAGACCACGTTGGCTGGGGTGATGAAGCCTTGGTCTTGCCAACCTTGCAGGAGGAGAGACCGGTCGACGCTCCGGAGCCAAAGGACTGGGTCAGTGGGGGAGAGATGTTTCAGCCGGTAGCAACGTCGGCACAGGAATTCGCCCAGACATCGGAGGAGCTCACTGGTCGAAGCTTGGACAATCACCCTCTTGGGAGTGCCCGAGGAGTTGGTGTTGGGGTGGGGAGTCTTCTTGATGGAGGAGAGGGTGCTCTTTGAGCTGGAAATCTGGTTGTTTGGGGCTGACGGTGGGGCACTCTGGTTCTGGGCGAAGGTGGAGAGGTTGGCACAGGAGAGGGACTTCTTCAGGTTCTCATTGTTGAGGTGGGTGACGTTGTTCTGGTAGCCGCCGTTGGGCTGCACCTTCTTGGAGTTTTTCTTCTTGGCCGACACGGCCACGATGCGCTTCCAGGGCAGGACGGAGATGATGGAGTGGCGCTTGAGGTTCTTGTCCTTGGCGTTCTTGCTGTTCTGGACGGCTGTGTAATGCCCCACGGTGGCCGCGCCATCCTCAAAGAGGGTTGCCTTCCGGTAACTGGGCGAGAGAGATAACACGGTGCCCATGGCGTATGCAGCGGTGGGAGGAAGGGGGCCAGAGGAACCGGGCAGGGAGCCCTTAGCGTGCCTTCAGCACCCTGCGCAGGGGGGCCCTCTGCCTCAAACACACACACCCCTCGCCTCCGCCACTGTCTTCACTGCTTGGCACGTTCAACCTGCCAAAGGCAAAAAGGGTTCATATAAGCCGGGGCAGAAAGGCCCAGTTTCTCTGGGATGTGCTGCCTCCTTTTATTTCTGATGGTGCACTATGACCTTTTCCTTGCACAGATCACACACACACACACATCTTTGCAAAGATATCTGACATTGCCTGTGTTTCTCGCCATTTCTGATCCACCCTATAGTCTTTTTATAACCTTCCCGGCTATCAGAAATGCCTCTTTCTTCCTCCTCTTTAAGTGGCCTACATCCCGCATGTGAGAGGAAAACACCACGTTTTTACGGAAGCACACCACCCAAGCCTCTGTGTCAGCTCTCTCTCTCTCTCATGTGTGTGTGTGCAGACACATGTCAGCCAAGCCTCTGTGTCAGCTCTTCGTTTCAAAGAAGGAGTCATGTTAGGCGGTGGCAAATACAAGAGAGCCCTTTCAAATCACCCTCTGGAGCATGGCAGATGGGCACGAGGCTTCTCTTGCCCTTTCTGGATGGTACCTCTCTCCATCGGGCATCAGGATCCCCAGGGACCCTTAGCCAGACCTCAGCCCTGCATCTGAGATGACAGCAGGCGCACACCTCCCTCCTCCATTTTACATCCCCTTTCCCAGAGTGGCTTCCAAACAGTGGTCAAGAGAGACACCATTAAAGGCAGACACCTAATTGTTCCCCCTCCTCCTTTCCCTTCCAAGCATCTCTCCATCCACCACTCTTTCTCTGCGAGCCATCTTGGCGCCTCCCACCCCCCACCGCGACTGTCTGAAAGACAGGACCAGAACAGAGCTGTTCCTCCTCCATTTCCAGCAGCCGCATGCGAGACACAGAAAGAGCCTCCTCAAAGATTGTGGTATGTCTGAAACCTGATAACGGCAACCTTGTGTGGCCGGCTAATCTTTCTTACACTAGGTCAGACAAAAGGAACTGCAGAATGAATTCACCAAAAGGTGCCTCCATTGGCAGGTTTGAAATGGTAGCAATGTTAGTCTGTGTTTCAAGCATATCAGAGAGTCAAAAAGACAAAAAAAACCAAAACACTGCGGATCCATTATTTTTATCATTAATTTCCACTTACTGCCGCTGATCGGGTTTATTATGAATAATACTGTTATGGTTTTAAGATGTATGATGCCATCTTGTTTTGTTTCTTGTGTATTTTTATTGGCTATTATTGTATGATTTTAATCTGATCTTATATACGGTATGTGTGTGTGTGTGTGTATATAGATAGATAGATAGATAGATAGATAGATAGATAGATAGATAGATAGATAGATAGATAGATAGATAGATAGAGATAGATAGAGATAGATATAGATATATAATGATATGTGTTTATATATAATATTACATATAATATTATAAGCCACACTAAGTCCCATCAAAAGGGTGGGGTATAAATGGTGGGGTATACATGCATGCATGCACAAAGGGGCTGTGGTGGCTCAGTGGTTAAGAAGCTCGCCTTATTAGGTGGCAGGCCAGCAAGTTAGCAGTTCGAGACCTGGGTAGTGAACGATGGATTGAGCGTCTGTCTCTGTCCCAGCTTTGGGGACATGAAAGGAACCTCATTCGGGGTTCCCCTGAGCAGAGTTTCTCCCACAAAAGAATCCTTTCGACCCACAATAATTTCTGACACTGAATTATTATATGCATGCATATACATACATACAAGTAACACCTCATATAACATTAGTATCGAATAACACGAAAATCGCATAACATTAAGCAATCTGGGGGGAAGAATTGCATCGGATAACATTAAGATCCTATGGGATGCATCGGATAACAACCGCTAAAGCCTGTGTGGTTACAATGTATCTCTATGGCTCCCATAGGATTTTAACATGCATCGGATAACACTAAAAATCATATAACACCAAGACTTGTGGAACCAGGTTTTAGTGTTATATGAGGTTTGACTTGTACATACATACATACTTACGTACATACAGTACGTACATACATACTTTAAAATACAGCAATTAATCTTTAAAGTGCCACAATGGGTTTTTGTCTTTTTGTTTACTTTCTGACATGCTTCAGTTTGCTAGTTTCGCATCTGGCCTAGACACGAGATGATGACGACCATCATCATCATCATTTATTATTTATTTATTCGTTATTTATATACCACTTCTCACCACGGCGAACCAGAGCGGTTTAAATAATAATAATTTAATTCTTTTTTTTTAATTGATTTTTTTTAAAAAGTAATTTCGAACCTCAAGGTTTTTAATTTATGAAATTTTCTGTAAGCCGCCTAGAGGAGTCAGGTTTCGCCTGATTGGGGCGGGATAATAAATCTAAATAAGTAAGTAAGTAAGTAAGTAAGTAATAATAATAATAATAATAATAATAATAATAATAATAATAATAATAATAATAATAATAATAATATCACCATCACCACCCGAACCCCATGCTCCCGACCATGCTCCCCATGCTCCGTGGTACCCACCGCAGAGCGCGCTCCTCCGGCAGGGCGGCGGCGTCTGTCCAAGGTGCTGCAAGCCGGGCTTCGCCGCGGGGAGGCAGGCAAGCCGGCCGGGGCTGCTGGGGACTCCCTCCTCTGGAGCCTCCCCCTCCCCGATGGGTGCCGGAGTCAGGCTTGGCAATCCATGGGGAAGGCTGGCGCGGGGGGAGGGCGCTTCTCCCGTCTCCCCAGCTTGCGGCACGGAGACGGTGGGGCTCGAGTCCGCCTTGCCCTGCCGGCTGCTGCCCCGTCCCGCCCTCGCCCGGCCTCCCCCCCCCCCGCCGGGACCCGCTCCTCGCCAGCCTCCCCCTTTTGCGCAAACGCCGGCTCTGCGGCTGCTGCGGACTCCTCGGCTCGTCTCTCCTCGCGGGGCCAGCGCAAGGCTGAGCGCTCCCGCCTGGCTCCGCCCCGCCTGCCCCCCCCCCTGCAGCCGCAGCGGTGGTTTCCCACCCCCCCAAAGACAACGCCTGGCAGCAGGGCGCCCCCTACCGGCCGGCTACGGCCACAGCGCCCCTGGTGCCTCCCCCCCCCCCCACTCCTTCCCCGCACTTAGTCGAAGACGTGGGCTGTACTAGAGCGCCTCCGGGCGTATGCAGAGAGAAGCGCGCCTGGCCATTTGAGACTGGCAACCCGCCTCCCACTAAAGATTAACATGGGGTGCCCAAACTATGGCTCATGGGATCTGGCCCCTGATGGCAATTCAAACAGCCTGCGAAGCCCTCGTCGCTCCCGGAAGTGGAAGTAAAATGTGCTAAGGTAAAGGTTTCCCTTGCTCGAAAGCCAGTCGTATCCGACTCTAGGGGTCAGTGCTCATCTCTGTTTCTAAGCCGCTGTCTGCTTCTGCAGACGTCTCCATGG
The DNA here is from genome assembly GCA_030440675.1 of Furcifer pardalis. Lineage (NCBI taxonomy): Eukaryota > Metazoa > Chordata > Lepidosauria > Squamata > Chamaeleonidae > Furcifer > Furcifer pardalis. The sequence continues at coordinate 32,804,667 of CP126897.1, forward strand.
TCATGTGGCAGGCATGACTAGACACCGGAGCGCACGGAACGCTGTTAGCTTCCCACCAAAGTGGTCCCTATTTATCAGAAGAGTAGCGTGCCTTGGCGGGGCCCCGTATAAAAATTTGTTTGGGGGCCCTTAGGAAGGGTAAAGATTTGTTTTGCTTACGCACGTTGGGGCCCCCGTATAATTGATACGGCAGATACGGCGGTAGCTACGCCTCTGCTATTTATCTACTTGCAATTTCTTGCTTGCAAACTGCTAGGTTGGCAGGAGCTGGGACAGAGACGGGAGCTCATTTCGTCCTGCAGTACTCCGGAATCGAACTGCTGACCTTCCGCCTCCCAGTCAGCGTCTTAGTGACTTGAGCCACTGCACTGTGCTACGGGCATGTTTTACTTCCACTTCTGGGAGCAACGAGGGCTTTGTTTCTCTGGATGAATTGCCATCGGGGCCCAGATCCGGACCATGGGCTATAGCGACTGGCCCACGGAACCACGTGACCAGCCCATGGCCCAAAATGTTTGGGCACCCCTGGTTTACACAGAATCATAGGTAAAGGTGGGGCTGCGGTGGCTCAGTGGTTAAGAAGCTCGCCTTGTTAGCTGGAAAGCTGGCAAGTCAGCAGTTCGAGACCTGGGTATTGCATGACAGGTTGAGCACCTGTCTCTGTCCCAGCTCTTGGGGACATGAAAGGAGCCTCGTTCAGGCATTCCCTGAGCAGTTTCCCTGAGCAGAGTTTCTTCCGCAATATCCTTTTAGCCCAGAACAATTTCTGGCACAAAAATTTTGGGTTCAGGGGGCTGGGCACTATGACCTGGAGGCCAGATCCAGGCCCCAATGCCAATTCATCTGGCCCACGAAGCCCTCGTCGCTCCCGGATGTGTAAGTAAAACACATTTTACTTCTGCTTCCAGGAGCGACGAAGGCTTCGCAGGCTGGATAAATTGACGTTGGGGGCCAGATCCGGCCACCAGACCATCGTTTGGGCACCCCTGCACTAGGCAGTTAAAAAAAAGAATAGAAAGTGACATGGGGAAGAGAAGGGAAGTCCAACCTTTTATACTGATTTCCAAGAGTTGCTACCATTCATTAACCTCCACAAGTGGAAACCCAGCATTCTGTTTGCTGGGTGTCAGGCAATCTGGGCTGGAACCCAATAGTGAGTCTTCCAGGCTGCACATTGGGACTCAATTTTAATTGCAAACCTAGTGGCTTCAAACACATAGGCCGGATTTTTGGCTTCCATGCTTGAGTCCTTGCCCCCTGTGTTGTTGTTTTTTAACACCAATCCAGACGAAGACTCGATTCTGGAGAATTCAAAAGTTGCCTGTCCAGAGAGTCTGGCTTTAAAAATGCCTATTGTTATCTTTCTTTTTTCACAAGGCTTATTGTGAACTAAAATGTATCAACATTCTAAAAGGATGCAATGAAGGGCCTGCATTGTTCTTGACTTGAAACTAAAATGGAGATGAGAAATCTTTTCCCTCTCATGAGCTATGCCACTGTGAAGATAACCTCCCAGGGATCAAATCTACCAGGCCTAATTTCTTAAATGTGTTGGATTCAGATTTAACCCTATGCAAGCAGAAAAGCAGAAACTATCTTCGCTTCAACCTGCCCCAACCCCAGGACTCCGGAGCAGCTCATAAAAATCTCCCAAAGTGCAGAATCTGGAAAAATTTTTTTTTAAAAAATAGATACTTTTAAGATTTGGTTTCTTAAGGGCCATAACTTGCCAAGCAAATAATGCCAGGTTTGGTTCCAGTTAAGAGTGGCCAGACTATCCTACTATGGCCTTGGTCTGCAAATGTGGCTCTCCAGATGTTCTTGGACTTCAATTCCCAGAAGCCCCAATCAGCAGGAGTGCTGACTTGGGCTCCTGGTAATTCAAGTCCAAGAACATCTGGAGAGCCACATTTGCAGACCACTGTACTATGGTAATAGAGTGTTTCCCAAATGTTGGTGTTTGGACTTCAGTTCCCAAAAGCCTAAGCCAGTATATTGACTGATCAGTGCTTTGCGGAATTGACTTAAGCTTCTGGGAATTGAAGTCCAAACACCAGCATTTAGACCATACTGCCAGCAACTCAACGCTGACCACTAGGCGGCGGTTAACTAACCTGACAACCCTGAGGATTAACAGCCTTGGGTGGCGAAGTCCACAGTGAAGGGTAATGGTCCCCCAAATGGGTTAAGTCCCACTTGAATTCATCTTGATGGAAGGCAGCAGCTTCATCAATACTGGCCTGGGGCCAATGAGGACTTTGTGTGCCAAAAGGGCTCAGGACCAGAAAGTACTTTGTGAAACTGGATCAGTGGTACAGATTTCATGCTGTGATGCAGAAGGCAAATGGAAGGCCACTGCATTATATTGTTCCCAGGTCAAGTCTTCATGGCTCATCACCATAACGATAGCCAAAATTCAGAATCCAATATGCCACTTGAAGAAGAAGAAGAAGGGAGAGAAAGACCTTTTCCCCACTTCAGACTTTCATGGGAGGCTGCAAGATGAAGATCTGTTCAGAACTAGCAAAAGGTAAATATTTCTATGCCATCAAAAATTTCAGCAACTGAAATCTGAGGTCTCTGTCTGAGAAATCTCTCCGAGGCATCCCTTTTGCTAAACTGTTTGGTATAGGTCCGTGATGGTGAACCTTGGCACTCCAGATGTTCTCAGACTTCAATTCCCAGAAGCCCATGCACCCTGTGAATCCATACAGGCGCATTTTACTTCCACTTCCGGGAGCGACGAGGGCAGTGCGGGCCGGATGGATTGCAGTAAACCCATTTGTGTGGATTCACAGGGTGCTTGGGCTTCTGGGAGTTGAGATCCAAGAACATCTGGAGTGCCAAGGTTCGCCATCACGGGTATAGGTTGTTTCACACAATGAAGAACATGGATTTGTTCAGCAGGAAGCAATCAGTGTTCTTCACCCTCAACCCAAATGGGTCTCTTTCTCCTCTTCCTCTCTCTCCTTTCTGCCTCTCACACATAAACTGCAAGCACAGTCGTTTCCTCAACTTTCTCTGCATGCCCACTGAGTGTGCATAATACATGGGGATCTTAATCCATATTTCTGTGGTTTTACAAAGCTGGTTGTAGTCCGGTTCTGTTTTAAATCGTGCTCTTCCTCTACCTAGAAATGAGAGGGTGCCTCTGTGGTTGGTATTTTGTTCCGTTCTTTAGATCACCCGCTTAACCTTTGACACTAAAATAAATATGCATATAGCATAAAATGGCAGCTTAGTAAAGGTAAAGGCTTCCCTTGCTTGAAAGCCAGTCCTATCCGACTCTAGGGGTCAGTGCTCATCTCTGTTTCAAAGCCGAAGAGCCAGCGCTGTCTGCTTCTGCAGACGTTTCCATGGGCATGTGCCAGGCATGACTTACGCCACAATAAATCGGTTTGTTGTTTAGGTACCACAACACTTCCAAATATTTAAGCCAGTGGTTCCCAACTTTTTAATGTATTTTTGTTAAGTAATACACAATAAACTACCAAATTTTATTTCCAAAAACAGTAGCACTTTACTGTGTGCCATTTTTCATGAGCCTATTTTATATTTCATCTTGTTGTCGTGCCATATCCGATTCCAAATATTGGCGATCATCATGGTGTTCAGCCATGAAGATTGTCCTGTGAATATGACTCTAAACATGTCAAATGCCCTTCTGACATTGAAAACAAGCATATAAAATAATTACCCTGAGTGTCACACTAAATGTGGTCGACTTTTAAGTATGTGCAGAATTCCATTCTTCCTTTTCTCTTCCTTCAAAAGGGGTACCTCTTGGGAAACATGAATTAAAACAGCGTGCTTATGAACCTTTTTTCTTCTGTTCTGACAGCAGTCTAAAAGGATGGAACTGTGATCAGAACATTAAATATTTAGCCAGGTTACAACCCAGAAAAGCAAGAACAAACCAACCAAAGGTGATCAAAATCAAAGCACTGGTAAGATTCATTTCCTCGTGTAAGTTTAAGAGACCTTTTGCAGTAGAGTAACTGGCAGAATTCTAAGCAGCACATATTTTTCCTTGATGTTGCATTCCTATCATTACTGTCATAATCAGACACGTGTTGTGTTTACTAAAAAAAATCCCTTCCTACTTACTCATAGCCTCTAGAACCATGATGGTGAAACTTGGCATTCCAGATGTTCTTTGACTTCAATTCCCAGAAGCCCAAGCCTCCTCTGAATCCACACGAATACTGCGATTCATCCGGCCCATGCCGCCCTCGTCGCTCCCGGAAGCAGAAGTAAAATGCTCCCATACGGAGTGCCAAGGTTCGCCATCATGGGCCTAGAACTTTGATACCTCATTGGCACCTTGCAACTCACAGTGAAAATGGAGAACTTATGTCTTCCAGATGTTGTGCTGTGCACTCCACTTCTCGTCATCCTCAGACACCACTTCCGATGATGATGGGGGGTTGTGTATGATGTGAGTTGTGTCCAAGCCCATGTAGAAAATGACAATTTCACTGTCTTTTTAGAGAACTTTTTGTTTTAACCAGAATTCTGAGCAACAGAAAATATGATCATCTATTTTGTTAAAGTTAACTCATTCCACGCATCTGCAGACACCATGACCCGTCTCCTTTCATCCATCCTGGAACACTAAGTCTAGTGTTCACTTTTCAAAACTTTGTTAATGCTCTTGCAATTGCTATAGCTGTTTACTATTATTATTAATTATAATGTTAACATCCTGCCTTTTCATTAAAAAGAAAATACCGATAACACTCAAGTTACCAAAAAAAAATCATTGAAACAGATTAAAAACACATTTAACAATTTAAAAAATCACACAATTTGCAACTGAAAAAAATTATGGTAGTCATTAAAACAGTTTAACTGGCCAGTTTGAACAGCTCCGTGATATCGTAATTTTTTTTTAACATAGACCTGAAGAAAATAACATGCTATCAGGATATAGTGACTGACCGTTTCCAGGTAATAAGAATACCAGAAGTGATTTACCTGTCCCTTCTTGGCTCTGGAAGTGTGAAGCTTCCCTGGGGGTACACACACTTCGATGGAAAGGTATGGTAAATCCTGTGCAATTTAAAATCTGTGTCTCTTATTGCATTACAATTTTTAGTTTTAGTATCCTACTGCCATCTAGTGGCAGAGGCAGTCAACAGCAAACCACTCCACATCACTCTTTCAAATTTTATTATTATTATTATTATTAACTCACATTTACTACCCCGCCCCAATCGGGCAAACCCGACTCTGGGCGGCCTACAACATGAATTTAAAATCACAAGTAAATCTATATAGTAATAGTATATGGTGGGGGGAGAAGTTGGGCTTGCATGAACTTGAAATCATTACGTTCTGAATTGGTGAAAGAAATGCACTCTGGACCTGTTCAACAATGTTTCGTTCTTTTGCCATACAGTTGAAGCATATGTGAGTCTAGTACCTTGGTCTGCAAATAGTGGCTCTCCAGGTGTTTTGGACTTCAATTCCCAGAAGCCTCGATCAACAGTAGTGCTGACTTGGGCTTCTGGGAATTGAAGTCCAAAACACCTGGAGAGCCACTATTTGCAGACCACTGGTCTAGTATATCTTGTATTAGAAATCAAGCTCTGAGGATTTATAGCAAGTAAATTCAGGTACAACATATTACCTTATTCTTTCTTTATTCACACTCATACATTTTAAAAAAAGTGTAGAGGGTTCCACACAGTGATGGGATGTTACCGGTTCGGACCGGTTCGCCCAAACCGGTAGCACCCCATCAGGAGGGGTCGCCAGCAGGGTAAACCCCCGGGCGACTGGTTCGGTCGCCTCTCCGGCCCCCTCCAGAAATGTATTTTTTGTGCACATTTTTTGTGCACATTTTTTTGGTGTACATGCATCAAATAGAGGTTTGACGCATGTGCACTAAAAAAAAGAACTGTGCATGCGTCAAACGGAGGTTTGACGCATGCGTAGACATTTTTTATTTTTTGCTCCGCCCACGGCTATGCCCACGACATCCATGACATCACGGTGGGGTAGCGGAATTTTTGACAACCCACCACTGGGTCCACACCACACCCACCAGAGTGTTCTGTGCAATTGAGCTTGAAGATCAATTCTGATGACAGATCTAGCTTGTAGATCAATTAAATCCATCAAAACCAGTGGTGGGGTCCAAAATTTTTTACTGCCTACTCTGTGGGCATGGTATGATGGGCGTGGCCAGCAGGAAAGCCCTGTGTTGCACCTGAATTAGGACCAGGCCCGTATTGGCCATTTGGGACACAGGGACAAGTCCCGGTGTGCCCCTCAGAAGTGGGCAGAAGTATGTCACCTACTGGCTACAATTCATGACATCATGCAGTAACCTCCAGAGGTGCCGCCCCTCCCTCCCTGTCCAGCGCCCTTTTAGCATGCCCCTGTTTAGGACCACTTTATTTCAAAACTTGGATGGGCAGGGCCAGCCAGAATTTCTGCTACTGGTTCTGGTGAACTGGTGTGAACCTGCTGAATCCCACCACTGACCAAAACCAACAATGGCTAGGGTTGGACTTTAGGCCATGTGATTCGAAGCAGACAATTTTGCTTTACAACTGTAGTATTGCTGACAGTTTTCCAGGTTCAGTTCCTGAAATCTCCTCTTACGTGAATCCAGTAGTCAATGGTAAGAAAGTGCTTGGATGGGGTCAGAGCTGATAATAAAGCAGGTGACAAAAAATCTGACATGATAAAAGACAAACTCTGAGATTTTAAGAATTGTTCCTTTTTTCTTACTTCTCTTCTTTCCATTGCCTCCTTGCCTTGTTTCAAATGTTACAACTGAAAGCTTTATTATACATTCATTATTAGCCTCTCCGTGTCTACGGCGTTCCCCTTTCGAAGTGATCCGTAGCAGCAGAGATGGTTTGGCGCCAAAGTGGGTGATCCTCGGCCGCTGCCTCCCAAGTTTTTGGGTTTATACCTGACACAGGTAGAGACCCAAAACCTAAGCGACAAGCACGGAAGCTTAATCAAACTCAACCATGCTTTCCTTCAGTGTAATGTGTGTGGTCGTATGTTTCATGCCAGGATCGGCTTATTGAGTCACCAGAGACACATCCATCAACAGAGGAAATAATGACTTTCAAGGAAAAAATGTACGCTCAGACATGAGTAGCTACCAGTGACGACATTCATTACAAGGAGAGGCATGCTTTTTTTTCATTTATGTTATGTCTCCATGTATTTTCATGCTATTTATATATACAAAGACAAGTTCAAACATATATTGGTGTTTTAAATATGTATAGTATTTTGATACCTACAAAATTTGGCCTTCAAACAGGTCATCTCTTGAGGTAAATTGATGTGGAATCTTTAGTTGAGATTCCTCTCTCCAAACCCCTCGTTGTCAACAGTATTGTAAAATACTCTGCTGATGTCATTGCCAAATTACTACCTTCTTGAAAATGTTGGTTTTTATCTATCTATCTATCTATCTATCTATCTATCTATCTATCTATCTATCTATCTATCTATCTATCTATCTATCTATCTATCTATCTATGATTGCAGTTCTTACAATCCCACAGCCAGCAGTCCCCTTCCCCAAAGATATGTTTCCAAGTTCTAGGCATGGCAAAGGTCTTCAGCCTTTGATGAAAACTGCATCTTTCTGCCTTTGCAAACTTTGATTTAAAATTGTCAAGAAAAAAAGGCACATCTTAATCAGTGGTGGGATGTCAAAAAATTTACTACCCCACTGTGATGTCATAACAGTGTGGGCGGAGCTAATGTCATGATGTCATGATGTCATGGGTGGGGCCAAAGAATAAAATAAAATAAAAATAAGCGCGCGCACACACACACACACACACACACACACACACACACACCTCAGCCAACCCACCCACCCACCCAAAACACAAATCCGTAATTAAATAAAATAAATAAATAAATAAAATAAAAATTACATTAAAATACACCCACCCACCCAAACCGGCCGCCAGGCCTTTTTAGGAACTGTGGTAGTACGTCAATATAGGTAAAGGTATTAAATAGACATTAAAATACACACAGACACACCACATCCAAAGGTGAGTCACTTACCCTGGGGAGCAGGCTATAGAGAGCTTCAGGCTAGCAGCTTCTCTTCCTCCTCCCCGCTTGGGAGGACAGCAAGGAGGCCGTGCATACACGCCAAACACTGTAGGTGTGCATGAACACCAAGTGCTTGGCGCACATGCCCAGAGTCAGAGTGGAAACCAGTGAAAAGGTAAGCCCCAAAGGTGGTTCCCCCCAAAAGCTGCCACCGGTTCTCCAGGACACTGGGAAAAGTTACTACCGGTTCTGGAGAACTGGTGAGAACCTGTTACATCCCATCACTGAATCCAGTGTTTCCCTTCAATTCCCAGAAGCCTAAGTCAATACATTGGCTGATTAGTGCTTTGGGGAATTGACTTAGGCTTCTGGGAACTGAAGTCCAAAACCCAAAGGTTGGGGAATACTGCCTTAATTCTACCTGAAGCCAACATAAATAATAAAAAATTTAACCCCACCAACAATACATTGGTTTTGAATTGCAGGCTCTTGCATGCCAAGTGCTTTTTCTTTTTTTAGTTGAACCACTTATTTTACTTATCACTTCAAAACATGTTCAAACCTTTTCATCCCCTCCCCCCAAAGAAAAGTAACTTCCCAAGTTATAAGTCTCTCTGTATGGAGAGGAAAATATCCTCCTGACCAAATTATGCAAACCATAAGTAATGTTCTCTCGTTGTTTACACACTAGCTGTTTTTTCCACTATTTACATCATTCCTTCCATCAAGTTTTATGGAGATTCCAGATGATCTTGCTGCCAAGCTTTGCATTCCAGTTTTTTCTGTTTTTTTTCCTCATCTTTACCCAGTCTTGATTTGATGCAAATTTTAAAAGAACTTAAATCACAATGGCAGTGCCACTCTGTCCAATCTGGGTCCATAGAGCGCCATGGGTATATATGACTCATTTGGGGGAAAGCTAAAAATAGCTCGGGCATTTGGAGAACTTTTTCTAAACTCATGAAGATTTTGGAACACCTTCAATCTCCTTTAGAAATAGCAAGAAACCTCTTTCTTTCCCTGCCCCACCCCGTGAAGAAACAGCTTCCTATGCCAAGAAGATCCATATCTATACTGAGAGATTATTTTTTCTTAACCCATGTTGTGTGTGTGTATGATACACATTAAATTCTGTACAGGATGTTTTTATACACATAGACCGAAAGGAAAATATTTGTAGTCATGGAAATCAGAAAAGTTACGTTTTGAGCAGGTCTTCTGTTTACTGCTACACAGAATTGCTGGCATTTCCCCAGACAATACTAAGACAGGTACTGTATAATATTTAAACAGATGTCAGAGTAGGTGGGTTTTGCACCTGATATGTGACAACAGATTTATGGTTTGCATATCAGGTGTTAATTCTGTTCAATGCTGGCTTGGAGAAGGGGTCATTTTTGCTTCCAACTCTTGTCTTCTGACATTGTTCTAAAACATTACTGTATAATTAAGGACCCAGATCCATCAGTTTAAAACTACCAGTTTGAAATTGTATTAAAATAGTTTCAAACTACAGTTGTACCTCGCTTAAAGAGCATAATGCGTTCTGCAGGATTGCTCTTTAAGCGAATTTGCTCTTTAAGCGAAACACCATTGGAAGTGGCCAATTGGGGGGGGATTGAAAACCCCAATTTATTTGTTAAGCGAGTTTTTGGTTGGTTTTATTTGTTAAGCGAAGCGAACATTCAGAGAAAATTCTGCTCTTTAAGCGAGTTACTCTTTAAGCGAAACACTCTTTATGCGAGGTTTGACTGTACTCTAGATACTCGTTTCTGATAGCAGAAATGCTTCTTCGTCTTCCATGTCTAGGCCCCAGACATGAAACTGCCAAAATGAAGCCACCTTTTGGGGAATCCATTATGGCAGCGATTCCCAAACTTTTTGTGCCACAGACAGCTGAGTAGGCCAGCCGCATGGTTCCTCCTGCCATAAACGCTGCCATAAGATGCACCCGTGGGGCATTTACGGCAGTGTTTCCGGCAGGTGCGGGTGCATTTACATATGCGCAGATGCATTTTACAGCTGTCACAAATGCTTTTGCTTCCAGTAGCGGCGAGGGCAGCAACGGACCACATGCAGTAGTGCTGTGGGCCAAGACTGGCCCACAGGCCATAGGTAGGCCACCCCTGCATTACATAGTTCTTTGCGCCTGACCTAGTGTGAGGAAGATTAGCTGGCACAAAGTTGCCATTGCCCAATGTACACCCAACCGTGGTTCAAAAATACAGTAATACCTCGGATAACGTTTCCATCAGATAACGCTAAAACCGCATAATGTTAAGCAATCTGGAAAAATGCATTGCAAAACATTAAACCCTATGAGATGCATCGGATAACGTTCGCTAAAGCCTGTGCTAGTTACAATGTATCTCTGGAGTTTTACCATTATCCAATGCATCCCATAGGATTTTAACATGCATGGATCAGATAACATTACAAATCGGATAACACTAAGACTTGTGGGACCAAGTTTTAGCGTTATCTGAGGTTTTACAGTACCACAATCTTCAAGGAGGCTCTCTCTATATATCCCACCAGAAATGCTAATCAAATGGTATAACCCACCACTATCTTTTAATTACAAACCTGCAGTCTGGAGTGACTATAATGTAGTTTAGAATAAACAGGATAAGGGCACTTCCAAACTGGCTTAACTCCACTTCCCAATGTTTTGCTTGTTTCACTTAAGATCTATCTTCAGGTGCAACTGAGCAATTGGAGAGTAGTCTACAAAAGGGTATATCAAATAAATCTTGCCATGAGATTATTCTTGTTGCTTCAATGGACTAATGTGGCAATTCTCCTTGAAATTTTCACCCAGCACGTCATTTTGTTTTCAGCATATTTTTACAGAGTTGTGAACATGCTATATCACAAAACATAACAGAAAACAACAGCCAAAAAAAGCCACAAGGCAGCAGTTCCAGGGATGCTCTGGTTTGTATCCAGAGAAACGTGAAGTTCGTCAAGCCATAGAGGTTACAGCATTGTCACTTGCTAGTACAGTACTGTATCTTCTAGTTAAGTTACTGTTGAAAGTGCAGCTAATGTGTCCAAATGAATAGAGGGCAATCCTGCGTTTTTAGCAAATATTTTAATCAGTGGTGAATTCCCTACAAATCCTTATAAAATACACAACACAATTGATGCATTATAAAATTAATTAACTTAATGGCATTTTTAAAAGGTTTCCCTTGCTCGAAAGCCAGTCGTATCCGACTCTAGGGGTCAGTGCTCATCTCTGTTTCTAAGCCGAAGAGCCAGCACTGTCTGCTTCTGCAGACGTTTCCATGGTCACGTGGCAGGCATGACTAAACACCAGAACACATGGAATGCTGTTACCTTCCCACCAAAGTGATCCCTATTTATCTACTTGCAATTTCTTGCTTTCGAACTGCTAGATTGGCAGGAGCTGGGACAGAGACGGGAGCTCATTCCGTCCTGCAGTACGGGAATCGAACTGCTGACCTTTCGCCTCCCAGTCAGTGTCTTAGTGACTTGAGCCACTGCAGTCCCACTTAATGGCATATAAAGCTTATAAACATCAGTGAGAAGTTATGTTTTTAAAAACTGGAATTTATTTAACGTAATTACCAAAACAAGGTAAAATACAGTACATAGTTTGCAGACATTTCCATGGTCGTGCAGGCATGACTAGATGCTGGAGTACACAGAATGCTGTTATACTCAAGTATAAGTCTAGTTTTTTTTGCCCCCCAAATGAGGTCCAAAAATGGGACTCAACTTATACTCGGGTCAACGTAAACATTCAAAAAATAACCACACAAATGTCTAAATTAATTAATTTTATTGTATTTTTGTGTATTTTAATTACTGAAACTCACAAGCAGCTGCTGCATTTCCCCCCCCCCGACTTATACTCGGATCAATCTATTTTCCAAGTTTTAGAGGTCCAAATGAGGTACCTCAACTTATATTTGTGACGACTTATAGTCAAGTATATACAGTATCTAGGGTTAGCACCAAGGATGGTGGTACACCCCTGTAACAGCCTTATATCTCCCACCATCCCATCCTACATAGAACATCACATGAACGATGAATGTTTCTGTGCCAATTCTGAGATTACATCTTCTAAAACATGGACTACTAAAGCTTCTTTTAGCCTCTCCCACAGTGATTGGAGCCATGCAAACAAGTTGTAAGGCCTGCACACTATACCAGTGATGGCGAACCTTTTAGAGACCAAGTGCCCAAACTGCAACCCAAAACCCACTTATTTATCGCAAAGTGCCAACACAGCAATGGGGAGGAAGGAAACGCTCCCATTTGGGCTGCTGGACAGAGGGGTGGGGCAAACTGTACTGGGGGACGGGAGGAAGCGCTCCCATTGGGCTGCTGGGCAAGGAGTGGGGTGAACTCTGTGCTGGGACGACGGAAAGGGTGTCCACAGAGAGGGGTTCGAGTGCCACCTCTGGCACACATGCCATAGGTTCTCCATCACTGCACTATGCCATCAATTAGTTTTACGATTCCCTCCCTAGAAATTTCATTTAAAAAGTGTTTTCAGACATTATTTTCCAAACATCCAAGACTTTTTTTTATTTTCAGATCCAGTGTTTCCTAAAAAATGTTATCAGGGTGATTTATAAGTAAGGTATCAAAACCTTTCACTTACATATATTTGAGAATCCACGCAACCGTGGTTGGAAGTTTGATTCTGCATTTTGCCTCCTGTGAGAAGAACTGCCCTGTGTAGTTATGGACAATCTGCACAGTCCTAGGGCAACTCCCAGAAGAAGGGAATGGTAAACCACTTCTGTGTGTTCTCTACTTAGGAAACCCTTCAAAGTCACGATCACTCAGAATCGAAGGCAGGCAGGCCCTTTCCTAGTCCCTTCCAGTTTCATGAATGTTTCCATTGTAAGACTTCCCAACGTCTGGCTAGAATTCAAGCCACTAACATGGGCTGCAGGCTGGAACTTGGCTCTGCCCAAGAGAATCCAGCAGGAAGAGCCCCTCGATAGCTGCCGAAATTAGGCCGCTCAGAGTCAGGAGGGCATGTATTTTCTAAGAGTATAAAAACATATGTGGCGGTTCGATTTTACTAACTTGTTTCCAGTGCTTCGGAGACTTTTCATTAAGGTGGCACTTCTTTAGCGAGGCCATTGCCTGCTACTCCACTGCGGCTATCTCCAACGAAGCTGTGAAACCTTATGAATCGTGGCTAGGTTACAATCTTCAGCTGAAAGGATGGACGTTCCCACCTCCAATTCTGTTTCTGCGCACCAGTCTCACATTCACAGATTTAACCAGCCAAGGTTTTTCTTTCCATCCATTGCAATGACAAGACTCCCAGGTATGAGTTTGATCACCATTCCTCTTGTGTTAATTAAGCACAAGATGCTGGAACAAGTTTTATTTTTTTAACAGCTCCCCCACTCCATACAACAGATGCACGATGAGGTCCTTACACCGATTTTGGGCCACATGTCTGCCCCGGTGGTGCAGTGGTTAAACGGCTGTACTGCAGTCAAAATGTTGGGAGTTCGATCCTAACAGAGTCAAGGTAGACTCAGCCTTCAATTCTTCCAAGGTCTGCAAAATGAGTAGCCAGCATGTTTGGGGCAAAATGCTAATTACCTGTAAATCAGTCAGAGAGTGCACGAACTGCTAGGGGTGGTAGTATACAAGTGTAAGTGCTATTGTCTGCCCAGTCTGGTTTTATTTGTTCTCTAGTAAGGTTCTCTTTGGATGGTAAAAGGATCTTTTGCCTAGAAATAGGGCCAGGCCTTATGCTTTCTATGTGCATTTGCTGATCTCCAGTATTCACCACCCCTCATCTTAAAAGGCTTATCAGGCGCTGCAGTGGTTCAGAAGCTTGCCTTGTTAGCTGAAAGACTAGCAAGTCGGCAGTTCAAGACCTGGGTACTACATGACTGATTGAGCGGACCGTCTCTGTCCTAGCTCTTGGGAACATGACAGGAGCTTCATTTGGGCGTTCCCTGAGCGGAGTTTCTTCCGCAAAAATCCTTTCAACCCAGAATAATTTCTGACACAAAATTATTATTATACTGTACCTTAAAATAAAATTAACATGCACTCCACTCCTTTACAGCATGTGTTTCTTTTTAAATGTATATTATTACATTTACTGTTTATCACTCCTTCCGGTGGGGCTGCGATTGCTGTGTGTGTGTGTGGGGGGGGGGGGCTGCGATTGCTGTGTGTGTGTGGGGGGGGGGCTGCGATTGCTCTGTGTGTGTGTGTGTGTGTGTGTGTGTGTGTGTGTGTGTGTGTGTGTAAAAATCAAAAACATACATCTTTTCAAAGCAGATGTGTGTTTCTTTTTAAATGTATATTATTACATTTACTGTTTATCACTCCTTCCGGTGGGGCTGCGAGTGTGTGTGTGTGTGTGTGTGTGTGTGTGTGTGTGTGTGTGTGTGTGTGTGTGTGTGTGTGTGTGTGTAAAAATCAAAAACATACATCTTTTCAAAGCAGATACATGTTTCTTTTTAAATGTATTATTACATTTACTGTTTATCACTCCTTCCGGTGGGGCTGCGATTGTGTGTGTGTGTGTGTGTGTGTGTGTGTGTGTGTGTGTGTGTGTAAAAATCAAAAACACACATCTTTTCAAAGCAGATGCATCGCCTGCCTCCTGGAGTCCCCCCTCCCCTTCCTCCCAAACACGTCCTGTTCTCAGGTGGGTGGCCATTTCATGTGCGCACAAACACGCAACCTACTCCCGTCTGCAGGCAGGTCTTCTCTCCATTGCAGCTTCCGGACAGCCCTGTGACAGGCAGAAATCCAACTGGCCTAGCTTCCCCCTTTTTCAGCCTGAAGTTGAAGCACATGGTGGGCGGGGACGGGAATCTACCTTGGTTGTGACTCTCTGCCTCACCAAGATAAAACGGAAATGACAGGTTTAGGCAAGAAACAATTAGAAATAATAATAATCATAAAGCTAGCAATGGTTTTTTAAAAGTGCATGTGGGGTAAGGTCGGAGGCTGGTGCCTCACCATGCGGTGGCTCAGTGGTTAAGAGGCTCGCCTCGTTAGCTGGAAGGCTGGCAAGTGAGTCGAGACCCGGGTACTGCACGACGGACTGAGCGCCCGTCTCTGTCCCAGCTCTTGGGGACATGAAAGGAGCCTCATTAGGACGCCCCCTGAGCAGTTTCTCCAGCAAAAATCCTTTCAACCCAGAATAATTTCTGACACCAAAATATTATTATTATTATTATTATTTATTCAATTTATATGCCGCCCTACTCGGTGCAACCGACTCAGGGCGGCTCACAAAACTCACAAATATAACATTCAACACTATAATCAATTAATTATTATTACTGCACAGAATAAAGCCGATTTTCCAAGCAAAACATACAATTCGCAACCGCTGCCACCCCTAACTCCCCCAAGTGCCCAAAATGGCTGACAAAGTGACGCGATGCTTTCTGGGATATGTAGTTTTCTTCCCTCGTTGGTTAGTCCACTCGTTATTCCGGGAAGAAGAGAAAATTACGTGTCGGGCGTCCAAGGTGAGGTTCCTGAAGAGCATATAGTCTCCCAACCCGTAGGTTTTCAAAGCCTTGTTTGGAGTCACAAGCCGTAAACCTTTGCAAGCCAAAGCAATCACGTCCTAACCGGAGATTACAATGTAATGCTCAAGGCATTGACATTTGACAGCCATAGGTTCTGCCCATAGGATGCTTTGAGGCTGAAGAATAAGAACAATCGCAACTGCTGTGAAAGATGTTTCAAAGGTTTAATGCAGTCACATGCAATGCTATTCAAAATTGTGCCCCATCGAATTCAAAGCACCTATTCCCAGAGCATAGAGTCATAAGACTGCAGCCTTCGATATATGGTAGCTATGTTCATCTGTGCAAGCCGTATCCGAGAATGCATTTTTCCCCCCTGAGGCAGGAAAAAATGTCATGGACGTGAATTTGTTTAAGGTGGATCCCAGCTTGCCATGAAGTGACCCACACATTATGATCTTGGAGCCATCCTCTGCAGCACACACAATGTGCAAGCATATCAGAGAGAAAACAAAAAGACAAACACATTGTGATGGGATGTAACAGGTTCTCACCAGTTCTCCAGAACCGGTAGTAACTTTCCCCAGTGTCCTGGAGAACCGGTGGCAGCTTTTGGGGGGAACCACCTTTGGGGCTTACCTTTTCACTGGTTTCCACTCTGGGCATGTGCGCCAAGCACTTGGTGTGCATGCACACCTACAGTGTTTGGCGTGTATGCACGGCCTCCTTGCTGTCCTCCCAAGCGGGGAGGAGGAAGAGAAGCTGCTAGCCTGAAGCTCTCTATAGCCTGCTCCCCAGGGTAAGTGACTCACCTTTGGATGTGGTGTGTCTGTGTGTATTTTAATGTGTATTTAATACCTTTACCTATATTGACGTACTACCACAGTTCCTAAAAAGGCCTGGCGGCCGGTTTGGGTGGGTAGGTGTATTTTAATGTAATTTTTATTTTATTTATTTTTTGATTTTATTTAATTACGGATTTTTGTTTTGGGTGGGTGGGTTGGCTGGCTGAGGTGTGTGTGTGTGTGTGTGTGTGTGTGTGTGTGTGTGTGTGTGTGTGTGTGTGTGTGTGTGTGTGTGTGTGTGTGTGTGTGTGTGTGTGTGTGTGCTTATTTTTATTTTATTTTATTCTTTGGCCCCACTCATGACATCATGATGTTAGGTCCGCCCACACTGTGATGACATCACGGTGGGGTAGTAAAATTTTTGACATCCCACCACTGATTGTGATGCCTTAAAGAGCTTTCGTGGATCAAGTCCTCTTTGTCAGACATAAGTGTGAGACTTCACGCCATCAATTTATACACTTCGGGTACAGAGGCGCACAATGGGTGATTTTTACATCATAACAGAAGATCCCTGATTCGTATTCAGATTTGCATATACAGTACCTGTATAGCAACTGTATCTTTGCACACACATATCCTATTTGGACAGTCCTTGAGGTCAATGTTTTACTGACTGGAATTTTATTTTTATTTTTAAAAAATACTCAGACTATGTATGTATGTATTTATGTACAGTAAAACCTCGCATAAAGAGCACCTCTCTTAGAGACTAACTCGCTTAAAGAGAAGAATTTTCTCTGAATGGTCACCTCGCTTAACAACTAAAACCAACCAAAAACTCGCTTAACAACTAAATCGGGGTTCGCAATCCACCACCACCACCACCCCACCAGAAGTCACAATTGGTCACTTACAATGGTGTTTCACCTAAACTCTCCTAAAGAGCAATCCCGTGGAACGCATTATGCTCTTTAAGCGAGGTACCACTGTATTCATTTATTCATTTATTTCACTTATTTAGGAAACTCAGTCTTGAGGAATAGTTATTGCTTAAATGGTAGACATGTCTGAGGCCTAGCAATAATGGTAAGGCCTCCTCAGTTGAGTGCTCCTTTGGGCAACTAGCTATGAGGAAGAAGGAAAACCTTGGCAATTTGTGCTGTCCGTGCATCAGAAGCTTTAAACAGAGAAGAGCAATTCATTATGTAAGCCAGGGGTGCCCAAACTTTTTGGGCCATGGGACGATCATGTGGTTCATGGAGCCCTTCACTAAGGCCCGGGGGCCAGGTGCGGCCCCCAATGCCAATTCATCCTGCCTGCAAAGCCCTTGTCGCTCCTGGAAGCTGAAGTAAAACACGCCCGTATGGGCCTTAGTTTGTGCACCACTGGTGTAAGCCCAAAAGTGCAGTGGTAGAGGCAGATCCAGACTTGCCAGTTGAGCAAAAACCATGTTTTCAGCTCAGGTTAGCATTGCTATAACAATTGCCATGTGACTTGATTTCGAAAGAGTTGCCTTGTTTGCTTTTAACATTTTGTAGTATGAATGTGGAAAGCCTCTCGGAGCCAGTTTAATTAAAGCAAAAATAATCACTATTGTGATTATCACTACCTCCTCTGCCTCGTTTCACAAGGAAACGAGGCAGAGGAGGGAAAAGAAGAATAAGTCATCGCAAGCATTTGTTCTTCATGCCATGCAATTCCTTAGCCTTGTGAAATGGCTGCCAAATGGCAGCTGTGGCAAGGCAAAACCCAAAGGAGCCCTCGTTTCTGAGAGGGGTTAATGGGGGTTCTGGTTTCCTCCTATCTTTCCCCCTCAGTCCTGTGGAAAATGTCAGGTATGTAATAAGGAAGTGAACTGAAATATTGCCAATATCTGTTGGATCCTGCCTGCAACGGAAGAACTGATAAACGACACAGTCTCCTTAGTTGCTTCCCACTGTCACCTGCAGTATACTATTTAATGGTTTTGCCTTTCTAGTTTTAAATAGCTCTTTTGTGACTGCATTCTCTCACAGCGCATGTTTAGAGTTTGGGTAGATGTTCAATATTATTACTATGGACTCTGCAAAATAACAAGTGAATGCAGGAAATTAGGGTTAGTGGGCGGGTTGGGAACCCTTCATCCTGTTGCCACAATAGAGGTTCGGTGAGTGTGGATTTCTTCACTGCCTCATGGGAAACCACAGCAAAAACCCCGCATAGCCTTTTCTGAGCTTTCTGAAGGAACAGTGGGGTTGGATGCAAGCAAAATAACAAGCATTATTTAAGTCACCCACCAATTTGTAAAACATTTTATTCATCCCACCTATGCTTTATAATTATGCGTTCTTGCATGGCAAGACATTTTTCTTGTGATGGATTATTTAGGCCTCATGAAGTTATGAGCACCACTGCAAGTGTTACAGTGAATTCTGTTTACCCAAAGCCATATAAGGGACAGGGCAAAGGAGGTGTTTTAGCTCATGCTTCTTCAAGGACATGTGGAGAGTCTTCTTTTTTTGCCGTATCCAAATATTGGTGATCATCATGACGACCAGCCATGAAGACTGTCCTGAGACTATAATGCAGTGACCTTTCATCTGCCTTCTGCATCGCAGCGTGACACCTGTACCACTGATCCAGCTCCGCGAGTCACTTTCTGGTCCTGAGCCCTTTTGGCACGCAAAGTCCTCATCGGCCCCAGGCCAATATTGATGAAGCTGCTGCCTTCCATCAAGATGGATTCAAGTGGGATTTAATCCACTTCGGGACCGTCACCCTTCCCTGTGGACTTCACCACCCAAGGCCCTTAGTCCTTAAGGCTGTCAGGTTAGTTAACAACCACCTGACACTCAGTGTTGAGTCACTGGCAGCAGGGCCTACTCTTACCATAGCAGGATAATCTGTCCATACTGGTGTAAAGGTTTCCCTTGCTCGAAAGCCAGTCGTATCTGACTCTAGGGGTCAGTGCTCATCTCTGTTTCTAAGCCGAAGAGCCAGTGCTGTCTGCTTCTGCAGACGTTTCCATGGTCATGTGGCAGGCATGACTAGACACCGGAGCGCATGGAAGGCTGTTACCTTCCCACCAAAGTGGTCCCTATTTATCTACTTGCAATTTCTTGCTTTCGAACTGCTAGGTTGGCAGGAGCTGGGACAGAGACGGGAGCTCATTCCGTCCTGCAGTACTCGGGAATTGAACTGCTGACCTTCCACCTCCCAGTCAGTGTGGAGGGTATAAAAACCCCATATGCATGTTGGCAAGAAGTTACTTGGTGGACACCTGCCCATAAAGCTGACACAAGAATGGTGTTCCTAGACTTTGCATTGCAAGCGTGATGTAAGCAACTGGACCTGGCAAAGTGAGAAGGATCTGAGTTTTTAACCCACAAATTGAGTCATAAAGTACCGTACTCTTAATTTGCAGAGGCCAATACAAGAAGCTTGCCTCCAGAAAGGGTGGATAAAATGGAGTCCTCCAGATATCATTGTTGGACTGTTGTTCCTTGCTGTCCTAGACAGCATATGAGAAAGAATAGTGAAGTGAGCTGCAGTTCAAACACATCTGGACAGGACCACATCGGCCTGGACACGCCCTTGAGCTTTGCATTTCAAGTCTTGAAAAAGTCCATTGACATTCCACGAGGTGGGTTTTAAATCTTGGGCATTAGACTTTGTAAGGAACACATTAACTCATAGGCCTGAACTGGACCTTCCTGAACAACGGAACTTACTGGTAAACTTTGGCCAGTTGATTTTTGGTCACTAGACCGGCCTTACAAGACTATTGTAAGGAGAAAAATGGGAGGAGGAGAATAATATTCACTGCCTTGAGCTTAGTGAAGGAAAAGCAGGATATAAGTACAACAAACAAGGAAGAACTGGTTCCATAGCCTCTCTCTTACTCATTAGGCTATGCAAATTATCTTTATGGCAGCAGCTTGAACGTGCATCCTAGTCAAGCCATCTGCGCTCCATTCCTATTATGTAAGTATTTTCTTACAAATGCTTTTCTGCATATCTACTCAAAAGTCAGTCCCACTGTATTCAGTGGGCCTTACTCCTAGACAAGTGGGTTTGCCATTGCAGCTTAATTTGTGCCTTTCTGCCAGGCTGTTCCCTCCAACACACTGCCTTCTTTATGCTTTGCATGTTTTCATCATGTTAGAATTCTAATTTGATAGGTTTTTAAAATGTTTATTCGGTGTGTAGCTTTTGGACCCTTGTAGCCTTGTAGCGGGCGTTATGCTCGTGCCTCACCACTGCTTCGGCAGCTGTACTGGCTGCCAGTATGTCTCCGGGTGCAATTCAAGGTGCTGGTTATTACCTTTAAAGCCCTATATGGTAGTGGGCCAGGATACCTAAGAGACCGCGTCACTCCAAGAACTTCTGTCCGTCCCACCAGGGCGGATCGGAGAGGCTCTCTTGTGATTCCATCGGCTAGAGAGGCGCATCTCGCTAGCACCAGGAGGAGGGCCTTCTCTGTGTCCGCCCCGGCCCTTTGGAACCTCCTACCAATTGAGCTGCGCCTACAGACAGAGCTCCTGCCCTTTCGGAAGGGCCTAAAACCCTGGCTGGCGGGGCAAGTGTGGGGCTCCAGGAATGTGGGGTCTCATGTCGGGTGGCTGATCTAATGGGGCAGCCACCCTCCCTGCTTCTTGCTTCTCATAGTTTTAATTTTTGTAAATTTTTAAAGTTTAATGCTTTTTAGTATTTTATTAATTACATGATGGACATGATGGGACTGTCCTATTGGTTTTACATGTAATTATTAACTTCATGTTTTAAGCTATGTCCTTTTCTAATTTATGTTGTAAGCAGCCCAGAGTTGGGTTTACCTGATTGGGGCGGGATAACAAATTAGAATAAATAAATAAATAAATAAATGAGAAGAGAGGACTCACTCGAGAAGGCCTTGCTGGGAAAGAACAAAGGCAAAAGGAGAAGGGGGCGGCAGAGGATGAGATGGCTAGATGGCATTGTTTGAGCAATGGGCGTAGAACTGAGCGGGCTGCAGAGGATGGTGGAGGATAGAGGAGCCTGCAGTGGTGGGTTTTCAAAATTCCCGCTACCCCACCGTGATGTCATGGGCGTAGCAGACGTCATGACATCATGATGTCATGGGTGGAGCAAATTTTTTTAAAAAAATTAAAAAGGTGCATGCATCAAGCAGAGGTTTGATGCATGTGCAGTTCTTTTTTAGGGTGCATGCATCAAACCTCTATTTGATGCATGTGCACTAAAAAATAGAACTGTGCATGCGTCAAACGGAGGTTTGACACATGCGCAGTTCCAGGCAGCCATTTTGGCTGCCCGGAAATACATTTTTGAAGGGGGCCAGAGAGGCGTCCGAACCGGTCACACGGAGGTTTACCACCACCACCTCTGGCGACCCCTCCTGATGGGGTGCTACTGGTTCGGGCGAACCGGTCCGAACCGGTAACATTCCATCACTGGGACCCTGGCATGCAGTGGGGTCACAAAAGGTCAGACTTGACTATGCGACTGAACAACAACAACAAAAGGCCAAATGGGCTATAAATCTAGTTAATCAGTGAATGCAGACCAGGATCTACTTCCAGACATTACTAACCTGAAAAATAAAAGGATCAGGTTAGTCTTTGCGCAAGAGAAGCAAGGAATTCTGTCTCATCCTTATAAGCCACTTCAGTATCTTGCTTAGAGATCCTTATCACCTCCAGCAATCCTGTTGTAAGTTAATACTGGGGGGGGGGGGGGGGGGGATGAATTTGTAATAAATACACCTGGAAGCTGCTGAATCTCCAGCAAATCACTAGACTAGGTCAAATATTAAGAGGCTGCACTTTTCTTCTAAAGTTAAACAGGACATCCATAGATGAGAGTACTTGCTGCACTGCTAGTAAGAATCCAAGAATCCCCATTAAAATAGGGTCAATTAAAAAGATAGTGACTTAAAAGGGATCTACCTCCAAACGTGGGACAGATTACATAAACATATCTTTCCCATCACCCCCTCATAAACTCAGTTTAGGTTGTGGGTGGAGTTAACCTACTTCCAATTCCTGTATACAACTAGCAGATTTCCCCTGCCTTGGGCTGCTATGATAATTATGCTCTCTCTTTCTTTTTTAAAGATTAAATAGAAAGATTTGCATACCACTGTTGTCCTCTCCAATGCATACTTTGCCTCTTGTTAGTAAACTTTTGCTTTCTGTGAAACCACCAGCAACTCCAGGCCAGACAGAAGTAAACCTAAACCTTGCTTGGAAGCCAGTCATATCAGACTCTAGGGTTCAGTGCTCATCTCTGTTTCATAGCCAAAGAGCCAGCACTGTCCGCTTTTGCAGACGTTTCCATGGCCATGTGGCAGGCATGACTAGATGCATGTAACGCTGTTTACCATCCCACCGAAGTGGTCCCTATTGATCTACTTGCAATTTCTTGCTTTTGGACTGCTAGGTTGCCAGGAGCTGGGACAGAGATGGGCACTCATTCTGTCATGCAGTACTTGGCTGCCTCCCAGTCAGTGTCTTAACCACTTGAGCCATTGCGGTCCTCAGGCAGAAGTATGAGAAAGTAATTCTAAATAGTCAACTTCATCCATAAATTCCAGAATGAACTGTGACAGAAAAGGAAAACAAAGTTAAAAGAGAGTGATTGAGTACTTCCTAATCAGGAGGTAAAGAAGCTGGCTAAGTAAAACAAACTGAGCTGGATGAGGAGGAGACAGATGAAGTCTGAAGTTCCCAGGAGTTTGCTTTATAATAATCAGTTTAATTTCTCTGCGGGAACTTTGTGAGACCACATCATAGCAAGCAGAAAGCCTTCAAGGAAAGCTTATGGGCTTAAAGAGAGGGGAATGGAGCACACTCAGTTTACCATGTTGTGTAGACTATAACTCAGAAGGATAGTGGTAGTGGTGGGTTACTAGGGATGTATGCAGTGATGGGATGTAACAGGTTCTCACCAGTTCGCCAGAACCGGTAGTAACTTTCCCCAGCGTCCCGGAGAACCGGCAGCAGCTTTTGGGGGAACCACCTTCAGGGCTTACCTTTTCACTGGTTCCCCCACTGCGCATGCGCACCAAGCACTTTGTGTGCATGCACGCCTACTGTGCTTGGCATGTATGCATGGCCTCCTTGCTGTCCTCCCAAGCGGGGAGGAGGAAGAGAAGCTGCTAGCTTGAAGCTCCCTACAGCCTGATCCCCGGGGTAAGTGACTCACCTTTGGATGTGGTGTGTCTGTGTGTATTTTAATGTGTATTTAATACATTTACCTATATTGACGTACTACCACAGTTCCTAAAAAGGCCTGGCGGCCTGGTTTGGGGTTTTTAAGCAAAGTCTTGGAGTTACCTCATCAATAAGCTACACCTGTGCAGTTCCAATTGGAGAACCCTTAAGGAGATACAGCTGTTTTACATTTACATTAAGGCATATTATCCTAGAGAACTGGTACAATAACCATATTCATCTTGCAACATGGTGCTGCCCAGGCACTTATACTAACAGGTGACGGGTTTGTGTTTGGGGTGGGTGGGCGGTCTGAGTGGTGTGTGTGTGTACTTATTTTTATTTTATTTTATTATTGTTATTTTTCTTTGGCCCCACCATGACCTCATGATGTTAGCTCCGCCCACACTGTGATGACGTCACGGTGGGGTAGTAAAATTTTTGACAACCCACCAGTGGATGTATGGAAGTACCTGTATAGGAAACACTAGCGGCAAGGCCAGGAATGTAAGGCTGGAAACTGAATCCTTAAAACAGACTTCCTTCAACTGGTGCTGTTTAGATGCATCAGGCAACAACTCTTATTACCCCAGTCAGCACGGCTGTATTGTGGTCATAAGACCTGTGGTGGGACACATCTGGCCAGTGCTAGCTCAGAGAAGGTGATCGTAAAGTTAGCATGAAAAAGGCAGGCATTTACATGCCAAGCAATGGGCATGGAACAAAATGTGGGCTCTTCAACTTTTTGTTTATGTGTAGCATTTATATTATGCGCCGAACAGGACAGTCCTAGATCTTGGTCTTATGCTGTAAAAAGATACACAAAAAGGGGAGGGGAGAGTAAAAAAGAAAAAGGCGACAGTCAGCTCTTAATGTGATGAATCATGGTTTCAGGAAACCATCTTTAACCACTGGGCCCCAGATCTTATCTCCTCAACATATACAGTACATCTCAAGGATGGGGGACTAACCCGTGAGTGTTCTTTTCTAACCAAAGTGATCAACAGATCAAAACTGCTGCCACAGTTCAGCCATGGCTGCAGAACATGAAGCTTCCTTGATGATACTGGACTTAAATCTCCATATGCTCCAACCAGTCTGATCAGTGGTGGAGCATGGTGGGAGGTATAATTCAACCAGATGGGGAAGGCGACATGTTATTGAATTATAACTCCCCGTAACAGTAACATTTGAGACCCAGGATACAACACTTGCATTATTCTTCCAATTCATCATCAGTCCTTTTGAAGGATTAAAACTTTTGGGATTTCTACCACTTCTATGCCCATCTATAGTGTGTTTGGTTACAGTGCCTATTATCCCCGAGCTGGCCTCACACTGGGGCATTCTGACTGGGAGTTGAATCCAGCATAGCTAGAGGGACTCAGGTTGAATAAGACTATGAGCCATCCCAGTAAAGGGGAGGAAAACTCTAGAACTGTTTCTTAGAAAACCATAGATCTTGCTTGATGAAAGTCGATCGTGTCTAGCTCTAGGGATTGGTGCTCATCTCCATTTACAGCCACAGAGTCAGCACTGTCTGCATCTTTAGATGCTTCCATGGTCATATGGCTCACATGACTGGACGCTGAAGTGCATGGAATGCTGTTACCTTTCCCACCAAAGTGGTACCCATTTATCTACTGTACTTGCAACTTCTTGCTTTCAAGCTGCTAGGTTGGCTAAGTTGGAGCTGGGACAGATGACGGGAGCTCACTCCATCATGAGACTCGGGTCTCAAACTGCTGATCTGCCGATCTTTCTGTCTTCAAACTCACCACCAAACCACCATGGTCCATAGAAAACCATAACCTTTCAAAAAATACAATAAAAGTACAGTATCTCCTCCGTATAAGAGTGGGTCTGGCCCTCCAGATGCTGTGCTTCAACTAGCTTATTCCACACCATGTGCAGAGCTGATGATCAGGGATTCTGGCTGTTGGAGCACAAAATAGCAGGAGAGCCAAAGTTTGACAACCATAGCCTCACGACACTTGATTCTGAAAGGTTTCACTTCATACTTTTGCTTTCTTTAAAGGCTGTTTTCATTAATAGCAGTCTTTCAAAACATCATGCTAAATTGAGGTTGTGGTGAAGGAAGAAGATCAATGATAGCTTTCCTTTCGTTATATAGCTGGTTGTGGAGCCAAAAGGCAGAAGTTCAGTTCCCCACTGTCATCCCAGAGAAGTTAGTCTTGGGGAACAAGAAATGCCATTGTCTTGCAAGGGGCAAACTCAGGCTATTTAACTGTAATAACTCGCAATAATGTAGCTGCCAATCCCGCAAGGTCTGTTCTACCTACTGTATATACTCAAGTATAAGTCTAGTTTTTTAGCCCCTAAAATGAGGTCCAAAAAGTGGACTCGACTTATACTCAGGTCAACAACCCAGAGTCCCAAAACTGTGGTGGTTCATATTCAAACATACAGTAAAAAAACCATCACTAGCACTATCATAAAAACTCAAAAACATACCCACACAAATATCTAGATTAATTAACTTTACCATATTTCCATGTATTTTAAAACTCACTAGGAACTGCTGAATTTTCCACCCCAGACTTATACTCGGGTCAATCTATTTTCTTAGTCTTAGAGGCCCAAATTAGGTACCTTGACTTATATTCGGGACAACTTATAGTCAAGTATGTATGGTACATTTCATTGCATTATCCAAAACTGGATATCACTAGAGCCAAAACAATAGCAAATGTCATCTTTCAGTGGAGGGGTGCAGCTGAGTTCTCAAACTGGATGAGAAGCATTTCGTGTCATGGATGTCATTTGGGCATTCATAGCCAAAGGTAGAGCTGAAGACTCCTCTTCTTGCTATGACACTTGCTCGATTGTGCAAGACTCTCTCCCACTTGCTGTGATACAAAATTCTATTTTATCCTTTTGCATAAAGGATGGCAGCTCACAGAAGCCCTCACCATCGACTCCTCTGGGGAAGGCTGATGAAGTGGTAGATCAAAAACATCTGGAGTCCCAGTTGTGCGTCTCTTGCTTATAAAACAAGATTGGAGATAATATAAAAATACATCTGATGTAGAATAGGCTAGGACAGTGATGGTGGACCTTGGCACTCCAAGTGTTATTGAACTTCCAATTCCCAGAAGCCAACCAACACCTGGAGTGCCAAGGTTCACCATCATGGGACTGGGGTAAGCAAAGATCATATTGCTTTCAAAAATGTTAACAATGTCACCAAATGTTAATATGTTCTTCTACTTCTCATTATTATACTCCTAATTTTAAAAGATTAGGGGTAAACAGTAAGTTACCTGTAAGAAATCATTTCAGATTCCTGGAATTCCTACGTCAGGGTTTTGGAGACATCATGCAGCTTTTATCTTGGAAATTTTTTTTATTGCATTTTTATGAGTGAGGTGATAAACTATTGTATATCAAAATGCTCTTGCATCTGCAGAGATCTCTGCATTGTGAAACCATGAGAACTCCAGTGATCATACCCTTCTACAACCTCTTTTCTATAGTTTTTTTTGTTTTTAATTTCTTCCTCATGGGTATCTCTCCACCCCAAAGACTAGAGGTTACCTGTGAAACACAGGTGAAGATCACCTTCTGTTTCAGATTGTTCTTGAGGCCTGTGAATGGATATCATTATGGGTTTATTTTCCAGTTGTTTTTCCTGTATGATTCATTTGTTTTCAGTTGCATGTTTCATGACATGCTTTAAAGCTATTTTCAGCTCTCCTAGCTTGGAAACAATGGTCTGCAAAGATTACCAGGTCACACTGCCGTCACAAATTAATATTAATATGTAGCCATCATCTGTATCACAATGAAAGCTTAAGAAAGTAGACAAGTCTTCTCTTACTGTATATACTCAAGTATAAGTCTAGTTTTTTAGCCCACAAAATGAGGTCCAAAAAGTGGTCTCGACTTATACTTGGGTCAACAACCCCGAGGGTCCCAAAACTGTTGCGGTTCAAATTCAAACATACAGTAAAAAAAAACAACACTAGCACTACCAAAAAAACTCAAAAACATACCCACACAAATGTCTAGATTAATTTTACCATATTTTCATGAATTTTAATTAACTTACTAGCAGCAGCTGCATTTTCCACCCCTGACTTATACTCGGGTCAATCTATTTTCTTAGTCTTAGAGGTTCTCATTAGGTACCTTGACTTATATTTGGGATGAGTTATAGTTGAGTATATACAGGTAATTACTATTTCTCAACCTGCTCACCAAGAATTATTTATTCTCAACACAGACAAATGAAACAGGATTAATGTAATACTTGGAGATGTTATCTTTTAGTCTGCATCCCCTCCCCCGCAATCCTATAGTCTTCATGGTCAATGCTTTTGCTGGTTGTGGGATTCTGGGAATTGCAGTCCCAAATAATTTTTTTCAAGTTGCAGATAAATGTGTGCCTATTCCATCTCCATTGCCCTCCAAGGAGCTCTGGCTGATTTATGCTCATTTTACCCAATCAGAAAGATTAGGCTGAGAGAACCAATGTGGCCCATACCACCCAACAGACACGAGCAGATTGTTTTGAAAGATTGAAAAGACATCCATTGTTTTTATCATCCCTTTCTTTAATTTGATCTCTGATGTTAACTTCAGTGCTAGCCTCCAGACCTGTTTATACCATCTATCTTTCTTTATTGTGAATTTATTTTTCCACTCTGCTGCTATTATTTGCCTTGCCACTAGCAACAATATAGTCAATAGCTCTTTCTTATTACTATCTATTTTTATTTCCTCTACCTCTCCTAATAATATAATTTTGGGGTTTAGCTCAATAACAGTTTCCATAATCTCCAATTACTTTTCTGCCATTTTCCAAAATCTTTGGGTATACAGTAAAACCTCATATAACACTAAAACCTGGTTCCACAAGTCTTGGTGTTATATGATTTTAGTGTTATCTGATCCTCTATGGGATCCATAGAGATACATTGTAACCACACAGGCTTTAGCGGTTGTTATCTGAAGCATCCCATTGGATCATAATGTTATCTGATGCAATTCTTCCCCCCAGATTCCTTAATGTTATGCGATTTTAGTGTTATTCGATACTAATGTTATATGAGGTATTACTATACTTGCAACCCCACCACATATGCAGGTATGTTCCAGTTTCTTTGTTACATCTCCAGCATTTGTTAGTCCCCCTTTTACTTATTTGATGTAATCTTGCTGAGTCATGTACCATCTCCAAATAAGCTTACCATTATGCTCTTCTCTTTAATAGAAAGTAATACTTTTGGGGAAATATGGAAACCTTATGTTAAATATGGACGGACAAGTAAGGACGGACTTAAGCCAACACAAGAAGAGTGTAAGTTTTGGGAAATGTAAATGATTAATATTGAGATCCCAAGTTTAATTGGCATACTACACCTTGTACAGCACTAGGGTAGGAAGGGGTTATGGCTGTTTGTTTGTTGAAATGAGTATTATTGTTTTTATGTTGTCTATGTAGATGTGTTATTGGATGTTGAAAGAAGTTTAATTAAAAATATATATTTACTAAAAAGAAAAGACATCCATTGCAGCAGGCTGGTTCTTGACTGTAATGTGATTTAGAGCCCTTGGGAACAAGCAGTATGGTAAAAAGATATTTAAAATCTGTAAAAGTCACGTCATTTTAAACTATGTGGGTGTCATATCTAAAGTGCTTCAAAAGCACAGGTTACTCCTTTGTTCAACCACTGAACATAGGAACATTGGGTGTTCACTCATTTAAATTAGTAGAAGACATTAAGTATTAACGTGCCCAACTTTCCTAAGCTGTGAAGAAACAGGAAAAAAATAATGGGGAAAGGGATAAAAAAGGAAACGCAGCACTTTTGGGGGGTCAAGTTACACAAGATAAAACTACAGTACATCTGTGGAAGAGTTTTATGTACAGTATCTCAAAAAATTGCATTCCCATCCATAAAGTTGTCCCCCCCCAAAGTGGTTAAGCTCTGGAATATTTCCTTTGGCCATCATGAAATATAACAGTACAGTATTTTGCTATTTTCACTGTACATTTTTATTCCTACTGTGTTTCACTCTTTGTCAAAAAGACATAAAAACAAACAAAGGCACCCTGAAATACCTAGGCATTGATAGCTGTTGCCAAGTGCCAGGAGAAATGACCTGAACATAAGACTGAGGGTTACACAGACTTCTTCAATATTTGCTATTCAAATGTATACTTGCACACCGGCCTACAGTTTAAAAAAATCTGAACAAAAAATGTTGCTATCTTGTGCCAGCCCCGAAATTTGTGCATATTTCCAATAGGAAATTGAACTGGGATGTTAAAAACTCAACACCTTGTACCTGGATGAGAAAGAGAACCAACCTTTCCCATAGGGTAAGGTAAAGGTCAACTTTGTTTGAAAGCCAGTCGTATCCAACTCTAGGGCTCAGTGCTCATTTCTGTTTATAGTAAAGAGCCAGCGCTGTCTGTGTCTCCAGACGTTTCCGTGGACATGTGGCATGCATGGCTAAACACCAGAGTGCATGGAACGCTGTTTACCCTCCCACCAAAGTGGTCCCTATTTATCTACTTGCAATGTCTAGCTTTTGAACTGCTAGGTTGGCAGGAGCTGGGACAGAGATGGGAGCTTACTCCGCTGTGCAGTACACAGGTCTCAAACTGCTGACCCGCTGACCTTTCAGTCAAGTTCAGCGTCTTAACCACTAAGCTACCGCAGTCCTTCTTTCCCATAAAGTACATAATAGTAATAATATACAGTATTGTACCAGCTAACAACGACCTCCCTACAAATCAGCCTGTATTGTCTTGCTTGGAACAAAAGAGGTATGTTGTGTTTATAAATTTGTTGTTTTCTCTGTGCTTGTGAACCGCCCTGAGTCGGTCCAACTGAGTAGGGCGGTATAAAAATTTGAATAAATAAATAAAATAAATAAAACAGTATTTCATTCTAGAGGTGCCTTCACAATTCACTAAGTGAACATTGAAGAACAACTCAGCTGCAGCCCCTAGACTAGGGGTGCCCAAACTATTCAGGCCACAGGCCAGTCGCATGGTTCAGGGAGCTGGTCACTATGGCCTGGGGGCCAGATGTGCCCCCCCCGATGCCAATTCATCTGGCCCGCAAAGCCCTTCTCGCTCCTGGAAGTGGAAGTAAAATGTGCCCATATGGGCGCATTTCACTTCCGCTTCCAGGAGCGAAAAGGGCTTTGCGGGCCAGATGAATTGGGATCAGGGGTGCATCCGGCCCCCGGGCCATAGTTTGGCACCACTGCCCTAGACCTTTGAGCTCTTGCTATTATTCTTTTCTGGGTAGGGACAGACATCTGTCTACCCTCTCCCCCCAAACACACATGCCAAGAATGTAAGTTCTAGTTGGGATCTATCCTTTCCCTTCACTAACTTACTTTGTCCACTATTCCATGAAGAAGCTAGAAAGCCCCTTCAAAGAGCTGCCAATCCTTCCCCTTTTGCCCCCACCCAAATAGTTCTTTAATCACCTAATTGCATATACGCCACAAACAGAACTTACTATTAAAAATATTTGTATCCTATACTTCAAAAAAAAAAAAACTTTGTCCACTCCAGAACTAGAAGAAAGTCATTTTTAAAGAGGAAGCTTCCCAGAATTCCCCTGCCACCATCAGTAGTTGATATGCTGGCTGATAAAAAGAGTGAGAACTGAAGTCCAGAAGATACTCTTGTTCAGTTTTAGTTATGGCTACAGATGCCTCTTACTTCTTCTTCGCCAGTCTAGGCCAGACGAGAAACTGCCAAAAAGGTGACACCTTTTGTTTTGTCCATTCTGCAGTTCCTTTTGTCTGACCTAGTGTGAGAAAGATCAGCCAGCAACACAAGGTTGCCGTTACCAGGGTATGCCCGATTGTGGTTCAAAAATACCACAATCTTTGAGGCGGCTCTGTGTACCCCATGCTCTTTACTGAGGCCTGTAATCAAGCTTCACATCATAGGCCAGTGGTGGCGAACCTATGGCACGCGTGCCAGAGGTGGCACTCGGAGCCCTCTGTGGGCACCTGTGCAGTCACCTCAGCACAGTTTGCCCCACCCCTCTGCCCAGCAGTCCAATGGGAGTGCTTCCTCCCTCCCCCAGCACAGAGTTCACCCTGACTCTTTGCCCAGCAGCCCAATGTGAACATTTCCATCCTCCTGTTGCTGTGTTGGCACTTTGCGTTAAATAAGTGGGTTTGGGGTTGCAGTTTGGGCACTCAGTCTCTAAAAGGTTCGCCATCACTGTCATAGCCTCTTGGTGACTGGGAAGATTAAGAAGAGCTGTGGTTGTCTGCTCAGGGCTGAATATCTATAGCCAGAGAAATATTGCTGCTGGAGTGAGAGATAGGCAGCATGAAGGGAGAAACAGCAGAAAGGAAACAGATGTGCCATGGAAAGAAGGTCTCCAGTTGCCACAGTTGACTACATTAAATACCAGAGGGCACTCCCTTTCTTTACATAGCCCATTATGGAAGAGATGAATGTGTGAATTGGCACCAAAAGAACAAGTCCTAGATGGCTTTCTTTAAAAGGTAGGATGTTGTCATGAATTTCCCTGTGTAGCCTTTGGACATGTAGTTTGGTCAAGGAATAAAGAATAAAGGAATAAGGAATAAATGAAGCCTTTATTAAAGATGCCTGGGCTGCTTACCCTAGAGCAGGGGTCAGCAAACTTGGCTCTCCAGCTGTCCTTAGACTTCAATTCCCAGAAGCCCTGATCAGCAGGTGTGCTGACTTGGGTTTCTGGGAACTGAAGTCCAAGAACACCTGGAGAGCCACATTTGCTGATCCCTGCCCTAGAGCCATGATGGCGAACCTTGGCACTCCAGATTTCTTGACTTCAATTCCCAGAAGCCCAAGCCCCTTGTGAATCCACACGAATGGGTTTACTGCAATTCATTCGGTCCGCGCCATCCTTGTCGCTCCTGGAAGCAGAAAACGTGCCCGTCTGGGCACGTTTTACTTCCACTTCCGGGAGTGACGAGGGTGGGGCGGGCTGGATGAATCGCAGTAAACCCATTCATGTAGATTCACAGGGCCTTCTGGGAATTGAAGTCCCAAGAACATTGGGAGTGCCAAGGTTCGCCATCATGGCCCTAGAGTGGTGGGTCCTGGATAAAGGAGACTACTCAGCCAATTATAACCTACACCACTGAAATGTCCCAAAGGCCTTTCTCTGTTGGACCATGATAGCTGACCACACTTTACTTAAGTCGCAGCAAAAGGCATGTCATGCGTTTGGATGGCAGCTTCCAGGCTGCACTAGGAGAAAGACTACATCTACTGCACAGAAAAAGCCTCCTCAAAGATTGTAGTATTTTGAACCATAATCGGCCATACCTTGGGAATGGCAACCTTGTGTTGCCAGCTAATCTATCACACACTTGGTCAGGCAAAAGGAACTGCAGAATGCACTCACCAAAAAGTGCCTTCATTTTGGCAGTTTCACACCTGGCCTAGACACCAAAGAACTGCCTGGTGAAATCAGGTTGTGTGCATCCGACAAGGCCTTTTTTAAAGTAGCATGCTCGTTATTGCTGTCCTGTAATCCAAGACATTAGCCCCTTCGTTATGTTTTTAATAAACCTCTGATCTCAGAAATCTCAGTTCTACTTTTACCTGGTTATTCTGATGCCCTCCCCTTTTTAAATGTGTGTGGTTTTTCATACTGTCATTTTATTTAGCTTGGAACAGCCCCACTGGAGAGTTGAGAAAACCTCAGAAATACAGTTGGGGCTAGAACTATCAGTGACTATTAAGGACAGACTAATGTAAAAATAATGTAGCAGTCTGGTTAACCTGCAAAAGAAAAAAAAATTGGTGGAGTTGTTAGCAAAACAGAAGAGGCACACAAATCCACAGAACGCCTCCATAGTTTAACTATCAGCTGTGTTATGTCTGGACCAAGGCTAGGCCCCTTTTCTATAAATCAATACAGAAGAAATAGAGGAATAAACTTAATATCTGTAAACTTCAAAGTTATTTTTAAAAGATGGATTCCCTCTCCAATTTTACAGGTAAAGTGACATTTATCACAGTGAATTTGCTTCTGCAATGGTAACATATACTCTTGAGAAGAAAAATCAAAACTACTTCTTGAAATGTAAGTACAGTAATCAGTGATGGGGTGTAACAGGTTCTCACCAGTTCTCCAGAAACGGTAGTAACTTTTCCCAGTGTCCTGTAGAACTGGTAGCAGCTTTTTGGGGGGAACCACCTTCAGGGCTTACCTTTACACTGGTTCCCCCACTGCACATGCACACCAAGCACTTAGTGTACATGCACGCCTACAGTGCTTGGCGTGTATTTACAGCCTCCTTGCTGTCCTCCCAAGTAGGGAGGAGGAAGAGAAGCTGCTAGCCTGAAGCTCCCTATAGCCTGCTCCCCAGGGTAAGTGACTCACCTTTGGATGTGGTGTGTCTGTGTGTATTTTAATGTGTATTTAATACCTTTACCAATATTGACGTACTACCACACTTCCTAAAAAGGCCTGGCAGCCGGCAGGCCTCGCTTGGGGTTTTTAAGCAAAGTCTTGGAGTTACCTCATCAATAAGCTACAGCTGTGCTGTTCCAATTGATGTTCCAATTGGAGAACCCTTAAGGAGGTACAGCTGTTTTACATTTACATTAAGGCATACAGTAATACCTCAGATAACGCTAAGACTTGGTTCCACAAGTCTTGGTATTATCCGATTTTTAGTGTTATCCGATGCATGTTAAAATCCTATGGGATGGATCGGGTAACGTTAAAGCTCCATAGAGATACATTGTAACCACACAGGCTTTAGCGGTTATTATCCGTTACATCCCATAGGACCTTAACGTTATTCGATCCAATTCTCCTCCCCAGATTACTTAACGTTATGCGATTTTAACGTTATCCGAGGTATTACTGTATTATCCTAGAGAACTGGTACGATGACCATATCTATCTTGAAACATGGTGTTGCCCAGGCACTTATACTAACAGATAAGTGACGGGTTTGTGTTTGGGGTGGGTGGGTTGATTTATGTTTGGGGTGGGTGGGTGTATTTTAACGTAATTTTTATTTTATTTATTTATTTAATTTTTTACAGGTTTGTGTTGTGGGTGGGTTGAGGGGTGTGTGTGCTTATTTTTATTATTTTTTCTTTCACCCCACCCATGACATCATGACATTAGCTCTGCCCACACTGTGATGACATCATGGTGGGGTAGTAAAAAATTTGACATCCCACCACTGACAGTAATACCTCGGATAACCCTAAGACTTGGTTCCATAAGTCTTGGTGTTACCCGATTTTTAGTGTTATCCGATCCATGTTAAAATCCAGTGGGATGGATCGGATAACGTTAAAAGCTTCATAGAGATACATTGTAACCGCACAGGCTGTAGCGGTTGTTATCCGATCCATCCCATAGGACCTTAACGTTATTCGATCCAATTCTCCTCCCCAGATTACTTAACGTTATGCGATTTTAGCGTTACCCGAGGTAAACGTTATCCGAGGTATTACTGTATTGATAAAAATCATCCACATAAGCTTTCCAGAAGGATTCGATTCATATTTACTTGGGAACAAGATCTAAACTGAAGGAGGACTTCTTCCCAAGAAAAGCTGATAGCAGGGCAGCCTCTGACTTCTAGGCCACAGATATTCCTCTTCTACATTTGTATTAAGGTTCCATCACAAACGAAATAACCAGGGCAACCACAGTTGAGGATAAATTTCTACGTTGTTCAAGTAAGTGAGTCAGGATAGATGAGGGGGAAAAGCCCAGTGGCAAACCTTGACACTCCAGCTGTTCTTGAACTTCAATTCCCAGAAGCCCTGATCAGCAGGAGTGCTGACTTGGGCTTCTGGTAATTGAAGTCCAAGAACACCTGAAGTCCCAGGTTGGCCATCACATAGTGATATTCTGCAGTAAAAATAGGCTAACTCAAGATGATACAATATTTTTAAAGCAAGATTATACACTACTTCCCCAGCCAATAAAACTCACCTTCTGGTGAATCACTATTGACAGCGATGTATGACTTATGCAGGAAAAAAATTAGCAAGATTCACAGGAAAACTCTACAAGCAGCAGAAAAGTAAGATTAGGCTATTAGATGTCCAGTGATCTTCTATTGCATTGCCTTGGGTAAGTCACACTTCTCCATTTTCTGACTCTCCCAAGAAAGAGGAGCAGTGGAGAAACACGTCACAGGTTTGTTGCAAGGCCAAACATATGTTTTCTATCACAGCCTATATATATATATAAATTAAATGCAAGATACAAGACAAATTAAGAATCCTCTAAATAGTAATTTAAAACTAATGGCTTTCTATATTAGGTAGTGATCCACAGACATTTAGAATGGAGTATCCCTCCCCATTAATTTCCCCCCAAATGTTAGTTGGAAAAATTATTCACAATATTCTCCAGCAAGAGAAAATATGTTGAATTATTTTTCTAGAAACCACACCAGAATCATTAGACTGACATGTCCTGAACTTTATTAGAACTCTTAGCATGAATCTGGATAGCTTTTTTCAGCGACTGCTTTACAACTATTTTTGTCACCTCCCTCCCCCCATCTCTCCAAAAGAAACAAAAAAAATTCAACATGTCAGACATACTCTTAAAAAGTTGTCTTATGAATGCTAGATGTTCTGCTATGTCTTTAAAAGCATCCCATTCAAAGATCCCTTGATTACATAGATTTTGTTTTAAAAAAGCACACACTATGTTAGAGGTATTTTCAAAAAGAATGTGAGATTTTTGAATTTATTCTGATTAATTCACTCAAAAGAAAAAAAAGGTCCTTTTGTCTTTATATATATACACACCAACAAAATGGATATAGATCTTCTCATTTGGGGAAGGTTTTCTGTCCCAATTCCTCTGTCAAGTCCTCAGAAACCCACCCACCCCTTTCCAATTTCACTCTCCCAATTTGGGAAGCGGTGTCTCTTGTTGTCTGCTAAGTTCATTCTCTTTCAAGAGTTTCTGATTCTCTTCTCGCAACCTGTCCAGTTCCATCAAGTCCCCTGTGATTTTCTTGTTCTCCATCCTCAGACGGTTGTTCTCATCCTCCATCCTGGACATGCACTTCTCCAACTCCAGATATTCCTTGACCAGCTCCTGCTTGCTCATGTTCTGCAGGCTTTCCACATGGTACCTTTCGTAGGTCTCCGAGAAATCCTTTTGGAGAAATTCGCTGCCATCTCCTCCCATCCCATCACTGCCACCATCTTCCTCCTCTACAAAGTCTTCCTCGCTTGTGTCGTCTGACTTGGTGGCCGCCTTTTTGGGGCAGAGACCCGTCTTCAAGTCAGGTTCTTCCTGATCGTGGTCCTCCATCAAAAACTGGGTAGTGTTGTACGGTGCCACTGGTTGGCCCTTGGCAAACATTTCTGCCCGCAGCCTGGAAGCCCGCTGGCTCTGTTTCTCATCAAATTTCTTCTTTTCTTCCCAAGTGAGTTTGTAGTACGGCTTCCAATGCCTCTTTTTCTTGGAAGGGCGCCTTCTATGCTTCTTCTTCCCCAACTGTTTCTCTTCCTCCCCTACTGCCTGCAGCCTGCCCCGTTGGCCAACAGGGCCGGGATATTCTTGGCACGGCAAGGCCATCGGTTCCTCGTCACCTGCATTCTGCAAATCTGTCACTTCACCACAGTTGGGGCCAGGAGCCTCATTTCCAGAAGCCCCCAGCCCTTGGCTTCCCCCAACCAAAAGAGTGTCCTGTTCTGCAATGGGGCAGGCATCCACGCCGCTCAAGAGGCTACCATCCTGCTGCATAGCCTCTCTCGGCTGCCACCTACCGCCCATCTCTTCTCCTTGGAGCAGCTCCTGGACGGTGGGTGCCCCTCCGCCATCGTCACCACCTACACCCCTGCGAGGGGAGATGGGAGAAGTCTTGCCATTGGGTTGTCTGGCAGGCAAGGTGGCGGCAGCATCAGCCATTGCTGGATCCTTTGGCAAGTTCCGATTGGATGTGTGGCTCTTCTCAGTCCCTCTTTTCTTCAAGGGGTGGATGTCACAAAATCCGGCAACACTTTAAACTCTTTAAATCCAGATGTTGCAAGTTCTTTGGAACTCCAAAAGCTTTTAACCCTTCGGGCACTCGGAGCCAGCCAGCCACCCGCCCCAACAAGTTCCCAAAAGAGAGCAAGTCCTGCTTTTGTCACTTAGATCACAAAACTGTCACTGCTGCAGCTTTCAGAAGAAACAACTCCACAGCTGTCTTTGGTACCCAATGGTCTTGTCAGCTCAGGTTCTCCTCCTTCACAGCATCTCGACGCTGGATGTCTGGAAACGTGTCAAGCGATGTAGAAGTCGGTGGGGGTCACGGTTCCCAGGTTCGATCCCCCCTCAAGGCAACTTCTGAGCAACAATCAATGTTGCAAGTTGGGTTTTAAAAAAAAATATCGAAGTATCCAAGGATAAGGGTTATACATGCAACTGTGGTCCACAAGGAGTTAAAAGCCACCCAAATCAGTGTACCCAAGGGTTAATGTTGCTGAAGGTTGGGCATCAAGGAGTTAAAGGCAGTCCCAAGCGCCAAGGGGTGTGTGCATGCAGGGCTTCCCTCTTCCGAAGGCAGGTCTCAATAATCCGGGAGAGAAAAAGTATTTATCAGCTCAAAACACAGATGAAAAACTCTGAAGTCCGGGTACGATGGGGTTAAAATTGCTGTCCTCCGCGGGCAGCAAAGGGTTAACTCCCAGGCAGGAACGGGTTAACTCCTCCGCGCACGCCCAACGTTCCAACAGCCGCCCCTTCCCCAGCCTCTCACCTATCCGACACCCTCGCGCCTCGCCTCTCAACTGCTGCTCCCAGCGCCCTGCCTCGCCTTATATAGGCGAGCCAGCCCCCACCTCTCAGTGCGCAGCCGCCCCGCATCGCCCTTCCCCAAAGGTACCTTGGGAGTTGTGGTTTCCCCTACCAATCGATTGCCCGGCTCCCTCGCTCCGCCGCGACTACAATACCCATAAGGACGACCGGGCTGCGTTTTCTGCCAATCGCCGCTCGCGCAGGGCGG
Source organism: Furcifer pardalis (assembly GCA_030440675.1). Taxonomy (NCBI): domain Eukaryota; kingdom Metazoa; phylum Chordata; class Lepidosauria; order Squamata; family Chamaeleonidae; genus Furcifer; species Furcifer pardalis. Next base: position 32,843,187 of record CP126897.1, read on the forward strand.
GACGGAAAAGGAGCAGCTCTTGGATTGGCTGCCTAAGCAGCTGCGGCACGAGTGGCTGCGGCGCACGTCTTTCATTCGCGGCTCGGCCAATGAGAGGAGGGTGGTGGGAGGCGGTGGAAAAGGTGGGGACTGGAGCGTACCATCCGTTCGCGCGGGGGGCGGGGTCCTTATGCGCGCTGAACGTCTTCCTAAGGTTTTCGTAGAATATATAGTGAGATGTCAGTCGCCTTATGCTCTTCGTTATTTATGGCAGGGTTGGCGGAAAACGCCCCTGTGGTTCTTTCACAGCGAGAAGAATAATGGTATCGTCCAAAAAGTAGTTCCAACGCTACTCTAAAGATTAAGCGGATGGTTTCACGGGATGCCCTTTTTGGAGTGCGGCATTTCAGTAATAACCGAAATATTTATCGGGAGGAGAGATGTCATCTGAGGGCGGAAAAGATTTCGGTTGCAGGTTTGGGGAGGAAGCTGGCGGAGGGACACTTCGTCGTGTAAGGAAAGGGGCTGAGGACGGCGACTGAGCCTCGTGGAAGGAGTTGTAAACAAATTGAAGTTAGAAACTAGTTCCGTCTTAAAGGCACAGTGTTTGCATTTCCTCTAAAAAGCAAGTGATGTAATGGAAGGCCTGGGAAAGGGCAGGAGGACCAGTGGTTAAAGACTGAGAGCTTGGAAACACCTGTTTTCTCTTGTGGCCTCCTGTGAGGAAAATACATTCAAGTTTGTAGCAGATTAAATTAGAAGATGTTTATTGGTCAGTACTCTTGGATGCTTTTCCTGACTGTTGGGAAATTTGGGGGGTGGCGAGAGGGATTTACTAGGAAACAGAGCAGGACTTAAAGCCTCATTTGTTGATAAAAAGGCACACCCAGGTATTTAAGAGCATGGTAGTTCGAAAGCAAGACATTGCAAGTAGATAAATAGGGACCACTTCGGTGGGAAGGTAACAGCGTTCCATGCGCTCCGGTGCCTAGTCATGCCTGCCACATGACCATGGAAACGTCTGCAGAAGCAGACAGCGCTGGCTCTTCGGCTTAGAAACAGAGATGAGCACTGACCCCTAGAGTCGGATACGACTGGCTTTCGGGCAAGGGAAACCTTTACTAACTCAGTAGACAAGAAAGTGCACTTTGCAGATGCTCTCTTGCAGGGTTTCTCAACCTGTGGTCCTCAGGCCGTATGTGGCCCGTGGCACCATTTCATATGGCCCCCTACCGCCACCACCGCACCAGGAAGTGCCATGTGGTGTAGGAAGGGCAAAATGGCTGTCTGGCCCCCAAAGCTGTTTGAGGGAGCGTCACCTGGTCATTTTGCATCATATAGTTTGCCTTTTTCAGCCCTCAAATTAAATCTGCCAGAAGGGGGCAATTCGAGAATTGAGTTATTAACAGTGAATTATTATGATGATGCATTGCTTCCTCCCCATGAACAGGAGTTCACTTTTTTGAATAATAAGAATTATACGTCATGGGCGGGGGCATCAGGATTTTAGAGATGCTTAAGTGGAGCATGGCCAAAAAGAGGTTGGGGACTACTGATTTAAAGTAATGAAAAGGTGGTGTTGGTTTTTTTTTGAAGTGGTAGCTGAATTAGTCTGTGCAAGCATATAAGAGAGTAAATAAATCAAGACAGAAAATGTTGTGACACCTTACAGATGAACTGCTGGTGCCTAAACTACGACCTGGGGGCCGGATGCGGCCCCTGATGCCAATTCATCCGGCCCCTGAAGCACTTATAGCTCCTGGAAGCGGAAGTAAAACTCACCTGTACTTCCACTTCCAGGAGCAGTGAGGGCTTTGCAGGCCAGATGAATTGGCATCAGGGGCTGCATCCGGCCCCTGGGCCATAGCAACAGGCTCCCTGAGCCACATGATTGGCCCGCGGCCCAAAATGTTTGGCCACCCCTGATCTAGTCATGAGCCGTACAAGTGAGACATCATGGCATCAATTTATACACATCAGGTACAGAGTCGCACAATGTTTATTTTGCACGCATCTGCTATCCATTTGCAACTCAACAGGGCCAAACTTCACGGCAAATTTGAATACCAATCAGGGATCTTCTGTTATTATCAGTTGTAACTGCGGTGGCTCAATGGTTATGAAGCTCGCTTTATGAGCTGGAAGGTCAGCAAGTTGGCAGTTCAAGACACGAGTACTGCATGACAGAGTGAGCTACTGTCTCTGTCCCAGCTCCTGCCAGTTCGAAAGGAAGACATTGCAAGTAGGTAAATAGGGACCACTTCGGTGGGAAAAGATCTTGGGGACATGAAAGGAGCCTCTTTCGGGAGTGCTCAGAGCAAAAAGCCTTTCAACTCAGAAAGCACCATTGTGTGCTTCTGACATGGAAAAAAAGCCACACTGATTTGTAAACTTATCTGTTATGCTACTAGCCAACCATTGTGTGCCTCTGTACCTGATGTGTATAAATGGTATGCTATGACATCTCACTCTTATGTCTGACGAAGTGGACTTGATCCACGAAAACTAACATTAAAACACAGCAGTTAGTCTTTAAGGTGCCTCAATGTTTTTGTCTGTTTTGTTTAATCCCTAAAAAAAAGGGGGGCATACATTCGACACTGGAGCTGCCTGGTATTTATTTCCAGAGATGTGAAGGGTTGCGAGTTTTTTTATCCCCTCCCCTGCACGGGTGAACAGAATAATGTGTTAATGGGCATGGATTGGTGGCGTTTGTGCTAAGGCTTAGTTTGTTATTAGGTCTCGCCTTGGAAGGAGGTGGCTTGAGGGTTACCATTTTGTAGAGAAAGGATGACACCCTTAGGATCATAGACTGTGGTGGTGGATGCCGAAAATGAATTTTGGGGACACCACTCAAATTTGTGGCATTTATTTTGTTTTTATTTCTTTCAATGGGAGAGAAGGCTCGTTAAATCTGACATTTTAGCATGTCAGTATGCAGTTAAAAAGCAGAAGGTGTCTATGAAGCATATGTGTCCTCTGCTGCTCGGTATGTGTTTATGTAGCACATCAGTTAAATTTAATATCTGGCATTGGAGATACTGACATGTTCGCAGGAGCTTGCCGTGCGCTTATGTTAAAACGCAGCAGATTATTGGCTGAAAGTCTACACGTCCTTTGTATACGGAAAGGAAATTTATTCTACATTTCCTTTGTGTTGTGGCTTCATAATGCTACACATTGATACTGTACTCTCCATTTTGGGATTTGTACAACTGAAGATCTTGTAACTATAACATTTAGCAAGAATTATTTTTTAACTTTTTGACCAGCCAGTATCCTGTTCTGATAAAGACTTCTGAGAGACCAAAATCACACCCTCTTTATACAGTTGTACCTCGCTTAAAGAGCATAATGCGTTCCACAGGATTGCTCTTTAAGCAAGTTTGCTCTTTAAGCAAAACACCATTGTGAGTGACCAATTCTGGCTTCTGTTTGGGGGGGATTGCGAACCCCGATTTATTAAGCAAGTTTTTGGTTGGTTTTATTTGTTAAGCGAAGCGAACATTCAGATATAATTCTGCTCTTTAAGCAAGTTACTCTCTAAGCGAGGTGCTCCTGATGCGAGTTTTGACTGTACTGTATTTGGAAGTCCTATGAAATATTACTCAACACTGATTTTTTTTTTAAAAAACCCTCATTCCACCTGGCTGTATTTTCTTAAAATAATTAAAAATAACACATGGAGAAATAAATATTGCACAGGAAGAACTGTATGCTGTAAGCAGAACCCTGGTACAGTATAATCAGTGATGGGATGTAACAGGTTCTTACCAGTTCGCCAGAACCGGTAGTGACTTTCCCCAGTGTCCCGGAGAATCAGTAGCAGCTTTTGGGGGGAACCACCTTCAGGGCTTACCTTTTCACTGGTTCCCCCACTGTGCATGAGTGCCAAGCACTTGGTGTGCATGCATGCCTACAGTGCTTGGCGCGTATGCATGGCCTCCTTGCTGTCCTCCCAAGCGAGGAGGAAGAGAAGCTGCTAGCCTGAATCTCCCTATAGCCTGCTCCCCAGGGTAAGTGACTCACCTTTGGATGTGGTGTGTCTGTGTGTATTTTAATGTGTATTTAATACATTTACCTATATTGACGTACTACCACAGTTCCTAAAAAGGCCTGGCGGCCTGTGCTACACCTGTGCTGTGCTACACCTGTGCTGTTCTCCAATTGGAGAACCCTTAAGGAGGTACAGCTGTTTTACATTTACATTAAGGCATATTATCCTAGAGAACTGGTTAGGCAAAGACTTAGTACCTAACTTCTTTAACTGTTGAAAAGTTGAAAAGTGCCAAAATGAAGCCATCTTGTGGTGAGTTCATTCTGTAGTTCCTTCCGTCTGACCTAGTGTGAGAAAAATTAGCCAGAATAAGCTTTAAACTCTGGTTTAAAAGCTCTGGTTGATTTGTGTTTGGGGTGGGTGTATTTTAATATATTTTTTATTTTATTTTATTTTATTTTATTTTATTTTATTTATTTATTTATTTTATTTACAGGTTTGTGTTGTGGGTGGGTGGGTGGGTTGAGGTGTGAGTGTGTGTGCATGCTTATTTTTATTTTATTTTAAAATTAATTTTTATTTTTTCCCCTTTGGCTCCGCCCATGACATCATGACATCATGATGTTAGCGCCGCCCACACTGTGATGATATCACGGTGGGGTAGTAAATTTTTTGACATCCCACCACTGAGTATAATCAAGGTCCCATTTCACTCTTACTCTGTTTTGAAAGATCTTTCAGTTTGAACACAAGTTACTAAACATATTTATGCATAAAGCCACATTTTACAGATTAAAAACAGAGTTTAGGGACCAGAGTACAGTGCCATATATCTGTCTTTGAACTTTCTAGCATACAAATTGCATACTATAAAACCGAGGCAATAAGCCCAAATTGCAGGCATTTATCTTAAACGTATTAAATTTTAGATTTTCAAAGGCATATTGTGTTTAATTTGCAGTGCAGCTGAGGTCTTGCAAAATGCTTTCAGACTTCTCTGCAAAAGTGTGCGATGACTGCCGGAAACAACATTATCCAGGCAACAGCTTTAACGATTCCGAGAACAAAGGTGAGGGTAATTTGTGAAATGCAACATCCTACTACATCACAGAGTAAGAAGTTGAGGCTGGAAAAGTGAAGTTTGCCCAAGCCATTCATGTCAATAGGCCCATGATGGCGAACCTTGGCACTCCAGATGTTCTTGGATTTCAATTCCCAGAAGCCCAGGCACGCTGTGAATCCACACGAATGGGTTCACTGCGATTCATCCAGCCCATACGAGGGTGTTTTATTTCTGCTTCCGGGAGCGACGAGGGCAGCGTGGACCGGATGAATAGCAGTAAACCCATTCATGTGGATTCACAGGGTGCTTGGGCTTCTGGGAATTGAAGTCCAAGAACATCTGGAGTGCCAAGGTTCGCCATCACGGGTATAGGCAATGGTTACATCCAAGTCAGATTCATCTACATGCACCAAATATAGTAAGCTCCTACTAGACTTATGTGTAGTTCCAAAAAGATCAATCCTATATGGTCCACTCAGAATTAAGTCCAGCTCATTCTGTTGTTTACCTTCATGTGACTGTTCATAAGACTAGCCCAGTGTGAGTTATTGAGAAATTTCAAAGGATTACGTAAGTTTATCAGTAGTGCAATCCTGAGCATGTATAGTCAGCAATAAGTATGAGTTTATATCTTATTTATTACCTTAAAATATAATTTGCTCAAATTCTTTGTCCAAATGGCATCGTAGGGAGATTGGCCTGTAGCTTTTGGGGCTCAATGAGTCTTTGTCTGGTTTCAATATAACAATTACCTGTACTTTCATCATCTTGTCATATTTGTGGAATTTATTTGTTTATTCAGCAGTTATTAAAGAATAAGGAGCCATTCCTTTGTGTTTTGCTTAAACATTTTCTTTTGTTCAGTCCTCCGACATGTTTGTAATTCATGCATCATCTTATGACTTTCTCTAATAGTCTGTGCCACCAATATGAAAGTAATATAATAAAAAGTTCTTTGGGTTCACTCTGAATATATTTTTTTTGATGTTTTATTTTTATTATGTGCTGGTTGGTCTTCCAGATCTACCTGGAGTAGTTGGTGCGATATTTGGTTTAGGGCTATATTTGCATCCATATCCTTTTTTTAAATTATTGTTTAATCTTTGGATTGTTGTTTCTTCTTTTTTCAGAAGTCTCCAAGCTTTTTGACTACTCCTTTCCTTGTCAAGCTCTGTTGTAGTATCTATCCAGTGAGTTATTTTCTGTTTCTGGAAGAGTCAAAATCAAATTTCTCTGAGCTTTTAGTGCCTGTTTGCTAAAAGGGTTTTTTTTTTTTGAAACTGTGAAGTATAAACTAAGTACATAATTGGGTGTGTGTTTTCAGAAGGAGACCTTGGATGTAGTTGGTTCGGCACTTTCTTGGAATGGAGGTACAAGACTATTCCAAAATGAAGTTATAAATTGATCACAGCTGTGCCTAGCATTCTTGTGAACTCTTCCCAGTTGGCTTTTTATAAATTATATCTCTTATGGTAGTGATGGAGAACCTTTTAGAGACCGAGTGCCCAAACTGCAACCCCCCAAACACTTATTTATCGTAGAGTGCCAAAACAGCAGCAGAGAAGGAAGTACAGTAAACACTCTCATTGGGCTGCTAGGCAGAAGGGCGGGGTAAATTCTGTGCTGGGGGGAGGGAGGAAGTGCTCCCATTGGGCTGCTGGGCTGAGGGGTGGGGTGAACTCTGTGCTGGGGGGAGGGAGGAAGAGCTCCCATTGGGCTGCTGGGCTGAGGGGTGGGGTGAACTCTGTGCTGGGGGGAGGGAGGAAGTGCTCCCATTGGGCTGCTGGACTGAGGGGCGGGGTGAACTCTCTGCTGGGGTGACTGCATGGGTGCCCACAGAGAGGGCTCTGAGTACCACTTCCTGGCACACATGCCATAGGTTCACCACTGTTGTCTAATGGGATGGTACAGATTAAGGCCAGATGGATGAGTAAATCTGCCATAGAATGATCTGTGCTGAGAGTCTGGGATCGAGTCACCTATGCTCCTAATGCAATGTTGAGTGATTTTTTTTGTTCATACAGTCGATTCCGACCCTTTGTGACCCCATGGACTACTGTCCGACAGGCACTCCTGTCCTCCACCATCCCCAACTCGCCCAGCTCTGTGCCCATTGTGTCCACAATGCCATCTAATCATCTCATTTTTGGCTGCCCCCTTTTTCTTTTGCCCTCAACCTTTTCAAGCATCAAGGCTTTCTCAAGTGAGTCTTCTCTTCTCATTTGATGTCCAAAGTACTTTAGCTTCATCTTTACTATTTGCCCTTCTAAGGAGCAGTCAGGGTTGATTTCTTCTAAGATTGACCTATTTGTTCTCCTTGTTGTCCAGTGAGCTTTGATCCTAAGAAAGTAAAATTGGTCACTGCTTCTACTTCTTCCCCATCTATTTTCCAGGGACTATTAGGGCCTGTTGCCATTCTCTTGGTTTTCTTTATATTGAGTCTCAAACCAGCTTTTTCACTTTCTTCTTTCAACCTCTATATCTGGCTGTTGTCATTATGTTTCATTTGTATCTTCCAAATACCTGTATATACTCGAGTATAAGCCGACCCGACTATAAGCCGGTATACCTAATTTTGATCTGAGAAACCAGGAAAATAGATTGACCCGAATATAAGCTGAGGGTGGCAAATGCAGTAGCTGTTTATTGAGTTCCAATAATCAAAATACGGTACATGAAAATAAGATGCAGCAGAAAGGAGTTTTCTCCATGCCAATTGAGAGGCTCCGACAACAGGATGGGAGAAGTGGATGGTGAAGGCTATTAGCTGCCACTACCTTTTTCTATCGCACTCAGTGAGATAAGCCGAGTCCACTTTTTGGACCTCATTTTTAGGACTGAAAAACTAGGCTAGTACTTTGGTGGAGTACACAGAAAACATCACTTTGAAGATTGTGGAATTTTTGCACCACAATCGGGCGTACCCTGCGCAACGACAACCTTGTGTTGCCAGCTAATCTCACACTAAGTCAGGCGAAAGGAACTGCAGAATGAATTCACCAAACGATGGCTTCACTTTTGGCAATTTCACGTCTGGCCTAAACACAGAATAATAACTTTAATGCCTTACCTATTCTGGAAACAGCTGTTTCTGCTCTCTTTGGCTCTCATTTGGATAATTGCTACTCTGGAGTCTCAAGTGCTCCTGAGTACATCCTCTCCCACTCTGTCTGGTGTCTTGGTTGATTTCTTTTAACAGGAGTCATTGTCTGAACGACAGCTATATAATTGTTAAGGAAAACTGCCACCTAGTAACTGCTGTGAAATCAGTCTGGAATCCAATTTAGGTTGATTAAAACTAAGTCATCTCCTTCCTCTACTATTGGAAATTGCACTTCATCAAGGCTATTCTGGCTTTGAAAGAAGCAGCTCTTCTCCAATCCAGTTTCTTAAGGTATTTTAAGCAGAAAGTTGGTTTTCCTACACTTCCCCCACCATTTACTTTGAATGATCAGCTGTGGAAAATCTATACTTCCCACACATTTCATTACATGACCAAAGCTTTATTTCTTGGGCTTTTATTAGTTTGCCCCAGTAATATGTCACTGGATGCTCTTTTCAGTCCTTAGCCCAGTGATGGCGAACCTTTTAGAGACCGAGTGCCCAAACTGCAAACCAAAACCCACTTATTTATTGCAAAGTGCCAACATAGCAACAGGGGAGGAGGGAAATGCTCCCATTGGGTTGCTGGGCAGAGGGGTGGGGCAAACTCTGTGCTGGGGGGAGGGAGGAAGCGCTCCCATTGGGCTGCTGGGAAGAGAGGCGGGTGAACTCTGCTGGAAGGGGGGAGAGAGAACTGATGGGTAGAGGGGTGGGGTGATTTCTGTGTTGGTGTAACTGCACAGGTGCCCACAGAGAGGGCTCTGAGTGCCACCTCTGGCACCCGTGCCATAGGTTCGCCACCACTGCCTTAGCCCTTGGGTAAACTCTGCAGGTCCCCTTAGTATATTTGCCAAGTTTCAGGTCCCTAGGGAATTCTGGCACCAAAGTAAAGCAATCACTTATAAATTGCCTCATAGCGCTTAGTGCACTCTCTGTGTGGTTCACAAGTTAATTAACATTTTGCCCTCAACATGCTGGGTACTCATTTTACTGACCTTGGAAGGCTGAATCAACCTGGAACCCTGGTCAGGAGAGAACTTGCCATAATGGAGACAATCTTTATCTCTCATTCTTTTTTATTGTTATCAAATTTCAGGGTACCTTACAGTTATTCAAAAGATGATAATGTTGAATGCTATTTTAATTTTTTTTAAGCCAAAGTAAAGCAGTTTGTAAAGCAAAAGACCTGCTTTAGAACCAGTACTTTTATCCATGCCAAAGTGTGTGTTTCGTGTTTGTACATGGAGGAAATGGCGGTTTGTCCTTCCTTACTGTGTGTAGTTTTGCTGTACTTCTTCCAGTTATCTGGCATTATCATCCTACCTGAAAAACCACAGCTGACTGTTGTACATTTGGCCCTGAGTAAAGTCTTGTTCTCTGCTTCTCGATAATAGGCTTACATTATGGAAAGATAGATTTTGACAGACGTTTAGAAGACATTTTAATAATCACCACTACCTGTTTACTTGTTTGCCTGTCTTGCATGGCATAAATCATGATCAGACCCACTTATGTCAACGTCAGAAAAATATACACAATGAAAATACAACATTACCGGATAATTAAATAATGACAAATTAACACCAAACCATTCATGCTATCACTGCATTTGGATAATGGCACCGGTTGTCTGCGGAATGGGTCTTCTCACTGGAGGTCTTCAAGTAGAGAAGTGAGCAAAGGCCAACCCATCAAATGTTGCTGGACTGTAACTCCAATCAGCCTCAGCTGATGAATGCTGGGAATGACAGTTCAGTGCCATTGGAAGGGCTCTCCTATGCCCACCTGTGAAGTAAAGGCTGGACAGCCAACATTGGGGATGTGTTAGCTCTATATATTTGGCCGCTAACAAATCTGTTTTGGTGTAATTTGTCCAGAGAGCTGGTGGGTTGCAAGTCTTAGCTAAGTGGAAATTCTTGACTCCTTGAGAAGTAGAGGCTGAAAAAGACCATCACCCTTAAGCTCAAATCACTCCCTACATTCAGAATATCTCACTAGATATTACATATGCACTTACTTCAAGTGTCTTGTGTGTTTTCCAGGGGCAGGGGACAAAACCCTATATAGCCATGATGGCGAACCTTGGCTCTCCAGCTGTTTTTGGACTTCAATTCCCTGTGAATCCACATGAATGGGTTTACAGGAACTTGGGCTTCTGGGAATTGAAGTCCAAGAACAGCTGGATTGCCAAGATTCGCCATCACGGCTAAATAGAAATATCTGCCAATTTTCCTACTAGAACTAAGAAAAAGGCAGTGGCATGTGTGGAGGTATTTCCAGGCTCTTCCAGTGATGATTGTTTGTCATCACTTTGTTGCCAATTATCATGCAACTAATGAACCCTGAACAGTCAAAAGCATCTATAATCATAGTCATATGGACCAGATCTAACTACCAGGTGTAGAGGGCAATGTCTTGTGGAAGGCTGCAGTCCTTTACATTAGGACATCTGGAAAGTTGTCTCTTCAAACCCAACAGTGTGTTCCATATATCATTTAGTTCCAATTACAGTAGAACCTTGTACTGTATAACGAAAATAATTGGTTCCACAAGGCACTTCTTTATACAATTTTTTTTCATTGTATGATGCATGCATCGTACAACGAAAATCTCTATAGGAAAAAGTGTACAATGAAAATCCCTATGGGGAAAAACTGTACAACAAAATCTCCGTGGGGAAAATCGTACAATGAAAATCCCTGTGGGAAAAATCATAGAACAAAATCTCTATGGGAAAAATAGTACAAAGAAAACTTTCGTTGTACGATTTTTCCCATAGAGATTTTCACTGTTCGATGCACCCATTTGTTCCAAAATCCTCTTTGTTGAATGATTTTTTCATTGTATGATGCATTCGTTATACAAGGTTCCACTGTATTTAATTTCCCAGTTATATTCCATTTTTGAAACAAAATTTAAGGCAGGGGTTCTCAACTTTTCAAGCTGAGGGCCAGCTCATGCTCCCCCAGACAGCTTTGGGGGCCAGACAGCCATTATGCCCTGCCTGGCAGACATGGCACTTCCAGATGTGGCAGAGGTAGTGGTGGGGCACATGAAATGGTGTCACGGGCCGAATCTGGCCCCTGGGCCATAGGTTGAGAACCCCTGATGTAAGGTCTACTGGAATTGACAGATGCCTAAAATGTTGGTAGTTTCTCTATTTTATTAAACTGCATTGATCTATCAGTTGGTTAGAAATATTTATTAGTCAAATTTATATTTATTAGTCAAATTTATATTTATTAGTCAAATTTATATATTTATTAGTCAAATTTATATTTATTAGTCAAATTTATATTTATTAGTCAAATTTATATTCTGCACAAGTGACTCGGGGCGGAGCACAACAGAAATAAAATAAACCCCTAAAAACACATAAAGAACAAAGTAAAATTAAAACCCATTTAAAAGACATAATCACAATGATTATGAACTGGACAGAAACAGCGAAAGCTATTTTAATAATTTCTCTTTTATCATCTGGCTAGTTTTTCTTGCAAGGAACTTGGAAAAATTACTTTTTTGAGACTACATTTCCAGCAAGCATTAACCAGTGGCTGTGCAGATAGAAGGCTAGGCTTTTGGTATGCTTAGGACGGCAGTTCTTATAGCAGCAGTAGATAATCTTTTTTTAATCCCAAGCCCTCAATGTAGTGTCAACTAGGGGTTATCTTCACATTTTCTTTTTGGTACAGGGATAGGATAGGTTTTCCTCCCTACTTAATATGAGCTAAAGATTAAAAGTGAAAGCTTCTCCCATCTATTCATCAAGACTGCGGTTTCTCTGCCTTTCCTAGTGGTAGCACTCTAAGAAGTAGGGTTGCTGGGAGCAGAGAGAGACCTCAATCTTTTACCTCGGCACACTTCATAGTGCACTTCCTCATGTTAATAGGATCATAGTGCTCGAACCGTCTTCCAAAGTAGTTCAAACCAATCCCTTGCCAATGCTGGAAATACACTAGTACAGTATCTCATAGGTCAGTGATGGTGAACTTTGGCAGTCCAGGTGTTCTTGGACTTCAATCCCCAGAAGCCCAAGTATCTGTGAATTCACATGAATGGGTTTACTGGTGTGCTAAGGTTCACCATCATGGTCATAGGTGGTCAGCCCACATCAAACAAAGGAATCTTCTGATACACTGTCAAATAGTTTGTAATATTAGGAGCTTTCCCCTACTAAACAAGTCTTAAAATCCTTTTTCTTGGTTAAACCCATTAGCCTTGTTCATACCTTCTGGAGCAACAGAAATAAAATCTGCTGCCTCATTTACATGACACTCATTAAATTTCTGAAAATGGTTATCATTTCACCTCTTCTCCAGGTTAAACAGATATACCATAGATCCATGATGGCGAACCTTGGCACTCCAGATGTTATTGGACTTCATTTCCCAGAAGCCCTAGCCCCCATGAATCCACATTTATGGGTTTGTTGCGATTCATCTGGCCCACGCTGCTCTTCTTGCTCCTAGAAGCGGAAATAAAACACGCCCGTATGGGTGCGTTTTACAGTGGTACCTTGAGTTACAAATGTTTCGAGTTACAACATTTTCACAATACAAATGAAAATCAATTGAAAATAAAGGCTTGAGTTGCGAATTTTTCCGGAACAGATTAATTGGTTTTCAATGCATTCCTATGGGAAACTATGTTTCAAGTTATGAATTTTGGTTTTCAGTGCACTGGGAAATTTGAGTTACAAATTTTTCATAACATGAAAAATGACTTGGAACGCATTAAATTTGTAACTCGAGGTACCACTGCACTTCAGTTTCCAGGAGCGAAGAGGGCTGTGTGGGCCAGATGAATCGCAGCAAACCCATTCATATGGATTCATGGTGGCTAGGGCTTCTGGGAATAAAAGTCCAAGAACATCTGGATTGCCAGGGTTCACCATCATGGCCTTAGATATAAAATGATAGATGGATTACACGAGAAGCACTCCATCCATCAGTATTGACGCTATCAGGCTGGTTGAAACAAACAGGCATCAAGAAAAGGAAGAAGATTTCAGTTTCTTTGCTGCCATTAAAATGTTTTACACAACTGGAATCGTTCTACTAGCATCCTGAATCGGAAAGAAGATTTTATAAAACCCTTTCTTGGGAAGTGAGGGACTGGGGCGGGGCGGGGGACATACAAACTGGATTGGTGAAGAAAACCTGCCTCCTACTTCCATCACCCCCTTTCAATGTTTTGAATTGTAAATGTAAAAAAAAAAATAGTAAATCCTACGTCATGATAGGACCCCTTTTGTTTCCATACATTTTGGACACCCACTACCAAAAGTCCCAGCCACCATAAACAATAAGAAGGGGTCACAGGAGTTATATTCGAAAACATCTGGAGAATCAGCAATTTTCTACCTTTGGGTCACACTGTGTGATGGACATCACTGATGGCTTTATGTCAGATGGATTTGAGGCCAAGGTTTATCTCTTCGACTTGCACTTTGCTGTCATTTTCCCCATCAACTTTATTTAGGAAAGACCAAACACTGTGTTCTTCTTTTGCCAGAACTGCAGGGTTATGATTAAACAAGATTCAGGATCGTCTCTTCAAGGCAGAAGTGTTGACAGGCATCCAAAGTTCAGAGTCTGAAACTGTCAGGGTTTTTGGGCTATTTTCAAGCAGTCATTTTACAAAATGCTATTAAAAGACAGGGAGAAATTCACCTCTTCTGTCTCTGAAAACTCCAAAGGAGCCATTGAACAACAAAAGGCCATGTCAGCAAGAAAAGCCAGGTACGAGGAGACAGATGAACAGGCCAACTTGGGGGTTCCTGTAGATTAAAAAGATAGGATAAAAATCCTCATTGGATAGAATTTAAAACATTGGAAGTGGGTTGTTACTAATACCACACCAAGAAGATCAGGTTTCCTCTAACTAGCTTATCTCATCCTAGCTCAGCATTTAGATAAGGATGATTTGTGAGCAGAATGGATCAGCTGGAGCATTATTCATTTGTCAACGTTTCTCTTTATGTTAATGGGGGTAGATGGCAAATACAGTTTAGGGACTGTTGACAATAGTGATAGAAAGGCCTTTCACATCCTTCCTTATTATTACTTCCTATTATAAATTGTTTCTATTTTTTAAATTCAGCTATGTTTCCAATGCCACCTCAACATTATCATCCAACCTTGATCCCATTTAGATGGGTGGGTTGCAGTGATGGGATGTAACAGGTTCTCACCAGTTCGCCAGAACCAGTAGTAACTTTTCCCAGTGTCCCGGAGAACTGGTAGCAGCTTTTGGGGGAACCACCTTCGGGGCTTACCTTTTCACTGTTTCCCCCACTGCGCATGCGCGCCAAGCACTTGGTGTGCATGCACGCCTACAGTGCTTGGTGCGTATGCACAGCCTCCTTGCTGTCCTCCCAAGTGGGGAGGAGGAAGAGAAGCTGCTAGCCTAAAGCTCCTTATAGCCTGCTCCCCAGGGCAAGTGACTCACCTTTGGATGTGGTGTGTCTGTATGTATTTTAATCTGTATTTAATACCTTTACCTATATTGATGTACTACCACAGTTCCTAAAAAGGCCTGAGGGGTGTGTATGTGTGTGTTTATTTTTAATTATTTTTTATTTTTTCTTTGGCCCCGCCCACAACATCATGACATCATGATGTTAGCTCCGCCCTCACCGTAATGATGTCATGGTGGGGTAGTAAAATTTTTGACATCCCACCACTGGTGGGTTGTATCAGTATGCTTAAAGTTTGGACTCTGTTTAGCATGGAAGACCACAGTTGGTCATGATACCTCTTTATCCTCTGATACACGTGCCAGGCCAGGATTCAACACTGCTGTGTGGCCCTGAAAGAAAAAACCCAAACCTTAATGACATTTTGTACATCTTAGGAATCCATACATTATTCTGTTTTGTTGGCTTAAAAATCTCTCATGAAAACCTTTTATCCATAGTCTTACTTTTAAATGTGGCTTTTACTCGTTAAAAGCTGGATGGTTTAGTATTTTGCACCAGATTTCACTTCTCATTCCAGTAGCTGCCATCCATTTTTAAATGGTCTGATTACCGTATATGCTCAACTATAAGTCATCCTGAATATAAGTCAAGGTACCTAGTTTGGACCTCTAAAATTAGGAAAATAGATTGACCCTAGTATAAGTCGGGGGTGGAAAATGCAGCAACTGCTAGTGAGTTTCAATAATTAAAATACATGAAAATACGGTAAATTTAATTAATTTAGACATTTGTGCGGGTATGTTTTTGAGTTTTTACAGTCGTGTTGGTGCTTTATAAAAATGTATGTTTGAATTTGCAGCACCTCATTTTGGGACCCTCGTGGTCGTTGACCCGAGTATAAGTCAAGTCCCCCTTTTGGTCCTTATTTTGGGTGCTAAAAAACTAGACTTATACTCGAGTATATACAGTATGTGTGTGCCTATCTCATCACTAAGGCACAGTGAGAGCTCCTTTTGATCTTCTGGTTTTCTAGGAGCCTCTTATTTTTCTTTTCTTTAAAGAAACACTATTCTAAAGTTGAAATGTTTGAAGTGATAGCTGTGTTAGTCTGTACAAGCATATCAGAGAGTAAACAAAACAAACAGAAAAAAAGACCAAAAAAGTGTTATGGCACCTTAAAGACTAATTAAGGTGCCACAATATTTTTTGTCTTTTTTTTGCTGTTTTTTTAACTCTTATTTATTTATTTATTTATTTATTAGTCACATTTGTATTGCCGCCCACTCGGCAAGCGAATCTGGGCTGTGTGCAACAATTACATCATGAACTACATAAACCTATTATTCTAAAGGTTTTCATACTTTGCTTTCTCCTATTTCAGCAGTGTTAAATGGGGCAAACATCTGGCTGTACACAAGCACACCAGATGTATTCACATAATAACAAATCAAATATGAAACTTGCCCCTTTCGTCCATGAACAGAGACATGGTATCCAAGGTAAACTGAGTGTAGCAAAGAGGTCCATGAATCAGATACCACAGAGACAAGTCAAGAACACCTCAAGGCAAAAACAGAGGTGTGCTGGCAGGGGGAATCATGTGCTATGGCTTTCATTAACTTAGTTAATGGCTTGATGACAAATGGTGCAGTTATGCTGCCACAGCTAAGTGTATGCTGTCTGAATGTGTGGGGGCTCAGAAGCCTGATGCATTCTACCCTATGGATTCTGAGCCCAGCTGTACACTACAGAGAACCCATCACTCAAACCGAAATCATGTTAATGTTCAACAGAAATGGAGAAAACGTTTCTGTTCTGAAGGCTAAAGATAAAGCGAAGGAAGCAAATTTGTAAATTATAGAAGAACAAAACTCCCCTGCTGTGACAACCAGCAGACACACAATCAGCACTTAAGAAACTACCTTTTCTAATAATGGGCTTCTTCCCTGTCTAGGCCAGACGAGAAGCTGCCGAAATGAAGGCACCTTTTGGTGAGTTCGTTCTGCAGTTCCTGTCACCTGCCCTAGTGTGAATGAGCAGGTCAAAGTCCAGGACTCTGCCAAAACAATGAAAGTCTCTGCAATTCTAGCCAGAAATTGGAAGAGTTATCGGGAAAGGTTGCTCTTGTTCAAAAGACAGTCATATCTGACTCTATGGTTTAGTGCTCATCTGCAGTTATAGCCAAAGCGCCAACGCTGTCTGCATCTGCAGACGTTTCTGTGGACATGTGGCAGGCATGACTAGACACTGACGTGCACAGAAGCGGTACCTATTTATCTACTTGCAATTTCTTGCTTTCGAACTGCAGGTTGGCAGGAGCAGGGACAGAGACGGGAGCTCCCTCCGTTGTGCAGCACTCGGGTCTCGAACTTCTGACCTGCCAGTCGTCAAGTTCAGCATCTTAACCACTAAGCTACCACAGCCCTTAGACACACCTTAAAAACAGGACTTGCTGCATTTGTCTATCCTTTATATTTGGCTTTTTCTCCACCTGATATTATCTTTGCAGTTATCATGGTAATAATTAACATGCCATCAAGTTAATTCTGACTTACAGTGACCTTTTGCAGTGTTTTCTAGGTATAGAGTACTCAAAAATGTTTTACCAGCCCTTACTTCTGGGGGCACCCTGGGACTGTGGAGCTTCAGCCCAGGCAACATAAGTTGGTTCTTCCCCTGGGGCGCATAATGGGGAACAGAACTTCCAACTTCTGTCTCCACTACTAAATATCTAACTCACTAAGCCAGGGGATCTCAACTCTACCGTGCCACATGCCGGATGACTCCCCCTCAGACTGCACCGTAGGAGAGACAAAATGGCAGTGGACGTGTTTGCGCATGCACGGATGTGTCTGCACATGCACAGAAGCATCTGCTTTCACTTCCAGGGTTTTTGCCATGGGCCGGATGGAATAGTGTTGGGGGCCCAGACTGGCCCATGGGCCGTAGGTTGCAAACACGTGCACTAAGCTATACTCATTAGCTAATCAAATATCCATTGATTTCCTTCATCCCACTTCAGGCAAAATGTCTGCCTTCATTACCTCCCAGAGTTCCATTTTAAATAATCAGAATTCATTTTTGGGAGAGTGGGAAGGAATCCAGTTGATGCATAGCCAATGGAGAAGAACAATGGGCGTCTTCTTTTTCCATGTCTAGGCGAGACATGAAACTGCCAAGATGAAGGCACCTTTTGGTGAGTTCATTCTGCTCTTCCTTTCGTCTGATCCAGTGTGAGAAAGATTAGCCACCAACATGAGGTTGCCATTACCAGGGTACACTCGATTGTGGTTCAAACATACCACAATCTTCCTTCACCCCTATAAGTTTAGGGTTGGCACATATTTCTGATGTGATTTTATCATATATCTATCTCAAGTATCACACATTTGGAAAAAAATCATTACCTCCTTTTCTGTTTTCCTGATTTATGCTATTTAAAAATAATGTTAAAAACTATTTTTGATCTTAGCCAAATGTGTTATAATTGCTTTTATTTTTAAGCGGATTTGGACTTTTTAGGGGTTTTTGATATTTATTTTTGAACACATTTTTTCTTATAGCTCTCTATAATTACAGTCAAACCTCGCATAAAGAGCACCTCGCTTAAAGAGCAAAATTTTCTCTAAATGTTTGTTTCGCTTAACAAATAAAACCAACCAAAAACTCACTTAACAAATAAATTGGGGGTTCACAATCCCCCCACCAGAAGTCACAATTGGTCTCTTTCAATGGTGTTTCGCTTAAAGAGCAAAGCGAGGTACAACTGTATTACATTATTGAACAATACTGCACAGTAAGGAATCACTTTATCGTATGGAATTGGTATGCAGTCAAAAGAGCAAGACTTTTTTTTACTAAATACTTAGATAATTAAGGTATACAGAAACATTCTCCCCAAATAAAAATGAGCAACAGAACAGGGCACTGAAAGGATTAATTTTTCTTTTATTGTTTTGAGCACTCTTGTAAAGTGTCACAAATACAGCACTAACCTATGAACAGACACAGACAGAACAATGGTACCTAGATTTACTAAATCCCTTTGTTGAGTTCATGCCCTATTAAGAATTTTTATTTTTATTTATTTATTTCATTTATATCCCGCACATCTCTAATATTTTCTCACTCACAGGGAACCATATTTGTCAAACCATCCTTTGAATTTGCCTTATTCTCCAGCAGCTTTTAACTGGTAAAGGTTTCCCTTGCTCGCAAGCCAGTTGTATCTGACTCTACGGTTCAGTGCTCATCTCTGTTTCAAAGCCGAAGAGCCAGCACTGTCTGCTTCTGCAGATGTTTCCGTGGTCATGTGGCAGGCATGACTAGACTCCGGAGCGCATGGAATGCTATTTACCTTCCCACTGAGGTGGTCCCTATTTATCTATTTGAAATTTCTTGCTTTTGAACTGCTAAGTTGGCAGAAGTTGGGACAAAGATGGGAACTCATTCTGTCCTGCAGTACTCAGGAACTGAACTGCTGACCTTCCGCCTCCCAGTGAGCATCTTAGCCACTTGACCCACCCCAGTCCCTTTTTAACTGGTAATAAACATTATTATTTTTTGCAAATTATCAAAATGCTCCTGATCTTCTCCATTAGAGCGATTATTTCAGGCTTCCACCATCTGGAACTTAGTTACTAAGAAGAAAGAATTACCACCCATCTTCAGGGAGTTTTGTTTTTATTTAGTATAAAATGTTAATATCCCATTTTTCCTTACTGAATGCTTGAAGTGTTTAGGAACAATGGAACCAAAATGTTATTATATTCTACATTGAAACACATCAAAAATAAATAAGGAGAAGATTTTTAAAAAACCACAGTCACTGGCAATAGGCAGTGCTGCAGAGAAGCGAATGAGCAGTTCAAAGTCCAGGATTCTGGCAAAACAAGTCTCTGCATTCTAACCAGAAATTGTAGAGGAGTTATAGGGCTTATCAAAAAAGTTCATTCTGGAGTCCTGGCATAGCTTATATGCAGTACTTGACTATACACTCACACTCCCAACACACCATGCATGTCATGTGTTAAATCAGGGGTTCCCAACCTAAGGCCCTTGGGCCACATCCGGCCCACACAGTGGTGGGATGTAAAAATTTTACTACCCCACCATGACAGCGTCACAGTGCGGGCAGAGCCAATGTCATGACATCATGATGTGGGCGGGAACAAAGAAAACAAATTAAAAATAATAATAAATAAAATAAAAATAAGCACACACACACACCTCAACCCACCCACCCACCCACAACACAAACCTGTAAATTAAATAAATAAATAAATAATACATGAAAATACACCCACCCACCCATAACACAAATCAACCAGAGCTTTTAAACCAAAGCTTAAAGCTTATTCTGGCTAATCTTTCTCACACTAGGTCAGATGGAAGGAACTACAGAATGAACTCACCACAAGATGGCTTCATTTTGGCACTTTTCAACTTTTCAACAGTTAAAGAAGTTAGGTACTAAGTCTTTGCCTAATCAGTTCTCTAGGATATCTAGGGGAGCAGGCTATAGAGAGCTTAAGGTTAGCAGCTTCTCTTCCTCCTCCCCGCTTGTGAGGACAGCAAGGAGGCCGTGCATACGCGCCAAGCACTATAGGCGTGCATGCACACCAAGTGCTTGGTGCGCATATGCAGTAGAGGAACCAGTGAAAAGTTAAGCCCCGAAGGTGGTTCCCCCCAAAAGCTGCAACCAGTTCTCCAGGACACTGGGAAAAGTTACTACCAGTTCTGGAGAACTGGTGAGAACCTGTTACATCTCATCACTGGGCCCACAGCACCATTTCATGTGGGCCCCCCACACAAGGGCATTCAAGAAACAAAATGGACACCCTCATCGTGCAGGCAGGGCAAAATGGCTATCTGGCCCTCAAAGCTGACTGAGAGAGCGTGACCCGGCCTCCGGCTTGAAAAGTTTGGGAACCCCTGTGTTAAAGGAAATTTATTTATTTATTCGTATTTATATACCGCCCTCCTCACCGGGGCGACTCAGGGCGGTTTACATATCATTAAACAGAACAACAAAGAAATCAAAACATTCCCTAAAAACTTCAGATCTAAAAATTATTAAAGATTTAAAAGTTTCCTTTTTAAACGATCAATGAATTACAGTGACAGATCAGATTAAAACTAAGTCTAGAAGATTAAAAGATTTTAGTAAAAGATTAGAAATGCGAAGAAGCTCCTCTCCTAAAGATCTTGGGGTCACCTTTGCCAAAAGGTTCTTTCAGGTGTAAGATGATGTTTCTGATATGCATGATAAAGTGCTGTATGAAACAAGTTGGTGATTTCTGGTTTTATTTTTCTTTTAATCATGTACAGTATCTGATTAAATTCTTACCTATATCCCATCAACCTTTTAAACAACAACAGGTCCGCCCTAAGTTCATAACTTAGTGGCATACAGTATTCCGCTTTTTCTTAATTTGCCTCGACAACTCTAAAAAGTTGATTTATAAATACTGTATATAAAATAAATATCCCTTCTCTTTCTAAAATGGACGCCATACCTGCAAAACTGCCCATGATTCCAAGGAGCTGAGTCTCTCCATGACCTTCTTCATGTCCTGCTGCAAAGCCTGAATTGTGCTGGTCACCTGCAAATCCACTTCGTGATGGATTAAGGCACCTGTTTGGCTGATGACTTCAGGGCTGCTGCCAAGAACCTTTTCGTGGGGAGCGGTCGGTAGGTTTGTGAAGTGAGCTGGAGGTGAGAGGTTGTAGGGATCTGCAGCAGAAAAATGAGACAGATACCATCTGAAGAACTGAGACCTTAAAGGGGAATAGTACTCAAGTATAACTCTAGGAATTGTCCTGAATTATGAACCCAAGAGCCCTTAGAATTCACATCTATCTATCTATCTACCTACCTACCTACCTACCTACCTACCTACCTACCTACCTACAGTCATACCTTGCTTAACAAAAATGATTTTTTTTGCTATGCGAGTTTTTTTTTTGCATAGTGAAAATTCCTATGGAAAAAATCGCATAATGAGCATTTCTATGGAAAAATTTGCATAGCAAAAATTTTTTCGTTATGTGAGTTTCCCCCCTAGAAATGCTCGTTATGCGAGTTTTTTCATAGGGAAAGTCCGACTCGCATAGCGAAAATTTTCGTTATGCGAGTCGGATCGTTTTTTGAAAAAACCACTCGTTATGCGAGTTTTTCGCTAATCGAAACACTCGTTAAGCGAGGTTTCACTCTATCTATCTATCTATCTATCTATCTATCTATCTATCTATCTGATACTGCCCATCTGGGATATTCCCCACTCTGGGCAGTGGACAAACAAATAAACAACCACAATAAATCTGTCACACTGCCTCCACTTTTACAGCCCGTAAGTCCGTACCCGGGACAAAAAGAGTAGGGCTCTGCTGGGGAAGGGAGGAAGCGCTCCCATTGGACGGCCGGGCAGAGGGGTGGGGTGAACTCTATGCTGGCAGGAGGGAGGAAGCCCTTCCATTGGACTGCTGGGCAGAGGGGCAGGGTGAATCCTGGGGGAGAGGGTGTATGTGCCCACAGAGAGAATGGGCAGGGACTTACGGGCCACCCTGAAGAAAGAGGCAGGGAATGATTTGGGCTTCCTAACTGGGTAGTGAAAAGAGACATAGAAAGAGGTGAGAAGGACAGTCCCTGTTTCATTTGATTTTAGCCTTTTAACTGAGCCACCTTTCCATTTCCAGAATGCTATTTTATGTGCTGTCAAGTTAGTTGCCAGCCAGCCCAGTCATTTCCCATATGCAAATGGAGGAGAATCTTGGCATTCCCCTCAGTTAGAAAAATGTATTAAGCCATCCCTGCTGCCTTCTCTGGGATCATTTTTTTCTTTAAATATTTCTTCACACTGCAGATCTTTCTGGTCTCTGTTTCCTCATCAGAGGCCAGGTAAAATGGATCTCTCTCAGGGAGCATTGTACCCACTTCTGCAAAAATAAGACTTAAGGAAGGAAAATAGGCAAGCCAAATGGGGGAGGGGAGAAGGCAGGAGCATTAAAATAAGAGAATTGGAGTATAAAAACTGTTGAGTATTCTAGTGCAACCCCAGCATGCAGTAACCAGAGAGACAGGAAAGACTAGCCCAGTGATGGCGAACCTTTTAGAGACTGAGTGCCCAAACTGCAACCCAAAACCCACTTATTTATCACAAAGTGCCAACACAGCAACAGGGGAGGAAAGAAATGCTCCCATTGGGCTGCTGGGCTGAGGGGTGGGGTGAACTCTGTGCTGGGAGGAGGGAGGGAGCGCTCCCATTGGGCTGCTGGGGAGAGGTATTGGATGAACTCTGTTGTGGGGGAGGGATGAAGCACTCCCATTGGGCTGCTGGAGGGGCAGGGCAAACTGTGCCGGGGTGACAGCATGGGTGCCCATAGAGAGGGTGCCGAGAGCCACCTCTGGCACGCGTGCCACAGGTTCGCCACACTGGACTACCCTGAACTAAAGGAAGTTGTTTTGCATTGTTTGCCTGTAATTAAAATTAGAAAGGTTCTTTCCTGCCTCAGGGATCACCTGACCATGTTTGCTTGTGTTAAGGCCTTTGTTTCATTCTAGCTTTCTCTTTCTTGCTTTCTGCCATTCGCCGAAGAACAATCTTCTTTTTGAGCTCTTCCACCTTCCAGGCCACATGGCTGGAAGAAAGACTTTTTAAACTAGGGGTTCCCAAATTTTTTGTACTTTGGGCCGGACTACGCCCATCAGACAGCTGAGTGGGCCGATCATGTAGTTTCTCCCGCCATAAATGCTGCTGTAAAACACATCCAGCTGTTGTAAATGCATTTATGACAGCTGTAGGTGTATTTACAGCAGGCACAGGCCTGTTTATGCATGCGTGTGTGCGGTTTATGGTTGTCGTAAATGCTTCTGCTTCCATAAGCAGCGAGGGGCCACGTGAAATGGTGCCGTGGCCTGGGTCAGGCCTGTGGGCCGTAGTTTGGCCACCCTTGTTCTAAACTAACTTCATCAAGACTCCTGAGCACATGTATCTTCTGACCTCATTTTGTGAGTAAATGATACTTTTCTTTCTCTCAAGTATCTAGTCCAAGTGTGTTTATTAGCTGGGTTAAAAAGGGGTGAACTGGGAGACTTGCATTTGAATCGCCTAAAACCTCTCCCATTTTGGTGTGCTGCTGCTGCAAATAACTTGACAAAAACAACCTATGATAGACACTGCTCTGTCTTCACAGGTATGTTACTAATTAACCTGTCCCAAGGCCAAGAGCCTGAACAACTCAGAGGGCTATTCCAACACAGGAGGCTGTTCCTGGGCGAAGACTGTAGAAAGATCACTCTGCATTATCAGCCAAGGCACATCTCACAAGGCCAGCTTGTGTGCTATCTCTGATTTAGGCAGCAAGGCTTGGAGAACCATAGCCGCCCCCCACTCTGCCTACGATAGAGAAGTAGATCATGAAGTAGAATCCCTTCTCGTGACAACGGCCATAGCCATAACTGTGCATGCGCATACCTACAGGTTTTATTTCTCATTTATAGTAACCATACCACTTGATTAGAACAAAAACTTTTCCCATTTTAAATGGGATAGTTCAAGGCAGCTCACAACAATTTATAGTAGCTGGGAAAATCCATTTGCCTGCCATATCCCACAGAAAGCAGTTTGTAAGAACTGCATATAAGAGAATGGTAAATCATATCTGAGGATCTCTGCTTAGAAAACCGTGAAAAGGGGCCATCATAAGTTGGAACTGACTTGAGAACACATTTTTTATGTACTCCAAGTGCATTTCCTAAAGCACAATGCAACACTGGCTTTCATGGCTAGGGACACCTTGCATATGATGTCCACATCCTTCATCATTTGGGAAATAATTCCTCTTATCTTTACTGAGGCACTACAAGAGTCAAACCACAAGTAGGATGTGGCAAATTAGGAGACATGCCAACTATGATGAAGAAAAGTTGGAAATTAGCCTTTTTGCCTTGGTGCTCGTGTTTGAGGGTTTCTCTGCCCAACTAGGATCCTTGGCCCCGACACTAGATGGGACAATCTTGTTCCCTTAAAGACCAAGTATGCAACTTGGGGGTCATATTAGATCACCATCTGACCCTGGAAGCACAAATTGCAGCAGTGTGTAAAGCTGCTTTTCCCCACGTTTATCAAATAGCTCAGTTGCATCCCTACCTGGACGGGCAGGCCCTCATAATGCTAGTTATCTCGCTGGTAATCTCATGTATTGATTACTGCAATGCTCTCTATGTGAGGCTCCCCATGTTCCTGATAGGAATTTAATAATAATAATAATAATAATAATAATAATAATAATAATAATAATAATAATAATAATAATAATAATAATAATAATAATAATAATAATAATAATAATAATAATAATAATAATAATAATAATAATAATAATAATAATAATAATAATAACTTCAACAGGTGCAGAATGTGGCTGTCAGGCTGGTTACTGGGGCAAGAAAATTCGCACATCTCCCCAGAACTGCATTGGCAGTCCGTTGTGTCCCATGTCAGATTCAAGGTGGGTGTCTTAACTTTCAAAGCCCTAAACATTTTGGGACCTTCGTACTTGGCAGAGTGTCTTCCCCACAGAAAATCAGGCCCGCTTCACCCGTTCTTTTCAGACAACTCAACTCTAAATTCCTATTCCCAGGTTGGCTAGAAAGTCCATTACCATTAGGACTTTCTTGGTGATAGCTCCGGCTCTTCGGAATACACTGCCGGGGGAGCTGCCTTTGACTGACCCCTCAGAGACCTTCAAGAAACAACTGAAAACCTATCTGTTTGAGGAGGCCTTTAGCAGTTTGTTGAAGACCAAATAGGAGACCCCCCCCCCATTGCCTTTCTGTCACAAGAATTTGGGGTCCTCAGTTCTGACTTTGATCAGGTGGGTGGGGGTTATTTTATTGTCTTAATGCTGTTTGTTTCGCTTTTTTAATCGTGTAAGCCGCCCAGAGTGGTACAAGTCCAATAAAATAAATAAATAAAATCAGGTCTATGCCCAAATGATATGCCATGTGAGTCACATGCACAGCACACTTTCTTTGTTTTTTACTTTCTAAATCACAGTCATTGGGGGAAATACACACCAGAAGTACTGCATGGAATATTTATTTATTTATTATTTAAATTTGTATGACTTCCCACTTACCGAAGCGACTCCAGGCAGCTCACAGTGCAATTGCACTTTACCTTACATAAAAGACCTGACATATCATTAAAAACCTTACATAAAACATATTATAAAGTCTATTATAAAATCAAGTTTTTGTTAATCCACTGTTTTCTCAAAGCTAATGGAGAGGTTTTCCCTAACCGTGCTCAAGAGGAGGCAATAATAAGGTCTCTGTGTGAAATTATGGCTGATCTGGAACTAAATCTTGGCAAGGCAAAAGGAAGTATAGCCTCTTCTGCCAAACCACAATCCTAAGCCACAATCTGAGGACTCTGTGACTGTTTATGAGCAAAGGGAGCGGGTAGCACATAAGAATCACATGTTAATGTCCTCTCTATTTTAGTCCTTACATATGCATCAGAGAGAGGTGGTGAACTGAAAATAAGAACGGCAAGTGTGAAGGCATATTTTTAAAAAACTCCCCAAAGTAAGAATAAATTAAAAAATCCTGTAAGTTTATATTTCAGGGAGAACACTCTACTTGTGCCTGTGTGATGGTTCTACCTGAAATGAAGAAAAGACAAGGTGACATTTAGAAACACGATTCTTACCATTTATAATCTGAAGCGGAAATGTCATTTCTAAGTTCTCATGTCTATCCCACCTCGCTGTATTGCGCCTGTATAGACTAGTCCACTTTGGTGGATGGAGATGGAAGAACTCTACAAGGGGGACATTTTTTAAAAATCTAACCACATGAAATGTTTCTCGCATATAGTGACTCTCCTGTCTGGCTGGACATCCCGCTACAGTAATGGATTAGACTGTACAGCCAGCGACTCAACGCCGTGTGTCAGGTGGTGGTTAACTAACCTGACTCCTTAAAGGGGCCAATGGCTAAGGGCAGATAAGCTCCCCTTAGGTAGGGTGATGGTCCCCCTCAGTGGAGGAAATGCCAATGGAAACCATCATATTGGACCCAACGGCAAAATCGGAGGAAGAACTCTGATTCCCAATGGTCAAGGAGATGGAAGAGGCCATGCCAGATGGACTGGTTGTGAAGGTGCACCTTGTCCATATCCTCAAGGCAGCGGCAGTCCCTTTTAGTCCCAGTGTTAAATCTTGCATGTCGCATTCCATATGTGCCACAGGAGACTGCTCTGAGACCATAGTGTGTGGGTCACTTCATTGCAAGCTGGGACCCCCTTGAACAAATTCATGCCAGTGACATTATTCCTGCTTCAGGGGAAAAATGCATTCTCGGATATGAGTTGCAGTCAACGATAGTGAATCATTATATCACAAAGAGGCAATGCTACATCTTCCTCTTTCAAGTGTTAGTCTGTTAAATTCAGGGAGACTTGTATGTAAGAGACCATTACTAAATTAACATTCAGCCCCAATAAAGTCCAAAACTCTTATCAACTCATCCACCATCATGTTTTGTGTTATGTACTTCAGGACTAAATTCCAGTCCCATTGCTACTGCTTCTCTTTCCCTCTTACAGCTCCCAGAATCCTCCACTTTGCCTACTGGGATTCTAGGAGCAGGACTCCCAAAAGTGATGATTTTAAGCCTGTTTCTGTCACAAGCCATTTTCACTTCAACATAATCTTCTAAATCACAGATTCTCAGCCTGCGGCCCATGGGCCGTATGCGGCCTGTGACGCCATTTCATGTGGGGGGGCCACCACCTCCACCACACCAGGAAGTGCCATGTGGTGTAGGAAGGGCAAAATGGCTGCCTGGCCTCTGCTGCTGTCTGAGGGAACATGACCCGGGCCCCGGCTTTAAAAGGTTGAGAACTGTTTTAAATGGCTTTTTATAAGCACACCTTGGACAGCTTTAATGAGTGGCAGACATTTCCAGCACATCTGCTTGCTCTGCAAAGAAAGTAGTGAAATAGTTTGGCAGAACTCTGCATTATTTCTTGCCACACCTTAGGAGACCTATTCTATACCTGTCCTTTCTTGCTTGGTTTACCAACTGTGCATCTTTTCTCTCACCAGTTGTTCCCATTGCACAGCCCTGACTTTCTAGCAAATCTGTCCCTTTTGTTTTATAACAGAAATATGTGCTTTTAAACAAATCACTTATCTCAGTTATCTCCAAATCAAACTGAACTAATGAGACTAAAGCTTGTTTGTACCTGCAGGTGAAAAAAAGGACCTTTAATTGCTATTTGGCATGTGGCACAGACTCCAATAGCCTTCCCTTAACTTACTTCACACTGTACTGAGCTCAGCAATATGTTAGTCTCACATTTATAGTATCACCTTTATTCGGTTTTCCTTCCCAGCTTGGTATCGGTTCATGCACTGGAGGCTTATGCTCCTTCTTCTCATGACCTTGAACTTTGTGAGGATCATTGAGAGGGAGGCTTGGTTTAGCTGATAGCCTCTTAGCCTAGCAGGAATAAAGAAATAGTTTTGAGTGAGGGCAATACAGATTATAGATTTTGTTGTTTTTGGTTCTTAATTATCATTTTCATTACCTCTTCTTCCTCCAAAGCATTTTGGAGCCATGAGGTGATTTGATGAGGCAATATGATGAGTTTAAAATAAAAAAGTGTGGGAGAAGCGTGGGCCGGATCCAGCCCAACACCAATTTATCAGGCCCACAAAGCCCTCATTGCTCCTGTACGGGTGCATTTTACTTCTGCTTCCGGGAGCAACCAGGACTTTGGGCCAGGTGAATTGGCGTTAGGGGCTTGATCCGGCCCATGGTCCCCTTAAACCACATCACTGGCTTACGGCCCGAAAAGTTTGGGCACCCCTGTTGCAGCCCTTTAAACGCTATCAGGTCTGCTTCGGTTTGAGCTTCTGTAAATCAAAAGCTGTTTTCTCAGGCATTTCTTCTTCATATCTGAAGAAGTGGATTTTGATCCACGGAAGCTCGCACCAGAACACATCCATTAGTTTTTAAAGTTTCATGAATTTTTGTCCTTTATTTCCCTTTCTGTTTAATTTTGTTGATATGTTGACAGTAGCTAACACATCTACCTCTTTGGAATCTGGTGATGCATTAGCTACTCTGTTAAGAAAATTATCTTTGAAAATACTAGTTCCAGTGGTGGGCATCAACAGGTTTGCACCAGTTCGCCAGAACCGGTAGTAGAAATTCTGGCTGGCCCTGCCCATGCAAGTGTTGAAATAAAGTACAGTAAAACACCGGATAACGATTGGATTGGATAACGCTAAAATTGCTTAACGTTAAGTAATCTGGGGAGGAGAATAACATTAAGGTCCTATGGGATGGATCGGATAACAACCGCTAAAGCCTGTGCATTTACAATGTATCTCTATGGAGCTTTAACGTTATCCGATCCATCCCATAGGATTTTAACATGGATCGGATAACACTAAAAATCGGGTAACACCAAGACTTGTGGAACCAAGTTTTAGCGTTATCCGGTGTTTTACTGTAGTCCTAATTTGGGTGCCATGCAGGGCTTTTCCCCTGGCCATGCCCACCATACCACGCCCACAGTGTGGTAGTAAATTGTTTTGGAGCCCACCACTGACTAGTTCCAACATGTTCTGGAAGATGAAATAATTTATGCCTTGAGAGAATTCAAGTGTTCTTCTTCTGAGATAAAATTAGGAAAGATTCAGCAGGTAAGGCGTTTCTTGACACAACTGCAAAAGTATTCCAGGCCTTTCTACTTTGCTCTGAAAGTTAGTATGTAGGGGCTACTCATGGCCAGAGAAGGGGCACATCACTCAAAAATCTTAAATTGAATCATAAACACAGCATACTTTTGCTGCTGCTGCTGCTTTTGTTTGCTAAACTGTTGAAATAAATTTTGGCTTGGTTTTAACAGCTCAGGTCATACCAAGCTCAGCTTAAAATGTGGTTACCTTAATTATGCAGAAGTCCTCATGGGGAGATAACATTTTAAAAAGGAATTTGTTCACAGCTGAAGTGAGCCAAAAATGCCATATAAAAGGTGCATTCTGGCAAAAAACAACAACAGTGGAAGAGTAGTCCTAAACGCCAGTGTACCTTTCCTGAACTAACAACTATCTTTTAATGTGGGGTCAGATGTTCCCTTACTGAGTGTCAAGCTGTCCTGCCTTAAGATATAGATCAATAGATCTGGTTCTCTGATAGTAGTGGTTTCTGTTGATCCCCATCTATGCCCCACGTGTTTCATTACCTCATTAGGTTCCACTTGTGGCAGGCTCTCGCAGAACACTTCATTTTCTGAATCATTGGTTGCCTGGTTGATCTCAATAGCTTTGTCCATGTGGCCTGGCCCTACAACAGAAAAGAGGCTCAGATGTGGAGAAAAATGAGCATAGTAAGAGAGAATTCATACATATGTATGTTTATACAAGTGGTCATATCTTGCAATATCTACAATTCTAAATCTGAGACATTTTAGGCGTCTTCCTAAGCAGCACATTGTCTTTTGCTCCCAATATTTGGCCTACTATAATGATGATGGACATGAATACTGTATAGGGCATATGCTGGAATCTGTGCTAATTTAGATTAACTGTCTAAAAATATATGGCATGTATGCATGCACATGCACACACAACCCCAATAGAAAAGTATTATACTTTTAAAAAATGTAATGATCAAAGTGTGCCCACTGGCCACAAATAAATCCCCCCCCCCCGGCCACATATAAACGGGGGGCCCTTTCAGTGGTCCAAATGCACCCTGGGGCCTCCACACACCCAACTTTTTTACTTGGGGTTTTTAGCTCAAAAAGCCCTCTCTTGCCCTCTAGAGTTTATACCAGTGGTGATGAAAATATGGCAAACATCCCAGAGTGGAGACTCAGAGTAGGGTTGCCATAATTCTCTCCCACAAAACCAGGACATTGAACTCGATGGACTAAAAGGCCCCTTTGAACCCAGTGATGCTATTATTCTCAGTCACCTTTGAGCACCAGTTCTTTGGCAGGTGCACGGGGGGGGGGGCTGCCTTTGGGCACGAGAGTCCAGATCACCCCCTCCAGCTTTTTGCCCCCCGCAGGACCTTCCAGCTCAAGTCCCTCCCAGTCCTCCAAGGAGCGGAAAGCTTTCCAGGCAGCCTCTGGTGCCCATTGATTGGGTGCTTCACGGCTCCCCTGGCTGCCGGTTCTGGGCTGAAGCTGGGAGGCCCTACAGGAGTCCTCTAAGTGGACGCTGCATAGCTGCTTATTTGTCACTTGGGCTTCTCCAGTCAGACGTTCACGACTGCCCAGAAACCCTCCAGAAGCCCCTGCTGCAGGTCTCAAAGGGCTGCTTTGCCCAAGACCTCCATGGTTAAAGAGAATGGGAACAGCCCAAGGTGAGATCACACCTGGAGAACAAGGATTTCCATAGAATTACAAAAGTGAGACAAAAGCTCTCTCTCTGCCTCTGCAAAGGGCTTCCAGGACTTTAACATGATTTTTAGTTAACCAGGCGGGACAATGTTTCCAACTGTGAATCCGAGACGATCCCGGTTTTCCAGAACATATGGCAACCCTAACTCAGAGCCCTACATGTTTACCTGGATCTTTCCAGGTAAATATGTTTTCTTAATGTGTGGTTACTTACATTGCACCAGTGTAAATTTGCCAATATGTGAAAAGCCTTACTAAGCCAGACATTTTCAGACATTGGCACGTTTTTCATGTTTTCTGCTTGATAAAGAGCAGGAGAAGTGAAATAATGTTTCTTCTATTCAAGACTACTGCTGATGGGTTATCAGTTATTAAAAAACAATTAAAATCTTTTCTTTGCTTCACTGGCTGAGAAAGTGTCCACAGCTGCAGCCACCATGGATTCGACTAGAAGCAGTTTTTCAACCAACAAGGCAAGGAAAATATTTTTTTAAAAAAAAATATTGACATATATCAGCAAAAGCCTTAAACAGACACACACACACACTTTCCCTGCCTTTGCCGAGCAGGGGAAGTGATTAATTTATCAATATCCGGAAGTAGCTTGCTTATTAAGCCCCTTCTTGATTTTAGCTGTGGAATGGTGGACTTGATTAGGACATTCCTGCAATTTCTGTGTGAATGGTGGGACTCAATTAGATCATTCCATACAAACGGCACCATTCCACAGCGGCCCACAGTTGATTCATACTTCAGAGCTATTCATTGACATCCATTGGCTATTCATTGACATGGAAGTCGACAGGTATCTTCCAAAAGGCTTTTGACCCATAGGATCAAGTTACAATAAACTTAAGAGATAAGCGCTGGGAATGGAGCCAGAGCCCCATGTTGGGAAACTTAATCAAAGGTTTTGCATTTAGAGAGCACTTTAAAACTGCCATTTCCCCAAGCATACTCTTAGCTCCTTGCAGAAGGTAGGGGTGTGCAGGGCACCTTGGGAGGGTGGTGGTCAGGAAGTGATGGGGCGCCTATTGGGGGGGGGTTGGGGGAGGGAGAAATCCCATACATTCCCATTACCTCTGCTTGCCTTTGGGGGGCGCCAGTTGCTGGGGCACACCGGGCTGAGTCTCTATATCCCTGAGGGCCAGCACACCACTGTGTGTGTATGGGAAATCTCCCTGCCAGCTAAAATTTTGGAGAAGGTGGTGGCAGTATTAGGTTGCTTCCCTTGCCAAAATCACAATCATTAGACGGCTCCAGTCTAAGCTCATCAATGCAGATTGCCAGCTGAACAATTCTATGGTACATGTAAGATAGGGATACTGTATTTTGTCTAGAGTTACATGACTACCGGAGAATATAAAACAAGATCATCTCCTTGAAATTCCTTTGCCTTCAAGATTGATGCTCCACAACTAAACAGGGCTAGCAGGCTCCATGAACCTCCAGCGAAGTAGTACTTCCCAAGGCTAGGAAAGGTAGATTGCAAAAGGTACTAGAGAGATAGCAGGCCAGAAACCAACCTATTTTTCATATCTTGATCTTGATTTCATATCTTAGGATTGTTCCTTCTTTAGACTACAAGTCTCAGAATCCAACAGTCAATTCTTTCCAGCTGTGCAACTCCAGGAATTGTACACTGTAATGAAACCTTCTAAGCTAGGGGGTTCCCAGCCTAAGGTCTGTGGGCTGGATCCAGCCCATGACACAATTTCATGTGCCCCCCACTCCCTCCAAGGGCATTCAAGAAACAAAATGGGCCCCCTTTGAACTTGCTGGGGGGAAATGGCCACCCCCATCATGCAGGCAGGGCAAAATGGCTGCCTGGCCCTCAAAGGTGACTGAGAGGGTGTGACCGGGCCCCCAGCTTGAAAAGGTTGGGAACTCCTGCTCTAAGCTCTGCTAAAAAGATCCAGACTAACTACTGTATTATGGGTCTTGAAATGAAAAACTTTATATAGTCACCGGCCACCTCATTAACAGACCCCACCCCACCCTACATTTGCTGCCAAGGGTCATACTGTACCTGCTTTCTTCTTGAAGAAGGACTCAGGCGGCCTTGGCATGTCATGTATCACTTCATAGAGGGGTTCGAAGTAGGCGAACATGTCTTCTGATGTCTCATCCAGCGGTACGGTATTGATGACCTGCCAGAAAGTCCTAGAAGGGATTCCAGGTGGTACAAGACCATTCGCTGGGACTAAGCGAATGGTTTAGCAGCACCTGAAGTTAGAGCACTACTGAAGAAATAGAGACTTACACCTGATCTGTTCCGTGAATGAGAGACCATTGAAAACCTTGTGTAAACTATCTTGGGCTTTATAACGGAACTTGGGGTCGCCCAACCAAAGGCCCACAGGCTGGCTCCAGCCCATGGTGCCATTTCATGTAGGCCCCAACCCCACCTCTTCAAGGGCAATCGAGAAACAAAATGGCCATCCCTTTGAAACTGTTGGGACAAAATGGCCACCCCCATCATGCAGGAAGGGCAAAATGGACTTAGGGTCATATCCCCACAATAAAGCAAATAGGTACTTCCTCCTCTTAATCATCCATCCAGAACAGCAGATTTTTCAGTGTCATGTTCACGACATCAAACAAAGACACCAAATCATGTTACTTTTGAATTGACAAAGCCAAAATAAGCTAATTTGTCAAAAATAAGCTTATTTGCTCAGAGGGTTGTGCAGCTTTTATATATGGAATCAGCATTTTGTCACATTATGTCCTTAGATGTTCAAGTAAGTCTGCTAAGTACAGTAACAGGAACATGGGCAGCTGTCTCTTCTTTGGTTGGACCATTGGTCCACATGGCCTAATGACATCAATACTAATGGACCCCATCTCTAGGATTTCACATGTGTATTCTTTCACATATAACAGCAAAAATAATATGAATCATATAAGAAAAACAACTAAAATAACAGAAAACCCAAATGCAAAACCATAGAAGCAAAGTAATGAGTAAACAAAATGATAGGCAGCAGCGCTATAACTTGACTTAAAAACCATTCAAAAGATGTGTTTTCAATAATGTTTTAAAAGGACTAAAGTAGGGGTTCCCAACCTTTTCAAGCTGGGGGCCGGATCACACACTCTCAGTCAGCTTCGAGGGCCAGATGGCCATTCTGCCCTGCCCGCACAATGGGGCGGTCATTTTGTCCCAAGAGCTTCAAAGGGGCAGCCATTTTGTTTCTTAAATGTCCTTGGAGGGGTGGGGAAAAACATGAAATGGAGCTGTGGGCCAGATGTGGCCCACAGGCCTTAGGTTGGGAACCCCTGGACAAAAGGGAAGGGGCCAAGCATATATTTTGAAGCAAATTTCTAGACAATTTCTTGAGATGGTCCAATTCTTAGACAATTTCTTCCAGTCCTCCCTTGGAGTAGGGACCCACAGCAACCCTACTGCCTGTGAGGGTTGAGGAAGATGGGCAGTAGCACTCTGGAAGAGATGCTAACAAAGCATCAAACTGTTAGTATCAACACTTTGAACCTGGCATAAAAAAAGAGGGGTATCCAGTTCAAGCTAACCAGAATTAAGGAGAGATGGTTGAATCTTCTCCTGCTGGTGATCAATCTGGCTGCTGCTTTCTGTACCTGCTGAGACTTCCATATCAGCTTCGAAGGAAGCCTCATGTAAAGAGCATTACAGAGCATTATCCCTACTAGGAGACACTAGGGATTAAACCTGTGACCTTCTACATGCAAAGAAGAGCCACTGAGCTATATAATGACTCTGACCTGACCTTTTAGTGGCTATGAAAGTCATTTTCATCCCAGGAGTAGGGAACATGTAGCTTAGCAGTGACTGCTGGATTGGAACTGCCTTCTGCTCTAGCCAGCATAATCAAAGGTGAAGGGTGATGGGAGTTGCAATCCAACAATAGCTGTGGGAGAGGGTACATATTTCCTACTCATTTCCTATACCTCATCCTTTGAGCAAGAGGCGTCCTTTGTACAGATACTCTGTAGTTAACACCAAAAACTAAAAACCCGAGAGAGGGAAGTTAGGAATGGGAATTCTCAGAGAAACACATTTGCTTCCAAAATGTCGATTTTAAGCGATCTCACTAGGCAGTGTTGCCCATCTCTGTCAATGATGATAGGCCGGGACTAAAACTCACCAAAGCGTCCTCCGTCGGATCCGTTAGGCCAGGTGAAAGTGGAGGGCACATATCATAGTCTGCCCTAACCAGCGGGTGATGTGATATGCAAATGGCTAAAAGCCACACACAGATGGACTTGATTTCTCAGGTCCGTTGGCATGCGTGCAATGTTGTCGCGGAGATGTCTACCACTGAACTCTTCACTGAAATAACGACTCCAAGATATCCAAGGTAGTGTAGAGATTGATATAGTTTTCTGATTGCCCAGTTATGTGTGTGATTTGTAGTTAGAGCATTTTAACAATTCGAAGTTAAAAAATGCTTGGTACTGATCACCAGTGAGACTTCAAATTCAGGCTTGTTACGTTGTTTGTTTGTTTTAAAATCCCTTCTTTATCTAACTTCACAATCAAAATTTCATTGCAACTTTGAAAGGAAATCTGACCAAGGCTGAACTGATGTCAAACTTGATTTCAGTTCTACTCAAAACCTGCTGGATTCCCTCTGATATGAACTCCCACGCTTCAGAGTCAAGGACCTTCAGTGCTCTCAACCCACAAACTCCCCTGCAGTCCTGAGATCTGAGGTGCACTTCCAAATTTACTCCACCTGCTTTTCCAGCCACACATTTCTTTAGCAGGGTTCAATGATGTGCTCTTTACTGATGAAGCTCTTTACTGTAATATGTTTCCGTGGCAACCCAACCAGACAAACCAAGCTTTGATCTAGGAGTGCATTTCCATTTGCCTACCTTCTGGGCTGCCTTCTTCATCTCTGCAATATAAGCAACCATTGCTTCCTCTTTGGTCATCCTTCCCAGTCTATTCCACGCATCCCTGCCAAAATCCCAAAATAACCGCTTAGCAGATAATTAATTTTTGGAAAAGTGTGAACTAGCTGGCAATTCCAGTCCTCCCTGGCTCAGCCATCCTTCCTTATGTGTGACAATTCACTGATGAGTAAATAGCAGGTCTGCACGTGTCGTCACAGTTTATTCTTACTTCTTATTTACTACTTACAGTATTTACAAGGCATTTCTCATACATTGCCAGCAAAATATAACATCATAAAAGAACAGCATAGCTTGAATCCAGACTTAGTCACGCTTACAATACAACCACTGAAATCAATAGGATTTAAATTAGCCATAATTATCTTCAGTGTCATATTAATTTCAGAGAGTAAGCAAAACAAAACAACAAAAAGGACAAAAAGTTGTAGCACCTTAAAGACTAACTCTTGTATTTAAATATGAGCATTGTGTGCCTCTGTACCTGATATGTTTGATGCCATTAGGTATTGCTCTTACGTCTGATGAAGTGGACTTGGTCCACAAAAGCTCACATTTAAATACAGGAGATGTATTTTGTTGTTTTGTTTACTCTCTGATATGCTTGCACAGACTAACGCGGCTACCACTTCAAAAATTTATATTAATTTCAGCGAATCTGTTGTGAGCCTGACTTAAACTGAATTCAACCCAATAAACTAAAGCAACAAGATTATCATGATGAAAAACAACCAAAAAACTACTGCAGCACATTTTTACACAGAGTTACTTGAAAATAACTTCCACTGAGGTCAATGGCTTTAAGTGCAGATAAGTTAGTACAGTCAAACCTCACATAAAGAGTGACTCGCTTAAAGAGCAGAATTTTCTCTGAATGTTCGCTTTGCTTAACAAATAAAACCAACCAAAAACTCGCTTAACAAATAAATCGGGGTTCGCAATCCCACCCCACAATTGGGTCATTTACAGAGTCAGGTTCTCCTGAGCAAGGCGGGGTATAACTTTGAAATAATAATAATAATAATAATAATAATAATAATAATAATAATAATAATAATAATAATAATAATAATAATAATAATAATAATAATAATAATAATAATAATAATAATAATAATAATAATAATAATAATAATAATGGTGTTTCGCTTAAAGAGCAATCCTGTGGAACGCATTATGCTCTTTAAATGAGGTACAACTGCATATCGTTCTGCTGTAACCCAACCAAATGACTCCCCTTCCCCACAAACTTTGGAAGTTCTTACTGAAAGCAGCTAGAGACTGACTGCTCCCAGTGTCTAAAATCATATTGTTTTAAATCCTGCGGCCACTGCAATAAAATCCTTGCTTCCCACTATTACAATTCTAATCTTTCACAGTGATGATGTAAAATACAGGGCTTTCAAATACAAGCTGCACAGAGCCTGCTACAGGAAGAACCAAACATATAAGGCCCCCAATGTTGTGCCCCACGAATATTTTCAACTATAACTCCCAACAGCCTTATATAAGAGAACCAGTTGTCAAGGACTGTGGGAATTGTGCTATAAAACATCTGGAGAGCACCATCATTTTAAAAAGGACCACATTTAATTGGGATTATTTATTTATTTAATCATATTTATACGCCACCCTCCTCACCAGCAGCCAATGTTTGA
This sequence comes from Furcifer pardalis, assembly GCA_030440675.1. NCBI lineage: Eukaryota > Metazoa > Chordata > Lepidosauria > Squamata > Chamaeleonidae > Furcifer > Furcifer pardalis. Next base: position 32,880,739 of record CP126897.1, read on the forward strand.
CATGTTGTTGCCTTCCTGTACTAGTAAAATAAAGCAGTTGTACTTTGTTCCAGCATTCTGAGTCAGAATCCTGTTACTAAATATAAGATCAGGGTTAAGTTCTGGCTGAACCCTCTTGATTCAAAGTAGGCCTCATTAGAGAAGATACTTCATGTGGTTTTGGGAGAAGTTGGCATGGGTCTGTCTTACCATTTATACCTGCCAATAGGGTCCCAAAACCCTGGTCTGGGGATTTGGCATGGCCCCACTGTTGCTTGCTTGTAGTAACTGTAGAAGCGCAGCATTTCCTCATAAGAGGGACGGTAAGCACCTGCGAAGGACAGTTGGAGTGGTCAGAATCATATACGGGGATTTACTTTTTCTTAAAGTAAATTACAAAAGTTTAAAATGCCCTCTCCATTTGCTCTTAACCATAGGAGGCCAACCCCCGGTCCATGGGCCTAATTTGGTCTGTGCATATCATTAATCTGGCCCACAGTGATCACCAAGGCACCTCTAGACCCAACGGAAGTCGTGACACATCACTTACCATAGCGGCGAGGGGGGTTGCATGGTTTTTCCAAGGTTTTGCACAGCCTCCGCCACTTCCCAGGGTGGCGGGAGACTTTTTGGAGCATGTTCACTTTGGTTTTGGAATTTTCCAAGCCTTCTTCACTGTGCTTTGGCAGCTGGAGAGTGGCGGTGGATGACTTCTGGTGCTGGGCGGAACTTACGTCAGTGCCTGGCATCCCAGAGCGGAACCAGAAAATCATCCACTGCCACTCTCCAGCTGCTGAAGCGTAGCGGAGAAAGCTTGGAAAATTCCAAAACCAGAGCGAACATGCTCTGAAAAGCCTCCCGCCGCTCAGGGAAGTGGCGGAGGCTGTGCAAAACCCCGGAAAACCGCACAATTCCCACCGCCGCCGATGACGACCCAAATGTAAGTTGTGGGCACAGCCACGTCTCCGGCCCCCACAGCTGAGCGAGGTGACAGGAACTGGCCCCTGGTGGGAAAATGTTAGGAACCCCTGCTCTTAACATTAACATTTTGAAGACAAAGGCAGGCTTATAGCTCAACGAATAAAACCTTAATGTGACAGTTTCCAGCTTGGTGCTGGTAAGCTAACAGAAAGTACTCTAATAGCATGTTTCTCTCCATTTCAATCTGTACCATCAACTGTGCCTACTTTGGTTATCCCTTACATAAGGAATCTGTATCAGATATAAACTCACTAGTCATATTTTTCCTTGGTTTTGGAATCAAATTTTCTTCTTCTTTAGGTCTGCACGAATAATCTTACGGAGTTTGATGTCAAACTTTAGAGATCTAAGAGATAAACCAGGCCAGTAATTTGAATTGACACCATCCCCAAAACGACTCACCGTTCTTGGGCAAACCTTGGATAACGCGGACAGCTGCTTCAAACTGCTTCTGATAATCTGCTTCTTTAACTTTCTTCCCCATTGGTACCAAATTTGGAATATAAATGAAGGTTGAAAGATTATGGGGTCTGGAGAGAGAAGAAAACAGAGGTTATTTGAACTTGAACTTTTTAAAAGAATTGCCAAGGAGAAGCTTGAAAGAACCAAAAACACTCTTCCAATATTGAACCTTATGTTTTTTACCTATTATCTTCTGTGCTGTGGTCTATCCTTAATGCTTAAAACTACACCTCGCCAACACTGTGTTTAAGGACCAACCATGAACAAAGGTGGCTTACAACGTATTTGCTTTGTTTATGCTCAAATCTTGGAAAATTAATCTGAAAATTAAAGATAGTGAATTAAGGCTCAGAAGCTGCCTGGCAAGTCCTTCAGCTTTGCAGCTTAATCTCTTATACTTATGAATACTTTCAGACACACAGTTCTAAGGGTTATCAATTAAAAGTCATTATGAAACTTTATTGTCTTTGATTCCTTGTTGCAAAAGGAAGAAAGAGAAACAGTAGGATAATATGGTAGCATTACAAATGGAAAACAACAGGCAAAGGTCGTTTGGTTTGGCATAAGAGAAATTATGAAATCCATGTTAGGCAGTATATTAAGTTAACCCAAAAGGCACAAAAGTGTTTGCAAGCTTTTAAAGTCTTCAGGTTATTCTTCATCAAACAAGGTACAGTATAACGAAAACTCTTTCCTCAGCTCTCCCATACAGATTTGACATGTGAACTCACTGGGCACCTGGTGGAAGCAGTAGTAAACCATTCCTTGAACATCGCACGCAGCTCCTTGGACAGAGACACCATGCCCCAATATATAACCAGTAAAATGTTAGGACTTTGATCTAGAGAACACAAGACTAAATGTATGTGAGCCCTCTTGGGATGATCCTGGGGAATTCAGTACCTGTCAACCTACACAGAGTTGTTTTGAGGTCAATCCATTCCAATGGATTCCTTGGCAAAAAGCACAATAAAAGGTAGCAAAGCCAAAGGAAGAAACCAAATACTGTATGTCACTTGACGAAGGAAGGAGTCTCCCAATCTCTTCCATTCTCACAAAGGGCGAAACTAGGAATGTGCTTAACAATGAATAGGTCATGGTGATGGTAACTATGTCCTTGGAGGACTAATAGGTACCAGGATCACAACAAATAGGGAAAGAGAATGTAAATAAAACTCTCTCTCTAGCACCAGGAGGAGGGCCTTCTCCGTGGCCGCCCCGGCCCTTTGGAACCTCCTGCCAACTGAGTTACGTCTACAGACAGAGCTACTGCCCTTTCGGAAGGGCCTAAAAACCTGACTGGTAGGGCAGGTGTGGGGCTCCAGTAATATGGGGTCCCATGTTGGGTGGCTGATCTGATGGGATAGCCACCTCTCTCTCTCTCTTAAACTTTTTAAACTTTTAAATTTGAGGTTTTTTTGTAAATTTATAGTTTAATTTTTTTAAAATTAATTTTGAACCGTAGGGTTTCAATTTCTGAATTTGTAGGGGTTTAGTGGGATTGTTTAGTTTGTTTTGTACTCATGATGTATAATCTTTCTCTTTTTCTGTAAGCCGCCTAGAGTCCGGTTCGCCTGATTGGGGCGGGATAATAAATCTAAATAAATAAATAAACAAACTCTATTTCCTGACCATTATTCCAAGGAAAATCCTCTGAAGCTGATACAGTATCTGGGAACATAAGGGGTCTGTTGGAGCAGACCAAATACCTCTCCAGTCTAGCAAACCCAAGCCTCATAAAGTCAATTCATGTCATGTTTGTGCTTCTTTTCTTGCTATCTTCCACCTTTCCCAGCATTATTGCTTTTCCCACCAAATCTTGCCTACCATCTATTATATTCACGCCTCATTTTATTCTGTTAACCAAACACTATTTTTTTCTTGCCTTGATGCCAACTTCTGTAACCCTGAAACAGATCCTGTCAAAAAAATTAATTATGGGAGACAAAACAGCAAATGACAGCAAGTCAAAGACTTGCCTCAGCAAGTCAAAGTTCATAGACCTCAAGGCCAGCCATGCTTTTTTTTTTTTTGGCACCTGAGGCCGAAAATCCATGCCAACAACTCTCTACTCTCCCCCTGCTCCCAGTAAAAACCCAATAATAAGATACGTATCTACAAGAATTTGCAGCCCATTGGTGACACACAAAATCAGGTTCCCAAGGTAGTCTGTCTCATAGGACACCCTGCTTGGACTGGAAGTGAAAGCCATATTTTGGGAACCCAGTTTCTGTCTGCTGTGCTGATACTGTACATCTTGTGTTAACCGTGCAACCTATTTGTCAGTCCCAAGGCCGCTGTGCTTTCCACAGCTAACTCCTCAGACCCACCGAAAGTGCACCGCACAGTCGAAGCCCTGGTGACACAGTGGTTAAATGGCTGCACTGTAGTCAAACTGTTGTGAGTTTGATCCTGATGGGAAAAGAAGGTTGATTCAACCTTCCATCCTTCCAAGGTCGGTAAAATGAGAACCCAGCATGTTGGGGGCAAAATGCTAATTACAGTAAAACCTCATATAACACTAAAACCTGGTTCCACAAGTCTTGGTGTTATATAATTTTTAGTGTTATCTGATGCATGTTAAAATCCTATGGGATCCATAGAGATACATTGTAACCACACAGGCTTTAGCGGTTGTTATCTGAAGCATCCCATAGGATCTTAATGTTATCTGATGCAATTCTTCCCCCCAGATTCCTTAATGTTATGCGATTTTAGTGTTATTCGATACTAATGTTATATGAGGTATTACTGTACCTGTAAAACCACCCACAGAGTGTACAAAGCACTATGGGGCGACATATAAGTGCCCCAACTTCTAGTCTTTATGGTCCCAACATTGCATCAAAGATGCATCCTTTCAGCCTTAAATTCCGATATATCCTCTTCCTCTGCAACTCCAGTCTCACCGTTACCTTCTGTGCACTTTGCCCCACCACTCTTCATGTTTTAGGCTCTTTCTCCCCTTAGGGTTGAGAAAGAACCTGATCTCAAACCTCCATTCGTCTCATGGCTCTGTTTAATTTTTTCCATTTATTCGATTTGTATACCGCCCTACTCGGTGCAACCGACTCAGGGCGGTGTACAGAAACCATACATATCAGACAATCAGAGGTAATGAACATAATCAAAAATCATACAGTATAATGCAATAAATATAACAATACAGTAAGCAGTGCAACAAAACAAAACGACACTGCAAAATAAGGTTACAGGGTACAGTTCCAGTTACATATACATAGCATAGTTTCAATAATGGGATACAATATAAAAATAAAGTACATGATCCGACAATGTCAGGGCTGAAATTCCACCCTTAAATATTTATTGTTACAGTGGTATCATACATGAAGCCCTACTGTAACCTTAAACGCCCTTTGGTGACTAGTTCTGACCTCCCCAAGTGGAGTTTCGGCGACTTAAAAAAATAATAATAGAAAAGCATGGGCGCACCTGCGTGCACTCCCCCATACAAGAGGCTCCTTTCAGGCTTACCTTGTACAGGTGCTCTCCGAGCCGCCCGTGCTACACACCTCTTGTTTATTATCGCAACCAGCTGATGTCTTCCCCTTTTGACCTAACAAGACGGGCGAGGGTGAAGCGCGTCTCAGCCAATCCCCGTGCGTCTTCGCGTTCACGTCTACAGTCTCCGCCAATCAGCACTCTATCCTCCCCTCCTATGAGATTCTACCCTTCTCCATCTTCCCCCTTTTTGGCTTCGCCTATTAAACTTGTTATACACCAGCGCCACCTTCAGGCGAAAGAATTTCTTCGCCTGCTAAACGTTCACGCTCTGACTTTAGTGCAGGGGTGCCCAAACTATGGCCCATGGGCCAGATCCAGCCCCCAACACCAATTCATCTGGCCTGTGTCCCCTCTCGTTGCTCCCAGAAGCAGAAGTAAAATGTGCCCAGATGGAGTGATGATGGGAGCATGGGCTGGATAAATTGGCGTCGGGGGCCAGATCTGGCCTGCAGGCCATAGTTTGGACACCCCTACTTTAGTGCAACACTGCCATCTTCAGGGAGAAAATTAAAGAAGCAAGCTTGTTCAGTCGCACAGTCGATTCCGACCCTTTGTGACCCCATGGACCGCTGTCCGCCAAGCACCTCTGTCCTCCACCATCCTCCTCAACTCGCTCAGCTCTGTGCCCACTGCGTCCACAATGCCATCCAACCATCTCATTTTTGGCCGCCCCCTTTTTCTTTTGCCCTCCACCCTTCCCAGCATCAGGGCTTTCTCAAGCGAATCCTCTCTTCTCATTTGATGTCCAAAATACCTTAGCTTCATCTTTACTATTTGACCTTCTAAGGAGCAGTCAGGGTTGATTTCTTCTAAGATTGACCTAATTGTTCTCCTCGATGTCCAGGGGACTCTCAAAACTCTCCTCCAACACCACATCTCAAAGGCATCTATTCTTCTGCGCTCAGCTTTCCTAATGGTCCATCTCTCACAACCATACATTGTCACAGGGAATACCATTGCTTTGACAATACGAATTTTTGTTTGCAATTTGATGTCTCTACTTTTCACTATGCTCCCCAGGTTTCTCATCGCTTGCCTCCCAAGAATCAGTCGCCTTTTTATTTCATGGCTGCAACCACCATCTGCAGTGAGTTTTGATCCCAAGAAAGTAAAATCTGTCACTGCTTCTACTTCTTCCCCATCTCTTTTCCAGGGACTGATAGGGCCTGTTGCCGTGATCTTGGTTTTCTTTATATTGAGTCTCAAGCCAGCTTTTTCACTCTCTTCTTTCAACCTAATCAGGAGCTTCTTTAGGTCCTCCTCACTTTCTGCCATTAGGGTGGTATCATCTGCATATCTCAAATTGTTGATGTTTCTCCCAGCAATTTTTATCCCAAATTGTGATTCCTCCATCCCTGCATTGCGCATTATGTGCTCTGTGTATAAGTTGAATAAGCAGGGTGACAAAATGCAGCCTTGTCTTACTCCTTTTCCTATTCCAAACCACTCTGTCATTCCGTATTCTGTCTTAACTGCAAGCTAGGATCATTAATATAATTGATACTCTACTATTTTTTCCTTCTTATCTTTCGTTTGCAGAGGCTACTTTCTAATGATAGAGGCTGGACAACTTGTGCCCACAATTCAGTTGTTCATAATAGGATTTATAATTAAAAAGATATATTTAATCTAAAATGGCCTCAGAACCTATGCAAATTTTCTTTAGTACCATAAAGGTTGAATCAACACTTTTCCCACTTCTGCGTGAAATATGAATGGTATATATACTCAAGTATGAGTCTAGGTTTTTAGCACCCAAAATGATGTCAAAAAAGTGGACTTGACTTAACTAGCCCGAGGGTCCCAAAATTGCGGTGGTTCAAATTCAAACAGTTTTTTAAAAAAACCACTAGCATTACCATAAAAACTCAAGAACATACCCACACAAATTTCTAGATTAATTAATTTTACCATATTTTCATGTATTTTAATTATTAAAACTCACTGGCAGCTGCTGTATTTTCCACCCCCGACTTATACTCGGGTCAATCTATTTCCTTAGTCTTAGAGGTCCAAATTAGGTACCTCGACTTATATTCGGGATGACTTATAGTCAAGTATATACGGTATGTTTGGGTGTCATGATTTGAAGGCTCTTTGGACTAAAAAGACAAACATTTGTCCAAATACATAGGACCCATTGACATAAATGGAACAAGTAATTGATTACTAATTTGAGCGCAGGCATATACTGTACATTGCTGGTACACATTAGTTAAGGACATAATGACAGTTTGACATACAGAACAGCTTGCAGTGATAGTCTTGTGAGTTGGCTGTCATTTTTGGCACCAGTTTTTTAGTGACAAAACTCTTGGGGAATTTTGTGATTCCCGTAAATTAGCAGAATCTAGGATAAGCAAGAATAGCAACACAGAAAGCATAAGAACCCAAGTCTCAAATCTCACAATCCCCTTCTCACAATGACTAGCCCTTTGTATAAGTAAAAAAAATAACTCTGGAAGCATTTTTATTTATATAATTTTAAAACAATAAAAATACAAAATATAAACAAATATACTAATCATAAAACTGATGACAATAACAAGTACAATAAAAACAATATAAGAAAAAAAACAATTACATCAACAAATATGTGGACCCACCACCAATGGGACATTATATGCCTTCAACCTATTATCAAAATATAACATTATTTTTATATATTTGTCCCCTATTTCCAATAAGCTACATATTCTTGTCTCAGTCCTACTCCTTTCAATTTGACTAAAACACACTCAATAAACAGTTCCCAAATCTCTTTAGAGTCATTTGTGTTAATCCTGTCTTTAACTTTAATTCACATGTCAATCTATCATTTATAGCTATATTCCTTAATTCTTTTAATCAATCATCCAATTGTTTACTATGCACACTAACCCAAAACCAACCCAAAATTGTTGTTAAATCATTATTGTGACTGAATAAAAATATGAGATACATACACTTCTAGAACTTGTTTCAAGTGGCTAGAAACAGAAGATTCAGATTTTGGGTTTACAAATTAAGGAGGTTCTCAGCAGGCCAGACATTACCAAAAAAAAAATTCACCCAGCAAACATTTGTTTGAAATCTTGATCACAAGATTTTTACTAGATTAGACAGTTTAAAAAGAAACAATAGACCAATTCACAAAGAACAGGCTTAAATCATAGATAAATCATCATAATAATGGAAGAGAATCTTGAATAGAGTTTTGTCCCTGGACTAGGTGTGGTCTAATAAAGGTATTACCTTAATGTGGAGCTTGATTTCCATATTTAGAAGTAGTTTTTCTTTAGTGCCCAAACACTGAAGAAGAATAGCGACAGTCTATAATGTCTCTACATTGCAGAAGCTAAATTAAATGCCTTGGTCTTCCTCTCACCCAAATATCAGCTGTATAATGTTAAATAATCTGCATTTTTTAAAAAAATTCACATAATCTGTAGTTCAGAATTGAACTACAGAATAGAAGGGAAAATAGAATTCCCACCATCTGCCTCCCATGCTTGCCACACAGTTTTTCTTCTTTCTGCTTTTGTGTCCTGATCAAACCCTGGACTGCCAAAATGAAGCCACTGTCCCAGCATGTTGGTCTTACATTTAGGCACTGTCTAACCCTCAGCCTGTTCAGAGTCCTCCAAGTGACGTAGGGGTGGATGAGATTCTCAACTATATCCTCGTTTAACGTTGTCTCTTCTCCAGTGAGCTCCTTCTTCCATCTTCTAATTTGCCACATACCATAGATAATAGATCTGGAGAGAATAGGGCCTTCTCTGTGTCTGCTCCGGCCCGATGGAACCTCCTGCCAATGGAGCTACGTCTCCAGACAGAGCTGCTGCCCTTTAGGAAGAATCTAAAAACATGGCTGGCAGGACAGATATGGGGTGCAGAAGGTATAATGACCCCAGCACACTGGATGATCTGAGCCCCCCTCTTTCTCTACTTTTTTATTAGTAGTTGTAGCATTTGGTGTGTTTTTAATCTTTTTTAGATTTTGATTTTAAATTTTAACAGTTTTAAGGTTTTTATATGGAAGCTTCCACTTCCTAATTCTGGGCTCTACCTGCCCAGAGAAGGATAAGACTAGCGTCCTCTGGCCAGGAGGAGGAATGGACTTCAGCTGTTTGTGCTGTGTTGTTTTTTTCTTATTTTAAGCCACCCTGAGTCACCACGGTGAGTGGGCAGCAGTGATGGGATGTAACAGGTTCTCACCAGTTCTCTAGAACCAGTAGTAACTTTCCCCAGTGTCCTGGAGAACTGGTTGCAGCTTTTGGGGGGAACCACCTTTGGGGCTTACCTTTTCACTGGTTCCCCCACTGCACATGCGTGCCAAGCACTTGGTGTGCATGCATGCCTACAGTCCTTGGCGCGTATGCACTGCTTCCTTGCTGTCCTCCCAAGCGGGGAGGAGGAAGAGAAGCTGCTAACCTGAAGCTCCCTATAGCCTGCTCCCCTAGATATCCTAGAGAGCTGGTTAGGCAAAGACTTAGTACCTAACTTCTTTAACCGTTGAAAAGTTGAAAAGTGCCAAAATGAAGCCATCTTGTGGTGAGTTCATTCTGTAGTTCCTTCCATCTGACCTAGTATGAGAAAGATTAGCCAGAATAAGCTTTAAGCTCTGGTTTAAAAGCTCTGGCTGATTTGTGTTGTGGGTGGGTGGGTGTTTGGGTGTATTTTAATGTATTATTTATTTATTTATTTAATTTATTTACGGGTTTGTGTTGTGGGTGGGTGGATTGAGGTGTGTGTGTGTGTGTGTGTGTGTGTGTGTGTGTGTGCTTATTTTTATTTTATTTTATTTTTTAAATTTGTTTTCTTTGGCCCCGCCCACAACATCATGATGTCATGATGTTAGCCCCGCCCACACTGTGATGATGTCATGGTGGGGTAGTAAAAATGTTGACATTCCACCACTGGTGGGCAGCTATATAAATCTAAATAAATTTTAAAAAATTAAAAAATGAAAGGAAAACAGGATGGGGGGCAAGCCAGAGGTGGCAGTAAAAGAAACCACTAATGGGTTAGTGGCAAACATGATTGAATACTGACTTCTATTAGAAATTCTGCCTGGATTGTATTATTTATTTATTTAGATTTGTATAGCCGCCCAATCACCATAGTGACTCTGGGCGGCTCACAATCCAATTGCATATGACCCTGTATTAATTAAGCTATTTTACTGCTTCAGCCATAGTAGCTGATGAAGTGTAAATGATAAGTAAACCTTTGCATTGGAAGAAAATAAATTCCTGTTCAATATATTTGTAAAAAAAATCAAAATTACTTTTTAAAAACACAAGGTCCTAACATTTTAATATGAAATGCTAGGAGTTCTTAAAAATTCACTTTGAGGCAAATCAAACAAATGAGTCAGTTTCCAAAAATGAAACATGCATCAAGAAGGAACATCAACTGGCCAAATATTGAGGATTCATATTTTCAGCTTGGAAAGTGAGGTGGGTCTTTCTCAATAGGCCAGGCAAACAGAAGTATTTGATTACATTAAGACAACATTAATTAATTTACAATCAGTACCACCAGATGGTCACTACATTTATATTTGACAGAAGGGACTGAGACAATCTGACAAAAAAGTTTATCGGTAGATATTAGATAGACACTTCAATACCATGTTGGGACAGAAATGCTATGTCAGAACAGCAATTTCCCTATCACCACCAACACAGTGTCTAAAATATGACTGGATATTTATGCAAGCAGTAGAGGATTTGCAGAGCTTACTACAGCTAATTGACAACATTGACACATCTGGCATGCGTCCGGCATGGTAATTTTGCAGTTCCTCTTTTGCACATTTAATATCCATTAAGACTTGGGCGACTGTCTCTTGGAATGAAAGATACATCAATGCATGTCCTGTCATTTCCCAGAGATAAACTTTCTCCATTTTCAAACCATCTGAACGTTATGTTTCCTAGTAGTGCAAAGGAGTCATTATTTTTAACAATGCTTGCATGAAAAACAAAGAAAATACCAATGAAGACAAACTTCTTGGACTATTTCCTGTGTAGGTCTTTAAAAAGTCTTCCTACTATTAAAGGAATAAAGTATGGATTGGAGGGGAAACGATGGGCTGATTTGCTTTGTCTTACATGTCATGTAGCCAATGGAAAATAATGTGAAACTGACCATCCTAATCTCTAGCCATTAAGGGGAATGATAGATTCTTGATTCCAGGGTTTGGTACAGTCAAACCTCACTTAACGAATGCCTCGCTTAGCGAAAAACTCGCATAACGAGCAGGCATTTCAAAAAGCGTTCCGACTCGCGTAACAAACATTTTCACTATGCGCGTCAGACTTTTCCTATGGAAAAACCTGCATAACGAGCATTTCTATGGGGAAAACTCGCATAATGAAGATTTTTCGTTATGCGAGTTTTTCCATAGAAATTTGCGTTATATGAGTTTTTCCATAGGAATTTTTGCTGTGTGAAAAAAACTCACATAGCGAAAAACTTGCATAGCGGTAGCCTCACAGAATGAAATACTTTCATCATGCGAGGTTTGTTTGACTGTATGTTAAAAAATTGTACATTAGAAATTTGTTGAAGAATTAATAATCTATTAATCTACCAACGTTCAGATTTCTGCCCCCAGAAATCATAATAATAATGCTTTCCCTGATTTTATCATTGTCAAAATGTGGCTAGAAATATCCTACATCCAATTTTTGTCATGTACAATATTCCCAGACAATTGATACAGATGCCAGCCTCCTTAATTAACCTGTAAGACACTATTCTGTTAAATCATATAACACACAAGACATTATAGCTGTGATGTGAAGTAATCTTTTTTATGTTTTGTCCTCATCCTATAAATTGCCAAGACGTTTTACAAGAAAAATTGCTGGTAGTATTACTGCTGTTTTTTTGGTGGTAGTTAGTGCCATGGTTATCTTCCTCTTCCTCCTCCTCCTCTTCTTCAAACTAACATGAGAGACAGCACTCATGTTGTACATCAGAACAACACAAACACTACTCCGACGTCCTCATGCTTAATTTTACAGGGACAATGTTTTGGTTGGTGTCATCTAGTATGATGAACACGCTCTGGTCACCTCCAGACTTGATTACTGTAATGCGCTCTACATGGGGCTGCCCTTGACGACCATTCGGAGGCTTCAACTGGTCCAGAATGCAGCTGCCCAGGTGGTGATGGGGTGTGGGCGGTATGCACATGCCTCACCGCTGCTTCAGGAGTTGCACTGGTTGCCAGTATATCTCCAGGTACAATTCAAGGTGCTGGTTATTACCTTTAAAGCCCTACATGGTAGTGGGCCAGGATATTTAAGAGACCGCCTCACCCCAAGAACATCTGTCCGTCCCACCAGAGCGGACTGGAGAGGCTCTCTAGTTGTTCCATCGGCCAGAGAGGCGCATCTCTCTGGCACTAGGAGGAGGGCCTTCTCTGTGTCCGCTCCTGCCCTATGGAACCTCCTGCCAATGGAGCTACGTCTCCAGAGCTGCTGCCCTTCAGGAAGAATCTAAAAACATGGCTGGTGGCGCAGGTATGGGGTGCGGGAGGTATAATGACCCCAGCTCGCTGGATGTTCTGAGCCCCTCTCTCCCTCTACTGTTTAATTAGTAAGATTAGTAAGATGTAGCATTTGGTGTGCTTTTAATCTTTTTAGATTTAAATTTTAACACTTTTGTATTTGAGGTTTTTGGTAGTGTTTGTGTTTTATTGTGATGTCTTTTATTACTTGTAAACCGCCCTGAGTCACTTCGGTGAGAAGGGCAGTGGAGAAATATGAACAAATAAATATTAATGATTCACATACCCAGTGGCTCTGGCAGTTGATATGCCTTTCATTTACTGCAGCCTGGCAACATTGGTACTGTACCTATAGGTGTGTAGCTTACCATTTGCCCATTTGAACCTTTCCTCTCAATAGTTGATAACTGCAAGCAAACAAGTTTAACTGGTTCTGCTAGTAGCAGTCCTTTCAGAAAGCAGTTCCAGGAAGTTGGGGGGAAATAATAGTGCAGTCAATGTATATGCATATACAGTATATACATATTTATCAATATAAATGTAAATGTAAAACTTCTAGAGATGGATTAAGTATAAAATAACTGCAGGCGAGTCGAACAAGTGGGTGGAACTCTCCAACTGTTTTTTAGTTGATAATTGTGTGCAGATCATTCACCCGACTCTGCATGGATAAACCTATAATGTTATAAATGTTAAGACCATTTAAAAAAAGAGAAAAGAGGCATTAATCAGTACTCCTTGTAGTTTTTAAATAGTAAAAAGTACCAATAGACATCATTTTCTTCTCCCCTTTCTCCTCCTTACCTGCTTGGAAGATTTCAAAGAATAAACGGTTTAATGACTTATTTTTAACTAAGAATTTAAAAGTACACATTAATATTAATTTTGGAAGTTCAGTATTTACTGCAATCCACACTACTAATTAGATTGAGGTTTTTGTTTGATCTCAAGATGGTGCTATTTCCCTGTATTTACACAATCTCTCCATTTCATTTGTTGTTCAGTCACGCAGTCGATTCCGACCCTCTGCGACCCCATGGACCACTGTCCGCCAGGCACTTCTGTCCTCCACCATCCCCCTCAACTCGCTCAGCTCTGTGCCCATTGTCTCTACAATACCATCTAGCCATCTCATCTTGGGTCGTCCCCTTCTTCTTTTGCCCTCAACCCTTCCAGGCATCAAGGCTTTCTCAAGCGAATCTTCTCTTCTCATTTGATGTCCAAAGTACTTTAGCTTCATCTTTACTATTTGACCTTCTAAGGAGCAGTCAGGGTTGATTTCTTCTAAGATCGACCTATTTTTGAGAGGGGACTCTCAAAACTCTCCTCCAACACCACATCTCAAAGGCGTCTATTCTTCTGCGCCCAGCTTTCCTAATGGTCCAGCTCTCACAACCATACATTGCCACAGGGAATACCATTGCATACCTGTGTATATTTCTGCCTGCTTTCCTGCCTGTCTTAAACCCCTAACCCAGTATTAGTCTGGATTTAGCCCCAAACATAACTTTCTTTGTAAGCCTGTGCAAAATGCATTTTCATCACGTGAACAAGATACAAGTACAGTACCTGTATAAACAACTGAATAAATTATATCTGGGTACGACTTCATGCAGCATGTTGTCCTAATCTATGTTAAAACGATCTTAGAAGAATTTGGCTTGGGGAGAGCAGTTATAAAGATTTAAAAAAAGATAGGTAAAGGTAAAGGTTTCCCTTGCTCGAAAGCCAGTCGTATCCGACTCTAGGGGTCAGTGCTAATCTCTGTTTCTAAGCCGAAGAGCCAGCAATGTCTGCTTCTGCAGATGTTTCCATGGTCATGTGGCAGGCATGACTAGACACCGGAGTGCATGGAACGCTGTTACCTTCCCACTGAAGTGGCCCCTATTTATCTACTTGCAATTTCTTGCTTTCAAACTGCTAGGTTGGCAGGAGCTGGGACAGAGACGGGAGCTCATTCCGTCCTGCAGTACTCGGGAACTGAACTGCTGACCTTCCGCCTCCCAGTCAGCGTCTTAGTGACTTGAGCCACTGCAGTCCTAATTATATAAGTTGTGTGGTATAGTGAGCTGGACGTAGAAGCGTGGTGGTGCTACAAAGCTACTATGGAGAAACGGGTGGAGGGGAGCTGCCAAATTTGGACACGAAACAATACTCTCTCCTTGCCATATTTTCAATAACCAATGAAGTTTGGATTTTGAGATTCCAGCGCCAAGAAAGTGACTTCATTTTGGCAGTCCAAAGTTTGATCTGGACACGAAAGAAGAATTGGGGCATGCCTGACACATTAAAGATGTTGTTGTTGTTCAGTTGCACAGTCAATTCCGACCCTCCACCCGTTTCTCCATAGTAGCTTTGTAGCACCACCACGCTTCTACGTCCAGCTCACTATACCACACAACTTATATAATTAGGACTGCAGTGGCTCAAGTCACTAAGACGCTGACTGGGAGGCGGAAGGTCAGCAGTTCAGTTCCCATGGACCGCTGTCCGCCAGGCACTTCTGTCCTCCACCATCCCCCTCAACTCACCCAGCTCTGTGCCCATTGCCTCTACAATACCATCCAGCCATCTCATCTTGGGCCGTCGCCTTCTTCTTTTGCCCTCAACCCTTCCAAGCATCAAGGCTTTCTCAAGTGAATCCTCTCTTCTCATTTGCTGTCCAAAGTACTTTAGCTTCATATTTACTATTTGACCTTCTAAGGAGCAGTCAGGTTTGATTTCTTCTAAGATCGACCTATTTGTTCTCCTCGCTGTCCAGGGGACTCTCAAGACTCTCCTCCAACACCACATCTCAAAGGCGCCTATTCTTCTGTGCTCAGCTTTCCTAACGGTCCAGCTCTCACAACCAGAGGCGTAGCTACCGCCGTATCAATTATACGGGGGGGCCCCAACGTGCGTAAGCAAAACAAATCTTTACTCTCCCTAAGGGCCCCCAAACAAATTTTTATACGGGGCCCCGCCAAGGCACGCTACTCTTCTGCTCACAACAGAAGCGTAGCGTGCCTTGGCGGGGCCCCGTATAAAAATTTGTTTGGGGGCCCTTAGGAAGGGTAAAGATTTGTTTTGCTTACGCACGTTGGGGGCCCCCATGGCCTGGGGCCCCCCGTATAATTGATAGGGCAGATACGGCGGTAGCTACGCCCCTGGCTCACAACCATACATTGCCACAGGGATAGACCTCCAGAAATAAGCGAACATGTCCATGGGAAGTCTGCAGACGGAGACAAGCGCTGGTCTTTCGCCTATATAAACAGAGATGAGCACTGAACCCTAGGGTCGGATACGACTGGCTCTCGAACAAGGGTTGACTGGCTTTCGAACAATTGGTGAAAACACAGTGGGTGGTGTTCACAACTGAGACGTCAACAGAAAACATTCCCGAAAGAGAGTGGCGTCGGGTTGGGGGAGAAGCCGAGCCTAACCAACGCCGCCTTACGCCGGGAACTTTGCGCACGCTCAGAGGCACCCGTTCCCATGCCAATATTCAGCCGTGACCTGAAGAAAGGTGAGGGAGAGAGGCCTGAAAGAGCGAGGGCGGCTCTGGCTGCTGTAGTCAGCAGGAGACAAAGGGCGGGAACGAGTTAAAGGCCTTTCGCCTGCGTTACTGAAATGCACGCTTGGCTCCAGCAAATCTGGGCTGTGCGCCCCGTCGGAAAGGAGGCTGGACTAGTGGGGAGGAGGAGGAGGAGGAAGGCAGGGCGTTTGTAATGGATCAAAAACACAAAAAAAAGAGAGAGGAGTTTAAAAAGGGAAGAGGGAAGGCTCCAAGCCGAGGCTGGAACCGAGGCTGGTAATCTTTCTTCCCCCCCCCAGCCATGATTTGTGGCAAATGGAGGAAGACCCGCGCCGAAAGGCACCACCAGCCACAACAGGAGCAGCCGGTCTCAGCCCAGACCTACGCTGGGGTTGCCAAATTCTCGGGGCACCGCGCCTTTAAGAAGCTGGGTGAGTACTTTTTTGGGCAGGCCGGAGGGCCAGAGTTGCACCTTCCTTCCCTAGGACCTGCCCTCCAGTCGCCCTAGAAGAGACGGATCCCCCACCCCGTCCGACCAACTCACCCACAACTTTCCCAAAAGGTTGCAATTTGCCAAGTGGTAGCCTTGTTAGTCTGTGGTTCAAGCATAACAAAACAACAACAAAAGGACATAAAACATTGTGGTACCTTAAAGCAAGGGGTGTCCAAACTACGGCCTGGGGGCTGGATCTGGCCCCCCGATGCCGTTTCATCCGGCCCACCAAATCCCTCATCGCTCCAGGGAGCGGAAGTAAGACATGCCCATATAGGAGCGAGGAGGGCTTCATGGGCCGGGTGAGTTGGCATCAGGGACCGGATCCAGTCCCTGGGCCGTTGTGACTGGCCCATGGCCCAAAAAGTTTGGGCACCCCTGCCTTAAAGGGCAAGTCTTGTATTTCAGCGCGAGCTTTCGTGGATCAAGTCTACTTCGACAGGCAACGGGAGTGAGACTTTTCTCACGGCATCACTCTGAAGGGTAAACTCATTGGCAAATGTTTAATGCCACAATATTTGTCTTGCTCCCATCTGCGAACCATTTGCAACTCAGCACGGCCAAACTTCACAGCAAATTTGAGTACCAATCAGGGATCTTCTGTTATTGCCGGTTGTAAAGGGCTACAATGATTTGTAAACTTATCTGTTATGCTAGCCAATTGTTGTGTCCCTCTGTACCTGATGTGTACTATAGATTGATGCCGTGAAGTCTCTCTCTTATGTCTGATGAAGTGGACTTGATCCACAAAAGCTAACATTAAAATACAGAAGTTAGTCTTTAAAGTGCCACGATGGTTTTTTAAAAATTTGTTTCTTGTTTACTCTGGAAAAGTTCCAAAAGGTGTAAGGGTCCCAGGCTGAATTAGGACCACGACCTAGCCCGGAGTCAGGTGACGGTTGAAGGGATAGAAGGGCCTCTGGAGTCTTTGAAGTGGTAGCCATGTTCTTCGTGCAAGTGATGGCCTCTGGCCACCACAAATAAAAGGGGAAGGACCTGGTGCTTTGCTTGGGTTCACTCTCACCATGGCCTTCTTTCACACAGCATGATAAGTAGATGCTAGGTCTGAATGGTAAACTCGTTAGTAAATGTGTAATGCCACAATTACATTTACAGTTACAAATACTTTGGGGACTGCGGTGGCTTAGTGGTTAAGACGCTGAACTTGACAACTGGAAGATTAGCAGGTCAGCAATTCGAGACCAGAGCACCGCATGATGGAGTGAGTTCCCATCTCTGTCCCAGCTCTTGCCAACCTAGCAGTTCAAAAGCAAGAAATTGTAAGTAGATAAATAGGTACCACTTCGGTGGGAAGGTAACAGCATTCCATGCATTCCAATGTTTAGTCATGCCTGCCACATGACCACAGAAATGTCTGCAGATGCAGACAGTACAGGCGCTTTGGCTATACAGAGAGATGAGCACTAAACTCCAGAGTTAGATACGACTGGCTTTCGAGCAAGGGCGGCCTTTACTTAATGCCACAATGTTTCTTTTGCATCCATCTATTAATCATTTGTAAATACCATCTGGGATGTTAACAAAGCAATGAGGTAAAGAGTAATCAAGCAGAATATGACATTTAAAATTAATCTGAAAATGACATTTAAAATTATTGTAATTTGAATAACTATGGATCATTTGTTACTGCTAGCTGTAGGAAGCTGTATTGATATGCATGCTTATCTGTCATTCTGCTTGATTGCTCTTTACCTCATTACTTTGTAACCCATTTACTTTGTAACATCTTGACCTCTGCATCTGGTGTATATAAACCATACCTGAAATTTTACTTTTGTCTGAAGAAGTGGACTTGATCTACGAAAGCTCACAGTAAAAATATAGCAGTTAGTCTTTAATATTCTGCAGTGGTTTTTATTTTTGTTTTTTGGCTTTTGTTTTCTGATATGCCTGAACCACAGACTAACACGGCTACTATTCCATAAAATACTGCAGTTCGTCTTTAAAGTGCCATAACAGTTTTTGTCTTTTTGTTTATTCTCTGAAGGTCCTCTGAGCATTTGCTGAGTGCATTTTCTTTGCCACTCAGATAATTAGCAGCGTCCCACCATCTCAGGGATATGAACTGCTAATGAACTTCTGTAGCATGCAGGCTGGTGGCAATGAGACAAATTCTCCCCACACCTTTCCCTGTCGAAATAAATTTTGCTGGGATTTAGCCTAAAACCTCATGTAGGGCTTCATTGATGTTAAGGCTAAACCTATAATGTTCTTTGTCTTACCAGAACTTTAGCCCTTAGGCATGGGAAATAATTAGAAGCTATGCATTTTTTTACAATTGTAATTTGGGCTACCACACAGTATTATAAGTAGATGCATAATAAAATTTTTGTTTCCTGGATGCCTTGGGTGCTTACCGTGAAAGGCGTCAGGAGCATGGGGTGAAGATTTTTAAAAAGTCTAAATACATTGTATTATATAGAAATTAATTGGTTTGGAGGTTCCATAAATCAGCTCTTGGTTGATTTAGGGCAGAGATGGGGATCTTTCCAGATATTGCGTGAAAGATTCCATCATCCCTCATGCAACAACATCTGGAGAGTCACAAACTCTTGTCATTGTTTTGTAATGAATGGAAAAACTGATCTTGTACAAAACTGAACTTCAGTAATGGAGATTTAAAGTAGCTTATTTTGCTGTGCTGAACAAAAGTTTTTTCTTTCATTGGGAAATTCGGTCATGCTAGCTTGGAAGTGATCACTCTACTTCAATGCACTCAACCAATGGTCAGGAAGAACAAGTTTAGGCAGGGAGATCTGTTGTACCAGGTGCAGTGACGGAAGACTACTTAGAAGAAATAGCTGTGCAATTTCATCATGTTTAGATGCCAGAAAACCAACATCAGGCGGAGGATGAGAGACAAACTCAACATCCAGAAGTCAGATGAAGTATGAGTAATCTCATTACATAAAAGCCTAGAACAGGCCAACTCACAGTCTTCTAGGTATTGTTGAACTCTCTTAAACCCTAATTAGCATAACTAATAGAGAGGAGTCCTGGGAGTTGCACTCCAATATCTGGAGAGCCACAATTGCCCATCCATGCCCTAGCGCATTGTGAATAGTAATACAGCATACAGTATATTAAAATCAAAGTTATCACTAAAATGAAAATACATCAGGGAATCTGTTACGCTAAAATATGGTAGATTTTTAGCCAGGCACATATACAATTATTGTGTAATCTAAGGTGACATCAGTTTAACTTTTCACTCACATTTGATTGCATTAAAATATTTATTTGTTTAGAATGTGCAATTTATTTACCAATTTTAAACGTGTTTGAGTTAATGTGTGATCCAACCAGTCATGTAGTTAATTGTATATTGTATACAATTTTATGTTGTTTAATTAAATAGTGACTCCTATTTTAGGATGCTATGAGATAACTAAACAATGTTCTGCAGTGGAAGGGATTTATGCTTTTTTAAAAATCCCTATTTTAAGTAGAAGCACATCAGAAACAAAAAGGCATAAAAGAGCAAAGTTGTATGATGTGTTATGTGCAATCAAATAAGAGATGATTACCAAGAGTTATAAATCAGCAACCATTGAGGTCAAAGATGTGGAACCTGTGACTTTCCAGATATTGCTGGACATCACTTCCCACCATACTATCCATAATAATCTACATCAAGTTTGGTCTTGAGAGGCCAAGCTATATTTACAACATCCTGGTTAAAATCTCGTCATTGCAATGAATGCACAAGATACCTTACTCTGCTTCACCCCTGACCCATTAATCACTCATCTCCAGCAAACTAGCAATAACATTAGGGTGTTTTATAAATCACTATGAGACAGGAATGAAGAATCTGTGGCTCTGCAAGTGCTCCCATTCTTCATTAGGTAAAGATAAAGGTCACCCTTGCTTGGAAGCCAGTCGTATCCAACTCTAGGGTTCAGTGCTCATTTCTGTTTATAGCCAAAGACACTGTCTGTGTCTGCAGATATTTCTGAGGACAGATGGCAGGCGTTTACTTTCCCTCCGAAGCAGTACCTATTTATCTACCTGCAATTTCTTGCTTTCAAACTGATAGGTTGGCTGGAGCTGGCACAGAGAAGGGAGCTCACTCTGTTATGCAGTACCTGGGTCTCAAACTGCTGATCTGCTGACCTTCCAGTTGTCAAGTTCAGCGTCTTGACCTCTAAGCCACCGCATCCTTCATTACCACAAACCATATTGAGCAAGGCTTCTTCTTCTGCATCTAGGCCTGGCATGAAATTGCCAAATTGAATGCACCTTTGTGTGGGTTCATTCTGCATTTCCCTTCACCTGATCTAGTGTGAGAAAGATTATCCAGGAGCACATGGTTGTTGTTACCAGGATACACCTGATTGTGGTCCAAAAATACAGTACCACAATCTTCAAGGGGGCTCCTTCTATGTATCCCTTGAGTTAGGCTGATGGAAGTTGGACTGGAGAAAAAAAACACACTTGAGGAACCACATCAGAAAGTAAATAAAACACAATGGTTGGCTAATGTAACAGATAAAGTTACAAATCAGTGTGGCTTTTTATACCTGGCAATTACTGAAGATCCCTGATTGATATTCAAATTAATTTCTGTGAAGTTTGGTTTTGTTCAGTTGTAATAGGTTAGTTCATAGGTGCAAAATAAACATTGTGGCATTACACATTTCAGCCATTGTGTATCTGTACCCCCACTTGATATGTATAAATTAATGCCCTGAATTCTCACTCTTATGTCTGACTAAGTGGACTTTATCCACAAAAGCTAACATTAAAATACACTAGTTAGTTATCAAAATACAGTAGTTAATCTTTAAGGTGTCACACGTTTTATTTCCTTTCTGATGTGCTTACACAGACTAACATGGCTACCATTTAAAAAATGGCAACTATTGATGAATCACATGTTTCCTACATTTGTTCTTAAGGATTTTTCTTGAAGTATATTGGAATAAGAATGATTCACTTTCAAAGGCTTTCCTATCTCTTGCTGGGCATGCAGATTGTTTGAAAAGAGACAATCTCACAACAGAGTGTCTTACAGAGGTGTGTCATGTAGGTTCTGTTGCTAGCTGATCTGTGACCACTTTGCGTTAGGTGATCCTACACATACCCTTGATCACTCACGGCAGTAGTATGTGGCACCTGTCGCTTTAAATATATATATATGAATAGCAACTCATTTTGTGAGTAGATCGTTTTCCTTGGACAGAATTGGCTTGGAGCTGTTAGTCTACTTTCTACATTGAGTTTGAAGTTTAAAGATGGTGTTACTCTTTAGCATTCATAAAGTGTCTTAAATAAAATTACCTAATCTTAGGTTTATCAGAAAACAAAACAAAATAAAAGAAACAACACTGTAGCACTTTAAAGACTAACTGCTATATTTTTATTGTTAGCTTTCGTGGATCAAGTCCACTTCATCAGACAAAGAGTGAAACTTACAGGCATGTTCTTTATATACCAAATTCAGGGGCTCAAAGGGAGAAGGGGTGTGGGCAAGACGACAGAAGGGGTGTGGGCAAGACGACAGACAAGCAAGTACAAGATTGCAGCTTCACACAGCCATTAGCAACAATAGATTATTCAGATAAACTCTAAATGACTCTCTTTCAACCTCAAGGTTGCTGAGAAAGCCCATTATGGTCTCTGATCAACTTTGGTTGAAATCAAGACATAATAGTCAAAGATATTTCCCTAACAGCAAAGAG
Source organism: Furcifer pardalis (assembly GCA_030440675.1). Taxonomy (NCBI): domain Eukaryota; kingdom Metazoa; phylum Chordata; class Lepidosauria; order Squamata; family Chamaeleonidae; genus Furcifer; species Furcifer pardalis. Next base: position 32,902,905 of record CP126897.1, read on the forward strand.
GTTCAGACTACAGATCAGTCTGTCACATGCTACATATGGATACTGTACATCCTTTTTGTACCTTTATTTCCACCCCAAATAAACATACTGTATTAGGACTCTTTCAAATACCATGTGACCTAAAATAGGCCACTTTTTGACCCCCCACCCCCTGTGACTTTCCGTGACCGTTGACCGATCTCCCCCTCCCCTAAATCACGTGATTTGAAGATAGATCTATGACCAGCTGGATGCGAAAAGCAAATGATAATTTTAGAGTCATGTGACTTCATGCAGGACCCCCCCCCCTGACTTTCTGTGACTTTTGGTCGACCCCCTTCTAAAATGGTCCCGTGGTATTTGAACGACCCCCTAAGTGAAATCCACACTTTGATTTGAGAGAGAGAACTCTGCTTACCTAGGAGTAAGCCCATGACACATACTGAAACTTCTCCTAAATTTGGATCAGTTGTGCTAGACTAGTAAAGATAGTGTGTCTGTTAACAGGATTGTGTTGTGGATCTGTTGTTTGAAGATGCTGACACTAGCAAAGCTTTTGTTTCTTTTCAGCTCTTCCACACCACTTAGTAATGTACTACATAGCTAGTGGGATTATGCTGTGGGTTTTTTTTTTTTTTTTTTGGATGAGTGCTGACGTACAAAAAAAGCTTTATCACAGGCTGACTACATGGGTTTTTAGCCTGCTGTTTGCACTGAAGCTGGGATAAGCTGGTGTGCTCTTAAGATGCGAGTTAGATGATGCATTCTAGCAAAGACATCTTTTCTACAGTATGCCATCCTGCCCCCACAACATTCCTGGAACACATCTTTCTGGTCCCTGGAAGGGGTTTTTATTTGTCTGTTGTGAGTAGGTTCACTCTGGTGTGGATTGATTTCAGCATGTGTGATTACTGGAACTGATCCAAAGCAAGACTTCCACTTTAAATTTCCCACATTATAACTGGCAGTGGTTTCAGCAATAGTCTTTAAACAGTTAACAAAACTGGCGCAGTGGCTAAACTGCTGTACTGCAGCCAGAACGTTGTGAGTTTGATCCATACTAGCATTTCCAGGTTGACTCAGCCTTAAGATTCTTCTGAGATCGGTAAAATGTGTACCCAACAAAGCAAAGCATTACACTTCTATACCGCCCCATAGCGCTTAGCGCGCTCTCTGGAAGGTTCACAAGTTACCATATTTTCCAGTGTATAACACACATCGGAGTATAAGACGCCCCCCTGTTATTACCAAAATAGCCCACTATAGGCCACTATATACAGTACAAGACACACTCCATTTTTCCATATCAGAAAACAAAAACAAAAAAGTAATAAAACAAAAATACTGTAACGCTTTAAAGACTAATGGTTATATTTTTATTGTTAGCGTTCGTGGATCATTTCGTGGATCCATTTTTCTAGTGTATGTATTTTAAGTGGGGGAGTGGGTTTTATACACCAGTAAATACAGTAATTATCATTTTGCCCCCAAAATGCTGGGGACTCATTTTACTGACATCAGAAGGATGGAAAGCTGAGTCATCCTTGAGCCCTGGTCAGGATCAAACTCACAACCTTTTGGTCACAAGGCAGCAGTTTAACCACTGTACCACCAAGGCGCATACCCAGCACGTGGGGGGGAGGTGTTAATTAGCTTGTGAACTGCCCAGAAAGTGCACTAAGCACAATGGGGCAGTATATAAATCTAATTGCTGTTGTTAGAAAAAATTCACTTCCCCTACCTCTGCTGAGCAGAGGAAGTGGTTATTTTGTTAATAACTAGAAGTGGCTTGCATATTGTTTTTGGAATGGTTGGACTTGATTAGAGCACTCTAATGAAGCCCAGCCACTTCAGATCAGCACTGCATTAAGCTCACTTCATGTTGTTAGTGTAGTTGTACCCCAAGTGTTTCCAGTTCTTCCAGTTGTGATTTGTCAGGAAGATTTCGTTTGTATAAAAAGAGCTAATGTGCTATTCACTCCTTCTATGTTGTTCTTTCTTTCCCTATAAGTTTTTAGGAATTTGATAGTGAGCTGTCCCCTCTAATGCTGTCGAAAAGATTTGCGTAGTTCAGATTTTCAATACTTGATCTTTCAAGACATTCGGAAAGGTTACACAGTTTGTAACTCAACAAGTTGAACGTAACAACCCTTCAGCCTCGTACTGTTTGGCTATATTTCCTGCTTATATGAGAAAAAATCCCTCCTATATCAGAGTAAGGGCTTCTTTCTAAACCAGCTTCCACTGTTTTCAACAGCAGCAAGCCAGATGTTTCAGGAAACACAAACAGAACCTAGCCCTAGGTCATACAGGGAAGAGAGTAAGAATGAAGGGTGTGTAATACACAAGTACCCTTTGAATTGCCAGCAGGAAGCAAAAAAAAAAAAAGGTGGTTTCTAAGCTATTGGGCCACTGATGGGTGTACCATGATTGGCAGTATTTCCCAAATGCTGGTTTTTGGACTTCAATTCCCAGAAGCCTAAGTCATTTCCCCAAAGCACTGATCAGCCAATGTACTGACTTAGGCTTCTGGGAATTGAAGTCCCCCTGTGGGCTGTGTACCCCCTTGTTGGAAACCACTGAATTGATTGGAACATGGATATGTTATTTTTTAATACCACAGTTCCCAGAATTCCACAGCAAGCATGCCCATTGGCCATTTTGCCTGGGAGGTTCTGGATATTGTGGTCCTAGAAATGTATATGCTCGTGGTTTCCAACATGGGGCATACACAACACAGGGGGCCAATTTGATTTTTAAGGGGGGAAATTCAAGGATACATTATTAACAGCAATTTTTTGGGAAGCTTGTTTAGAACAAGTTAATGACCTTTTAGGCTTTCTCCATGTGAATAGGAGTTCACTTATTGAATTATAAGAATTACCGTATTTGCTGGCGTATAAGACCCACTTCCCCACTTTAAAATACATTGGAAAAATGGAGTGCATCTTGTACTGTATATTGTGGCCTGTAGTGGGCTATTTTGATAATAACGGGTGCGTCTTATACTCTGGTGCGTCTTATACATCGGCAAATATGGTATATGTCACGGTGGGGTTGAGATCAGGATTTTAGAGAAGCTTAGGTGGGGCATGGTCAAAAAAAGTTTGGGAACCACTGGTTTACACTCTGTCTGTCTTTGGTTTGGTAGCTCACATGTTTTCTGGACATATAATACAGCGTATTATATTTTTTAAATAAAAATAGAATAGAATTGGCAATTGTGTTTATTTTGAAATTGGGTGTTTTGTAATACAGTAATACCTCAGATAACATTAGTATCGAATAACACTAAAATCGCATAACATTAAGCAATCTGGGGGGAAGAATTGCATCGGATAACATTAAGATCCTATGGGATGCATCGGATAACAACCGCTAAAGCCTGTGTGGTTACAGTGTATCTCTATGGATCCCATAGGATTTTAACATGCATCGGATAACACTAAAAATCGGATAACACCAAGACTTGTGGAACCAGGTTTTAGTGTTATCCGAGGTTTTACTGTAGTTAACATGCTGACTTTAATCAACATGTTTAGTTTGATCTGTAGCTCATCCATCCTTACAATATTCCTGTATTTTTGCAGTGCTCCTTATCATTTCAGTTCTTTTGCAACAAATCACTGTTTTTTCAGAATATGAAAACATTTGCTTATGCAATTTTAACACTGCAGTAAGTCCTATTATGGTCCATGTGACTTAATCCACTCAAGATATACTGCCTCACACAGTATAACTATGAGTAAGACATTCATGGAAATATCCAGCATCTTTAGTTGAAGGAATTCATTGATGACGTTAAAGGGATGGTCGTGCAGGTTAACTGCATAGAATATGAAATGGCAGGCAGATGTCCCACAGGACTTTATTGCTATGGTCTTGGAAAACAGGTTTACTAATAAAATTCTACCTGCAGTTTTACACCTCCCTAACTGTGTTGCCTGTTTGGATGCAGGAGGGTATATTTTCCTCTTAGCTCCGTGTGACTTAATCTATAATCATTTCCAGCTACTGTGGGTCTACTTTTCCTAGAGTTCTTCACCACCAAACATGCTGAATGGGATTTCTGGTTGGTGACATTAAACACTGCATGTGGAGCAAAGGTTCAGAACCACTGTTTTATCTCTTTGGTGTTCAGCTGGTAAATCAGGAGACCCTAATAGGTCAGAAGGTAGAACATACAAGGCGTACCACTGCCATGTTTATCTGGAGTTTTGTTTTTCAGGGAAAGTATGAGTAGGAAAAGAGGTGGAATTGCTAATTACAGGGGAGGGTTCCTTTAGTTTTCCCATTTGTGTAGAAGAAATAATTGCGACAGGAGCAGTCAAATATATGGAACTGATTGTTTAAGGATTAAATGTTTTTATTGTCTTTTAGTGTAATTATGTTGTGTATTAGATGTAGTTTTTATAATTTTTCATTATGTCTTGTTTGTGTTTTATTCTGTATTTTATTTTTTAAATTAATAAAATTTAATTTTTTTAAAAAAACCCAAATACAGTAATACTTTGGATAACGTTTGGATCGGATAACGCTAAAATCACATAACGTTAAGTAATCTGGGGAGGAGAATTGGATCGAATAACGTTAAGGTCCTATGGGATGGATCGGATAACAACCGCTAAAGCTTGTGCGGTTACAATGTATCTCTATGGAGCTTTAACGTTATCCGATCCATCTCATAGGATTTTAACATGGGTCGGATAACACTAAAAATCGGATAACACCAAGACTTGTGGAACCAAGTCCTAGCGTTATCCAAGGTATTACTGTATATGGGATTGAGAAAAAGCTTCCACTACATCCGGCCAAGTTATCCTGCTATAGTTATATAGTAGATGGGGTACACAGAAAGAGCCTCCTTGAAGATTGTGGTTTTCTTGCACCACAATTGGGCGTACCCTGGTAACAGCCACCTTGTGTTGTCTGCCGCTCTATCGACTACACCACACTGGGTATCACTAGAATAATATCAGGTGTGCAGTGATACACTCCCACAGGGTGTATGTGTACTGTAAGCACAGGCAAGCATGAACTTGTCCAGTCTGTTGTTCTACTGTCCAGAGTTCTAAAGATGCCAGTGCCAAGTCTTCATAAGTACAACCACACACAGAGTCTCTCTGGGGAGTTTGCTTTGTGCTCTCCCACAAATGTGCATAGAGTTGCCAACTGCCTCCCCTTGCTTAGGTCAGAAGAGAAGCAGCAACTAGCTTAGGCCCTCCACGCCCTCAAAAAACTTTTTGTCTTTCCCTAGATTGGCTTGAGGTGGGATGTTAACTCCCTTCTCCTGTTCTGACTTTTCTTTCCTCCTTCTGAGTGTAAGTAGGGGTGACGGGGAGCACCTGACCAGCAAAAGAAGAGTTCATCTTCACAGCTGGTTGGACAAAAGTAATGCTTCTTCTCCTTCTTTCGTGTCCTGATCAAACTCTGGGCTGCCAAAATGAACCAAAGTAACGCATTATACACCACCTTACTTTTTGACATCTGGGAACTTAACTAAAAGCCTTCTTGTTAAAACTGAAGTGAGCAGCTAGGCAGACAAACAGTTGAATTCTAGTTATAGGTGCTCCTTGGACTTCTGGTGCAATGCCACTCCTTCAGTCTAGTGCCCCGGGCGGCACTTATTGAAGGCAGCAAAATGTCACTTGGGCATATGAGTGTTCTTGGACTTCAATTCCCAGAAGCCATAGAGGCCGCTGTGGGGACAGCGCCAGCGTCTTGGGCCCCACCCAGGGGGTGGGAAAATTGGCTTACGCCTAGGGCAGCTGAAACCCATGCTACGCCACTGCTTCAGTCAGTCAGTCAGTCCTGATGCCATTCATTTGCCAACTCAGATTAATCTGGATGATGCCAAACTAGAGCTGCCATAATTCTCTCCCACAAAACCGGGACAGAAGTATAGTTGACAAAAATGGGTGGGTTATCTACAAGATAGCCTTTTTTAAAACAAACATAGTGACAGCTATAAAACACTTTCACATTAAATATATCAATACAGGACATGTTTTAAAAATCCGAGACTTTAACATGATTTTTATTGAACTGGACAGGACAATTTTTTCGACCTTGAATCCAGGACAATCCTGGTTTTCCAGTATGGCAACCCTATGCCAAACTATTCCAGCGATATGGAGAACCATAGCTGCTGCACTGCCACCACCTGGGATTTGGGGGTAGTGCTGGGTGAAATAGCATTCTTAATGCAGTACCTGTACTGTATTGTACTTTGAAATGTTTGAAAAGGTAGCTGTGTTAGTCTGTGCAAGCATATAAGAGAGCACACAAAACAAAAAAGACAAACATGTTTAAATGTGAGCTTTCGTGGATCAAGTCCACGTCGTCTGACAAAGTGGACGAAGTGGATTTGATCTTTATCTGACAAAGTGGACTTGATCCATGAAAGCTCCTTTAAATGCATGAGTTAGTTTTTAAAGTGCCACATCATTTTTATCTTTTGTTGTTGTTTTGTTTACTCTCTGATATCTTAATACTTTGAACCTTATATTTTGTGGGAATAAAAATTCCTTCTAGAACAGACTGGATCCCAGCCTCTAAGTCTGATTTTTCTGGTTAATAACATCTCTCTGTCTTGTCCATATGCAAAATTACAACTTGTTTATTGTCATCTAGTCCATTATTGATCCAATTCAACATTATGAATAGGTTCCCTGGTGTTAGGTGGTAAGAAATAGTAAAGCAGCTTGCCATCAGCATTTTTGGTGACAGCTAACTTTACATATCTGAATTACTTCTCCTAGTTAGTCCATCTACCTATTGAACAAAATGGGAGACATAATAAGACCCTGTGCCTTTGTCTCCCCTCAGAATCCCAGAATTCTCCATTTTTGGCATTCCACCTGCCAGTAAAGGTAAACATCGCCCTTGTTCAAAAGCCAGTTGTATGGTGCAGTGCTTATCTCCGTTTATAACCAAAGAGCCAGCACTTTATGCGTCTGCAAACGTTTCTGTGGTCACGTGGCAGGCATGGCTTCATGCACGGAGTGCACGGAACGCTGTTACCTTTTCTGCCAAAACAGTACCTTTTTATCTACTTGCAATTTCTTGTTTTTGGACTATTAGGTTGGCAGGAGCTAGGGCAGAGACAGGAGCTCAGTCTGTCCTACAGTACTCAAGTCTGTCATACAGGATTCCTTTTGGGGCTATCCAGTGGTGGGATGTCAAAAATTTTACTACCCCACCGTGACATCATCATAGTGTGGGTGGAGCTAACATCATGATGTCATGATGTCATGGGCGGGGCCAAATAAAAAATAAAAATAAGCACACACGCACACCCCTCAGGCCTTTTTAGGAACTGTGGTAGTACGTCAATATAGGTAAAGGTATTAAATACACATTAAAATACACAGAGACACACCACATCCAAAGGTGAGTCACTTACCCTGGGGAGCAGGCTATAGGGAGCTTCAGGCTAGCAGCTTCTCTTCCTCCTCCCCACTTGGAAGGACAGCAAGGAGGCCGTGTATACGCACCAAGCACTGGTGCATCAAGTGCTTGGCACGCATGCACAGTGGGGGAACAAGTGAAAAGATAAGCCCCAAAGGTGGTTCCCCCCAAAAGCTGCTACTGGTTCTCCGGGACACTGGGAAACGTTACTACCGGTTCTGGCGAACTGGTGAGGACCTGTTACATCCCATCACTGGGGCTATCCATGAGTCATAGTAACTTTGGGTAAGGGAAGTTTCTCTTCTTTCCAGCAGGTCTGATGAGAAAGCAAAAGTTGTTTGAGTGTTAATTCTTCCAATTTGTTTTGAAAGTGCTGTATCACACTAATTTCTGTGAGATTTGCAATACTGGCTTTTAAAATAATAATAAAAGGGTTGGTTTCCTCTGAGCTCCACACATAGACAGAATGCATGTTGCAGCCTCTTCCAGTATCCATCCTATTGAGATGTCACTCATTTAACGCATGTGTGGATGTCCGGGTGAATGTAAGGTGTGGGCATGTTGTAGTTCTGGCTGTGCCAAGATTCCAGGCATGCGAAACGTTCCAATACTAGGAAAGCATCCATCTCCTCATTAATCATTGTAGAACTTTTTCCAGCTGCGGGCCGGGTCACGCTCCCTCAGGCAGCTGAGCAGACCGGACTGTTGGTTCCCCCTGCTGTAAAACGTGTCCGTGGCTGTCGTAAATGTGTTTATGACCACTGTAAATGTGGATGTGGCTACATGAAATGGCACTGCAGGCAGGATCTGGCCCATGAGCCATAGGTTGAGAACCCCTGGTGTAGAACAAAAGCCCAGCTCTTGGTTACATCGAGCATTTTCCTGCCTGACTGTTTATAATACTGACAGTTCCTGAGAGTCATCTATGGGTTATGTGCGTTTTGGGAAATGGGCTTAGGCTTCTGGGAATTGAAGTCCAAAACCCAAATGTTGGGATACACTGTTCTAGAACAGGGGTCTGCCAACTTGGCTCTCCAGGTGTTCTTGGACTTCAATTTCCAGAATCCAAAGTCAGTACACCTGCTGATCAGAGCTTCTGGGAATCGAAGTCCAAAAACATCTGGAGAACCAAGTTGGCTGAACCCTGTTCTAGAACATCCATGTTTGTTTGGATGAGTAAATTTTCTGATTAAAAATGTGTAGAACCATCACACAAGTCCAAACCTTTTTCCTGTTGTATCTTCTCTAGTCCTTTCCAGACTCCATACTAGTGTTGACTAATAAGCAGCAAAAACAAATAAGTTATCCTAAGTTATCCAAAAGTTTTAAGTAGGGTAGATGGTTGACTGACTTCTTTGCCTACTCATGAGTCATTCATCTGTCTTTCCTATCAGCTTGTGTAGAGAGGATGAGGAATTCAGTGAAGAGATTCAGAAAGATGGGCAGATTCTGTTGCATCTTGCGTTAATGGAGTATTCACTCCTTTCTAGTGAAGAGATCTAGGATGATTGCACCACCTCGGAATATACAACAACTACCGGTACTGCTGAACAGTTGTTTCCTGTACAACCAGAGTAGTGACTCTTGCAGAAGTATTGAAGGCTTCCTTGTAGACAAAAGATTTCTGTACAGTACTGTACAGTTGCACCTCGCTTAAAGAGCATAATGCGTTCCACAGGATTGCTTTTTAAGCGAGTTTGCTTTTTAAGCGAAACACCATTAAAAGTGACCAATTGTGGGGGGGATTGCGAACCCCGATTTATTTTGTTAAGCGAGTTTTTGGTTGGTTTTATTTGTTAAGCAAAGTGAACATTCAGAGAAAATTCTGCTCTTTAAGCAGGTTATTCTTTAAGTGAGGCATTCTTTATGCAAGTTTGACTGTACTTCAAAAATATGTCAGGCAACTCAAGTTCCTGGACATATTTCAGGCAGATGCATTTGTCCAATGATGGTGGGCTAGTATTCTGCTGAATAGGAATATCAGCAATATTGCCACCCTATTCTTAATTTAAAATAAAGACAGGAAAGAGATAGAGATAGGAGGAAATCAAACAGAGGTTAATAGTGGGACTGGGAAAGAAAGAGGTGCATCAGAATTAAAGTAAGTCCCTGCCATTGATTTGGGTTAAAACAGGCCCTTAATATTGGAATCATATTGGAAACTCTAGTGTTCAAACAGAAGGACCCCTGTTGGTGCAGTGGTTAAACTGCTTTACTGCAACTAACAGGTTGTGAGTTTGATCCTAATAATAATAATAATGTTGTGTCAGAAATTATTCTGCTTTGAAAGGATTTTTGTAGAAGAAACTCCACTCAGGCAATGCCCAAATGGGGCTCCTTTCAGGTCCCCAAGAGCTGGGACAGAGACGGGCACTCAATCTGTCACGCAGTACCTGGGCCTCAAACTGCCGACTTGCCAGTCTTCCAGCTAACAAGGCGAGCTTCTTAATCGTTGAGCCACCGCAGCCCAGTTTGGTCCTGATTATGGTTGACTCAACTTTCCATCCTTCTGAGGTCAGTAAAATGAGTACCTAGCATGTTGGTGCCAAAATGCTAATTTATGTGTGAACCGGCCAGAGAGTGCACTAAGTGCTATGGCAGTGGTTCTTAACCTGAGTTCAATTAAATCCCAGGGATTCGGTGAGTCAGTCTCATGGGTTGAGCGGAGACTGTGTTTTCTTCTTTGAACACAGTGATTTTATGTGCAACTGATGCATGGTTCATTTTGTGCACTAATAAAATATCTATACAGTGGTACCTCATACAACGATTGTAATCTGTTCCACGGGGCTCGTTGTTGTACGAAACAATTGCTATATGATGCATACATCGTATAGTGATTTTCCCTATGGGATGCATCGTACAACGATTTTTTTGCTCAGTGGTTTTTCCCATTGAAAAATTGTTGTACAGTAAAACACCGGAGAGCACTAAAACTTGGTTCCACAAGTCTTGGTGTTATCCGATTTTTAGTGTTATCCGATCCATGTTAAAATCCTATGGGATGGATCGGATAACGTTAACGCTCCATTGAGATACATTGTAACCACACATGCTTTAGCGGTTGTTATCCGATCCATCCCATAGGACCTTAACGTTATTCGATCCAATTCTCCTCCCCAGATTACTTAACGTTATGCGATTTTAGCATTATCCGATCCAATCGTTATCCGGTGTTTTACTGTATGATTTTTTTCCATAGGGAAAATTGTTATGTGGTATGCCATTTCCCCCCCTAAACCTAATTGTTATGCAATTCCATTGTTATTGTTGTATGAGGTTCCACTGTATACACTATATGTTTTGAATTTGGGGGAAAATCCCCCCCTCCAACTCGGTGAATGCAAGTGTGAAACTTGCTGGGTTCAGTAACTCCAACAAGATTAAGAACTGCTATGGGGTGGTATACAAGTGTGATTGCTTTACTTTGCTTTTTAACCTTGAATGGCCCAAGACAACTGCATTATATATGCTCCAGGCTGTAGTTCTAGTTGGTGTCCTGCTCCTCTTTCATTCATTAACCCACAAGGCAGAGAAAACCAGGTTTATATTGTATACAGTAGTGTAAGGAAGTAGACAAGGCACAAGGAGTGCCACAAGCAGCATCAGTGAAAACAAGATAAAATATGAATGGAATGTCTTGTCAAACCAGGCAAGCAGGAGGGCCAGGAGAGTTACATAAGTGTGGCAGATGTTAAATATAGATCGCAGGGAATCTCTTATGCAAGGGATACTATTTGTGTGACAGATCTATGAGATAGATGCAGAAATTAATCATGGATCATCTGAGTTAAGTCAAAATGAACTGCAAATGTATTGTTGTTTTTAAATTACTTCTCATGACTGTGGTCTGGCTGGAGTAACTAGATCAGTTTCTTATGCCGGAGCTAGTACTGCAAGATGTGGAAGGATGGCAGCAGTTACGCCTCTCATATATAGGGGTGTGTAGGATATAAGAACCTAATGTTAAATCCAGATAGAAGCTTCCTTTTTTCAGCAGGACTTTCCTATCTATGTCAAACAGATAATAAATGCAGCTCCAAACTCATGGCCAGGATCGTTCTGTGTTCATGAAAGTTACCTTTGAATTTATCTGTCACAAATTGTAGGATCACTGCCAGGAAAGGAAAGATACCATTTTAAACCCAGGAAAAAAACCCTCAAGGTTGCCAGATACAGTACGTATTCTCAGGAAACCATTCCCTTTAATACATGGTATGTGGGGATTTGCCCTAGTTAAGTCCCAGGGGAGTGAAATGCACTCAGTACATGCTTAGAGGCATTGTCACTTATTTTTCATTCGAGCAAAGCTGCAGGCTTGACTTTACAAGACTCTGCAGAGATGTTGAGAACAGAACATGGGGTCCTTTAACTTGGAGGTGATTTGTCGGAACGTAACAACATACATTCACATGAGTTCCCACTTTAATTATGACCTAGGTAAAGGTTACCCTTGCTTGAAAGCCAGTTGTATCCGACCCTAGGGTTCGGTGCTCACCTCCATTTACAGCCAAAGAGCTAATGCTATCTGTATCTGCAGACATTTCCATGGACATGTGGCAGGCATGACTAGACACCGGAGTGCACGGAACGCTGCTTACCTTCCCACCAAAGTGGTCCCTATTTATCTACAGTCAAACCTCGCATAAAGAATGCCTTGCTTAAAGAGTAACTCGCTTAAAGAGCAGAATTTTCTCTGAATGTTCGCTTCACTTAACAAATAAAACCAACCAAAAACTCGCTTAACAAATAAATCGGGGCTTACAATCCCCCCCACAATTGGTCACTTACAATGGTGTTTTGCTTAAAGAGCAAACTTGCTTAAAGAGCAATCCTGTGGAATTTATTATGCTCTTTAAGTGAGGCACAACTGTACTTACAATTTCTTGCTTTCAAATTGTTAGGTTGGCAGGAGCTGGGACAGACGACTGGAGCTGACTCCCATCGTGCCGCACACGTGTCTTGAACTGCTGGCTTGCCGACCTTCCAGTCATCAAGTTCAGCGTCTTAACTGCTAAGCCACCACAGTCCCTTTCAGTGTGAATTAGCATGTTGCAAACACAAGCTTTTTGTACCTCAGCAAGACCTTGGCCAGGAAGTATTTTCAAAGAAACCATTTTCTTTCTCTCATCTCAAAATTCTTAGGAGGTTTGAAAAAGGGAAGCAAGAAAAGGACGATGTGAATGATGCTCCTTTGCTAATCTTATTACAACATGGATTGGTATTATAGGAGACATGCTTCCTTATTGCAGTACGCAATATATTTGCCTGAAGACAAAGCTGAGACTTTTACAGAATATTGTGGAAATAGGGAAGAGTTGAGGTTGGGCAAAGCATAGTCAAGTAAAAGTGAACTGGATGGGATGGAAGTGATTGGGAGGTTTTTTTTTTGTCTTATTCCAATGTCCTAGCGGGACTGTGATGGCTTAGTGGTTAAGACGCTGAACTTGATGACAGGAAGCTTGGCAGGTCTACAGTTCAGTCCCCAAGAGCTGCACCACAGAGTGAGCTCCTGTTGTCTGTCCCAGCTCCTGCCAACCTAGCAGTTTGAAAGCAAGAAATTGCAAGTAGATAAATAGGTACCACTTCAGTGGGGAGGTAATACTGTTCCATGTCTAGTCATGCCTGCCACATGAACACGGAAATGTCTGCAGACGCAGACAGCGTTGGCTTTTTGGCCATAAATGGAGATGACCACCGAACCCTAAAGTCAGATATGACTGGCTTTTGATCAAGGGCAACCTTTACCTTATTCCAGGGTCCTATTGCTGTACTCAAAAATACAGTTGTACCTCGCTTGAAGAGCATAATGCGTTCCACAGGACTGCTCTTTCAGCGAGTTTGCTCTTTAAGCGAAACACCATTGTAAATGACCAATTGTGTGTGGGGGGATTGTGAACCCCAATTTATTTGTTAAGCAAATTTTTGGTTGGTTTTATTTGTTAAGCGAAGCGAACATTCATAGAAAATTCTGCTCTTTAAGCGAGTTACTCTTTAAGCGAGGCGCTCTTTATGCGAGGCTTGACTTGTATAGTAAATAAGTACTGTACAGTAATACCTCGGATAATGCTAAGACTTGGTTCCATATGTCTTGGTGTTAACCGATTTTTAGTGTTATCCGATCCATGTTAAAATCCTATGGGATGGATCGGATAACGTTAAAGCTCCATAGAGATACATTGTAACCGCACAGGCTTTAGCGGTTGTTATCCGATCCATCCCATAGGACCTTAACGTTATTCGATCCAATTCTCCTCCCCAGATTACTTAACGTTATGCGATTTTAGCGTTATCTGAAGTAAACGTTATCCTAGGTATTACTGTACTGTAATAGCTAATTGTCAGCTAGACTTGTTGGGCTGTAGAAAATATATATGATATTAACAAGGTTATTGCCCTGCCCCCATATTTTCAGGTGACACAATTTACCCGCCCCTACTTCAGTGGCACCCTGATTCTGTTGGTACACTGCCACATTAAGCATATCCTGTAAATGTCACAAAAGATTAATATGGACCTGTTGCCGTCTCTTGGATACTTGAAAGAATGATGTTGTGGTTAGAAGCATAAGTTTGGTAGCGGCACTAAATGCTTCTCTCAAATCCATGCCTGGCCCTTTATGGCTTTTGTACATCCTCCTGACCTTTTAAAAACCCAGCTGGCTATAAACAAAAATTATCAACACACAGATGGTGGCTGGAGGGTGGGGGCGATGAGAGAAAAGAAGCAAAGAACGTGAAAAGATGATCCAGGCCAAAGCTGAACACGATTGCACAGTTCCCCAGTTTTGTGTTGAAGCCAGACCAATACTTTTAAAAACAATAGTAATGATGTGGTTGTTCTTGGCTAAGATATCAGCTAGATTCTTTCAGCTGAATCAAAGGGAACAAAAAGCAAAAGAATATGGGATGGATTGTTCTTGTTTCAAAGCAGCTGGGAAAAAAAAACCTATCACGGTGGGTGACTTTTTGTAGTATTTACCAAGTGGCAGTGAAGGTGATGGTTACACAACTGTGGTTCTTTGGCTATCGGGTTGCGGGAGATTATAAACAGGAAACGCTGTCAGTTCTTGTACTAGCATCACTCTCCACTTGGTCACCTCTAGTCCATTGCATTCCACCGCCCTATGGCTCCCTCTGACCTCTCGCAAGTATGCACCACTCCTGTTTTCCTATTTTAAAACTTCTCTGGGAAACGTAACAACTTTTGTACACAAAAGTGAGGCCTCCTGTAGAAATTACTGGCTCTCCAGTACAGAAAACATAGTCAAATTGGAGCCTGCGCTAGACTCGCCTCCCTTTCCTGGTTTTGTCTGAAAACACTCAGCATCTACAAAAGCCGCACAAAGGGCATGGCATGCTGAGCTGAAGGAAATGGAAGCCACCTGGCTGTTTATTTTCTATTCTATGTTTTGGATTATTAATATTGCAGGTTTTTGATCTTTATTTGAGGTGAAGGAGAGAGAAAAAGAAATCTTGGTATTGTGCCTTTTATAAGCCCTCTGGGTGTGATTCTGTTTGGGCACTGGTTACTCATGCTGAGATGATCTACCGCATATACTCGACTATAAATCGTCCTGAATATAAGTGATCCCCACCTTCTTAAATTTGTTCACTGCCCTCTGATGCATTGGAGGATGATGCCCCATTGCCAAGGCTGAAGCAAGATTCAGCTAATGTAGTCTAGTAGTTGGCTTCTGTACATGAAATTAAAGGGGCAGAGCACCATTTTGGTCTTTGTTTTGTTGTAGAATTGTCGCATCAGAGATGAGACGGGACAGCAATTCCAGATCATACAGATTCAAAGGTCTTTTATTGCAATGGTTCACAGATAGTATAGCTACTCAGAATCTGAGAACCACGAGGATTCAAAGACAAGAGTTTATATACCCAGTAGTAAACAGGAAATGCGTGGCACCTCGACCATGCGGTGGTCTTACAATCTTGACACCTTGGTATTGGTTCCAGGGATAAAGGAATTCAAACTACACACTAACATTGGCTAGTGGCCAAAACTTCACACTTATCTATCCTCTACCATTGGGTACACTTATAAACCCTCTATTCTAATGAGGAAAGAGTTTATTGACTCAGCCTAAACAACAGGCAGGCAAGTTTTAACTGAATCACAGTCACGTCGCTTTGTAGGTTATTGGGAGGGCAAAGATGGGGTCTCATTGGTTTTATATTTTTCTATTTTCCAGTACACTCTGATGCATTGGAGAATGATGCCCCATTGCCAAGGCTGAAGCAAGATTCAGCTAATATAGTCTAGTACTGTAGTTGGCTTCTGTACATGAAATTAAGGGGCAGAGCACCATTTTGGTCTTTGTTTCAAACATCATTAGTCAAAGGACTGTGGTGGCTCAGTGGTTAAGAAGCTCGCCTTGTTAGCTGGAAGGTCAGCAAGTTGGCAGTTCAGGACCCACGTACTGCATGGAATGAGTGCCTGTCTCTGTCTCAGCTCCTGCCAACCCAGCAGTTCAAAAGCAAGAAATTGCAAGTAAATACATAGGGGCCACTTCGGTGGGAAAAGATCTTGGGGATACGAAAGGAGCCTCATTTGGGCATTCCCTGAGCAGAGTTCCTCCAGAAAAAAATCCTTTCAACCCAGAAAGCACCTTTGTGGGCTTCTGACATGATTTTTTAAAAAATCATTAGCCAACTGTGCAGTGGTGGGATGTCAACTTTTTTACTACCCCACCGTGATGTCATCACAGTGGGCGGAGCTAACATCATGACATCATGATGTTGTGGGTGGGGCCAAATAAAATAATAATAATAAAAAATAAAATAAAAATAAGCACACTCACACCCCTCAACCCACCCACCCACCCACGCACCCACCCACCCACAACACAAACCCATAAATAAATTAAATAAATAAAGTAAAAATACATTAAAATACAGCCACCCACCCAAACAACCACCCACCCACCCCAAACACAAATCAACCAGAGCTTTAAACCAGAGCTTAAAGCTTATTCTGGCTAATCTTTCTCACACTAGGTCAGATGGAAGGAACTACAGAATGAACTCACCAAAAGATGGCTTCATTTTGGCACGTTTCAACTTTTCAACAGTTAAAGAAGTTAGGTACTAAGTCTTTGCCTAACCAGTTCTCTAGGATAATATGCCTTAATGTAAATGTAAAACAGCTGTACCTCCTTAAGGGTTCTCCAATTGGAACAGCAATTGGAACAGCACAGGTGTAGCTTATTGATGAGGTAACTCCAAGACTTTGCTTAAAAAACTCAAGCCAGGCCTTTTTAGGAACTGAGGTAGTACGTCAATATAGGTAAAGGTATTAAATACACATTAAAATACACCCACCCACCCCACACCCAAAGGTGAGTCACTTACCCTGGGGATCAGGCTATAGGAAGCTTCAGGCTAGCAGCTTCTCTTCCTCCTCCCCGCTTGGGAGGACAGCAAGGAGGCCATGCATACGCACCAAGCACTGTAGGCGTGAATGCACACCAAGTGCTTGGCGCGCATGCACAGTGAAATACAGCCAGCCACCCAAACACTCACCCACCCACCTCTAACACAACCAGAGGTTGTAAACCAGAGCATGCACAGTGGGGGAACCAGTGAAAAGGTAATCCCCGAGGTGGTTCCCTCCAAAAGCTGCTACCGGTTCTCAGGGACACTGGGGAAAGTTGCTACCGGTTCTGGAGACCTGGTGAGCACCTGTTACATCCCATCTCTGCAACTGTGGTATTCTGAGAGAGGCTGGAATAGTTTCAGTTTGTTGCTGGACAGGGAGCCAAGGACTTGTTTCAAGAGCTGTACAGTGGATGGTATGGGGTAGATTGAGAAGAATGCATTTTATTCTTGTTCTCCTTAGCTTTCTGCCAATTCCTTGGAAGAGAACTTCCTTTGGCTGTACTAAATGCACTCTCTCTCTCATATTGCCTTTTGTATATCTGATGGAAATACCAGAGCTTTTTAAATTTGGCATGTTCGTTTGGAATTCTGGGAGTGGTAATTAAAAAAAAAGCAATTCTTCCAAGCTCAATGCAATCTATACCAGGGATTCTCACCATGCTACCCATGGTGTCATTTCATGACCACACCCAGAAGTGCCATGTGGTGGAAGAAGGCCAAAATGGTTGTTCAGCCCTCGAAGCTGTCTTATTAGGGAGTGTACCTAAGGCCCATAGGCCGTATCCGGCCCACAGTGACATTTCATGTGAGTTCTCCTTCAAGGGCATTCAAGAAAAGATGGCTACCCCCCTTTGAGGCTGTTGGGACAAAATGGCCACCCCTATCGCGCAGGCAGGGCAAAATGGTCGTTTGGCCCACCGAAGTGTGACCCGGCCCCTGGATTGAAAAGGTTGGAAATCCCTGCCTTAGAAAATGAAAACAGCTAAGGCGGAGAGCTTATTTGTTGCCCCAGTCCATGTTGACCGCTAGATTGACTACATCTTTGAATACTGGGTCCCCTCTCCTCCATGCCTCAACTGTGATGTTCTATTACACTGATACTCAATCCCAGCCCAGAGATCAAGTTACAGTCCTTCCAAAAAAAGGCTGAAGTTATAGGGAGAAGCAGCAAGATAAATATAACTCTCCTGTCTGAAGAAGCATGATGTTGAGTGAGCTACTTGTCTTGAGGGAGAGAACGAACATCGTTGTTACATACTTTTAGCGAACCTGGTTCTCAGAGTGTTCAAAGGAAAGGGGGTGAGAATTGCCAAAAAAAATTCTTCACCCTACCTTAATCAATAATTGGCATGAAATGTAAAGTGTCTGTTTGCAGGGTAGGACATGGAAACCAGGAAGGAAGAATGAAATGGAGACTCTTGACAGGGAGTATTTTCAGCTTGAAACTCTTAATAGAAGTGCTTCACAGTGCAACTGTCCCCCCCCCCCTCCAGATTTGTATAGTACTTGTCAGTCCTGTTTGCTGCCAGAAGTATGTAGCTTGGATTAATTGCTTATTTGTGACTGTGTTTGGCTGCACACACAATATTTCAAATCCTAATACAGTAATACCTCGGATAACATTTGCCTCGGATAACACTAAAATCGCATAACGTTAAGTAATCTGGGGAGGAGAATTGGATCGAATAACATTAAGGTCCTATGGGGTGGATTGGATAACAACCGCTAAAGCCTGTGCGGTTACAATGTATCTCTATGGAGCTTTAACGTTATCCGATCCATCCCATAGGATTTTAACATGCATCGGATAACACTAAAAATTGGATAACACCAAGACTTGTGGAACCAAGTCTTAGCGTTATCCGAGGTATCACAAATGTATTTCAACATACATTACCTTCTACAGTGTATTATCAGCAGCATATTATCATAATGCTATCTCCAAACTACATAGATTTTATGTACAGTATTTCCTTTTCTAATAGGTGAATTTAAGTATTCTTGCTTTGATTTTAGATCAGGAGTTCTCAACCTTTTAAAGCCAGGGACTGGGTCACACTCCCTCAGATAGCTTTGGGGGCCGGACAGCCATTTTGTCCATCCTCCAACACATGGCACTTCCGGGGGTGGTGGAGGCAGTGGAGGGCCACATGAAATGGTATTGTGGGCTGCATCTGGCCCACAGACCGCAGGTTGAGAATCCCTGTCCTAGATTATCCAAATTTCAGTTACAGTAATACTTCAGATAACATTAGTATCGGATAACACTAAAATTGCATAACATTAAGCAATCTGGGGGGGAGAATTGCATCGGATAACATTAGGATCCTATGGGATGCATCAGATAACAACCGCTAAAGCCTGTGTGGTTACAATGTATCTCTATGGATCCCATAGGATTTTAATATGAATCGGATAACACTAAAAATCGGATAACACCAAGACTTGTGGAACCAGGTTTTAACGTTATCCGAGGTTTTACTGTACTTGCATTATTAAAAAAAGTAACATAACTTTATAATTTTATATTTCTTAACTGTACATTGTGAGGTAAAGGTCTCCCTTGCTCGAAAGCCAGTTGTATCCGACTCTAGGGTTCGGTGCTCATCTCTGCTTATAGCCAAAAAACCAGCACTGTCTGTGTCTGCAGACGTTTCTGTGGACATGTGGCAGGCATGACTAGACACCAGAGTGCATGGAACGCTGCTTACCATCCCACTGAAGTGGTACCTATTTATCTACTTGCAGTTTCTTGCTTTCGAACTTAACTGTTAGGTTGGCAGGAGCTGCGACAGAGACAGGAGCTCATTCTGTCGTGCAGCACTCTGGTCTCAACCTGCCGATCGTGAAGTTCAGCATCTTTAACCACTAAGCCACCGCAGTCCCTATACAGTGCTAACTTGCTGATTAAAAAGAAGTATTTCAGTCAGAGTACCAACCTAGCAGTTTGAAAGTAAGAAATTGCAAGTAGATAAATAAGGACCAATTGGGTGGGAAGATAACAGCATTCCATGCGCTCCGGTGTCTACTTATGCCTGCCACATGACCATGGAAACGTCTGCAGAACCAGACAGCGCTGGCTCTTCGGCTTAGAAACAGATGAGCACTGACCCCTAGAGTCGGATACGACTGGCTTTCGAGCAAGGGAAACCTTTACCTTTACCTTACACGGAGTATGTACAGAGATCTTTCTTCTCTGACATTTTATCTTTGAAAAGAGAACTATTCCTGGTTCTTCATTTCAAGAAATACTAGTGCATAGAAAAATTCTGGTGGAGGCAGAATAGACAAGAATTGGCTGAGAAAAAACACAGCCCTGCCCTGTACTCAAGATTATACTGTACCCTGAATAATAATACAGTACAGACCTCATTTCCGCGCTGTCCAAACACCATAACTATGCAAGGAATTGAGTTGGAATCTAGAAGGGAAGGGCAGAAACAAAGAAAGAAATATATGGCAAATTTCAAGGCAATTGTCTGGAGAGCCACTAAATCCAACTTGCAAACATCACCCATTGATGCAGTAAAAGCAGCCTGTTTAATCTCCTGTCATTTGGGATTAAATGCTCGATGCAGCTCTTGGCTGCCTGACCCAGTGTTGCTATTATAGTTCTGTAGCCAGGGATCACTTGAGGATTTTACTCTTTCTCCTCCTTTCAAGATGTCTTCCTCTATGATGGCATCTTTGTTCCAATAAAAATACTAATGTTTATTTCTGTATTTCTTATCTCTTTCCTCCACTCCAAAACTCTAATATTGCCCATATTTTTTTCCTATTCTTTCTGCTGCTAGAAGAAGGTGCATCAAACCATTTTGCAAGCACAGCAATAGAGAAACAAAAGAAGAAAGCAAAAGAAAACCTTTTAACATCCATGTTTTAGTACCTAAATGTTAGTACAGTACACAGAAAGCTTCCTTGAAGATTGTGGTATTTTTTGAGCCACAATCGGGTGTACCCTGGGCAATGGTAACCAGGAACAACGGAATGAATTCACCAAACGGTGGTTTCATTTTGGCAGTTTCACGTCTGGCCTGGACACAGAAGAAAAAGTAGTATTGTACTTAAACTTTCCCCTATTGTTTTCTGGGATAGATTAAAAAACTAGCTCTATTTCTGCAATTATTTCCTAAACGTTTATGTAGGAATCTATAGTTTACAGGGGCGTAGCTACCACCGTATCTGCCGTATTAATTATACAGGGCCCCCGGGCCACGGGGGCCCCCAACGTGCGTAAGCAAAAGGCAAGGAGAGTGTATATTTAATTTGAATTGTTTGTAAAAATTTTGGAAAAAGTGACAGATAGATAATTATGATGAATAAATATTTCTTTTAATTTTATGCATTTTTTTCTTTTGTGAGAAATCTTTACCCTTCCTAAGGGCCCCCAAACAAATTTTTATACGTGGCCCCGCCAAGGCACGCTACGCTTCTGATAGTTTACTTTGTACTTTGATTTTCAACCCCATAACGACACATAGCGCAGAAGAGTTTGGCCAGGGATATACAGTATAGTACAGTAATACCTCAGATAACGTTTACCTCGGATAACGCTAAAATCGCATTACGTTAAATAATCTAGGGAGGAGAATTGGATCGAATAACGTTAAGGTCCTATGGGATGGATCGGATAACAACCGCTAAAGCCTGTGCGGTTACAATGTATCTCTATGGAGCTTTAACGTTATCCGATCCATCCCATAGGATTTTAACATGCATCGGATAACACTAAAAATCGGATAACATCAAGACTTGTGGAACCAAGTCTTAGCGTTATCCGAGGTATTACTGTATAGTAATTCTGAAACCTCATCTCTAAACTGCCCCAGCATCATTCATAAAGAATCATGGGTGGTATTGTTCTTTCACCCAGCTGGCCCAATCAGCTGAGGAACCAATAATAAACTGGTTGGAACTACATAATATTTTTTCCTGGATTTGATTTTTAGCAACCTGTTACAATGAGCAGCAATCCACCCAAGGAACACTTGGAAAACTGACTATCAGTCCATGAATGGCCATCCTGGCTAGACGAGTTTGGGGGTAGAAGTCCAAAAGAGACACTTTCCCAAAATCTCTTCCTACCTTACCATTTTTGTATGGCCTATAAATTGACCAGCAGCCTGTCTTTGCCTTTACAGTGGTACCCCGCACAACGAACGCTTCGTATAACGAATAATTCATATAACAAAGTGTTTTTGAGCTATTGGCAATACCTCGCATAATGAGGGGAAAAATAGTTATGAGGTGTATCTCCCACATTACAGAAACCACCACCCCCCGGTTATGCGGGGTATCGCCAATAGTGATTCGCATAATGAAAAAATTTGTATATCGAAGTTCTCCGTGGAACAGAGTTTTTTCATTATATGGGGTTTTACTGTACCTTTCTCCAATCCTTTTAAGATTCTCATGTGCCTCCTCTAGTTTCTGACCACTGGCCCACTTTAGAGTACCGGTATGTCATTGGTCAAGATGTAAATGGCAAAAAATAGGGAAATTCCTGTTTTTCTTTTTAAAAAATTCACAGATCTTTCTGGGGATTTTTCTTGGCCACCACATCTTTAGTAATTGCCTTCACCCTCTAGGCTGTGACAAAGGACCAGGTATTATTTGATTGTTTGTTTATCCTTTCTTTATTTTATTTATTTATTTATTGCTCACATTTGGTATCACGCCCCAATCGGGTAGACCCGACTCTGGGCGGCTTGCAGCGTAAATTACCGTCATGGATAAACTATAATCATATCAATATCTAAAACCTTAAAAGTTCATAAAAAATTTAAAACATTAAAACAGCAATTCACCAGTCCATCTGTCTGACTGTCCGTCCTCACTTGCTCGCTCTTGTCCATTCTAATGCTTCCCATGTTTCAGGGCATATATTTAAAATAAGTGTACAGTACAGAGTTTAGACTCAAATTAATTAGTGAACATAAGCGTCTCCTTGCTTCTTTAATCCAAGATGTGCATTCATTTATTTCATGCAACTTGTTCCCACCCATTCCCAACACAGGACTGACAGATGATGAAGATATCAAGGTAATGCTGAAGGGATCCTACTTCTGGAAAGTCAAGTCCCGCCGACCCCAGAAGCAAAGGCTGTACCGGCTTCAGGAAGATGGGATGACCATCTGGTTTGAGACTCGTTTTAAAAAGGCTCACTCCAAACATGTCTGTAAGTCTCAGAGAGTTTGTCCTTGGACTCTTCAAAGGGTAGTTGAATGTGTGGAATCCCTAACTTGCTACATTAGTATAAAATCATTTTGAAGGGTCTAGAACAGACATAACAAGCAATGTTGGTACCTGGATAAGTACCACCATTTCAAACTCAGCTTTGAGATGCAGGTAGAAGCTACTACCAGATGAAAGAGGGAGAGAACATGGTGTCCCCTCGAGAGAAACTTTATGTTTTCAAAATTAAAAACAACAAGAAAACAAGACAAGAAAGTAAAAGAGAGAGAAGAATAAATGAAAAGTGAAAAGGACTGGTATTTTTGCTGTTTATTTTCTTAGCACTCACTGGTATATTCACTTTTAGATTTTGGTTCCCTGGGGTAAAGTCCAGTTGTCCTACTGTAGTACTGTATTCTGAGAGCTTAAGAGACAGAAATAGAAGGCAGGGATCCAGTAGATAAAAGTGGTTCTGATGGATAAAACTGAACAGGAAAGAGCACCGCAGCGGAAGGGATTTTTTTTTGCTCTGGTGCTTATCTATCCAGGTCAACAAATAAGGAGTATTTCTTCTATGCAATATCGTGGGGTTCCTTCCCATTCCATTCCATTCTGTGTCATCAAATATAATAATTGTCTGCTGTGAACTCAATTCTAACTTGAGGCAGCTCTTTTCAGGGTTTTCTAGGTAGACAGTGCTCAGAGGTTGTTTACTATTCCCTTCTCCTGAAGGTATCCTGGGAAGGTAAATGTTTCCCAAGGCTGACTAGTTCTTCTAGGGAACTGTACTCTCAATCTCTCATTGTGCAGCCATGTATCAGATGCATCCACCGTTAAGGATAAAAGATTGGGTAAAACCGTGTTATGAGTAGTTAAAATATCTACCCTAAACATCTACTTCAGAACCAGTGGATGTTCTGTATCTTATGGCAAAGTGAGAGAAATGTGACCATGAGCCATAAATAGCCCATGTTCATCCATTTCAAGCATTCTTCCCCTGTGAGCAGGTGCAGCATGCTAGAATTTTTTTTATCTCTGCTGGGATTAAAGTAATTATGTACAAAACAGAAAATAGGTCACCTTCTGCGAACATGTGTTGTGTGCATCTTCTGCTTGTCTACCACAAAAGCTTTGCTTTCTTGTTTAATTATGGACGGATATGAAATCGGCATTCAAAAAAAAGGAAAGAACAGAACTTAACAGTCCAGCGATTCACAAAAGAATAATTGTCTCCCCAAAGGTTTAAACCAGGGGTGTCCAAGCTACAGCCCGTAGGCCAGATCCAGCCCCTGACGCCAATTCGTTTGGCTCTTTTTGCTCCTGGAAGCGGAAGTAAAAAGCTCATTTTACTTCCGCTTCCAGGAGTGACGAGGGTGGTGTGGGCCGGATGAATTGGTATGGGAGGCCAGATGTGGCCCATGGGCTGTAGTTTGGGCACCCCTGGTTAAGCAGAGAAAATGGCAGGTTAAAATCTATCTCATCCTGCTGCAAAATAGATTGTAAGATGTGTTTTACTTCCAGTGGGAGGAACCATGTGTGGACTGGCCCGCTGAACCACGTGACCGGCCCACGGCCCAAAAAGTTTGGGCACCCCTGGTTAAAAGTATTAGAAGCTAGAATCTCATATCTTTTGTGGTGCTTTAACTCCAAAATCCTGTGCCAGTTGCCAGTTGCCATATATGTAATAGTGCACATCACCATTCATTGTAGGCAAAATTTAGCCATATAGTAAAACCCCAATTTATGTATGCCTCGACTTACATAAAATTCGACTTACGTAATGATTTTGTGCTTTTTTCCCCCTTCCTGTATTCAAACCTCTCTCTCCCTGTAGTTTAAATACTGTACAGGGAGGAAAAAAGATGCTAGGCTTGTGTTTTTTTCCTTCCCTTCCTGCATTGAAACTACAGGGAGGGGGAAAGAGAGAGAGGTGATTGGTTCTCTAGAGAACTAATCACATCTCTCTACTTCCCCCTTCCCTGTAGTTTAAATACAGGGAGGGAAGACTGGTAAATATAGGGAGGAAAGACTGCAGTAGTGTCGGGGGAAAGGCGTTTTCCCTGATCCTACTGCAGTCACAGCGGTGGGGGTGGCTTTAAAGGCAGGGAGGTCTCTTTCTTTCCCTGCCTGCCTTTAAAGCGGTTTGTCCCTGAAGTCAGGGCTTTTTTTTTTTAGCGTTGTTCAATGCATACATCGGACAACGCTAAAAATCGGATAATGTCATGACTTGTGGAACCAAGTCATAATGTTATCCGGGGTATTATTGTACATAAAAAATCATTTTTCCTATTGGTTTGCTTCGAGTTATGTAAAAAACTGATTTACGTAAAAGCCTATGGAACGGACTTTTTACGTAAGTTGGGTTTTACTGTATTTCTCTTGGCCTCCCTGCCATCAAGTTCAGCATCTTAACAGCTGAGCCACCGCAGCCTCAAAGAAATGTTACACAATTTTAATTTCTGCTGCCATACGGTTGTTAATTATATTTTTCATTTTAGTTCCCATCAATCCAGCTAATATGATAGGAATCCAGGGAATTGTAATCTAAAACTTATCAGAGCTGGCAAGTTATCAAAGGCTTATTATGTAACTTCACACAAATTATTTAGTTAATCTTTACAACTCTAACAAGTAGGTTAGCATTATTATCGTCATTTTACAGCTATAAGGTTGAGATTGAGAAGGGAATGTCTTGATTAAGTTTGTGCAAATTCATGGCAGAGGCAAGATTTGAGCTGAAACTTTCCTGATCCAATACTCAATCTATTAATCACTATAGTAACTCTGTATATCTTTGTATTTGTGAGTCTTGTCTGAAACTGGAAATACTTGTCCTTGCTTGACCACAGCATGAACCTTCAACCACCCATGGTTTATTCCCACCCAGAACAGGGTGTTGTACGTGGAAAGGTTATGAGTTTGTTTGCTTTCTTTGGACACTTTTCTGTGGCCCATAAGGGCAGGGGGTGGATTGCTGGAACGGAATTTGAAAGCTAACAACTTTGCTTGGAGGGTGGCTTTTGCAGGGCGGTCTCCTCAGGAACAAGCACTTTGAAATGTTGTTCAACCACTAGCTTTAAGGGTTGGTGCATGTAGTTTTGTACAAGTGTACTCATATGCAATTGCAATGGGAACGCCCATCATTGAAGTCAATTTAGTGTTGTTATTGAATTCCACATGGTGAGCTGGTATAGCTTAGAACAGTGGTGAGGAACATATGGCATGTATGCCAGAGAGGGCACTCAGAGCCCTCTCTGTGGGCATGCGTGCCATTGCCCCAGCACAGAGTTCGCCCCGTCCCTCTGCCCAGCAGACAAGAGGAGTGCTTCCTCCTTCCCCCCAGCACAGAGTTCACCCTGGCCCTCTGTTTGGCCATTCAGTCTCTAAAAGGTTCTCCATCACTGGTTTAGAAGGTTGGATGATCTGGTTGAGAAGCCAAAGACTGGGAGTTAAAGATCTTACTGGATCTCCTGGGAGAAGGTCAACTTAAGGTCAACAGGACTGTGTGTGTGGCTTGTAGATGTGTAGTTGTGCAGCATGCCACCTGTGCAGACTTGAGCAAGCTGCAGCACCACAAGAAGGAGAATCTGGTAAACCACTTCTGAGTACTGTATGTTTTACTTAGAAGACTTGGAAAGTTTCCATAGTTGGAATTGACTTGACAGTTGAAAAGAAGAAGGAGATGGTGAAGAGATGACATGGGCTCTCCATTGTTTCTCAGCCTGTCTACCTCGGAGGGTAATTGTGAGAGTAAATTCTGGAAAGAGAACCATATACGTTCAATGCCTTGGTGGAAAAGTGACCTATGAAGGTAGTTAAATAACCATTTAGTACAAGGAGTGGGTCAAGAGAGAGGCTTGGCTCTTGAACAGGCTTCCACAAAATTGGCTTTCCGGGTGTTCTTGGACTTCAATTACCCAAAGTCCAAGTCAGCACACATTGTGATCAGGGCTTCTGGGAACTGAAGTCCAAGAACATCTGGAGAGCCAAGTTTGAGGAAACCTGCCCCAGAAATTAAGAGTCCTTTTTATTTTTGAGAGTTTTGGAAGTTGTACCCCAACTTAGGAGAACGAAAGTGCACATGTTTCAGAGAAAGAGAGATAATTAGGTAAAGGAAAGGTATGAGGGATATTTAAACAAGCCCTAAGAAACAAACAGCTTCAGGAATGCAGAATCCAGGTAGGGGTGGAGTGGAAGGAGTGCAGTGAGTTGTGTAGAGTATCACATACTGTATACAACTATGCAGCAGAAGTTATAGGTATGCTTAGTGCAGTGTGCGCCTCATTGACAAGGAATAGGCCTCCACAAGCAGCAACAAGGATAAGTTCTAAAACACAGAAACAAAGCAAACAATTAATAAACATACTTTGGTGGTACAAAGATAAAGGAAGGACCCAAAGTTTCAGGGAATTTCTGTCCATTGTGTCCTTTCTCATTTTTTCCATGTCTTTACATTCAACCATTTAGTTGATAGATAGGAAGAATTGGGGGACCTTATTATTTAAAATGAATTATCCCCAGGTCATTGTGGTGCCAGAGGTTGGGAGTTCAATTCCTCACTGTACCTCCCGGGAGAAAACCCAGCCTGTGTAGTCTTGGACAAGCTGCACAGTCCCAGGGCAACCTCAGACGAAGGGAATAGTAAACTACTTCTGTGTATTCTCTGTCAGAAAACCCTGGAAAGAATCACCACAAGTGAAAATTAACTTGACAACATGCAATTATTGTTATTATTGTAATTATAAAATAACTGTCTCAACTAATCTTAATGGAAATGTGATAGTACAGGTCATGAAGTCTTTAAATTACTACAACTCATCTCTCAACTTTAATATTGAGTCTAATTTACATAGGCAGACTACAAGTTATTGAGATACTGTGGGTACATTGACATGTTACATTAAGGAAGCAGTGGTTTGTACAAACTGTGAGGGTTTGGCATAAAATATGAAATGCTCAGCAGATTACTCAATATATCATGACATATTCTCATTTCTATTTTGATTGCTTCCTGGCTCTTTTTATTGGCTGTTGCGTTAGTGTGGACAGTTTAAGAAACAAGCCAGGGACAAGTGATGGCTGCAGAACATGACATTTGAATATTACAACTAGCCATAGTTTAGACAAGCCAGATTTCCTAAGCCAGCAAAAGACTTAGTCCATGGCAAGTTAAAAAAACATTGCTTCGTGGTATAGGCAGACGTACACATCAAATCAATCCAACCCTTGACTTGTGATGTGTGAATAAAGTCTGTTTATGAAAACCTTCAAACAAATATGTAAAATGTGTAATGTTGTGTGAATATATATAGGGAAACTCGCAAACCAGGGGTGCCCAAACTTTTCTGGCCATGGGTCAGTCATGTGGTTGAGAGAGCCAGTCACGTGGTTCTTCCCACTAGAAGTGGAGGTAAAACACACCTGCACAAAACACTGTCATAAATGCACCTGCGGCTGTTGTAAATACATTTACCATAGCCTCAGGGAATTTATGGCAGTGTTTTGAGCATGTGCAGGTATGTTTTACTTCCGTTTCCGGGAGCAGCGCTGGCAGCATGGGCCAAATGATTTGATGCCATGGGCAGGATCTGGCCCACGGTCTGTAGTTTGGGCACTCGTGTCATAAACTGTCATTTGGACTTCTTGCTCTGAGACCATCAAACACTCCCACTGTAATTTTCTTCCTCCCAGATTTCTTTCATCCAGACAATTTGGATACTGTTCTGGATACTGTTTTCCTGGACTTCCTCGGCACATAAGCCCAGGAATATAAGCTGCTGCTGAGTCCTGAGTTAGATCAATAAATTGTCTACCTCAATATTTAGACTCCCTGGAAAATAGATGGGGAAGAAGTAGAAGCAGTGACAGATTTTACTTTCTTAGGATCTAAGCTCATTGCAGATGGTGACTGCAGCCATGAAATCAAAAGGCGACTGATTCTTGGGAGGCAAGCGATGAGAAACCTGGGGAACATAGTGAAAAGTAGAGACATCACCTTGCAAACAAAAAGTCGTATAGTCAAAGCAATGGTATTCCCGGCAGCTATGTATGGTTGTGAAAGCTGGACCATAAGGAAAGCTGAGCGCAGAAGAATAGATGCCTTTGAGATGTAGTGTTTGAGGAGAGTTTTAAGAGACCCCTGGACAGCGAGGAGAACAAATAGCTCAATCTTAGAAGAAATCAACCCTGACTACTCCTTAGAAGGACAAATAGTAAAGATGGAGCTAAAGTACTTTGACATCAAATGAGAAGAGAGGATTCGCTTGAGAAAGCCTTGATGCTGGGAAGGGTGGAGGGCAAAAGAAGAAGGGGCGGCCAAAAATGAGATGGCTAGATGGTATTGTAGAGACAAAGGGCACAAAGCTGAGCGAGTTGAGGAGGATGGTGGAGGACAGAAGTGCCTGGTGGACAGTGGTCCATGGGGTCGCAAAGAGTCAGTTGACTGTGCGACTGAACAACAAAAAAGCCATGGTTATCCATCTCTTCACCTACCTGGAGGTGCTTCCAAGGACTGGAGCTGGGGTTTTTTGTATGTTAAACATATGCTCTGTCAATTCACTATGGCCCTTACCAATTCTTCTATTGCAAGCAATGAGTTAATTGCTGTAAAGTCTTTGGAATTCACTGGATTGGGACACTCCCCCCCCCCCTTTTACAATTTGGCATGTAATTCTGGCCTCTTTCTGATGTCATACTACTCTCCATGTGCAGTTCCTATCTTCATGTCCTGTCTTTCAGTTTCCGTCCTACACATTGAAAGCATACGTGAAGGTCACCAATCCGAGGGGCTTCGGAAGTACGGCATCTGCTTCCCTGAAGAGCAGTGCTTCACTCTCGTCTTCAGGGGCAAGAGGAAAAACCTAGATTTGGCTGCCGTGAGTGTGCCTGAAGCTCAGCAGTGGGTGAGAGGGCTGAAAAAACTGATGGCTAGAGCTGAAGCCATGAGCCAACGAGAAAAGCTTGAGCAATATCCTTTCGTAGCAAGCCGCCACAGGTGTAGAGCACGGCTGTTGCACTCTTCCTTAGCAATTAAGGGATGTACTTTTGAACAAAGAGGAAGGCTTTCATGAAGTGCTTTGAAGCGAGTAAGCAACTCAACAAGGTTTGAAACTGATTTTGGAACTCTCTTTCAAGTAGGGTCTGAGACAGTGGGATCAGAGATTGCTTAAATCCACTAGCTGGTTGTAGCAAGAGCAATTCCACGTATATAGTGCTTAGTGCACTCTCTGGTCGGTTTACAGGTAGTTAGAATTTTGCCCTCAACATGCTGGGTACTCATTTTAACAATCTTGGAAAGATGGAAGGCTGAGTCAACCATGAACTCAGTCGTGATCGAACTCACAGTGTTTTGTCTGCAGTACCGCAGTTTAACCACTGTGCCACCAGGGCTGTCAATAGGAGGTAGTCCAAACAGATTATAGTATTAATTACAATTAGAATTGTACAGTTTAAAGCAGTGGCTCAAGTTGCTAAGACGCTGACTGGGAGGTGGAAGGTCAGCAGTTCGATTCCCGAGTGCTGCAGGACAGAATGAGCTCCTGTCTTTGTCCCAGCTCCTGCCAACCTAGCAGTTTGAAAGCAAGAAATTGCAAGTAGATAAATAGGGACCACCTCAGTGGGAAGGTAACAGCGTTCCGTGTGCTCCGGTGTCTCGTCATGCCTGCCACATGACCATGGAAACATTTGCAGAAGCAGACAGCGCTGTCTCTTCGGCTTTGAAACAGAGATGAGCACTGACCCCTAGAGTCAGATACGACTGGCTTTTGAGCAAAGGAACCCTTTACCTTCTCAACCTATGGCCCGTGGGCCAGCCCTGAACTGCGACACCATTTCATGTGGCCCGCGTTGCTGCCGCCAGCAAAAGCAGGTGCATTTATGACAGCTGTAAATGCGCTCATGTTTACGACAGGGGGAACCACCAGTCTGACTGTCTGAGGGGGCGTGGTCCGGCCCGTGGCTTTAAAAGGTTGAGAAGCACAGGTTTAAAGGAATTTCAATTGCAATCTAATCCAGTCCTTGCCAGCAGATAAAATCAATTGCTCCAACATCTCTAGTCCTGCAGTCAATGAGTGGTGGGGCTCAGGACATTGGCAGAAACAAAGGGAACGTAGGATCAGAGCAAAGGAAGCAAGACCAGTTGTAATTCTTTCTAATTTGGAAAATTTTCCAACAAGCATATAAAGCACAGCTCAGTTCAGCGCATGTCTACTTAGGTCAACTTTTCAGAGCATCACTTTTTAGGCAGGCAAAAAACACAGCTCAGTTCTATAAATGGGCTTTAAATGAATGGAATTCAAAGTTTATATGCTTTTAAATATTCTCTGGCAATTTAGCAGAAGGGGAACTGTATGGGCCAGAGATTCTCCATCATATTGTTCCATCAATTTTTGCATTGCTTTTGCATTGCCTCTCAGTCACATCTTCAGGCACATTAAACATAGAACTTTTCCAGAGTTGGGTAAATTTCATTTCCTTCTGTGTCAGTTGTTCCTTGAGAATCATGGGGCTCACGAGGATTTCTGTTCATAGGATAAAACATAGGAATTTGTTAGAGCTGGTGGCATCAAGCAAAGCGGAGTGAAATCTGGTTGCATTTAAACAAGTGACACTGTTAACTTTTGTCAACTATTAAACTTTTAGTAACTTCAATTTTTGCTAAGTGTTTAACTTTGGGCACTCAGGGAATGAGTTTCTGCCTTTGGGTTTGGATGAGCTTCCTACAGAGTGAAAGGAGGGCAGTGGACACAAGTTGTAAAAAGAAAAGAACTGTTGGGTGACAAAATATTAGAAAGTCACTTCTCTGCTTTAGCTTTGCTTCTGCGGTTGTTTCTTTTGAAAATCCAAAAAAACCTTAAATAACTATATACAGTAATACCTCAGATAACGCTAAGACTTGGTTCCACAAGTCTTGGTGTTATCCGATGTTTAGTGTTATCCGATCCATGTTAAAATCCTATGGGATGGATCGGATAACGTTAAAGCTCCATAGAGATACATTGAACCGCTAAAGCACAGGCTTTAGCGGTTGTTATCCGATCCATCCCATAGGACCTTAACGTTATTTGATCCAATTCTCCTCCTCAGATTACTTAACGTTATGCAATGTTAGCATTATCCGAGGTAAACGTTATCTGAGGTATTACTGTACTCGACTATAAGTTGTCCTGAATATAAGTCGAGGTACCTAATTCGGACCTCTAAACCTAGGGAAATAGATTGACCCAAGTATAAGTCAGGGGTGGAAAATGCAGCTGCTGCTAGTGAGTTTCAATAATTAAAATACATGAAAATATGGCAAAATTAATTAATTCAGACATTTGTGTGGGTATGTTATTGAGTGTTTATGGTAGTGGTAGTGGTTTGTTTTACTGTATGTTTGAAGTTGCCCCACTGCAGTTTTGGGATCCTCGGGATCATAGACCCAAGTATAAGTCAAGTCCCCTTTTTGGATCTCATTTTGGCGGCTAAAAAACTAGACTTATACTCGAGTATATACAGTATTTGTGAGGGTAAACAAAAGTGTCCAAATTTAATGCAAAAATTAGCATCCCATTGAAAATGCCATAGCACTGGATTCTACCCTGGAACAAACCTCGGAAACAGTTTATACCAGCCCACATAGAAGAGCTGGAGAAAGAACACTGATAGTCACTCTAGGTACTGGATCAAATTTTGCATCCTCTGGATGATGGGAAAAGTACTGAAACCAATAGTATAGAACAGGGGCCAGCAAACATGTCTCTCCAGATGTTCTTGGACTACAGTTACCAGAAACCCAAGTCACTACTCCTGCTGATCAAAGCTTCTGGGAATTGAAGTTCAGGAACATCTGGAGAGCCATGTTTCCCGACCCCTGGTATAGAAGCAGGTAGTATTTCTTCTGCAGGTACGTTTCCCTCATCTGGAACTTTTCCACACAGGATTAGGCTTCTGATTTCCTACCACTTTTGACAGCTCCTTGTCTCCTTGTTATACTGAATATACTCGAGTATAAGTCTAGTTTTTTAGTCCTAAAAATGAGCCCCCAAAAGGGGAAATGGCTTATACTCTGGTCAATGACCATGAAGATTCCAAGACCGCTTTGGATTGAGACATCCCAACAATTTAATTACGGTAATTATACCACATTTTCATGTATTTTGATTATTGAAACTCACTAGCAGCTGCTGCATTTCTCACTCTCTGCTTATATTTAGGTCAATCTATTTTGTAGGGTTTTCAGGTCAATATTAGGTACCTTGGCTTATATTGGGGTCGATTTATATTTGAGTATATATGGGGTAATTCTTATGGTGTGTTTTTTGAGGGAAGGGCACTTTAAGTCCCAAACCTGGTGCCTCCTAATACTTATGCTGGTTCCTTACATCTGATTCCACCTGGATCCATGACATTCTACATCAGGCTGACAAGAATAAAGACAACAAGATGAGTTTCAAAGAAATCAAAAACATGCTGCGCATGATCAACATTGACATGAATGACCTCTATGCCTACAAACTGTTCAAGGTACTTCTCCAAACAACCTAACAGTTCTGTCTCATTCTTCTTTCTGTATCTTTCCTCATATTCTGCATGGCTGTAACTTCATATATGCTATTAAATAAAGAGTGCTCACTTACAAACTCATTCCCTCATTCTAGGAAATGCCTTAGGTCTGAATGTACTTATAAGATGTAATTTGCCCGCTTCCCATATTTTGCTTGAATAACAAACCAAAGTAAATAGTTTTGTTTTCAAAAAAATTATGTGAGAAAACATTTTAGACAAAATATTCATTATGCCCAGTGGTGGGATGTCAAAATTTTTACTACCCCACTGTGATGTCATCACAGTGTGGGCGGAGCTAACATCATGACATCATGACACCATGGGCGGAGCCAAAGAAAAAATAAAAATAAATAATAATAATAAAATAAAATAAAAATAAGCACACACACACACACACACACCTCAACCCACCCACCCACCCACCCACCCACAACACAAGGACAGCAAGGAGGCCGTGCATACGTGCCAAGCACTGTAGGCATGCATGCACACCAAGTGTTTGGTGCGCATGAATAGTGGGGGAACCAGTGAAAAGGTAAACCCCGAAAGTGGTTCCCCCCCAAAAGCTGCTACTGGTTCTCCAGGACACTGGGAAAAGTTACTACCGGTTCTGGAGAACTGGTGAGAACCTGTTACATCCCATCACTGATTATGCCGTTACTTTGGCCCAGTCATGGAATTTTAATGGTCCTCCGGCCATTATCTTTTGTTTAAAGATTTACCGACTACAGTTAGTAGTCATTTTAAAGACTAACTGACTACAGTAGTTAGTCTTTAACGTGCCAGTGGTTTTTGACTTTTTTGTTTACTCTCTTATATTTTCTGTTTGTAAGCTTCTTGTGTTGTCCAATTGCTTCCTCCATCTTTTTTCATAAATTAAAGACAGAAAATTGATTAAGGATAGAATAACTGTCCAGTATTTGTTGTTTGATATCTAAGCTGTCCATGGAAAATCATTCTTAAGTTACCTGTTTGGGGATTTTTTTTTTAAACAGCTAACAGGTATATATCCTGCTTTCTTCTTCTTCTGTGTCTAGGTCAGACATGAAACTGCCAAAATGGAGGCACCTTTTGGTGAGCTCATTCTTCCGTTCTTTTCGCTTGACCTAGTGCGAGAAAGATTAGCTGGCAACACAAGGTTGCCATTACCAGGGTACGCCTGGTTGTGATTAAAAAAATACTATCTTCGAGGGAGCTCTTTCTGTGTATTCCTATGTCCTGATACAAAACTACCTTGTGATAATTATTTCTTTAAAAGCTACCTATAGTATTTAGGTCAGGGATTCTCAACCTGCAGCCTGCGGCACCATTTCATATGGACTCCCCAATGCCTCCAGCACACCAGGAAGTGCCATGTGGCTGTCTGGCCCCCGAAGCTGTCTGGGGGAATGTGACCCGGCCCCTGGCTTTAAAAGATTGAGAATTCCTGATTTAGGTCAATTAACTCAGCTGGTTATTTCAAGCTAGTGTGTGAAAGTTTTCCTGATCTCTCTGGCTATTCTTTATTCTTTGGCTTCCTTTCTTATGGAGACTCTGTCTCTAGTCTGTTTTTCTCATATTTATTCTTCTGAACCACTCCATCAATTATATCCCCCTCCCCGCCAGCTTTGCTGCTTTCACAGAAATCCTCCTTTCCTAGCTCATACTTCATCTACCACTTTTCTCTTGGTTGTTTCTGCCTGCTCTGCCTCTTTCTGAAAAGAGATTAACTCAACCAGCGGGAGATGGAGACTGCAGAAAAGACTGTGTTCCTGTATCCAGTCTGGATCCAGAAAAGGGTCCTCATTCATAAAATATCACTTTAGCAGGCGAGAGGGTTCATGGAAGGAAAGCTACAACCAAAGTCACATAGTTCCCCGGGGCATACCAGACTTTGAAAAACAGAACCAGCATGAAGCTAATAACTGGTTGGAACTGCCCCGGTGCTGGTTTTTTTAAAAATCTGTCACCTTCAGCAATAAAGCTTCATTATTTCTTTTTTGTTTAATTTTTTAAAATTGTTTTATAATAGCAAGCAAAAACATTAAACGGAAAAAGGGATATCAATAATATAATAGCAAAAACACTAGCAGTTCGAAAGCAAGAAATTGCAAGTAGATAAATAGGGACCACTTCGTTGGGAAGGTATTTTTATTACTTATTGATTAGTTCAAATTTATATTGCTGCCCACTCGCCGTAGCAACTCAGGGCGGCTTACAAGGTCACAGTGTTCCGTGCGCTCCGGTGTCTAGTCATGCCTGCCACATGACCACGGAAACGTCTGCAGAAGCAGACAGCGCTGGCTCTTCATCTTTGAAACAGAAATGAGCATTGGACCCTAGAGTCTGATACGACTGCCTTTCGAGCAAGGAAAACCTTTACCTGTATATACATCCTGCAAATAAATTGAATAACACAGATCATACCTACTAACACTTGAAAAAGAGAGAAAAGAAAAAAGGGAGAAAAATACTTTAAAAAGATGAAGGAAAAATTATGTGTACTAATAAAAAAATCTATTAAGAAGGGGGGAAAAGAACTTTCTCTAATTACCCAGAGTATTAATTTCCTCTTTAATTTTGAGCTTTTTCAACATGAACCCTAATAGTTGTGTTTCTGGTTGTATCTTTTCCAGTTTAAATGTCCATATCTGATCCTCATATGACCTTCATTATGATATTGCCACCCATTTCCCCCCAGTGTTCAATGAGGGGGTTCCAAAGCTTCCAGAAAGCTTCGAGTGTCTCCCCTACCCCTTAGTCTGTTGACATAAAGCTTCATTATTTCCTTGTTCCTTTTCCAATACAAGGAATCTTACCAGTTACCTAAAGCTCGGTTGTAGCTCTTGCTCAGAAACATATGCAAATTCGTTCAGTTGATATTAGTTGTTTAACTGCAGAATATCAGTTTCTTAATGAAAAACGCACATGGGCTTGACTTTGCTGGGTCCCCCCCCCCCATTTTGAGCAGTTACAACTTCTGATTCTTTCTCCTTAGAGTTGCCCTAATTCTCTCCCACAAAACCGGGACAGAAGTATACTTGACAAAAATGGGCAGGTTATCTACAAAATTGCCTTTTTAAAAACAAACTTAATATAATGACAGCTATAAAACACATTCACATTAAATATAGCAACATATAAATGAATTTATTTACAACTGTTAATTCTTACTATAAGACGATCTGTTGTACTTCTGAGAAGTTTTGTCGCGGTCAACTCTTAACATCCTCAGATCCAGGAAACACACTGGTGACACTTATCGGACCATGGTGTGAGGCGAGGACTTTAAGACTTGTCTCCAGGTATACTCCAATGTGGCAGGAAATGGCTTGTATGATGACGAAGGTTCGAATTTATTTCAATTGTGTGTTATAATTGACAATCAGTAAGTTTAAAAAATCTGGGACTTTAACATGATTTTTATTGAACTGGCCGGGACAATTTTTCTGACCTTGAACCTGGGACAATCCCGGTTTTCCGGGACATATGGCAACCCTATTTCCCCTCCATCTACCCATTCACTCATTTATCACAGTTTGCTTGTGCCTCCCTTTTCTTTTGACAGGAGTGTGACAAATCAAATAACGACCGCTTGGAGGAATCTGAGATTGAAGCGTTTTGTACGCGCCTCATGGCACGGCCTGAGCTGGAGGAAATCTTCCGCCGTTACTCAGGTGAGGACTGTGTTCTGTCAGTCGAGGAGCTGCAGGAATTTCTTCGTGATCAAGGTGAGGAAGCAAGCTTAAAGCAGGCTGGTGATATCATCCAGACATATGAACTGAATGAGAAAGGTATGAACCTGCAAAATGGTGATGAATTTCCCTCTGTGGTTGTGAATTGCTTGTGTTTAGTTGGTGCATTTTTGTTACCATATACACTCGACTATAAGTCGTCCCAAATATAAGGGGTCTTTCAAATAACATGGGACCATTTGGGGGGACGGGAGTGGGGGTCGATCAAAACTCATGGAAAGTCACCAGGGGGAGGGTGTTCAGCGTGAAGTCACAAGACTCCAACATTTTAAACCCCCCCCCCCCCCCCAGCCAGGTGGAAGTTCAGGGTGGGGTGGCAGGCATCCTCAGGCTCTGGGTTGGCCATGCTTCTACCGTTTCTCTTCAAATCAGGAGAAACTGAGAAACCACATGATTTGGGGGGAGGGGGGTGTTGGTCAAAGGTTACGGAAAGTCACGGGGGGTGTCAAAAAGTGCACTACAGTAATACTCCGTATAACGCGAGTACCGTATATCGTTAAATCCGCATAACGTTACAAGATTTTCGGAAACATCTTGTATCGAGTAACGCGATTTTAACGTTACACGAAACAGTCGTTCTTAGCAGCAGGGTGGGTGGAAAGCTGAACGGGGTTCTCCGTTCAGCTTCCCAGCCACCCTGCAGCTACGGAGGCAGGGGTGGGGTGGCTGGAAAGCTGACGGGGGGCTCCCCCATCGGCTTACCCAGCCACCCCACAGCTGCGGAGGCATGGGCGGGTGGCTAGGGAAGCCGACAGGGAGTCCCCGCCAGCTTCCCCAGCCACCCTGCAGCTGTAGATCGGGTCCTCTGATCTCTCTGGAGGAGTTTCTGGGCTTCCCCGACGTCCTGAGCCAGTGCAGGAAGCCAGAATGTCAGATTTCGAATCCCGATGTTCTGGCTTCCTGCACCGGCTCAGGACGTCGGGGAAGCCCAGAAACACCTTGGATCAGGTCCCCACACCTCCCTGGACCCGGCGGGGGGGTCAGAGCCCCCAAAATTGGTAAAAAAAACATCCGTTTTTTTTACCAATTTTGGGGTTTCTGACCCCCCCGCTGGGTCCAGGGAGGTGTGGGGACCCGATCCAAGGTGTTTCTGCGCTTCCCCGACGTCCTGAGCCAGTGCAGGAAGCCAGAATGTCAGGATTCGAATCCCGACGTTCTCGCTTCCTGCAGCATAAAAGAGGGTGGGGGAAGTTCAAAATTAGCGCACATCAGCTCTAGGGAGGTCGGGAGACCCGATGCGCGCTAATTTTGAACTTCCCCCACCCTCTTTTATGCTGCAGGAAGCCAGAATGTCGGGATTCGAATCCTGACATTCTGGGTCGCTGCACTGGCTCAGGACATCGGGGAAGCCCAGAAAAAGCTTGGATCGTGTCTGCCCACCTCCCTGGACCCGGCGGGGGGGTCAGAGACCCCAAAATTGGTAAAAAAACGTCCGTTTTTTTTACCAATTTTGGGGGCTCTGACCCCCCCACCGGGTCCAGGGAGGTGTGGGGACCCGATCCAAGGTGTTTCTGGGCTTCCCCGACGTCCTGAGCCGGTGCAGGAAGCCAGAACATCGGGATTCGAAATCTTACATTCTGGCTTGCTGCACTGGCTCAGGACGTCGGGGAAGCCCAGAAACACCTTGGATCGGTCCCCACACCTCCCTGGACCCAGCGGGGGGTCAGAAACCCCAAAATTGGTAAAAAAAACGGACGTTTTTTTTACCAATTTTGGGGGCTCTGACCCCCCCGCCGGGTCCAGGGAGGTGGGGAAACCCGCTCCAAGCTGTTTCCAAAGTTCTCCCACCTCCCTGGAGGCAGCAGCAAGGCAAAATGTCAGGATTCAAATCCCGATGTTCTCGCTTCCTGCAGCCTCCAGGGAAACAGGGCTTTTTTTAACATTGTGTGTTCAATGTATCGCCCAACGTTAAAACCCGGATAACGACGGGACTTGTGGAACCAAGTCATAACGTTATTCGGGGTACTAGTGTATTTTAAGTCACATGGTATTTGAAAGGCCCCTAAGTTGAGGTACCTAACTTAGATCTCTAAAACTAGGAAAACCAATTGACCTGAGTATAAGTCAGGGTATAAGTCAGGGGTGGGAAATGCAGCAGCTGCTAGTAAGTTTTAATAATTAAAATACATGAAATTATAGTAAAATTAATTAATTTAGACATTTGTGTGAGTATGTTTTTGAGTGTTTACGTTGATCCGAGGGTTAAGTCCCTTTTTTGGACCTCATTTTGGATCTTAAAAATCCAACTTATACTCAAGTACAGTAATACCCCGGATAATGACTGTACCTGATAGCGCTAAAACCGCATAACGTTGCAAGATTTTTTGGAAAATCTTGCATCGGATAACGCGATTTTTAGCGTTATCCGGTACAAGCGTGTGCGTGGGGGGGAGTTGGATTGGGTAGAACATCTACCCAATCCAACCCCCTCCCCAGCGCCCGCCTGCCTTTCCCCCGACGCTACTGCAGGGTTCCCTCTGCTTACCTTCCTTTCCTTCTCCGACTCCCAGCTGATTGCAAAAGGCTTGGTTTTTTTAAACTGATCTAGAGAATCAATCACATCTCTGTATTTTCCCCCTTTCCTGTTTGATTGGTTCTCTAGATCAGCTGATCTAGAGAACCAATCACATCTCTGTATTTTTTTCAATTCAGGAAGTAAAGCAAGAACAGCTCCCCCCCTTCCCTGCAGTTTAAAAAAACCAAGCCTTTTGCAGTCAGCTGGGAGTCGGAGAAGGAAAGGAAGGTAAGCAGAGGGAACCCTGCAGTAGCGTCGGAATGGTACTTTCCCCAACCCTACTGCAGTCACATGGGGCTTTAAAGGTAGGGAGGTCTCTTTCTTTTCCTGCCTGCCTTTAAAGCGGTTTGTCCCTGAAGTCAGGGCTTTATTTTTAGCGTTGTTGGATGCATGTATCGGACAACGCTAAAACCGGATAACGTCATGACTTGTGGAACCAAGTCATAATGTTATCAGGGGTATTACTGTACATAAAAATTCATTCAGATAAGTAACAAATGTCTCTTGAAGTTTAATATAGTAGGAGATCAAGAAAGTAAGCAATTACCCCATAGCACTTAGATTACTCTCTGGGTAGTTCACAAGTTAATTAGCATCCCCTCCCCCCAAAAAAACCCATGCTAAATCTAGGCTTCACCGGCTTCTTGTCATTGCTCAAACTTGCTACACAGTACTTATCCTTACCTTCAGACCTTTCTATGACCTTCTTCATAGTTCCTTTTTGGTACTGCAACACATAATTATCCATGACCTGCACGAGGCCAGTTGTATCACCTTAACTGTCTGAAGATCTCGTGCTTACTGAAACAACCGTGCCCAGTTTTTCTTGCTGAGTCATTGGCCCCAAATTGCTTTTTTAATGCTTTCAACATACCATCTTCTTCATTTCCTTCAAATTCTACACCAAAACCCAACCTTTCTTTCGAAACCTCGAAGGTGACTACCGGCCTAATTTCCAAGATGATAGCCACTTTGATGTTGCAATAACAAAGAAGTGTTCTTGGCCACTATCAAGCGGTGGATGCACCAAATTTGCTTAGTGGAGAGAAGTTTAAAATCCCACAATTAAGAACTTAAATATGACATGGTTTCATTATGGCCTAACTTTCATACAATACTGCCCATCAGATTTGTGAAGCATTACCTTAGATTACCTTTTTCTGGTTTTCCAGTTAACTCATATGACAAAGCCTGACTATGTATAAGCGAGGTTTGACTGTGTATATACATATATTTCCAGTTCCTCCTTTCCATATAGTAAACAGCAAGCAAGATTAACATTTATTTATTTATTCATTCATATTTATATTGCCGCCCACTCGCCGAGGCGACTCAGGGCGGCTTACAGTCAAAACAGCAACAGTACAATAAAAATTATAAAATATAACCTCACAAAATACAACTAAACCAGAACACAGATTAACTCCCCTCAGGCCGTTGTTGTGGGCCTAGAGGAGTGGGCAAGGTCCTCAGCCGCCTGCTAGGCCATGGAGTCTTCTCCTCAGGCCGTTGTTGTGGGCCCAGAGGAGGGGGCGATGTTCTCAGCCACTGCTAGGCCATGGAGTCTTCTCCTCAGGCCGTTGTTGTGGGCCCAGAGGAGGGGGCGATGTTCTCAGCCACTGCTAGGCCATAGAACATAGAACCAAAAAGTATAATGATCACATAACATGCTTTCTTGTCTATTAGCACTGATGTAATGTTGCTGGTTTTTGCGGTGGCCAGATGTGTTTCCCATAACATGTATTTTGGATCTCATTGTACAGCATTCTTGGCCACTGTCACAAGGTGGGCTTGGTGGACAGAAGCTTAATGTCCTTCCAGTGACAGTCTTTTCCTCCCACAGCCAGGCAGCACAAACTTATGATGATGGATGGCTTTATGATGTATTTGCTGTCTTCAGCTGGAAACATCCTCAACCAGACCCACACTGAGATCTACCAGGATATGAACCAGCCGCTGTGTCATTACTTCATCTCCTCCTCTCACAACACTTACCTGACTGACAATCAGATTGGGGGAGCCAGTAGCACAGAAGCTTATATCCGGTAAGAAGCCTCCATGCTAAAGCAGAGAACAGCAATAGCCAAAGGGCATGTCACTGAACAAATGTAACAGGAAAATAAGCAGGTGCTCTGAAATAGGCTGAGGGAGAGCAGGTGAACCAAGGCCAACATATAACTTTCACAGCTCACTGAAGATTAAAATCTGGATCTCCTAAACCAGGGGTCTGCAAACTTGGCTCTCCAGGTGTTCTTGGACTTCAATTCCCAGAGGTCCAATCAGCAGGTGTGCTGACTTGGGCTTCTGGGAATTGAAGTCCAAGAACACCTGGAGAGCCAAGTTTGCAGACCCCTGTCCTAAACCAATGGTGGTGAATCTTGGCACTCCAGGTGTTCTTGGACTTCAGTTCCCAGAAGCCCAAGTCCCTGTGAATGCACACAAGTGGGTTTACCTAATGTGTGCACAGTAAGCCCATTTGTATGGATTCACAGGGACTTGGGCTTCTGGGAATTGAAGTTCAAGAACAAATGGAGTGCCAAGATTCGCCATCACGGTCCTAAATTCGGTACTGTAACTGTTATATACCACACTGGCTCCCATTGTTGCTTTTTGAGGACGAGCCACTGGCAAGTGAAAGTCCAAATATTTCCAATAGCAACTTGTTTGCATTGTGAATGATCCCAGTAAACTTATGTGGGTGAACCGCAACAGGCAGTTGGCTGAAGTCAATACCCATTGTCTGGAACAAAGGACACCTGGCTGGCTGGTAGCTTCACTGGCTGGTAACTTGTTTGGTGGGATTGCCTTCTGAATAAGGCCCCAGTTCATTTGCATAGTGTAGTAAATTCACTAGAACAGGCCTGGTGAATCATTGGGGATGTAATAAACTGACTCCTCAGGAAATCCCATTGATTCAAATAGGCCTACTCTAACTGTGACTTTCTAGCTGCAGTAATGGTGAACTTTGATGCTCCAGGTGTTCTTTTACTTCAATTACCAGAAGCCCAAGTCAGCACTCCTGCTGAACAGGACTTTTGGGAAACAACAGACCTATTTGAATTACCGTACAGTCATACCTCGCATAATGAATTTAATTCCTTCTGTGAGGCTGCTCGCTATGCAAGTTTTTCGCTATGTGAAACAAATTTGCATCGCGAAAATTCCTATGGGGAAACTTGCTTAGTGAATGTTTCAAGGGGGAAAACTCGCATAGCGAAATTTTTTGCTATGCGAGTTTTTCCCATAGAAACGCTCATTATGTGAGTTTTTCCATAGGGAAAGTCCGACTCGCATAGTGAAAATTTTTGTTATGCGAGTCAGACTGCTTAGCGAAAAACTTGCTTGTTATGCGAATTTTTCGCTAAGCGAAGCGCTCGTTATGCGAGGTTTGACTGTATATACTCGACTATAAGTCATCCCGAATATAAGTCGAGGCACCTAATTTGGACCTCTAAAACTAGGAAAATAGATTGACCCGAGTATAAGTCAGGGGTGGAAAATGCAGCAGCTGCTAGTGAGTTACAATAATTAAAATACATGAAAATATGATAAAATTAATTCAGACTTTTGTTTGGGTATGTTTTTGAGTGTTTACGTTGACCTGAGTATAAGTCGAGTCCCATTTTTGGACCTAATTTGGGGGGCTAAAACCCCCAATTTATACTCAAGTATATATGGTAATAGAGAAATTGACTCGCCATCTCCCATTGATGCAATGGACTGACTCTAGTGTGGTTTACTATGCTAAACAACAGGATTTTCAGAGTGAAGGATGCTATCTGCCAATGGAGGAAGACTGAAAAGGAACAATCTTTCATAAATCCTTAGGGTAGAAATCACCCTTCTGTTTAAAGACTCTTTGGTTATAAATGGAGATGAGCACCGGACCCTAGACGTGATTGGTTTTCAAGCAAGGGTGACCTTTACCTAATAGTCCATCACTTCATATGGGCTTTAGGCAACATCTTTCTTACTTAGAAGTGATCAGCTAAATATAAGCAGAAGAAAGGCATGATCTCCTGTTCTCACATTCTCTTCTTTCTGAAAATGAGCTTGAAGTATCAATCATTTCCCCTTGGATTGGATGCAAGGATGAAGTCCAAAGTCCATGGCATTTCCCCCCACTACTCCAACTCTCTTTTTGACAGAGCATTGATGAAAGGATGCCGTTGCGTAGAGCTCGACTGCTGGGAGGGGTCCAATGGGGAACCCGTCATCTACCATGGCCATACCCTTACCTCCAAAATCTTCTTCCGGGATGTAATCCAGTGCATCCGGGATTATGCATTTAAGGTAAGCCAGACAGCCGTTCTTAATATTGTTTGCAGTGTGTGTTTGGTGGGGAAAGCAGCCATCCTTTGGTTTTAAATTGGCTTCCAAAAATGCGTAGCATTTTCTGTTTCTGGACCTACCTAAATATTTGCTTGCTATCTGATCACCGAATATATTTGTAATTTCTCAAAGGTTAGCAATTTAGGGAAGTCTCAAGTGTCGTGAATTCTTTCAAAGGTTACTGAGCTAATAAATCTTCTTCTTGGGAAAGGAGAAATTGGGCAATGTCCTCACCTTCCAGT
This sequence comes from Furcifer pardalis, assembly GCA_030440675.1. NCBI lineage: Eukaryota > Metazoa > Chordata > Lepidosauria > Squamata > Chamaeleonidae > Furcifer > Furcifer pardalis. Next base: position 32,947,228 of record CP126897.1, read on the forward strand.
TAGACCACTGCAGTGCATTTCGTGTGTAGCTGGTGGAGAGAGCAAGATACATGGGCTAGACGACTGGTAGGAACGCTTTCAGAACCAATATAAAAATTGTACTGGACAATAATGGGCTTCTAGTCTGAGATCAGGAATTTGATGATAACTTCCAAAATGGCTTCAGAATTAAATATTTGTAGGAATGCTTCTTTGTGTACAATGTACATGCTATTTGATGATTAAGATCTAGTGGAGAGGTTCTCCTCTGTGTCCGACAACTGCAGGCAGCACACAGTGTAGAAACATGGTAGTGCCTAGAACAGTGGTGGCGAATCTATGGGACGCGTGCCAGAGGTGGCACTTGGAGCCCTCTCTGTGGGCACCCATGCAGTTACCCCAGCACAGAATTCATCCCGTCCCTCTGCCCAGCGGCCCAATGGGAGAGCTTCCTCCCTCCCCCCAGCACAGAGTTTGTCCCGCCCCTCTGCCCAGCAGCCCAATGGGAATGTTTACTTCCTCCCCTTTTGCTGTGTTGGCACTTTGTGTTAAATAAGTGTTTTTTGGGTTGCAGTTGGGGCACTCATCTCTAAACAGTTTGCCATCACTGGCCTAGAACACCTTGACTTATAACACCCTCTCCTTTGGGACTCTGTTGGAATGGCATCGATTTCTTTTTGGCACCTGGTTAAAGCACGGCTGGTCATCAAAGCCTTTGTGGTTTTGGATGAACTAGATCAGGTGTTCCCAACCTTTTCTGGGCACGGGTCGGTCACATGGTTCCTCCCACCTGGAAGTGGAAATAACGTGCCCGCACATGCACAGAATGCTGTGCGGGTCATTTACGGCAGCAGTTTGCATCTGCGCAGGCACATTTTACTTCCACTTCTGGGAACAGTGAGGGTGGCGCGGGCCAGATGAATTGGCGATGCGGACGGGATATGGCCTGTAGACCGTAAGTTGTGAACCTCTGAACCAGATTGTGTAGTTATTTGTAATGTGTACGGCTTCCAGTGGTTTTAAAGTGCTTAAGTTGTCTTCTGTGTTTTGAATTTTTAACTTATGTCATTGTGTATGTTTTAAATTGCTTTTCTTGTGCCCAGAGCTAAGATCCTGTGACATAGGGTTGGACATAAAAGTTTGAAACAAATATCTTTATTGAAAGATAGTGGTTGAAACTGATAACGTGTATCTTCAAAGTTATGCCTGTTCACAAGGACCAGAACAAGTATTCATCATACCATTTTAATAAAATAACCACATTATAATTAGCTGCAACGGAATAACAGTGTTCATTTGATTACCAGGATGCTGAGGAACAGAAGTGGGAAGGGGGCACATGTGAACTTTTGGTGTTTTTTCTCGAAGGCATCTGGTTGACTTCTTTGGGGGACAGGATGCTATACATTTGTACCTCACTTAAAGAGCATAATGCGCTCCACAGGACTGCTCTTTAAGTGAGTTTGCTCTCTAAGCAAAACACCATTGAAAGTGACCAATTGTGTGTGTGTGTGGGGGGGGGTTGCGGACCCCGATTTATTTGTTAAGCGAGTTTTTGGTTGGTTTTATTTGTTAAGCGAAGCGAACATTCAGAGAAAATTCTGCTCTTTAAGCGAGGCGCTCTTTATGTGAGGTTTGACTGTACTAAGGAGATCTTTGATCTGGGCCAGCAGGGTTTCTCTCATTCTTTTCTGTCTATTATAGCAAAAATCCATAAAGCGCAGGTGCATTTCCAAGATGAAGAGATTGATTTTGATGAAAACGCTCACTACAGAATTCCCATTTGTTTGCTATGTAAAGTGCAACTGCTTGAATTGGCAGATATTCAATATACAAGCTGACCATAGCATTCTGTGCACTCCAGTGTCTAGTTATGCCTGCCACATGACCACAGAAACGCCTGCAGACGCAGACAGTGCTGGCTCTTTGGCTATAAACAGAAAGCTGGATATGACTGGCTTTTGAGCAAGGGTGACCTTTACCATGCTTATAGTTCACAATGCATTGGTAGCTGCCATCTTTCATTTTAACAGAGACCTGTAGATGGTAAGAGGCAAACATCCACAGCTGTGCTTTTAAATCTAGCATAATGGCACAGTAGTGTGAAAATGATTTGTCCCCTTATTTTTGTATTTTGTAAAGTGTTCTGGAGACTGCAGTGGCTTAGTGGTTAAGACGCTGAACCTCGTGACTGAAAGGTCGGCAGGTCAGCAGTTTGAGACCTGAGTACTGCACGACAGAGTGAGCTTCTGCCTCTGTCCCAGTTCCTGCCAAGCTAGCAGTTCGAAAGCAAGAAATTGCAAGTAGATAAATAGGTACTACTTAAAATGTTATGAGGGACTGCAGTGTATCAAGTGGCTAAGTCACTGACTAGACGGCAGCAGGTCAGCAGTTTGATCCCCAAATACTGCAGGACGGAATGAGCTCCCGTCTTTGTCCCAACTCCTGCCTACCTAGCAGTTTGAAAGCAAGAAATTGCAAGTAGATAAATAAGTACCACTTTGGTGGGAAAGTAAACAGAGTTCTGTGCACTTTGGTGTCTAGTCATGCCTACCACATGACCATGGAAATGTCTTCGGATGCAGACAGCGCTGGCTCTCTGGCTGTAAACGGAAATGAGCACTGAACCCTAGAGGCGGATACGACTGGCTTTCGAGCAAGGGTGACCTTTACCTAAAGTATTCTGAGCCTCTATTTGTGTCAAAAGATGAAGATCTTCTATATGTAAGAGATTTCTCCTCAAAAGGTGTGTGAGGAAGAAAGACTGAGAATTGAGAATGGAAAGCTTTTAGGATATACCACTTGCCTTCTGACGCCATTTTGTGTCCTGCAGCACTCGCCCTATCCCTTGATCCTCTCGCTGGAAAACCACTGCGGTCTGGAACAGCAATCCACCATGGCCCGCCACATGAAGGCTATCTTAGGAGACATGCTCTTGACAGAACCTTTAGATGGAAATACGCCTCAAAAGCTGCCCTCGCCAGAGGTAAGAGTCAGTTGCAATCATTCCTTGCTGAGTTATACATGTCTCTTGAGTAGGACTGGTTCTCAGGTATATTAGAGCAATAGCAATTATACTTCTATAACGCCCCACAGTGCTTAGTGCACTCTCTGCGCAGGAGTCACAAGTTAATTAGCATTTTGCCCTCGACATATGCTGGGCACTCATTTTACCGAACTCGGAAGGATGGAAGGCTGAGTCAACCTTGATCCCCTTCAGAATCGAACTCACAATGTGTTGGCTTCAATAAAACAGTTGAACCACCAGGGCTCCTTCACATTATTGTCTCAGAGCCGCTGCCCCCTCCGGAAACAAGATTAGTTGAACACTGAATAAAAATAATTGCCCTTAGATTTTGAAAAAGCAAACTGAAAGTGGTGGCATTTGAGGAGGGTGGGTGAACCTTTTGCTAGTCAATACTATTACCGTACTGTTGGAGCCTGTTCTGGTCCCTCAGTTAACTGGACTATTAGAGCTTCTTGTGGGAAGTTTTATTTGTTATTTATTTATTTATTTAGATTTATATCACCGCCCACTTGCCAAGGCGACTCAGGGCGGTTTACAGTCAGGAAAAAACAAAACAATAACAACACACACACAGCACAAACAGCTAAAATCCATTCCTCCTCCTGGCCCGAGGACGTTGGTCTTTTCCTTCCCTGGGCAGGTAGGGCCCAGGATTAGGAAGTAGAAGCTTCCATCTAAAAACCTTAAAACTGTTAAAATTTAAAATTAAAATCTAAAAAAGATTAAAAACACACCAGATGCTACAACTACTAATTTAAAAGTAGAGAAAGAGAGAGGCTCAGATCATCCAATGTGCTGGGGTCATTATACCGTCCCGCCAGCCATGTTTTTAGATTCTTCCTAAAGGGCAGCAACTCTGTCTGGAGACGTAGCTCCGTTGGCAGGAGGTTCCATAGGGCTGGAGCAGATACAGAGAAGGCCCTCCTTCTGGTGCCAGAGAGATGTGCCTCCTTGGCCGATGGAACAACTAGGGAGCCTCTCCGGTCCGCTCTGGTGGGACGGGCAGATGTTCTTGGGGTGAGGGGGTCTCTTAAGTATCCTGGCCCACTACCATGTAGGGCTTTAAAGGTAAACACCAGCACCTTGAATTGCACCTGGAGGCACACTGGCAACCAGTGCAGCTTAGCAGTGGCGAGGCACGGGCATAACGCCCGCACCCGATCACCACCCCACCAGCTGCATTCTGGACCAGTTGAAGCCTCCGAATGGTCGTCAAGGGCAGCCCCATGTAGAGTGCATTACAATAGTCAAGTCTGGAGGTGACCAGAGCGTGTGTGATCATGAGCAAGGAGTCCCAATCTAGGAGCGGGCGTAATGTGTTAAACAGCTAAGATGCCTGGTTTCATTTCTCATAGCAGTTGAAGTGGAAGATATTGGTGAAGGGGAAGAAACTACGCGAGGACAAGAGTGACCCTGAACGGATGAACTTCATCTCCAATCCTGACGAGGAAATACAGGAAGATGACGACGACAGGGTGAGGACATAGCAAGGTTTCTGAGAAACATCAGTCAAGTTCAGCGTCTTAACCACTAAGCTACCGCAGTCCCCTGTTCTTAGATTAGCCCCACTGCAAATATATTTGTTTGGTGTTTCTCATTAGAATTCCACCCTTCCCTTTTGCCTGTTCTCTGCTTCCAGTCGATATCTTCTCTCCAAGAGATTAAGCCATTGCAGGCGAATATTTCTTTCTTCTTGGAAGAGGTGGTGACAGAGTGCAGGAGATTTGGGCCAAGTGAGTGAAGCTGTGCTTCATTCATCTCCAACATATAAAGCCCACTACAGTGGTTTTGATCTTTCCCTGGATGACTGGTTGACAGATTTGTGGTTGAATACAGAGAACGATCTAGTCAGCTCTGTTTCTGTAAAAAAAAAACCTCTAGGTAGTGGTTTCAGCCATTATACATTATGTGGTGTGTAGAACACAAACAGGTGAACAAGATAAATCCCATGGGAAGGAGGCACTCCCCCCCCCCCATCCATATAGAACACAAAAAAGGTGTTAAAACTGGAGCCTGCCTCAGTTCTTTTCAGGAACAGGCTTTATTTTAATGCAAGCATGCCCAAACTATGGCCTGTGGGCCAGATACGGCCCATGATGCCGTCGTCAAACCAGTATGTGAATATGGATGCTTCTGCGTCACTTCCTGGTTTGGTGCAGATGTGCTCGCATATTTTATTATTTATTTATTTATTAGTCACATTTGTATTGCCGCCCACTCAGCAAGCGATTCTGGGCGGCGTACAACAATCACATCATGAACCACATAAATCCCACCAGAGAACTATAAAAAACTTAAAACCAGTAAAAAAAAACACCAATTAACAATACAGTACAATAAAAAGTTAGCCCCACAACTAAAAAGAGCGAGGGAGCGATATTACTATACCATATGCGCAGAAGTGTCAGCGCTAAACCTGGAAATGAATATGGATGATTTTGCACATGTGCAGAAGCATTTGCGCCAAACCAGGAAGTGAATATGGATGTGCATTTGCAAACACACTCTATTCCAGGGGCTTTGTCTGGCCCGCTCAGCTATTCCAGGGGCATGGTCAGGCCTCCAGACCCAAACGTTTGGGCACCGCTGTTTTGATGGATGCTAGTGTGAGAGGACATGTAAAACTCTTGAAAAAGTGTTTCCATCAAAGAAGTTATGGTAACACCACTCTACCGTTAGGGCAGCTAAGCCAGTGGTTGCTAGTTTATGTGACATTTCTGCTCCATTTCTGGATTTTTTTGGTCATGTTTTTGGTGCGTTTAGGCAGCTTAAAAGCAGTGTTGGGCACTTCCGGGGTGGTGGTGGGAACTAATAGCTGACTTTCGGATAATTACCAGAACTTGCCACTAGAGGGCGCAAAGTACGGTTTCCCATAGGAATGCATTGAAAACCACTCTCATCTGTTCCAAAGGTCAGAGAAAAGGCCAAAAAACCATTTTTTTCTGTCCAAAGTGCACTTTGGAAATTTTTTTGCCACTTTTGAACAGAAAAAATAGGATTGGGGTTTCCCCCTTTTTTTAATATCTGGAACTGATTAATTGGTTTTCGATGCATTCCTATGGGAAACCCCTTTTTCATTGTAAGAAACTTCCCATGGAAATGCATTAATTATGTTAACCGAAGTTCCACTGTATTATAATTCTTTTAAAATTCTGAAAATCATTTCTAATTTTGCGCTAATGTATTTATGTTAGAATATGCGAATAGTTGTCATTGTTTGTCTTCTTTTTGACAAGGCATAAGTGGCTGACCCTGTCTAGTGAACAAGTTTGGAGTGACCTGTGTGTAACATACAAGATGTTATCCTGGCGTTCTTCCTCCCTTTCCAGGCAAAAGATGCTGTACAGATTTCGCGGGAGCTCTCTGATCTGGTTGTGTATTGTGGGGCCATCCCGTTTCATAGCTTCTCTTGGGCTCTGCTCCACCAGCAACCCAGTGAGATGTCATCTTTCAGTGAGCGGAAAGCCAGGAAGTTGATCAAGGAATCTGGTACGGCAGGGCTCTTGGAGCGGGCCAGGGGCTGTCTGGTGGGTTGATGTGTTTCATTGAGACAAATGCCCCTTCTTTTGACCCAGCAATGGCAATGTTGAGTTTAAAAATGGGTCACTGGAGGGAAAATAAAAGTAGGAAGCAATCATGTGGCAAAATTTTGATATGTGATATTTTGATATGTTATTGATATGTGATACTTTGATATGTTACTGATTTTTATGTTTTGATATGTGATATTTTATGATCTATCTTGTTAGCCGCTCAGAGTCGCTGCGGCGAATAGAGCGGCATACAAATTCAAAATACAAAGACAAAAATTAGCACACACAGTGAATCTGCTTTCAGTAAATTTACTAAAAGGTGGTTTCATATTATTTGCCAATTTTATTTTAAATTCAATGGAAATAATTTCAAATTTAAAACTCTCAATGTGATAGAAAGAAAGCTTGACAGATTTGTCCGTCCTTAATCTATATTCCGGATCCTGGCATGTTGTATCTAAGTACAGTGGTACCTCATACAACGATTTTAATCCCTTCCATGGGGCTTGTTGTTGTACGAAACAATTGCTATACGATACATGCATCGTATAGCAATTTTCCCAATGGGATGCATTGTACAATGATTTTTTTTTTTTTTTTGCTAAGTGGTTTTTCCATTGAAATTTTTTAATAGATTTTTTCCATAGGGAAAATTGTTACGCAGGACACCATTTCCCCCAAAACCTAATTGTTATGCGATTTCATTACTATACAGGGCGATTGTTATATGAGGTTCCACTGTATGTGAAAAATGTCCTGGCTTTTTCTGGCTTCTTTCAGAGCAGTAAAACAGGACCCTGGAATTCAAGGGTAATAATAATAATAATAATAATAATAATAATAATAATAATAATAATAATAATAATAATAATAATAATAATAATAATAATAATAATAGCAGCTTAATGTTGTAGCATATTATGTTAGTCGGAGGTTAACCCTTCTTGGTTAGTTTTATCACTCTTGGGAAGAAAGTGTAAATGGGCTGAATGTATCTGTGTGCCTAAATCATCAAAAGATGTGCTGACCATGAATAAAGAGAATGTAATGTGTATAGCGTAGGTAGGAGTACTGAAGACATATATTTTATAATGTATTACACTGCAGAATTTTGGATAACTTGTTGCCAACGAACAGATTACAACTATCCAGATTGCCACTTTGAACATTGGAGTTGCCAGGGCCTGTGGCCAGAGAAAGTGGTGCCAGGGCAAAATTTTATAGCCGTGATGGTGAACTTTGGCTCTCCAGATGTTCTTGGACTTCAATTCCCAGAAGCCCAAGTATCCTGTGAATCCACACGAATGCATTTACTGCAATTCGTCCGGCCAGCACTGCCCTCGTCGATCCTGGAAGCAGAAGTAACAGGAGCATTTTATTTCCGCTTCCAGGAGCGACGAGGGCAGCTCAGGCCAGATGAATTGCAGTAAATGCATTCGTGTGGATTCACAGGGTGCTTGGGTTTCTGGGAATTGAACTCCAAGGACATCTGGAGTGCCAAGGTTCACCATCACGGTTCTATAGGTACAGAAAAGGGAGATAATTTAGAATTTGACTTTTTATTCCATGATTTTGTTTTTGTTGTCAGAATACAAACATACTTGTCACATCAACAAACTGCAGGTTTATTCACAGTCACTTCTTAAAGTGTGTAAAGTGTGTGGCTATAGTGCTATCTTCATTAACTGGATAGGACTAGGGTGGGGACATGTGGCCTTTCTACTGTTTTTGGATTTCAGATCCCATCTTCTGTCCAGCTTAGCCAATGGCAAGGGATGATGAGTGCTGTAGTCTGAGTAGTATCCTAGGCTCACACAGCCCTCCCTGGACTAAGACGTAGTGAAATCAGCAATATCACCAGTTGCCTCTCCTTCTTTTAGCTTTGGGCAGTAATCTGTTTCTTTCTGCCTCTCTCACGTGCAGGAAACAGTTTTGTCCGATACAACTCTCGGCATCTCAGCCGTATCTACCCGTCAGGCCTCAAGATGAACTCCTCCAACTATAATCCTCAAGAAATGTGGAATGCTGGCTGCCAGCTTGGTAAGTGGACAGTATTCACTAGCACAGAGGTGCCCAAACCTTTCGGGCCATGGGCCGGTCATGTGGTTCAGTGGGCCGGCCACGTGGTTCCTCCCACCGGAAGCGGAAATAGAACACCTTGCGATCTGTTTTGCAACAGATATGTTTTGCAACAGGATGAGATAGATTTTAGGCTGCTATTTTCTCTGCTTAAACCATAGGTGCCCAAACTATAGCCCATGGGCTGGATCCAGCCCCGACATCAGTTCATCTGGCCCACACCACCCTTGTCGCTCCTGGAAGCAGAAGTAAAATGTGCTTGGGTGCATTTTACCTCCACTTCCAGGAGTGACGAGGGTGGCGTGGGCTAGATGAATTGCCATTAGGGCCAGGTCTGGCCCATGGGCACCCTTGTGCTCGAACTTCCCAAAATGGCACCTACTCATCGAGCTAAAGATGGGGGACATGGAGGTAAGGCTAGCATGGGTAAGGGCCAGTGGATGTATTATGACTTGCCCACTCCACAGATGTACTGTATGCACAGGGACTGTGCCAGAAGGAAGTTACAGAGGTCATAAAATATGGTTGTTGGTGGCTGGAGGCAAGATCTGTCAGAATTGGAAGACAACCATTCCAATGAACCGCCAGTTGACATGGTCAGTGACTGTGTTGCCTGCAGAAATTCTGGGAGTTGGGCTCCCAATTGGTAATGCTTGTAAATGTTGGACTCATTCCTTCTGCCCTGCCAGGCCTAGCAAAAGAAGATTAACTTATGCCAAGTGTGGAGTATGTTTTAAATATCTGTGTAAAGTAAGCATGGTCCTTTTTCTTGCAGAATTTCAATGTGATATATTGTTTTATTTGTTTAGACAAAGTATACATAAAGAAAAATAAGGCATTTTGTCAAAGGCAAGGAGATAACTTAGGTTCAAGATTTTCTAAGGTCTGGACAAAATATTTGATTTATCCAGTCTCTCTTCAAAGACAAACATTGAAGTTTGCAGTGTTTATTTTCTTTTTGGGGTAGCGTTCCTAAAATTTTATAAAACCTTTGAATAGTGACAAAGATGGATTTTAAGCCAGGAAATAATGAGCAATGACTTATAAGAAAGTTATACAAAGTACATTTGCAACTGAATAATTTCCAACATTATAATTCCAATTAATTTAAACTGTGAAAAACATTTAAAACAGCCTATTTAAAAATTGAACTCTTTCTCAAAGCAAACTCTGCACAATTGTTACTATAGTTCTATAGCCTTTCCTTGCCTTGTACTGATCAAGTCCCTTTTGAATTCACAAATTCACTCAAAACTTCATGTTATGGCCTCAAGCAAGCCATTGCGATCCTTTACCTTCTCTTCCTATCTCCAGTTGCACTCAATTTCCAAACCCCAGATGTAGAGATGGATTTGAACGATGGACGTTTTTCAGTGAATGGGTGCTGTGGTTATGTGTTGAAACCTTCATTCCTGAGAAACAGTAAGAGCAACTTTGACCCTGAATCCATGGGTCATAGGGCTGGCCAACGCCCAGTTGTCCTCACCATCAAGGTACAGTAACAGCCAGAATGTCTAGTTTGGTACTTGTACATAATAATTGAGCAGAAAATAACTGACCCAAGCCAAAAGTGTTGTTGGATATTCTTGGTTAGGGCAGTATTTGTACTATATTACAGTAAAACCTTGCATAAAGAACACCTTCCTTAGAGACTATCTCACTTGAGACTAACTTGGTTAGAGACTAACTCAAGTGTTAGTAGGTATGCTTTGTGTTAGTCAATTTATTTGCAGGATGTATATAAATTTGGTTAATTTAGTTTTGCTATTACAGTAAAACCTCGCATATAGAGTGCCTCGCTCAGAAACTAACTCACTTAAGGAGCAGAATTTTCTCTGAATGGTCGCCTCGCTTAACAACTAAAACCAACAAAAAACTCACTTAACAACTAAATCGGGGTTCACAATCCCCCCCTGCCAGAAATCACAATTGGTCACTTACAATGGTGTTTCACTTAAAGAGCAAACTCACTTAAAGAGCAATCCTGTGGAATGCATTATGCTCTTTAAGCGAGGTACAACTGTACTCAAAAATTGCACAGTATAAATTGTGTATGGTTCAGCTCCCCGTCAATTTGATGGATGTAACCTATAAGGGCTGCAGAGTTACACTTAGAAGTGTTTCTGAAGCGGTAGCTGTGTTAGTCTATGGAAGCATGTCAGAGAATAAACAAAAGAAAACAACAGAAATAAAAAAACACATTGGGGCACCTTAAAGACTCACTACTGTATTTAAATATAGTATGAGCTTTTGTGGATCAAGTCCATTCTGTCAGACATGCTATGGTTACCAAGATCCAAGAAACTGAAGAGGTGGGCTGAGTAACGTCAGTGACCAGGGAAAGACTTAAGTATACAGTAAAACCTCAGATAACGCTAAAACTTGGTTCCACAAGTCTTGTTGTTATCCGATTTTTAGTGTTATCCGATCCATGTTAAAATCCTATGGGATGGATCAGATAACGTTAAAGCTCCATAGAGATGCATTGTAACCACACAGGCTTTAGCAGTTGTTATCCGATACATCCCATAGGACCTTAATGTTATTCGATCCAATTCTCTCCCCCCCCCCCGATTACTTAACGTTATGCGATTTTAGCGTTATCCGAGGTAAACGTTATCCAAGGTACCTGTATTACTGTACTTGTTATTGCCAAAAGAAATTACACAACATAGTACAACTTGCAGAATAAATGATGGGAAATAAAAAGAAATGGTGGACATCAATTCTTTCTGCCTTGGTGTTGAAACTGGATATAGAGTTACAAGTGTGGAGTTTGTTTTCTCTTCACAACAAGAGACATACCAATGAAAGGGTGCGCAGTTGTGCCAAGAAAGAAAGAAACAAAACGAAATGAAGCAAACCAAAACAGGGCTTATTTATGCTTGTAATAGTCGTGTAGAAGGGAGAATTTCAAGTGTTTGTTTTGCCAGCTTATTCTACTGAAAATCCCTATTCTACCCAACTATAGAGGGAGCAGAAAAATTATGGTCACCCAAGAAGACCTAAGCAATGGGACTGCGGCTGCTTAGTGGTTAAGATGCTGATGACTGGGAGGTCAGCAGCTCAAAATTGCAAATAGATAAATAGGCACCGCTTTGGTGGGAAGGTAAAGAGTGTTCACTGAACCCTAGAGTTGGATATGACTGGCTATTGATCAAGGGTGACCTTTACCTAAAGGGAGCGGAGGCCATGGGGTCACCTATACAGACTTATCTGATCAGAGCTCATCTGATACTGGATGATTTTAAATTTGGGAGAGCATTTTAGAATTTTCATTTTATACTTGACTGCAATTTATATTCCTTTTATCTGGGCTTTTAAAAGATGTAGAATAATGCAGAAATGAAATTTTAATTTCTTAGCAAATGTTCCAGTACTGCTGGGAGAAGACCGTCTTAACATTTTCTTTCTTACTTTTCTTCCCTGGCTAAGGTGCTCACAGCTCAGCAGCTGCCAAAACTGAACAAAGAAAAGAACTCCTCCATTGTGGACCCCTTTGTTCGCGTCGAGATCCACGGTGTTCCTGCAGACTGTTGCAAGAAGCAAACCGAATACCGGTTGAACAATGGTAAAACAGGGTTTAGGACTGGAGAAAATGGTGGCTGTACTGGAAGGGTAACGAATCTGTAGCCCTCCAAGATGCTGTCGACTCCAACTCCCATCAGCCCCAGCCAATATGACCAATGATCTATAACCCTGGTGGCTAACCTTGGCACTCCAGGTGTTCTTGGACTTCAATTCCCAGAAGCCCGTCAGCACTCCTGCTGATCAAGGCTTCTGGGAACTGAAGTTCCAGGACAGCTAGAGTACCAAGGTTTGCCATCAATGATCTATAATGATGGATGCTGTAGTTCAATATCTGGATAGGCACCGGTTTCCTGTCCTGCAGCAGTGCAGCACAAACAAGAAAGTCCAGCCTAAGTCAGTTGCCCAAAGCACTCATCAGCCAATGTACTGACTTAGGATTCTGGGAATTGAAGTTCTGCTGTGGGACGTGGGAACCACTCATCAGTAAGGGTTGTAGGTTTATGGCTTCCCGTGATAGTCTATCACAGAATCTGGTAAAAGATGGGAATCCTTTTAGTTTCATGAAGTACCCAATTGATTCCGTAATCCGTCTTGTGTCAGAGAAGCCAAATGGAGAGCTGAGCATGCAAATAGCCTTTTAGAGAATATTAATTTTTTAGAATGTATTTCTGGCCAATAAAGCCGACGTGTTACCCCTCTACAGCAATTCTCTTGTAAATTTCTCTCCCTTACATTTCTCTCCCCGCAGGATTCAATCCATGCTGGAATGCGACACTGACATTCCAGGTCTGTGTTCCAGAGCTGGCCCTGGTGCGCTTTGTAGTGGAGGATTATGACACAACTTCCAGCAATGACTTTGTGGGGCAGTTTACCCTGCCCTTGCTCAGTATAAAGGAAGGTGAGTGATTCTGTTCTAGATTCCAGGGTGGTCTAAAGCGCCTAAGTTGCCCTGATCCTGCTACCCTGCTGGCTGCTGGGTGACCTGCAGTTTCTGAAGCTTTCTCTCCATTGCCCTTTCCCCTGAAAATAGTAAGACGAGATGGTCAGGAATTGGCAGTGCAGGGACCAAGCCAGTCATAAAATAGCAGCAACTGGAGATGAATGGTCGTATATTCAGCTGACAATTGCTATTCAAATCTAATCTGTCTTTAAAGGTAAAGGTTTCCCTTGCTCAAAAGCCAGTTGTATCCGACAATAGGGTTCAGTGCTCATGTGTTTCATAGCCAAAGAGTCAGGGCTGTCTGGCAGGCATGACTAGACACCAGAGTGCATGGAACGCTGTTACTTTCCCACCGAAGTGGCCCCTATTTATCTACTTGCAATTTCTTGCTTTCGAACTGCTAGGTTGGCAGGAGCTGGGACAAAGACGGGAGCTCATTCCGTCATGCGGTACTCGGGAAGCGAGCTGCTGACCTTCCGCCTCCCAGTCGGCGTCTTAGCCACTTGAGCCACTGGAATTGCTAAATTCTGTGCCCCAAGATTTCTGTTCAAGACAGGATTTTCTTCGGGTTGCCCTTGCTTGAAAGCCATTCATATCCGTCTACATGGTTTGCTGCTCATCTCTGTTTACAGCCAAAGAGCCAGCACTGTCTGTGTCTGCAGACGTTTCCATGGTCATGTGGCAGACATGAATAGACACCTGAGTGCACTGCATGCTGTCGCCTTCCCACCGAAGTGGAACCTACAGTGGTACCTCAAGTTACAAATGGTTCGACTTACAAACTTTTCACAGTACGAATGATAATCAATTGAAAATAATGGAGTTACAAATTTTCCAGAACAGATTAATTGGGTTTTCAATGCATTCCTATGGGAAACCATGTTTCAAGTTATGAATTTTGGTTTTCAGTGCATTCCTATGGGAAACCATGTTTCAAGTTATGAATTTTGGTTTTCAGTGCATTCCTATGGGAAACCATGTTTCAAGTTATGAATTTTGGTTTTCAGTGCATTCCTATGGGAAATTTGAGTTACAAATTTTTCATAACATGAAAAATGCCTTGGAACGCATTAAATTTTTAACTCGAGGTATCACTTGTATTTATTTACTTGCCTTTGAACTGCTAGGCTGGCAGGAGCTGGGAGAGAGATGGGCACTCACTCCATCATGCAGTACTCAGCAGCCTAATGGGAACGCTTCCTCCCTCCCTCCCGGATTTGCCCCGTCCTACTTTTTGGGCACTGGGTCTCTAAAAGGTTCGCCATCACTGTCCTCTTCCTTCCCCTTTGTCAGGATTTCCCTTTTCTCCTCCTCAGGCTATCGTCATATCCACCTGCTGTCCAGGGATGGTGCATCTTTATCGCCTGCCACACTTTTTGTGCATGTCAAATGCAAGAAGATGTGAAAAGGGGCCAACTAAAATCCAAGCCTGACTCGCCCACAGCAGAAGAATGGATGAGGCATTTCATTCGTTCTGAATACCGCCACCAGCAATTCACCTGGGCCACTGGGAGGAAGTGGTGCAAACCAGCTCCAGAAGCTGGACTGGAACCAGGGCATGAAGTCAACCTTTTGTTGAAGGTTCCCACTTTGCACTAGGGTCAGAAAATTGAAGACTATTGGTGCTATTGGTGATAAATAGCAGTGACTCATAGAATGCCTCTTCCTGGCAGGATTTCAGATCTTGGAGGAGGTCCTAAAATTATCATAAACCCTCTGCTGATCTGACATAGAGCTGCAGGACGATGGGATTTTCTTATTTACAAGTTTCTGACAGTCACACAACCCTTATGCTAAGCAAAGGGATATTAAGCAGTATTGCTTACGCTTTGGATATATCAAGGAAATGGGAAGAGGACTTTTGAGAAAGGGGCTGTAAGAAGGAACAGGGGATTCACATTTGGTTCGCAAATGCCTGGTAGAGAGGCCTGCTCCAAAACCAACAGCAGCCCCCCCCCCGTGCCCTGGCCTGGGGCGGGGCCCAGGACGCTGACAGTGGCGGAGGGTCCTGGCACCCATCCCTGCAGCAGCCTTCCTGCCCCGGCTACCAGGAAGTCCAGGGCAGTGGTAAAGTCCCATTTATTGTGACATTTTGCTGCCCCAAAAAAGTGCAGCCCGAGGCGGGGGGGCCTACCCCCCCCCCCACGCTACGCCGCTGCTGCAACAATTCTGGCCGGAAAAGGAAAAAGTAATGTTGTATAGTACTTATCCCAGAAAAGCAAGCCAAATCTAGTATTAACCAACCAATATCGTCTTGAAGTATATGTTCCAAGGATTCTTCGAGAGAGAAAATTCATTACTATTTCAGAATTATTTGTATTATGAGCTGCTATAAAAGTATTTAAATGCTCCACGTCACATATAATCCTCACTCATTTTCACACTCCCTTGTGGTGTGGGCAATCATCTTTTTTTTTTTAATTGCCAAACACACTTGTGGGAGTTCTTTGGAAAATCTCCTCAAAGTTGACTATAAAAATATGCCAAGGTAAACTGGGGTTGCCTTTGCGTATTTCCCCCCTGGATTTATTTGAAAGGAGACATTATAGGCTTAATACATCTATCTTTCAACTGTACTGTTTAAAACATACCTTAAAACAAGTACGTAGCAGTGGCTATCAGCTCTGACCAGGGCTAGACATCTGTGGCTCTAATGTCCTACACAAGCTCCTGTGTCTACTCAGTAGTTAGGCCTGTTGAGTTAACTGGAGTTTACTATCAGGCAAAAGCCTTCATGTAGCATTTTGGCTGTCGCCACTTATCATGCAATGGAGAACTCAACAATGGCATGAGCCTTCCTTTGTGTAAGCTGCTTTACAGCTATATAAACCAAGTATGACAGTACGGTACAATGATAAGACACCAGCAATTTGTCTACTATAGCTTTTTGATAAAAATTTCACTGGTAGAGCCTGTAAAATAGGCAACTTTTTTATTTTGCGACAGATTTTCTTAAACGATTGTGTTTGAATGAGCAAGGTCACCTTCATTTTACTCACAGGGAAATGCAACATCCAGACTCTCTTTAGCCCCTCAACATTAGCAAGAAGATCCGTACTTCTGAAAAGTTGGGTTGGTATAACAAGTGTGCAAACATAAGCAATACTTTAAAACTCTGCTATGAAATTGACTTTGGACAAATACCGAAATGCCCTTCAGTCCAGATTGTATGTTAGGTTTGGCAAATGCCACCTTTTACAACTTTCCTTGACCACCCTAGTGCCATGATGGCGAACCTTGGCACTCCAGATATTCTTGGGACTTCAATTCCCAGAAGCCCAAGGACCCTGTGAATCCACACGAATGGGTTTACTGTGATTCATCCAGCCCATGCCATATGGGCACATTTTACTTCCGCTTCCATGAGCGACGAGCGTAGCGCGGGCCAGATGAATCACAGTAAACCCATTTGTGTGGATTCACAGGTTGCTTAACCTTAAGGTATCATTTGCACCCACATTTTGCAACTATTGTTTAAGTGCTACACCAGTTCTGATGGCTCTGAGGAAATAGTAGAAATTCCTCGGTTTTTAATCACCAATACTGACAGCAGCAGCTTACAGAGCAACACACCCTTTTGTTTTACTCCCACATTCATTCTTACACCTAGGCTCCACTTTCTGGCTCACATCCTTATATTTCAGTGCTAGCTAGTCTACTTCCTGGTTGGGGCACAAATTGAAGGATTATTTTAAAGTACAGTAGTATTAACACATGGCCATTTAGTCATCACCTTTGCAAAAGCAATAGATTTAATAAAACTAGCAATTACTTCTTCACATTTCTGAGAAGGAAAAAGGAAGGTTGCCAGGCATTCATTATATCATACATATGTCTTATCCGACAGAAGCTAGATAAAATATGTGGTTTTCCAAGTCTGTCTTGGGCATGTATTTTCTAGTTCTCAATCTAATTAACTCCTCTTGCCAAGCACTTCGGAGTGTGGAGAGATGGGTTTCAAGGATACCCGAGTTTACATTCTTACTCGGGCATCAAGGTCACCTTGGACTAGTTTTATCACTCATACCAAACCTAGTTCCCCAGATAATTAAGACTAATCAATAGCACACAATTATTTGGGTGGTTATACTTTTTCAGGATCAAAGGGCCTATCAAGAATAGCTGTGGTTCGACCCATGGAAAACTATGACTTTTGGCCCAGTGTCATTCTACCCAAAGAAATGACATTTATTCAATTAAAATGTCTAATAATCAGCAAATTCTCCAGTTTAGGTTTAACTCTTTTAGTTAGACCATAATCACAGCTAAGCAGTTTACAGATCCAGACTCTTGACACTTAGAAACAAGATACACTCCAGTGATTTCACTAACCTACCCATTTTTTCTGTGATACTGTAAAATGAACCTAAAGTATCTTCTAGAATTTTATTTTTGAGCTTCTATGTATAAAAAAAGATTATTCTAATGTATTGACTAGGCATAATAAAAGTATTTTATTTGGACAGAAGTCTTGTAGTCACACAAATGTTAAATTTCCATAGAGCAAAGAAAGAATAAAATGCTAAGTACTGCCAGAAACCTAGTTTATTGTAATAGCTAGATGTAGTAGACTAGGGTCTTGGTACAGCATCTAAAGTGTTCACGTGAGAACCTACATTTGTTAATATTCCTGCATCGAAAAATCTGTATTTCAGCTTTGTGAATTTATGTTCCAAATCAGGTTTCAATTTCTTGGGTAGAAACTGAAAAGTTCTAGGAGGGGGTGTGGGGATGGACCCGTTTCTGTGATAGTAGGAAAATCTCAACCCTGAAAATTTGTTCCGAAAATAAAATGGAATTAAGTCTTTTCTTAAAAACCCAAATCTGAAAAGGTCTTAATATTCAAACTCTTGCTGTTTATGGAGAGTCTTCTATTTGTGGAGATACAATCTTTCTGACTTTTGGAGTTTTAAGTAGGAGGTGTCAGAAAAGTTCCCAATATTTAAGTACAGTTGAAACAGCCAAAGCACTGTAGAGGAAAATTTGTAACTCTACATATGACTAAATGTCAATAAGGTTTACCTCTTTTTCTACCTTTCGTTCTGTTTCAAGGGAATTCACAATAACGAGTCTCCTACACTGTCATATTGACAGAGGAAGAATAAGTTATAGCCAAGACCTATGTTTTCTACTTCAAAACTGTAAACATGTTTCACTCCTATAGCTGGAAGTTTATATTGTAAAAGATGATACATTTTCGTTTCACAACTTAGCAAGACGGCATCATTCAACCATTTCTTTCCCCCCAAGGAGTTCTAATGTAGGAACTCTTCACAATGTAACCAAGAACCTGGATATACATTACAGCATTACCTGATAGCATCTTTCTCTCTCAAAAGCAATACATTTTTGTAGATTTTCACCATTATTTTTATCTATCTATTAAAAACGGCTATGAGGACAGAAACTGATGAATTGGTTTTATTTGCTACCCACGCAACACCGTACTCAACAGTAGAAGGCTAAAATAGAAACAGAGTACATTCTGCTAGTCTGGAAGTAGGAATTCAGCCCAGTACTATGCTACCAAATGGCTCAAACCTTAAGAAATACCGTATATACTTGAGTATAAGTTGTCCCGAATATAAGTCGAGGCATCTAATTTGGATCTCTCAATCTAGGAAATTAGACTGACCCAAGTATAAGTCGGCGGTGGAAAATGCAGCAACTGCTACTGAGTTTCAATAATTAAAATACAGTAATACCTCGGATAACGCTAAAATCGCATAACGTTAAGTAATCTGGGGAGGAGAATTGGATCGAATAACGTTAAGGTCCTATGGGATGGATCGGATAATAACCGCTAAAGCCTGTGCGGTTACAATGTATCTTTATGGAGCTTTAACGTTATCCGATCCATCCCATAGGATTTTAACATGCATCGGATAACACTAAAAATCGGATAACACCAAGACTTGTGGAACCAAGTCTTAGCGTTATCTGAGGTATTACTCTACATTAAAATAGGGTAAAATTAATTTAGGCATTTGTGTGGGTATGTTTTTGAGTGTTTACATTGGCCCAAGTATAAGTCAAGTCCCCTTTTTGGACCTCATTTTGGGGGCTAAAAACCCTGACTTATACTCGAGTATATACAGTACATACAAATGTGTGTTTTAACGCATCACTTAACCCTAGCAAGACATTGATGTATATTGGGAAGCCTATTTCTTCTTCATGAAGAGCCTTTCCATGCTAATTCTCCACCCTGTTTGATGCGGTGGCGGTGGCGGTGTGGCATCCTTAAGGCTGACTGAAGTATTTCCTTCACCTCCTGGAACAAAAAATTGGAATTTCTGCCACCCGTCTTTTCTTAGCTGTGACTCCTGAGCAGCAGGAAGTAAGCTTCCAACCAAAACTCAAGAGGTAGTCATTTTTGATAGTAGGTCATTCTGCTGCATCTCTGCCCCAGAAAATCGCTGGATTGTCTTTCTACAATAATTGCAGAATAGTCTGGTATGCAAAAATTCTGACTATAAAGCAGCTCACCTAGAACAATAAGGTTTGAAAAGGGGAACAAATTGCATACAAGTCCGCTTTTAACCAAATTTATAGAAGAGAAAGAAAAGTCATTTTCTTGCTGTGCTCATATGATGGTGAACAGAAGTTAATCATAATTTCAGTTCAAGGATATTTTCAAAGTTGTAAATCTTATGTGTTCAGGAATATAGAGGGCAGGGCTCTAAGTGTATAGGTACTGTATTTACTTGACCATAAGCCAACCCAAATATAAGCTGAGGTACCTAATTTTGACCTGAGAAACCAGAAAGGAGTGTTCTCCATTCCGATTGAAATGCACCGACAGGATGGGAGAAGTGGGTGGTGAAGGCTATTAGCCACCTCTGCCTAGTTCCATCGCACGCAGTGACCCGAGTATAAGCAGAGTCCACTTTTTTGACCTCATTTTTAGGAAGGAAAAGTAGGCTTATACTCGAGTATATACAGTAGTTATTCTATAAGCTTACAATGTTTTGTTTTATAAAGTTAATTAAATAAGTCCAACTTATAGCCTGCTCAAATAATCTTTCACATACTTCTTCCATCTTCAGGCCATAAACGGATTGAAAACTAGTTTACGCCTGTGTGCCTGTATTCATGTGTCTAGTCTTCTTCATAAACTACTTACAAAGGCTACTTATCTTTGCAATGGAATAACACTGCTGGACCTGTAGCCAAAGTAAGCATATCAAGGCCATATTCCTATACACAAGAGAGAGAAAGACAGGGAAAAGGAATAGTCCATGTTTATCATAATGAATGCTACACAAAGATTTAATAGGGTGAGATATATGCAAAAAAAGAGTGCAGCCTCAAAAAGTATAGAATACCGAAGTTGCTTTCATGGTAGCACATCTTAGAAACCTTATCAGAAGTGAAAATAAAGCAAAACCCAAGTAACAACGCTCAAAAGAGGGTTGATTAAAATCCATGCGGGACCTGGTGCCAGCAGCAATTCTGTGAACCAGGTATTTGTTAGATTGTAAAGTTCCTTCTACTCCATCCAGTAGGGCTATATTTCATTGAAAGGTCTGTTGCTTTGCTTCTTGGGAATGACAAGGGTGTCTTATAAGTTCAAGAGGCATCCGATACAACCCCTCTTGAAAGGAAGTGCAGGGAGTCTTTCTGAAAAGCCTATGATTTCCCACGATGTGTCAACAGCAACTTGACAAAACAAGCAAAAATCAAAGGAAGCACATCATTTTATAGACACATTTGTGCAAGGAGAAGGTTGAAAAGCTGTTGTTTTTGCTGTACGTTGTACTCCAAGACTTATGAAAACTGTTGTCTGGCTTACTAAGGAATCACACGCACACACCATTTGTCCTTGGAATTTCTTAGCCTTCACAAATGTAAAGATAAAGGTCGTCCTTGCTCAAAAGCCAGCTGTGTCTGACTCTAGGGTTCGGTGCTCATCCCCATTTATAGGCAAAGAGCCAGCACTGTCTCCGTCTGCAGACGTTTCTGTGGACATGTGCCAGGCATGACTCGACACCAGAGTTCATGGAGCGCCGTTTACCTCCCCACTGAAGTGGTACCTATTTATATACTTGCAATTTCTTGCTTTCGAACTGTTAGGTTGGCAGAAGCTGGGACAGACGATGGGAGCTTACTCCATCTTGCAGCACTCAGATCTCGAACTGCTGACCTGCCGACCGTTCAGTCAAGTTCAGCAAATTAACCAATAAGCTACCGCAGTCCCTATCACAAATGCTATACACATACCCGGAATTCTTTCAGTGATAAAATCTCTCTTTTCTTTTAAAACTAGAAGACACTCAATATCTTTCAAGCCAAGCTATTTCCCCTTATTGTTGAAAAGATAGGATAGTGCCGGTTCTCTAGCAGACCATTCTTACTGAAATAAGGAGGAGGAGAGCTTTCAGAGTCCATTTCCCTCATGGAGAATTAATTACTCAGCATAGGAAAACACTCCCTGATATAGAGAGCTACTAGCAAAGATCTGTTCATTGCATTAGTCATATTGGAGGCAGCTAGACTGGCTGGGGAAAGGAGTGAAGTAAAAGAGGATGTTAACTACAATCAAATCTATTACCCATCAGGTTTTAACGAGCAAAGGCAACAAACTTTCCATAAAAGGGGCCACTGATGCAAAGCCCCTGTATGTAAAGACCTGATTGTCACAACTTCAGAAGTAAAACAGGCTTGCTAACCCCAGCAATATAAGATACCCCTTTTCTCAAAGAAGACACTTATCAGTTATGGACTGCAACTTTCATTCTGGCTTATATGGATTTAATTAAGATATAGAATAATTGCCAGCCAATATTTCTCACCATAGCAATGATTCTTAGCAAAGGGATGAAGCAGAGAATTTCCTTTTCAAGGGCAGAGCAAAGCAAGCTGATCCTAAGTGGGACTGTCGATTCGTTAAAGCAGAAAAAAAAATATTGCAGCACAGAAAACTTTGAAATCAATCCTGCTGTTGGAAAATACCAAAGGAATGGAAATTAAAGACAAAGGGGTGGAGCTGTGGCTTAACACACTGCAAGCCTTCAGGTAACTCCCTCTCATGCATGGGACTCCCACAGAGCAAGGAATGGCCAATATGGATTCTAAGAGCCACAAGGCACAGGCTATCTGTTCAGAAGTTCAAGTATTGCACGGCAGACCTATTAATGCACCAGTAGAGGTGGATCTCCTCAAGCATGCCATCCATCAATTAGGACTGCTGCAGTCCAGCAGTCACTAAAATAGCCCTTTGATTTCTAAGAGGAATCTCTTTGAATATGGATTTGGAGAATATCGGCCATTTGCTCTGTTTGCTGCCCTGGGTGATGTTTTGGCCTGAAGGGTGGAATATAAATGTAATTTTAAAAAAATAAAATAAGGTTGCTCCATGCACAAGAAAGAAAATTCAAAAGCAGATCAGCTAAGGCAAGTTGTATCTCAAAAAAATAAAAATCATACTGTAGCTCAGATGTGTCTTTGGGAACATTAAAAAAGTAGCATAGATGGCCAAAATATGGGCTATGACACACCACTTCTGCCACTGACTATCCCTTCCCCTCTGGGGACAGAAAAATGATCTAGGATGTTATCATTTTTATACACTATTTCTAAGACAAAAAGTTAAGCAGATTGATTGCCCAACTCATTTCTAATCCAGGTGAATAGCAAACATTTTAAAAATATATAATATATAATATAATTTTTATTATTATTATTCACCCGTTAACTCCAATATATGCCAATTGTGAGCTTATTTTCAGCAGTTACATTCCCTTGATCATGTCTGTATGGGGAGGGGGGGAGAAGCGGCCTAGCGCTGATGCCGACACATTTGGCGCACTGACTGGCACACAAATACAATCAAGTGTCAGTGGACAGTTCACGTGGCCAGTTCACCAAGCGCAACCGCCTCCGCAGAAGAGGGTCATACTTCCATGGAAATCTGAACCGTAAGGACTAGCAAGTCTCATGCTGTCCCAGCTCTTCAACCAACTCTGTCTGCACTTCTCCAGAGATGCACTGGTTACTGCAACACCAAGCCAACCTATAGGAAGCAATCATATAAAAGGAAGAATTTAGAAAGGTCTAAAATGGTGATGGCCAAACCTGGCACTCCAGATGTTTTTGGACTTCAATTCCCAGAACCCCTGACAAGCAGGAGTGCTGACTTGGGCTTCTGGTACTGTATATACTCGAATATAAGCCAACCCGAATATAAGCCGAGGTACTTAATTTTGACCTGAAAACCCAGGAAAATAGATTGACCCAAGTATAAGTCAAGGATGGGAAATGCAGCAGCTGCTAGTGAGTTTCAATAATCAAAATACTTGAAAATATAGTAGAATTAATTAAATTTTGGGCACGTCTCAATCCGACGCAGTCTTGGGACCCTCGTGGTCATTCACCAGAGTATAAGCCGTTTCCCCTTTTGGGGGCTCATTTTTGGAACTGAAAAACTAGGCTTATACAGTAAAACCTCATATAACACTAAAACCTGGTTCCACAAGTCTTGGTGTTATATGGATTGTAACCACACAGGCTTTAGCGGTTGTTATCTGAAGCATCCCATAGGATCTTAATGTTATCTGATGCAATTCTTCCCTCCACATTCCTTAATGTTATGCGATTTTAGTGTTATTCGATACTAATGTTATATGAGGTATTACTGTACTTGAATATATACAGTAATTGAAATCCAAGAACACCTAGAGTGCCAAGGTTGGCCATCACTGGTCTAAAAGCTTTACATTTTCATGTCTGTACACTAGTAGACTGAGCAATGAATTCTCATTCCACATAAGAGGCAGGGCATTCCAGCATTTGCAGTACAAAGCATAGACAGGCTACTGAGAACATGCATGCACAGAATTTTACAGTTTCTCTCTAGGTGGCACCATGAAGGTGTCTATCAAGCAGCAATTTACACTCGGCAAGGAATTTACAATCTGAACATTTGTATAAACTCTAATTAGATACCTGAACTATGAATAATCTTAGCTATAGATTACAAATAAAGTAGCCTCTTGACCATCTATCACATTTCTCAAATAATAGCTGTTTTTAACGTAGCAATTAAACATTTTTTCATAACCACAGATCATGAGCCAGTTTTACATACTTCGGGATCTCTACTCCCCAAAGGTTTACTAGAAACATTGACCGATGGCTAAAATTCGTAAGATAAAGAATAACTAAGAGGGGACCACAAGTAATAGATCTGGGCCTGGAAGTCAACTTGGGACATGAGTCTTAGCTGGGAAATACCACTTCAGGCCTGAAGCTGACTGCACAGCAGTAGTGGGATTAAAAAATGTTTACTACCTACTTTGTGGGCGTGAAATGGTGGGCGTGGCCAGGTGACTTGCTGAGTATGGCCATGTGACTGGCAGGCAAAGGCCTACGACCCGAGGCTCCGGCAACTGGATGGGATGGGCCAGCTGGATTTTCTACCACCGGTACGGGCGTACTGGGGCGTTCCAGCTGAATCCCACCACATCTGCATAGCCTTGGGAAATTGGCATCTCTCAGCTTAATGGTACAAGGAAATGTAGCATACTGCCTTATTCCCCCCAAAATGTTATGAAAATGAACACAACACCTTCAAATGCCAACATCTTGTTTGGAAGAAAGTTCCGTCACAGTTCAATTCCTCAGGCAAAAGGAACAGGAACTCCACTTTGTTATTTTCTGTTTGTTTAGTTGTTTTAGTTGGGCTAAACAAAAACATAGGCCACAATCCCCTTCACTCATTTGGCATGCGCAAAAATCTTTTCTGCAAGTTGCCGGGTCTTCCTTTTTTTAGTGTGCAAGAGGGATCAGTGCCTCTTTGCACAAGTGGAAGCCTATTAGCTGAGGCCATCTCTGGCTCAGTTAGAAGCAAGATGGGAGATTACACAGAGCGCTATATCACAACTGCAAAGAGGATATTGGCTCGAGTTCTTCAAAATTACGTTTCAGCTGCTTGGTTCCCCTTCAGAAAAGACATTCAGCACTTTGCAACTCAACTTGCTACACAATCTTGGAGGCCTGCAAGCAGTTATTTCCTTCAGTGCAGTGACCGCTTACCTTTTCTGGCCCCATGCTAGGGCACTTCCAATTATAAAGGTAATACTGCAAGTTTCCATCTCCAATCCCAAATTTCAGCTTCTCCAGAAAGGTCTTGTTCTCCATAAGATCCAGTGCATTGAAAACATCAAAGCCCTTCTGCTCAAAGGGAGTAGAAAGACAAACAAACCAACACCAGGTTCATGTTTATCCTTTATGGGTTTTTTAAAAAGTACTGAAAAGAAACAGAATTTACTCAAGGGAGCAAGAAACTTGCTTCTTTAAACCCACCCCTCCCCACCCACGCTCTGCAAGATACAGTAAACCTCTGCTTTACGAAATTAATCTATTCCTTAGAATTTTCCTTAGAGTGATTTTTCCTTATGCATTGAAAACCAATATGTCCATTCCAGAGGTTAGAAAGGAGCTAAGGAAACATGATTTTTCTGTTCAAAGCTCTTTCTAAAGTGGCGAAAGCACAGCGAAAAATTCCAAAGTGTACTTTGGAAAGAGTTTTGAGTGATGGGATATGGTTGTTTTTGTTGGTTGTTTTTTTTTTTTTTTTTTTTTTTTTTTTTGCTTTTTAGTGAGTTTCAAAACTGATTTTGTTTTGTTCACAATACATACTTGGCACATTTCTGACAGTGCTATCTAGTGGCCAACCCTGGTAATTTCAGGAAAAGTACCTGCCAAACAGCTGGTGAAGGGATGGGAGAATTTTGACACTTAGTTGCGGGGAATGCTTCTGGAGGTGCCAAAACCCGATGAAAATTTTCAAAAATGGAGTGGAAATGCTCCAAGCACCCTCCCACCACCATGGGAAGCATCAGAATACACACACCCCAAAAATGTTCTGTATAGCGATTTTATCCCTTGAAGTGGACCCTCATTTCCTATGGATTTCTTTTCCTAAAGCAAGTTTTCCGGTAAGAGAGCCATCCGTAAAGTCAGGGTTCACTGTATCCAGATATCTTATCTGCCCTGTTGTTCAACTATCCCCCTTACAATTCAAGCCACATTTATCTGGTTTGGATACTTGAGGAGCATGATTCATTTCCCTGCACATTCCTTCCAAATGTGACATGAAAGCAGCTGAACATATATTTTTGGAAAAACAGAAGGAGCTCACCATCTTGGCCAATATAAGGGCATCGTTCATAAGATCAAGAAGTGGTGTCTTGCTGTGGACATTGTAGAAGGAGTAGGCTGCCTTCAAACTCTTGTGGGTTGGATGGTTCATAATGGTCGAGGGCAAGGTATAAAAACTCAGGAAGTCTGTCACTTCTCCATCAGTATTCTAAAGAAGACAAAGACAATATGGCAAATTAAACTTCCAGGAGTGATTTTGTGGATGTTCAGCCACAGGGAAAGTAGCTGACCTTAAGAGGACAAGGAGTTGTGAAAGGACCTTCCTATCTATCTCAATCTATCACATATTTCTAGTCTAGGTTGAAAGCAAACTGAACTAGGGATTAGGTGGTAAAACATATATTATTTCAGACAGTGGGATGGGAAATGTTGTTGCAAATATAGAAACATTATAGAACAAAGATTGTGCTGAAATCAATCCAAGGATTTCTACATTAATATTCCGGCAAGCTGGTTTTCTTTTTAAATTTAAACAATTGTTTTAATGTGACAAAATGTTGAAAAATGGCATTCAACACTCCCTTGCAGTTTCAAATGGCAGAAGGCCAATCTGCTACCACAGAACCCTCACTACTCTACCATCTCATATAGCTGTATGTCTACATCAGGTCCCTCTCAACTTTTGTCATGGGAAGACCCTATTTTCTTAACGTTCCCCAAAGATGGAAGAAACCTGGTTGTATTACTAGGCTCCAAAAATCACTTTCTTCTCTGTGTCACATAGATCGCTCGTTTTCTGTACAGTGAATCTCCGTTCTTTATCTCCTAGATAGCAGCAGAGGCCCTTGTTTTGGCTATACTGGAATTAGAGTCTCTACAGATGTGTAAACACTTTACATGTTATGGGGAAATTCTCCTAGAGAGCAGGAGAGCCTGTGATTGGATCAGAAGGCACAACATGGGTCAGCAAACTCCATTTTGGAGAGAGGAGTTCTCAGTTCTGTTTTGGATGTCTATGGATTAACTTGCCTGGGAATATTTCCTTTTTGTGTCACAATGATTACCTAGGCTTCATGTTTTGCTTTTAGACTAATTCTCTGCAACTGATCTTTATCTATGCTTTTCTATGGACTATGCCAGTGTTTCCCAAATGTTGGGGTTGGGACTTCAATTCCCAGAAGCCTAAGTCAGTACATTGGCTGGTCAGAGCTTTGGGGAATTGACTTAGGCTTCTGGGAATTGAAGTCCCAACCCCCAACATTTGGGAAACACTGGACTATACTTATGGACTATGTTTAAGAACCAAATAAACTTTGTTTTACTTCAAGAAGGCCTTGTTTGTGGGTAAGAGGAAACTATAAACAAACACACACAGGACACGCTACCAAAAATCTCCCTATCTTCAAATAATTACTCCATTGGTCATTCATGGTCTTGAATGAGTCCAGAACGGAGTTGCAGCTAAGGGTTTTTTAGCTGGTTTTAACAGCCCAGCCCTCCTACTGGGGGCCAGGGCAAAATTCTCTGGGTCTTTGAAATATAGGAGACCTTGACAGAGAACGCAGGGAGACATCCTGGCAGAGTAGGACAGCTGGTATAAGCTGACAACTTTCTTTAAATAAACAATGGCAATACACCAATGCACGATGTAGCAACTTTCATCCAGTTCTCCAAATGCTGTGAAACAACAGTTTGCAGCATTTACTCATCCTGACATTATTGGCTCCACCTGCCAGCCCCCCTGATCATTTTATGTGCAGGCTGCAGACGTAACAGTAGTTATATAAAAGAATACTGCAATCCTGTGCAGTGATTTATCTCCCCATCCTATGTATTTTACCATGGAATCCATATATATAATATTTATGGATTCCATGGTAAAATACATAGGACGGGGAGATACATCACTACACAGCATTCAAATCTTTCTTCCCTACCTCTGCTTTGCAAAGGTTGTTAGAACTACACCACCCCAAAAATGAACGTTATTTATTTGTAACATATGTCTACTGCTTGATTTAGTGACAAGCAATGTTCTGGGCATGGAATACAGAAAATAATCCCACACCTAACCCAAACCAGACGCTCAATAGCCCACCCAATCTGCAAACTACAACATTAGAAGTAGACATCTTCCAAGCTTAGTATCTAAAGCTGACTGGAGAATAATGGGGACATGCCTCACCTCAACCACAAATGTGTCGATGATGTTGACCTGGGGCAGAAACCAATGCTCCACCTCTTCCTCATTCATGACGGGGCTCAAGCAGAATTGTTTCAGATATTCTGACAGAAGCCTGTGCACAACAGGAATGTCCTTATGCTCCATTGGCCGCAACCCTGGGGTCTTTGGCGTCTGGGGTGGAGAGTTAGGAAGGAACAACAAGAAAAATCTTTATTTTTAAGGGGGGGGGGCAATTTGATATTGAGTTATTAACAGTGAATGGCCTTCCTCCAAGTTTATAGTTTACTTTTTGAATAATAAGTACAGTAAAACCCCAACTTACATATGCTTCAAGTTACATAAAATTAGACTTACATGATTTTTGCACTAAAAACATGTCCTGATTTACATAAATGTCCCGATTTACATAACACAATTTCCTATGGGTTTGCTTTGAGTTACATAAAAAAAATCATTTTTCCTATGGGTTTGCTTCGCGTTAAGTAAAAAATTCATTTTTCCTATGGGTTTGCTTTGAGTTAAGTAAAAAACCGATTTACATAAAAGCCTACTTGCAATTTCTTGCTTTCGAACAGCTAGGTTGGCCGGAACAAAGACGGGAGCTCATTCCATCCTGCAGTACGCAGGTATCGAACTGCAGTCCCTCTGACTATGGTAGACCCAGCTTAAGCATCACAATATAACTCACAAAGTTCCCTTCCTCATAAGATTAAAGCTCTCAGTTTTAAGAGTGATAATACAGAGTGAAGGGAATCCTTTCCAATTACCATAAGCAGTTGGGGTCCCTCTATTTCTTTCTCCAGTCACGTGGCTGTGTGCAAAGTAGGGTACAGTACTTTATAATTGCTACTGACAAGGTGCTTTCCCAATGACCCCACTTAGGTCCTACCCTGCCCATCACAGACCTCTGAAAGCCGATAGAGCTTCATGGTGCGTTGCATAGTCATGTTCCTGCTCAGATGGGAAAACTTTACTTCGATCAGCTTGCGTGGATTCAGGGAGCGATGCCAGTACCTGCCGAAAAGAGGAGCCTTCCAGGTTATTCATCCCATTCGTTTCCCATCTTTCCTCCATGGAGGCCTTAGGAACGTGAATCCTGTCGGGAAGGTCTAACTCAGTATCTCCTAAAATTGGAGGTACATTTTACTCTGCTGCTCAGAAAGTTACATACATGTTATTCCTCAATAATCTCCCTAAACAATAAATGGACATTCTCCTTACAACTACAGACAACTTAATTTTTTATCTTAACCAGTGCTTGGGAAAGTTGTTTTTGAGCTGAGGTTCCCAGAATTGCCCAAGCAGTGTGGTCAATGGCCATGCTTGCTGGATGATCCAAGTATGGTGGAGTGGTCTAGCTCAGAAACAGTAACTTTTTAAAATATTGTGTTTACTCATTCAAATAAGGGTGCTGAGGAAGCAGCAATACTTCCCCATACTTGTCAGCTGCAGAAAGGGAAATACTGATGTTCCCTTTAAGGTTTTTTTGACTTCCAACTTCCAAAATCCTCCAATAATTTCCCAGGCTAAATTCTGGGAGCTACAGACCACATCTACCTTCTGCTCCCCTGGAACAGGGCCTTCTTCACCTTTGTTCATTTTATTAGCTGTGTGGAAAGCTCTAAATAGACTGCGTGCTGGGGTAGGAAGATCAAGGGCTAATTTGAGAAACTGGGGTTTCCCTGTAGATGACAGCCTATGTGAATACAGGGAAGAACAAACTATCGCCCATATAATACAATGCACATAATGCCCCTCAACGTGCACTGAGGAGGACCTTATGTTGACAAGAGGAAATGCTGTCGATGTGGCCCGACCCTGGGCGAATGTCATCTAATTCCTGTGTTTTAGATCTGTTAATTTTAGCTTTGTATGTTATTACGGTATATACTCGAGTATAAGCCTAGTTTTTTAGTTCCAAAATGAGGAGCCCCCAAAAGGGGAAACGGCTTATATTCGGGTCAATGACCACGAAGATCCCAATACTGCATTGGATTGAGACCTGCCAACAATTTAATTAATTTTACCATATTTTCAAGTACAGTAATACCTCATATAACATTAGTATCGAATAACACGAAAATCGCATAACATTAAGGAATCTGGGGGGAAGAATTGCATCAGATAACATTAAGATCATATGGGATGCTTCAGATAGCAACCGCTAAAGCCTGTGTGGTTACAATGTATCTCTATGGCTCCCATAGGATTTTAACATGCATCGGATAACACTAAAAATCATATAACACCAAGACTTGTGGAACCAGGTTTTAGTGTTATATGAGGTTTGACTGTATTTTGATTACTGAAACTCACTAGCAATTGCTGCATTTCCCACCCTCGGCTTATACTCAGGTCAATCTATTTTCCTGGGTTTTCTAGTCAAAATTAGGTACCTCGGCTTATATTTGGGTTGGATTATACTCGAGTATATACGTATGCTTGTGGTGCCTCTGACATTAATAAAGAAAAGATTAACATTTTTAAAAGGATGTTGCCATGGTTCTTTCTGTGTGTGGTGTTTTGAGGAGATTTGCCCTCCACAGAGCCTAAAGGACAGTGATACTAAGACATTCAAAAAGCACTGTGGCAGCTTCCTTTTTTAACTTTAACAACAGAAAACAAAGTCTTGAGAAAGTAATGCAGCTTCAGAGATAAGCCTTCTCCAGATGAGTGACGCAGAGGTGCCTGTAGGTATGTTATGAAAAAGTCCAGTCCTAAACTTGTAGTTTTCCCTGAGATTTTGCCTGCCAAATTACCCTGGGAATGGAATGTACTCCTAAGTGTAAACTAATGGCAATCGGATGAGATCCCAGAAGTGGGAAGGCTGATATCAAAAGAATAAATCGAGAACTCGAGGAATTTACTTTCTCTTTCGCCACTGAAGTCCAGGCGGGGAGCCTCATGGGACGGTGGTGTGAGTAAAAGGCCACAAGGGCCAAACCAAGTTAAGTTTTCTTATTTTTGTGTGTTCTCTGAATGACTGGACTGCAATTCTAATTTCCTATGCTATATACATTTCTTAATTTCACTTTGAATAAAACTTATATAGATCCTTTATGTCTATTGAACTAGGATAAGGGACTGACTGGACCACTCTACAAAAGGCCACAAAAGCTACCTAATCTGAGCCCTGTGCACTCACAAGCCTGGAGCCACGTGAAGTCACAGGGGAACCCATAAGGACTGGGTTGCTTCACACAAAGGTTGACAGACAAGGATGGTAAGTGGGCAGAGAGTGAGGTGTAGCAGGAAGGCGGGAGGAAATCTCTAGATAAGGAAATAAAGAGATTTCAATTATGACAAGGAATGTGTGAGCTGAAGCTCCCAGAACTCTGCCTGCAGAATACTTGGGAGAAATCTGGGAGCTGAAATGAAAAGCCCTCCCCTAGCGCACAGTACTGGGAAATCCTATGGCAGTGATGGCCAACCTTGGCTGTCCAGATGTTCCTGGACTTCAATTCCCAGAAACCCTGATCAGCAGGAATGCTGACTTGGGCTTCTGGTAATTAAAGTCCAAGAAAACCTGGAGAGCCATGGTTGGTCCTCACTATCCTATTGTATTCTTGCCCAGGACGCCTCTTCATTCATCCTGCCAAAAAGATAACTGCAAAGAAGCATTTCAGTTTTCATGGCAAGACGAAAATGATTGTTCGTTGAAGGTACACTTCAGCTCATTTTATGGGGAACTTTGGTGTCATAGAAGCACACGTAACTCTTCAACTCAGCTTTATAATCCTACTCAATCCACATGAACTTCGATTTAAGCCACCTTGGTTTCAAAGGCAGCAAAATGAGCAAAGGCCACCAGCCAAGCGAGTATTCTCAATTTCTTTTCAATAGAAAATGAGGCATGAAGAGGGCTGTGCAATGCCAAATTTGCTTCCAGCTTCTCAGAAGCTGTACGGGTCAAGAAAGTGTTGTCTCTTGGTCAGCTATATCCATCTCAATTTTGTGACCTTCTCACTGTAGATGAAAACCAGGTTTTTGGCACATACCTGCAGGTCCCAACCGGTTTTGGCAGTACTACACCGGCAGTGTAGACGGCTTGGAAGATCCCTTCCAAGTGGACTCGTCGCGTGATCTCCCGGATCAGAACTGGGGCCACTCGTTTGGAACGCAGTTTCTTGTGCACACAGAGAAAGTTGATCTCAACCATCTTCTTTTCCCTTCAAAGGGAACAAAGCTTGTCAATCACATTTTGGAAAGACACCAAAAAGAGAACAGCAAAGACTTCCATGTGGCCAGGATTGCGTCCAAATTTATTTATTTACATCCTGCGCCTCTAGGAAAAACTTTTCTACTCAGGGCGGCTAACAGCATGTATCCTTCCTTACCACAATGGATTAAAATAAGCCTTCCACATTACAGTGGATCCCCAACATACAAACGATTTGACTTACAAAAAAATTGACATATAAAAATAAATTCTGACTAAAAATATATATATCAACATACTAATTTTTAATAGGAAAAATTTGGCACAAAAAATTTGATGACATCTAGTGGCCTCTTCTGATAATGCAATGTGTTTTCAACATACCGTGGTACCCCGCATAGCAAACACTTCGTATAACGAAAGATTTGCACAATGAAGCGTTCGTTATGCAATGGCAATACCCCGCATAACAATTTTTTTACTTCATGTGGGGTCTTCAGTAAGCAGGGTATACTCCGCTCAATGGAAACCCTGCATAACAAACATTTTCTCTTCATTATGCAGAGTATCACCCATTTGAACCGCATAACAAAGAGCTCCATGGAACGTTATGCGGGATTCTACTGTACAAATTTTTACAGTAAAAACTTGCATAAAGATCACCTCATTTAGAGACTAACTTGCTTAAAGAGCAGAATTTTCTCTGAATGGTCGCCCTCGCTTAACAACTAAAACCAACCAAAAACTCGCTTAACAACTAAATCGGGGGTGGCAATCGGTCATTTACAATGGCAGCGGCAGCACTTTTTCCAAATGTTCTGCTTAAAGAGCAACTCGCTTAAAGAGCAATCCTGTGGAATGCATTATGCTCTTTAAGCGAGATACCACTGTATTTGCAAATCACAGGATGTTTCTTTGTGTAATTACTCTCTTACTGTGTTATTTTGAAAACTACTAATAAAACTGCAAGCGTAATTATTTAAGCAACAAAATGAATTTTTTTTTACAGATAGTATCTCCTTCCCATAGATTCCATATATGATGCCATAATTTTCTGTTAGAGGCACTGTGAAAGATTTCACATAATTTCTAAAATAAGGCCTTGATATCTTATTTACTTCTTACACATTCTCGGCACATTTTCTGAAAGCCTTTGCTCATTGGGGGAAAACTGAACACAGGACAAAAAAAGCACTTTGATTTCACATCCTGCCACAAATTAGAAGCTAAAGATCATCCATAAAGGACGTTCAAGAGTGAAAGAGACAAAAAGTCTGGCTTGGCATACATTATCATATACAGTACAGTAATACCTCGGATAATGTTTACCTCGGATAACGCTAAAATCGCATAACATTAAGTAATCTGGGGAGGAGAATTGGATCGAATAACGTTAAGGTCCTCTGGGATGTATCGGATAACAGCCGCTAAAGCCTGTGCGGTTACAATGTATCTCTATGGAGCTTTAACGTTATCCGATCCAGCCCATAGGATTTTAACATGCATCGGATAACACTAAAAATCGGATAACACCAAGACTTGTGGAACCAAGTCTTAGCGTTATCCGAGATATTACTGTATATGGGAAAAGTCTGGTTTGACTTACACATCATATATGTGAACAGTTGCTGGAATAGCACTGATGAAACCAACCAGCTTTTTGCTTGAGATGACTCTCACCCCACAGTGCCACTGGGGAAGCCAGCCCGGGGGACGCAGAGCCCTAGAGAAAAGACATGTTTCCATTAGCACCTCCTGATTCAAGAACCTCTGTGAAGTTATCATGAAAGAAAACATCAATAATGAGAACTACACAATCCCACGTTATAGAATAGTTGTGGTGAACCTATGGCGTGCGTTCCAGAGGGGGCACTCAGAGTCCTCTCTGTGGGTGGGCACACCCTTGCCCTAGCACAATTTGCTCCACCCCTCTGCTCAGCAGCCCAATGGGAGCACTTCCTCCCTCCACCCAGCAAAGAGTTCGCCCCGCCCCTCTGTAGCATGAACAGCCTGTTGAGTCTAAGCACTCGGTCACTAGAAGGTTTGCCATCACTGTTATAGAAGATTGGGAATAATCTTTTATTTTTTTAATTATCTTTTCAAATGTCTATCCTTTAACTTTCCTTTTGTATAGGAATTGGACTAAGGTTGGAAAAGTTGGGTTCATAGCCACACTAGGAAATGAAATTCATTGGGTAGCCTTAGGCCAGCTTTGGCCTAAGGCCAGAATTACCAGAAGCCCAAGTCAGCACTCCTGCTGATCAGGGCTTCTGTGAATTGAAGTTCAAGAATTTCTGGAGCACCAAGGTTGGCCATCCCTGCCTCTTAGGCAATCCATGTTGCAATCCATGTTGTAAGATGTTATAAGAATGAAAACAGAGGTGGTGAGTGCGTGCCTCCTTCATTTCCTTTAAGAAAAGAACCAAAAGAAATCTAGCACTGTGGTTGACATACTGCTACTGGCACGTGAACTCCCTCTCATATCCTGCTCATGTTCAAATGACTACATCTCAGGAAGACAGGCGAGGAAGTGGAAAAAGAGGCTTGCGCAATCAAAACAAGAAATATCTGTTGTCTAATTGTTCCTAGGGTTTTCTTTTCTACATGCTAAGCACAGCCAAAGGGGCTTCCAGTCTTTATAAAGGATTTATAGCAGGGTGGCCAAACCACAGCTCATGGGCCAGATCCAGCCCACGGTGCCAAATCATCTGGCCCATTCCACTCCTGGAAGCAAAAGTAAAACATATCTGCATGTGAAAAAAATGCTACCATAAATGCTCCCGCAGCTGTCATAAATGTGTTGGTCGTTTACGACAGCTGCAGGTGCCTTTACGGCAGCATTTTGAGCATGTGCGGGCATGTTTTACTTCTGCTTCCAGTGGGAGGAACCACATGACCGGCACACAGCCCGAAATGTTTGGGCACCCCGATTTATAGTCTGTGTTACTGTGCTTCAAAGACAAATGTGACTTGATCAAAAAGACCTTGGGTCCAAATAAGCCCAGTTCATGGCACTCTGTCAAAAAGAAAACAGTTTTAATACTGATGTATTCCAGCCAAAGTAAGGGCTTGGGAGACAGGGCTCAAATTTCACGTGGCAACGTTAGGCTAGTCAAGATCTAACACAACATACCTCACCGTGTGCATAAAAATGCAAAGGAGAACCAAGTACCTGGTTTGTAACAAGCAAACAAATAAATCTGTATTCTGGGTTCCAAAATAAAAAGAAAGGAAAATGGAAGGTCACCAAAGACATATTTAGAAGTAAGCAGAACCCACCACAGGAGGAATTCTGGTGAATAGTCAAACCGGAACATGTTGTCGTCATCTTCCACATAGTTCTCATTGAGAAGAGTGTACAATTCCTTCAGCTAATGAAACCAAAAGAGAGAAACCTAATCAGCTGATACAAGCAAAGCTGTCTCTTTTTAAGCGAACAGTATTATCTAAGAGAACATTAGGGGGAAGATTATTAAAGGCCACTATAGAGAAAATATAACAACATATTAAAATTTCATTAAACAGATTTGGAAGGCTCAAGTTCCAATCCTATCTGTAGGCGTTCAGGAAATCATCGTGTTCTCTTCTACAGCTTCTTACCAAGAAAACAAGGATGATAAGGACCTCACGGGGTCAATACATTCAAAGCTACAAACAATATGCAAATCATAGGCACTATACAATGTCTCATAGCAATTTAAGAGACTGACAATTCAGGGATATCTTGTTCATAATACATTAAAAAAATGTGTTGCTTTTTAAATGAGGGAGCAAACAAGTTTCAAACTAGCAAATTTTCTTAAAGGTAAATAGATTCCCTCAAAAATGGGACCCAAGGTGCAAAAATGTGCCACAAGACTTGGATGAAAAGATCTGGTTTGCTATGGGAGTGTAGTAGAAATGGCTATAACATGAGACAAAAAGGGATGGACAAGACATAGCTGAGGCACCAAGGTAAAATCAGTCAACTCAAGTCAAGTAAGCCTAGCTAAACACTACAAGAAGCAGCAAAGGGAAGAATACCTCTCCTGACAAAGCTGATAAAAGAAAATGGTTCTCTATTTCAGATGGGTGAGTGAGGAAGGGAGGAAGGAAAGAAAAAGAAGAGATGGTCAAAATGAAGAACAGCGGAGGTGCAAAGACCTGGTTGTGTTTAAAGCAAACAAAAACAGAAAAAGTAAGTAGGACCATCTAGCAAAAAGTAACAAAAATAAAAAATATAAAGAACTATGACCTTGAAGCAAAGGCAAAAAAACAGCAGTAACAATGGAATAGCCTTGGATCACTGATGAAGGAAGAGAGGAAGTAGTTTCAAGGATATATTCTGCTTTAGCCCTACTCACCACACCTCGATCCCCCAAGTCCAGGGCATCCCACATGAATCCCTGAGGCAAGGTGTAGGGTTCCTGGCGGATATTGTCCTTATCTGGTTCAACTGGGCCATGAGTGTTCACTACTTCTCCTGGAAAACAGAAAATAAAGGATGAGAGCACTGCTTCCACCCATGATGAACCACAGTCTAAGAGATGTTTCTAGTCCTTATCACCAATCCTTTTATGACTCTAGGCTTGTAAACTTCTATATCACACTTTGTCTGGGCAGCTTCACCCTTATGGTCTCTATTCTTCTAGCTTCTCTTAGGTTTCTGGGCAAGACAACCATGTGCATAGAAGTCCTAATTTCCTTCCTGCCTACCTATCAGCAGTCTCTGGCCTGATACTTCCCAATTACATTACCAACAGCTCTTACACTACTGTAGCCCCTGCCATTGCTGGTCCCAAGCCCGGAGGAGAAAGGAGAGTCAGGTTAGTACCCAGGTCCCGTAAAACTTTATTGCTGAAGAAACAACAAGGAGCCTCATTGCTCGATGCGCTGCAGTGGCGGAGACAGGCACCACACATCATGAGAAAGAACTACTATTACTTAACACTACTGTGGAAGACATCATGTATATACCGCTGCTCCATTTTACCTTTGTTACTCCACTAAAATGTCTTCACCCAAGAGACATAATGTAACTACAGTAAAACCCTGGTTTACGACTGTCTTGGGCTACATTTGCTGTGGTTTATGATGGCAAATTCTACGAAAATGACCCAGAATTCGACCGCCACCATTTTAGACTCTAAAACATTGCCCACCCCCCACAGCTGAAAGTCACAATTCGTCGCTTACCATGGCAGCAGTGAGAGACTGCAGGGATCATATGCACTCCGTTTCAGTCTTCGTCTGAGGTCCCTCCATGGTGCTACAGCCCGGAGCACATGTCTGGTCACCCGGCGTGTAACCAGGAAGTTCCAGAGGGGTGCGCGTTCCCGGCTGAAGCACCGCAGGGGTACCTCATACGAAGACTGGAATGGAGCAGATATGGTCCCCGCAGTCTCCTGTCGCTGCTCCATAGGCTTCCCCAGCGGCCAGACAAACCACTCAGGAAGCAGCAGCAGCGTGCAGAAGGTAGGGAGATCACTTCATTGTTTGTTTTTCTTTATACTGTTTGCTCTGGGTCCCCCTCCCTCTTATCCTCCTGCACCTCCTCTGCACCTAGATCGACCAATCTCCACCTCGGGGGGATGGCGGCTGGGGGGGGGAGGAGGTGGTGTTCTTAGGGGCTTCCCCTTTTCTCTCCCACACCTTAATAACTCCCCCTCTTTTCCAGCCCAGCCACTAACCAGCTGGGGAGTTTGATCAATCTAAGTGCGGAAGAGCAGGATACCAGCTGGTGGAGTCGATGGAGGTATGGGAGAAGATCGTGTCTGGCGATTTTTTGGTATTTATTAATTTTTTTTGTATTTTTTAAATTATTTTTGGTCTGGTTGGGACTGTTTTTCATTTTTTCCAATACATTCCTATGGGGAAATGTGCCTCAGTTTATGATTTTTCTGTTTTACAACAAAGGCTGTCAGAACGGACCAAAGTTGTAAACTGGGATTTTACTGTACGGTAATACCTCGGATAACAATTGGATCGGATAACGCTAAAATC
Source organism: Furcifer pardalis (assembly GCA_030440675.1). Lineage (NCBI taxonomy): Eukaryota > Metazoa > Chordata > Lepidosauria > Squamata > Chamaeleonidae > Furcifer > Furcifer pardalis. Next base: position 32,985,748 of record CP126897.1, read on the forward strand.
GCATAACGTTAAGTAATCTGGGGAGGAGAATTGGATCGAATAATGTTAAGGTCCTATGGGATGGATTGGATAACAACCGCTAAAGCCTGTGTGGTTACAATGTATCTCTATGGAGCTTTAACGTTATCCGATCCATCCCATAGGATTTTAACATGGATCGGATAACTCTAAAAATCAGATAACACCAAGACTTGTGGAACCAAGTTTTAGCGTTATCCGAGGTATTACTGTATTTGAAAATATGGAGCTTGTTTGAGCTGCTCTAAGCCTAGCCACAAAGAAAGAAACGTATAGGTGAAAAATGCATTATTTAACCCATGTACCTAACTTCGGGACCGGCTGTGTGTCCCAGAACTGATAGCTGCGTTTGGTGGCCTCCTCCATTGTCTTGGCAGGTCCTTGTCCTACTGAGAAGAGCTCAATGGCCTTTTGAATCTCATGCATCCTTTCTGCTGGCAATGAATTCACCTGCAATCACAGGAAAGGGAGAATGAGTCAGCCTAGCAAATCCTAACTTTGTGCCCATCATTCCTTCTTTTAATGTAGAGTTGACGATGGGTTGTATAGGCATTGATTTAATGGATTAGTAACAAATGTAAATGTGACACTGTAGGTGAAAAAGTATCCCTTATAACAGTGATGAACTTTGGCACTCCAGCTGTTCTTGAACTTCAATTCCCAGAAGCCCAAGTCTTCTGGGAATTGAAGTCCAAGAATACTTAGAGTGCCAAAGTTCGCCATCACGGCATTTTAACGTTTTTGTAGTCAAACAAATGAGTGACTTTGGGTTGGCTCTTCTGTCCTTAATGTAAAGTTAAAAAAAATTCTCAGAAAGAAATTATGTAGGAACAAAAGTTCAATTGGATGAAGATCTACCTACTGATGAGTTAGCCACCATGCTCCCCTTATCTTACCTTTACTGACGAATCGTGGACTGAATCAAGTTGATCCCCCTTTTCTTTCTTCCGTTTCTGTTTCTTTTTCTTCTTTTTAGCCCCACTGTCATCCACTGGGCTTAAACCACTGAGGAACAAGGGAAACAAGACTGATGGACTAAAGGTCCACAACTGAGAAGATGGACTAGAGATGTGACACTCAGTTAAGCATTGCTTCTGCACAAGATGTTACCATCTGACTGGCCTTGCAATCAAGGATTCTGCAGACGGGAGAATGTCCTAATAAGCTCAGTTTCCCCCCTATGGCCTATCAGAAGGGAATCCCCAATCTCATTATTATTCTGACATTGCATCCCAAAATTAATCAACTGCAGGTAACATGCTGCAAATAGTAGACGAGTTGTTTTACTGGAAGCCTACCAAAGCACGTATGAAATGAGACATGCAGGATTTAACACCAGGACCTCAAAGGACTACTGCAGCCTTGAGGATATTATCAAGGTGCACCTTCACAGCCAGTCCATCTGGCATGGCCTCTTCCACCTCCATGACCATTGGAAATCAGAATGGTTCCTCCTCCGCTCATTTTGCCATTGGGCCCAGTTCATTCCCGGGCAGAAAACACCAGAAATGGTAACAAAATCCAAGTAAAACCAATTAAAATTGAATATAAATTGAAAGCAAAGACTAAAAAGTACAACCATCTAAAATTCCTCCCAACAACAATCAAACTTAAGTGCTAGGAGGCTATCTGAATATGAGGGCCTCTGCCAGCTACCTTAAGTGAGACTGAGTTAAAGCTGATAATTCTGGAAAAATGGAAGCATCTACCTCCAATTCCCCACATGATCTTCTCTACATCCTCATTAGCTCTGTCTCTGGCAACAGTGGCCCAAACAGAAGCACTTTGTATATAAAAGAGAAAATCCAAAAGGCTTATAAAAAGAGAATTTTTGTTGTTCAGTCGCACAGTCAATTCCGACCCTTTGCGACCCCATGGACCACTGTCCTCCAGGCACTTCTGTCCTCCACCATCCTCCTCAACTTACTCAGTTCTGTCTCTACAATACCATCTAGCCATCTCATTTTTCGCCACTCCTTTTCTTTTGCCCTCCACCTTTCCAAGCTTCAAGGCTTTCTCAAGTAAATTCTCTCTTCTCATTTGAAGTTCAAAGTACTTTAGCTTCATCTTTACTATTTGACCTTCTAAGGAGCAGTCAGGGTTGATTTCTTCTAGGACCAACCTATTTGTTCTCCTTGATGTCCAGGGGACTCTCAAAACTCTCCTCCAACACCACATCTCAAAGCCATCTATTTTTCTGCACTCAGCTTTCCTATTGGTCCAGCTCTCACAACCATACATTGCTGCTGAGAATACCATTGCTTTGACTATACGAATTTTTGTTTGCAATGTGATGTCTCTATTTTTAACTATGTTCTCCAGGTTTCTCATAACTTGCCTCCCAAGAATCAGTCGCCTTTTTATTTCATGGCTGCAATCACCATCTGCGGTGAGCTTTGATCCCAAGAAAGTAAAATCTGTCACTGCTTCTACTTCTTCCCCATCTATTTTCCAGGGACTGATAGGGCCTGTTGCTATGATCTTGGTTTTCTTGATATTGAGTCTCAAGCCAGTTTTTGGACTTTCTTCTTTCAACCTAATCAGGAGCTTCTTTAAGTCCTCCTCACTTTCTGCCATTAGGGTGGTATCATCTGCATATCTCAAATTGTTGATGTTTCTCCCAGCAATTTTGATCCCAAATTGTGATTCCTCCATCCCTGCATTGTGCATTATGTGCTCTGTGTATAAGTTGAATAAGCAGGGTGACAAAATGCAGTATACAGTATATAAAAGAATATATACTTTTTCCTATTTATAACTTGTCCCTCCATAGGCTCTCAATGTAATCAATACCGCCACAGGTTATTGCTTTAATATTGCGGCACACAAAACCTATTAACAATTACAAAAATTTGAGGTCTCAAAGGCTTTACATTTCACAACATGAACGATGCCAGAAGAGCTAATGAAGCAATTTTGCAAGCATCACATGCTCCCTGTAACTGGCCCCAGCATTCTGGAGTAGCTGAAGTTTCCAAACCCAGCTCAAAGACCATCCCGTGTAGGGTGTGTTACAATGACTGAAGCTGGATTTAACTGTGCCATCAAGATCAGAAAGAGGCACGTAATCCCTGACTTGTTTTATCCCTGCCCAGTGAATGAGGCAATGTACAATTGCATGCTATTATGGTACATTATTGCAAAATAATCTCTCAGCATCTGATTTTCAACATTTGAGATTGGGTTCTGTAACATATTTTAATAATATGTATAATTTAAAGCTGCCCTGACTAACTAAAGTAGGATTTTATATCTTTCTGTGCAGTTAGCCTGTCCTTGTGCACTTGCTGTGCGTAGCTCCAGAAAGGGAAAAGAGGCTAATTTTGCTTAGAAGCTTTCTGTGGAAACAGTAGTTAAAAACTAAAAAAGATCCTGATGTCTCAATTTTACACACAGCATTTGGAAAATTCTCAATGGCTTTCTTACCAAGCTGAGACAGGCTGCCTAGACTGAAAACAACAGTGAAAATTCTTCACATTACCAATCACAACTTACTGATCACACTGAGTAGTCACACAGAAGCTTCTAAGGAACCCCAGGGTTATATAGAACTAAGCTCAAAAGCTATTCCTTGGTTTTAAGTATAGGTTTCCCTTGCTCGAAAGCCAGTCGTATCCAACTCTAAGGTTCAGTGCTCATCTCTGTTTCAAAGCCAAAAAGCCAGCACTGTCTGATTCTGCAGATATTTCCATGGTCATGTGGCAGGAATGACTAGACAATGGAGCGCACAGAGCGCTGTTTACCTTTCCACCTAAGTGGTCCCTATTTATCTACTTGCAATTTTTTGCTTTTGAATTGCTAGGTTGGCAGGAGCTGGGACAGAGACGGAAGCTCATTCTGTCCTGCAGTACTTGGGAATCAAGCTGCTGACCTCCTGCTACAACTGAAGCATCCCAAATAGATGCCTGCTTAGTTTTCCCTTCAAAGAATGTATCTTCTCTAACTGTGAAGTGGTTGTCTGATGAGGCTCTTAAAATAGCAGAGGAAAAAAGGAACACAAAAGGCAAAGGAGAAAGGGGGGATCAATCAACTGAATATAGAATTTCAAAGAAAAGCAAGGAGAGCTAAGGAAACTTACCTAAATGAACAGTGCAAAGAAATAGAGGAAAACAACATAAGGGGTAGGACTAGAGATCTTTTCAAAAAAAATTGGGGAAATTAAGGGAACGCTTAAAGCAAAAACGACCATGATAAGGGGGAAAAACAGGAATGAGTTAGCTGATGCAAAAGAAATTAAGAAAAGATGGCAAGAGTACACAGAGGAACTCTACAAAAAGGACCTCAACACCCCTGATAATCACAATGATGAGAACACTGAATTTGAACCAGACATCCTAGACAGTAAAGTCAGAAAGGGCCTAAAAAGCACTGCAAACAAGAGAGCTAGTGGAGATGATGGTATCCCAGTTGAATTTTTCAAAGCAATAAAAGATGATAGAATCAAATTATTGCATTCTATATGTCAGCAGATTTGGAAAACAAAACAATATCTGCAGGATTGGAAAATATCAGTATACATTCCAATCCCAAAAAGGGTAATGCCAAAGAATGTTCAAATTATCTAACAATAGCACTCATCCCACATGCTAGCAAGGTTATGCTCAAGATAATACAGGATAGACTGCAGCAGCACATGGAGAGAGAATTACCAGAAGTGCAGGCTGGGTTCCGAAGAGGCAGAGGGACTAGAGACCACATTGCCAACATACGTTGGATCATGGAGAAAACAAAGGAATATCAGAAATCATTTACTACACCAAGGTCTTTAATTGTGTTGACCACAACAAAATGTGGCAAGTAATTAAAGAGATGGGAATACCAGAACACCTTATATGCCTCATGAGAAATCTATACATGAGTCAAGAAGCAACACTTAGGACAGAATACGGAATGATGCAGTGGTTTGGGATAGGAAAAAAGAATAAGACAAGGCTGCATTTTATCACCCTGTTTATTCAACTTATACACAGAGCACATAATGTGCAATGTAGGGTTGAACAAATCACAAGTTGGGATCAAAATTGCTGGGAGAAACATCAACAATCTGAGATATGCAGATGACACTACCCTAATGGCAGAAAGTGAGGAGGACCTAAAGAAGCTCCTGATTAGGTTGAAAGAAGAGAGTGCAAAAGCTGGCTTGAGACTCAACATCAAGAAAACCAAGATAATGGCAACAGGCCCTATCAGTTCCTAGAAAACAGATGGGGAAGAAGTAGACGCAGTGACAGATTTTACTTTCTTAAGATCAAAGCTCATTGCAGATGGTGGTTGCAGCCATGAAATAAAAAGGAGACTGATTCTTGGGAGGCAAGTTATGAGAAACGTGGGGAACATAGTTAAAAGTAGAGACATCACATTGCAAACCAAAATTTGCAGTTAAAGCAATGGTATTCCCGGCGGCAATGTATGGTTGTGAGAGCTGGACCATTAGGAAAACTGAGCGCAGAAGAATAGATGCCTTTGAAATGTGGTGTTGGAGGAGAGTTTTGAGAGTACCTTGGACAGCGAGGAGAACAAATAGGTTGATCCTAGAAGAAATCATCCCTGACTACTGTTTAGAAGGTCAAATAGTAAAGATGAAGCTAAAGTACTTTGGACATCAAATGATAAGAGAGGACTCACTTGAGAAAGCCTTGAAGCTGGGAAAGGTGGAAGGCAAAAGAAGAAGGGGGTGGCCAAAAATTAGACGGTTGGATGGTATTGTAGATGCAGTGGGCACAGAGCTGGGCGGGTTGAGGAAGATGGTGGAGGATATAGGTGTCTGGAGGGCAGTGGTCCATGGGCTCGCAAAGGGTTGGAATCAACTCTGCAACTGAACAGACTGAATAAAAAAAAGGCTCAAAAGTTCTCCCTAACATGAAGTTGAAAAATGTGTCCTAACTGAGTCTAAAGCACACTGGGCCATATCTGGACAGTAAGTACAGAGCAGAGCAGCTCCACTGACTCATCTCCTCTGTATGCTCTAATGCAGTGGTTCCCAACATGGGGCCCATGCCCCACAGGGGGACCTCTATTCCCAGAAGCCTAAATAGGTATATTGGCTGATTAGTGCTTTAGGAAATTGACTTAGGGTTCTGGGAATTGAAGTCCAAAAACCAAAGGTTGGGAACCACTGGCCTAAACTAAAGGAAGTTATTTTATTGTCTGTCCCTAAGCAACCAATTGGAAATTTTTACTACCTTCCTGCCTTTAGAGGTCATCTGATCCATTTGCATGTATTAAGGCTTTGCATGTTCTAGCCTTTTCCCTCTCTTGGTTTTTGCCTTTTGAAGGCGAAATACAGTACTGTATGTCTATTTGAGCGTCTCCATTTTGCTGGCTATATGGTAAGCTTAAAAGACCTAGAGATTTTACTTTAACTTTACTTCTTTCAAAAACAATCTCACCAAGAATCCTGAGCACATGTATATTTCTCTAACCTAACTGTGAGTAAAAGATATTTTGTTCTTTCTTTAAGCATTTAGTGCAAGTGTATTCATTGGCTGAGCTAAACAGTGGGAAAGCTTGGGAGAATTTGCATTCAAACGAAGATTGACTAAAATTTGCCCTGTTTTCCTGCGCTGCTGCGACACATAATTTACCAATACAATGGGGTAGTGAATACACCCTTGAACAAACAATATGGAAAGAACAACCACCATTACAAACACAAGAAAAACAAAAAAGGATTTGGGCCATTACGCCTCAATTCTGTTCCCTCAATTTTGTTCCCATATCTCATTCTTTCTGCTGAGTCATGTTAACTCTAATCTAAATGCATGTAAATCCAATTTAGTAAATCCATTGCTAATCAGGCACCATGTTTAAAACAAGTAATCCTGTTGGAAACTTGAGCAAAGTAGAACAGGCCTGGATGATACTCAAGGATAGAGGCAGTCAATTTCAGTATGCCATGGGTCAGACACTATGGTGAAACAAAGCAGGCTGCAATGTAAAGTTATCAAGCTTGCTAACACTTTCTAGTCATATTCCATAGTTCCACACACACAATCTGTGATTTAAAAACTCAGCGTACAACCACTTTCATGTCAGAATTCTCAGATTATACATCTCCTGTACTGTGCATGCTCACATGCCATACTCAAAAAGCTTCACTCTTTGGTTTTTAGTTAAAATGCTTACCAATATGACAGTGGAAATGCTAGGTTTTTCTATGGCAAAAGAATGAACCATAACACAGAACATTCAAATACAGTACTGTATTTAAAATGTCCAACAAAGCAGGAAAAAAACATCCTTAGCAGATTAGCCTAAGGAATCAGCTATGATTCTTTCAGCTGTTTAAACAACACCTAAGTTTTAAACAGATGTCATATATTTTATATACGTATAGGCTAAAGTCAGACATTTTGACAGACTATGTTTAAGAAAATTGTACTCAAAACATTCACAGTTGGATTCTTGCCCTAAAAGTTGGGGGGGGGGTCAAAATCCTACTTTATACAGTTACTAAAGATATAAGTGATGAAACATAGTGATGAAAAGTCATCAAGGCTTATGGTGCTACCTAAAATGACAAAATTAAGATGAAACACAAAGAAAGCTGGTAAAGCCTAAGCGTAATTGGGACAGATGGAGCCATACCGTAATGTATAATAAAAAGCCCCTAATACTGTGTGCAGACTTTTGATATGAAAGATCTCTTCACTGTGGATATTACAAAACATGGGTGGAAGAGAATGTCGATGTTACAGCAAAGTAGCTTGCGTACAACCTAAAAATGTTATGCAAAGGAAGCTGCAGACATTGCAGTGGGGCTCATCACATGTTTGATTTCATTTTGAATGGCCCATTAGTTTTGCTGTAACAAAAGAAAGACCATAAAAAGTTTAAAAAGTTAGAATCTTCATTTTGAAAATATCACAAGCTTCTTACAATCCAAAGTGTTCTTTATCATTTGGTTAAGGCAGGAGTTCTGAAACTTTAGGGACTGCGGTGGCTTAGTGGTTAGGACACTGAACTTGACGACTGGAAGGTCAGCAGGTCAGCAGTTTGAGCTCCCAGTGCTGTACGATGGAGTGAGCTTCCGTCTCTGTCACAGGCTCGAAAGCAAGTAATTGCAAGTAGGTACATAGGTAACACTTTGATGGGGAGGTCAAGTGCGTTCCGTGCACTCTGGTGACTAGTCATGTGTCCACAGAAACTTCTGCAGAAGCAGATAGCGCTGGCTCTTTTGGCTATAAATGCAGATGAGCACCAAACCCTAGAGTTGGATAATACAGTACTGTACTGGCTTTTGAGTAAGGGTGACCATTTACCTCTCATTCTTTCCTTCACCATGGAACCCCCTTTAAATACGTTCTGTAGCCATGGACCACCAAGAATTAATTCAAGCTTTAAAACACTAGACTGCATCAAATATTTACAGTATTTCAATTTTCTCATGAAGGGTCTTCAAATCTGGAGAGAAGGGGAAATAAGTTCATCTGTTTAACTCAATTGCACTCCTTTAATGTAATCCATTAACACCTGTCCTTGTATCATCTCTCAAAGTGCGAATACAAATGTCTTGAACGTCATTAGATTTATAATACCTGGGATTTGTTCCTTAAAAATGTATCAGGCCTTGTATCAGCACTGGGAGAGCACCTTCATGCTTGTTACCGGGGGCCACCCCTGAAGAACATCCCTGCTTTCAACCTTTGCAGATAACCTGTGACAACATGTGCTGCTGAAGGGTTAAGGGTTCATAATAATTAAAAAGTTATAAAAGTGATGCCACCACTATAGAAGGAAATGTTATTTATTCAAAGTGTTTGAATAGCTATAAGGAATAAGATGCCAATTTAAGATGTCTAATCAACTAATAGCAACTGGTTGTCACTGTGTTTCACAATTATTTTCTGCATTACCTCATCTATTATGGGATAAATTAAATATACTATTGGATAGGAAATATCCAGAGTGGATATAAAATAAATTAAGATGAAGTCATAGGTAATGCTGAGTAAATTATGAACAGGTCATGAACATGGTAAAGTTCATCTTTGATAAACAGTGGAAATACTTATGATATGAAAGTATTTCATTAAGTTAACTGTACATTTGACCTATACCTACACTGTAAAAGCTTCCTTGTTAACTAATTACTTTGTTTCTGCTTCTGTAAATTACAACTGAACAATGACCAAATCTGGCTGTATTCCAGAGAGTAAGGTGTAAAAGTACCATGCAGTGCTGTGATATTCATTCAGATCTTTGGAAGTGAATTCCATATGAATCAATACTAACATCTCAGATTTGTAATGTTAATATTTAAAGAAAGGCCTTTTGCTGTTTCTTTCACCAATAGTTTTCTCTGCTTATTTTCTGGGTGGTAACGTAGCACCGCCAGCACCCTGGTCTGTGGACCAAAGAGAGAACCATTGGGTTAGGGCTCTATCCACTAAAGGCTAACAGCACTATAGTTACATTTTCAAAATGAAGATTCAAAGTACAGGTAATTGCTTTCTTGTTTTCAGCAAATGTAGAGGTCATCTGGGGAAAATCTGCAATCTTATGGGTCTTGCTGTTATTTCTGTTACATTTTCTTTGCTTCATCTTTAGACAAAGTGCAGATTACTTAAATTTAATATCAAGCTTCTCTCCTCCAGCTTTTGTTTTATAATTATGTCTAACAAACACTTTTTTATCTTGAAACTTATGCAAAAAATTATGTGCCTTTTTGCTTTTTTTAATCATTGTAAAAAAGATATCACAATACTGTATAATTAAGATGGCCCATTTATGATCTTGTCACATCTACTGAGGATGGAGAAAAAAGAACCCAGGCAAAATTCAAATGTGCAGGAAAGAAACCTCTGGAAGAACCAGCCAAACGATGCAACAATATACCAAGGCATTCCTTCTTTCTCATCAGCCACCAGTTTGCATTTCAGAACTGTTTTCTCTACACTACTTCTATGACTAGGCCAGACATGAAACTGCCAAAATGAAGCTACCTTTTGGTGGGTTCATTCTGCAGTTCCTTTCGCCTGACCCAGCATGACTAAGAAAGTGCAAGAGTGAAGGAAAGGAAAATTCACGCAAACAACATTGCTAACTATCAAAGCAGACAAGGAAAAAAAGGAACCTAATTAGATGTTTAAGAACTGGATTATATATTATATTACAATGAGGCAAGAGCAATTCCTATATATAACAAATCTTTTATTTCATTTCCTCTAGCTAGATTAAAAACAGCAACAAGCATTAGATACTGGACAGCGTGACCCAATCTATTCTATTACACTGCTGCTGTTGTACTTTTTTTAAACTACCATCTGAGATACATTTGCAAGCAGCTGATCGTTTGTGGCAAGGGAAAATAGGCCTCAGCTCTGTTTAATGTGGGTGGTAGTAGTGTGTTATACATTTTCAACGGCATTATAAATAACAAAGAGTCCAACTGCAGTTTGAAGGTTAACAAATTTATTACAGCACAAGTTTTCAGGGACACTACTCAATTCATAGAGTTTATACCATAGTAGCTGTGAAGGTACTATGAAACTCTGCTGCTTTTCCTGCAGTAGATTATGACAGCTACTTCTTTGGAAACTATTAAGTGGAACCTCATACAACAATCGCCCTGTATAACAACAAAATTGCATAACAATTAGGTTTTGGGAGGAAATGGCATCCTGCATAACAATTTTCCCTATGGGAAAAACCATACAACAATCATTAAAATCGTTGTATGAGGTACCACTGTATCTATTTTTTGTTGTTCAGTCGCACAGTAGATTCCGAACCTTTGCGACCCTATGGACCACTGCCTGCAAGGCACCTCTGTCTTCCACCATCCTCCTCAGCCTGCCTAGCTTTGTGCCCATTACATCTACAATACCATCTAGCTATCTCATCTTTGGCCGCCCCCTTCTTCTTTTGCTGTCCACCTTTCCCAGCATCAAGGCTTTCTCAAGAGAATCTTCTCTTCTCATTTGATGTCCAAAGTACTTTAGCTTCATCTTTACTATTTGACCTTCTAAGGAGCAGTCAGGGTTGATTTCTTCTAGGATTGACTTATTTGTTCTCACTGTCCAGGGGACTCTCAAAACTCTCCTCCAACACCACATTTCAAAGGCATCTATTTAAAGAATACTGGCTCCAAGAGATCTCATTTATTGATTTAGGAGCATGATTTAATTGACCACATTTGCAACACCTTCCATCAAGTTTCAGATAAAACAGTACACTGGAAATATTCTGGACTTCCCATTAACAAATAAAACATATATGAAGGAATGTACTCATCACACTGCATGACAGAATGAGCTCCTGTCTCTGTCCCAGTTCCTGCCAACTTAGAAGTTTGAAAGCAAAAAATTGCAGGTAGATAAATATGGACCACTTTGGTGGGAAGATAAACAGTGTTCAGTGTACTCCAGTATTGAGGCATGCCTGCCACATGTCAATGGAAATGTCTGCAAATGCAGACAGCACTGACTCTTTGGCTATAAACAGAGATGAGCACTTAACCCGAGTCAGATACTTTTGAGCAAGAGCAACCTTTACCTTTACCTTACTCTTCACACAACTTAAGGGATCCTCACAACTGGTATTCTCAAAATACATATCAAATATACAAATTCACAGTGACCCAAGAGCTAATAAGAAGTCATTTTAAAAAAGGAACTGCTTAGTTAAAAGTGTGTGAAAGTCCAAAGCAGCTATACAAAAAAGTTGCATATGGTATGTCAGGCTTCCCAACCGTCTTGCTCTATTCTGGGGTCTCCCTACACCCTCTCAGGGACTTCTATCATTCAAAAAGCTCCCTCAGGACTTCCCCAAAATTACCTAGCAAGAGAGTTGGCCCGCAATTCCAGCTAAAAACCCTTAGCTGCACCTCCTCCTGGTCCCATCCAAAACCATGAATATCCAGGGGAGAAAATAAAAATACTTAGGGAGATATCTGGTAGCTCTTTGGAGTGTGTGTGTGTTTTGTAGTACCTCTTACCCATAGTCTATTAAAAGGTAGATAAATTTCAGTAGCATAAAAATCAGTCCAGAAACAAAACATAGGCCTCTAGATAATCATTTTGAACAAAAACCAATATCCCCAGGCATGTTACTCCTTTGGCATTCAAAAACAGAACTGAGTCCTCTCAATCCAAAATTGAGTTCGCTGACCAGCGTGACTTCCTCTCCTCCAATCAGAATCCTTCCTTGCTCTTCCAGGTCAGGATAACTTTCTCATAACATAAAATTGTTTATGCACCTGCAAGGACTACAGCCTAGCTTAGCCATAACAAGGCCTCTTCTAGCTAAGAGATAGAGAAAGGAATTTCACTGTACTGGAAAACAACCAGTCTATTAGACACACAGAAAAGAAATGATTTTTGGAGACCTAGTAAAACCAGGATTCCTCCATCTTTTGGGAACATTAAGGAAATAGGGTTCTTCCCTTGACATTGTATGAGTTAATGCTCTGGCCAGTCTTCCTCTCATCAGAAGGCATGCTCAAAAGTTTCTCCTCCAGAAACACAGTGGATGGGTGTATGTCCCAACTTGCAGTGTTCCCCAACCACTTCCTTTACCAGGACAAGTTCTGTGCATAGTTTTTGAGGCTGGACTATGAACGAGGCTGGCTCAAAGTCTTCTGTTCCATGAGGCAGAACTAGCAATTGACTATACAGACTGGCACAACTTGGGGACTGTTCTGAGCAGGGATAGTGACTGTATGGCCTTCCAAATACTGTTAGCTTGTGGCTACCACAATTCCTCAATATGCTGGCTCAAGTTGGTGAGAGTTGTAGTCCAATAAAATCTAAAGAATGAAAAATTTCCCTGCTTCAACAGTGGGTTGTAGACTACTTAACAAGAGGGCCTGAGATGGGATGTGATCTTTGATCTGGCCTTTCTCTCACCACTGCTCTACCATGTGCATCTGTTCAGGGGAAAGATTCAGCTGCTGTCACAACTGTCTTGGCAACAACTCGATTAGATTATAATAATAAACTTTCCATTGTATCCTATTGAAGACCATGCAGAAACTGTAGGAAGTGATGGCCAAAGAGATGATTGATATGCAATACAAGACCAGTGCTGAAACATTTGCAATGACTACTAAGAAGATTCTAGGCACAATTCAAAGTCCTGGTTTTGAACTAATGAGCTCTAATTAGGATAAGATCAATTGGCTGATGGACCAGTCTCATATAACAGAAATCTTGAAGGACTGAAAGGATGAAACCTAGCAGACCATTACACAAAAGTGTAGCTAAATAACTATATTGTACTAAGTAGAACCTTCATGTGGTTTGGGACTTTCTCTACAAACCTCTACTGGGTATGAGGCCAACAAAAATCATCCAGATGTGTAGCTGATCTGCCTTCCAATCTATGCAGCATTAGGCAGAGCCCACAATCCCAGAGTGCCACCAAAAAAAGAGATTAGAAAACCATCCCTGACTACTCAAATAGGATAAAATCAGAATCAATTTGATACTAACTACATAGCTATCATTTTCTACTTGATTCTTGAGTGTTACCATCTGAGGTACATTTGCAAGCAGCTGATTTGCAAACCTGCTCCACAAGGAAACTCAGGATAATATAGGGAAGTGTTTTTTATTTTCTCTCAATGGCATGCTTGCATTAAAAGTACAGTATCTAACAAAAGGTGAGAAGATGAGCTGTTGCCTATCAAGGAAGAAAATATTGAGATAGATGGATTAAGTGTTACTAACGACACCACAGAGACTGTGAGGGCTTAGTAATAATAATTTCGTGTCAGAAATTATTCTGTCTTGAAAGGATTTTTGAGGAAGAAACTCTGCTCAGGGAATGCCCAAATGAGGCTCCTTTCATGTCCCCAAGAGATGGGTGCTCAATCCATCATGCAGTACCTGGGGTCTCAAACTGCTGACTTGCCAGTCTTCCAGCTAACAAGGTGAGCTTTTTAACCACTAAGCCACCGCAGCCCTGGTGGCTTTGTAAAGACACTGGACTTGACAGCTAGAATGTTGGCAGGGCAGCAGTTTGAGACCAGAGTGGTGCATAGCAAACTGAGCTCCCGTCATCTGTCCCATCTCCTGCCAAACTAGCAGTTCGAAAGCAAGAAATTGCAAGTAGATAAACAGGTAACACTTCGGTGGGACGGCAACAGCCTTCTGTGTGCTCCGGTGACTAGTTGTGCCTGCCACATGACCACGGAAGCAGATGCAGACACAGTGGTGGGATGTCAAAAATTTTACTACCCCACCGTGACATCATCACAGTGTGGGCGGAGCTAACATCATAATGTCATGATGTGGGTGGGGCCAAAGAATTTTTTTAAAAATAATAATAAAATAAAATAAAAATAAGCACGCACACACACCCGTCAACCCAACCACCCACAACACAAACTCGTAAATAAATAAAATAAATAAAATAAAAATTACATTAAAATACACCCACCCACCCACCCCAAACATAAATCTGTATTTATGGTACTGTGGTAGTATGTCAGTACAGTAATACCTCAGATAACATTAGTATCGAATAACACTAAAATCGCATAACATTAAGCAATCTGGGGGGAAGAATTGCATCGGATAACATTAAGATCCGATGGGATGCATCGGATAACAACCGCTAAAGCCCGTGTGGTTACAATGTATCTCTATGGATCCCATAGGATTTTAACATGCATCGGATAACACTAAAAATCGGATAACACCAAGACTTGTGGAACCAGGTTTTAATGTTATTCGAGGTTTTACTGTATAGGTAAAGGTATTAAATACACATTAAAATACACAGAGACACACCACATCCAAAAGTGAGTCACTTACCCTGGGTAGCTTCAGGCTAGCAGCTTCTCTTCCTCCTCCCTGCTTGGGAGGACAGCAAGAAGGCCGTGCATACGCGCCAAGCACTGTAGGCGTGCATGGACACCAAGTGCTTGGCACGCATGCGCAGTGGGGGAACCAGTGAAAAGGTAAGCCCCGAAGGTGGTTCCCCCCCAAAAGCTGCTACCAGTTCTCCGGGACGCTGAGAAAAGTTACTACCGGTTCTGGCGAACTGGTGAGAACCTATTACATCCCATCACTGTGCAGACAGCATTAAACTGAGATGAGCACCGAACCCTTAAGAGTCAGATACGACTGGCTTTCGAGTAAGGGCAACCTTTGCCTAATTACAGGGCAACTCCTTGTGTTCCTTATACTTTCTCACAAAGAAAAAGAAATAAAGGATTACTTGGGTCAGTGGTTACAGGAAAAGGCTCCTCTGTGCATATGCAAAGTGCTTCCCTTTTATACACTCATTCTTATGTATGAGACCCACCACTACCCTCGCCACCCTTTTTTTCCCCCATCTTTTTTTTTATTAAACGGACAAGACAAATATAACAAAAAAAAATAAAAAAACATATATGACATAGCATTACAAACAGTATGTAAATGAGACATATAGTATGTTGAGATATGACATAAGTATGAATATTACATTAAAATATGGCTAAGTTAACATATAAAATGAGTATATTTCTTTGTCTTATATACTTCTCACGTTCTAATCCATTGTTTTATTTACTTATACTTATATTTTATTTGATTATTTAACCTTAACCCTTTTGAAACTCATGTAAATTTGATTAATACCAGCCATAAAGAGATGAAAGAAAAAGAAAAAATAATAGTAATAATTAAATGAAAGAGAAAAAAAAAAGAAAAAGAGAAAATAAACCGTATATAACCTTTTGAGGTCTCCTCCTCACCCACGACCAGGGCTAGGCCCAATAATTGAGTTTTCCCAGTCATGCTGCTGGTCGGGAAAGGGACGGGTAACCATTGGCTTCTCCTTTTAGACTGGCAGCGCAACCAACCACTCAGCACGAACCACGGAGGCCCTTCGGCCAATCAACGGTCACGCCGAAAGAAATGGGTAGGGCCGAGTTTACTTTCCCCCCCCCCTTCTCAGTTGCAGCAGGGCGGCTTCCCTTTCCCTCTTCCGCAAAATGGAGGCGTCCTAAACTCCCGAGGCGGGATGCGCGCCTACCTTCGGTTGTGACTGTGCTCCTCCTCGTTCTCACAGTCGCTGCAGTGCTGGTGGTCATTCTCCTCTCCCGACTGCCGCCTGACCGCCGCCTCACTGTCGTCCGCCATCTTGGCAAAGGGGGAAACTTTGCCGGCTGTCACGCCTGCGCAGCGCCCATAACTCACTTGTGAGTGGGTCCCCTCCAGCCGCAATGCACTGTGGGGCTTGTAGTCATCTTGAGAAAAGGCGGCTCCTGAGCGTCTCCTCAGCAGAGCCTGTATTGTATTGTTCGACTTTTATGCCGCCCCACTCGCCTATATAGCGACTCTGGGTCGGCTCACAGCAAAACAATGTTTCATAACTACAAGTATTATATATCACAAAAATCACATATGAAAAGTACATCACAAACATTACAAGAAATCCCCCGCCCCGATTACAAAATTAAAAATTCATAAACATTTCATTTCATTTCAAAAGCACATCAAAAACACTTTAAACAGTCCACAAAAATCTCGTTTTTCCAGTATGGAGCGCATCCGCACGTGCAAAACAAGTTGACATCGCTGTGCATGAAGTCATGCGCATATAGTGACAGGATGCCTCAAACCTACACCAGGCCAGTGTGTGATGGAAAATAGAAAAATATAAAACCAAAGAGACTCCATCTTTGCCCTCTCAGTAACCTACAAAGTTAAAACTTGCCTGCCTGTTGTTCAGCAGGCAGAGGCAATAAACCCTTTTCCTCATTAGAATAGAGGGCTTAAGTGTGTACCCAATGGTAGAGGATAGATAAGTGTGAAGTTTTGGCCACTAGCCAATGTTAGTGTGTAGTTTGAATTCCTTTGTCCCTGGAACCAATACCAAGGCGTCAAGACTGTAAAACCACCGCATGGTCAAGAAGTGCCATGCATTTCCTGTTTACTACTGGGTATATAAACCATTGTCTTTGAATCCTCGTGGTTCTCAGAATTTGAGTAGCTATACTATCTGTGAACCATTGCGCAATAAAAGACCTTTGAATCTGTATGATCTGGAATTGCTGTCCTAAAATATAACCTCCTGTTGGTATCGCTCCACCTAAGACCAGGAGAGAAGTAACTTTGGACACCGAGATAACTAAGCAAGAATTCATTTTCAATTTTATTTACAGTCCATGACCAGCAGCTAAGCAAGAGAACGATCCTCAACACCCTCAAGTCCACCTGCTCAGATCCAGGAAGAGCTATAAACATAATTTTGTGTCAGAAATTATTCTGGGTTGAAAGAATTTTTTGCGGAAGAAACTCCACTCGGGGAACGCCCAAACCCTCTTTTTGTGTCCCCAAGAGCTGGGACAGCTCAATCTGTCATGCAGTACCCGGGTCTCGAACCGCCAACTTGCCAGCCTTCCAACTAACAAGGTGAGCTTCTTAACCACTGAGCCACCAGTCCGGAGCCCCTCAGGAAGAGCTTTCTGACAAGAACAAACATTCTTGAGGGTACACAAAAGCAAAAACAAATTAGAAGATGGAAGAATTTGCTCACTGGACAAAGAACAACTTTAAAGGAGGATATAGCTGATGAACTCAACCTCACCTAGATCACTTGGAGCAGTGTTCCCCAACCTTTGGTTTCAGTTCCCAGAAGCCTAAGTCAATTCCCCAAGGCACTGATTAGCCAATGTACTGACTTAAGCTTCTTGGAATTGAAGTCCAAACACCAAAGGTTGGGGAACACTGACTTGGAGAACCCTTAATAGACTGAGTGTTGGAGTCCCTAAATGCAAGTGTATACATGCTCGATTAGGGACTGCTGGCAGACAAACAACATGCTGAATGAATGCGGAGAGATCTAGAATCCAGCTCATTTACTGGTCTGCTGATTACTACCAGAAAAATGTACCAACGAAGATTTAATTTTGGTCATTGACAAAGCCAAGAAAGCAGCTTAATTTTGACAGTCCAAAGTTTGATCTGGAAATGAAAGAAGTGCCATCCTGAGAGTTGAAGTTTCAAGAACAGTGAGCATTGTAGAGACGGCACACTGATTTGTTAGAAGCAATCCCAAAGTAACACTAGCACAACTTTTTGTTTTAAGCTACTGTTTTCATAGTATTGGTATGGCCACAATCTTGCATACACTAACAGTGGGTAGAAATAGGATATGGCTTTTACAACCTAGTGCAGTGATGGCGAACCTTGGCACTTGAACTTCAATTCCCAGAAGCCCTGATCAGCAGGAGTGCTGACTTGGGCTTCTGGTAATTGAAGTCCAAGAACATTTAGAGTGCTAAGGTTCACCATCATTGACCTAGTCACTAGTGTGATTGTCTTTTGCCAGTGATCTATTGATAGATTTCTTTCTCTTGCTTCTGGCTCACCCCTCCTTTCTTCCTGTTTGTTTTCTTTTATTATTATTATTCTAAACTCTATTCAGTAGGCATGAAAGGGCATTTCTGCTACATGACAGAGACTCCAGTCTCTGGATCTTTGTTCCACCTACCTACTAAAGAAAAAGAGTGAGAACAAAGAGATGGTC
The DNA here is from genome assembly GCA_030440675.1 of Furcifer pardalis. Taxonomy (NCBI): domain Eukaryota; kingdom Metazoa; phylum Chordata; class Lepidosauria; order Squamata; family Chamaeleonidae; genus Furcifer; species Furcifer pardalis. The sequence continues at coordinate 33,004,231 of CP126897.1, forward strand.
AGGAAATATGTGTCCATGGTAAGCAACATGTTTCAAAGAAAAATGAAGGCATTTTCTGATGGACAATGGTGTGAGTACTTTTCACACCATACACAAACCTTTCTGGAGAAATAAGGGATTTCGCACAGAAGGTGCATTCATATTCTTCTGAGCAAAATGGAACAGCCAAAAAGAAACTATGATCTCTTTTGGAGATGACAAGATTTATGCTTGTAGATGTAGAGTTGCCCAGTAAATTTTGGCATGATGCGATCATGACTGCAATAGATCTCCAGAGCAGATTACCAACCAAAGACACCACAAAGATGCCATTTAAATTATAGCATGGCAGAGAGCCAAGGATGGAACACATTAGACTTTTTGGAAACATATGCCTATACAAAATGGACTCTAGAACAGAACATACTCTTTCCCTTGACTATGTCCCTGGCAGCAAGGACTATAAAGTAATTAATTTACCGTACAGTATATACTGGAGAATAAGCCAAGTTTTTTAGCCCCCAAAAGGACACAGCTTATACTTGGGTCAATGACCACGAGGGTCCCAAGAACATGCCAGGTTGAGATGCGTCAACAATTTAATTAATTTTAACATATTTTTATGTATTTTGATTATTGAAGCTCACTAGCAGCTGCTGCATTTCCCACCCTCAGCTTATACTCAGGTCAAGCTATTTTCCTGGGGTTTGTAAGGTCAAAATTAGGTACTTCAGCTTATATTTGGGTTGGCTTATACTCGAGTTTATAAGGCAAATCAAGTAAAAACCCTGTAAGACATATAATTAATTTTGATGAGCAAAAGAGATTTGACAAATGAGGTACTGTATTAGATACCTCTGAAGGGCAAGACTATTGTGTTGACCCTCTCCTAAGCAGACCAGTGCCAATGCCTTCAAGATCTGAGTCAAAGAGAGAGCAGGAAGATGATGACATACAGGAGGAGAGCATTACACCAAGGGAAAGGAACAAAGATGGAGATGTCGAGGCTGTTGAACCAGAAGAGGCACCTATGTCACATGCTCCAGAGCCAGTTATGAAATGCTTATTGCAGCACAAAAGATGTATACCACCTCCTCACATCACCTATCTTGCAAAATTGCCATTGATGAATGAATCATGACATGAGAAGAAACTGAACACATGCCAGCAGTTGAGGCCAGCAGATAGAAACTGCAACAGAAGGGATAGAAGCACTACACAAGAATGAGATGCATTATCTGATCAAACTAACACCAAACAAGAAAGCCAATGGGCATAAGTGAGTGATCAAAGTGAAATAGCATATCAAAAGTGAAGCAGGATGCTACAAGGCATGGCTGGTTGCCAAAGGGTACTTGAAGAAGTATGGAGAAGGCTCTGATGAAATATTTGCTACTGTTGCCAAGTACAGCACAATAAGAATATTCCTGATTGTGGCAACCTCCAAACAGAGGCAAGTCAAGATCCCAGATTTATTTATTGTGTCAGAAATACACAAAGGTGTTTTCTGGCTTGAAAGGATTTTTGCTGGAGGAACTCCGCTCAGAGGACACCCAAATGAGGCTCCTTTCATGTCCCCAAGATCTTTTCCCACCAAAGTGGTCTTATTTATCTACTTGCAATTTTTTGCTTTCAAACGGAGGTTGGCAGGAGCTGGGACAGAGATGGGAGCTCATTCCGTCATGTAGTACTCAGGGCTTGAACTGCCGACTTGCCAGCCTTCCAGCTAACAAGGCAAGCTTCTTAACCACTGAGCCACTACAGTCCCAGCTCCCAGATGTTAAGACTGTATTTCCACAAGAAGAGGTTGCCAAGGAGCTGTATACGGATCAGTCCCCTGGCATCATTCATCAGAAATATCATGATTTTGTCTGGTCAATTAGGTTAAAGTCCAAGCAGCCGCAGTAGGTGTGGGTCTAATCCAGCGGTTCCCATCCTACAGGCCACAGGCTGGCCCCAGCCTGCAGCACCATTTCATGTGGCCGCTTGAATGCTTCAAGAGTGATTTTTATTATATAAAGGACTAGTCACTGTGAGAAAGGGGTTTGATGGAACACAATGAGGAGTTGACTCACCAAATACCTACTGATTCAATGGTCCTATTCTAATTACAATTTACTAGGCTAAGCAACAGGATTTCCGCCATCTCTTCTAAGACCAACAACAGGCAATGAGTATATTTTCATGCTTGCTTATTACTATGCTTTGGGGAATTTGGTTATTTCTTATATAATTAGTAGAGTATGAGATAAAAGGCAAAGCAGCAGCAGAGAAAATATGAGAGAACAGCCCGAGTTTCAGACCTAAGCCCCTTCTTGTTCTTACTTTATGATCTATGCTGCAATACTGTGATCTCTCTAAGAAGGAGCAACATTGAAACCAGAGTTCAGCTGAACTGACACATATAAAACTTAAATTAGTTGATAACAGCACTTTCATGTGCTGGAAGATGGCTGGGCTTCACATTATACTTGACAGTTGTAAATTAAAGAAAGGCTCAGGTCTTGTTGGAAGCGATGCATAAATCTTAATTTTGAAATCTCTTTTTATGCCTAGACTTATAGTGTGTGTGAAGTTATAGCAAAGCGGAAACAAAGCATAAGGGGAATGCGCCATGATAATATGTTCTATCATTTAAATTCTTTGGAGATTTCTCAGCTACCAGTGATTTAACTAGGATTTCAATAGCTTCTGGTGTATCTAACATTCAAAAGCATTTGGCACAGAGTTCTAAGACTCATGAGACCTGTAATGAGCAATAGTTTCAAATATTCATTATATGATGTATATAATAATAGAGAAATTTATTCAGTGAGTAAGAATGCATGCAAACATTATAGAGGAATGTGTTGCTATACTTTGTAAATGTGTGTTTCATAATTGGTTTGGCTGTGTATTATCTCTTGTTTATTATTGTATTTCTTTGCTGCCCCAGAAATATTTTTATAATGAAAAACTGCTGGCAAATTTTATGAGTGAATTATAAATAAAAGAATATATATTTCCTAGACAATTTATAATCTTCTTAAATTACACATCATGGACCTTTCAATGCTTTATATTGATTACAGGGAAAAAAAGCATGTCTCCTATATATTTTTCCTAGACAATTTATAATATTAAATTAAACATTGTGAGCCTTTCAATGCTTTATATTGATTACCGAAAAAAATGTGTCTCCAATATATCTTTTCTTAGGTCCCTAGATGTTCTTCGACTAGGTAAAGGTAAAGGACACCCTTGCTCGAAAGGCAGTCATATCTGACTCTAGGTTTCGGTGCTCAGCTCCAC